>OZ010788.1:596439722-597777222 GCA_963932465.1 Maratus speciosus | reverse complement strand
AGGAAGTGTACACAAAAAATAGAAGTCAAAAATAGTAATTTCTCGAGGAGATATTTCAAATATACGAATGCATTCAATGCCCATAGACTTTACATTAGTGAGGGGAAATCGGAAACTGAATGACCAGCCCCCTTAAAGTATCTGCCTAGGTTCGAAGCATTAAAAAACTTAGCAAAGAAACATTGCATTAACATTTTTTTAAATTTAGTTTTAATAAAAAATTGTAATTTATCTTTAAAATTATACAGTCGGCCCCACTTAATCGGGTAACGGATAATTGCATACCCCGCTTATATGCATAGAATGCCGTGGAACAGAAACACTCCCCATAAAGTTAATGTTAAATATACTCGTTTTATCGCATAACAATTCCCGGTTAATTGCATAAATATCTCCAATCTAGTAATCCGCATTTTATGAATTCCTGTTATAGTGATGAATGGGAAGAAAGGAAGAACTTATTTTTGTTGTTGTTGTAACAGTGGTTTGTTATATTTACGATCGAAGAACAGAAACCGTTATGAAAGAAGACTTTATTATCTTAATTCTAGGAAACGCATAGGAGTGTTGAATTTGGACAATTATGTTTTTCTTTTAAAGCTTGTCGTACATACAGAGACTCAAGATGCTGGGGGTACTTTTTGGAAAATCCTGGAATCGGGGGGGAAATACAATCGGGACGGTCAAGAGAATAAAGGAACAATATTTAGCGCCGGAAGTGGAGAAATGCAGTGTCCGAGGTAGGAAAAAACAAATTTCTCTAAAGGATTTTTTGTGTAGGTAACAACAAAAAAAAATGAGAAATTGACAAATAATTGAAAAATAAAATGAATTTATGCAGAATTTATTTATTTTCAAAGGTATGATTTAAAACAATTTTCTTTAATTTTATTTTCGTTTTAATTTTCACATAAATTATGATGAAAAATTAAACCATATAACGTATATTTTATTCCATATATTGTTATATATAGAGTAATAATAAATATAAATTATTTATTAAAATTATTCATAGAATAATTTTTAAATTATTAGGTAAAAAATGCCCATTAATATTTATCATATCTGTAGTATATAATAAAATGATAACGTATACTGATAACATTAATTGCTGTCCTCGCTTAAATGCATAATCCGCTTAAATGCATACAGATCAGTGGAACTAACTGTATGCAATTAAGCGGGCCGACTGTATATACAGTGAAACTTCCAATTAACGAAGTCTCATCGTTCCACTTAAACACTTCGTTATGAGGAAAATTCGTTAAACATAAATCAACTCAAATTCATGAAACTTATAGTTATTATAATATTAAATAAAAAAATATACAAAAAAATGGAAATATTAGAAAAATGTATTTTAATTCAGGCAGTATTTTTTTATGCAATGTAGACACATTAGAAAAATTTAATTAGAATAATGTCTAAAAAATCACATAATAAAAAGAGGTAAACAAACTGAAGTGTAGTGTACCTTTTCTCTTTTTTCTCAAAATTAAAAATCCTTAACTTTAAAAAAATCTATAACATTTCTTTGTACTAAACTAGGGGGCTCGGCCCCCTACGAGCTACGCTCGCCAACCCCCGTCCAGTCACCGCAGACTCCAAATGCACGCTAATTTGATCGGCTTTAAAAAGATTTCGAAAGATTGAAACATAATTTAAAAAACAGTGGCGATCTCCCTATAAACGAATTTCTATTCATTTCTCTTTGATTGGGGAATTTTAACGCCAAATCCGCTGCGGTACTACTTGATTATCCCATCGACCAATTTCGCCAAATTATATAAATCGCCAAACCACTCGCCAAATTATACAAATTGACATAATTTTGATTTTAAATAACGGAAAAACAGATAAATTAGTACAACATTAATTAAAATACAAATAAAACATCGAAATAAAAATAACTTGATGACGTAGACACGTGTAACAACATTTCAAAATAAGCTAATATAAAAGGAATTAAGTAAACAGTCTTTGTCTCCTGGTATTTTTTAACAAAGCGAAAAGAAAGTTCTTTTAAATGAGACATTTTAAATTAATCGTTTTTAATCTGACGTAATTTTTACCAAGCTATTCTTTCTCTTTTAAATATTCACGTGAAAATACTTTTATTAGAAATGAAATATTATTTGCGCTTTCCTGACAAAAATAGTTGAAAAGTATCCTCTCAAAATATAAAATAAATGTTTAGCGCAATTTCTAAATTTAAACCGTTTTGCAATATTATTTTGTGTTCATTTTATGTAATAACTGTAATGTGACGTAAATATGACGTAATTTCTCCTATTTAACACTTCTAACGCATGTTAATAAATTTATTATTTTACAAATTCCTTTCTCTCTTAAAATTCACGTGTAATTATAGTTTTTATGACGTAATTTTTAATAAGTTCCTGCTTTTTGTACATAATTACTTAATTCTAATTCCAAATGTTTTTTTCTGTTTATAATAGTCACGTGTAAATAAATTTTTAATTTATTTACACGTATAAATATATATATATATATATATATATATTTTGAAGCAAACATTATTGTTTCCGCTGTTTATACAGTTGGCAACAGTTTAAATTAATATCACTTTCTAAAATCTGTAAAAAATATCTCTAGAAATGCTGAAAATTTGAATTTAAAATAGAAATAAAACCTCAAAAAATGAGTCAAAATTAAAAAATTAATGCAATCTGCACTCCGGCAAATTCTAACGCATAAAATGATCTAAAAATGATTACACTGCCATGTATAGTTTTTGCTGCTATAAAACTTTTTTAGTGGAACAATTTTGTCCAACTTTAGCATTAAATAGCTCTTAAAATAATTCTTCGATTTGAAAACTGTCTGCATCAGCATGTTTAAAAAGATTTCTGTATAAAACCACTGATTTTCATATTTTTGTATGCATTATTTTTCTTAATATTAACAAAGAAAGACCTCCGGTCACAAAAAATTCAAAACCGGCGACGGCGGCGGCGGTGGTGACAGCGGTAGTTACTTTTTTTTTTTTAGAATAGAGAGATATGTTCTTATTAAAAAAATACACTGTTCATAAAAATTTTCGCACTTTTGCGAGTATCCGAAGAATTCATCTGTAACATTTTCGTGAAACTGGAATACTCTTCTTATTGTATAAAAAGCTTTTAAAATTTCTTCTTTGAATGGAAATGATTAAATAAATACATTTTCATACAATCCGCTGAAATAAATTCATACATACATCGCAACAGCACCCTCTCCGTCTGAATGCTGCACACGCACGAAAGTGGAATAAACTTCGTTATATAGAATATATTTTTCGTAATATGGAGATTAATTTAGTTAATGGTGTTCGAAGTAGAGATCTGCACGGGTCGATTTTCATTCACGGCACTCGGGCAGGGCCGGACCTGGTCTCCACTCTTTTCGGCCCGGGCCAGGCTCGAGCCATACTTTTTTCTGAAGGCTCGGGCCGGGCCTAACTTATTTTTTCTGTACATAGCCGGGACTGATTTCATTCCTAGTCTTCACGGCCCAAAATTTTCAGTCCTACTTTTGACCCAGCCCGTATGAAAATCATTGTCTCAGCGTGGCCTGGTCCATTTAAAGGTCAGTAAAATTAGGCGAGCCCCAAATATTTTCGCAAAAAAGTGCATGCATTTTTAAATCGCCATTATTCTAAACTTATTCTTTTTAAAGAATAGTAAATTTCTACGCTTATTAAAATATAGCTAAATTAAAATCTAATAAAACATGGGAATAAAAACCCGCCTATGACGGAACGCTATTTTAAACTGAAAAACGTGTTGATCCGTGCAAAATTAATATACTAATACGTAAGAAAAGAAAATATAATACATTTACACTTGCTAAGAAGGAAACTTGTCTATAACGCATTGCATAGAAAAGGGAAACCTTTTCTATGCAATTGCGTCTTAGAAGATTTTTGCTGTATAGCATTTTTCAAAATTTTAACACTTCAATGCATGGAATATGGATTAACTAGTAAATCTGCAGATCAGGAGCCTCAACGTCAGCTCTACAATTCATTGTGTTTAGCACCCTTTGAGTAATATTAATCTTTCCACAAAAAACGAAATTTAAAGTTTTGAAATTACATAAACATTTATAAAACGAAAAAATATTTCGAAGGTTTCTGACATTAGAAACGTTAAATTAAACCCCTTGTTATGTAATGGTATTCTGAAAATCTCATGAGCTACTTATTCTGGTAATTTTTAGATAATAAAGTAGATTTCTTCAGGGGGGGCTCTGCCCCCCTGAATCGCTTCGTAGTGTAATTTAATTTACATTTGTAATGATTAATTAATTGTGTTAATGTCCTTTAGTAAATTCTACCAATAGACGGAAACGTACATGAATTCTTTTCTACAGCCCTGTATATTACGTGAAGATTTTTACGCGTCGTCTATAACATTTAAATTTAATGCAGACAAAAAACCCTCTTAAAACTGCTCATATCACATTTCCGGGGATTAGTATGCATAGTGTGCACCATATATCCAGTTTCTGCGGAGTCCTGTATATGGTTCTATTTAAATTCTGCAAACATTTGTTAGTATACTAAATGTAATTGGGCTGGGAAATACATAACTCAAATAATAATAAAAAAAAAAACACTGAAGCAATTCGCGCTCATTTTCATTTATACTTACGAATTCATTTGTGTATCCCTGTACATGGTCTATACAATATTTAAGCACTACTTATTAAGCACAAATTTACTTAACGTTAAAACGCACACCATAATCGAAAATGCTCTTCAGCAATCATCCCTAATAGACCAGAACTGTATCCGAAATTTTTTATGTGACCCTATAAATGAACGATAAATACGATACAAATCATATTCAAGCTTCTTGTAGTCAACCACAGTAATGTAATTTAATTTCATAATGTTTAAATTAGTGCAACACAATTAACATACTGACGACAGGCAATTTAATTAAATCTGGGTTTAAAAACAGTAGAAGCTCCTCCCTCTTCTGAAAGTGTCTCGGAAATTGGTTTCTGAGATATATTTTTCATGTTTATGCAGCAGTAAATATCTTTCAATGTACGGATGTAATATATAATGTCTTAAAATCTATAAAAAATATGGACAACACAATATAAATGTCTTTTCTGTAAGGTAGAAGTCACTCCCTTAGCCAATGATGTATTCTGAATAAAAACGAGAATTCTCGTTTCCCGTCGCTAATGTGTTAAAATAAGCTGTGAAGAGTTTTTTTTCCCCCGTAGACCACATTTTAATCGACCACTTTTGTGTGACCCTGAAAAAGACGTATGCTTTGCACCCCATATACTACAAAAATGTTTCAAAAATACATATCAATTTTATTATTTTGTAACAGAGTAACATCATTAAAAAACGCCACAAAAGGATTTTCTTCAAAGATTGTAATATTATGAATACTTTTGAGTTCCCTGTTCGCATGCTGTAAGTGCTACACATAACATATTTTATAGTAACCAGGTTCTAGTGCACCTTAATAAAGTATATAAATTTCATTACGTTTAAAATTGTGTAACATTATTAAAATACACCGCAGACGATTTTCCCCAAAGACTATAATGTAACGGAATAGTTTTGAGTGCCCCTGTAATTAAGCCATGAATGGTACACTCTTCATTTTTAATACCAAACATACTTTGGCAAACCTCAATAACGTATATCAATTACATGTAATCCCGACTATATTTACGCGAGTTAGAGCACGCAGAGAAACACGGCAGGCGACAGATAGAAAACTGAAGTCATAAATATTTTTCATCCATGTTGGAAAGTGTTAAAAAGGATTTACATGCCTTTAACTGTACTTTTTTTTCACTTATAGCATGGTTAAACATTAGTTTAAACATCCTAATCCATGCGATAGCAATAACATATTAAAAGCCCCCCAAAATAGGCATATCTGGAGCAGTGGCGTGGCGTGAAAATTTTCGGTGGTCATCGCAATTATTTAAGTTTGTGGTGAAAAATTATTAACTCTAAAATTCAATGGTTGAATGTTCAAAAAAGAAACTTTAAATCTTACCTTCACTTATACATGAACTCCAAATGTTCTGCTAAAACTGGATCGTAGAGTTTTAAAAGCTTATTAAGAGTTTTAAAATATTGCTTGGTCATCGCCGCATCCAGCGATGACCGGACGCCACGCCACTGATCTGGAGATCTATAAATGTAGTGGAAAATAATTCATTATCGTGTCCACTGTTAATTGCATAAATTGCATCGATTTGGCGCGATAAAATATTTTTTGTGATAGCCTTTTAATAGTACCTGCAACAAAATTAACGTAATTTACTAACTTCATTCATATTTGACGCAATGATAGGCTACGAATAACAGTCGCTAGGCAACGAAGAAAAGGAAAAAAAAAAAAAAAGAAATATGTATCATGTAAAACAAGAAAATTAATTTAAAAATTCTTTATATTATTGGAATACATGTATAAATGTCCTCAAAACATTATACACGTAAATAAAAAAATCTGATAGATATATTGATACAACTTCAATATAATAGGAATAATTTAAAACTCTTATTTGGAATTTTAGTATCCATAATTTGACATTTAAATCCATTAATCAAACGTGCCATTTTCTTTCAACTAATCGAAATTTGAAAATCGTCTGACTTGCCGTAGAAAAGCATTATAAAGAAAAATAAAATCTTCCATATTTTCCGAACGAATGAACCAAATTTAACCAAAAACTATACAGCTACGTCCGGGTATCTCACGAATATGCCCAATTAATTTCAAGCTGATCGGGTGCTTTTTGCGGCAGTTATCGCGGAACAGACAGACAGACAGACAGACAAACGGAAATCAAAACTTTTCGTGTCTCCACAGTAAGCCTTCACTGACGTTTCGGCAACAATATTAACTAGTAAATCTGCAGATCAAGAGCCTCAACGTCATCTCTACAACTCATTGTTTTTATCAAACTTTGCGTAACATTAATCTTTCTACAAAAACAAAATTTAAACTATTTAAATTACACAAACATTTATAAAAGGAAAAAAAATATTTCGATGGTTTCAGACATTAAAAGCGTTAAATTAAACACGTTGTTATGTAAGGATATTCTGAAATTCTCACGAACTACTTATTCTAGTAATTTTTATATAATAAAGCAAATTTCTTCAGGGGGCGCCCCCCTGAACCCCCCCCCCCCCCGTTGTGTAATTTATTTTGCATTTGTAATTTTCTACTGATTGAGTTAATGATTACCCTATATCTTAGATTTCTTTTTACACTGCGATTTATAAGGATAAGCAATAATTCGGTCAAGCATTTTACGTTATCCTAATATCCATACAGCAGTATTTACTTGCCTGCTAACCACAAATACCTGTATCTAATGGATAAAGAACTTTTGGAAATGTAAACTGAAACATCTAATTTAGAAATCTAATACCTTTATAAATTTTGCTTATAAAAAAATAATTTTTATTACCATTCTGCAATATTTATATCTAAGATCTAATCTAAATATCAAAAAATGTACTCGATAGCATTAACTTACTAAAATCACCCTAAAGTAGGGGGGCTTCTAAACCTAACAGTTAATAATTCATCATCGTTAAATAGATAAACATGATTTGGCGCCTTTAAGTATTTTTTGTGATTTTCTTTTAATAGTATCTACATTTAATTTAAAATCGTGATGTTACAAATACCGTTGAAATTTGACGCAAACCTATGTTCAGGTCAAATTACGAAAGGTTAACTAACATTTCATTTCCCTTAGCCGGACTTTCTGTTTCATTTTTCGTAATAAGGATTATTTTAATAATTTAATTTATTTTACACTCTACAAGCTGTTACACGGACGTTGCTCACGTAGCATTAAAATAGAGATAAATGCATTAAGTAAAACATTTCACTCCCCGCCAGACATGCCAAGTCTCAAGCTTTTTGCACATCACTATTATCTTAGAGAAAATGTTCTTTTAAATCGCGCAAATGTTTCAATTAAATAAAGTAACATTTTCTGTATTAAAATAGTGGTATCCAGAACGCCGGAGGCTTGGCAGCTCTGCTCCTCTTAATAAAAACATATATGATTAACCAACACTTTATCACATTTTATAGGAGACAATACGGAATTTCTTATTTGTATGGCCTTACATATATCTCAGTCATAAAAATGTAAAATTTTGTGCCAATTAATGCACGCAATTGCGAAAATGAAATCGCAAAGAATGAGAAAAGGAAGGCCAAGTAAAATCGTGTAAATCGAGGAATCTTTCTTCGTAGTGCTGGGAAAATACTGCTACAAAAACTATTTTAGGTGGTATTTGGTGTGAAATGTTTATATGCATTCATTCCTGTCCTATATATCCATTTTTTTATTTTTTATTTGCTTATTTCATTTTTCTTTTGCAAGTGAAAATCTTACAAATTAAAATTAACTCTTTGGGAGAAATTGTTATTCATTTTTTTTTTTTTTTGGCAACAATAAAGTTTATAAAATTTAACAGAATAATGTCAGTTTATTCTGTATGAAAATAACGAACTTTTTCATTTATAATCAAATAGTTGAATAAATAAATGAAAATATTATTCTATATAGTATATAAATACTATTTTCATTTCTGCGTTTAAATAAATCTATATGCAAATATCTATACAAAGGCATTCATTAATTCATTCCTTTTGCTTTGATTTGACTTCAAAAAACCGTACATACTTTTACATTTATGATATTTTTAGATGAGATGCTGTTGCTACGCAACGGTTAAAAGAAAAAATGAAATATAAGTAAATTCATAAAATAAAATGTTTTATATTATTCGAACACATGTATAAAATTCTATCATAAGTTATACACCTAATTTAAAAGCTCTGACAAATGTTTTGACAAAATTGCAAACTAATAAGAATAATTTAATACTCTTATTTAAAAATTTCAGCATCCAAAATTTACCATTTAAATCTATTATTCATATGAGCGATTTCTTTCAACAAATGAAAATTTGAAAATCGTCTGACTTCCCATAGAAAAGCATTATATCACAAAATAAAATGTTCTGTATATTCCGAACGAATGAACCAAATTTAACCCAAAACTATACAGCTAAATCCGGGGAGCTCATCAACATGCCCAGGGAATTTCAAGCCTATCGGATGCTTTTTGCGGCAGTTATCGCGGAACAGACAGACAGACTAACAGACAGACAGACTAACGGAAACCAAAACTTTTCGTGTCTCCACAGTAAGCCTTCACTGACGTTTCGGCAACTAGTAAATCTGCAGATCAGGAGCCTCAACGTCAGCTCTGCAAGTCATTGTTTTTAGACTCACTTTGGTAATATTCAGTTTCCTGCAAACCGCAATTTAAAGTTTTCAAATTATGTAATTATTTATAAGAATAAAAAATACGAAGTTTTCAGACATTAGAAGCATTAAATTAAAAATGTTATGGAAGGATATTTCGAAATTTTCATGAGCTGTTAATTCTGGTATATTTTTTAAATAATAAAGTAGATTTCTTCAGGGGGGCTCCGCCCCCCTGAACCCCCCGTGGTCTTATTAATTTACATACGTAACTTTTTATTGATTGCGCTAATGGTTAGCGCAAATCTTAGATTTCTTTTTACACTTCCGAGCCTTATTTTTCAATACTGGTAACACAGAAAATGATTTACATTGACGCAATTATATTAAACGTTTAGGTTTTATGAATGAAAATGTAATTTCCTTTAAAAATAAAATAATTTTCATTCATATTTTCTGAAATGAGGCGGCATTAAGAAGTAACACCCGTCAAAAAACATTTTTTCAGGCAATCTAGTTAATGCTTGGTTTTTAAATATGAAAATATTTATTTCCCGATACAATGACGTCATTTTCGACAGCGATAATTTTGCGGGGCATAATTTTGATATTTACTATATATTTGCTCTTCAAAAGTTTTTTTTTCCTCATTGGAATTTTCGATTAAGAATTAACACTTCTGTTAGCTGTGTGCAGACGATAAACCATGAGATATTAGTAACATTTTTTTTTATATAATAAGAATTAATATCATAACAAAAGCCCCTTTTATTTCAACCTCAAAGCGTATTCGTTTTATTTTTGATATATGAGATCAAATTCACCTTCTTTTCGTATTTTCACTTTATTTCTAATATGAAGGCGTATTCGTGTCTATTTTTTATTTCATTTTGCTCTCGCACATAAAAATCTTTCAAATCAAAATTAACTGTTTAGGATAAATTTTTATTCCGGGATTGAATTTTCGTGGCAACGGCAAAAAAAAAAAAAAAAAGAAAAAAAAAAAAAAAAAGAAAAATGATTGTTAAATTTATAGCAAAATGTCGATTTATTCCTTATGAAAATAATGAACTTTTTAATTTAAAAGAAAAATATCTGAACAAAATAAATAGAACATAGTCTTTCTTTATTTCTGTGGTAAATTCCATCTATATGTAAAGACACAAAGGCATTAATTCGTCCCTTTTGAGTTTGATTTAACTTCAAACAATTACACATACTTTCACATTTACGATATTTTTAGGTGTAGTTCGCTGCTAGGTAACAGTTAAAAGATAATAAAAACAATTATATATGTGCTTAAAAAGAAAATTTATATAAAAAAAATATTTTATATTATTGAAACACATATGTAAAATCCCTCCATAAAAGTTATACACCGAATTTAAAAACTCTGACAAATGTATACACAAAATTTCAAACTACTATGAATAATGTATGGTTCTAATTAGGAAATTTCATCATCCTTAATTTAGCATTTAAATTTTTTAATCATATGAGCCATTTCTTTTCAACAAATAAAAATTGAAAAATCGTCTGAATTGCTATAGGAAAGCATTAAGTCGCAAAATAAAATGTTCTATATATTCCGAACGAATGAACCAAATTTAACCAAAACCTATACAGCTAAATCCGGGGATTTCACCAACATGCATCCTTAATTTTAAGATAATCGGATGCTTTTTACGGCAGTTATCGCGGAACAGACAGACAGACTAACAGACAGACAGACTAACGGAAACCAAAACTTTTCGTGTCTCCACAGTAAGCCTTCACTGACGTTTCGGCAACTAGTAAATCTGCAGATCAGGAGCCTCAACGTCAGCTCTACAATTCATTGTGTTTAGCACCCTTTGAGTAATATTAATCTTTCTACAAAAAACGAAATGTAAAGTTTTGAAATTACATTAAACGAATTTATAAAACGAAAAAATATTTCGAAGGTTTCTGACATTAAAAGCGTTAAATTAAACCCCTTGTTATGTAATGGTATTCTGAAAATCTCATGAGCTACTTATTCTGGTAATTTTTAGATAATAAAGTAGATTTCTTCAGGGGGGCAGAGCCCCCCTGAACCCCTTCGTAGTGTAATTTAATTAACATTTGTAATTATCAATTAATTGTGTTAATGTCCTTTAGTAAATTCTACCAATAGACGGAAACGTACATGAATTCTTTTCTACAGCCCTGTATATTACGTGAAGATTTTTACGCGTCGTCTATAACATTTAAATTTAATGCAGACAAAAAACCCTCTTAAAACTGCTCATATCACATTTCCGGGGATTAGTATGCATAGTGTGCACCATATATCCAGTTTCTGCGGAGTCCTGTATATGGTTCTATTTAAATTCTGCAAACATTTGTTAGTATACTAAATGTAATTGGGCTGGGAAATACATAACTCAAATAATAATAAAAAAAAAACACTGAAGCAATTCGCGCTCATTTTCATTTATACTTACGAATTCATTTGTGTATCCCTGTACATGGTCTATACAATATTTAAGCACTACTTATTAAGCACAAATTTACTTAACGTTAAAATGCACATCATAATCGAAAATGCTCTTCAGCAATCATCCCTAATAGACCAGAACTGTATCCGAAATTTTTTATGTGACCCTATAAATGAATATGATACAAATGATAATGATAAATACGATACAAATCATATTCAAGCTTCTTGTAGTCAACCACAGTAATGTAATTTAATTTCATAATGTTTGAATTAGTGCAACACAATTAACACACTGACGACAGGCAATTTAATTAAATCTGGGTTTAAAAACAGTAGAAGCTCCTCCCTCTTCTGAAAGTGTCTCGGAAATTGGTTTCTGAGATATGTTTTTCATGTTTATGCAGCAGTAAATATCTTTCAATGTACGGACGTAATATATAATGTCTTACAATCTATAAAAAATATGGACAACACAATATAAATGTCTTTTCTGTAAGGTAGAAGTCACTCCCTTAGCCAATGATGTATTCTGAATAAAAACGAGAATCCTCGTTTCCCGTCGCTAATGTGTTAAAATAAGCTGTGAAGAGTTTTTTTCCCCCGTAGACCACATTTTAATCGACCACTTTTGTGTGACCCTGAAAAAAACATATGCTTTGTACCCCATATACTACAAAAATGTTTCAAAAATACATATCAATTTTATTATTTTGTAACAGAGTAACATCATTAAAAAACGCCACAAAAGGATTTTCTTCAAAGATTGTAATATTATGGATACGTTTGAGTTCCCTGTACGCATGCTGTAAGTGCTACACATAACATATTTTATAGTAACCAGGTTCTAGTGCACCTTAATAAAGTATATAAATTTCATTACGTTTAAAATTGTGTAACATTATTAAAATACACCGCAGAGGATTTTTCCCAAAGACTATAATGTAACGGAATAGTTTTGAGTGCCCCTGTAATTAAGCTATGAATGCTACACTCTACATTTTTAATACCAAACATACTTTGGCAAACCTCAATAACGTACATCAATTACATGTAATCCCGGCTATATTTACGCGAGTTAGAGCACGTAGAGAAACACGGCAGGCGACAGATAGAAAAACTGAAGTCATAAATACTTTTCATCCATGTTGGAAAGTGTTAAAAAGGATTTACATGCCTTTAACTGTACTTTTTTTTTCACTTATAGCATGGTTAAACATTAGTTTAAACACCCTAATCCATACGATAGCAATAACATATTAAAAGCCCCCCAAAATATGCATATCTGGAGATCTATAAATCTACTGGAAAATAATTCATTATCGTGCCCACTGTTAATTGCATAAATTGCATCGATTTGGCGCGATAAAATATTTTTTGAGATAGCCTTTTAATAGTACCTGCAACAAAATTAACGTAATTTACTAACTTCATTCATATTTGACGCAATGATAGGCTACGAATAACAGTCGCTAGGCAACGAAGAAAGGAAAAAAAAGAAATATGTATCATGTAATTCAAGAAAATTAATTTAAAAATTCTTTATATTATTGGAGTACATGTATAAATGTCCTCAAAACATTATACACGTAAATAAAAAAAAATCTGATAGATATATTGATAAAACTTCAATATAATAGGAATAATTTAAAACCCTTATTTGGAATTTTAGTATCCATAATTTGACATTTACATCCATTAATCAAACGTGCCATTTTCTTTCAACAAATGGAAATTTGAATTCGTCTGACTTGCCGTAGAAAAGCATTATAAAGAAAAATAAAATCTTCCATATTTTCCGAACGAATGAACCAAATTTAACCAAAAACTATACAGCTACGTCCGGGTATCTCACGAATATGCCCAATTAATTTCAAGCTGATCGGGTGCTTTTTGCGGCAGTTATCGCGGAACAGACGGACAGACAGACAGACAGACAGACAGACAAACGGAAATCAAAACTTTTCGTGTCTCCACAGTAAGCCTTCACTGACGTTTCGGCAATGATAACTGAAACATTTACATACAAGAAATAGAGATTCATTAAAAAAATAAATATCGCAGCCTGCGGCACTTCTATAAAAATGAAAATTATAAACATGAAAAAAAAAGTTAAGATAAATATTTTTGGTCAGAACTCCTCGTACAAGACAAATTTTTATCAAATCGACGTAAAAATTGATGTTTTGTAGAAATTTACTCAGGCCGGGCCGGGTTGGACTCGATCCGAGATTTTAACATTTTCCGGGCCGGGCCGAATTTTTTTTCCTATGAGTCGAGCCGGGCCCGGAAATTTGGCCCGTGCAGACCTCTAGTTCGAAGTGAAGGTGTAGCAGAAAATTTCGTTTAGAAAACTTTGTTAAATAGGGACTTTCTTAAAAGGAAGTTCGACTGTAAATATATCCCTATGAATTTACAAAAATGTTAAATATATGGAAATTTGAAGAAATGCTTGAAAAACTTGAAAAATGCTACATGAAAAACAAATAAGCATTAGAAAAAAATTACTACTAAAGTAAACTATAAGCTTTTATCTAGTGCACCTAGTACAAGTTAAATGACATTTTAGTAATTAACATTTTAGATATGATCGAAGAGTCAATTATAAGATTTTCAACAGTTTTACCATGTTTTTGTTCAAATAACAGGCCATAAATTAAAAAATATTCATGCAATTAAAATTCTTTTAGCAAATGCACTAGACAACAATATACAGGGTAAATTAAAAAAAAAAAAAAAGTTTACAAAATGACATGGCAAATCAGGCATACAACAAGGATGAAAAATCTCATAGGAACATAGGGTCGCAAACCGTTTATTGAGTCACAAAGACTGTTCCATCCTAACTGAACCCGGGTTGACGGTCATAACTTTCACAAAACTGTAGTATATTGTAATAAAACATTTAACAGACATTCTCACCTTTGTTGTAAGTGTGATAACATCAAACAAAAGTGGTAGCAGTTTGCATTATACGCGCCAGCAGTATGCACTGGACGTCCCACATTTTGGAATGTGATGTGACTATCAATTCATACGGTATCATCGATTACTTGAGCAACATCTTTTTCCAGATTTTTTCGTGATGTTATCACATCTCACACAAAACAAGGTACAGTCGTGGAAAAAAAAAAGTAAACACCCCCTACTAACTCTTCAACAAATTACCGTAGACGAAAGTTACTGGTACCGAACGATTGGAAATAAAGTCTGCTTTTAAATGATGTATATAAAATTTTCTTAGTATTTATTAAATTTTCTTAAATAACTGTTTCTTATCTACATATTAAAACGAATCCAAACTTAATTTTTTTAAATGGCAATACCCAATTTTCACGAGATATTTCAAATCTTTGGTTCAAACTATTCCTAGACACCAAATTTCAAGTCATTTGAATGATAAGTTTTTGAATTATAAGCATTCAGAATTTAGTGCTTCTAAGGTCTGCATATTTTTATTACATCTGCATATTTTTATTTATATCTCCTGAAATTCTGCTCCTAAGGTGCTAATTTTTTTTGAGGCAATAATACTAAGATACCCAAACATAAATAAGCTGAATTTGCAATTTTTATAATTTTATGATATGCATTATGAATTATGAAATTAATATTCGAAAAAATTATGAATCGCAACCTACAATTTTTTTATGGATTTAGATTTATTAAGTCCTGCTTTATGGAAATCCGAAATTTCACATTTGTCTTCCAAGTAGTTTTCAAATTATGCTCAAAAAACGGCAAAATGATGGTTTAAGGGGCTATGATAGAAGTGAGTAAATTTTTGGAAATTCATTCTACTGTCCTGTAATCTAACAGACTTCATTGACTTCTTGAGCGGAGCTTAAGGTGCCTTGATCAAGAAGGGGGCTCTCTCGGTTAACAATCGAGTACGGAACTTCAATTTGGATACAGCCCTTAAAATACGCTCGTTTTAAAATAATTAATTTCTCGGAAACTTATGGTACGAATTGCACAAAAACTTGTTTTTAGGCTAATTGAAGGGTGTAGAGTTCATTTATGCATTCAGAATTATGTACTGCTATTCAAAAAAATACAAAGTTATGGTTTGTTTTTATATGTAGATGGCCCCTTAAGCAAATTTTATATACATCATTTAAAAGTAGACTTTATTTCCAATCGTTCGGTACCAGTAACTTTCTTCTACGATAATTTGTTGAGGAATTAGTAGGGGGTGTTTACTTTTTTTTTTCCACGACTGTACATATCGTTGCATTTTTATTGCAATGTTTTTATTTTTCTCGAAATTATGACCGTCAACCCGGGTTCATTTAGGATGAAACACCTTGTATTTGCGACTCAATAAGTGGTTTACGACCTATGGTTCCTATGGGATTTTTTGTGCTTGATTTGCTATGTCATTTTGTAAACTTTTTTTTTTTTTAAGTCATCCTGTACAGAAAAAGCTCACTAAGTTTTATGGAATAATGATAATAATATTTTTAGCCATCATTTTTTAAGCAAGTTTTTTTGTGCAAAAATCAATTTTGAGAAAAATATGCATTTTAACGTTAAAACCCTTTAAGCGTCCGGCCTATTTTTTACTTTATGTTTAATGAAACATAAAATAATACCTATGAAAACTATTTGTATGGGGATTTATTTATGATTACCTAACATATTTAATTATATTATTACACTGAAAAAAAAATAACATTAAAATCAGTTTTGTATTAAATCAGCCATTGATTTGAAAGATTACGTGACGGAAAAACCCGGTTAGGACACTTAAAGAGTTAAATTAGTATATTTTTACAATAACTAATGGATTGACTTCTGTTCTAAACATGGTAAAAACAAAAACAAAGCAATTTTAGAATCGTAAAAAGTTCTACTTTCAAATGAAATAATAAACACAAAATCGATAATTTTCGCGAAAATGCTCATCTCAACGTAGGTCTTACTATTTAATAAAATTTCAGAAAGGTACAGTATAACCTCTGAATAGCGGACACCTCGGGAGCGCGGAATTTGTCCGCTATTCGGAGGCGTCCGTTTTCAGAGATAAAAGCATTATGCATTGGGGATTGAAAAGTGTTCGCTAAGTAGAGTTGTCTGCTATTCGGGAGTGTCCGTTATGGAGATTGTATTATAAAATACTCAAACAAACTAACAAAAGACAGTTCAAAGGGTGTCGCGTCCGTTTAAATTTTTATAATTACGTCTGGTAAAATATGCATGAAAACAAAACTGCCTTAAAATCACCAAATATTTTTCCACGGTTTATCTGCAACCGTAAATCTTTTAATAAAATTACGAAGGCAAAACTACACCGTAAGAGAATACATTTCTCACATTCGCATGCGCAGATATTTGAAAGGTTAAATTTCAATTTCGAGTTGTCCATTTTATTTATTTTATCTGAGTGACTCAAATCCTAGTTCCTGTTTAGGAATTCGTCCCACTTTCAAATGCCTTAGTCTGGGATGACGAAAGGTAATCTTGCGTTTTGTCGATGCGTAAGCAGCACGTTACTTTTTACGATCATCACCGCTTTCGTTTTTTTTTTTTTTTTTTTTTTTGTTTTTTTTTACGGCAAAGCAAATCGATGGTGAAACGTCGAAATACAGATAAAAATAAGCTGAGATTTTCTTTTCTTCATATTTTAGATAACACATAACCAAAAAAAAAAAATCTTTTTTAGGGTTCCGTACTTAAAAAGTATAAACGGAGCCATTATAAGATCACTCCTGTGTCTGTCTGTCTCTCTGTCACAGCTATTTTACTCGTGAACTATGGGACGTGGAAAGTTCAAATTGTAATAAAGACCAACATATTTACAGATTATTAAACATTCACAAATATATTTAGGGAAAATATACAGGGGCTAATTAAGTTACTTGAAAAATAAAAATCTTTTCTTTTTATATCGTGTGGGGTATCCTGTGAAAGCTTTCGTAATACTGAACTCAAAAATACATTTCTTTTAATTTTAGGTATTATATTTTATGAGATATCGTCGTAAATGTAGTGCAAAAATATGTCCCCCCCCCCCCCCACCTATTTCCGAATCTACCAAAACTAAAATTATGAAAAAATCAGAGGTAGTAGAAGTTAATTGAAACCTTGCAGGAAAATTATAGCGATTACCCTAAGTCGCATAGTTTTTGAGAAAAGCGCATTTTCCCGTTATACACAAATATCGATTTACGGGCATTCGGCAAAGGTGTTGAGGAGCGCTAGAGGTACCTATCATAACAGAAGTATAAAAGCATTGTTGATACTGATATTCGAAAAAAACTGTCGGTAATTAGCCGAGAGCGAAAACTACCCAACCGAATGGTCTGAAAATTTAAATGTATGATTGTTGCAAAAATTTGTCGCGTTATTTTGAATTTTATGAAAATCGGATGTATAGTTAAATTACAGGGACAGTCAAAAGTTTTCCGTTACATTACGGCCAACGGGGGAAAATTATTTCAAATGTATTTTAATGTTGTTACAACCATTCGAACAGAATGAAATGGATATGCTCTTATGAAGTGCACTAAAATATACATTCAGTACAATATGCGGTGCAAAAAATATTTATAAAACTAGTTATAGTACGAACACGAACGCACCTCATTTGCCACGTTTGGCGTGCAATTTCCAACTTGTTTTTATATATAAAATCGTAGTGGTTTTCAATTCAATAGGGTGCTTTTCATTTCGCGATAAATGGATTGCGGCTTGAGTTATAAGCGATTGTTATAATTAAATCAAATTAAATGTTATGAAAATTGTAATCCATATTATAAAAAAATTTCAAAACATTTCCAGCAAAAATTTCAAATATTCGCTAATTTGCATTTTTTTCCCTTCGATAGTTTAAAACATTCTAATAAGATTTTCTTTATTTTGAAATGAAAGTACAATTTTTTACAAGATTATTAACATTCCTAAAATGTTTGAAGAGGTTTGGAAGAAAAACAATTCCCATGACGTATTTTGAATCGTGGAAATGCAGGTAAAATTTTAAAACCGAGAAAAATACTCATTAACATTTGAATATAATTTAACTGGGGGATATCCAGTCAAATTACATTCGGATTACTATCAAAAAATATTTTTTGTTCCAAATATTGACTTTTATTTGAAAAAAGAAAATGTTTTTATTGATTTTCAGGTCCCTTAAATGTTTAAAAGATTATGAAGTATTTTCAATCACTGGGTTACAAATAAAAATTTTAAATTGAGAAAATGATTTAACATTTCAATGGAATTTAACTGGGGTCAGATTGAATTAAACTAAATCCGGAAAATTCTTAAGGTATGTGTGCCTATCCTCAAATTGCTGTTTTTGTGAAAAATTTCGATTTTTTTATTATTTTAAATTAAAGTTAAAACATTTAGGATTCTAAAAATGCCTTATTTTTCGTTCAGCGATAATTAGAAGCAAAGCTATATCCCAAATTATAAACCGGAAATGAACTTTCTGAAACCGGAAGTGACCATTTAAAGAGCCACAGAAAGATAAACAATACATTTTAATATACAAATATATAATCCACCTACAAATATGGTGGATTTTAAAGTTGTAAACTTTTTACATAATTTTTTGTACTCAGAATCTTAATTTGCGTTTTCTGGAAAACTGCGCTTTGCATTGTGTACGTTTACGAAAACCATCATTCCTTAAAAAGTTTTTAAGATATTGAAATAAAATTTTGTGACAAGGTTCTGCTCAACTATTTATTAGTATGTTATGAAGCAAAATATAGCTTGTACGTTTGTATATATTAATTTAAGAGGTATTTTTATTGAAAAATACACATTTTTTTTTCAAAAAATCATGTTTTGTATACAAAATTTGGTATATGCTAGTAAATTTAAGAGGTATTGCAAATATTTTGCTTCATAACACAAGTAAGTGATTTGCTAATATATAGTTGAAAAAAAAAAGTGAAATACAGTAAACTCTGTCTAAAGCGGAATCGATCGGGACCGATAAAATTTTCCGCAGTAGACAATATTCCGCCTTAGACAAATTTTACTCTATGTCTATGGATTCGCAGGGACTTGAAAATCTTTCCGAGTTAGACAGATTTCCGTCTTACACAGAGTCTGCCTTACAGAGAGTTTACTGTATATTGAATAGATTTCGTTATAGAAGGTTTGGCATAAACGCAATTCTTTACTAAAACTTGACTAAATATTGCCTAAATTTGAAAAGTTAATTAAAGTTCCATTAAAAAGGTATATGAATTCTTAGTTTTATTCCCTGTTTAAACTAAAAACACATGTGTTTGATAAAAATTTCACATTTTTCAAAAAATGTGGTAGGTACATGCCTTAAAACAAACTTTGGGGGACAGAGAGTTTTTCCCCAGTAACAATTGATTAGACAGATTTTGGAGTCTCTGGCCCTATTAAGAACTTCGAATTCCTTTTTTATTTATAAATTTATCTATTTCTCAACCGAATAGTTTCTCTCATAGTTTACCGAATATTACTGAACTATTGGGTTACTTCTTTTTTCTTTGATAAATGAAAATATTTGAGTTACGAGTACATGAAAAATTCAATGATGACATTTTAGATCATTACATCATATAGATCGTGCAATTTTGAAATATTCTTATTTATTTATTTTGAAAATGGCTTGGATAAAGCCGAAACATGCAAGCAGCCCAATAAAACTATATTTTACTGTTTTCAAAGTTTTCATCTTGCACCTTTTACAAATTAAAATAAGTATAAAATAAAACCTTTGTAAAAAGCTGACTTTTACGAAAAAAAATTCTGTTTTTTTCCCCCACAAATATTGACTTTACTCCACACTTTGTCCCTTTGTGCCCTATTTTTTATCAATAAAGCAACCTGTGATAGCGCTACCCGAAAACAAATAGAAATTCCATCAAAAACTTAATTTTTGGAAAAAATCTTTATATATATTTTTTTTCTACAAAAATTAATTTTACTCATTTGGAAGTCTGTTATCCCATTACAGAATTCATTGTCCTATTTTCCATTTAATAAATTCATTAGTTTCTCTGCCAAATGGCTTCCATCATCATCAATGGCGGATCCAAGGGGGAGGTCACGGGGGTCATGACCCCCTCCCCCCTTTGAACGCCAACACAGTAACTCTAAAGATCATTTCTAAAATGAAATATATATTAAATTCCTTTTTTTGTCCCCATTCCCCGAAACTTTCTATTTAAAGTTCTACTCAAATCCAAATTAGGTAACTTCTAATACATTCGTCAAGCAATTTTTAATCTCAAATCCAAGACATTTTCAAGTACACTTATTGAGAAACCATATGATGTCTCGCTGTCCGGTGGGCCAGAAGGACACTATAGGTGATTAAATAATGTTTTCCATTTTTCGATAAAAGCAAATAAACTTACAAAATATTTTTGCAAAATTTGGCTTTTTAAACTGAACTTTCGGACGTGACAGCCAATTGCTCTCTTGTGACGACATTTCTGTATTTTCAAAGACCTAAAACATCCGTAAAATTGCTAACTTTAGTAAGATTTTTTTTGAATGAATCTTTGCATTTATAAGAAAATGGTAAACAATGCTCAGATACAAAATTTCTTTGTATCTGAGGAAAATCGGTAAATTTTATATTTTTATAAATATTAATGCAACTTTTTTGCATTTAGGAATGAAAATGACTTTGCGAAAGTATCAGAAAAGTACCGTATTTTATGGAAGAAACGCCGCGGTGTTTACCAGTTTAAAAGTTAATTTTTTTCTAAGTGCGGCGTTTACCCCATGTGCGGCGTTTGCGATATTTTTTAAATACCATCTGAGTTTCTTTAATTTAAAAATTCATAAAAATATTTAAAATCGGATTTAAATATTTTAAATAAAACTTCAGACATCTTAAGATGTTAAAAACGAGGCATCCTACACTGCTCAGAAAACTTTGATTAAAGTTAGGTCAATGTGACGTTGTCGACAAAAGTAGCGTTCCGATGGATGCGGCGATTACGATATTTGTAAGCTTATTCAGGCCAATTTCAGGAGCGCGGCGTTTCTTCCATAAAATACGGTAGTCAGTTTGGATTTAGGAGTCGCTTTCAATATAAAAATTTCTCATAAAGAGATGCGATACTCTTCGCCCCTCTCCCCGCAAAAGAAAAGAAAAAAAATCCATGACCCCCCTCTAAATGGAAGATCCGCCCTTGATCATCATCTCAAAAGCTTTCCGGATGTTATGAAACTACCCGAAAATGTTGTCAAAAACTGACTTATAAGAGCACATCGTTGATCTATAACTCATGATGATATGATGTGATAATAACTCATATGATTGAACTCAGGAGTGTATGAAATATCATTTATTAGAGCAGACCGATCAAAGAATTACTATATTGGTATTACTAGCAGGAAATTTAAATATAGAAAAAAGTAGCATATAGCTAATATTAAATATAATAGAAAAACCACAAACCTAGCAAGATTTTATCAAGAAGAAATTATCCAAGTAAATTCCAACAGAAGTAAAATAATTTTCCCGCCCAGTCTATAGTATCCATCCACAATAAGGAAAACCATAGAGATTGTAACGTGCAAAAGCTCAATATGTAACGATACAGCACCATTTCACTTACCAAAAATATGGCTCGAGCTACTCAATGAGTATGAAAATAAAATAAAATAAACATCCATATAAAATGAAAATGTAACGTGGATATGAAAGAATACGTGGAAAACTGAATGATGGCGTTTCATAATCCGCGCAAATTTAGAATAACTTTATTTGTTTGTTTTTGAAAATGACTCGGGGTGAGTCGAAACATGTCAACAGTGGAAATAAACGTATTTTTACTGGTTTAAAGTTTTAATTTACACCTTTTAGCACATGAAATTAATAGAGCACATCATTGTTTTTGATTGATTTCATAGATTTTCAACTCCCATGCCCCATTGAGAAATTCAAGGCCCTACATTTGGATAATAAATCAAAACTCTTTTTTTAACCGGATAGCCGTTCCTCGTCATCCCAAAAGTTTGACGGATGTTACCAAACTGCCAAGCATGTTTCCTACCTGACCAGTTCACGAATCCAGGTCAACTTCACCGACAAAACCCGCTGCCTACCAGGAAGCTAAAGTTGTAGTAGGTATCACGGCCGCATTTCGATTTCAATGACACGAGACGGCCTTTGCAAGCAAATCCGGTGGACAAACGTGATGGCGATCTCGCGAACATGACGTCACAAGCGGTTTTAAAGAATACCTTTGAGGCAGATTCCCGACTATCTTTGCAATCAACAAGGATGAATTTAATCTTATTGCAGGTCGTTATAATGTTACGGAGGTTATGGTAAGGTTACGGTTGTTTGTTGACAAATATTGTCGAATGTGATGACGATCATGATGTGAGAGAGAGAGAGGTTGGATTTTAAAATGGACAAGATGCCGTTATATTTACCTTGGAAATTGGAAGTGATGTGACATTTCGAAGTGTTTTAATGTAATAAAGAAAGACATTTTCCTCATAATGTGATTGATATTTTGACCTTTTATAAATAGATTTATGGTTGAAAAAAACTTTTTTTTATAGGAAATTTATAAGGACAAAGCAATTAAGAAAAATATACCTTTTAATAATTTAAAGTAGTCAGCAAATTAGATGTTTTTCTTTTTCTGTAACAATATTAATTGAAAATGCGATGTCATATAGCTAGAAAAAAGGATGAATTTCATCTGTTATTGCTGGTCGTTATAGCGTAACAGAGGTTATGGTGAGGTTACGGTTGTTTGTTGACAAATATTGTCGAAGGTGATGACGATCATGATGTGAGAGAGAGGGAGGTTGGATTTTAAAATGGACAAGATGCCGTGATATTTACCTTGGAAATTGGAAATGATGTGACATTTCGAAGTGTTTTAATGTAATAAAGAAAGATATTTTCCCCCATAATGTGATTGATATATTGACCTTTTATGAATAGATTTATGGTTGAAAAAAACTTTTTTTGCAGGAAATTTATAAGGACAAAGCAATTAAGAAAAATACACCTTTTAATAATTTAAAGTAGTCAGCAAATTAGATGTTTTTCTTTTTCTGTAACAATATTAATTGAAAATGCAATGCCATATAGCTAGAAAAAAGAATGAATTTCATCTGTTACTGCTGGTCGTTATAACGTTACAGAGGTTATGGTAAGGTTATGGTTGTTTGTTGACAAATATTGTCGAAGGTGATGACGATCATGATGTGAGAGAGAGAATAGATTTTAACTTGGACAAGATGCTGTGATATTTACCTTGGAAATAGGAAATGATACATGACATTTCGAAGTATTTTAATGTAGTATAAAGAAAGATGTTTTTTCCTCATAGTGTAGTTGATACTGGGACATTATAATTATAGATTTATGTTTTAAATAAGCTTTTATAAGGAAATTTATAAGGGCAAAGCAATTAAGATAACTATACATCTTGAGAATAAAAAAATGACAAAGTATTTGCCAGCAAATTAGATGTTTTTCCTTTTCGTGACATATAATTAGTAAAAAGGATGAATTTAGTCTTTTACTGCAGGTCGTTATAATGTTACGGGGTTATAGTAAGGTTATGTTTGTTTGTTGACAAAATTGTCGAAGGTGATGACGATCATGATGTGAGAGAGAGGGGTTGGATTTTAAAATGGACAAGATACCGTTATATTTACCTTGGAAATTGGAAATGATGTGACATTTCGAAGTGTTTTAATGTATAAAGAAAGGTATTTTTCCTCATAATGTGATTGATATTTTAACCTTTTATAAATAGATTTATAGTTCAAAAAAGCTTTTTTTTTTTTTTTTTTTTTTGAAGGAAATTTATAAGGACAAAGCAATTAAGAAAAATACGCCTTTTTGTAAAAAAGGCAAGGTATTTGTCAGCAAATTAGGTGTTTTTCTTTTCCTGTAACAATATTAACTGAAAATACGATGATATATAACTAGAAAAAAGAATGAATTTCATCAGTTATTGCTGGTCATTATAGTGTTACGGAGGTTATGGTGAGGTTACAGTTGTTTGTTGACAAATATTGTCGAAGGTGATGACGATCATGATGTGAGAGAGAGGTTGGATTTTAAAATGGACAAGACGCCGTTATATTAGGTAGCTTTCATTACAAAAAGTCCTTCCGGCCAGTGCCGGGAGGAAGAGGTAGCTTTCATAATCCTTATTTAAAAAACTCGGTCGAGCTATTTGTATGTACTATGTACACACCAAGGTACATCCAAGTCGGTTCATAAATACGCCTGTTATTACGTGAGAAAAATCAGGACGTTTCAAAATGTCAGCCACGCTAGAAATTCAAAATGCTATAACTCAGCCATTTTTAAGATATAGACGAAACAAAAACTGCTCCCGAATCTTTTTATCAAGGTCAAACACATAAGAAGAAAATATTTTTTCAATTTTCAATTTTTGGTACCACATTTCAAATTTAAATTTTTCTTAAAAATTTAAATGGCCGTCATTTTTAAACAAGATGGCGGGTGAAGCTGGCCAACGAACCCGGTCGAGACATTGGTCTGTACTATGTATAAACGAAGTTACATCCAAATCGGTTCATAAATACGCCTTTTATCGCGTGACAAAATTCAGGACGTTTCAAAATGTCAGCCACGCTAGAAATTCAAAATGCTATAACTCAGCCATTTTTAAGATATAGACGAAACAAAAACTGCTCCGAAATCTTTGTATAAAGGTCAAATACATAAGAAAAAAATATTTTTCCATTTTCAATTTTTTGGTACCACATTTCAAATTTTAAAATTAAAAAAAAAATTTAAATGGCCGCCATTTTGAAACAAAATGGCGGATGAAGCTGGCCAACGAACTCGGTCGAGAGATTGGTATGTACTATGTACACACCGAATTACATCCAAATCGGTTCATAAATACGCCTTTTATCGCGTGACAAAATTCAGGACGTTTCAAAATGTCAGCCACGCTAGAAATTCAAAATGCTATAACTCAGCCATTTTTTAAGATATAGACGAAACAAAAACTGCTCCGGAATCTTTGTATAAAGGTCAAATACATAAGAAAAAAATATTTTTCCATTTTTAATTTTTTGGTACCACATTTCAAGTTTTAAATTTTTTGAAAAATTTTAAATGGCCGCCATTTTGAAACAAAACGCGGATGAAGCTGGCCAACGAACTCGGTCGAGACATTGCTATGTACTATGTACACACCGAATTACATCGAAATCGGTTCATAATTACGGGAGTTACAGTGTGACATAGGTCAGATATATATATATATATATATATATATATATATATATATATATATATATATATATATATATATATATATATATATATACATATATATATATATATCAATATATATATATATCAATTTTGAACGGAGGGTGGTTTCGGGGTCTGGGGGTCATGATCGATGAAAATATACCAAAATTTTTTGAAATCGCTTTCCTCCGAACGGCTGCAATAGGTAGCTTTTTTGTAAAGAAAGCTACCTAAAAGCTACCTATTGCAGCCGTTCGGAGGAAAGCGATTTCAAAAAATTTTGGTATATTTTCATCGATCATGACCCCCAGACCCCGAAACCACACTCCGTTCAAAAGTTGATATATATATATATATATATATATATATCCATATATATATATATATATCTGACCTTTGTCATACTGTAACTCTCGAATTTATGAACCGATTTAGATGTAATTCGGTATGTACATAGTACATACCAATGTCTCAACCGAGTTCGTTGGCCAGCTTCATCCGCCATTTTGTTTCAAAATGGCGGCCATTTAAAATTTTCTTAAAAATTTTAAATTTGAAATGTGGTACCAAAGAATTGAAAATAGAAAAATATTTTTTTCTTATGTATTTGACCTTTATACAAAGATTTCGGAGCAGTTTTTGTTTCGTCTATATCTTAAAAAATGGCTGAGTTATAGCATTTTGAATTTCTAGCGTGGCTGACATTTTGAAACGTCCTGAATTTTGTCACGCGATAAAAGGCGTATTTATGAACCGATTTGGATGTAACTTCGTTTGTACATAGTACATACCAATGTCTCGACCGAGTTCGTTGGCCAGCTTCATCCGCCATCTTGTTTAAAAATGGCAGCCATTTAAATTTTTAAGAAAAATTTAAATTTGAAATGTGGTACCAAAAAATTGAAAATTGAAAAAATATTTTTTTTTATGTATTTGACCTTGATACAAAGATTCGGAAGCAGTTTTTGTTTCGTCTATATCTCAACAAATGGCTGAGTTATAGCATTTTGAATTTCTAGCGTGGCTGACACTTTGAAACGTCCTGATATTTGTCACGTGATAACAGGCGTATTTATGAACCGATTTGGATGTACTTTGGTGTGTACATAGTACATACAAATATCTCGACCGAGTTCGTTGGCCAGCTTCATCCGCCATCTTGTTTCAAAATGGCGGCCATTTAAAACAATTTTAAAAATTTAAAATTTAAAATGAGATACCAAAATATTAGAAAATGAAAAATATTTTTTTGTATGTGTTTGACCTTAATACAAAGATCCCGGAACAGTTTTTGTTTTGTCTATATCTAAAAAAATGGCTGAGTTATAGCGTTTTGAATTTCTATTGTGGCTGACATTTTAAAACGACCTCATTTTTGTCACGCGATAACAAGCGTATTTATGAACCGATTTGGATGTTACTTGGTCTGTACATACTACATACCAATGTCTCAACCGAGTTCGTTGGCCAGCTTTATTCGCCATCTTGTTTCAAAGGGTTGTCATTAAAAAAAATTAAATTTAAAATTTAAAATGAGGTATTAAAAAATTGGAAAATGAAAAAGATTTTTTTATGTGTTTGGCCTTGATACAAAGATTCCGGAGCAGATTTTGTTTCTGAAAATTTGTTCTTTTGTTTATATCTTAAAAAATGGTTGAATTATAGCTCTTTGAATTTCTAGTATGGCTAACATTTTGAAACGATCTTGTATTTGTCACTCGATAACACACGTATTCGCCTATTTCCACGTGAGAAAGCATGTGGATAGTATACATCAACATCTCAGCCAAATATAAGTTACTTTAAATAAAAGCAGCTTGGATAAAGCTGACTAATTTCGTGAAATTCTCATTCATAATGATTTAGTATTGATAGAAATTAGTATTGAATCTCCTATATTCGGTTTCCACTAAATTGAGCTTCGTGTGTTTGAATAATATAAGTTGGCTTTTTTAAAATAAGGTATTTGAAAGCTACCTCTTCCTCCCGGCACTGGCCGGAAGGACTTTTTACCTTGGAAATTGGAAGTGATGTGACATTTCGAAGTGTTTTAATGTAATAAAGAAAGACATTTTCCTCATAATGTGATTGACATTCTGACCTTTTATGAATAGACTTATGGTTGTAAAAAGCTTTTTTTATAGGAAATTTATAAGGACAAAGCAATTAAGAAAAATACAGCTTTTAATAATAAAAAAAGGGCAAAGTATTTGTCAGCAAATTAGATGTTTTTCTTTTTCTGTAACAATATTAATTGAAAATACGATGACATATAACTAGAAAAAAGGATGAATTTCATCTGTTGTTTGCAGGTCGTTATAATGTTACGGAGGTTATGGTAAGGTTACGGTTGTTTGTTGACAAATATTGTCGAAGATTATGACGATCACGATGTGAGAGAGAGGGATTGGATTTTAAAATGGACAAGATACCGTTATATTTACCTTGGAAACTGGAAATGATGTGACATTTCGAAGTGTTTTAATGTATAAAGAAAGGTATTTTTCCTCATAATGTGATTGATATTTTAACCTTTTATAAATAGATTTATAGTTCAAAAAAGCTTTTTTTTTTTTTTTTTTTTTTTTTGAAGGAAATTTATAAGGACAAAGTAATTAAGAAAAATACACCTTTTTGTAAAAAAGGCAAGGTATTGTCAGCGAATTGGGTGTTTTTCTTTTCCTGTAAAAATATTAACTGAAAATACGATGACATATAACTAGAAAAAAGAATGAATTTCATCAGTTATTGCTGGTCATTATAGTGTTACGGAGGTTATGGTAAGGTTATGGTTGTTTGTTGACAAATATTGTCGAAGGTGATGACGATCATGATATGAGAGAGAGATCAGATTTTAACTTGGACAAGATGCCGTGATATTTACCATGGAAATAGGAAATTATATGGCATTTCGAAGTATTTTAATATAGCATAAAGAAAGATATTTTCCCCTCATAATGTGATTGATACTATGAGATTATAAAAATAGATTTATGTTCTAAGTAAGCTTTTTTAAGGATATTTATAAGGACAAAGCAATTAAGATAAATACACATCTTGAGAATAAAAAAACGACAAAGTATTTGCCAGCAAATTAGATGTTCTTCTTTTTCGTGACTAACTAGTAGAAAGGAGGAATTTAATCTTTTATTTGTAGGTCGTTATAATGTTACAAAGGTTGTGGTGTGGTTATGATTGTTTTCTGATAAATATTGTTGAAGTGATGACAACCATGATGTTTGAACGGAGTTTAATTTTGACATGAACTAGATGCTGGGGTATTTACCTTGGAAATAGCAAATTATGTAGTACATCGGAGCGGTTTGATACGTAAAGAAAGAGAGATTTTTCTTTACAATGTGATTTGCTCTAATATAAACAGATTTATATTTTAAAAACTTTTTTCTGAAAGAAATTTCTAAGGTCAAAACATTTATGAAAATACACACCTTGAAAACAAATGACAAATAATTTGTCATCAAATTAGTAGTTTTTCCGAAATAATATTTACTGAAAATACAGTGACATACACAGGGATGGTGAACCTATGGCACGTGTGCCGAACTTGGCACATAAGAAAACTTCTCTGGCATGTGAAAAAACTTCGATTTTATTCAGTTTATGGAGAATAATCCACTTTATGGTTTTTTTTTTTTTTTTTTTTTTTTTTTTTTTTTCAAAAAGTATAGTTTTGTATAACCGGTATATAGCTTAATTTAAAATAATCGGTTACTTTTGAATGAATTAAGGTATTATAAATTTCAATGAAAGCTCCTTGTAGCGCCATTTTCTCGCCAAATCAATCAACAGATAGTGTTTTCCAAATCATTTTGCTTCTCTATCAAATTTTATTTTTGAAAATTGAATTTTAAGAGATAGTTTGCACAGAGTAATATACCTAATTGACACGCTTCTACTTCAGATTCAGTTTTATTTTATTTAGATTTAAGGTTTTAAGTTATTTTAGGTTTTAATGTATTTAGGATTTAATTTTGAAAATTGAAAGTTAACTGTTAGTGTAAATAATTATGCATATATAGAAGCTTCTTCTATCTAAAGAACTAAAAATGATCTGATTCGGAACTATACAATGAAATAAAAACTCATTTATAGATTATTAATGAGGAATTCGATGCAGCATGTCTATATTACTGAGTAAATACAGCATAATAAATAAGTTAGGAATCGAATTTAGTAGGGGAGACCGGGGCAAGTTTTCCAACTTTTTAGATTTTTATTTTTGTATTTTTTATTTTTAACTATTTTGATATATACAAGATGTCATTGTATTCCCTAGACCTTCCTGTACAAACTGGCACAATTATTTTTTCAAAAAAACTAAATATACTTTTTCACAAAAAATAGTTAAGTCTAATCATGTTACGTTGGAAAATGTGCCCCGTATGCGGGGCAAGTTTTCCAGCCTACGAAAAATGGTCAGGGGCAAGTTTTCCAACTATACTTTAAATGGTAAAACATCAGTAATAAATCTTGCTTCTTAATTAATAAGTATTTTTTATTGTGAACTAAATGCTGAGTAACATAACAGTAACATAAAAAACAGTTTTAATCCATTTGACATTTAAAGACGAAGGTCCAAACAGCTCCCTGGCCGAAATTGGATTTTTTTTCCCTCGCCCCTTTTACCTGATTCCTTTTGCAGTTTCCTTTTTTTTAGATGAATCTTTTTTTCTATTTTCAGTTGATTTTTGACAGGAGAATCAGTATGTACAATACTTCCTATTTTTTTTCCACGCCGTGTTTGCCTACTTAGGGCAGCCTTCGCTAAAGTCCTAACTTCTTCTGGTGTAGGCAAAGCTTGTTTGGATGTAGAAGGAACGCTTTTTTCATAAGCAATAGGGAAATTTTGAGTAGAACTTAAGGAACAGCTTCTTTGGAAATGCTAGCCTGCGTTGGTGTAGAATGTTTAGATGCTTTCGGTGTTGTTTTGTTTCTGCGGGGGGGGGGGGGGGGGGGATTATTGAGGAAAGTTTTCAAATCTTTTCAGGATTGTTGGTGCTTTTAAGATTTGGTGCGGCAGGAGCTGGCCTGTCAGAAAAGTAGGATGGCGTAAAAGCAGAATTTGTAAATATTTCAGGATTCATTATGAAAATTCTCTAACGTTTAAAACCCGCCATAATATTAACTGTGGATTAACGCCAGTGGAGCGGCTCTAAGCACGTTTTAATTTGCTTTTTGTGGGGTTCATACTCACTGCGATCTCAGTGTGCTAGCTTATGACTATAAAGGCATAATTAACATAAAATAGATTCCTTAAAGGAACCCATTTTAAAAAAAATTGACATTTTATTATATTTTTGAATTTACCTCGTTTTTTATATTGATAGTTTTACTTACATGACTAAATGATCAAACGGGTTCGTAGTATATATGGTTATTTGGCCGATTTTTTGATACAATAAAACTAGCTGATTTAGGAGGGGGGAGGTTTTCAAACGAGAAACATGTTGGAAAACATGCCCCGTATGTTGTTGGAAAACCTGCCCCGTCGCCATATTTGAACTTTTACACTAACTGGACGAATACCGGTGTAAGTTATTTGCAAAACAAACGCATAGTTACCCGAAGAAAGAGACCCTTTTTTAGTGTATGCAATGTCAAAACAGTAAGTTTAACGCTAGTACTTTTTTTTTTACGTTTTAATAAAGACCTAAACTTTTACTCAGCGTTGAAAAAATTAAAAAAAACAGCTCTCCAGGCGAAGTGAGAGCAGCTATTAAGCTATAACTTTTGTAGATGTTGTGTAAGATGTTGCCACTTCAGCCAGTTCACTCGCTAGCGTCACCTAGCGGCTCATTTAAAAACTAAAGCGAGTTGGAAAACTTGCCCCTATGGAAAATGTGCCCCGGTCTCCCCTATACGTGTAAAAATTTTAAGCAAAAATTCTATAAAAATTAATTATTGGATTTTATCTAAGTTAAAATATCTCTGTCACGTTATAATGTTGGTACATAATACTCGTAATTTTGAAATTTTTGGCACGCATACTCAAAAAGTTTCGCCATTCCTGCTCTAGAGATTTTTCGGTCAGGTCGAACCCGAAAATTCTACTTTCAGTCACACTGTACCAGACAAAATAATTCCATCAACCGAAACTCTATCTGAACCCGAAGTATTTATACCCGAAACCGAAGGGAAAGATAATAAATCCATAGTTTAATACAATTATAGAAAAGCAGTCTTCAATTATATCTCTAGCATGAATTTTGTCTTTTACATATAAAAATGAACACATATACATCCATTAATATTGAAATGTACAGTTTTTAATTTAAAACCTATTCAGGACTTTCTTCGGAAAAATTGGGTAAACTAGAATCCGGCCCGAAAGAATAAAAACACAAGCCGAAATTGACCGGAACAGCGACATATTTAACGTCAACCCGATCCGAACCTTATCTGCAATGAAAAAAGATTAGCTTCAACTTGACACGACCCGAATCGCTGGTCGGGTCGAATTCCAGTAAAAGAGGAGTAAAATGCAGGACTCAAACATATAGCAGTAGAAAAAGACGAATTTAATCCTTTATATTACTGGTCATTATAATGTTAAGGATTGTGAGGTTATGGTTGTTTGTTGATAAATATTGTCGAAGGTAAATGATGACCATGTCGTTAAAACTGGATTTTGACATAGACCATAATATTTAGCTTAGAATCAGAAAGTAATATGACATTTGGAAATGTTTGATTATAAAAACAAACAGATTTTTTTTTTTCAATCAGTGAGATTTACACTCTTACAGTATAAAAATACGTTTATCTTTAAAAAACTTTCTTACGGGAAATTCACAACGCTGAAACAATTAACAAAAATTTCAAACCTTGAGAAATAAAGAACAATATAATCCAAAAATGTTTTTTCCTGCCAATTAAAAGTCTTCATTTTTTGCAACAGCATTAGCTGAAAATGCGGTGGTATACATCAACCGTAGTTTTAGTAGGTAATAGCAAAAACTTTTAACAGGAGCACAAATTGATATAATGACTTAATCAATGTTGCCAGTTGGGGAGGGTTTTTCAAAATTCGAATTGATTGATTGCTACCACTTTTTTGAAATAGTAATATTCGACTTATTTAATCTGTCATACAGACGGTAAGACCAATAGTGCTATTTTTTTAAGTGACAGCAATCAAGCAATCTGAATTTTAAAACACCTCTCAACTAGCAACACTTTTTAACTGTTAAAATAATCTTTGGTAATTGCATAAGTTTATTAAACTAAGAGTTAAACTAATTTTTTATAAGAAATATAATAAAGTAGAAAAACTAAATTATAATGATATTGTTAATCGCTCATCATAAGATAAAAATCAGAAGCTTACAAAAATAATAAAATTATTTTAAGTATCTTTAAGCATTTTTTAAAAGCAATCTTTTATTTGAGTTTTTAAAATTTAGCTCAGAACAAAGTATTAGCAATATTTGCTGAAACCTATTCAAAAATTTGTAGTCATCATATGAGAAACAGTGTAGAAATCAATAACAATACAAAAACAGGTACAAGACAATCGTACGACAAGAATTTGTTGAACAACAAAAATTTACGCAGAAATACTTGTATTATTCATGCAATTTAGAAGATTTTTTAAAAGCGTCAGTCAATTTCGTTCATTAGATAGAAACATCCACCCTATCTTAACAAAAATCACTATATCCTTATCCGTGAACGCACAATAAACTTTTACTGCACTTTCTCCATAGCAACAAATCTCAGCACGATACTTTGGAGTTCTAGTTTTAATTTCATTATTATTGCCGGATATTAAAGATTCGAAAGATCCTTTGGGAAAAGAAAAGACGTGGAGATAGTGTAGTGCTTATAAAAAGGACGACTATTCCATAAGCCATGCGAGGGCAATTGAGCAAGAATGTTGGAACATGAATTGCGTAGACTTGTAAAGATTTAGAAATAAAGATAGCACTAAAACATTCTTAGATGAAACGTGACGCACACAATTTACGCCATGATGCACTAAATATTTCAAATTGAATAAGTAGAATAATAGTACAACTATTGCGTGTTGATAGGAAAATAAAATGTATATCATGACACATTGGATATTTCAAAATAAACAGTAGAATAATTCTAAAACTTTTGGGTGTTGATGGGAAAATAAAATGTATAATACCAGGATTAATACATGTCGGGGAATTTAAATGACTTTAGGTCAGATAAACAATAGTATTTTCTTAGAGAAAAACTCGCCTTTTGAAATCGTACGATTACATAAGTCTAGTTTTTTTCTACATAAAAATATTGGTATTTCAGCTGAAAGTGTAAAAACCCTGATCGACACATTGGATATTTCAAAATAAATAGTGGAATAATTGTAAAACTACTGGGTGTTGATGGAAAAATTAAATATACATCATGACACATTGGACATTTCAAAACAAATAGTCGAAAAATTGTAAAACTATTAGATGTTGATGAGAAAATGCAATGTATATCATGACACACTGGATATTTCAAAATGAATAGTACAATAATTGGAAAACTATTGGGTGTTTATGAGAAATAAAATGTACATCATGATACTCCTTATACTCCTTCAAAATTAATAGTAGAATAATTGTAAAAATATTGGGTGCTTATGGAGAAATAAATTGTACAGTCGTGAAAAAAAAAAAAAAAGAAAACACCCCCTACTAACTTCTCAACAAATTATCGTAGAAGAAAGTTACTGGTACCGAACGATTGGAAATAAAGTCTACTTTTAATTGATGTATATAAAATTTCTTTAAGGGGCCATCTACATATTAAAACGAACCATAACTTTGTTTTTTTGAATAGCAGTACACAATTCTGACAGCATAAATGAGCTCTACACATTCCAATTAGCCTATAAACAAATTTTTATGCAATTCGTGCCATAAGTTTCCGAGAAATTAATTATTTTAAAACGAGCGTATTTTAAGGGCTGTATCTAAATTGAAGTTCCGAACTCGATTGTTAACCGAGAGAGCCACCTTTTTGATCAAGGCACGTTTAAGCGTCAATGAAACCTGTTTGATTACAGGATAGCAGAATAAATTTCAAAAATTTACTTACTTCTATCATAGACGGCCCCTTAAACCATCATTTTGCCGTTTTTTAAGCATAATTTGAAAACTACTTGGAAGAAAAATGTGAAATTTGGGATTTCCACAAAGCAGGACTTAATAAATCTAAATCCATCAAAAAAATTGTATGTTGCAATTCATAATTTTTTCGAATATTAATTTCATAATTCATAATTCATATCATAAAATTATAAAAATTACAAATTCAACGTATTTATGTTTGGGTATATTAGTATTATTGCTACACAAAAAATTAGCTCATTAGGAGCATAATTTCAGGAGATATAAATAAAAATATGAAAATGTAATTTAACATTAGAAGTACTAAATTTTGAATGTCTATAATTCAAAAACTTATCATTCGAATGACTTGAAATTTGGTTTCTAGGCATATTTTGAACCGAAGATTTGAAATATCTCGTTAAATTTGGGTACTGCCATTGAAAAAAATGAAGTTTGAATTCGTTTTAATATGTATATGGCCCCCTAAGCAAATTTTATACACACCATTTAAAAGTAGACTTTATTTCCAATCGTCCGGTACCAGTAACTTTCGTCTACGATAATTTGTTGAGGAGTTAGTAGGGGGTGTTTACTTTTTTTTTCCACGACTGTACGTCATGATACTTCGTATATTGCAAAATAAATAATAGAATAAATGTAAAACTATTGGGTTTTGATGGGAAAAAATTTGTACAGCATTATGCATGGCTATTTTAAAATAAATAGTAGAATAACTGTAAAACTATTGGGTGTTGGTGAGAAAATAAAATGTGCATCATATGATACAATAGATAGATATCTCAAAATAAGTACAATGTGTCCTAAATTGGACGGAACATTTAAAAAATTTAATAACAAATAAACAGTGACTTCTAATGAAGTTATTCTTGCACGAAAGTAATGTGTGATGTCGGGATCTTTTTTTCTACGATTCCTTCTTTTAGTTCAAAATATAACCGATAGATGGCATTGTACTGTCTCAGACTGCCAGAAAGCTCAAACTAACGTAGAACAATGGACCAACGTGCACTTAGCTGTTAACCTACATTTTGTTTAATTGTTGGGGTGCAGAAAAAGTGGTTTGCGTTTTGAGACTGCAATACTATTTTGAGAAATATTACAGTTTGAGACATTGCAGAGATGCCAATCTATTGGTGATATTTGTAACTAAAACTAGAAAGAGTAGTACAGAAATTTCCCCCTTCACACATTGCTCTCTTCCAGCAGTTGTCATCGCTTACTTCTTATTGAATTTCGAAAGCATTCAGTAAAATAAGGATACTTCTGTAGTACAATAATTGCAAACCATTAGTTATTGAGGACAATTTGAGTATCAACAATATTATAATCTGGTAAAAATATCTACAATTTAATTATTTAAATGTTTTATATAATTTTTAAAGAAATTAGAAAATCTGTTTATCTCTGTGTAGCCTAAAAATATAGAATGGCTCAATAGACGAAATGTAATAAGTGCGAATTCAATAGATCTAGCGATGACAATAATAAAAAAGGAATTAATAAAACGTACATATGTATTGTGAAATTTACTTTAAACTAGGGGACCGTGCGAAGTTTTCGCGCTGCAGTCTGAGATTATTCGTTAATACGTTTTTTTATAAATTTTAATTAATTGTATAATCAAAGAACATGTTTTAAAGAAATGCCAGTGTACTATGTCAAATGTCTGGTCAAACACCAGAAACAATTCGAATGATACCTCATCCATTCTTGTGCGTTTTGTATGTGCATAAAAAATGGATGATCACAATGAGAAAAGATACTATGATTTATGAACAATTAAGATATACCATTTTTTTTTAAATAACTGTGGTATAAATTCCCTTCACAGAGTATCTGAGTTTGCAAAATATCTTCAAAACAGTGTGGCCAAGAAAGTAAGTAATTTCCATACTTATTTAACTTAATCCCTTTACAATAATTAAAAAATTGAGTATTTGTAGACCATTAACTTGTTTAAACCCCTTCAATTCGTTATTGCGTGAAATTAGGCTATTGATAATTTAATTGGTACTTTAACCTCCTCGGTCCTGAAGTATCACATGTGATACTTCATAAAAAAACTAAACTATTTGATTTTTTTTACATTTTTGCTTTACATCTATATAGCTGAATGTTTTTGGCTTTGGATCAAAATCAATAATTGACAGCATACTGATGCTTATTTCCTCATACAATAAGTATTATTTTCATTTGAGTTTGCAAAATGCATTCCGGACGGTTTGTCCAAGAAAGTAAGAAATTTTCATAATTCATTAACTTAAACGCTTTATAATAAAAAAAAAAAATTGTGGACTTTTAGATCATTCATCTAATTAAAGGCCTTCAATTTGTTACTGCGTAATTTAGGTTATCAATAATTAAATCGATATTTTAAGGGTGTTAGCCATTTTAGATTCGTTTTTGTGAACCTAAATGACCAGCCCCCATGAAGCAACAATTTCAGAAAAAGGGTTCTTTCTGTCATTTATGGTGTCTTTGTGTTCGTACAAAATCAAAAAAAGTGTATTCGCAGTGTTATTTTACCTTCGCGTCTGAAGAGGTTAAGCCTTTATGTACTGAATTATGAATTCATGAAAATTTTATCTTCTAAAGCATTTTTCGTGAATTTTTGAAACTACATTAGAAGATTTACAAAGTCATTTAATAAATTTTAGAAGGATTTTAGAAGGATTCGTTAAATTTTAATTTATAGGAATTTTGTGCAATATTTATTACACCACTACGTGCAATATTTATTTACACCACTCAAATCTTTTATTTTAAATATTTTTCTTAGTATTTTGTAGAATTAGTAAAAATAGTAAAAAAATAAAAATATAATGTTCTTACAATAGAAATATTTCCGAATTGATCCCCCCCCCCCCCCCCCACTCCAAACGCCAAGGAAGTTGAAAAGATGCAAAAGCAAAAGAAATCATCCTTTTAAAAATATTTTTGCTTTGTGTAACCCATAATGCTTTTGGAACAAGATAAAGTAATGTATCTATAACTCATTCTAAACAATATTACAACTAATCGATGTATTAAATGAATTTTATAACAAGTTATTTTAATGGTACTTATAAGTACCGTCAGTAGATAAAGGGTTATGGAGGCTAGTCATTTTAGATCTATAGTTGTTAACCTAAATAAAAAGTCCCCTAAGGTATCAATTTCAGAAAAAGGGCTGTTTTTTAGGTGCGTTCGTAATTATATAAATACGTATCACCTACAGTCTTCGTTCGGTCCGTCTGTCTGTCTGTCCGTCCGCATATAACAGAGCAAAAACTACCCAAACGAATAGTCTGAAATTTTAAATATATAATTGTTGCAAAATTTTGTCGCGTCATTTCAAATTTCATGAAAATCCGATGTATTGTTTAATTACAGGGACAGTCAAAAGTTTTCCGTTACATGACGGCCAATGGGAAAAAATTATTTCAAGTGCATTTTAATGATGTTACATCCTTTCGAACAAAATGAAATTGATATGCACTCATGAAGTGCACTAAAATAGACATTCAGTACAATATGCAGTGCAAAAAATATTTATAAAACTAGTTAAAGTACGAACGCACCTCATTTGTCATGTTTGACGTGCAATTTCCAACTTGTTTTGATCTATGGTGTCATTTTGTTTGCGCAAAAGACATAAATGTGCATTTGCAGTGTTAGTTTAATGCCAGGTCTCAAGAAGTTATAAAAAATATTGATTTCAATGTATTCTCGAAAGAAACGGTCCCACAAAATTAATTCTAAAACTTTCATATCAGAAAAGTCAAAACCCGGAAAAAGCACGAAATGCAAACACGTGTCTCTAAAGATCTCTATATCATAAATATTCTATCTATTTCGACGAAAATCTGTTTTCCTTCATTATGTCCTCGCATTATTATAACGACTCGTAGAAGTAAAATAAAATGGACTCCGGCAACTCTCGTAAAACTGATTGAAACAATACAGGCGTGCGCTTTACGTTTTGCCAAGACATAAAATTTTCTTTAAGGGCACTCCAGAGAAATCAGCCATGCGTAATAACACGTGGTCTTTATCTAACTAATGTTATGAACAGCTATTCTTAAACTGTAGTCCACCGTACCTAAGGGACCTGCAGTGCATCATCAAGGGGTTCAGAAAAGTCTAGCATTTTTTCCTTTAATTCAAAACCTAAGAGAAATTTTATTAATGAAATGAATGGATAAATTAAATATACTATTAAAAAAATGCACATTTTCTGACTCATTTTTAAACATAAAAGCATGATGCGTGTAGCATGATAACTGAAGTGTTTAATAATCGAACAGTTTTTTATTTTTATTTTAATTTTTTATTTTGCATTTTCCGAAAAACGAATTACATCTTGAGCTATAAGCGAATTTTGTCTTATGACGGCAGTTTTTATCGTTTCTTGTGCTGTCGGTCCGGAAATTTTGCTCAAAACACTAACTCTGACAACATTTACTGAGCACCTGCCAATTTGACACACTTGCTAAAAAAATCAATTAGAAATACGTGCCAGAAAGTAGCAAGATTGCATTTGAGAACAGTCTTAATCCTTACACAGGCGGTGGAAATATACTTCCCATTCAATTTGAACTCTAAAATGCCTGGACTTCACAAGAATTTTTGAAAAAATATTTTGATTTTATAATGCACGTGACAAAGAGCATTTTTTAAAATTCCAAATAAATTTGTTCGTAGATTATGGTGGTAGTCAATTATTTCCACAACATAACAACCGATTTGCCCGTGAAAGTGTTAAAGGGGTAAAATTCCCAGTTCTTGTGAAAGAAATAGCATACAATTATATCATAATAATATATATTCCAAACGAAATGTCAAAACAAATATTAAAAATAATTATTTGCTTAAAAGACGTCATTTTACTAAAAACACGTAAAACATGTATTCAAAATTTCACATGTTTCGACTCTTCCATTGAGTCATCCTCAGAATATATAACAGAACTACAAACACAATGCACGTGAAAACCGGAAAAAATAGTCACCGAATACAAGTATGGGCATTGTATTTGTAGTTCTGTTTATTCTGAAATTATACTGAAAAATACGGATTTTTTTTATAGTATCAAGATTAAAAAAAAAAAAAAAAATAGCCTTAGCGAAATTTATTAACGAGATTTATAACGATAAATTAACGAGGATTTTAGCACAATTATCTTCACAAATGCTCTTAAAACCATATTTTCTAATTTCGGAGACGTTCAGAAATTATTTTATCGCGGAATAAAAAATCTGTAAAAATCCGGAAATTGTACTGGCATCCATAAGTTTTTTTTTTTTTTTTTGTTTTTTTTTACAGTGTAGGGAATAGGAAATAAAAATTATGATTGTAACTTTCGTCGTGATAATTTTTCTAAATTTACTAAACAATTAAGAACGGCATATCCTATCAGATTAATATTACACTCATAAACTACAATAACAACAAAAGTGGTAATCACTGGCAATACGAAATTCATCTTGGCGGGTTTAGATTTTGAACATAGACGTGCATGTGGTTCGCAGCCAAGGACTGATATTTTATTTTCGAATCCGCGCAAAGATGCCGCTTATGAAATTTATCGTTAAGCTGGAAGTCCGGGGGAGTTCCTGTTATCAAAATGGCTAACATTTTCGAAACATTCTTACACCTGTGCTTTTGAAAATGGTCAATATAAATATAATATACAAAATTGGCTAAACTAAGATTTTTTTTTTTTTTTTTTGTAAGCATCAAACGACCAAGAGAATTTTTAAATACATCAATATAAAAAAAACATAAAATTCAGAAATTTAATAATTAAGAAACAGTAATTTAATTTTATCTTTTACATTTTTTCTTTTGTCAAGGAAAACCGATTCTTCGAATTCATATAATATTTAAGCGCATAAATGTTTTTTTTTTTAACGCAAATATTAGGATGCACGGAGGTGGGGTCTAAACGGCTGACTTGAGTACTAGCTGAGAAAGTTCTTGTTTGTTTCTTCGACCATAGGCAGTGGTGGGATTCAAATAATTTAACAACCGGTTCGCTGACCGAATGATTTCTGATGTACAAAAATGAAAGAAAAATGAAGCATCACATATAGGTTATGAAAAACTTTCCAATATTATAAGAACTTTGTCAGAAAAAAAAAAAAAAAAAAAAAAAAAAAAAAAAAAAAAAAACTTTAATCTTTTGGTAAGTGAAAAAAATTCTGAAACATGTTACCCTATAAAAGGATGTTAAGGATGTTAATAAATATTCGGCAATCATGAAACCCTGATCATAATTTCTATCAGAAAATGCATCAAAGCAATCAGGGATTAATTTCTAACAAAAAAGCTACCGGAGCCCTAATAGTCTGCAACGCTAACAACCGTAGCGTGATCCCCTCCCCCCGTCACTCCAATCTGTATATTTATATTCCATACATTATTTGCAAATTTTAAAGCTTTTCTTTTTTTAGAAAAATAAAAATTTTAAATATGTCTATCTGCATATACTTAGTTGTCAAGTATTTCTGTTTTAGTTATCATTCCTTCCGAATAGAAATCTTTGTCTAATTTTAAAGCTACTTAATTGAATAATTCTGCGATTTAATATGATAAGGATCATGATTCAGAAATAGTGTTAACACAAGAAAAAATATCTTCGCAGCTGTGCATTTTTATATAAAAAAAATGAATGAAATTTTCAGAAATTAATATTTTTATCCAGAAGAATAAAACAGCGTTTTTCAGTTTCCTATAGAATATGCTTACCTTAAACTATAATCGATTCCTTCGGCGTAACAATCTTTCGTGATTAGTTCCTAAAAACCAGATTAAATGAAAAATTTGACACCGTTATCGCAAAGATTCGATGGTTTTATAGAAAAAAGAAGTAACACTGCTGGATTGCTTTCAGTCAGAATAACGATACATTGCAATTATATCTACTTACAAATGAAAGTAATCTTCGTAAATCTATAAAGGAAAGTCTTAGCATGGACTTCGTTCATGTTACAAAATAAACAGAAAAATCACTAACGTGATTTTTATACTCGTACAAAATGGAAGACTAAAAACCTCAATCTGATGCCCATTGACTAAAAACAGAAAATAGTCTTTTCAGGTTCGATATCTAAATAAAAAAATAAAATAAAATAGCCAATTAAAAATTATCGTAATGTCACAAAAGAAAATTGAACTGTAAGCAAGTTCAATGCTCAGTCTCCTGATTGGCGCCGTATCAGCAGGTCACCGCCATCAATGCCAGACATAAATTTACAAATAGGACAGAAAAATAACATTCCTGTTTCCCTTTATTCTGACAAAAACAGCATTAAAATGATTTGAAATAAAATAGGATACGTAATTCTTAAGGAGAATTTTCTTTCCCTATACATGAATAAAATTTTTTTTGAATGTAATTCAGATTGAACTTGAGCCAGCCCAATGCCAAATACTGATATAAACAAGTTGGAAATTGCTCGTCAAACGTGGCAAATGAGGTGCGTTCGTACTATAACTAGTTTTAAAATTATTTTTTGCACCCCATATTGTACTGAATGTATAATTTTTTGCACTTCATAACGTGCATAGTCTGATACATCATTAAAATGCACTTCCAATAATTTTTTCGGAACACTTTTGACTGTCCCTGTAATTAAACTATACATCCGATTTTCCTAAAATTTGAAATAGCTCAACAAAATTTTGCAACAATTATATCTTTAAAATTCCAGACCATTCGGAAGGCTGTAATATCATTAAAATGCACTTGCAATAATTTTTCCCATTGGCCGTAATGTAAAGAAAAACTTTTGGCTGTCCCTGTAATTAAACTATACATCCGATTTTCCTAAAATTTGAAATGGCTCGACAAAATTTTGCAACAATTATATCTTTAAAATTTCAGATCATTCGGAAGGCTCTAATACCATTAAAATCCACTTGCAATAATTTTTCCCATTGGCCGTAATGTAAAGAAAAACTTTTGACTGTCCCTGTAATTAAACTATACGTCCGATTTTCCTAAAATTTGAAATGGCTCGACAAAATTTTGCAACAATTATATCTTTAAAATTTCAGATCATTCGGAAGGCTCTAATATCATTAAAATCCACTTGCAATAATTTTTCCCATTGGCCGTAATGTAAAGAAAAACTTTTGACTGTCCCTGTAATTAAACTATACATCCGATTTTCATAAAATTTGAAATGGCTCGACAAAATTTTGCAACAATCACATATTTGAAATTTCAGACTATTCGGTTGGGTAGTTTTTGCTCTGTTACATGCGGACAGACGGACAGACGGACAGACGGACGGACAGACGGACGGACAGACGGACAGACGGACGGACTGAGCGACGACTATAGGTGCTACGTATTTATATAATTACGAACGCACCTAAAAATGAGTTGAAACATCTCCTTACGTCACGTATAAGCGTTTTGATGAAAAAGAATGCAAAAGCTTAGAGATGGGAAGGAAAAGTAAGCACTGGGCTCCGGAGCCCTGAATTTATGAGCTCCTGTGAATTCCAACCAATATTTAAATATTTACTAAAAGCACTGAAATACCGGAGCTCAGCTTCGGTGGCCTCCGGCGCAAATTAAGCCCTAAAAACAATAATATAAAAATAGCAGAAATGTAAGTTTAAGAATTAAGCCATCTTCATGACATAGAGTTGTATATAACATATTTAGAAAAAATATTATCCATGCTATAGCAAGTAACAAATTTTTGCACGACCAAAACTTCTCGAGTATGGCATTTAGAAATTTTAGGATTTTTTACCATTTCTTAATACAAAAAAAAAAAAAAAACAGGCCAGACAACGCTGGAAATCCGTAAAATACAAAGTATCCTGATTCGGCAAGTTTATATCATAGAATATCTTTTCATTTGTTAGAGATGGAAAAAATATTTTACTAAATACAGTCGGACCTCTATTTAACGAACCTCTATTTTACGAATTTCTCTATTTTGCGAACTTTCCCTTGGAACCAAGAACATTTTGCGAATTTCTTCGTAAAATAACCTCCAAATAGCGAAGTGCATTCTCTATTTAACGAACTTTTTCTTGTGATCTAAATTTTTTTTCTCCCCATTTCTCAAAATATTTCTGGACATTTCAAACTTATTCTTTCTTTAAACACATTTTATGATGTTCAATGGCCTTGAACTGGTTTTACAAGGCGCCTTCTTTGTCAGCAGTGAGAATTCGGTAAGTACGGAGGACGAAGACGACAATCCCTTAGAGTAAATGTGGATACCCTTAAAAAATGTGGATACAGATGAGAAAAAAAAAGAAATTATCAGATTGATGATTGTATTTCATTTAATTCTGAAATTGAGACCTCGGAAACACTATCCGAATTGGATATTTTCGACAGTGTGAAAAATAAAAACAATACAGCAATGAATTGCGATGAAGACGAATATGATGATGATGGAAATGATCATTAAGCAGGAATTAACAAAACTTCGTATGATAAAATGCTAAAATCATTTGAAACAATCCGACGCGGATTATAGTTAGAAGAAAATACACATGAAGGGGTTTTTGGTGCATTGCAAAGATGCGAGACGTATTATGAGAGAAGGCACTCTTTTAAATAAAAAAACTCAGGCAAAATTAACAGTTTTTCAGAAATTAAATTTAAGGACGTATATGTTAATGTATGGTAAAAATTATTTGTTATAATAATAATAAATACGATAATGTCATTAAAATTCGTTAATTTTAATGTATAACTATTGACTTTAAACAGAAAATACAGTGTATTTCCGGACAATGTTTTGTTTTACTTGCAGATTTCAAAGATTTAAACACATAAAAAAAATGAATTGATGATGAATATTGGTGTGTAAAATAAATAAAACAAATCGATATAATTAATTAAAAAAATGTGATTAATTACTTTTAGTAAAAATACTTAGTGTTTATGAATTTAAAATCTGTTTTATGTAGTTTAAGTATTTTAAAAGGTGAATCTCTATTTAACGAATTTTCCATATAATGATCTTTTTTCCGAGATTTAGCGACCTCGTTAAATAGAGGTTCGACTGTATAACTTATAGGACTTATCAAAATTTTGGAATTATTACATTTAGGAAAATAACTTACTTTCATTTAAATAACTTCTAAGATATGAAGAACAATATAAAAAAATCTGCAGTTGGAAGTATATATCTAAGTCTGACGATTTAATTATTAGCTATAGATCAGCGATAACAGGGAACATCCCGTGCAGAAGCAAAGCACCGTTTATTCGAATAATACCGTTGCCCGGGCCAGTGATGAATGACCATTAAATTAACCTGAAATTTGTATGATTTTATATCTTTAAATCTATTTTATCTGAATTTATAGTTTTAAATGAAAAAATATTGAATTGAAAGTATATCATATTTGGTACTTTACTTTCTGAGCAATTTGATTTGTGGATTCTATGCGCGCCGAAAGCGAGCGAAACCGCGAAGAAACACTCAGGTTTTCACTGATTTCGTCGAAATTTCACACATTTTATATTGTAAAAAATATTTCTACACGTCCGAATGTTTCAAAATTTTTGTAGATGATGTAAATCTGAATATTGATAATCTCAATACCATCTCAATTTGAGATACTCTTAAAAGATTGTGTTCAAATGCGATCGTTTAAATACTTTTAGCATAGAAAAATATCGTCTCCGTGAGGCGCGAAATGACCGGTATTTGCCGGTATATTTGTAAGGGTTAAATATCCTATTTTTTAAAACAAATTGTCCCATCAACAAAAAGATGGTTTCAGATTTTCGAACATTATTGGTTTGTCAGTACCTCTAAACTTTCGTCCTTAAGGGTACAGATCACTGAATTTCTGATTACCCCTCACTAAAGTAAACTCTATGAGCATGTGATGCATTCGTATATTTAAAATATCTCCCAGCGAAATTAATATTTTTAAGTTCTATTTTTTGTGTACACTTCCTAAAAGATGTCTCTTTTTTCCTTAGTTCTCGAAATATTTCTAAAGTAAACACTTAATTTAATATGAAGTGTTAAAATATTATTCACAGTTCGTCCGCTTTTAACACATAATATATTAAATTAAGCATAGATTTTAGAAAATTTTTGAAAACTAAGAAAAAAAGAGACATCCTTTAAGAAGAGTACACAGAAAAAAGATGTTAAAAATATGAATTTTCCGAGAAGATATTTTAAATATACGAATGTAACAAAAGTCCATAGACTTAACATTACGGAGGAGAATTTCGAAGCTGAGAGACCAGCCCCCTTAGGGAGCGAAACCGCGACGAAACACTCAGATTTTTACTGATTTCGTCGAAATTTTCAAACATTTATTTTGTAAGAAATATTTATACCCGTTCGAACGTTTCAAAATTTTTCTAGGTGAGGTAAATCAGGTCTACTGAGATGCTCTAAAAAGTTTGTGTTAAAATACGGACGTTTAGTTACTTTTAGCGTAGAAAATATGACCTGCGTTTACCGGTGTATTTGAAAGGGTTAAAATTGATATTTGTTTTAAACCAACTGCACCATCGATTAGAAGAGGGTTTTACTTTAAGAACATAATTTCGGTTTGTTGGTACCTTGAAAATTGTGCCCTGCAGGAAAAAGTTTTTTGGAAAAACGACCCCTTTTCAAAATTGTTGTTCAAGTGGTTAACTGGGATATATATATTTTTAATTGATTGCGGCATTTGATACTTAAATCTTTCAGATGATGTCTTTAATTTTTATCTTTATTCAGCGGTTTGGCCGATGTAAGTCAATAAATAATGGCAAAATACCTCCGATATTTCTTCTTTTCGTTAATCATTTTCAACTGATGCGTAAATAAGGCTTCTGTACGTGCATCAGAGTTTCTTGTTTCTCGCAAGGACCGAGTTGAGTTTTTAATGGTAGTGAGTTGCGATTTTTAATTAATAACTCAACTAATTATTAGAACTTTAAAATTCTGTGTTTCAGGTACATTAGGAGACATTTTGCGCTAGCCTCAAAAAAATCTTCAGTCTCGAACGTGCCGTAGATTTTGCTAGCCATCGCACACGCACAGACACACAGACAGAGCACAACTTTCTTTTATTAGTAGATAAGTAGTTAGTGTAATTTTTAATAATCTCTCCATATAACTAGGACTAGCCTGGGACTGTCAATTTAGTTACCAAAATTCTCCCAAATTTCGTTTTTTTAAGTTGATTTTACTCTTACAAGATTCATGAAGAAAAAATAAATTATTGTTCCACATGAAATATTATTTTATTAAATGAAATTAATCAAGACTTATCACAGAGTTATGCCTAGAAAACAATGTTGTGCAGATAAACATTTAAAGAAAGCAAATTAATGTAAATGCGATTTTCGCATTTGAAGTATCATTTTAACAACCGGTTCACCGAACTCAACAAAAAATAACAACCGGTTCAACCGAACCGGTGCGAACCGGCTGAATCCCGCCACTGACCATAGGGCGGAATTCATGACGTCATAGCATGTGATCTTTAGCGGATCCAATCGATCGAGAAAGCTCTTGTTTGTTTCTGCCTTCCTCGGACGGCTTTCTCGACCAATTGGGTCAGAGAAGACCATGTGATCTTACGTCTTGAATGCCGAGCTAGGCTGGGAGCTTCCTCGGATGTCCCTACCCCCCTTGATGAAAAATTGTTAGTTTATTTTTCTCTCAGTGCTTAATTTTTTTAATTCACTTGAAAAAATAAATTATACTTTTTTTTTTTTTTTTTTTTTTAAATCACCAAAGATAAAGAAAATTAATTCAATTTCAAATCTAGGGAAAGACAACAATCAACCATACAAGCTCCTGCTTCTAAAGATCTATTATAAATAATCTTTTCATTTCCAATAAAATCTTTTTCTTCCGTTACATCCTCGCATTATTATAACGACTCCTAGAAGTAAAATAAAACGAACTCGAGCAACTCTCGTAAAACTGATTGAAACAATACTAAACGTGCGCTTTATGTTTGCCAAGGCATAAACTTTTCTTTAACGAGTACTCAAGAGAAATCAGTCAGGTGTAATAACACGTGGTCCTTATCAAAGTTGTGTTATGAGCGAGAAAATAAAAAATCATGCTTGTGGCTTTCATCATGTTACATTTTATAATTTTTCTAAGGAATTAAACCGATAATAATTGCATCAGAGAAAAAAACGGTAATCGCCGGCAGAAGAAAATTCAGAGGAGATCAAGATTTTGAAAGCAGATGTGCCTGGAGTTCGCAGATTAATCCTTAATTGTTGTCAGTGTTCTCAGAGACCACTGTTTTTTTTTTTCCAATGTTGACAGTTTAACTTGTACAGTTTCTAGTTTAACTGTAGATACTAGAGAAAATTTATTTAGTTTTGACTGCATTTTATTGTCGCTATTAATTAAAATAATACTGTACATAAATGATTGTACGTTGATGTTTTTTAGAAAATTCGCGGCAAAATGCCGTTTTCCTAACTGTTAGTCTAACTGAAACACCGGGAAACCCCTGATTGTCAAAATGGCTATCATTTTCAAAACATTCTTAAACATGCGTTTTTGAATATGGAAAACGTAAAAGCTGAAACAAGAATTTTAAAAATACTAGTAATAAGCAGATAGATTAAAGTAAGATTTTTTCGCCCCGAATCTTTCAAAGAAAGACAATTTTTAAACACATCAACATAAAAAATTATACAAAAAGATAACAATTAACCTTTAATTGCTGTTGGCGGTCTCACAGACCGCTGCTATTTCCTACCTTCACAATTTAAATTTTAATCTTCAGTTCAACAATAGATACTGGTGAAATTTTGTTTCGTTTGGAGTTCTACTAGTATCCGTGGAGACTTCTGAATAGGTTGTAATATCCCTGTACACAAAGTTTAGTACAGAATAACTGTTAGTTAATCTAGACCTTTATTTCTTTTTGATCAAGCGGTCTCAGACACGACTCACGCCAGTAATTTCATTTTTCCTTTTTTCAAGGGGGTTAGCTTCTCTAAATTCTCTGTTACATATCAAGACCTTGAAAGAGAAAGGGCGAATCTCGAAATTGGGGTGTAAAGTTTTGCAAGTAGTGTTATACAATAGGGTACTACTCACTTTAGCTCGACACTGTGAAAATACTAAGGGCGAACCAGGGCAAAATGACTTACCTACGTGTTGCCTACATCCATCTGACGCGGAAAAAACACAAACAAAAAATTCGATTTTTCGAGTTCGCCCTTTCTCTTCCAAGCTCCTGATATAGTAGTTAAACACACAAATGTAATATAAAAAATTAAAGTTTTTGATGCACGGAGGAGTGAAGGGTAGTGAATAATTAGTAATAAATTAAATATTTTTCATTCGAAAGAAGGGGGGGGGGGGAGGATTTCCAAAAATTCTTAGCTCTTTTTTCTCTCAAAGTTTCGTTATTTTAAGTCACTTGAAAAAAATTATATATATTTATATATAATATATATAACTTATGCATATATATCTATAATTATATATGAGGACAACACAGGCCAAGGGGCAGAAGTGACAAAATTTCGATTTGGAGTAAATTGAGTTGAAAGATATTTGACGTTAAAGTTGAACATCAATAATAATTGAAATAGAAAACTGCTGCATGTTTAACAATGGTCTTTGAACTCTTATTTCAATAAATGTGAAAAAAGTATAATACAATTTTCTTTAAATTTATAATTAATCAATATTGATCATTATTCTGCAAAAGTGGTTGACCTCTAAAACGCAACACATAATTAGAAAATCATTTATATTTCTTTACCTGGAAAGAAAAAAGCATATTTCCAGGTCGTCTGTGCACTTAGTTCATTTTTTTTTTCAATTTTGTCACTTATACCCCTTGGCTTCTGGGGTCCTCGTATATATATTTTAATCATCTAATCATCAGAGATAAAGAACATTTATATAATTAAGCTTTATCGGTCCTATGTCAATTCCCACGCGACATCGGGATCAGCATCTCTTACATGAATTTTATTAGGTTGGCACGACTTTTTTTTTTTTTCTTTTTTAAAGAAACACTTTTACTAGTACTTTGACAACATGTGCAAGAGAAATATGCTACAAAATATATTTTAAAAAATAGTAGTGCGAATAGAATACAAAAATAGAATCATGTATATTAGAATATGGGGAAAATATGGAAAACAGGCGAAAGACAAAAATTAGATAATTTTCAACATTTTCACCGCTGTATACAGCAAAATCGTTCGTATGTTTCTCTTCTGTAGTCATTTGAGGCAGATAGTCGGAAATGTTGGGACTACCTACGCCCAGATGTGAAAAAAAGAAAAGAAAGAAAAAGAAAAAAAATGCGTCAGCTTTAAAGATTTTAGATTTAAAAAATGTATAAAATTAACAAAATAATAATTTTTAAAAATGCTGTGATTGAGAATTATGACTCGATAAACACCTAACCCTTTGCACTCGAGGGCTCCGGAGCGAAGCCATTTAAAATTTGTCTTCAAACTCGAAGGCTCCGCTACGGAGACAATGCAAATAATTTTGTGATACCTGACTAGAAAAGCCAAGATTACATATTGGCAATTGCTTCGAGAGGTATCACACTTTGGACGATTACAAAATGTAATAATTTTATAATTTATATATATATATATATCATAACATTTGTATTCATAAAGAATTAAAAAAATAATAAGATATAACTAAAATCCCTTCGAGTTGCTGGTAATACGAATGAAAAAAACTTCGAGTGCAAAGGGTTAAAGGCCGCTTTGTCTGTCAACTATGATGTCTGCAAAAAAAAAAAAAAAAAAAAAAAAAAAAAAAAAAAACACTTTGTCACAGAGTGTTCCGTTGTTCATGCAGTGCATGCATGCGTTTCTAAACAAAAATAATAAATACAGGATGTCTGAGAATTGTTGGACACTTTACAAAATGAAATAAAAATACCGTATATACTCGCGTATAAGTCGACCCCCTAACTTTCGAATGCAAATTCTGCAAAAAATCAAAAACACGCGTATAAGTCGACCTCCTAACATTTTACTTCAATTTTGCGCAAAATCAAACCAAATATTTCACTTGCCTATGCGAAAAAGTAGTAAGTAAATAAAAATAAATCATTGAAAAAATTTTTAATGATAAATTATTATTATTTGTATATTTTCTGTAACATTTTATTATTCATACACATAAAAAGTCAGAATTTTGCAGTATTCGAAGTTTAATTTTTTATTTTTTAATTGACTCGCGTATAAGTCGACCCCCCAAATTTGCTTGCCAAAAATTGTCAGAAATTCCTCGACTTATACGCGAGTATATACGGTAATTATAAATACAGTAACAATAAAATGTAATTACTAACTTGATGTATAACTACAAAAGTTATTAGATTTCAATATGCGATCCATTGGGGGCTCGTAGTACGTCTAAGCGGTACTCGATTCCATTCCATGTTGACAGAATCTGAGTATCGATGGAATGAATAGCAGTTGTGATTCGTTTCTTATGTTCATCTACATCGACATCAGGATAAGTAGTCTTATAGACGATATCTTTGGCGTAAACCCACATGAAAAATCCAAGGGGGTCATATCTGGCGATCGAGGAGGCCACGGAATTGGAACACCGCGACCAATCCATCGGTTAGGACTTTGTGACACATCTAGTGCCATGTATGATATATTTTTAGTATAAAAGTACGCAGAACAAAAATTTAGACATTCTCTTAGTAAGATGTAATTCAAATACCCTGTTACTATTTATCATTTGTTATTAATTTAATTTTGTAAATTGTCCAACAATTCTCGGACACACTGTATTTCTTTCATTTCCGCAAAAGAACCTTTTCCTTCATTAAATCCTCGCGTCGCGCTATTATAAATACTATACTCTTAGAAGCAAAATAAAGTGAATAGTGACAACGTTTTCCAAGGCATAACATTTTCTTTGAGGGTACTCGAGGAGTAATCAGTCATGCATAATGACACGTGGTCCTTATCTTAGTTATGTTAGGAGCAAATAAATAAAAATTGTGCTGGTACCTTTCATCATGATACATTTCACAAATTTACAACAGATTTGTAAAAGGCATTAGCACCAGATTCATATTCACTAACATTATCTCAAAATGAAGTGTTTCATAATCGATGTCTCATGCATCATTTTTCGTTCTTATTTATTATTATTTTGTTTAAACATTGGGGGTAAAAATTTCTGAACACTGAAAAATGGATCAGTAGGATAAAATGGATTAAATATATGATGATGAAACAACAACAATAACACTAATAATAGACTAACACTTACCATTCCTTGGATATTCAAATTTTTACTTGCTAGTTTCTCTTTTTCTTGATCAATCTGAAAATTAAATATATATATATTCAACGGATATTACAGCAATATAGTTTTAAATTTATTTCAAAGTACAGTATTTGGATTTCGAAAAAAAATGTTAAAGAAAAATATCTTTTTTACAAAAACTGCATTTTATTTAAAAACTTTTAAAGTTTCCTCATTTTTCAGTTTTGAAAATAACCACAGGTATTTACAACCAAATTTATAAAACATTAACAAAAATGAAAAGAAAAACTTAAAAGTTTAATGGAAATACTAGATTTTTATAATTCCAGATATGTTTTACCGTATCAGGATTTATAAAAAACATACGGCGCATTCTCACAATCTTTTGACTTTTAAGGAAAAAAATAGGGCGAAATTAAACTTGCTAAAATAACATTTTAATCTGATAGATGAATGCCTTAATGATTCAAAATAAAGAAAAAAGGGTCAGCAGCGAAAATTTTTTTATTTAACTGAGGTTTAAGTTAAACTTGCGAGTTTAATTTTCCTTACCGTTTTACCCCTATAACTTTTTATTTTCTTCTAAATTTTTACTTATAATGAATTTGCATAGTACCCACCGGAGATTCAAATAAGAAATAATAAAAATGTAGTACTTTTAATAGAGAATTTTTGTATAAAATTGTGTTAAAGAAGGGACGGTAAGGTAAAAAAAGTCCTTCCGGCCAGTGCCGGGAGGAAGAGGTAGCTTTCAAATTCCTTATTTTAAAAATGCCAACTTATATTATTCAAACACAAGAAGCTCAATTTAGTGAAAATCGAATATAGGAGATTCAATACTAATTTTTATCAATACTAAATCATTATGAATGAGAATTTTGTGAAATTAGTCAGCTTTATCCAAACTGCTTTTATTTAAAGTAACTTATATTTGGCTGAGATGTTGATGTATATTATCCACATGCATTCTTACATGGAAATAGGCGAAATCGCGTGACAAATACCTGATCGTTTCAAAATGTTAGCCATACTAGAAATTCAAAGAGCTATAATCCAACCATTTTTTCAGATATAAACAAAAGAACAAATTTTCAGAAACAAAATCTGCTCCGGAATCTTTGTATCAACGCCAAACACATAAAAAAATCTTTTTCATTTTCCAATTTTTTAATACCTCATTTTAAATTTTAAATTTAATTTTTTTTAAATGGCAACCCTTTTTGAAATAAGATGGCGAATGAAGCTGGCCAACGAACTCGGTCGAGACATTGGTATGTACTATGTACAGACCAAGTAACATCCAAATCGGTTCATAAATAGGCTTGTTATCGCGTGACAAAAATCAGGTCGTTTTAAAATGTCAGCCAGAATAGAAATTCAAAATGCTATAACTCAGCCATTTTTTTAGATATGGACGAAACAGAAACTGTTCCGGAATCTTTGTATTAAGGTCAAACACATACGAAAAAAATCTTTTTCATTTTCCAATTTTTTGGTATCTTATTTTAAATTTTAATTTTTTTAATTTTTTTTAAATGGCCGCCATTTTGAAACAAGATGGCGGATGAAGTTGGCCATCGAACTCGGTCGAGATATTTGTATGTACTATGTACACACCAAGGTACATCCAAATCGATTCATAAATACGCCTGTTATCACGTGACAAATATGAGGACGTTTCAAAATATCAGCCACGCTAGAAATTCAAAATGCCATAACTCAGCCATTTTTTAAGATATAGACGAAACAAAAACTGCTCCCGAATCTTTGTATCAAGGTATAATACATAATAAAAAAATATTTTTTCAATTTTCAATTTTTTGGTACCACATTTCAAATTTAAACTTTTCTTAAAAATTTAAATGGCTGCCATTTTTAAACAAGATGGCGGATGAAGCTGGCCAACGAACTCGGTCGAGACATTGGTATGTACTATGTACAAACGAAGTTACATCCAAATCGGTTCATAAATACGCCTTTTATCGCGTGACAAAATTCAGGACGTTTCAAAATGTCAGCCACGCTAGAAATTCAAAATGCTATAACTCTGCCATTTTTTAAGATATAGACGAAACAAAAACTGCTCCGGAATCTGTGTATAAAGGTCAAATACATAAGAAAAAAATATTTTTCCATTTTCAATTCTTTGGTACCACATTTCAAATTTAAATTTTTTTTAAATATTTAAATGGCCGCCATTTTGAAACAAAATGGCGGATGAAGCTGGCCAACGAACTCGGTTGAGACATTGGTATGTACTATGTACATACTGAATTACATCCAAATCGGTTCATAAATTCGAGAGTTAGAGTATGACAAAGGTCAGATATATATATATATATATATGGATATATATATATATATATATATATATATATATATATATATATATATATATCAACTTTTGAACGGAGGGTGGTTTCGGGGTCTGGGGGTCATGATCGATGAAAATATACCAAAATTTTTTGAAATCGCTTTCCTCCGAACGGCTGCAATAGGTAGCTTTTTGTAATGAAAGCTACCTAAAAGGGGATGGTATAGGAAAAAAGGGAAGAAATGGTAAAAAAAGGGACGGTAAGGATGGAACGGTAGGGAAAATTACCACCTATTCTTAGGAAAATCATGTTAAGACTAAGTGATAGCCACAATGTTCATTGATTTTTAGAAACAGTTGTTAACATTGGATTAATTTTTTTTATTTATTTATTTATCTCGAAAAGTGCAGGAATAAACCTTGAGGAAGGTAAGACTACCAATAAAGGCACGATCTTGAAATTGATATTTAGATGCTGATTTAAATTCTGAAGCCAATTTCCTGTCAAAGAATTTTAGACATTCTTTCTCTAGCATACTTCTGCATGAGAAAAAACTTGAAAAATATTCTGTGGTTGCATCTGAAGTGATTTTCTGTATAAGTTTAGCAAGAGGGACGGTAAGGATGAAAAATCCAGGGACAGAGTTCAAAAAATAATATCAACCGTAAAAGTGTGTGCAGGTTAATTTTTTGCTACATATTTATATAAAACAACTGTCCCAGTTCCGGAAAAAAATTACATCGAATTACTTTTATTGAAACAATTTTATACAGACAGCTCCAAACTTAAAAATCAGCATCAGGGACACGGGACGGTAGATGAGTTTTTCTGGCATTTGGACCCCCAACATCGTCCAAAATCTATTTATATCGTTAATATTGTTATGCAATCATGCAATGGGATGTTCCCTAGTGTATGAAATAAAAAAAACACAAAAGAGTGTATTAAATAAACAATTATTATTCAGGGACATGGAAGTCAAAAGATTGTGAGAATATATGTTATGTATTAGAGAAATAACGCAAATATTCATATCTATGACTAGCTGCTAAATATTTGTTTGGTTATAATGCTAAACTTCTAGCAGTTAAATCTTGATTTCGAGTTAATAGACTTAACCTTTAACTGCTATTAAAGGCTTCACAGACCGCTGCTTTTTAAATTATTATAGTTTAACTTATAATTTTCAGTTTTACTATAGATACTAGTAAAATCTTGTTTCGTTTGGAGCACTAATACTATCGCATGACGCTTCCGAAGAAGTGAATTTAAATTAGGGGAAAGTACGGTAATGGCGCTCAGAAGGGTAATCCCGCTTACCCAATATCTCTAAACAGAATAGAACTGAAAACGTGCGATCGGTACCGGCACTTAGCAAACTTCATCGTAAGCTCCAAGTAAGGATATAGTGACCGTCGGAAAGAAAGTATTTTTGTCTCCTCACGTTATTAGTTTGCTGTTGTTTTAATATAAAATTCTACAACATCTAACTTGAAGGTAAGTGTACATTCTTATTTTCAAATATTAATTTACTCATTATGTCTACAAAATATATACATTTAGCTGTACTTCCATGCTTTTATTTTTTTTGTAGTGCGCTGTTACGCCAATTATAATGCATTAAAACCCAACATGGCGATAACGGATAATGGCGCTCGCGTAGAATTCCAGAAGAAGTATTGCCAGTGGGGAACTTTTTTTAAATTCAAATTTATTGATTAACACCACTTTTTTGAAATGGTAAAATTCTCCTGTTTTCGCCTTAATTAATATGTCATTAAACAAGGAGAATTTTACGATTAAAAAAAAAGTGGTGAAAATCAAAAAACCTAAATTTAAAAAAAGTAGACCACTATATGTGTAACACATATGTGTGCACAATATGTGTAAAGTGGTCGCAAAAAGTCTGCAGTGGTGTGAACAGCCCACACAACTACATACGTGACTTTTGTTTTACTTAGATGTTGTATTCAAACTCTGAGCGCAATTACCCTACCATGTCGGGCATTACCGCTCAATCGGTGGTTATTTAAATAAAACGATAAAAAAAATTCCTAAAACTTTTATGCAACTTAGTTGATTGCAAACTGTTCCTTATGCTTTGGAGTTATACTTCGTTAATAAAATATTGATTTTTTTGTCTAAATTTGACTAGCGATTCATGTTTTCACTTAAGTGAGCGCCATTCCCCTACTTTCTCCTATAATAGCCCTGTTCTTAAAATTTAGTACAATAATAATAATATCTAAATACAAATACTTAATGCAATAATACTTAAAATTTAAACAATTTCCTATGATTTAATCGAGATTTAGTGGCGTAGTCGTAAAAAAAATAGAGAGTATACCTTAGGGAATCAGAAAGTATATGCTATAATTACGAGTTATCCAGAACGTATTCCATCGTATACGTTCCGCTATATCCCTGAGGCTTTTATTCATCTCTCGATCAAGCAATCTCAGAGACTGGCGCCCTTAATGTTCTATTACATGAAATGTTGCAAAAGTATTTCAGTGAAATTTTGTCAGAATGCTTACCCTATTACTCACTTCGTTCTGAACTAGAACCTAAGCTCTATGTGACAATGTAATTAATTTATAGGTACTCAAATATAAAACATGGTAATTTTTTATAAAGAAATATGTTTTTTCGACTCATTTTGAAATATTCAACTTTATTTTGAAGATATTGCAAAACTCCTAGTTCAGTGCACAAGTAAGCGTAATAGTAGTATGTACATTGTAAAAAAAATTCCGTTAAAATGCGGAAATTGTACTGGCAATCGAGATGCCAGTACTATTTCCGTATTTTAACGGAATTTTTTTTTCGTAAATTCCAGAAAAAATTCCGTTTTTTCACAAAATTTACGGAAACAAATTCCGTTAAAATATGTAAATAGTACTGTCATTTCGATTTCCAGTACAATTTCCGTATTTTAGCGAATTTTTTTTTTTTTTTTTTTTTTTTTTTTTTTTTTTTTTTTTTTTTTTTTACTGTGTAGTACAAAGGAAATTGAAACATATTTAGTTGAATTGAGTGTACGCTGTCTGGCGTAAGCGTGGAACTTTACTAAAAATATCGCAAACAACTAAGAAGATATTGCTAGGATTTCATGTTTTTTCTTCATTCTGTAATACACTTGAACTAAAAATATGTGTATTTATTCAATCTTGTACATCTTTTAAAAAAAAATCGCTCCAAACCTAGGAAGATACCAAGCACTAAACGAAACAAAATTTTATTCTTTTTTGTATAGGGTATTTTTTAGAGGTGGGGTTTCGAAATTGACAACATTGTGTCTAGTCACAATCAATTTGATAACTGACAAATGATTTGACCTTAGTATTTTTTGCCATTTCACCATGAATAGACTAATGCCAGAACAACGCTTGCAAATTGTGCAAAACACCATCACTTTATTGCAGGTGACATTCGGAAAGCACATAGTTTCGCGTAATGGACCTGTGAACTGGTCTCCACGGTCATGTGATCTAACACCAATGGATTATTTTCGGTGGGGGATTTGTGAAGTAGCTGGTCTACGCCGATAAACCACAGATGTTGGACCACTTGGAAATCAACATTCGTCGTGTTATTGCGTATATACGGGCCCAGCTGTTCGATAAAGTGGTCGGAAATTAGACTTTCAGATTGCGCGTCATGCAGCCGCAGCGCCCATATGTACGAAATCATTTTTAAAAAACTAATGGCATAAAATTATATATTTAATAAAATCAATATCATGGCCACTAACATTATTTTTGTGCTTTATTTCGTTTTGAATTTTCATACCTCTAAAAGTTATAAAAACCCTTTAGTTAAACTGAAAGTTACAAGTTAAACTATAAAAATTGAAAAAAGCAGCAGTCTGTGAGAATATAAGTTAAACCTTTGAGCTCTGGGGGTAAATTTCTTCAAAATGCCCAAATGTCACAATGGCACCAGTATATTTTGTAAGCAAAAGATTCGTCTTATAATATACATGAAAAAATGCATTAATCCATTTTCAAATAAATTTAGTTGAATATTACGGTGCTAATGTGACATTTGGAGATTAAAATTAAGTGGAAGAAATTCACCCATCAGAGCTCAAAAGGTTAAAGATTAAATTTAGTGTCATATTTTTAGTGGTTTATTTAAAGTATCTTAAATTCAATTAATTTTTTGTTATAATTAGATCGTTTATACTTTTTAAGTGAATTTATATAACAATAATCGATTCACTATGCATTTTATTCCTACCTGATAGTATCTGCTCCGTTAAAGTGGTAGTAGTGGTAAGCAAAATAACTTCTGTCGTTGGTTATTTCATCTTTTGCAAAGGATTATTTTAAATTTCAAAACTTTCGGTTTTATATCTTTTGAAAACCAAGAGTGCGATATTTTCCGTGATGAGTCAGTTTAAGGCCCATTTATCTGGATAAAGCCACTTTTTTAATGTCAGGGACGCTTGATAAAAAAAGATTACTAAATAGATATTTTAGTCATAAAGTTCATAGCATTTCGATTAGTCATAACTCCATGAGGACTTTAGTGTAATGTAACTGTTGTTGAAGGACATAAAAAAAACTTCAGTTCACCTGACATTCCTACGACGGGTTATATTGGACGTAAATGTTCGAGAATTTGTATGTACCCTCGTGCATGGGTGTGGGCAAGATGCCACCCCCCCCCCCCCTGCTGCTATATTTTATATTTAACCCTTAACTGATATTAGTGGTCTCACAGGCTGTTGTTATTTTTAATTTTGATAGTTTAACTTGTAATTTCCATAAAAAATATCCATGATAATCACTTATAATGAAACAAACTAAGTTAAAAATGCTATAAAAGTGATAAAATACCTTTATTTTGATTAACGTACGTTTCATCGCACAAACGGCGACATTTTCAAAATCCTTCTTGATAGAAATATTTTTGCAACCTTGCTAAATAATGTCACAGGACTTCCTGAATAATGAAAATCAGTGCAAACATAAAATAAAATGAAATTGGATATTTGTGAGCGTCGATTAATTTCTATTATTGTTACTAAACCTGCACAGCATCTCTTTCCAAATTTTAGGTAACTCAAGGGACACTGAATCATTGCAAATATTCTCGTTGCGTAAAAATATCTCTATTGATTCCCGGATAATGGACGGTAAATAAAATCTTGACGGATACATTATTCTGCTATTTTAAAAATCGATCTGTAAAGGTTCTTTGCTGCATGATCTGGCCAAAGCTGTGGTTCTCCTGTTATATTTGTTGTCTGATATATGTTCTTTGATCGTAGTTTTAAGTTTTCTGTTTGTTATTCCTATATAAAACTACATTGCTCCATCTTCTTTGGTGAAAGGTATTTTATATACTCCAGATAACTGATTTCATTCAATTGGATCTGTTTTCTTGCGTACTATTTTTTTTTTCTTTTCATGGAAGGTTTTGCAACAAGGGGGATATTGAATTTATTGAGCTTATATTTCAAACGTTCGAAGAAACCAGGGAAATATTGAAAAGTGGATAACATGGAATTTTGTAGATTGAAATTTCTACGAGATAGCAACGAGAATATTTGCAATGATTCGGTGTCCCTTGAGTTACCTAAAATTTGGAAAGAGATGCTATGCAGGTTTAGTACAACCAGAATATTTGCAAAGATTCGGTGTCCATTGAGTTACTTAAAATTTGGAAAGAGATGCTATGCAGGTTTAGTAACAATAGTAGAAATTAATCCACGCTCACAAATGTCCAATTTCATTTTACTTTATGTTTGCACTGATTATCATTATGCATGAAGTCTCGTGACATTATTTAGAAAGTTTTGTGGAAATATTTCTATCAAGAATGATTTTGAAAATGTCGCCGTTTGTGCGATGAAACGTACGTTAATCTAAATAAAGGTATTTTATCACTTTTATGGCATTTTAAACTTAGTTTGCTGTAATTTCCAGTTTAACTAGATATACTAGTGAAATTTTGTTTTGTTTGAAGCCCTAATACCATCGCTAGAGACATTTCAATAGATTGATTTTAATTTTAACACTAGAATGACACACTGGGGTCTCTAAAACCCCACGAGATTTTATTTTGTCAATTCCTAGAATTACACACTGTGGTCTCACAAACCCCACGAGTTTTTATTTCGTCAATTCCTAGAATGACACACTGGGGTCTCCAAACACCACGAGTTTTTATTTTGTCTATTCCTAGAATGACACATTGGGGACTCACAAACCCCACGAGTTTTTATTTTGTCAATTCCTAGAATGACACACTGGGGTCTCCAAACTTCACGAGTTTTTATTTTGTCTATTCCTAGAATGACACACTGAGGTCTCACAAACCCCACGAGTTTTTATTTTGTTAATTCCTAGAATGACACACTGGGGGTCTCCAAACTCCGCTAGTTTTTATTTTGTCTATTCCGAGAATGACACACTGGGGTCTCACAAACCTTACGAGTTTTTATTTTGAAAATTCCTAGAGTGACACACACTGGGGTCTCCAAACTCCACGAGTTTTTATTTTGTCAATTCCTAGAATGGGACACTGGGGTCTCACAAACCCCACGAGTTTTTATTTTGTCAATTCCTAGAATGACACACTGGGGTCTCCAAACTCCACGAGTTTTTATTTTGTCAATTCCTAGAATGGCACACTGGGGTCTCACAAACCCCACGAGTTTTTATTTTGTCAATTCCTAGAATGACACACTGAGGTCTCACAAACCCCGAGTTTTTATTTTGTCCATTCCTAGAATGACACAATGGGGTCTCATAAACACCACAATTTCTGACAGCCACTCAAACTTTGAGTATAAAGGTACCCTTATTGTTCAAATGGATTGACAGCTATTCGACATTAACTTTGATATCGTTTGGAATCGCTACAAACTCGGATAGTGGAATGCCTTTTGGGTTTTGTAGACCTAGAGTTTCTAGGTGTAATCGCATAAGTCAGGGCTCCAAATGATCTGGACACCACTAATTTCTTACAGCTTATTTTGCCATCTTTAATTGCAGATAATTCTGCTATTAGATAAGGCGAAGAAAATGACTTTAAAACACTGGTGTCCAGAGCATTTGGAGCTCCAATTTACGCGGGACTTGTGGTAACTCTGTGGGCCCTAGTATGTCAGATTTGTTCGAAAAATATGTGAGCCACTCTAGAGCTAATACACATTTTTAGGTGCGTTCGTAATTATATAAATACGTAGCATCTATAGTCGTCGTTCGGTTCGTCTGTTTGCTTGTCCGTCCACATATAACAGAGCAAAAACTACTCAATCGAATGGTCTGAAATTTTAAATATGAAATTGTTGCAAAATTTTGTCGAGTCATTTCTAATTTTATGAAAATCGGATGAATAGTTTAATTACAGGGACAGTCTAAAATTTTCCGTTACATTACGGGCAATGGGAAAAAAATATTTCAAGTGCATTTTAATGATGTTACAGCCTTTAGAACAGAATGAAATTGATATGCACTAGAATATACATTCAGTACAATATGCGGTGCAGAAGTATTTATAAAACTAGTTATAGTACGAATGCAGCGCATTATTGCCACGTTTGATGTGCAATTTCCAACTTGTTGTATTGTATTTTAGTACTTGCATTGTACTTGTTGTATTGTAAGTTTGAAAAGCGTCCGTTTGTTTTTATGGTTACAATTATATTCCCTTTCAATGAAATTAATAATTTTAAAATTCAAATATATTATAAATAAAATTTCATTTTGAAATACTATATGATACTGTTTCATGATAATGCCGATATTTATTCTAGATATTTGTTCTAGATTTTTTTCCCTATCGTTTCCCTATTGTTTTTATAAAACTACCATACTGACGTTTTTATCACTAAAATATGTATTTTTTTAAAACCAAAAAAATATTTTGGGATTTTGTAGGCTCCAGGGTGTCAGATTCTTTCGAAAAATGTATATGTGTCATTCTAGGGTTAATAGCCCTGTACAGAAGTTTAGTACAGAAACAGTACCCTATGAGTTAAAAGATTCTTTTATTCATCTTACGATCGAATTTTGTCTCGTTTGAAGCTATAGGGGAAAGCAGGGTAATGACGCTCAGAAGGGCAATCCCGCTCACCCAATATCTCTAATCCAGTGGTTCCCAACGTGGGACGTACGCCCCACCGAGGGGCGATTTGACCTTCTAGGGGGGACAATTCCGAATTTCTTACTTACTCATTCACTATAAGTTTCTTTTGTCTTTTTTGGGATAAGTAGTGTTGTAGGCTAAAAATAAATGGAATACAAGCAAAATTTAATAAATCAGTTTTTTATTGCATTTTTAAAATGTTCTGTATCGAAATTTTAAAACAGACTTAACACCAGAATAATTATGCGAATATATTTTTTTTTAATATTGATATCTTTTAAAGTATTAAAACTCACTAGAATTTTTATGGTGAATTTTAAAAATTTTCGTAACGTTTTCTATAATGAGATTTCTACTTCTATTCGCTAATACAATTATCGATACTGGGAAAGGGAAAGCAGGGAGAATATGTTATGTGAAATAATGGCTACTAATTTGATAAAGATGCGAATATTAAAATACTTCTTGTGTATTGTGTTATCTATATAAAGAAAAGTCAGTATCCAAAGCTTTTCCGCCAACTCTTAATAAGTTACAAGAATGCATTATAAATGTATGAACTTATCAGTTTTATCGTTAAATGTAAGTGTTCAAGTTATTTGGGAAGATAAAAATGCAGACCGTATAACACTTTTCTTTAACATTGTGTTAAATTGGAAAAGTAGAACATAACTCGTTTTAGCATGTAGGCAAAGATGTATAATCTCATTGCATTTATAAAATTATGTTAAAAACACATTTGTGGTAGAAGATTCAGCTCTTTGAAAAATTAAAAAATATGAAATTAATAGATTTTATTAAGGCTCTATTATACTTCCACCGTGTGAATAGAGTTCATTTTTAAATAATGAGACATAATTTACATATTAGGGTGGGGTGGGGGCATAGTGACTTTATGGAGGCTTTGGTGGTGCATGGTCAAAAGAAGGTTGGGAACCAGTGCTCTAATCAGAATAGAATTGAAAACGTGCGATCGGTACCGGCACCTAACGAACTTCATCGTAAGTTCTCTGTAAGGATATAGTGACCGTCGGAAGTAAAGTATTTTTGTGTCCTCACGTTATTAGTTTGCAGTTGTTTTATTATAAAATTCTACAACATCTAACTTGAAGGTAAATGTACAATCTTATTTTCAAATATTAATTTACTCATTATGTCTACAAAATATATACATTTAGCTGTACTTTCATGCTTTTATTTGTTTTTGTAGTGCGTTGTTACACCAATTATAATGCATTAAAACCCAACAAGGCGATAACGGGTAATGGCGCTCGCGTGGAATTCCAGAAGAAGTGTTGCCAGCGAGCAACTTTTTTTAAATTCAAATTTATTGATTAACACCACTTTTTTGAAATGGTAAAATTCCCCTCTTTTCGCCTTAATTAATATGTCATTAAACAAGGAGAATTTTAGGATTTCGAAAAAGTGGTGAAAATCATAAAACCTAAGTATAAAAAAAATAGCCTACTATATGAGTTAAGTGGTCGCAAAAAGTCTACAGTGGTGTGAACAGACCACACAACTACATATGTGACTTTTGTCTTACTTAAATGTTGTATTCAAACTCTGAGCGCTATTACCCTACCATGTCGGGCATTACCGCTCAATCGATGGTTATTTAAATAAAACGATAAAAAAAATTCCTAAAACTTTTATGCAAATTAGTTGATTGCAAACTGTTCCTCATGCTTTGGAGTTATACTTCGTTAATAAAATATTAATTTTTTTGTCTAAATTTGACTTGCTATTCATGTTTTCCCTTAAGCGAGTATTGTATGAGTATTTAAGTAAGTGACTGAAATAACCATTCCCCTACTTTCCCCTACCCTATGAGTTAAAAGATTCTTTTATTCATCTTACGATCGAATTTTGTCTCGTTTGAAGCTATACTACTATCGTTAGAGACCTGTGAATAGGGGAATTTTAACTATAATAGTCCTGTAGTTAATGCTTAGTAGGAAAACAGTATCCTATGTATTAATTTAGCATTTTATTCCTCTTTCGATGACCGCAGACAGTTGTTATGCGACAGATTTTGAAACAGCAGTTAAGAGTTAATCAGTAAAAAAAAAAAAAAAAAAAAAAAAAAAAATTAAAGTTTTTTTCGATTTGAGTGTGTGTCTGTGTGTGTGACGGGGGTGAGGGGGGGTAATAATATAACACGAAAATGTAATACAGTGTTACAATCCTTTATTTAGATAAATGTTCGTAGAAGATTAAGAATGACACACATATATATTTTTCGAACGGATCTGCTGCGGTCTATCAAACCCCAAAACGCTTTTTGACTATTATTTATTTATATATTTATATATTTATTTTGATAAAAATGTAACAATGTTAGTTTTATATAAACTAAACGATAGAAAAAAAGGTAGGAAAAAAAAAACAGGCAAAAAAGCATATTTGGCAAAAAATGTATTATATGATAATATATTATATGATTATCAGTGTTGAATTCAGACACTTTTCTCCGGGAGGGATTTCTGTGGCTCCGGGGGTAGGGGGACATTATAGAGTTCCCGGGGGGGGTTGCACTTTTTGACCAGTGAAAACACAAAATCTTAAATCTTCCGGGGGGGGGGGGTTCTCATTGCTCCTGGAGAAATGTTATCCCGGGTCATCCGCTGAATTCAATATTGAGATTATGTATTCACAAAAGCAGATTTGGCAAAAAATGTATTATAAGATTATGTATTATAAGACATAATAAGACAGTTCTGTAGCTCTTGTTCCACATTTAAATTCTACACAGCTCCTCCCCGCTTCACAATCTAATATTTCAGAAGCCTGAAATTTTTTTCCGAAAATTGTAACTTTTCTAAAACTTGAATCGTTGTCGGTGTTTAGTTGTTAATGTGAACAAAAGAAATGTAACGAAATTAAAAACTGATTTTTTTCTCTTTGGAATTTCAACATATGATGCGATATCATTATGTCAATAAAATATCACATTTTCTACCATATAAGTTAACTCAAAAAATTTTAGAGATAGACTTACACATGTAAAAAACCGGGATCATGTGACCAACTTGCAACTAAAATCCTAATGATGTTACAGACTACATTCCTTGCTTCTTTGCAAGTATCGATTTCAAAAGGCTCGAACATAATATGCATTACATTTATGCATTTTAGATATATTTTCTTAATTTTTAATGTTACAAATTCCTCGATACAGGACATCAGAGAATTTAACAATGTATTCATCGCATGTGATACAGGGCGTCCTCTTGTAAGCTTTAAACCAAGAAGATTCGGCTCCCTCTGACTTCCTATGGTGTAGATTAATAATTATTACAGTTAAACCTCCCTATGCGACCACCTCCCTAAACGACCATTTTTTTCATGGAACGAAATTTATTCCCATAGTCTCAATACTAATTATACCTCTATTCAGAGACACCCCAGTTGAACTCCTTCCATGAGCGACAGGATTGCAAAAAAGGCGACTAAAATTTAAAAAAAAAAGCCACTCCGGTGGCTTTTATTGGTTTTAACCGGCTTTTTTTGGCCAAAATTGGTCTTTTTTGGCCAAAAATTGGCTTTTATACAGTGAAGCATTTTAATTATAAATGACACATTTTTATGTGTTTTTTAATTAGTTTTAAAGACATTTAATTGAGGTAGAAATCAGTATAACGCAATTTTTCAATTATGAAGACATTAATATTGGAATAAAAGGTCATACCAATTACTTTCTCTGGTTTACACTGACCTTAACACTCCCCCTTTTTTTAACTGCTTTATATAATTAAAAAGGACAATGGCTGTTTAGTTATATATTTCATTAACTAATTTTAAGGGATATTAATATACAAGTCTTATTTTATTCTTCATAAACATTTATTTTAAATCACACATAAAGTAATTTAATAAAAACCTTTCTCTCTATTAAAACAGTATTATGAATAACATATGCATTAATTTATGCATGAATATGCACTATTTTAAATAGCAACTAGCTTTTCAAAATTCTAATTCAACAAGTTTTATTTGGAGAATTTTTTTGTATAATTGTTCTCTTTATTTTATGCACTTACATACTAAACTTTCCTCAAATGTTATATCCTTCCTAATTTCTCTTTCAACATTGTTCATTCTACGATTTTAATATGTCCGTATGGACATATCTGGAATAAGTTACATAACAGCTTAGTAGCAGAAGAACTTTCTACATATATCATTTTTATAAGCTAGAATATCAATTGCTTATTACTGGGTGTTCTCAAGTATTATATAAGATAATTTCAGTTATTAAATACATATATGCTATTTACTTTTAATCAATTTTAAAAGTAAATATCAGTAAATAAGAATGTTTCTATTTTGATGTGTGACATTTTCTTATTCTTTCATATAATCTTTAAAATGTGTAGTATGTGTAGAGATATAATAAAGAATTCCAAACCAATACTTTAGAGCAAGGATGGCGAACCTATGGCACGCGTGCCAAAAGTGGCACGCGAAAGAATAATTTTGGCACGTTGTTACTTGTGACTCTAGATCAATATACATTGATATTACACAAAATACACAAATTTTTAGATGGTCTAATCTTGACTAAATTTGATTTATTGGAAATTGAAGTATTTTAATTGGGGCTTTTTAAAATACCGTAAATTACCACATCAATAAACGTACCAATGATAAATTTATTTCAACTTAAAATTTAATTTCAGAGCTATTTAAAGAAACTGGCGTTTGATCTTTTAATATTTTTTCCATCTATCTATTTCCGCAAGGTCATTAGTTTCTAAAATGAATAATACAAAAAATCGAATAAAAGGCAGTTGTCCAGTTAAGTTTGCATTCTGTTGAAATTAACTGAGTATGAACCTGATATTAATTATTTTCCTTCCAAAATGCAAACAACACAATTAATCACATATATATTTTTTAATAATTTCTAGAATTTAATTTTTTTATGATTATTATAGTGCAATACTTCACCTGTATGTTACCCATTTGTTTTTGTTTTTATCTGAATGTTGTTATTAAAGTTTTTTTTAAATGATTTTTCAATCCACTAAATTTGTTTGCACGTCAAGGTCGTGTAAAAGGTTTTTGGAAACAAAATTGGCACGCGGTTATAAAAAGGTTCGCCAACCCTGCTTTAGAGCCTAATTTAATGTATTCTTCTGAATATTTATAATTTTTTTCTGACATAATGCCTTCACAGTTGCATTCTAGCAGTCATAAGGACTTATTTAGTTGACGAAATTTAATAGAAGTTTATATTTTTTTAGTAGAAAATATTTATAAGTGTATTAAAAATAAATTAATCTCAATTTTATATTTTATGAATTATCTATAATCCACCTTTTTGAAAAATAAAAGCCAGCTTTTTTTTCAATTAAAGCCGACTTTTTTTAAGTGGTTAAAACCAAAAAAAGCCAGCCGGCTTTTTTTGGCCTGGCTAATAGCCGGCAACCCTGATGAGCGACCAATTTTTTTGAAGAAAATGAAACAAATTCCGTTTGTTCCTGATCGCTTGAAGGAGGTTTTATTAGAATAATAATTCTGGCGCGCATTATTCATCAAACTCCTAAACTAAGTTCAGAATTTTTATTTATTCCGGTAACTTTTAAATGTTTAAACTCTTTTGTGCTTTTTTAGGCGATGAATTTAACTCTGATGACACATTAAGGATGACGGTTAATAAACTCCCCTACCCTATTCTGTCAGGAAACTCTCAAAGAAATAGATCAATTAATGAAATCGTCATTATTTGTTACGGTCCAAATAAAAAGGCATTTATTTACTGAACTTCGAAAGGACTTGGAAATAAAAGTTATAGAAGATAAAACCGTAAAATCAAAGCAAACATCAATACATTCATTTTTTAAACTCTGCAGTAATTAACTTATGTAATTAATTTTTGCTTGGATACGTAAATTTTCATATTTTTTCCTAATGTGGTTGGTTGGTTAATTCGGGTTTTATGGCGCAAAGTCCCTTTAGGGACTTGCTGCGCCAAGACATGGTTGAAAAACAAAACCCAGAAATATATTTTATAAAGTTAAAAAATGGTCATAACAATATGATAAGAAAAACAACAAAGGGTGAAAAAGAGTGGTGATATGATATGAGTTAAAACCATAAATTAAAAGAGTCAAATTATCTTAGCTAAAAAAAAAAACAAGAATACTTGTAAATTCTGTAAAAGTAGTCAGGTAAATAAAATGAAAAGAAAGCAATGTGATGAAAAAATATAAAGCCAGTCAATGAGACAAAAAAAGTATTAAGAGTTAAAATTTGTATGGCCTATAAAGAAACAAGTCAGTAAAACGAAATAGAAAATGTCCGAATGCAAGATAAAATCAAAAATATTTAAAGCTCAGATTATTAAAAAACATAAAATCAATTAGGGACATATTCTTCGAACATAGTATTTTCCTCATCTACATCCGAGTCATTAATAAACTCCCTGCCCTATTCTGTCAGGAAATTCTCAAAGAAATAGATAAATTAATGAAATCGTCATTATTTGTTACCGTCAAAAAAAAAGGCATTTATTTACTGAATTTCGAAAGGACTTGGAAATAAAAGTAATAGAAGATAAAACCGTAAAATCAAAGCTATTGTCACTTTTGTCACTATTGTCAAAGCCATGTCACTATGACTCGTAGTTATAGCGACATGGACTCATAGTCTCTTCCATGTAGTGCTGCAATTGTTTGCGGTCCTTGACATTGGTGATACATGATCTCAGAGCTGATCTTTTCTTTCTTCTCTTCACAGTCTTCTACTGTGAAGAGGTTGTAGTTGGCGTTTTCTTTCTGTCTGTCTGCGCACAAGATTTTTGTTTTACTTTCTCAGTTCGGGGAAAATCAGTTTTCTGTACTGGAATTGGAGATGATGATAGATTCAGTCTGATTGGGTTCTAAGGTGATTTCTGTGCCTGAGTAAGTTTGTGTTCTATTATAACTGGTTCAGAAGATGGTTGCCAACGTTTTAATTTGGGGTCGCATAGCATTTACTACCACAACAGACATCACTGGTTTCTCTATTTGAAGTGCTAGTTGATTGTGTAATAGCTGAATTAGTTGGCGGAAAAGAAGAGTCGGTCTGGGTGCTTATGTGCCTTATGGATTTTGATTGTTGTCCGATTAAACTAGAGTAAGAAACCCCGACAGGTTCTAGACTCAACAAGTTTACGAGATTCAGGATAGGAAATTTTTTGGATTACAATTTTAATAGCAAGTATTTCTTTTTCACGGATCCAGTTTGGTCAAGAACGGGAGTATGCTGGATGATCACGCTTACAATTTATGCAGCATTCAGATTTTTCACAGGGTTTACCGTCGTGGCCGACTTGCACAGCGAGGGCAGGTAACAGAACCACGACAAGTAGTGTTGGTATGACCATATCGTTGACAATTGAAACAGCGGCGATTTAGGATATAAGGCCGGACAAGACAGCTTAAGTAGGCTGCTTTAATTCTAGTAAGTGGAGTAGGACTATTGAAAGTCAGAGTGATGTGCTTTGTGGGAAGCACTTTCTCATTCCGAAGAATTGTTATACGGTATACATCTATGACAGGGTCGGCGAACCTTTTCACACCCGCGTGCCATATTTCTCCAAAAAAATATTTTAAATGATCATGACGTGCCAACAAATTTAGCGGATCAAAGTAGCAAATTGAACTAAAATACTGATTTTAGGATTTAAAATATATGGGTAACATTTTGTAATATACTTAATTATTTAAAAAATCCTACTTCTCTTGTAGCGTCTTAGATGCCAAACAATTCAGATCAGCTTCGCATTTGAGTTTTTCTTTAAGAGAATGCGAGCTGTATTCGAGTCACCTAACAACAGGTTTCTACTTTAGTTTTTCGTACTTTTTATTTCCGAAAAAAAAATCAAAATATGTTTCTTTAAAAAAAGTTCTTCTATAGAATTGAATTCGAAATTTCAAATCATAATTTCATCATAGGCATTATTGGGATTTATAAAGTTACAATCTGTATTATAGCGACAACTAACCTAATTTAGAAAAAGTATCAAGTCTAAATTCAAAATTCTGCAATTTGTGCATTTTCACTATATGAAAGGCTGGGGTGTAAAGCATGGCAACTGACATTATTTTACATTTTTCCTGACAGACTATTTTTTGTAAAATTGTTTAACTGCATCGTGACAACTTTTTAAAAGTACAGAGATTTTACTCAATATACATTATATTTACTGATATTTACTAAATAATTTTTACATCTGAATTTACAGAATGAAAACTATTTGCTCATAAGTCCAATAAAATAAAATTTATTAGTAAAAAAAAATTTCCATTCTTAACAAATAAGCTGTTTTGCAGGAAGCAATCATAACAATTTTACTTGTATTTCTCTTTACAAAACTTAAAAATTGAATGTATCAAAAATTGTATTTTGTTAATTACCTTGTTTTCCACGTGAACCCTTCAACATTTTTATTTAGAACATGAAACTATGCCGTGCCAAAAATAATTTCACGCGTGCCATAGATTCGCTGTCCCTGATCTATGACATTCTGATCTTTTAAATTTTCTAAAAGTTCTTCTTTTGTAAACAGTAAAAGGTCAGGTTCGGAAATTACACCACGGCAAGTATTTAGAGTTTGATGTGCCTTAACAGAAACAGAGAATGATCCTATTGTATTACAGTTTGAAAGAAGTTGAGATTGGCTTGCTGAAGACACCTCAACCAGCAAATCTCCAGAATGCAGTTTTTTAAGTGAACAGTTGTCACCAAATACAGAATGAAAAGGAGTCCCCTGAACTCGTTTTTGTAATTCTGCAACTAATCTAGTATCGATTTCACATGCAATAACTTTCTTTACTTTCTCAAGCATTTTGACAGTCATATTACCAGTACCAGGATCAACTGCCACAACAACATCGGTAGATCTTAGAGTAGCCTTCTCAATCATGTTGTTTATAACTAAGGGATTTTTCAAAATGTGCTGACCAAGAGAGGTATTGAAACGTATACCCTGTTTCTAAATTTCTTCATGCTGCCGATGTTTTTTACTATTTTCTTTAGGCATCTTGTTAAATTAAATTAACCCTTAACTGCTGAGGTGGGGTGTTTTGCACCCCAGAGTAATTTAAATTCTGAAATATCTCCAACTTACATTATTAGATGGACTTACAGTACTTTTTTTGTTTCTTCTTAAATTTTCTTATTTTAATTTGCTAAATTTTGTGGAGTGCGTAAGAAATCAAATTTTGGGGTTACATACATCCCACTTCACCACTTACGTTATAAAAAAAAAATCACCTCACCACTTAAGGGTTAATGTAATTTTACAAGGAACAACACTAGAAACTCTTTTCCTAATGTGAAAAATAATTTTTACAAACATTAATTGTTACCTTTTTTCAACAATTAAAATCTAGATTATATATAACCTCCATTAAGAGACCACCTCTCGGAGCGACCAATTTTTATTGGAACGGAGCCTGATCGCTTTAGGGAGGTTTTACTGCATTTGAAAATTAAAGCCGTGTTGATATGGCTTTGTAAATTTTTTTAAAGTAGGTTAGATATCGCAATTTTATAGTTTGGTGCAATACCTATGGGAAAACCCCGCGCACAGAGATTACCGTTAGTAGATAACTAAACAAGTGTGTAAGTGGTGATCGCAGATCGCAAAGAGGGTTTCGCTTAATGTATCTTTTAAAACACTTCATCCTTAAATGAATAAATGAAAATTGTTAATTTATAAATATTAAACCCTTACATAAATGGCAGCTCCAATACATGTAATTTAAAAATAATTAAAGAATATTTTTAATCAAATTTAAAAAAATCAAGTAAAATTATTTAAATAAAATTAAAAAATCAGAATATTTTCAAATTCAGCAATTTAAAAAAAATTAGTTGATGTATAAATAAAACATAAAATTTTTAAAAGCAAAAATTTGTTTAAAACATATTTAAAATGCTAAAATAATTCTGAAAAAATCCATATTAATTCCTTCACTTTCCAAACACTCACTAGATGGCGCCAAAAAAGGATGTTAAAATTTATTAAAATTCGAAAATAAGAAAAAAAAATCCTTTCGATTCCTAATTTATGCTTATAATGATAACTTGAAAAACATTGTCCATAGAAGTCTATTATTTCAAAATATTGGCAGTAGATGGGAGACACAAAGAAAAATATTTATTCCAGATGATTCCAATATTTATTCCCCTGTATCTAATTAATTATTAAAAATAAGGAATGTTTCTATAATAAATATGGATTTGATTATATCATCTTAAATGTTAAACATTAATTGTTACTAACTGTGCATTTGTTTAATAAATATAAGTGAATAATTCTTCGGTTTTTTTAAATTGAAATTTCAGATTTTCTCTGACTGAAATAAAAGAAGATATTTAAAAAATTACCGCTGCGCAAATTAATAATAATAAATAAGCCTCTAAAATTGCCAAAGAAAAAGGGAATTTTCTTTTAATTAAATCCATCTGAAAATGAAGTGTAATAATAAAAATCAAAATTTTAAAGTTCCGCCTGACAGATTCGAGCCCACAATGCACTGTGTGGGACACGTGCGCTTTACCGCAGCACTATAGGTCCTCTGCGATATTTGCTGAATTTAAGATTATGTTTTGAAATCGAATTCACTTAATTAAAACAATATAAGAAATTTCTAAAAATTTATGATTTTGGGTATGAAGTGGAGGGTATACGGTGGTATACGCCGTATACCTTCTGGATTTTTTTAAGGAACACCGTATACCCACTGTTTCTCAAAAAGCTATAGTATATATACTGTAGGGTATACCCTCTGCCTTGAACGTATACCCTCTGCCTTGAGCGTATACCCTCTGCTTAGAGCGTATGCCCCCTGCTATTTTTACGACTACACCACTGTATGACAGGGGATATTCAGCTCTGTGTAAAAAAAATTTCAAGCCTGTAACTTTAATAGTTTCAGAGTACGAGCGCTGTGAGGGTCAGACAGAGAAGTGAGACTATAAGGGTTTCGTGAGATGAACGAAGTCGTAAAAAACGCTCAAAGGCACAAACGAAGATCCAAGTACTTTTATTATCGTGATGACATCGCTGAAATCCAAAAATAAACAAGAAACAAGGAAGGATGCTCCCTCACGGATCTTCTTATTTTTACAACCTCCTAGCAGGAACGGGAGAATTCAAGTGAGTGCTAACATTTTCATTTTTGACGCCAAGCTTTTATCTAACCAAGACATGGTGAGTTGGAAAATCGTACAACACAAAATACGTTGCATTCAAGTTAATGGGTTAATTTCAGTTTGCAGGCATAACATTCGCGCTTTTAACTGCTATAGTAACTTATCAACAATTTATTAAATAATCGGCGTCAGAAGAGAAACGATAAGTAAAATTATTTATATCTAATGACCGAAAATAATTCGATTTGAACGAGTTATGAGTTTTTTTATTACACCTAAAACTATGAGAACATGTAATATGTATTTATTAAAAGCTGACTGCATAATGTTAAAAAGAAAAAGACCGTTATATATATATATATAGAGAGAGAGAGAGAAAGAGAGAGAGAGAAAGAGAGAGAGAGAGAGAGAGAGAGAGAGAGAGAGAGAGAGAGAGAGAGAGAGAGAGAGAGAGAGAGAGAGATGGAATTGAAATGAATATCAAAGTCATTTAGGATGAGTTATGGAGACATGAATGTTTATTTATGTTTCATAACAAAGTTAAAACTTCACCAATAAAATAAAATAATATAAACAAAAATTTAATTTTGGTGCTGTTAGTGGATAAGCTAGAAATATATTTATTAATACAAAAAAAAATATGGTTTTTCTCTTACATTCTGCAATACGGGAGTTCCGGGTTCAGTGGCGTCAACTTATATAGGCCCATGGGGCGCGAGTCCACCCAATAATTTGATCTCTCCGCCCACCCAGTTTCAATTGATTTAATTCATAATTTATTTTTTTTAATTATTTAATCGCTGAAATGAAATTTGGTTAACATTCTGAAAATAGTTTTGTTTGAAAAATAGTAAGGACATAAATTAGACTTACAGGAGCACTGAAAACCCTTTTCAGCTGACGTACACACTGTAAAAAAACCACTGTAAATTTGCCAGAACAAACTCGATCACAGTGAATGTGCTGTATCTTTCTTTGGTTTCCTGACTATATTAACATGGAAAATACAGTAGTTGCGTAAAATTAACAGCACAATGTGCTGGCAATTTGGACGCATTTTTTTACAGCACAAACTGGTGGCGTCCAAATTGCCAGCACATTGTGCTGTTAATTTTACGCAACTACTGTATTTTACATGTTAATATAGTCAGGAAACCAAAGAAAGATACAGCACATTCACTGTGATCGAGTTTGTGCGCGAGGTGAACAGTACTTTGTACTGTAAAAATGTCGTTTTTTTTTTTTTTTTTTTTTTTTTTACAGTGCAGTTAAATTTCTTACGAAAACGAATTTTCTGCACATTTTGACATCTGTTTTGATGTCTTGAATGGATAAAACACTAAAATGTATGCTTTTCTTGACATTTAGTTTTTTGCACAATCAATAGTTAGTAATTCCAATGTTATTTAAAATAAATATTAGTGTATTTATAAGAAAGAACTTGTAAAAATATAATTTAATAAAATTATTTATAAAATTATAATAATTTAATTTGCTTAGAAAAAAAAAGACAGAATTTAATTTCGAATTACCTTTAGTCATTCGCTTCTCTCCACACACATACACACACACTAAGGGGAAAATTTATAACTGTTGTATTTTTCGAAAAATTTTAAGTCCACCCAAAATTTTTTTTTAAGTTGGCGCCGGGTTTGATTCCCTACTTCCGATAATATCTGAAATAACAGATTAAATATCTAACCTAAAAGGTTGTATGAGTGAATTATGTCGTCCAGGTAGCTCAGGTGGTACGCTGTAAGAAAAAACAAATTCTTCTTAATCTATGAAGATATCATATAACCACGAACGAAAATATACATAAACCTTTTCCAAGTGCAACACGGTTCCGAAAAAGAGTCTTTGTCTTTAGAAACCTAAGAAACCAATACATTTTCGAGATTTAAAGAAACATTTATAAAAACAAACTTTCTTTTGCTGCCACTGATTTTCGGTAACGTTTCAGAGTCGTTTTTACAGAGTATTAATCAGTTTTCTCGAATCGGAATATCATTTTTTTAAACCTTTATGTACTGAATTATGAATACATAAAAAACGTATCTTCTAAAGCATTTTTCGTAAATTATTTAAACTACATTAGTAGATTTACGCAATCATTTAACACGTTAAGCGCCACGTCAGTCACCGGTGGCTGACATTGAACTTTCAGTTTAAAACGCGTCATTGACCGATGAATGATGGTCTAATATATGATATAAAACTAAATATATATATATATATATTGTTTTAAGTAATTACTGAAAATTTATTTATAATTTACTTACCTATTATTTATTACACGATTATACTTTCTTAAAAATTACTTAAAGCTTTGTAATTTTTTTGAGCTTCAGTGCCAGTCACCGTGGCACACAATGTATTAATAAATTTTAGAAGGATTCATTAAATTTGAATTTATAAGGATTTTCTGCAATATTTATAACCCCACTTAAATCTTTTATTTTAAATATTTTTCTTAGTATTGTGTAGAATTAGGAAATGTACAAATATAATGTTCATACAATAAAAATATAGAAATATTTCCGAATTGAAAAATTCCTTCTCCTCATTAATGCCAAGATAGCTGGAAAAATACAAAGGCAAAATAAATCATCTTTTTAAAAATATCTTTGTTTTGTGTAACCCATAATGCTTTTGGAACAAGATAAAGTAATGTATCTATAACTCATTCTAAACTGTATTATAATTAATCGACGTATTAAGGGGACGGGGAAAGACCTATCTCCACCATGTTAAATTCACCAACTTTATGTATCTTTTTCTCAGAAATGGTGAAAGATAGAGGTCTAGATTTTTTAGAGTAGTTAAAATAGCATGATTTACGTATTTTAACAGACCACTTTCTTTCTAAGTGAAACTAAAAATTAATTATTAATTATTTATTGAAAGTCATTTTTAAATTATCATTTTTGGTAAGATTTCACAGCCTAAAATAAATAATTCACAACAAATCATTAAATCCCTGTGTTAAACTATACAGTATAACGTAATATAAGTATTTAAAAAAAAAATCTGAGTTCTTAAGTTTAATTGATGTTGAAAAAAAGGAACATAAACATGAAAAATTCAAGTTTTGAGAAAAAGTCAATTAAAGATTTAAATGGCCATTAAGCTGAGAAGTACTCTTAGAAAAGAATGAATAATTTTAACACTTATTTTTTTTATATACAGGGTGATTCATAAAAGATGGGCAGAACTTTAAGGGGTTATAGTACACTTAAAGACAAATAATATTAAATAGGAGACTAAGGGTCCCAGACGTATTCCCAAGGAGATAGGGGGCATTAAAGTTTAGGGTCCGAAATTTCAAATGATTATAAAACATGGAAAAATTGGTCGATTCGTTTGCGGTTTTTGCAAAAAATTTTCTTTATGCCAGTATTTTCTTGAAATAAAATTTTAAAGTTCAATTTCAAAAAATGCCGATAGGGGGCGCTTTAGACTTTGGAGTAACAAACAACTATTTTTTAACGTTATTTTTTGTATTTCTTTAAATGATTTCGAAAGCTTAGACTTAAACTTAAATTTTGATCTAAAAATCTGAGTCCTAACGAGTAGTTAAGTAGCATAAACTGAAATTTGAAATTTGAAACCCTTCTCCCCCCAGAACAAAAATCAGTTATTCCCGATCTTTGTGTCGTAGATTAGGCTCTAACTACTGCCGCGTTTTGCTAAAATTATTCTTTATGTCAGTATTTTCTTGAAAATAAATTTTAAAGAAAATTTTCAAAAAATTCCGATAGAGGGCGCTTTAGACTTTGGAGTAACGAACAACTATTTTATACCGTTATTTTTTGTGTCTCATTAAATGCTTTCTAAAGCTTAGACTTAAACTTAAATTTTCAGCTCAAAATCTGAATCGCTGAGCGTGGTTCAGTAGCGAGGGGAGGGGGTTCAAATTTCAACTTCTGAACATAGTTCCGTTTGCACTACTTAACCATGCCCAACGATTCTGTGCTGTGATACGAGGCAAAAATACAACTTTCGTCAAGGACTGCATAGTCGGAATTCACTCATAAAGGCACTGGCACAGTTGGAAACGTCGCTCATGCAAACGTTAAAGCTCCATTCCTGACGCTAGTCACCGGGTGAAGAAGGAAACAGAAAGTATGCAAATGTCAAATGGGGAAGAAGAAGAACACGTATGCAAAATTTCGACACGATTCAGGCATAAAAACCACTGAACGGTGAGTCAAGTGTAAGTCGCTGTAGTAATGAATCGGAAGTGGTGCCCTTCACGAATAAGGAAAAGGCTGAGATGCATTTAATTTACGGAGCGGCAGATGGAAATGGTGCAGAGGCACAACGAATGTACGGAGAGCGATTTCCCAACAGGCGGTTGCCTAACCGCAAAACTTTCGAGCGCTTGCACAGACAGTTGTGTGAGACGGGATCATTTCTCGCTTCCCGGTCGAATGCAGGTCGTGCAAAAAAGGACGAATCAGTAGTTGTTGCAGAAGCCATTCTGGATGTAGTAGCGGCGCAGCCAAGTACAAGTACACGAACAGTGGCTAGGCAGGTGGATACCTCACAGTCCATGACTTGGAGGGTACTGAAGGATGAACATTTGCTCCCGTTTCATGTGCAACGAGTCCAGAAACCGTCTCCAGGGGATTATCCAAATCGTATTGAATTCGCCCGCTGGTTTCTGCAGCAGAACGCGCTAAATCCACATTTTGGACGAACTGTGCTTTTCACCGATGAATGTACCTTCACACGTGAAGGTACATTTAACACACACAATGCACATGTATGGGCGGATGTCAATCCACATGCTCATCAGAGACGCTTTTCCATCAATGTTTGGGCAGGAATCCTCGGAGACCACCTAATCGGACCGTACCTTCTTCCTGAACGCCTCAACGGTAAAACATACCTCACATTCCTGCAACATGTGCTGCCAGACCTGTTAAACGTTGTTCCTCCACGCATCCGGCGGGTCATGTGGTTCCAGCACGATGGAGCGCCAGCCCATTACGTACGAGACGTCCGCAACTATCTGGACATCACATTTCCGAACAGATGGATTGGTCGAGGTGGTCCTGTTGCTTGGCCTGCTCGCTCGCCAGATCTTTCACCCCTCGATTTCTTTTTTTGGGGACCATTGAAGGCTCTTATGTATGAGACACCCATTGAATCCCCCGAGGAACTGGTCGCCAGACTTTCCGCCGCTGTAGGGGAAGTGCTCGAAAAGCCTGATGTTTTCGCGAATGTTCGCCGTTCCATTCTTCGCCGTTGTTCTGCGTGCATAACCTCTGGTGGTCACAATTTTGAACATTTATTGTAATTACATGTTAATAAATATGCTTTGGTAACATAATCCTAATTTGTGTCTTTTTACCTCGTATCACAGCACACAATGTGTGGACATGGTAAACTGAACTGTGCTCAGGAGGAGAAATTTCAAACCCCTCTCCCCAGAAACTTAACCACGTCTAACGATTCAGATTTTGGGCTGAAAGTTTAAGTCTAAGCTTTAGAAAGCATTTAATGAGACACAAAAAATAACGGTATAAAATAGTTGTTCGTTACTCCAAAGTCTAAAGCGCCCTCTATCGGAATTTTTTGAAAATTTTCTTTAAAATTAATTTTTAAGAAAATACTGACATAAAGAATAATTTTAGCAAAACGCGGCAGTAGTTAGAGCCTAATCTACGACACAAAGATCGGGAATAACTGATTTTTGTTCTGGGGGGAGAAGGGTTTCAAATTTCAAATTTCAGTTTACGCTACTTAACTACTCGTTAGGACTCAGATTTTTAGATCAAAATTTAAGTTTAAGTCTAAGCTTTCGAAATCATTTAAAGAAATACAAAAAATAACGTTAAAAAATAGTTGTTTGTTACTCCAAAGTCTAAAGCGCCCCCTATCGGCATTTTTTGAAATTGAACTTTAAAATTTTATTTCAAGAAAATACTGGCATAAAGAAAATTTTTTACAAAAACCGCAAACGAATCGACCAATTTTTCCATGTTTTATAATCATTTGAAATTTCGGACCCTAAACTTTAATGCCCCCTATCTCCTTGGGAATACGTCTGGGACCCTTAGTCTCCTATTTAATATTATTTGTCTTTAAGTGTACTATAACCCCTTAAAGTTCTGCCCATCTTTTATGAATCACCCTGTATATATAAACATGTGTGACACATCGTTGGAAAGATAAAAGTTTAAACTATTTAATGATATAAAAAGTAAAAATCGATTTTTTGGTTAAATTTTGCTTTCCCGGTCCCCTTAAATGAATTTTATAACAAGTTATTAGGTTGAGCAAAAAGTTATGGGAAATTTTTAATCTAATTGTTACCAGAATTTGTATCGTATATAGGAGTACTATAAGTCCAGACGTGGCTCTATCCGATTATGGCCTATTTCGATCAATGCAGCAGTTTTTCAAAGGCCGTCGATTTGAATCCTTTAATGAAGTTGAAGAAGCATGTCAAGAGTTTTTCGATTCCAAGGAGCCGCCATGGTACTTCCAGCAAATCCGGAATCTGGCAGAACCATGGCAGAAAGTCGTGAACTAGGATGGTCTCTACTTTGAAGAATAGTCCATGTTGCTTTTGTTGTTAATTTGCGCGTAACAACGCAATTTTCACAAAATTTCCCAGAACTTTTTGCTCAACCTAGTATTTTAATGGTACTTATAAGTACCGTCAGTAGATAAAGGGTTCAGATGCTATTCATTCCTAATTAAATATTAAAGCTAAGCTAAGTAATTGAATTTATGCATGCAAAAATAACAAAATAATATTAATTTTAAACTTAATGCTGTTTTATAGCGTTTGTCGATAAAACGTGTTTGTTGAACGTGAAAACGTTGACTTGAGAATGAATGGCATCCGAAAAACCTTTCATTCCGGGTTGCAGAGATTGTTTAACGCACTACTTGGAAACGTTTCATAAACTCAGTATCAGCAAAATGCAGTTTGCTTTATACATTCCTTTTTAAATCGCTAAAATATATTGTTTTCTGACAGGGGCGTAGCTACAGATATTTTTTCGGGGGGAGGGGGGATTCAAAAATTTCCCAACTTGAAACAAATTGCTGCATTTTCCAACTGAAATTATATGTGCAATGTATGTTTAGTGATAATGATACTTATACGTAAAAAAATTTTCTTTCCAAGGAAAAATACTGAAAATTAAAACATACAAATTATAATTATTGGTTCATTTAATGATAAAGTCATAATTGCACTTCATATTAAAATAGCCTCATGATATTTGGAGATTTTTGAGAAAGGAACAAAGTTTTGGAGGAAATAGATAAGAGAACTGTTGATGGACAACAGTACATAAATTGAGCTGTGGTAGATGTATATTTTCGTAGCACAAAGTAATACAATGACAAATTGAGTCTGACTGATTTTTGTATTTCTTTTGATAATTTAATTAGTTTACTGTCACAGAACTCGGAAAGGTAATCAGCAAAAGAATAAAAAATTCTTATTTTTTTTTTACTAGTATTAAAAAAAAGTGTTACAAAAATCGGGAATTTCCCAAGTTCACATATATTGGAGGGGGAGGCTCCCCCCCCATAACCCCCCATCGCGACGCCTCTGTTTTCTGAGGTTTTTAAAGATAATGAGTGCTTTTAGGAATCGTGGTTAACTGGGAACAGGTTATTGTATATTTTCGTTCATGGTTATGTCATATTTTACTAGATTAAGAAACATCTGTCGTTTTTTATAGTGCACTTTCGCATGGCTTACGTAAAACTAGGTACAGTAGACAGAATAATCTATCTATCTATATTATAAAGGACAAACGTGTCTGTGCGTAACCATCGAGTAAAGAGAAAGAATAGAGGTGAAGTGTGGTGGCTGAGAGTAATGCCAAATATGTAACCCTAAAATCAGCTACGTTTGGCCCGAACAAAACCACGTGCTTTCGCACAAAAAGAAGAAAAAATTTAATAATACGGTTTTTAATTCATAATACAATGAAGTGATACTTTAGAAAGCTTAAATACAAGGTGGCCATAATTAAACTGACAGTACTAAGAGTGTTTCTCTAGCACGATCTAATTGAGAGAATGACGCCAAATTTTGTAAGAAGATTAAACAAGGTGGGGAACGAAAGATTCCGTGAAAAAAAAATAGTTCCAAAAGTCACCGCTAGGGGGCATATGTGGCGCTGTGTAACAGAAAAGGGAGTTTTAAAGAATGCAGAATCAATACTGAAATAAAATTACCTTTTATTTAGTCCATTTAACGAGTTAATTCAAGCTCAATATGGCACTAAAACTCTCTTTTCTGTTACACAGCGCCACATATTCCCCTGGCGGGGATTTTTGGAACTAGTTTTTTTTTTCGCGGAATCCGTCGTCCCCCGTTTTGCTTAACCGTCTTAGAAAATTGGGCATCATTCTCTCAATTAGGTCACGCTACAGAACTCTCTGAGTACTGTCAGTTTAATTATGGCCACCTTGTACAAGAAGAGCATTTTCATTCAGAGAAGCAAATTAACGGGTGATATCAAAGAATTCGGTCCCTTGTCCACGTTCTTGTTTTGTTTGGGCCGAATGAGGGCATTTAAATGTGAACGATAACGCGAATCATATTGCAAACCGTTTTTACGGCAAACTGTATCTCCATCTATCTCTTTCCTCCATGGTGCGTAAATTTTGAAATTGGCAACAGCAGACGATTAAATTTCACTTTTGCTGCCATATTTTAAAATTCTAAACCTCGCACATTTTAAATTTCTACATCGTCAAATACGGAAAAAAAATTTACTTTCATTCTCAATTTATTTAAAAACTCCATCGTAATTTGTTTAAAAACTCCATCGTAATTTGTTTGAAAACTGCATCGCAATTTACTCATTTTTTAAGTTTTTAAAAAAAATTTTGGAGCATGATATCTTTTTAAAAATCAATCTCTATCGCGAGCAGACGATTATGAAAAATAAATCCGTTTGCTCTTAAAATAATATAAAAAGCTCAGCATTTGTTTACAGTTTATATTCCACGAAAGTATTGCTTTTAATAAATTTCAAAACTTTATTTGCATATGTAATTATATTTTTTGGGTGTAATAGTAGAGCAATCTAATATATAAACACTGTATTGCCATTAATGACCGGCAACTTTCGATTTTAGACATTTTGTCGAATATTTAGAAATATACTTGACAGATTCTTCTGGAATTTCAGGATTGAAAAGAACAGGTATGACCTCATATTTAGCCATGTCGATTTGATAAGGGGGACAATTAGGGGGCCAACAATAAATCAAAGAAATAATAATAATAATTGGGATCACCCTGTAAAATAAAATGCACGAAATGATCTATCGCTACCGAATATAAATAAACAGACATTGTGCAATATGTATATTCTTTTGTGTAAGAATAGCATGTATATTAATAGAGATATAACGATTTATTTAAAAAAAATAAAAAATTCTTGCATGTTTTTTGCTTATAACATGCAGGGTTTTCAACCAAATTTAACTCCGGTTTCAGAAAAATTGACAAAATATAGTAGAAACAATATAGTGCAATTGGAATGTAAATATATTATATATTTTAGGAAATATGAGCAGTTGTATGAAATAATTTTTATCTGCGCATGCGAGAACGATAACTAGGATCATTTTACATAATTTAATAGTCAACTCTATGGAGCAACTTATTTAAAAAAAAATCTAGTTAAATATCGTAAAAATTCAGAAAGATATCGGCGTTAGAGTGAGCAAATTTTTAGTTGTTCTCTAAAAGCAGCTGAATGATAAGGGATTTTCCACAAATTGTCATTTTTAATTTTTAATTTTATTTTTTTTAATTTTTTATTGATGCTTTAGTTCTTCTAGAATAACCACCAGAACGTGCCTATACCATGATCAAAAGAAGTATCAAAATCTAAGCATTTTTTCCAAATCTACTCGTTGATACCCACTAAATACTAACTTTTTTCTGAAAGTCAGTTAATAAAAAATGACAATTTGTGTAAAATCCCTTATCATTCAGCTGCTTTTAGAGAACAACTGAAAATTAGCTCACTTTAATGCCGATATCTTTCTGAATTTTTACGATATTTGACTAGATTTTTTTTTATAAGTTGCTCCATAGAGTTGACTATTAAATTATGTAAAATGATCTTTGTTATCGTTCGCGCATGCGCCTATAAAAATTATTTCATATAACTGCTCATATTTCCTAAAATCTTTAATATATTTATATTTCAATTGCACTATATTGGTTCTACTATATTTTGTCAATTTTTATGAAACCGGCGTTAAATTTGGTTGAAAACACTGCATGTTATAAGCAAAAAATATGCAAGAATTTTTTAATTTTTTTAAATAAATCGCTATATCTCTATTCATATACGTGCTATTCTTACACAAAAGGATACACATATTGCACAATGTCTGTTTATTTATATTCGGTAGCGGTAGATCATTTCGAGCATTTTATTTTACAGGGTAATCCCAAGTATTATTTTTTTTCTTTGAATTTTTGTTGGCCCCCTAATTGCCCCCCATAATAAATAGACATTGCTAAATATGAGGTCATACCTGTTCTTTTTAATCCTGAAATTCCTGAAGAATCTGTCAAGTATATTTCTAAATATTCGACAAAATGTCTAAAATTGAAAGTTGTCGGTCATTAATGGCAATATAGTGTATATATATATATTAAATGAAATAAATATATTAGACTTTTCAATCTAAAAAAGGGGGTGTTTGACCTATATTCTGTAACCCGGGAAGCCCGGGTTGGATAGCTTTACTAATAAAAGTCTAAAATAAAGAAATATACTTTCACCTTATTTCCATAATTTTATTCCATTTTTCTTGTTTTTTTTCCTGGATGAAAGTCACCCACATTCGGCAGTAAATAAATTATTTCAACATACTTTTGCAGACAAAACACACTTTACTCCGTATAGTTCCTCATTTAGGTCAACTTGCATTTAAAATAAAGAAGAAAAAAAAACTGAAATATTATCTCACGAGACAGGTAAAGGGAAGAATGAGATTATGCACAAGAAAATATATGAAACAAAAATCTCTTTATCTGCCATTTTATTGTGGATTTGTTTAATAGTTGCGACCCAGACACAAAAATTATGAAAAGTGGGTCAATTATATGCATAGAGATAGGTCTACATTAGAGATGATATGGATTCAGCCCTAGTCCTAAACGGACTCCGATTCGATATTTATACTAGACCGGGAGCACCACATCGAGTTCACGGCTGAAATTCCAGAATAAGTTGAAACTCGATTCGCATATTAACACGCAATCGGTCTGCCGAGTCCTATCTTGGTGGAAAACACTTGAAAACCCGATTTTAGCGGTTGTCTCGTAGGTTTAACATTGTGTTTTCCTGCACACAAAGGTATGAAAACATGGAGGACTGGGCGCAGGAAAACACAATGGTAAACGAACGAGTCAACCACTAAAATCGAGTTTTCGGGTGTTTTCCACCAAGATAGGACTTGGCAGACCGATTGCGTTTTAGTATGCGAATCGAGTTTCAACTGATTCTGGAATTTCAGCCGGGAACTCGATGAGGTGACTTTCTGTGCTGACGCCTCCCGCTCTATGCCTGTCGTCGGGTTCGGGGTCAAATAAACCTTTATTTTATGGGAGAGTATAAGTAGGGTAATCTAATGATCCATGTCTGTCGGAAGTGATGTGGTGCATAAGCCAAAAATTAATGCCACCAGTGGTTGACTCGTAGGTTTATTATTGTGTTTCTCCTACAAACAAATGTATGAAAACATGGAGGATACTTGTAGGAGAAACACAATGATAAACTTACGAGCCAACCCCTGGTGGTATTAATTTTTCACTTCTGCACCACTTCACTTCCGGAAGACATGGATCATCAGATTCCCCTACCCCTACTTTCCCATAAAACGAAGGGTTTTTTTTTCTTGTGCTTGATAACATAGGTTTTTGTGCGGCCGGCTCTTGGACTAAAAGTGAAAATTTCATTTATTCGCAAATTGAATTAGTCGGATGTGCCAATCCCAAAACAAAAAAATTTCTATCTGACGCATGTTAATACATCAAAATTCGCCATCACAGTGCCAATTTTAAATAACAATCCAGGCCCATCATGGGGATTCTAAAGGACCTATTTATGTGAAAGTTTAACGTAATATGGAATTTGATTAAATTCCGTACATTAGTTATTGAGAAGGAAAAATGCAGCCTAGGAGAGTGACCTGTTGAGCGATTTAAACCATAACATAATCAGCATCAAATTATATCAAGGACTAACTGAATCTGAAGTTTGGTGATAATCTGTGCATTAGTTCTTGAGATATAGCAATTGCGGAAATCATGAATAATGTATCATAGCAACGCCACCTTTTGGACGATTTGCAGCAAAAAGTAATCAGCACCAATTTATGTCACGGACTAAGTGAAGTTGCAGTTTCATGAAAATCCGTGCATTGGTTCTTAAGATAGAGCTATTGAGAAATTCGTGAAAAATACAGCCTAGCAGCCCCATCTGTAATACGATTTGCACCAAAAACTAATCAGCACCAAATTGTATCAAGGACTATGTGAATCTGAAATTTTATGAAAATACGTGGATTAGTTCTTGAGATATAGCTTTTACAGAAATCATGAAAAATGCAGCCGTCACTTGTTGGGCGATTTACACCAAAAACTAATCAGCAACCATTTATATCAGGGACAAACTGAATCTAAAGTTTTATTAAATTCCGTGCATTAGTTCTTGAGATAGAGAACCCACAAAATTTGTGTCACATACATGCAGAGAGACAGACTCATAGACAGACAATTTGTAAAAACCTGTTTTTCGGGATCTCCTGAAATATTAAAATCCGTCGAAAACCGGAATTCGAAAATTTTCACGAATCCAATACTTTCTTCTTGTAAAGATAGAAGAAAGTAAAAAAGGAAAAAAAAAACTTGCTGTTTGAGAAACAAGATAATAGTCTAAATGTTCTGCAATCCTTTAAAAATCAGTTTGAAAGAGAATTGAATTGTGCTTGATTGGATATAAGGAAAAATATTTTATCTGATTTTGAAGTTTTTTTCACGGCTAGTGTTCGTAACGTAAAGAAACCGTGGTATTGTGTATTGAATGATAGACCGCATCGAGTTCACGGCTGAAATTCCAAAATTAGTTATAACTCGATTCGCATATTAAAACGCAATCGGTCTGTCTAATCATATCTTGGTGGAAAACACCTGAAAACCAGACTTTAGCGGTTGACTCGTAGGTTTACCATTGTATTTTCCTGCACCCAAAGGTATGAAAACGTGGAGGACTGGAAGTAGGAAAACACAATGGTAAACCTACGACTCAATCGCTAAAATCCGGTTTTCAGGTGTTTTCCACCAAGATATAACTTGGCAGACCGATTGCGTTTTAATATGCGAATCGAGTTTTAACAAATTCTGGAATTTCAGCCATGAACTCCATGAGGTGATTGTCTGGGCTGCTGGCTCCTGGTCTATGAGTATTGTCTATCATCACTTTCTGTTTGAAGACCTTTTCCAGAATGATTGGAAAACAGAACTCGAAGCTTTCTGCCATAGTTCTACACTGTTAAAAATATCGTGAAAAATTACCTCTGTTTTTAAAGGCTATCTATTTTCTGACCTACCTTTATGAGAACGCTACATAAACACCTATCGAGCGTTCTTATTGGTCAGAAAATAGATAGCCTTTAAAAACAGAGGTAATCTTTCACGATATTTTTAACAGTTTACAATGATATTTTGAAATAATAGGAATTACGGCTTCAGCGGATTTCTGCCAGTGGTTGAGTATAAATGTGAAATGTGCTATTTTAAACAGATTTTGAGAAAAATTAAAATCCCGAAACGTTTTCAGGAGGGTGTATTTAGGATTGAAACTTATTTCTATGCATAAGAATAAATTTGAAAAAGAGAGAATCTTGAAACTATTTTTAAATGTTTGCTAACAATTTTCTACTGAGTACTTCCAGAATCGGGCTCTGATCATACAAAATATTTCGGATTTCGGCAGACTCGGATTTCGAATCGCCGGCCTTGGGTTCCGAAAAGGAGCCCGAACTTATCTCTAATTTCCATACCACTCTACGGATACTGACCCTTTGGAGAAGTAGGGGTATTAATTAATAGGTGCGGAGAGCCAACAAGTTTCCTAGGGGTCTGCATATATGTATTTACATAAAAGGAGGTTGAGGAGCAGGGAGTGGGTAGCGTTAAGCGGGTTTTTAGAAGAGAGAGGCTTATATTAATTGAATCTTGAAACAGACTGTTTTAAATTAAAATAAATTATAAATTTGTAGTTTTGTGTAGTGAATTTCTTTTTATTCCTATTCTAAACAAAAATAGAATTTAATCTTTGAAAGTTCCGAAAAATTATTTTCCCCATAAAACTGCATAAAATTTAAAACGGGGCTAGGGTGGAGGGTTTTTCCTAGGGGAAATATTTAAGTATTTTCTATAAATGAATTGGCATCAGTGGTAATAAAACATTTTTTTTTTCAAAGACTGTGTAACATATGCCTAACTCAGTAATTTATCTTTTTAAATCTTTAGTTCTCGTTTCTAACCGCTTGGCCACTTTATTCCATGTGTTTTGGCCATGGGAGGAAAGAGACAGATGGGGATGCAGTATGCCGTAAATATGATGCAATATGATGCGCGTTACCGCTCAAATTTAAATGCTATCAGTAGGCCCAAACAAAACAAGCACCTGGAACAGGGACCGAATTCTTTGACGTCACTCGTACATTTTTTTTTCTTTAAATGAAAGTGATTTTCTTATTCTTAAGTATTCTAAAGCAGCATTCCATTGCATTAAGAACTAAAAATTGTATTACTAAAAGTTTTCTTCTTTTTTTCGTGAAAGAATGTGCTTGTGTTTGGGCCTACTGTAGCAGATTTTAGGGTTACTTTTTTGGCATCACCCCCAACCACCTTTACTGCATCTCCATCTATCTCTTTCCTCCATGGTTTTAGCGGTATGTTTTTTCGTCTGCGTTTTATTAGGCAGTACCCACAGAGGTAAGAGATAGATGGAGATGAAGTGTTTTGATTTGGCGTGATGTTAAAAATACAACCCTGTGACCGGTTAAAACAGGTCAAAATTAATTCCAAATACTTGCGATTCCATAGAGTGTGTGTGCGGCTGGGCCGAATGAGGGCATTTAAATTTAAGCAATAACCGTCTTCATATTGCAAACAGTTTTTATGGCATACTGCATCTCTATTATTACTTAGAACTCGGTGGGCAGTGACGTAGTTGCAATATGGATCTCTAACCAGAGGTTTATTGATATTGTTGTAAAATTAAATATGTCATTCATTAAAAATGAGTATTTATTGAGTCAAGAGTGTGTTAAAATTATTGAGTAATCCTCACTATCTTTTCGCAAACTAATTACTTGATATCCAACCTTGGGAATAGAATATAAAATTATATCGGTCAAACCCAGTCATCAAAGACGTCTTTTAATAAAAGCCAGGTTTGAAAGCAAAACGTAATAACGCTTCCAACTTCTTGCGTAAATATGAATTGTACCCTCGAACACCCTGTAAAGAAGTAAAAAGAAGTGAAATACAATACACTCTATAATGCACTTATTTATTGACGGAACAACATTGGCTAATCTCGGCGGCTAAATGTTCTCAAGTCTTCCGGTCTCAATTTTTCTTTCCCTTTTGTTTCTCGACCCAAAATTTCGCACTTCAGTAGACGCTTCCTTTCTTTCGACAGAGAAACGTTTTCATAGTTTCGCTTTTATTCTTTATTCCATTTGGCTCTGGTGCATAGCTCCATTTCGACATTTTGGGGGTAATAAAAAAAATAAATATAAACTAGTTGGATGTGCCAATCCCAAAACTTTCTTCTATCTCATACATCTTAATATTTCAAAAAGTCGTTACGAATGAATGTTAATACTTTAATCACTTTTTTCCAACTCGACGGATCGGACTCGTGATTCGTCTAGTGTCGGATTCGGGTAAAATAGAGTAACCCGATCCAATGCATGATTTTAAATCGAGTTCAAAAAATTGCATCAGAAATACTTAAAGAGACGCTTGAAGGCCGATGAGACTGTAAATGTAAAATATGGAATAGAAGAGAGATAAGAGCGTTCAGAAAAGCATTCACAAAGTACAGCCAGTACTGTATGTTCAAAGTAGAATATAGGCTGTAGAAAAACACTATGACATCTAACAATTTTTTTAAATAGAATAACATAATTAAAATGTGTACATCAACTAATTACTGGCCCTAGACTAGACTATTATGATTTTGAAATATATTGTGTTCCCCCTCTCAAAGATCTGTAAATGAGATAAACACCACTTTCTATAGGGAACATATTACACTGATCTTTAATAAAACATTTGAATTTCTAGAAATATAAGTATATTTAATAAAAAGACCAATAGACAGACGAGTCAAAGTTCTAAATCATTTTACAACTATGCTTGAAAATAGTTAAAAAATGACACTCTGTTTACGAGATAATCAAATTTTGTCTTGGTCATTAATAACATACTCGATTATCATAATAATAATAAGTTTAAACATACACTAAGTGCAAAATTACTTAAAAGATGACACAGTATTTAAAAATGTTAAATTATTTTAATACCTTAGTATACTTTCAACTATAAAACATAGTCTTCTTCGGAAGAATATAAGAAATACAACAGTTATTGATTGAACGCCTAATTTTCAAAATCCACGTAGATGGATTTTGTAACATGTTTAACTTTAACTTTTAAAGATGAAATTAAGCATTTCTATTTATTTATTTACTAATAACTAGGGGGCTCTGCCCCCTACGAGCTACGCTCGCCAACCCCCGTTCAGGCACACCAAAATCCAAAAAGCACGCATTTGATCGGCTTTAAAAGTATTAAATTTAAAAAAAAAAAAAAAAAAAAAAAAAAAAAAAAAACAGTAGCGATCTCTCTGTAAACGGGTTTCCATTCGTTTTTCTTGGATTGGGGATTTTTAAGACCAAATCTGTTGCTGTTAAGAGCTAATGGCTGTTTTCGTATTTAATTAAACACATTAGTTATTTGAAAATAAGCTAATGTAAAATGAATTAAGTAAACAGTGTCATTGTCTCCCGGTATTTTTTAGCAGCGCTATAAGATAGTTCTTTTAAATAATTCATTTTAAATGTATCGTTTCAAATCTGACGTAATTTACACCAAACTTTTATTTCTCTTATTAATATTCACGTAAAAATACTTTTGTTGTTAGAAGGAAATATTATTTGCGCTGTCTTCGAATTCACGATAATAGTTGAAAAGATTATCTCAAAATATCTCGCGCAAATATATTTTTCAATTTAAATTGTTTTACCATATTTTTGGGGCATTTTAAATATGACGTAAAATTCAAGTGTAAATATGGTTCTTATGACGTAATTTTCCTGCTTTTAACATGTAATCATTTAATTCTAATTTTAAAGTTTTTTTTTCTGTTTGTAATAGTCACGTGTAAATAAATTTTTAATTTTAAGAAATATTTGATATGATAATTTGTTTCGCTGTTTATACAATTGGCAACAGTTTAAATTAATGACATTTTCTAAAATTTGTAAAAGACATCTCTCGAAATGCTGAAAATTTGAATTAAAAATAGAAATAAAACCTTAAAAAATGCGTCAAATAAGAAAAATAAATGCAATCTGCTCATTGGGAACTTATAACGTATAAAATGATCTAAAAATGATTAAATTCTCATGCATAGTTTTTGCTCAAATAAAACTTTTTTAATGGAACGACTTTGTCCAACTTTAGCACTAAATATCTCTTAAAATAATTCTTCGATTTGAAAACTGTCTGCATCAGCGTGTTTATCAAACATTTTTCTATAATACCACCGATTTTCATATTTTTGTATGCAACAGTTTTCTTAATATTAACGATGAAAGGTCATGCTTAAGCATTCAAATTGGATGCGGATCAACCCGGAATATCTACGCAGATGTTCATTGGTCCATTTCCAAATCAAAACTTTTTTTTATATATAGAAGGATAAGTTTTATAAGCAATTAATTTTATTCAGATAATGTCTACAAAAATATCCCCAAAGAAAAAAGTGGGGGTGGTATTAATTTTCCGTAACAGAAGGATGTTTATGAGGCTTTCAGGATATAAATAGTGTACAGCATTTTTACTATACAGGGTGTTTCAAAATTATATGTCAGCAATATAAAGGCAGGTGGAGGGAACCTTAGTAAGCAGATTTCGTATAGGAATCTGGGCTCGGAAATGCAGCGTTGAGGCGGTAGAGGGCGCTTTTGAGTTCAGTGGATAAAAGCATTTCGCTGGCTTCAATCGTCATTCTCCGCATGGATTTCGAGCAACATGCGTCGTTACATCAATGCGGAGCTTGCCGACATGCATTTCAACTCGTGCATGTATGAGGCTGCGCAAGAAAACGGAGTGACTGTTCAAAGGATGCGCATGGAACGACTTCCAAGTAGGAATCTGCGGGATCGCCGAACATTTGGGTGTCTTTATCGAGAGTTGTGCGCAGGTGGATCATTTTATGCCTCGAGGCGTGATAGGGGCACTGAAAGATATCGCAGAATTTCTGCAGTGGAAAAAGCAATATTATGCACCGTAGAGGAATGTCCTTCGAAAAGCTCGATAACTGTTGGACGTTGCGTTGGGTGTGCGTGAGCCATTTCCTTGCGCAGCCACATACATGAAATGCTTATCGGTAAGCTCCGCATTGGTGTAATGATGCATGTTGCTCGAAATCCGTGCGTAGAATGACGATTCAAGCCAGAGAAATGCTTTTATCGACCGAACTTAACAACGCCCTCTACCGCCTCAACGTTGTATTTCCGCACCCACATTTCCATACGAAATCTGCTTACTAAGGTCCCCTCTACCTGCTTTTACATTTCTGACATATAATTTTGAAACAGCCTGCATATTCATTAACCATTAAGGCTGCTCTAAAATCCAAACTGGCTATTTTCTGACTATTTTTTAAATTCGATTTTGTTCGCAATTCGCATGAAATTGGAGATACTATTATGTAGAAACTTATGTAATCAAACTTTATTTGTTTATTTTTTGGTAAAAGCAGAAAATTTACAGAAAATCCCGTCAAAGTTGGCGCTTTGAACCGGACTTCCGGACCCGACAGCGCGGGAAAAGTAAAAAACTGCCGTCATAAAATGACAATCGCTTATAACTCAAAATTTAATTAATTTACAGAAAAATTTAAAATACTTTTCGATTACATTTGAATAACTACGCATACAAGTCTTCTGCTTTTACGTTTAGAAAGGAATCAGAAACAAAATATGTCATAAAGTTTCGTGTTATTGAGCAGGGGAAAATATTGTTTGGCAAAGAGCCTTAACTATTGATGGCGGTCTCACAGACCGCTGCTTCCCCCCACCCCCCGCAATTCAATTATAGTAAAATTTTGTTTCGTTTAGAGTCCTTTAGATGACTTTTAGTCCCTAGAGATTTAATTTTAATAGTCCTGTACAGTTCATAAAATTTAGTAGAAAAACCGTATCCTATCAGTTAACCGAGCCTTTTATTCGTCCTTCGATCAAGCGCTCTCAGAGACCACTCACAGTAACTACGCGACAATTTTTGTCACAACAGTTAACCCTTTATGCGCTGAATTGTGAATTCATGAAAATTTTATCTCTTAAAGCATTTTTCGTAAATTTTTGAAACTACTTTAGAAGATTTACATAATCATTTAATAAATTTTGGAAGAATTACAGCAGTTAACCCTTTATGTACTGAATTATGAATTCATGAAAATTTTATCTTCTAAAGCATTTTTCGTGAATTTTTGAAACTACATTAGAAGATTTACATAATCATTTAATAAATTTTAGAAGGATTACAGCAGTTAAAGGATTTTAGAAGGATTGAATGATTCATTAAATTTGAATTGATAGGGATTTTGTGCAATATTTATAACCCCACTCAAATCTTTTATTTTAAATATTTTTCTTAGTATTTTGTAGAATTAGGAAATGTACAAATGTAATGCTCTTACAATGGAAGTCTTTCCGAATTGGAAAAATCGCCCCCCCCCCCCACTCCCCAACGCCAAGAAAGCTGAAAAGATGCAAAGGCAAGAGAAATCATCCTTTTAAAACATTTTTGTTTTGTGTAACCCCTAATGCTTTTGGAATAAGATAAAGTAATGCATCTATAACTCATACTAAACTGTATTACTACTAATCGATGTATTAAATGAATTTTATAGGAAGTTACTTTAATGGTACTTATAAGTATCGACAGTAGATTAAAGGGTTAAGGGTTAATTGTAATATATTTACTTTTCACATAATGATCCTTGCACATAGAATGAAAAGTCAAAACATCGGAAGATGCCGGAAGAAGTCTAACATACTTTCATAACACCTGTGGCGTGTTCCATACGAGCACACGAGTTCAACTAATTGCTCGAGAAATACACTGAGAGATGCTTGAAGGTCGATCAGACTCGACTGCGGCATAGAATGACGTATTCCTACACGCGAAGAGGTATAGCAGCTAATTTATATTAAGAAAAAATGTACATATTTAAGTTAGTTCTCGAATCCAAAGGGGCTGCTTTCTGACACATTTTTAATTCCTTTTTGTTCAGAAATGCATGACATTGACAGGTGTTCTTATTCAGGAACTATGTAATCGAAGGACGTTTTTCGTTTTTTGGTAAACGCAAAAGATCTTGCAGAAATACTGTCAAAGTGGACGTTTTAAAGAGAGTTTCAGCGAGGGAAAGGAGAAAAAACGGGCGTCATTGAAAAATACGCTTATAACTCGATAAGTAATTTATTTATCAAAAATGGAAACCGTCCTTCGGTTCCAAATCGCTTCAGTAGTCAAATTGACCACCAATACTTTACGGATAGCAATACTAACAAGTCACGCAATGGGCAGTATTCATGTGACATCGCAGTGGGAATCACGTGGCGTAAAAGTAGCGGCTAGCGCGTTTGTTTACATACAGTGGCTCCCAAAAGTGTTCGTACACTTACAAATTTCAATGAAATAATGCTCTGTCCATTAATAAAATTAATGTTTCAGAATGGGTATTTAATAATAAGATCTATAATTTATTCTTAACAAAACTACATAGAAGATTTTAAAAACATGGTAAAATGTTATTTTGAGGACATAAATAATAAAAAATAGCAAAAATGTTACCTCACAAAAGTCTTCGCACACTTTAAAAAAATCGCTATAGGAGTAAATATTGTAATATTTCGCTTCCTTTTGCTTCCATAATAACTTTTAAACGTCTAGGAATAAATTTCACTAGCTTTTATGTAATTTTTGCATTAATGCTCAACATTCGTCGATCATTACTGTTTTTAGTTCGCTTTTCATACTCTAACATCCAGTTTTCTGCAAATACAGTAGAACCTCTTTTATCCGAAAGTCTTTTAACCGAAATCCATTTTTAAAGCTTTTTTTTACTATCATATTTCTTGTGAGCAAAATCCATTTTGAAAGCTTTTTTTTTTACTATCATATCCCTTGTACGCAAACGATCCTTTCCAAATTACGAATACATATAAATACTTTCGATCCCATTTCTTAGAGTTTCTTTGAATTTAACTACAGCTCTCGTAAGCTGCGGAGTGGAACGAAGAAAACGAACGAATTACCCATTCTGAAGCTTTTGAGTGTCTTGCAAAAGGTTTGGCATGGCTGGAGCGACAGGAAGACTGTGATACTGGTGAACTAATCATATTAAAAAATCCGTGATAGAGTTTCAAAGCAAAGGCAATCGAAACTGCGACAAACAAAACGTTTTTTCAAACCATTGGATATATGTAAACGATACTTAATTTCAAAATTAAATGTCAGGTAATTTATTCTTGTTTCTATTTAGCTATTGCTTTATTTTAGTTAAGCACTTGTTATCATAATAAGAAATATTGCATATATTTCTCCTTAATCTTAAAATTGAAGCATTCTCGATTATCCGAAAATTTCGATTTTCCAAAAGATCGTCGGTCCCAATTACTTCGGATAGTCGGGGTTCTACTGCATGTTCTGTTGCGTTTAAATCCGCCGATTGAGGTGGTGTTTTCAGAACTTGTGGACAATTAAGGAGAAATTAGAGGCGAATGTTGACAGCCGAATGCTTCGGATCGTTATCTTGTTTTTTAAAAAAAAGTTATTTCCAATATCCAAATTTTGGGATGATAACTTTAATTCGCCTTTTAAAATATTTAAATAAAGAACATGATTCATTATGCCATCAATAAATACCACATTACTTAGTCCTGATGCTGCCATGCACATCCACACAAAAGGACACCTTCACTGCCAGGCTTAACTGTTCCCACGAAGTTCTTGGGATTAAGTTCTCCATTTTTTCTTCTCCATACGCCCATCGGATCCAAAAATGTTAAATTTGCTTTCATCTGTAAATAAGACATTATTCCAATACAATTCGGTTTTATTTATTTATTTTATTATTATTATTATTATTATTTTTTTTTTTTTTGTAATCATTGATATTGCGAAGGAAAGCTTAAGCTCTCTGTTTTTCGCATAAACAAAAAACATTTAATCCAACCCCCATTTAATCCAGCTGATCTCAGCATTCGTCGAACAATTTCTGGTGAAACTGAAGTAGAAAATGTTTCATTAAATTCTGTAACAGCTTTTACAGCACTTAAACGGGGATTTTTCAGTATTTTTTTTTTTATTATAAATATCTTATCACATTGTGTTAACTTTGATTTCATCTGTAAATAAGACATTATTCCAATACAATTCGGTTTTATTTATTTATTTTATTATTATTATTATTTTTTTTTTTTTTTGTAATCATTGATATTGCGAAGGAAAGCTTAAGCTCTCTGTTTTTCGCATAAACAAAAAACATTTAATCCAACCCCCATTTAATCCAGCTGATCTCAGCATTCGTCGAACAATTTCTGGTGAAACTGAAGTAGAAAATGTTTCATTAAATTCTGTAACAGCTTTTACAGCACTTAAACGGGGATTTTTCAGTATTTTTTTTTTTAATTATAAATATCTTATCACATTGTGTTAACTTTGATGGATGACTTTATCTTACCTTATTTTCAATCCTATTTTCTTCTTTAAAGCGTTCTGTCACACACTGCACCATAGAATGGGGAAAGTAGTCAAAAATTAAAGTCAAATTATTATTAAATTGTACCACAATGCAAAAATAAAAATAAAGCGACAGACGGCAATTTTAATTATGAATTTATCCGACAATGTTTCAGTGTTCAATGTTTCAGACTTTTGTTCTTTCTCTGCCTTTTTCTGTTTTCCTTTTCATATAAAAAGAAAATCAGCCAGTATAAAAGAAAAATGTTGAGTATTATTAAGATTAACATAGAGATGATGAGGAAAAATATTAAACTTCATATTCGAATTCAATTGTAGGGTATTTCTTTTTTACTACAAGTTTTTTAAGTGTAGGAACATTTTTGGGAACCACTCTCTGTCATCATTTGATGCAGCTTCAATATACACACTAGTACTGATACGAATTTCTATTCAATAAATAGATATTGGAAAATGCATAGATGTACAATTACTAAGATTAAAAATTTTTATTTTATAAATAAAACTAGCTTTTTCACGCGGCTCCTCTCACATAGAATGTAAGTTTTGGATTTCAAAATGGTAATTTTACACATAATTTCTAAATTTTTTTCACACTTTATCTAAAAAATAGTGAAACTTCCATCAAAATTCGTTCAGTAGAACATTTATAAAAAGCTAATACTTGATAATTGGATTCACTTAATTATAGAACTTTCTTATAACTAAACAATGTAGAACGACGTCTTATGCACTAAAACTTTCCCCCAACCTAATTGACAATTCCGCTTGGTAACCACCTGAGTTTTAAGCATTCGAATTGAAATTCGCATTTGCATTTTATATTATGTAATAGATGAAAAATATGCATGAAATTCCATTAACCCTTAACCAGAGCTAGTTTTTTGTACATGATTCGCCACTAGGTTGTAATTGTATTCACTAAACCTTCGTAAGACTGACAAAGGCGACTATATTTATATTCTATTAGCACCACGATATTCAAAAAGTAAATTTTGCAGTACATTACTCTTGCAGATTTTGTCAAAGTGCAAAGGAAAAAAAGTGCTTTAAAAAAGTGGTGCTATACTATCGATAGGGCGTACCAATGTCACGTGCGAAGTGAGATAGGACCGATAAGGATTAAAATAGAGTAAAAAATCACATATAACCTATACCTGTTCCTGAAAATATTTAAAATTCCATGTAAACATAAAACATAAGCGTTAATTTTCTAAACACAGTGCTTTTCAATGGCGCGGTCGTGAATGCTATTCGCAAGCTGCACACGAATTTTTGTAGCGTCGAACACAAAGAAAGAACATTGTTCATGAACTCGCGACTGATTTTAAACATTTTATACTTGAGTCCAAGTAATCCCAAGTTACGGTAAATTATTTTCCCCTATTCATTACTGTACTACAGTGTGGTTACTAATAGCATATTATTGATGTGTTTTCAAAAAAATCTATTTTATTTGTGACATTAATTATAAAAATGTCAGGTCAGCTATCTAAAATCTACAGTTCTTAAACTTCAAGACAGAGAGAGAGCAAGGGTAATTTTCTTTCCCTCTTTACAGAAGAATGTTTATTATGTTTCCAGGACATGAATAACGTATAAAAGGTCATTCCACATTTTTTCCAATATACTCATTAATTGAAATCTGTTTGGGGCTGTGCAAATATAACGTTATCATTTTAGGGGGGAGGGGGGTCTGGCACTTGATATCGTAAGATATCGGTAGAGGGAGGGGAGGGGTTTGTCTTTTGATGTCGTTATCATGTTTTATCCAACCAAACTTGTCTTTTCTCTGTAACTTTTTCTTCACATCAAGAAAGTAATACCTTTATGAAAATACAATTTATTATTAAAGCTATTAAATGTTTATAAAATCACTTCATTCCAAAATATGGTATACTTTAATGTTCGGAATTCCTGTTCGTCTTGCATATGCGCATATAAATCACTGTTGAAGAAACTAGGAGCAAAATATGTTTAAAATGATACTTGCATTTATTTACCAGGAAAAAAAGAGAAAGAATGCTGTCCCCTGTTTTGTTAAGCAGTTCTATTTTTAACTCTTTCCGGGCAGCGGTAAGTTCAAAAAGACAATAATACTGTTGAATGCATTGTGTAAGAATAAACTGTTGTTAAATACCTTTTACTAGTAACTAACTCTTTTAGATATTATTTGATATAAATTTATTTCATGTATGATATTAATATTTTATGGACCTCTTCTCTTAATTTGAATCTGTAAAGTATACGACTAATAAATATCTAAACATATCTGTATATCACTGTAAACGTAGAAAAGAAAGAAAAATAATGTAAAAATAAAAATAATCTTGAGACATTGATAACGATATCATCAGGAGGGGGGGGGGGGGGGTCGACGAATGATAACGTATGATATCGCAAGGGAGGGAGGGGGTACAAAATTAGTAAAATGCTGATAACGTTATATATGCACAGACCCTTTACTGTTCACATATAATGACCGTTGCACATACATTAAAAATGCAAAACATCGGAAGATGCCGGAACAAATCTAACGTACATTCGTAACAGCTGCGAGTTTATTCCATCTAGCTAGGGATACTCGAATTCAAGAAAATGCACGAGAAATATTTTGATAGACGCTTGAAGGTCGATGATACTCGATTGCGGCATAGGCGATAGATAAGAGAGTTCTTTCGGCTTACCAGTTCGTTTGAATGTAGTATACACTTTCAAAACGTGTCTAAGTTGAATCATCCCACCTGTTTCGCAAAAGAAAAAAAAAAAAAAAAAAGAAAGACTGACAGATGTAGACCTCGCTTCCGCATCTACGAATCAGTACAATGAATTGGTAGACCATAGGGCAAAGAAAAAAGAAATTGCCATATCGGATGACGAGCTTGGGGTAGAGGTTGAAACTGAAATTGTAATCCTAAATTAAAAACTCTTTGATTACATTGTAATGCAACTCGCAGATGTATGTAAAATTGCCATTTTTAAATGAACACTAGAACGCCCAGAAGGAGCCGATCCGACTCCGACCATATGATTAAATGTCAACTGGAACCAGAAATTCTTTCATAAAATAAGTTAAATTTAAACCACGCAAATTTACGCTAACTAAATCAATCAAATAATTTTAAAGAAAAATTCTAGTGTCAAATATTTTTATGAAACTTGCGTAAAATTTCCGGGCGTTCTAGTCTTAATATACATATATATTTACAATTTGTGATGTACTTTATAATTTTTGTAAATACCTATGCCGTAACTGCAGTTAGAAAAATTAATCTCAACCTAACCCTCCTAAAACAATATTGTACCAATATTTACTATTTAAAATGAAAAAAAGATATTGCATCTGCTCATAGTTAATTAAAACAATTACAAAAATACAGGCAATTTAATTAAATATTTTAAAAAATCATAAGAATCATCTTAAAAAAAAAACATTAAAGTTTCCAACTTATTCAAAGCTCGTCTTCAATAATGTAAATAAACACAAAATAACGAGAGATAACATAATTCAACTTGCAGTTGAGAGAATGTGCAGAAACAATTAAACACGGAGATGAGTAATTGAGTCATGCTAAGATGGTATATTCTGGTGGGAGGGAACTGGCTTCATTGAGTGGGAATTTGGCCATTCTAATAAACCATGCCTCCATGAAAATACGGCTTTTGAATACGTTGCAATTTGATTTTATGACCTTGACGATAATTCATACAAAAATGCCTTTAATTCATGAAATTTTAACTCTAAAATTGTAGTCCTACGGTATTGAAACAGATCATTTTCCAGATTTTGAGATGGCCAAGGTCATAAAATCAAATTGTAACGTTTACAAAAGCCGTATTTTCCTGGAGGCATAGTTTACAAAAATGGCCAAATATGAAGCTAGTTCCCTCCCACCAAAATATACCATCTTAACCTGACTCAATTACCCCTCTCCGTGTTCAATTCTTTCTGGCACATGCTCTCAACTGCAAGTTGAATTATGTTATCTCTCGTGATTTTGTGTTTATTTATATTACTGAAGAGGAGCTTTAAATAAGTTCGAAACGTTTAACGATTTGTTTTTCTAATGATTTTTATGTATTTTTTTAACTATTTAATGAAATTGTCTGTATTTTTGTAATTGTTTTTTATATTTACTATATTATATTGATACGAGTCGCCCTTGGCGAACCGCTTGGTCTTCCTTAAAATTTATGTTTGGAAAAGCATGCTAAGCATTATCATGTTACTTTTATTCATAATTACTTGGACTCCCTTAAATATAATTAATATAATCCCTTAAGCTAATATTAGTTTTTTGTTGCATTAAAATATCCCAATTTGTTGATTTTCTGTAAGCAAGTAAACCCTATTGGTTTACAATGAAGGTTATGGCAGGGCGAAAGCCCCCATACTTTTATTTAGTGACGAGATCTGTAACATGTAAGGCCGGTTCGTATGTAGTTATGTACACGACGTTCTCGCAAACCCATTTTTGGGTTCCAATCCTGAAACAGTAGGAGAAATGAGTAGAAAAGACTTCACATTTTAAGATGTTTTATCTCTTTACGATCCATCAAACGCTTCAGCAGGGGTGGCCCGTTAAAACAGCAAAAGTTTGTTTACATGTTCAGAGTTGCGAATCCAATCTCAAGAGAGAGGCAACATAATCAAGCAATACAGTTTTACTACATTGGCATGTAAAAGTCTACAATTCAACAATATGGTAAAAAGAGGCGCAATCATTGTCGAGACTAATACCAAACAAAATTAAGAATTAACATAATAACATTTTGAGAATTTATTGCCTCACCCCATAGAGAAAAATAGTGTAATCAGGGGCGTAGCTACCGTGGAGCAGTTGGAGCAGACTGCTCCAGGCGCACGAATCCTAAGGGCGCAAAATTAGAAAAAGCGAATTAAAGATTTCTTAAAATATTTGTATTTTTTTCATTATTAATCAGACATTATAGATGAATCTTGTTACAATCAGCGTATTCCTATGATATTTTACCTTGTGTTTAACTTCAACTATTTCGATTTAAAATATGTTTTCATACATAGTTGAAAGAAATGACTTCTATTTAGGAAGTTTTAATTTTAATTCATACCATATTGCAGCCTCAAGTAACTTCTCCAACAGCGTTTCAGCATGCCTGATTATTTTCTGTAACTTTTCTGCAGACGACCGTTGAAGATCTTCAGATTTTAAAGTAATCAAAACTTATTTAACAGGGCTCTCATCGGTCACTTTACTGGCTACCGCTATTTTCAAAAAATAATCTTTCTGGAACATTTCTATTAAAAATGTTTTAGAAATTTATCATGATGATTACAGTGCGTAAATAATGGTAGCCAAAGAATTCACCGCTGAGAAACCCATATGTACGATGTAACAGTAGTAATTTACGATAATTATTTTACGATTTGAAAAAAAAAATAGCCTGACAAGTTGAAGAAAATTATTAACCATTTTACAGACGAAATCCAAGAAAACGAAAATTTTGAAGGGGATTTTTTTTGTTTGTTTTGTAGAAACTAAACATGCATTAATACAGATTACAAAATAATAATAAGAGCTGGATTTAAACATATTCCACATCAGCTCACGGCGACAAAATTTAGACGGGGCGGGGGAGGGGGTAAAGGTAAGCAGCAAATTAAATTTTGTGAGTATTGTTTTTGAGATTTTGAAAATATTGCAAATGCCAAATGCAGAATCGATAAGCTTCAAAAAGTGAGAAAAACTTAAGTACCCAATTCAGTGTTCCTTAGGGCCTGATTATAGCCTATGCAAAATTACACCACTTTTTGGTAACAGTATTTTTCCGCATTAAACCTTATTTAATCGCATAATTTTAGGATTAAATAAGGCAGACTGGCCCGCCGGGCAACCGACCTGCAGTCTGTGCGCCCTAAACCAGGTAAAGCTGCTCCCTCCCTTACGTGAAGCTAATAGTTTTAAAATTTGCTATACGCATTACATATGAAAAATCTTAAATCATTTAATAATTTAAAAAAAAATAACTTTTTTGAATCATTTTTTATTAATGATTTTTATTTCTCTTTGCAAGGCAGAAGAATTGATTTTTTTTTCTTGAAAGTTTCTTTGCTTCAGAGGACCATTTAAATCTTTTAAAACCTAATGTGTATATTCTGTAATTTTCTTTGTGACCTATAGCGACATCGTCTGCCCCAAGAATTCTCAGCCTGTCTGGTACCAAACAGCGCGGCCTCTCTTTAAATATACATATACATACGTATTTTATTTTATTTAGTTTTTTGTAAAATCATTTATGAAGTATTTGTTTGAAATGTGTAGGCTTCGTGTATTCGTACAATGCTGTGATTGTAATTTCTCCTATATATATATGTGTATTATATTGATTTTTGCGCTTGATGTGCAAAAGTATTTAAAGAATACTTTCGGCGAAGAAAATGTAATTCAAACATTCTTTTTTGTTAAAAATCACATTTTAATATGAAAACGGGACTGTTTCAATATTGTCTATAAATGTGATAATCAGAACGACGGTCAGCTATTTTGTATATACGTTAGAACAGGACTGTTTTTAATTTTTTAAACTGATTTTTCACACAGTTATCGAGCTCGTATTTCAGACAAAATCGTGTTTAGGATATATGACAAGACTTCTAATGAAAGCTACCTAAAAGGTAGCTTTCATTACAAAAAGCTACCTATTGCAGCCGTTCGGAGGAAAGCGATTTCAAAAAATTTTGGTATATTTTCATCGATCATGACCCCCAGACCCCGAAACCACCCTCCGTTCAAAATTGATATATATATATATATATATGACCTATGTCACAGTGTAACTCTCGTATTTATGAACCGATTTGGATGTAATTCGGTGTGTACATAGTACATACCAATGTCTCGACCGAGTTCGTTGGCCAGCTTCATCCGCCATTTTGTTTAAAAATGGCGGCCATTTAAAATTTTTAAAAAAATTTAAAATTTGAAATGTGGTACCAAAAAATTGAAAATGGAAAAATATTTTTTTCTTATGTATTTGATCTTTACACAAAGACTCCGGAGCAGTTTTTGTTTCGTCTATATCTTAAAAAATGGCTGAGTTATAGCATTTTGAATTTCTAACGTGGCTGACATTTTGAAACGTCTTGAATTTTGTCACGCGATAAAAGAAGCGTATTTATGAACCGATTTGGATGTAACTTCGTTTATACATAGTACATACCAATGTCTCGAACGAGATCGTTGGCCAGCTTCATCCGCCATCTTGTTTAAAAATGGCGGCCATTTAAATTTTAAGAAAAATTTAAATTTGAAATGTGGTACCAAAAAATTGAAAATTGAAAAATTATTTTTTTCTTATGCATTTGACCTTGATAAAAAGATTCGAGAGCAGTTTTTGTTTCGTCTATATCTTAAAAAATGGCTGAGTTATAGCATTTTGAATTTCTAGCGTGTCTGACATTTTGAAACGTCCTGATTTTTGTCACGTGATAACAGACGTATTTATGAACCGATTTGGATGTACCTTGGTGTGTACATAGTACATACAAATATCTCGACCGAGTTCGTTGGCCAGCTTCATCCGCCATCTTGTTTCAAAATGGCGGCCATTTAAAAAAATTTTAAAAATTTTAAATTTAAAATGAGATACAAGAAAATTGGAAAATGAAAAAGATTTTTTTCATATGTGTTTGACCTTAATACAAAGACTCCGGAACAGGTTTTGTTTTGTCTATATCTTAAAAAATGGCTGAGTTATAGCATTTTGAATTTCTATTGTGGCTGACATTTTAAAACGACCTGATTTTTTGTCACGCGATAACAGGCGTATTTATGAACCGATTTGGATGTAACTTGGTCTGTACATAGTACATACCATTTTCTTGATCGAGTTCGTTGGCCAGCTTCATTCGACATCTTGTTTCAAAAGGGTTGCCATTTAAAAAAATGTAATTTAAAATTTAAAATGAGGTAATAAAAAACTGGAAAATGAAAAAGATTTTTTTTATGTGTTTGGCCTTGATACAAAGATTCTGGAGCAGTTTTTGTTTCAGAAAATTTGTTCTTTTGTTTATATCTAAAAAATGGTTGAATTATAGCACTTTGAATTTCTAGCATGGCTAACACTTTGAAACGATTTTGTATTTGTCACGCGATACCACACGTATTCGCCTATTTCGATGGAAGAAGGCATGTGGATAGTATACATCAATATCTTGACCAAGTTCGCTGGCCAGCTTCATCAGCCATCTTGCTTCAAAATGACGACCATTAAATTACAATAAATTATATTTTAAGTGACGTGCAAAAAAATTAGAAATTGAAAAAGGTTTCTTTCTTAAGTATTTGACTTTGATATAAGGATTCAGGAGCATTTTGTGCTTGTCTTTATCTTAAAAAATGGCTCAGATATAGCAGTTTCAATTTCTAATGTGGGTGACATTTTGAAAAATCTGATTTTTTGCCTGCGACAGCACTCGTATATATCAATCGATTCCGATGTGAGTGAGCATGTGCACAGCAATTACTAAGATCTCGACCAAGTTCACTGGTTAGCCTCATCCACCATGTTGTCTTAAAATTGCAGGCAATTTAGGAAATCGCCGAATTTGGCAGCCAAATATAAGTTACTTTAAATAAAAGCAGCTTGGATAAAGCTGACTAATTTCGCGAAATTCTCATTCATAATTATTTAGTATTGATAAAAATGAGTATTGAATCTCCTATATTCGGTTTCCACCAAATTGAGCTTCGTGTGTTTGAATAATATAAGTTGGCTTTTTTAAAATAAGGAATATGAAAGCTACCTCTTCCTCCCGGCACTGGCCGGAAGGACTTTTTTTTTCCCCTTCGTTGACTGTTTTTTTCTGCTTTCGTCGGGAAATTCCGTTGAAAACGCCATCTTTGACAATGTTTCCAGTAAGATCTATTGTGTTTACAAAAAATCCGGAAAACATCTTTCGATTACAAAGTTTCTGAATAGCAACACATGCCAGAACTTTTTTTGCAACAACATGATAGGAAATCCAGCTACTACACGAACAGCATAAAAATTTTTTAGACTTCAGCTACCATCAAATTTGAAAATTAATCGCCTTCTTGGGGCCCTTGCCCAGCTACATTCCAGTTGAGATCCTGGACCGCTGGGGCTTGGTATAAGGCCACTTGAAGTTTTTGTGCCCTAAATTGTTAATAAATCGCCCCTTTCAATCCGTCCTTCGTTTTTGGGGCTCTTTTTCCATTTGGCTTTTTTTTTTCATTTCTACATTTCAGTTCAGATACCGGCCCCCTAGGGTAACTTTTTGTGCGCCATGCATTTTTCACCCACTAATTCTGTTACATTCTCATTGCATAACTTCAAAATTGAGTCTTGGCCTTCTCTCCCCGAGCCAACACCTTCATATTTTTATTGGGATTCTAGAGCTCTTTTTTAAAAGCATTTCTTTGAATTTTTTTTCCAATGATTAATACTTATACCCTATACTTAATTTCGACTAATTGAAAATCTAAAGCGCTAAGTACTAGGGTCTTTTATCGTGTTTTGATCTTAGGCCTTGCTCTTAATTATCAATAAGCTCCTTTTGGTCCCCTATAAAAATGGTCCGATTCACTAGGATTTTTTCCCTAACTATTTCTTAGGTCCTCCAGCTACTACATGAATAACAAAAAAATTACTCACACTTCAGCTACCACCAATTTTGAATATTAATCGCCTTCTTATGGTCCTTGGTGCAGTTTCATTAAAAATTATCCGATAGTCTTGCAATTTTCTTTAGCATAGTTCTATGGTCCTCTTTCTACTTTAGAAACCACTAAAAAATTTCTTTTACTTCAGCTACCACCTTTTTCGAATATTAATCTTCTTTTACGGCATCAACTTACGTTTACTCACTACAGCCGTGAATTAAAATTCGCGCTACTGTTAAAGGTAAGTGGTTAACTGTAGAGGGATGGGATTTCTTCCGTAAATTAAATATCACGTTAATGTTAAAGGTAATTCGTTTAATTCGTCAACAAGCACCTTCCACTGCTTCGGGGTGCATTCTTTCCTCGAATTCTAGGGGGCCGATTTCAACGGGAATTGGTTAATTCAACCTAGATTACGATTCAACTATTTTACGATTCAGCTCTGTATCATGAAAATTTGTCTTAGACTTCATTTACTAACATTTTCGAACATTAATGGTGCATTCTTTTCTCGGGTCAATATGTCCGATTTCAATGGTAAATGGATAATTAAGATTAGCTTACTATTCAGATACTTTCTGCATTGTGAATTTATCTTAGACTTCTGTTACCACCATTTTCGAACATTAATGGAGCATTCTTTTCTCGGCTGTTATGGGTTCTATTTCAACGGAAATTGGCCCATTCAACTTAGCTTACTATTGTTTTAAAGGTTATAGTTCCACCGCCAGGATTCGCATTCTTATCTCGGGTTCTATGGGCTCGATTACTACGGGGTTTATTAATTCAATTTTCGATTGTTTCCGTCGCGTACGGAATACTCCTGGCATACACTGCCTTTAGTAGCGGGGAGCCAGGCCACAGTTTCGTTCTGAAAGAGGTTTGTCGGGAACACACTAGACGCTGCCGAAGGCAGTGGGCCACCCCTAAAACCATGTTTATTTGAATTACTTATAAATATATATAATCATACAAACTTGATTTTTGTTTACGTTATTATAACGGGCCCGGGCAACGCCGAGCGGGTCAGCTAGTTACACACACACACACACACACACACACACATATATATGTATATACATATGTAACTTCTAAACAAAATTACACAGAACTTTTTTGAGAGACAAGAGGGCGCACAAACTTTGCTTGCTCCAGGGCGCTGAAAATGTAGCTACGCCACTGAGTGTAATATTATTTTCAAAAAATCCTTTAAACAACCATTCTAATATTAATATAGACACCAAACATACATTATCTGTTCGATTAATGATTCTGGCTTCTTTTCAAGGATAAACACATTTGATTAAAGATATGAACTTCACCTTTAAATGATACAAGTAGACAAAATAATATTACTGGGAAATTACAGCTATAAATTTATTCCTAGAGTGAAAGTGAAAAGAATTAACAAGTTAGCTATCTAGAGTTATACCTTTAAATTTATGGCCAACTGATTTAGCAGAGTAACGGATAAATAAAATTTATGATAGGTATAACCAATGCAATATTGATTAACTGACTGTCAAAAAATAAGAGATTTAAAACGTAAAGATGGTGTAATCTATTTCTTTTAATATTTAATCTGTAACGGCTAAAATTTATTACAGACAGATGTTTGTAAATATTTTCATTAAAAATAAAATGTTATCTACACAAAGATGAAATGAATTATAGCGCGAATAGTAGTAACTTTACGAATAAAATGAAAACTACCTTAAACTGAAAAAGTGATTTACGATAAGGATAAAATGCATGTTAGAGAAAATTAAGAGTTTAATTAAAAAACGAAATAATTTAGTAACTAATGTACTTTTTAAGTTCTACAAAATCCAATTATATGTGATCTACATCACAGAGGTCTATGGGAATTTGGCAATATATCGACAAGTTGGCCAGAAAATTGACGGCATTTGGCGACAGAACAGGGTCTCCCCTATGGTACTCCCCTTATGGGTATGGAGATGCATTAAATGCTGTTCAATAACCAATGAGATGCGTTTCATTCGGGCGTTGCCATTAAACAGTTAACAAATAATCGCGATTTCTATGCCACGTACTATAATACGCACTAGCGTAATATATATATAGATATTTACTGTGGTAAAAGAAACATCAAAACCTTTTTCTGAACGAAATACAAAGAAAACAAATAAAACGCTCTGTTACTCAGAAAACGAGCGATTTTGGAGAAGAGCAAGATTCACGTTCAAGCAGCCACGTGATTCAAGCATATAAATGGCAGGTGTCAACACATCCTAAATTCTGAAAGTAAAAAATAAAAAGAAGAATATACACGTGGAAAGAGACTGGAAAAACAAGTCTTATGATCATGTTCTACATATTAAATTTCAAGGTATACAGAAAAAAGGTTCACTTTTTGGAATGATGTGCCTAAAAACTGTGTTGATTTTTAATCAGAAAAGACTGTTTCCTTAGAGCAGATGTTCACAACCTTTTGTTTTCCCCGGACGTCTCTTGGGGTGCTAAAATGTGTTCCGAATATACACAATAGTATTACTATAACGACAGTGTTAAACGAAAATGCGATAAAAACACGAAATATTCGACGAAAATAATATTTGAAAATTTAAATATAATTACGTCTGAATGAATAGTTAGCATTAATAGAGCATTTGAACAAATAAGCGACATGTAAAACAAGTTGGAAATTGCTCGTCAAACGTGACAAATGAGGTGCGTTCGTACTATAACTAGTTTTTAAAATATTTTTTGCACCGCATATTGTACTGAATGTATATTTTAGTGTAGTACTTCATAAGTGCATATCCATTTCATTCTGTTCGAAAGTCTGTAACATCATTAAAATGCACTTGAAATAATTTTTTCCCATTGACCTTAATGTAACGGAAAAATTTTGACTGTCCCTGGCATTAAACTATACATCCGATTTTCAAAAAAATTGAAATGACTCCACAAAATTTTTCAACAATTATATTTTTAAAATTTCAGACCATTTGGAAGGCTGTAACATCATTAGAATGCACTTGAAATAATCTCTTCCCATTGGCCGTAATGTAACGGAAAACTTTTGACTGTCCCTGTCATTAAACTATACATCCGATTTTTATAAAATTTGAAATGACTCGATAAAATTATGCAACAATTATATATTTTAAATTTCAAACGATTCGGCCGGGTAGTTTTTGCGCTGTTACATGCGGACGGACTGAACGGCTACTATGGATGCTACGTATTTATAGAATTACGAGGGCACCTAAAAACAAAAATCATAGACGTTTCGAGATGTATACATTACAAGTGCCTCATCAGTACAACTATCGATCGAAATCAAACAGTTTTCGCTGAAGCATACAGTCCTGCTGTGGGGCACATTTCTGAACTTTCAAAATAAAATTTTTGGGATACTGTACTGATGAGAAACTTGTAAAAAGGTCGAAACCGCTATGATTTATTTTGTGCTTTTAATATATTGTTTATTTGTGTATTTTATTAAACGTTTGATTTTATAAATGTTCTATTAACGGGAAAGTAATATTTGATTTCCCTTTATTTTTTGCTTTTGAAAAATACTTTAAAAATTACTAAGCACATCAAACAGAACAATTTGAGTAGCCACATAATACTGTCTTGATTTAACTTTAAATATGCAAAATATTTGCAATTTCGTTTATAGAGTGGAACAGGGCTTAAAATTTCTAACAAAAAAAAGTACAGGAGCCCTAATATTTTGTCGTACCGGTACTAACAAATGTATCGTTTCCCCCTCTCCCCCTCCCTTGTCACACCAATCTGCATATTTATTTTTCGTACATTATATGCAAAATTTAAAGCTTTTTTTTTTTTCTTTAGCAAAATAAAATTTTTAAATACTATATCAGCATAGTTAGCTGTTAACTATTCTACTTTTTAGTTATCACTCCTTCCGAATAGTAATCTTTGTCTAACTTTAGTGTGTGCCTAGTTGCAGAATTCTGCGATTAAATATGCTAAGGATTATGATTTGAAAATAGCGTTAACACAAAAAGGGATAGTTCGCAGCTATGCATTTTTATGAAAAAGTGCGTGAGAAATTTACAGAAGTTAATATTTATATGCTGAAGAATGGAACTATGTTTTTAAATTTCCTATAAAAGGTGCATATCTTAAACTTTAATCGATTCCTTCCGCATAACAATCTTTTGTGGTGAGTCCTGGAAAATCAGATTAAATTAAAAATTTGACACCGTTATCGGAAAGATTCGATGCTTCTATAGAAAAAGTGCAAACATTGCTCGATTGCTTTCAATCAGAGTAACAGTATTTTGCAATTACATCTACTTACAAGTGAAGGGAATTTCGTAAATGTGCAGAGCACAGCCTTAGCATGGGCAGCGTTCATGATACAAAATAAATGGAAAATTCACTAACATGATTTTTATACTCGTACGCAATAAAAGACAAAAAAACCTCAAACAAACAAAACATCAAGCTGATGCTCGTTGACTAAAAAGCAGAAAATATTCTTTTCAGGTTAGATATCTAAATAATAAGAAAAACGGCAAATTAAAAATTATCCTACTGTCACAAAAGAAAATCGAACTGAAAGCAAATACATTGTTCAGTCTATTGAGTGGTGCCGTATCAACACGTCGCCGCCACCAATCAGACATAAATTTGCAAATATCGCTAGAATAGAAAAACACGATTTCTGTTTTCCCTTCATTTAGTTAAAAATAGCAGTAAAATGATTTGAAGTAGAATATAATACGTAATTTTGAAGGAGGAATTTTTTTTTCTATACATGAATAAACAAAATCTTGAATGTAACACAGATTGAGCTCGAGTCAGTCCAAGCCCAAATACTAATATAAAAATTGAGTCCATTTTATCTCCATATCCTACGTGTGCGACTCATTACGACAATGATTAACTGACATCAGACAATGATTAACTGACAAAAGCCTATCGTATAATCCTTTTTGTATCTTTGGATGTTACTAAACTGAATTGATATTGAGTCTGTATCTCTATAAATAGTGCAATGTAAATGGCACGGTGCGATTGAACATGTAAGCTACATCAATCGTTCAGAAACGCGGATAAGTCTCGAGTGTATTGGCACGCACACAAACAGAGCAGAAATTGAACACTCGCGGTTTGGCGAGTCTGATTGTTCGTTTACTCGCCAAATGAAACATTTTGTCGCGATTTGGCGCAATGGCGAGCGGCAGCGAGAACCCTAATCAGTATACTTAAGTTCTGAGTCTTTCCATTCATGATACTACGACTAGCTTCCCATACAACTATAATCGTCCTCCGGATGTCCTACAGTTATATCTCATGAGAACTATCTACTGGATATCTTTAGATATGGAGATCGAACTATCAATTAATTTCCTTCTCTTTAGAAAAACAAGAAAAACTTATACATTCTATTACACTGCTCAAAACAATTAAAGGATATTTGAAGTTTTATATAAAATAAAGATTTATAAACGAAATTTTTTTTGCCGAAAATAGAAGAAGAGACTCACAAATGCAAATTTTTCTGGTTTTCAAACTGTGGAGTATGCAAATTTTGAGTTCGACGTCAAAAACGTCGCTTCGGCGGCAGCGAATGAAATTTGACTTTCAACTGGATAAAAGAGAATGAAGACAAGGATGATCGGCATTCAGTGATTGCTTTGTTTCGATGAGTACGATGTCTCAGCGAAGTCATTTGACAGATTCAGAAGCTTTGAGAATTGTTGGTAGGTTAGAAGGGGGCCAAACTCAAGCCAAAGTAGCGCAAGCCATTGGAGTGTCACAAAGTGTCATTTCCAGGATCTGGAACCGTTTTTTGGAGAGTGGATGTGCAGGCCGAAGACCAGGGCAAGGTCGTAGACGGGCAACAACGCCCAATGAAGATCGGTATTTAGCGTTAACAGCTCGGAGACACCGAACCATGAACGCTACTCTTCTCCAACAACACCTTCGCTCGGCTACAGGCACCACGATTTCAACTCAGACTGTCCGAAACCGGCTCCATACTGTAGGTCTGTATGCTCGCCGACCGATGGTATGTGTTAGATTAACATCAAGGCATCGTCGCGACCGCAGGGAGTGGGCAACCGAGCATGTCAACTGGAGGAGAAATGAATGGAGCAATATTCTGTTTTCTGACGAGTCCCGTTTTTCTGTGCATCCGGATAATAGGCGTATTTTCATCTGGAGGGACCGTGGCAGTAGGAATAATCCTGCGTTCGTGCACGAAAGTGTCAGATTTGGCGGTGGAGGAGTGTTGGTGTATGGTGGCATCTCCATTGACGGGCGCACTGACCTCTACATCATTCGAGATGGAGCTCTGACTGGTCGCCGATATAGGGATGAGATCCTCAGACCTATTGTAGTCCCTTACGCTGCAGCAATCGGAGATAACTTCATTTTAATTTACGATAACTGCAGGCCACATCGTGCAAACCTGGTGGAGGATTCCCTTTTCGAGGAAGGAATCGTTCGAATGGAATGGCCAGCGTGTTCTCCATACATGAATCCAATCGAGCACGTTTGGGGCGCTCTAGGAAGACGAGTTTCTGGCCGCCAACAACCCCCACAAACTCTCCAAGAACTGGAAAGAGCTCTTCTGGAAGAGTGGGGCAGAATACCCCAACTCGTCATTAATAGCCTCATTGAGTCCATGCCTCAAAGGTGTTCAACGTTGTTGGCCGCCCGTGGAAACCATACCCCCTACTGAAAATGATTTTCTTTGAAGAAAACACCTTTTCTTATTCTTTTTTTCTCATATACACAAATTGTGTTTTTTTCCTTTAGTACACAAATGCGCAATAAAATGCAATTTTTTCTGCCAAACATGTGTAATTTATTCTCATATAACCTACTATGTCTGTCGACCATGTATCAACCAGCTAAACAGTTTACCAGATACAAAATCCACCTAAAACTGCAATATCCTTTAATTGTTTTGAGCAGTGTATTTGACGCACATACACATTAAATTTCTTTCTTCGTTTATTTTCATCTTCCTTAATACTATAACCGTCCAGAAAATATAAAAAATTATCCGTAGTACGTCTATATTTTGACAGTCAGCGGATAATTTGTGACTGTCTATAGGACAATTTCAATCATCCAGAAGATATTGATTATCCTGAGTTTGGTATTCTCCTGATATTTTTAGGATGTAAATGGGTTGTATGGATTTGGCTGCTGCATAAAGATATACACTACATGTAAAAACACTTATTTTGACCTAAAACAAACAAACTCAAAACATTTAAAGCCAAAATTTCATTAATATTTAATTGCTTTCGTTAGGCTTTGTTATCTAGGCAGTGGAAAATAAAAATGATGTAAAATAAAGCCTCAGATTTGCTTTTTGCAAGCATATGACATAACTGAGATGAAAAAGGGCGTTTAGGTTGTAAAAAATATATAAAGCAAAATAGTCAACGTATTAAAAAAAAAGGTATCTAAAATAATCTCGCATACAATGGTTTAAGGGGGTCCGGGACACAAAAATCTTCAAATTTTCATTTTTTTTTTTTTTTTTTTTTTTTTTTTTTGGATTAAACATTTCTCCGCCGTTATCTGCTTAAAATGATGTTTAAATCATGTTTCTATCTTAGTTAGAACAGGAAATATTAATTTTTTCGTTTTGGTTTGTTTTCAAAATCTGCCTTTCAAGCTATGGTTGTCAAGGAAACGAGTTCTTGTGAAATTGCGTTTTTCTTTATGATAGGTTTTTTCACCATTTCTCATATTTAAATACTTATAACTCAAGAACCGTTAAAGATACAGGGTTGAAACTCGGAACATATCTTTTTCAATTATTTTACTTTACTTCTGAGCCAGCATATTTAAAAAAAATATATTTACTTTTGAAAATATGATTTTTTTTTTAAAAAGTTTCACCACTCTTTTTGTAATTTTTTCGTTAAATATTTTTAATTTTTTTAAAAATTAATATCTTTTAAAATGCTGGCTCTAAATTAAAATATATATATTTCTGTTTATTTAAATGAAAAACAATTCAAATTCTACAAATAATATTTCGAGTTATAACGATTTTAAGTTATACCACTTTTTTCATAAATTTTAAATTAAATTTTTTTTTTAAAGCTATGAAAAGTTTTATCATTTGATTTTGTTTACAAATGATATGGTTAACCATCACAAAAAAATTCAAAATTTTAACTCAATAAATAAAAATTTTTTGAAAATGTGTCCCGGAACCCCTTAAGGCTTTATGCTCTTTACTTCAGAAAGAAAAAAAATAGTAGAAATATATTTTGATAAATAAGATGTATACGTTAAAAACACACAAACTTGCTCAATGGTACAGATAAACAAGAACTTTTATATGAACTTGTACAAATAAAATTAACGAAAAAGCATAATGCAGTCAACGCAGTGTTTTGGTCCTTGATTTGGTCCTTAATTTGGTCCATCTCAGAAAAAAAAGTTTTTATTCTTTGTGTTGAACAAACAATACAAAATTATTCGGAGTTTTTGCCCTTAAAAAATATTTTATACTCTATTATACGGTATTTGAATAGTTTGGGGGTAATTTAAATTTTTGTTAGTGGCAACATTGGATGTGTTTGTAAACAACTGGTTTTTCGTGTGTAGATTTTAACTACCCAAACTCTATAGTGAGACAGTCTGGGTAAGACATACAAATAAGGTAAGTGTCAAAATATTACCTTTAGTAACCCTATGTGTGATCATAGTTTTTCCTTTAACTTTTTATTTTGACAGAAAATATTTACGTTTTCATAAAGCTAACATGGAAACTAGTTTTTTCGGGCTACTTTGTGCCAGTTTTTTTTTTGGTCCGGAAGTAGCCCCAGTTACTTAGAAATGCTTTTATACAACCAAATCTTTTAAAAAATGTATTAAGTAACATTTTTTTCAAATGTTACTGTAGCAAAATGTTATATTACTTATTTTTGTTCCAGTTGCTGAGGATAACATGATGAAAACTGTTTCTCGTTTCTTTAATATTAACCTTTAACTGATGTCTCAGAAATTTTCACATAACTAGTGTGAAGCGGGCTGCAACGAAATATGAATAAAAGGCACGATTAACTCATAGGATGGTGTTTTTGTACTAAAAATTTTGCACAGGACTGTAATAATTAAAATTCACCTATTCAAAAAGTCTCTGGTACTAAAGTTCGAAACAGAACAAAATTTCGGTAGTGTTTGTAGTTAAACTGAAAATTGCAAGTTAAACTATAAAAATTGAAAAAAGCCGCGGTCTGAGAGACCGGTAACATCCGTTAAAAGTTAACAATTGGTTTATTGTGCTTAAATGTAAAAAAAAAAAAAAAAAAAAAAAAAAAAAAAAAAAAAAACATTTGTTTATTAAGTTTGCAGTGTTAATTCATTAGCAGATCCTATTGCAAGGGGGTTTCAATATTTCACCATATGAAATGTATTCATTTTATATGAAAATAAGTGAATGGACCAAACAAGCCCCCAGCAGGGGTTACTTTGTTCCAAAACTTTAAAAATAGTTAAAAAATAAAAAGATAAAAGGAATGCCTCTTTAAAACCATACAGTTTGCTTCATTGTTTCATGTTAATTGCTTACAACTCAATTTCGACGTTGAAAAATCATATATAATATTTTTTAGTAATGGAAATGTTAGTGGAACCAGGAAAACGTGGCCCAAAGTAAGGTACCGTTTCGGGTTTACGGTATTGACTTTTCGAACTGCTATATAATTGATCAAGAGTCGACAGGAAGCTTTCGTCTCTAGGCTTTTAAACATTTCAACATCATATTTATCTTGAGGAGGATTGCAGAAGCAGTTTGAAACGTCGATATTATGTTTTATCGTTAATTTTATTTATACAAGTTCATAGAAAAATTCTTGTTTATATGTACTTTTGAGCAAGTTAATAGGTCAATATCTGAAAACCGGATAACTTCATTCCAAAATTTTTATTCTTTTTAAATTAATGTTCCAACTACCATATACAATTATATACTATGATAGGGTCAGGAGGGGTAATTATGACCAGGGGGTAATTGTGACCGCCGCCATATTGGAGGAAAATGTGTATGGTAAAATTTTGTTTCAACCTTAGATATTAACCTCATAATGTATATTTCATCTTAGATATTCTTTATCACTAGTCTTTTTGAGATCCGAATAGCAATTTGAATCTAAGTTTATCAACATTTTTGATAAACGGATTTGTCACTTTGGAGTTTAAAGTGGTCTCAATTACCCCAAGCAAATGTGTATAGGCAAGTATAAAGAGAAAATATAGTGGTCATAATTTCCCCATTAGTGGTCTTAACCCGAGATGCTCGCGCAGGGTATGTCATACCTAAGGAGCTTAAAGCTCCTTGGTCATACCCAGGCTGGGCATGGTTATTACATGTCTCACCACTAATTTTCGAAAAGTAATCGTCAAATTATTTTTTTGAGCAATGTCAACGATTAAATAAAATGACGATTTTTGTTTGAATTTATTGATGGCAAAGTGTTAATCGTTCATATCCTGGATATGCGAGAGCATTCCCGGGTTAATTACTCCAAACTTTTGTGATTGCGAGTTTTTCATGGAGTAATTATAATTATCCTTTTAACTTAAAAAAAAGCTATGACAATTAAAACTTTTATAAGGTGTTCTTAAAGGGTCAAATTTACATCATTTGTACAAAAAACACCACTTTTCCAGATAGAAAAATGAAGAAAAAATATAACAATGTTGAAAATATACAAAATGATCAAAATGACCCCTCCTGATTCTACATGTTTTGTCATTTAAAGGCTGTAGTGTTTTGAGATCAAAGATGTATATTTTACGCGCAGGATAAACTTTTATGGAAGGAAGTGTCTGTTAACGTCATAATCAGTATCTAAAAATTGAGACTGAGATGATGGGGGACTAAGGTGATGTTTCTGTCTTTACAGTTGCACAGCAATTTTATTGAATCATTTTGCACACATGTAAATTATTAAATATGCCATGTGACATTTGTATGTTACATAAATAAAGTTGCAATAAGCTTTTTTTTTATAAATAAAAAGTTAAATACGAGGACATGAATGATGCTATAAAAAATACTCATCCCTATTCAGAACAAAAACTAAATATTTCTAAATATGAAACAAAGAGAAAAACAACTTACCTTCATCCATGGTAACTAGTTGAACTTTAGTTGCTGTTGCAATAGAAATAATTCTGCCAGCGCCACCTAGTACCTGTTAACTTAAATGTGTGTTTAGAGGGACTGAGATGATGGTCAACCTGAGGGACTATTTACTACAATATTTTACTGTAAAATCTATACCAATAAAGGAGAATTATATTTTCCCATATTGTATATATAGGTATAGATATATAATACCAAAAGTTAATAATATTTACAGCATACGTTTAATATTGGATATTTGTACCGGGGGACAGGGACTGAAATGATGATTTCGTTTGTTTAAAGCTTAAAATTAATTATTTATACATCATTATGTGTCCATTTATAATTGGTAATTGTTATAACAAATGCAGGGCTCCCAAATGGTCCGCCAACTGAATACCAATATTATTTTAGAAAAATTTCCTTTTTAGATTTTTCTTACAAACCGCCCAGGAAAAATGTTTGAAAGTTAATTCTATCGCAAACCTACCTTAAATTTTTCTGTTAAAATTTATTGGTTGTCAGTTGGCGGAACATTTGGGAGCCCTGCAAATGTTACAATATATTACATTTTTCAGTTTTTGGTTTAGATTAATGAAATATTATTGACAGTGGACGCAAACTGTCCAGTTTTCAGATATTGACCCTTATGTGTTTTACTGTATACATCTTATTTATTAAATTTTATGGTGCAGTTGTCCTACATATGTTGTTATCTTTTGATATTTTAATCTCTTCGGTGAGTATACGATGAGGTAGAGAAGCATATGCCACAGAAGATTTGAAATAGCTATATGCTAAGGCTATTTTGTTTATTTTTACTTTCGTCTACCTTTACAAGAAGAAAGTATTCGATTCGTGAAAATTTTCGAATTCCGGTTCCCGACGGATTTACATATTTTAGGGGTTCCGAAAAACATGTTCTTACAAAATGTCTGTCTGCGAGTATGTCTGTGAGTCTGTCTGTGTGTGACACAAATTTTGTGGGCACTCTATCGCACGAACTAATGAATGGAATTTAATAAAACTTTATATTCAATTAGTCTCTGATATAAATTGGTGCTGATTACTTTTTGGTGTAAATCGCCCAACAGGTGGCGCTACTATGATGCATTATTCATAATTTACACAATGGCTATATCTCAAGAACTAAAGCACGGATTTTCAGAAAACTTCAGATTCAGTTACTCCTTGATATAATTTGGAGCTGATAACTTTTTGGTGTAAATCGCCCTATAAGTGGCGCTGCTATGCTGCGTTATTCATGATTATCGCAATAGCTCTATCTCAAGAACTAATGCACGAATTTTAATCAAACTTCATATTAAGTTAGTCCCTGATATAAATTAGTGCTGTTCAGTTTTTGGTGTAAATCGCCCAACAGGTGGCGATACTATTCTGCATTTTTCATGATTTCCGCAATAGCTGTATCTCAAGAACTAATGTATGAATTTTCATCAAACTTTAGATTCAGCTAGCCCCTGATGTAAATTGATCCTGATAAGTTTTTGGTGTAAATTGCCCAACCGGTGACACTGCTATGCAGAACTTTTCACGATTTCCGCAATACTCCAATCCGCAGATCCACAGTCTGAAAAACTAATGCACGGATTTTCATCGATCTTCAAAATCAATTAGAAGTTGACATAAGTTCTTGCTGATTAGATTTTGGTGTAAATTGCCTAACCGGTGGTGCTGCCATGCTACATTTTTCAGGAAGTATTAACATGTATGAGATAGAAGAAAGTCTTGGGATTGCCACATCCGACTAGTTGCTACTTAACATTAACTATTTGAGGTAAAATTAGTAAATATGATGCCAGGTGTATGAAATTCTGTACAAACTGCGTTTAATCTATATCCAAAGTTTAGCTAACTATTGATCTTTAAACATTTATGAACATTTCAAACCGTTCTCAAAATAAAATTTATAAAGGAATATAGTGTAATTACTTGTTGTGTATAACTATATCATTCCACGTAAAATAGGGTACATCATTGCGAACTATTATAAACAAGATTTTTCTCGACCTCTACTGACTTAGAAAAAGAAAGGAAAACTTCTAATTAAATTTCATTGTATAACAAACGTTCCCTTTATCACGTATCTCTGACACAAAACTCCACTATCAGATCTAAATATAAACGAAGAAGATAACGGAGTGCTGGTATCGGATGTTTCTACCGTAAACAAATATTTTTACATATCCTATAGTTATATCACGCTCCGACGAGCAGGACAAAACTTGCAGACAATCGTCCAAGCGAGGTCGTTTTAAGAATGCGCTACAAGGACATCGGGAAACGCTCGAAAATTGTCTTTTTCCGGACGATCATCGATGAACTCGAGAGATATCTATAATAATCCTACATATTCAAGGACGATATTCTGAAACTGTAAGCGAGGTAATAAAATGATTGTGAAAATAACGGGGAACAATAACAATGATGCAAAAAGGGTGTAGGATATCAGTTGAGTGAATGTTCTGATTGTTACGAAAATGAATGTATGAATTAAATTACGCTAAATGACGTTAGGTTATTTCATTTTAAAACACACATGATTATTTCTGATATAAGAAATAAAATAGGCGTACTTTTTTACTGGTGATACAAATTAACTTTGCTGCAGAAACTCTCTCATTCTCTCTGCAGGTGGGTGATTTTTTTCAAGGTGCAGCCAATAGCCTATCTCCTTAAATATTACCTCTTGACACATACTTCCAGTTGCAAAGTTTTATAAACAAGTGGGTAAGTGTGACCACTGATCGCACAGAGGGTTTCGTTTAACATTCATTTCAACACACTTTATCCTTTTGGAAAATCTGTTAGTTCCACATTTCGAAAGCAAGGGGCGCATTCTATTCTAAACAAACCTCTATCGGAACAAAACTTCGCTTTACAACCTATCCCTAGATATATTAGTCGAGCGGATCGGACCGTTGCAACCGAGATAGGTAGGCGCCCTCTGGCAGTAAAAAGTGGAACTAAAATATGTAAGGCTATGGTGCATAATATGAAAGAGTTTTCAAAGGGCTGTAAATGATATATCACGTGAGGGGCGTCGGCAAAAGTTAGAAAAGTGCCCCCAGGTGAAAAGGGGGGAGGTTAGAAAAATTGCTTAAAGTTAGAGCCCGGTGGGGAAAATATTATAAAGACTTTTTGAAAATTTTATGATGATTTTTCATGTGATCGCAAGTGTTCTGCTATAAGTATGCAAAATTTCAAGTCTCAAACTTAATTAGAGGCTGAGTTAGAAAAATTGCTTAAATACACAAGTTAGAGCCCAGAGGAGTAAATATAAGATTTTTTCAAAATTTTATGATTTGTCGTTTGATGTGGGGTGTTCAGTTATAAGAGTGCAAAATTTCAAGTCTCCAACATTTATAGTTTCTGAGAACGGGCGCTTTGACAGATTAACAGACAGAGGAGTGAGACGAATAGGGTTTCGTCAGATGAACGCAACCCTAAAAAAGGTGCAAAATTTCATGACACAAGTTGCATCCCCTGGGGGATTTATTTGAAAAAATACACAAATTAAATTTTTATACGGCCCCCGTAGGGTAAAATTTTCAATTAGGAAAAATTCCCTCTTCTATTCTGGATGAAACATAAAAAAAATTATCTTTATATCTGCAAAACTCATAGAGATATTAAAAACCAAAATTCGTGATTTACACCCACTCAAGCATACCTGATATGAATGCATTTGGAATGCAAGATGGGGATCATCCACAAAATTATACATTGTTTAAACAGACATATCTGATATCTCTGTGAGTTTTGCAGATATCAAGATGTGGTTTTTTGTGTTTCGTTCATGAATGGATAAGAAAAATTTTTTTAACTGGAAATTTTAACCTGCGGGGACCGTATAAAAATTTAGTATGTGTTTTTTCTCAAATAGACACCCCAGGGGGTTGCAACTTATGCCATTAAATATTGCATTAAAAAAAAACTTTGTAATTGTAAGCAGGTGTCTAGGGAAAATATTTAAGTAAATAGGGTATTGGCTCTTTCTTTATTCTTCTTCTATATTTTCTCACCCTGTAGAAAGATATATAGGATGATCATATTATTAGAGCTACCTTCAATAATTGAAGATTATCTAGAATATTTAGAGAAATACGTGACAAGTTCTTCAAGAGCTTCGGGGATATAAAGAACATGTTTTACACCATATTTTTCAGCGAAGGTTTAGTCAGGAGGACAATTAGGGGACCAACAAGAAATTGAAAAAAAAATATGTTTGCGATCACTCTGTAAAAATAAAATTCTGGAAACAATCTATAGCTTTAGCAGATGACAATGTGAGCCCTCTACAATATTTGTGTAAGGAATAACACGTACACATGAAGATATAAAAACATGAAGATATAAAAGTAGTTTCTTTAAAAATTTCGGCACGTACTTTGCTTTAGCATGCAGGGTTTTCAACCAAATTTAATGCCATTTTCAGAAAACTTGACAAAATGCAATCGAAACATAGTACTGCAAGTTGGATATGAGTGCATTAAACATTGGATGAAATATGAGCATTTGTATGAAATAACTTTTAACTGCACACGCGCGAATGGTAACGAAATTTCGAGTTCATAATTTGGTTGTAAACTATATAAAGCAATTCATATAAAAAGACCAGTCGAATATCTTGAAAATTTAAAGATATCGTCTATCAGGGTTGGCGAACCTTATCACATCCGCGTGCCAATTTTTTTCCAAAAAAATTTCCAGTGACCATGGCGTGCCAACAACCTCCCCCGCCCCATTCATGCCCCCCCCCCCCCAAAAAAAAGGGAAAAAAAGAATAATGAATCAAAATTATTTACTTTTACTATTATTAGATTACGGTAAATGTGGATAACATACCTGCAGTTAATGCCAATATACACATTAAATTGAATAATGTATCATGTTGAAAAGTCAAACCAAAACATCTTGTCACATGATGTGATTAATTGATTATAGTAATAATAAGAACAGAAATAAGATAACATATAAGAAATAAATACAGTAATCGTAAAAAATATTAACTCTAATCGAAACAACTTGCCAAATGATTGTAAAAATTATGGTAATACGTGGCATTGCCCCTTGGGATCTGTTGATTTTGGCATTTTAAGAATGATGGTAGATATAGGAATGGATGGTAGGATGGTAGATGGTAGGAATGATGGATTATATTGGATGTAATTTTATTTTAAAACAGTCAAAGATAAAAGAAATATTTAAAAAATATTATTTACGACTTATATGTGCATAATATTTGTTTTATACATACTGTTAAATGGAAAATTATTTAAAATATATATTACAATGCATAAGAAGAAATTAGCAAATGTGAAGAACATTACCTAAAAGTCTGACAAGGAACCCTGTTAGCTCTTGGGTTTTCGTTAATTAAATTTTATTTTCTTATTTCATAAGTATTGGTTTTTTTTTAGAAGGAAATTAAAAGCTTCTTAATAGCCTTAAAGTACCTAAGATTAAAAGCTTAAGATACGTAGCGACACAGCTACTTGCCATTTTGGTGTTAGTTTCTCTTCATCGACTTCGTTATCATTCTCATTTAACGTATTATCACAAATGTGTGTTTCTTCTATCGATTTGCAATTATCATTTGTATAAAAAACGTAAATTGTAAGCCGAAAGTGACGGTTTAACAGTTCTTATATTTTTCGAGTCAAAATTTATTAGGATTTTTTACCGTGATATTCTTATCACTTTGGTTGGAACTCTAAGAAATTTGCGTTTTATGTAGAGTTGCATTTAAGCGAGTGACCGTTTAAGTAATTGGAATAAGAAGAGAGTAAAAGTAAAGTACTAATTATACAAATTAATGTGATTTCTGATGTTGCATCTTGGATGCTAAATGATTGACATCGAGCTCATAATTGGTTACTTTTAATTTGGAGCTTTAAATTTAAGTCATTTAAATGCTGGCATAAATCTGTAACATACATTAATTTTACAAGCCATTTAACATCTATCAATTGCGTATATTTCTCAATTTTACTTTCTTCAGGTAAAAATAGCCGGATTTCTTCCAAACAGTCAACAAATCTTAGTAGCACTTTGCCGCGACTTAACCAACAAACATTGTTATACATCAGTAATCCGCTGTGTACAGAGTTTACTTCATCTAATAAAGCCTCAAACTTTCGTTTATTTAAAGCCTGTGACGATATGAGATTAACTATTTTTGTGACTACGGCCATAGTATCATTAAGAGATTCGAAACCAGACTTTGCACACAGGACTTGTTGATGTATGATGCAGTGAAATACAACAACAATATGTCCAATGTGGGTTTGAAATAAAATTAAAAAATCATTTATTTTACCCACCATACTGGGGGCCCCGTCAGTTGTAACAGAAACTACTTTAGACAAATTTATTTCATTTTCAGTAAGTGAATTTACAACTGCTGTACAAATATCTTCACCCTTGGTTATAGTTGATAGCGATAATAATTCCTCCTCCGAGGAGAAGCCTCGATATCAGATTTTTGTTGCTCTCTTACATTTTCTGCCATTTTTAGGATTCTATCTTTCGCTGTATTTCTTGATAACGGCATATCTTTAATTCGTATTATTCTCTCTTTATTTTCAAAATCGTCAGTCAAGGAGGGAGTGCATGTTAACCAGGCTTCCTTCAAAAACTCTCCAGAAAAGTTTACCATATCGAGCGATAACATTTGCAGCCGAGAAACTTGCGACATAAGTTTGAGAATCCTTGTTGATATATTTAATCATAGATGTGGACATTTTATTTTTTTTTTAATTGCATTGGCAATTATTTTTATTTTTACTTTTATTTATTTATTTATTTTTTTTTTTTTTTTTTTTTTTTTTTTGCTCTTCAAAACTTTTTTGTGAAAGATATTAGTGATTAGTTTCAAAAATGCCGTCTTACAGATGACGTTCGGCAGACCACTGTTCCGGAACATAAAACGCAAAGAGCCTTATCATCTTTATTAATCATACCATATTCTCAGTCCACCACGTTTGAAATCCTCTATTATCTTGTACTTTCTGTTTTTTAGCCAAATCGGCTATGTTTAATAAATACTACTTGAACGTTCCAATCTAATCAGTCTTATATTACCAGCCCTAACAGTGAAGGTTGTTTAATAACAAAAAATCATGCAATAAAAGCAAATCAGAAATATAATAATGAAATGACTAGCTACTGGAGTTTTATGAGTTTTATACGTAACAGAATTGTGTCGGCAGTCAGTCGTCTGCCAGATAAATTACCCCTACCCCTCCTTCAGGCCGACACATAAAAAGGTATAAAAATCTTCGAAAGCGTGATTATAGTTTTCATTTAATTTTACAAATGTTTTACCAATCGAACTATTATTTTTTCTTATCAGAAAAAAGTCATATTTTATTAGTCTTCGTAATATTTTTGTCATTTTAACTAATTAGTTATTTAGCAAATTACAGCAACAGTTAAATAAAGCCCCATGTGGATATCAAAATGCGTTAAATGATGAAGAGATTTATGAAATATTGTTCTTTTATTAGTATAGAAAAGCAAAAAATAATTTGATTTGTTAGATTTCTCTCTCTGCATATGCGAATTACCGGCGCCAGCAGAACGAAATCGAGGAAGTGTGTGTGTGGAGGGGGGGGGGGGGGATGTTTCTGAGCGGGTAGTTATAGTTCAATGATATGAGAGGTGCACTAGTACTTATTATAAAAAACCAAAAGCTATTTTAGTCAAGCTCGTGTACTACTAAAAAAAAATAATAATGAGGTTCAGAATTTTAGGGAGTTTGAGTGAATTTAAATATAAAACTTCAATTAACAGCGTGCCAAAAATATCCTCTCGCGTGCCACCTACGGCACGCGTGCCATAGGTTCGCCGACCCTGGTCTATACAGTGGGCTGAATTTTAGTTGTTTTCTAAAAGTATATAGATGATAAGGGATTTTCCACAAATAGTTTAGAATGGAAAACATTTCCGGCGTATTGAAATGGTGCGTTTACGCACCTTTGGCCGAAAATGGGTTAAACAGACTTTACCCGACTCGTCTGCATACAGAACTCTAGTATATAGCCTCAAAATGATGCAGTCATTTTGAAAAAAAGGCTTAACTAATACAGCAGACCTGCCTTAATATTCTAAATGGCGATGGAAATGGGCGTGTGATGAAAAATAAATCTTTTTTATCGCTATGACACATCAGAAATGACATCAGCATTTCAAGTCAATACTCCCACCTTAAGTGGATATTTACGGCCGATAAATATCAAAATTTATATTCGCACCACCCTTCCTCTAACAACGCTGCTTCGCCCAAAACGCGATAAAATCTGAATTCGTTTGGAAAATGAAATCAATAGAATCATTATATGAATGAGATAGAATCACTTTTGTTCTCTATTAGGTCATTCCATACAAAATGAGCAAAAATTAAAAAAAAGTTGTGGCCACATACTAACCGATTTTAATAAAATTTGGTACATAGATTCAATTCACATTTAAATAGAGTTACGCAAAATATCCTGACAAAAAATAAAATATTTTGACCGTTCTGGACATTTAAAACACTTGTGACATAGAATGGCATGTGTGCAATCGTTCAAGGTTGCAAATTTGAAGTTCCGTATCTTGAAATCTATTTAACATAAATTAAAAATATTTATAATATTGTAATCTCTGGAAAGTTATCTACATATTTATTTAGTAATAATAATTGGGTAACACCATTGTTGATTATTTTAAGTTGGTTGTAATAATTGAAAATTTGTCAATTTCGAGAAAAGAAAAAAAAGTTATAAAAATCAAAGTAATTTAATAAACATCTGTGAAATTGATGCCTGATGTAGTGTTACATATAAAAATCCCATTGCCCAAGTTTGGAAGTTGTCATTTATTTCCTTTTTCTTCAAAAATAGCTTAGAAACTTAAAAAAAAAATACAAAATCAAAATTTTTCCTGTTACGTAAGCACAAAAAATTAAATGAAGGAAAATTCACACATCAACAATATTGCATAGGCATAAAGATCTATAAGCCCATGATATGCTTAAAAAAATAAAGATGCCTTTTGATTCCCAACAGCATCGGATTCAAAAACGTAATATTTGTTACATTCTATGGACCGTTGCATGATGAGATAGAGAGCCAATTGACAGTATATTTCTTCATCTGATAACATTAAGGAATTATTGTTTTGTAAAGAATCACGATATTTCTTTAAAATAATGCATATGTTTCATAGGGTTACGTTTTGGCTTTCAATTAGACAATTTCTGTTCATTATATAGTAGTAATTGGACTTCACATTTGTACAATGTTTATGACCATGTGGAATATTTCGCAAACCCCTTGAGCGAGCCTCTCCCAGCCAGACTTAAACAGCGTCAGTGATCACGTGACATCCCAGAAAATTGATATTAAAAACATTTTATTTCTCTTGTTCTTTAGTTTAGTAGTAGAATGTGAAATTCGATAGCAACTTGCACGCTGTAGTCAGGGCTTAATTTCTAACAGAAAAAAGTACCGGAGCCCTAATATTCTGTGGTACCGGTATTAACAGCTGTACCGTTTACCCCTACCCCCCCCCCCTCCTGTCACTCCAATCTGCATATTTATATTTAGTACATTATTTATAAAATTTAAAGCGTTTTTTTTCTTTAGCAAAATGAAAATTTTAAATATACCTCTATATCTCTATTGCGTTCTTAATCAGCACCTTAATTGTACCTAACTGTCAATCATTCCATTTTTTAGTTATCACTCCTTCCGAATAGTAATCTTTGTCTAATTTTAGTGTTAATTAATTGCAGAATTCTGCGATTAAATATGGAAACACTGTAAAAAAAAAAGGACTAAAAAACGGAAATACTACTGGCAATCTAGACGCCAGTACTATTTCCGTTTTTTTACGGGAATTTTTACCCATAAATTACAGAAAAATTTCCGTTTTTAATCAGAAAAACGGAAAATTTTCTGTAATTTTTGGGTAAAAATTGCCGTAAAAAAACGGAAATAGTACTGGCGTCTAGATTGCCAATAGTATTTCCGTTTTTTAGTCCGTTTTTTTTTTTTTTTTTTTTTTTTTTTACAGTGAAGGATTATGATTCAGAAATAGAGTTATACAAAAAAGGGATAGTTCGCAACTATGCATTTTTATGAAAAAATGTAAAATTTAAATTTAATTAATTTGATTAGTTTGTAAAATAAAAAAAATTAATATAAGACAGATTGTGCTCGAGTCAATCCAAGTCCAAAAACTAATATAAAAACTGAGTCCGTTTTATCTCCATCTCCTACGTATGTGACGCATTACGTCACATATAAGTGTTTTGATAAAAAATAATGCAAAATCTTGGAGATGTGAAGGAAAGGAACGAGCAACTTAAGCTTCGATTTCTCGCAAGCGCTATTGCACTGGGCTCCGGAGCCCTATATTTATGAGCTCCGGTGAATTCCGACCATTATTTAAATATTTAGTAAAAATAGAGAAGTACCGGAGCTGGGCTCCGGTGGGCTCCGACGCAAATTAAGCCCTGGCTGTAGTATTTTTTTTTTTCTTGATCATCTAAAAGTGTAAAAAAATATGTTCCTGATTATAAAAATATTAGCTTTGGTTCCCAGAGAGGAACAAATGATTTTCAGATGTTAACAAAATGTTTCGCTGTAAATAATCTGTAAATATTTAAATGTGTAAAAATAGAATTGGCAAAGATTTTAATTCTTGTGCTCATTTACATTGAACAACACCAGCGTGAAACTCTCAGTGATGACTTTAATATGATTTAAAACGAATCGTGAATTCTTCAAAATATGCTCTTCAACTATTGTTTATGAATTGTGATATAACGTGAAAATTCGTGGACTACCTGTATATCTTCGTTAGACCATCTTGCAAATGAAAGTTTTTTCTTCTTGCAAATATTTAAAAAAATATCTGTTCAATGGCGCCAACATGGGGCGCGTGCCCACCCAATAATTTGATCTCTCCGCCCACTCAATTTCAATTGATTTAATTCGTAATTTATTTATTTATTTATTTAGACGCTGAAATGAAATTTGGTTTTATTAACGTTCTCAAAATAATTTTGTTCGAAAAATAGTAAGGACATCCATTAGACTTACAGAAGCACTAAAAAACCCTTTCAGTGGATGTTTAGTTGCATTTCTCACGAAAACAAATTTCCTGCTTATTTTTCCATCTGTTTTGTGTTTTGAATTAATAAAGCACTTAGGTGACTAAAATGTATGCTTTTTTGACATTTAGTTTTTTGCACTTTCATTACTTTCAATATAGTTAGCGATTCCAATGTTATTTAAAATAAATACAGTGAAACATCCCTGTGCGACCACCTCTCTGAAAGATCATTTTTTCATGGAACGAAATTTATTCCCACAGGCTCAATACTAATTTTACCTCCATCCAGAGACCACACCAGTTGAACTCCCCCCCATGGGGAACCAGTTTCGTTGAAGAAAATAAAACAAATTCCTCTTTTCTGGTCGCTTGAAGAGGGTTTTATTAGAATAATAATTTCGGAGAGCAAATTATTCATCAAACTTCTAAACTAAGTTTAGTATTTTTATTTATTCCGGTAACTTTTAAGTGTTTAAACATCTTTGTACCTTTTTAGGCAATGAATTTAACTCTGATGACAAAGTAAGGATTACGGTCAATAAACTCCCCTGCCTTAAACTCTGAAAGAAAGAAAGAAATTAATGAAATTGTCATAATTTTTTCCCGTCCAAAACAAAATTGCATTTATTTACTGAAATTCGAAAAGACTTGGAAATAAAAGTTATATAAGATAAAACCCTAAAACCAAAGCAAACGTCAATGTATTAATTTTTCAAACTCTGCACTAATTAACTTATATAATTAACTTTTGTTTTGATACTTAAATTTTCATATTTTTACCTAAAGTGAAAAATAAATTTTAGTAACATTAAATATTACCCTTTTTCAACAATTAAAATCTAGATTTAAACATGACCTCCATTAAGAGATCACCTCTCGGAATGACCAATTTTTATTGGAACGGAACGTGGTCGCTTTTACTGTATTAATGTATTTATAAGGAAAAACTTACAAGAATATAATTGAATGAAATTATTTATAGCATTATAATTAAATTATAATAATTTAAAAATTTGTTTAGAAAAAAACATAATTTAATTTCGAATTATCATCTTTACTCATTCGCTCTTCTTTCCACTCTCTTTCCACACGCATACACACTAAGGGGAAAAAATTATATGTGTTATTTTACTCAAACCTTTTTGAGTCCACCCAATATTTTGAAAAGTTGGCGCCACTGTATCTGTTAATGATTGATCTTAACTTAAAATTATTTAAACCATACGAATGGCTAATGTGGACATTAAATTAAATTACTGCTCTTCTGTTTCCTAAAAGTAGAATATGTATATTTATTTAACAACTTTATGTTCAGTGATGTATATGATATAAAATATGTATACGTAGATAAACAGGAACTTGAAATTCACAAGGGAACCACTTTTGGTGTTGCTTGCATCTAGCATCGAGACCTGGTGCGTTTTGTAGCCCTATACATAAAAGTTAGAGAACTGATAAAATTTCTCTGTTAAAATCATATTTTATATACTTTTTTATATTTTTCATTTTTTATTATTACATTTTTATTTGTTTATTTCACGCCAAAGATGAGTTAGGTCGCCAAATATGGCGCTACAATTTTTCCGCCAGCTTTATCCAAAGAGTAAATATACAGTACATATTACTAGTATATCAGATTGCGATTTTTTTTTTAATAATTGATAGCATAAGAAAGAAATATTAGGTTTTTATTTCTTTTTCTATACAGACGATAAATATATAAGTAATAAATATAATTCTATAAAAGCTTCGAAGATCATTGAAAACTATTTTTTAGTGAAATAGAAAATAAGCAAACTATTTTCTTTTGAAATCGAATGGAATAAAGTTTCGAATGTTTAAAATGAAATGTTGTTGTATTAAATGGTCCTTTGGTAAAAGTAATCATAAAGTAAATTAATATTTTTACACAATTTAGAAAAATTACTGTTGCTAAACATATCGGACATTAAAATTTCTAGCCATTACAAATTCAGCTATGACATTTGGCTAGGGTTGCCGGCAAGCTCTACTTTTGAAAATAAACGCCAACTGTTTCCCCGCTAAAAATATGAATATAAAGTTGCAATTTTTCAAAATTAAATTCGTGGATTTTTGAAGGAATTTTCGAACGCTTTTCAATATTTTATACTTATTATTAACTAATTTTTATTTTTAAATGCTTTTCTTTTAAAAAAAAACTCAATGTTAATAGTCCGATAAGTGGTCTCGAAAATTGCATTTTCCGAAAGTTATGCTGCTGTAAAATCAAGAAATATTATTTTAACAAAAAATTTTTATCGATTCTCAAACATCGTAATATAGGGCTTTAAAATGCACCAGGTCTCAATGCTAGGTGCGAGCAACACCAAAAGTGGTTCCCTTGTCAGTTAATGTAATATATTCACATACCATGAATATCATCTACTCCAATGAAATCAATATCAGAGGTAAATCTGATGAATATATGTATTATTATCAAACTGAATAATATTTTATCTGTTCTTTATGGAAGAAAATATGTATAATCATATACATATACTATTATAAAATGCTAAAGAAAAGGAAAACCAGTCAACAGTTATGCAACAGATTATTTAAATCTCTTTTGAAATATTTCCAAAATCTGGTTAAAAGTGTGTTGTTTGATTGTATAAAATTTTGTCTGTTGATGATGTCGATGAAATTTGTACTGTAATAAGTATATTTTCAAATGGTATCCAAATCCAACAAAGATCATCTCTAATGGTCCATGGAAAATGTTAGGTCCATATAAATTCATAAACTTCACAAGAAAATCACGGTTATCTGCTGAATTATCAGCCACAATACAAAATTACCAATCTTTGTCATTACACATTGGAAGCAAATGAAGAAATTGAAATTTGCCCAGAGTATTCCCATAAAACTCTTATTCATTTTACTAACTATAATATTTTCAGTCACATGGAAAAAGAAATGAGTTTTACAAGCGTGATTTCCTATTATGAATAGTGCTGCCATTTATATTGATTTATGATTACTACATAATTATTTGTTCAATTAGAAATTAAAATATTCTTGAGATAAAATCAAACTGAAGGCAAGAATGAAAAATTTCTATATTTAGAATAGACACTTTTATCCATAATGTCAAATAATTTAAAAATTTTAAGACCTTTCCTTTATGTTCAAACAAGTAATAGAAATATTGCATTTTCGCTCAAAATGTTTTCATTATTTATTTCTTTTATTAAGGAATAAAAAGGCAAGAATTAAAGTCTCTTTATTTAAAATATACACTTTTATCTATAATGTCAAATAATTTAAATATTTTAACAGCTTTCCTTCGTCTCCACAAGTGCTTTCCACAAGTAATAGAAATATTACATTTTCCCCCCAACATCTTTCATTCTTTATTTTTTTTTCTCATTAAGGGGACAGTTTACCTTTTCAATAATTTTGTTTATTTTAAAAAAATTAATTACTCGCGCAATGAGGGTTCCGTACAATAAATATGTAAATTATTAACTGTATTATTAAAAAATACCGTTGCTAAAAGAATAATAAGATTTTTTTTAAAAACTATATAACGTAGGGCTAGGTATAGCTGTATATACTAGAAAAGTATGAATGGGTATACCATAAAAATTCAAAGAGACATGAAGCCTAAATCTTTTCTCATTAAGGGGACAGTTTACCTTTTCAATAATTTTGTTTATTTAAAAAAAATTAATTACTTGTGCAATGAGGGTTCCGTACAATAAATATGTGAATTATTAACTGTATTATTAAAAAATACTGTTGCTAAAAGAATAATAAGATTTTTTTTTTAAACTATATAACGTAGGGCTAGGTATAGCTGTATATACTAGAAAAATATGAATGGGTATACCATAAAAATTCAAAGAGACATGAAACCTAAATAATATCAAATATAGCTATTCTGTATTATTTTTTTAACCCCTTAATTCTCGCTCCCGTGATAGTCTCGGGCTGTGTCTTTTATTAAGATTGTTTGAGTCCCACCAGTTTTATAAAATAGTGTAATTGACATTATTATTGTATCATTTTACCTGACATTAAATAAGGTGAATATTTCTTTTTCAAAAAAGTGGTACCAATATGCAATTCGAATTTTTAAACCGTAATTTAATGCGATCGTTAAGGGGTTAATCTTATCCTAATCTGTTTATGATGAACTTAACTCGGTTACTGACAATAAAAGTATTGCATATTTAAACTTCATTTGCATTTCATAAAACTAAATTCAGCGTAGTAACAATCTTTTCTTTTTACAATGTATATAAAACAAAATCCTTGTTCAAAGGTTAAACTTGGCATTGGGCTAAGCGCGCTTCGAAAGGAGGTCGCAAAGTTGAAACGCCGCCCTGGTCCGTGTCGCGTTTATCCAGATAGGTTTTTAATTAACTTTTAAGGAAACGGGGGAGGCGTAGTGAGAGATACACCCAATGCAAACTAGTCGCGAATCCAATGAATTATGTGATTAATATTAATGATTTATGTGTTTAATTCTAAGTAAATTAGTCTGTTTTTAACAGTTTGACGTTTATTGCTTTTATACTGGCTCTGGCCATTACATTACACAAATGTATCATTAAAAGTTATTATCTACGCTTTAAAAGCCGATGCTACATAGGGTACGCGGCCCCTGTCATTATGTATGTCCAAACCGCCCGTGTGTTTAAAGGTTAAAATCTCAGCTAATTACCGACGATTTTTTCCGAAAATCATTATCAACAAGGCTTTTATACTTCTGCTAGGAAAGGTACCATCAGCGCTTCTCAAACACTTTTGCTGAATGCCCGCAAATCGAAATTTGTGTTTAACGGAAAAATGCGCGTTTCTCAAAAACTATGTGACTTAGGGTAATCGCTATAATTTTCCTGCAAGGTTTAAGCTAACGTCTACTACCTCTAATTTTTTCATAGTTTTAATTTGAGTAGATTCGGAAATAGATGGGGGAGGGGGACATATTTTTGCACTACATTTGCGACGATATCTCTGCAACTATAATTCCTAAAATGAAAAGAAATGTGTTTTTGAGTTCAGCGTTACGAGAGCTTTCACATGATACCCCACACGATATAGAAAGAAAAGATTTTTTTTCAAGTAGCTTAATTAGCCCCTCTACATTTTTCCTAAATATATTTGTGAATGTTTAATAATCAGTAAATATGTGGGTCAATAGTTTTTATTACGTACCCCAATTTGAACTTTCCACGTTCCATAGTTTACGAGTAAAATGGCTGTGGAAGACGGACACAGAAGATATCTTACAATGGTTCCGTTTTTACTTTTAAAGTACGGAACCCTAAAAATCGACTTTTTGGCCAATTTTAAAGTAAACTGTCCCCTTAAGGAATCAAAAGATAATTACTAAATTACGCCAAGATGTTGCTTATTATTCATTCTTAATTATACTTAAATTTTGTTATAATCTTTCAATTTCTTAGGATCAAAATTTAAATTTCAAGCATATAGACAAAACTTCGATTTTGTATCAACTTTTAATGCAAGTTTTAAACCATTTATGCCTGGATTTTTGCTTTCTTAAATTTTTTGGTAAATCATTTTAAAATGTTGCAAAACAAACTGGAAAAATACTTTTAAAAAAATTAAGCTTTTTTTTTTTTTTTGGTATTTATTTGATAAAATGTAAACGTATTAAGCAAGGGAATATGCATTAATATTTATAATAATATGCATAATTATATGTTTTGTCTAAATTTATATAAAATAAGCTTTTACCTTGTATATTATATACCATAATTAGAATTTTTATGAACTACTAACAATATATATTTATTTCTTTATAGATACTAATAATATTATAATTATTATTAATAATAAACTAAGAATAATAGTATTTGAGGCTAAAAAATAATTTATTTCATATTCATCTTGAAAAGGACTTTGCATAAATAACTGTCTCCTAAATGGATAGTAAAAATATGTACCCATTCCTGCCTAGAGCCCTATATTTGGGACGTTACAAACATGCATAAAAAATTGGCTTGAACATATAATTTCACAATTTAAAAAAATACACATTTCAAAGAAGTCTACAAGCTAAGATTATGACTTATTTATTTGGATCCTTGATAGAAAAAATACAAATAAACTTACTATTTATATTTCGCCTTCTTGAAAACCGAAAAATCTATAAATACCGAAAAAGGGCCTTCATTTCAGAAAATAAATATCCTTCTTATGCTGTCATCTCTCGGAAACAGATAAAGATATTTATGGATAACTATTTCATACAATTTTCATGTTATAAAGAAGAAAAAAAATTACACAAATTTATTAAAATTCGAAGCGTCCCAAAAATGGGACGCTAGGCATAAATGGGTTAATACTTAAATAAACAATCCTGAAATCTATTATTTGGCATTTAATCATAATTAAATGTGGTCTACTTTTCTTATATGCTGATTTTCATTAAAATCTGTGACATGTCAGCCACAGCTGATTTGCTCATTTTCTATGGAATGGCTCTTTCGCAAAAATAGGCATGTACTTGACTCAGTTTATTGCACTTGGTAAATGAAATGCAAAAGGAAAGATTAATACAGGTTTCATTAAAAATGTATGAGGAAAGTTTTGAAATGAGGGAAATTGACTGTAATTTGATCGTGGATTTAGAAGCCTTCCATTGAATAGACTTTACTTCTATTTGCATCTGTTTATTTTATGTTTTACAGAAAAAAAAAATATATTTGTTAAATTGTAAAAAACAATAACAAAAGTTTTAATAATGTACGTCAAAATTTAATCTTCCAAAACTAATTGCGCAGTGTTAGCCGTAAGAAAAAGGCGTATACCCAGGGAGTGTACACTGTAGTTTTATTTGAGAAACAGGGGATATACGGATTTACTTTTAAAAATTCAGAATGTATACGGCGTGTAACCACCGTATACTCTACACGACATCCCTGGTTTTTCCACGATTTTGAGGCCCAGTTTTCATACATTTGAGTCACCATATCTTCTTTATGCTGCTTACTAAGTTGTCTCTTGACTATACCTAAACAAATGTAATAAATAAATAAATAAATAAAGGCATTTCAAAATCCATGAAAATCGATCCTGCTTTTTTTTTAACATGACATTTGTTTGTTCGTTTTTCAGGTATAGTTTGTAATTAATTTCTTATATATATATATATCTATATAAACAGAAACATGTAAATCCATTAACTTTTTCAAAAGTGATCGTATCAAACCGCTGAAAAACAGTGTTTGGAGATAATTGAGATTAAAGTTTTATATTCGCAGGTATCGCCGAGTCTGCGCGGATGAAAAATTTCAAATAAAAAATAGCCATGGTAGATTCATTTAAGGTGTATAATAGAAGTCTACAATAAATATTATCTTTTTAAAATAGTAAAGTTGGTTGGTTGGTTGAATGGGGTTTTATGGTGCAAAGTCCCTTTAGGGACATGCTGCGCCATGTCAAAGTGAGTACAAAAAGTATTGGTAAAAAGTGACTAAGATCAAGATCAGTTAAAAGAGTCCAAAGATCTTAGTTAAAAGACACAAAAATATTATAATAATAATTAAAAAATTGTAAAAGTTATAAAGTGATAATTGTTAAAATATAAGCAAAATATAAGATGATGTACAAACACTACATAAAAACAAAAATCACAGAATTAAAAAAAATAAAATCAATTAGGCACAAACTCTTCAAAAACAGTATTCTCCTCATCTGCACCCGAGTCATAAGACTGTAACTCCATAGCCTCTTCCACATAATTATGCAACTGTTTGGGATCTTTCAAATTAGTAAGCGATGGGCTATTAAATGTGTTCCTCCGTTTTTTCTTCACAGTTTTCCACTGTGAAGAGGTTTGAGTTGAGGAATTCCCTGATCCTCTATTCTGTACACATGATTTGTGCGATGGGGAAACATGAGGTTTTTGTATTTTACATGCAGATGAAACAAACGTTAGATCAGGATTCTGTTCAGTTAGCTTTTTTGAGTGACTTGGATGTTTTTGTGCTTCATTAACCAAAGGTATGTAATAATATACAGCAGAATCAAAATATTCTATTTTAACCAGTTCTGATGATGGGGGCCAAAGTTTTAATTTAGGAATAAGTATTGTATTAGCAGTAAATTTTACACTACGGGTGTTTTTATTTATAGTGATGGATTGTGTACCAAGCAGGGGCGGATCCAGACAATCGTTTTGGGGGGGGCGATACCGAGTGACATATAATCAACGTAGTCATACTTTCTGTTGCTCAAATCCTTCCTTGCAGTTAATTATTAAATGAATATGAAATTAATGCGATTTAAAAATATTACAGACTCTTAATTATCCGACATCCGATTAACCGAAACACTCGGTTATCCAGCACTCTTATTTTATAATCCGCCCTCTCCGCAAAATATCGTTTATTGTTACTTATTAGGTCGTAAAATTAAAAACGTTATAACAGAATTTATTTATTAAATGTCTTTTTTTTTTCTGTTTACTCTTATACTATGGTAATTATTTATCTTATTTTTTGTTCTTTTAGTTATGGTAAACAACGTTAATAACACAACCCTGCGATGATTATCTTTTTTAACTTTTGATAATTGATTTTGATGTAAGACTTTTTAAAAATTTGCGATTTATGGAAAATCCTAACGTGATGACATAGAAAAAAATGAAGATCATTTTTGGATTCAGCACTAAAAAATACATAAGAACCAATTATCGAAAGCTGAAAAACATAACCATCACATCCATTTTTTAATATCAGATTTCTGAAAGAGGATAATCTCTGAAAAAGGATTCCCTTCAGAAATCTGACGGGTCTTTAACATACTAGAAAGTCAAAATGTGTCATCTAAGTGGTGTGTATACCTCTTCACTGGCGCGGATCCAAGGAAGGGGGGGAGAGATCGCCCCGATCGCCCCCCCTTCTTTGGATAAAAAAATATAAATACACCGATTATCGCGAATTTCGACAAATGGTCGCCGAAAAAAATCAATTTCGTCAATCGTTCGCAAATAAAAAAGACGCGAACTTCATCAAAGGATCACGCAAAAAAAAACGAATTTCGTCAAAGGATCGAGCATAAACGCGAATTTCATTAAAGAAGCGCGGAAAAAACGTGAATTTCGCCAAAAAATCGGACATTTCATCAAAGGACCACAAAAAAAAAACGTGAATTTCGTCAAAGGATCGCAGAAAAAAACGCAAATTTCGCCAAAGGAACGCAGAAAAAACGCTAATTTCGCCAAACAATTGCAAAAAAACGCTAATTTCGCGAAAGAATCGCCCAAAAAATGCGAATTTCGTCAAAGAATTGCGAAAAAAATACGCTAATTTCGTCATAGGTCCGCGGAAAAAACGCACAAGTAGCACCAGGAGGAGATTCCCCTAGGTGCGCATCCACGGTGGGGGGGGGGGGTCGTTCGGGGCGGTCGCTCCCCCAAGATATAAATCCAATGTTTTTCTCGGCAGTTTTCGCGGAACAGACAGACAAGCAAACGAAAATACTTTTCAGGTGTCAATGGTAAACCTCACTGACGTTTCGGCAGGTAGTGAACAAAATAGGATTATATCCTGTCAAAAGGCATATGGCGCCATAATTTTTGACACTAATGGGTTGAGGTGGGGACGATGCCATTTCGTGTACCTTTTGTTGAATCTCTACAACAGAAATTGACAACGTTATGCGGATCCCTTTAAAGTGAAAGTGTTGAAACTTTTTCGTTCTTTCAAAGAAGCTGCAATTCTAATTTCTGTATAACGATATTTTTGAGGAGTGCTTTATTGTTTGAGAAAAGAATGGGATTCATAGCAATTTTCAAAGAAAGAAAGAAACAAGAAAAAGAAAGGTCCTTTGAAAAATTCAAGCATCTTAATGTTTTCTGAAGAAAACCAATAATGTGTTAAAAATATACTGTTATTTCCACCCACATTGGTAAATTTCAAGGGTATTTCATGAATGAAAAAAAAGTAGCAGTACCAATATTGGAAACGATAGGGCGAAAGGAAAGAGTAGGTTTATGGACCTTAGGAAGGACATAGAAACGAGCACAATTAGCGATAGAAGGGGTGACCAAACGTTTGGTGTTATCATTAAGAAAGACAGAATTTTTAATGACATGCTTGATATCAGATAAATGCTTAGTGAAAGGATCCTTCTTTAATTTGGAATATGGACCAGAGTTTAACATAGATTCAACGTGGGAAATATAATCAGATTTATTGAGAAGAACTGTTTGTACGCCTTTATCAGCCTTACTAATAAGAAGGTTAGGAACGGAGTTAAGTTCCTCATGCTTTTTTAAATCATCCTCCTCAACAAAAAGTGGCGTCCTTTTATACTTTTGTTTTTAGGGCGTTACGCATTTGTTCTGACTCTTCTACTCTGAATAATGAAATTAATTATCTCAAATCTCTTGCCCTTGCTCGTGGTTATAATCCCTCTTTGATTGATAAAGCTTTGTATAAATTTAATAAGCCTAAACGTCCTTTTTCTGATTCAAATAATCCTCCTAATTTTAACTCTATAATAGTTCTGCCCTTTTATTCTCTTCTCTGTTTTAAAATTGCTAAAATCCTTTCTCGTTTTAATTTTAAAGTTATCTTCAAACCTATGAATAAAATTAAATTCTCTTCTCTAAAAGATCCTATTCCTACTGAGAACCGGTGGGGTGTTTATTTTATTCCTTGCTCTTGCAATTTAGGTTATATTGGTCAAACAAAGAGAGCTTTAAAATTCAGATTAGGTGAACATCAGAGGTATATTGCAAATCAAGAAATCTCTAAATCTTCGATTGCTTCTCACTGTTGGTCTTCCAGTCTTTGTTTCAATTTCCCCATGGCCAAAATTATTTCTTCCCCGGCCTCTCCCTCTCACTTGGATTTTCATGAAGCATATTTTATTTCTAAAAATTCTGCTAATCTTGTCAATAATCTCCCATCATCTCCTTTCCTATCTCCAGCGTGGAAATTACTTTTGTAAATCTTTTCCATCTTCTCTTGTTTCTTTTATTTTTATTTTGTAAAAAAAAAAGAATCTTTTGGTTTTTTCTTGTTTTATTCTTTTATATTTCTTTATTTATTATTATTATTTATATTTTTTAATTTACTTCTTTTATTTTATTTTAATTTTGTTTGTTTCTTTTATTTCCATTTTTTCCCTATCAATTTCTCTTCTATTTTTTTTGACAACACTTTTCTCTTCTGTATGTTCCCCTTTCAGCTAGTGCCATCTGTCGCATTCTTTGCAACATTCTCTCCCTTTCAGTTCATTTTTGACCTTGTCCGCTTACGGACACGTGTTTACTGTAGCTGATGACGAACTGTTATATTTTTAGCTCGAAACGCGTCCTATGTTTTGATTTTATTTTATGGTGATTTTGTACAAAGTTTTATTATTTTAATTGCTTCATATCGACAGTTTTCGGTGCTGTTTCGCTGTCAACTTGGTAATTTGCTCTCCCCTTCTTTACTCCGATCTAACCCCACCCCTCCCCCCAGGTGGATGCGCGCCTAGGGGAATTTTCTCCTCACAATGCTAATTGTGCGTTAATTTTGGCGACCCTTTGACGAAATTCGCGTTTTTTCAGCGATTCTTTCGCGAAATTCGCGCATTTTTTTCGCAATTCTTTGAAGAAATTCGCATTTTTTTAGAGATCTGTTGACGAAATTAGCGTTTTTTGCGTGATTCTTTGACGAAATTTGCGATTTTTCGCGATCCTTTGACGAAATTGGCGTTTTTGCGCGATTCTTTGACGAAATTTGCGTTCCTTTTGCGATCCTTTGACCTGCGAACGATTGACGAAATTGATTTTTTTCGGCGACCATTTGTCGAAATTCGCGACAATCGGTGGATTTTGGGGGGGGGGCGATCGCCCCGATCGCCCCCCCCGTGGATCCGCGCCTGGTACCAAGTGAATTATTTGTTAAAAATGAGGGTTCAGTTTGGGTGCTTATGTGCCTTACGGATTTTGATTGCTGTTTGAGTAAACTTGAGTAAGATACTCCGACAGATGGGGTTCTGGAATCAACAAGTTTACGAGCTTCTGGGTAAGAAAGATTTTGAGTTATTTTAACGGTACGGATTTCTTTTTCAGGGATCCAGTTCGGACACGAACTGGAGTATGCCGTATGATCGCCCTTGCAGTTTATTCAGCGTTCAGAATTTTCACATAATTTACCGTCGTGGCTAACTTCTGCGCAACGAGCATAAGTAATGGAACCCTGAAAGGTAGTAGTAGAGTGCCATAACGCTGGCATTTAAAGCAACGGATAGTATTAGGAATGTAACGCTTATTGGCATTAAATCCACTGTTTTTTTTTAACTCGAAAACAATTGCACCAGTTACAGAGAATATTGAGCGATTGATCCCCTGCGGTGAACTCATTGAAAAATGTCTTAAAATTAATGTACTATTAATTTACAATTAAATTGTAAAATTATTAAAATGTTGTATTGTCGTCGGAAACACACCTTGTAACAATTTGTATAATTCTAACCTATCAGGAAGTGGGTTAAAAATCGATTGCAAAATTCCATATATATAAACTCGATTTGTAGTATCAGATGCCGCCTTCAGAAAAATCTACAATAGTCTTTTCCAGTTTTCCCGGTCAAGGGTCCATCCCTCCTACGCACCTCTGTTTCTCATCGCCTTTTCAATATCATCCATCCAGTTGTGGTCTTCCCCGTTTCATCTTTTTATTTGTTTTATTAATGAAATGCGATTTTGGGTAGTCTTTCACCACTCATTCTTTTAACATTGCCATACCAAATTAATTGCTTTTTTAAAATATAATCTAATATGGTTACCTTTATTTTCATCATTTCTTTGATTCTTTCATTTCTTATTCTTTTTATTCGTGATATCCTGCATGATCTTCTTACTGCATCCATTTCTACGGCTGCTAATTTCTTTCTTTCTGTCTTTATAATTCTCCATCCTTCTGCTACATATAACAATATGCTCTTTACTTATATATATTATACCTTCTTGTCCTAGCGATCTCCTTACTCCACTAAACAGAATTTAATAGTTTTACAGCTTATCTCCCCGGACAAATTCGGTATTTAATTTCCTGTGAGTCTCTTCCTTCTCTAGTAATGTCTACACCAAGATATCTATAATGCTGACAGCTTTCTATTTGTATGTTATTATTTAGATTTATGTCTGTCTCATTTCCTGCTATACAGAAGTATTTGGTTTGGTAACGATCATGTAAAGTACCCATCTCTCATATTCTTCCTTAATTTTTATCGCCATTTCCTCTAAATTATTTTTACTTTTTGCAATTATAACTTGATCATCTACGAATTGTAGAGTAAAAATTGATGTTGCATTCACATTAAGTCCCATTCCTCTGCAGTTCTCTTTCCAAATTTTCAATACTTCTTCAACATAAAATTTTAAAAGACAACACCTCTGTCTGAGTCCTTTATCTGTTATAAAGACTTTTGAGTTTTGACAATCTTTAGCCTATTTCAATCTTTGTCTTTGATTGTCTGTAAAATCCTTGAATTGCTCTAATAATATTTTAATTTATACTCATTTAATTTAATACATTCCATAATTTTGCGATTGGGACATTATCATATGCCTTCATAAGATCAATAAATACAAGATGAATTTGATTTTCCACTACCATTGACTTTTCAACAATTTGTTTAAGAAAAAATGTATTATCGATGCATGATCTTCCTGCTCTAAATCCAGTTTGCTCTTCAGTTTCCTTCATTCTAATTTCTTCTTCAATGAAATCTTTTAAAATTCGCCCTTATAGTCTACTAAACGTTACAATAATGCCACGGTAATTTTCACATTTTTGTCGGTCCTCTTTCTTATATTTTGTTGTTAAATATCCAATTCTCCATTCTTCTCGTGTTTCGTCACCGTTTAAGCATTTTTCGAATAATTGTGTTATTAATCTGAACAATTTATCGGTTTCATTTTTGATCAGCTCTGCTGATCAATTCCATCTTTACCTACAAAAAAACAGATTAAGTTAAGCAAAAGTGTAAAAATATGTAAATTTTATACAGGCAGTTTTTGAAAGCGCAGTACAGTCGTGGAAAAAAAAAAGTAAACACCCTTTACTAACTCTGCAAAAAATTATCGTCGAAGAAAGTGACTGGTGCCACACGATTGGTAATGAAGTCTACTTTTAAATGATGCATATAAAATTTGCTTAGGGGACCATCTGCATATTAAAACGAACTATAACTTTGTTTTTTTTTCAATAGCAGTACACAATTCTGACAGCATAAAGGAACTCTACCCTCTTCAGTTAGCCTAAAAACAAATTTTTATGCAATTCGTACGATAAGTTTCCGAGAAATTAATTATTTTAAAACGAGCGTATTTTAGGGGCTATATCCAAATTGAAGTTCGGTACTGGATTGTTGACCAGAAGAGCCCCGCATCTTAAGTGCCAATCAAGCAGTCATTGAAGACTTACAGGATAGCATAAGAAATTTCAAAATATCTAATCACTTCCATCATAGACAGTCCCTTAAACCATCATTTTGCCGTTTTTTAAGCATAATTTTAAAACTACTTGGAAGAAAAATGTGAAAATTTTGAATTTCCATAAAGCAGGACTTAATAAATCTAAATCCATCAAAAAATTGTAGGTTGCAATTCATAATTTTTTCGAATATTAATTTCATAATCCATATCATAAAATTATAAAATTTGCAAACTCAACGTATTCATGTTTGGGTAGTTTAGTATTATTGATACACAAAAAATTAGCACATTAGGAGTATAATTTCAGGAGATATTAATAAAAATATGAAAATGTAATTTAACATTAGAAACACTAAGTTTTGAATGTTTATAATTCACAAACTTATCATTCAAATGACTTAAAATTTGGTGTCTAGGCATAGTTTGAATCGAAGATTTGAAATATCTTGTTAAAACTGGGGTATTGCCATTGAAAAAAAAAATTAAGTTTGGGTTCGTTTTAATATGTAGGTGGCCCCCTAAGCATATTTTATATACATCATTTAAAAGTAGACTTTATTTCCAATCGTTCGGTACCATTAACTTTCTTCTACGATAATTTGTTGAGGAGTTAGTAGGGAGTGTTTACTTTTTTTCTCCACGACTGTACATTAGTATCGGATGCCCCCTTTCTAATGGTGAAAGTTGTATTTTAGAAAATGTAATTGGTAACGAGAATTTCTATTTTTGACTTTCCCCACAAGTTAACATGGGATTTCACGATAGATGAAGAACCGCTGAAGCGTCTCCCCAATCCCCTAATATTTCGTAAACATGTGGAATCAGTTGACTCATTACAAATAAATATTTATAACAATCGATAAAAATCTTGAGAAAATATTCGAATCGGTATTCATAACACACTTCTTGTGAAGCAGCTCCACATTAAAGAGACAAAATCAAAACATTATCGTTAATGAATTACAATTATTCTATCGGTCGAGTAAAGATGTCCTTGACTTATTTCGATGGATTCGATAACTCAAACTGGATTACGCTAAAAGAATCACTCATCCGATGTTAAAGAGATTTTTAAATTTCGCGGCGATTTTTTTTCTTTCCAGTCTTAACCCTTTCAGGGGCGAGGCATTTCTGCTCCAAAAATGTTCAAATAATTAATGCACACCGCAATTTACGAACAAATGTATTTGAAAATAATCAAAAGCTTTTCTTCATGTATATTATGAGGTCGAAATTGCACTAAAAAATTACTGGTGCCATTTGGCAGTTTGGACATTAACATTAAGCGTTTGCAGACTGCAAACGGTGCCCCTCAAAGGATTAAAACTAATCATGTGACGACATTCGCAAGCTAATTTTAAACCAACGCACAGGCCCGTAATAAGGGGCGAAGGGAGCGGTCGCCCTGGGCGCGGAAATGGACGGGGCGCTAAATTTATGCTATCAATCTCACCCCCCCCCCTTTTTTTGTAAATATATCTATCGGGAATAATTTCCAAATAAAAGTGCGTACATTTTTTGTTTCAAAGTTATTGCATTGTCCCTCACCCGAAACCCAAAAACAAATTTCTGACTAAGAAATTGTTCCTATTTTAAAACTTCTTTTAGGTCTTTGTCTTAGTCTCTTTTGCTAACCTTCTCTTTTCTGAGCCTGGAGTTTTCTTTATGTGCTTGTGACAAAAATATACTCTCTTTTTTTCCACACTTATTTCCCAGATCCCCTTTGTCAAAATATAAGTGCAATTTTCACTTTTGTTATTTAGTTGTTTGGAATTTCTGAATTAAAATTAAACAAAGTTAAAAATAAATGCGATATATGTATTCAATAGAATTTATCTCTGCTTCTTCACTTTGTCAATTTTGAGACACCTGTCGCAAAGAGAAGGAGGAGAGGGCGCCAAATTGAAACTTTGCCCCATTTGCAGTCTTCTCTTCGTATGGGACTGCCAATGCAGCCGTTCTTCGCAAATTTCTTGCTTGCATTCCAATATTTTAAAATAATTGTTTTCGCATAGTATATCTGAAGTCGAAGTATAGCATTGCATCCTTTTTCTTTCTCTTTCTACTTTTTAGAAACACATAGTATACAAAAAGTATTATAACCGTGATTTGTTATGCGTGCGTATATACACGATAATGTCCGAACGATACTCTCAACTGATCTCCGATTGGTCCGGTTGAGCCACCAATACAGTGTTCCCAGTTCCAGTCTCACAAAAAACGGAACTGGGAGACATAAAAAGAGGCTTCTAAATCGAGATATAAAAATAAAGTAAACCCCATGAAAACGCAACCTGCGTATAACGAAAGCCCGTTCTTAAATGTAAAAATTTCATTCTCCCTAACAGTAAAAATATCATAGAATTATACTTACTAAAACAAAAGTGCTATTTAAACCGGAATATTCTTTCTCACCCTTGAGATTCTGTCTTAGCAATGTCATAACACTAAAACAAACACAAAAAATTTATACAGTAAAACATTCGAAAGCAGAATCGCTAGAGGTTTAAACAAAATTCCAAAAGTACAATTGCACACTTGTTAAAATACAATGAAATTTGAACTTTTAAAACATAATTCCCTTGTAAACAGGATCTGTTTATGCAAGGTTTATTGTGAATATTAAAAGTAGAGAAAACAAAAGCGCTAGGAATCGAATACAATTCCATTTATGGCAGTTTTTCGTCTTTGCAAGTATATTTGTAAGGCATTCCTCAAGAAGCGGACTATAAAAATCTTCCGTTATAGGTAAGTTCTGTCTTCAGCAATTTTACTGTATTAATTCCCATTCGAAGCAGACTAAAGAATAGCATCGTACTAAAATAAATCGAAAAGAATTTGTGCATCCTGAAAAATCTAGACTTTTGGAGTCCCGCCCAGTCGTTACATGGGACAGGTTATGAAGTCTCTTAAAAATCGCGGGGGTCCCGATACACCTAGCAAATCGATACACCTAGCAGCACTATTCTGATGTAACAGAGAAAATACAAAAAAAAAAAAAAAAAAAAAAAAGAGAGAGAGAGAGAGAGAGATAACAAACAAGAAAATGTTTTGTGTATGTCTCTAAAAGATTAATTTATAGACCTAATTAAAAATTTCGTGGCGAAATAACGAGAGATTAATAAATCAACAATACAATCAACATTTAAACATAGTTACACAATAAATGCGATTAAACTGCGGCTTATTATTTTTTCAAGAGGCACGAAAACACAGCTATACATCTGAACCGGTGATATAATGAGGGGCTATTAGTGTATATAACTTACACATACACAACTATACACCGCATAAATTTTATTTACTTGCCTTACCGTAATACTATTCTTAAAGCATTGGAATATGAAATTATCATTGATTCACATTCACTCATGCATTTAACTGTAGATCTGTTTCCTTAATAAGTCTTCAAAATATTATTAATCTATTAATTGTAATTACAGTCGAACTTCCCTTTAACGAAGTTTTCTACTTAACGAAATTTTCTGCTGAACCTTGACTTTGAACACCATTAACATGTAAATTAATCTCCATATTACGAAAAATAATATTCTATATAACGAAGTTTATTTTACTTTCTTGCGTGTGTGTACAACATTCAAACGGAGAAATTGCTGTTGCGATGGATGTATGAATTTATTTCAGCGGATTGTATGAAAATAACATTTTTTATGTATTCAATCATTTTCATTCAAAAGAAGAAATGCTAAAAGCCTTCGATATAATAAGAAGGGGATTCCAGTTGCACGAGAATGTTACAAATGAATTGAAGAGCTGAGTAGAAGAACATGTTATGCTACATTTTCTTAAAAATTATTTTATCTTTTGTACGAAGTCGTTATCAGGTATGCTATCACATAGTAAAGCTAAAATACCAAAATTATATTTATCCTTGAAGATTTAAGACATTATTCATTAATATTTACTATTTCATTATTTAATAATGTAAATAATATTAATATTTTTTTAATATTTAAAAATTAAATATGAATAAGTTCTTTTGATAGAGTTCAGTACCACACCTGTTAATATTTTAAACACATGGTATCAAACAGAAAATAAATCATTAAAATTGACAACAAAAACTTTCACATCAAATTTCTTCAAATGTAATTTTTGTTACTTAACATGTTCTTCCACTTAGCTCTTCAATTGTTCGGGTACTTACAAAAATGTGAAAGTTTTTACGGACAATGTATTTTTTATAAGAATCTTGTACAAAGTAATATTATAGACTTTTTTAAAGTTAACGAATCGAAATACTAAGAAAAAAAAAAGAGAAAATTTGCGCAACACTTCAGTTTTTGTTTATCTCTCTTTATTATGGGTTATTTTAGATATTAATTAAATTTTTGCCATATGTCTACATTGCATAAAAAAATGTTACTACCAGGATTAAAATACATTTTTTAAATATTTCCATTTTATGTGTATTTTTCATTTTATGCATGTGTATTATATTTGACAAATTTCATGAACTTGAGTTGATTTCTGTTTAACGAATTTTCTTCATAACGAAGTGTTTAAGTGTAACGATGAGACTTCATTAAATGGACGTTTTACTGTATCTCCAAGTTGGCTTTATATGTTTCTGACCCAAACTTCTAATTTTTGTCTGAAATAAGATATAATTTATCAAAAACACACAACGCTTTCTTAATGATACGAATTTCATCTAATTAAAAAATGCTTTAGGTATACATTAGCTCGTTTTACCTTTTATAATGACTTTTGTAAATGATCATCACTTGCTTCATTCTATTACTTTTATTCTACCCCTATTCTATTATACATTTACTGTGCGTTCAAAACACTTCTCCGGTATTCGAATTAAAATTTTTCTATCACAATTACAGGGCTCCCAAATGGTTCGCCAACTGAATACCAATATTATTTTAGAAAAATTTTCTTTTTAGATTTTTCTTACAAACCGTCCCGGAATCACCTTTGAAAGTTAATTGTAGCGCAAACCTACCATAAAATTTTCTGTTAAAATATATTGGTATTCAGTTGACGGATTATTTGGAAGCCCTGCAATTAAGCCTGCACATTTTAATGAGCACGTATACACTGAAGAGCCAAAACATTATGACCACCTACCTAATAACACATTATCTCAGTTTCGGCCGTAAAAAAGCTACATCCGCCTTGGTATTGATGCCACAAGTACTTGGTACATGACCGAAGACAGATTGTACCAGATGTTCCAAGTAGCGGTCACGCAAATCCGGGATATTACAGCATGGTTGTTGTTTAGCTCTGAGCTGCCGTTCCATGACACCCCAAATCTGCTCTATTGTATTAAGATCCGTTCAGTTAGCTGCCAGGAACTTAAGTGGAATTCAGTATTATGTTCCTGGAACCACCCCAGCACAATTCGAGCCCTGTGTCTTGGAGCGTTGTCTTGCTAGAAAACTCCATTTCCAGTTGGGAGGAGAGATAACATTGTAAGGGTGCAACAGTTTTGCAGTGATGTTCTGATAGTCTGCGGCCTTCATGATATTTTCTACCACAACCGCAGGTCCCAGAAATGCCCATGAGAACGTTTCCCAAAGCTTAATACCGCCACACCGGCCTTTGTATGACCGGCTGAATAAGGGGGTGCAACAGTTCGCCTGGAAGAAGGAGTACTTTGACATGACCATCGACGGGTTGAAGAATAAATCGTGATTCATCTGACCAGGCATTTCTGTCCCATCGATCCATCGTCCAGTGACGATGTTCTTGGCCCTAGTGTAGGAGTAGTTGGCGATGATGCTTGGTCAACAGAGGCACCTGAGTGGGGCGTTTGTTGCATAGCCTTATATCCAACAGTAGCAGCTGAACTGTGTGTTCTGAAATATTTCTACTTGGACCTGTATTGAATTGGGGTGTCATCTGAGCCAGTGTCTGTCACCGATTTTGTATTACCAAGTGGGGGAGACTCCGGCGTCCTTTTTCTTTGATAACGCGTCGACATCCAACGCCATCGCGTCTGCTGTTGGTTTCATCGTCATTCATGAACTTTTCATAAGTACTAACAACTATACGCCGTGAACAACCCACGAGTCGAACAGTTTCGGAAAAACTCGTTCTGAGTCATCGGGTCATTGAATTCTGCCCTCTATCAAAGTCGCTTAGATCAGCAACCTTTCCCATCACAGGCAGAAGTTAGCGCAAAAATGATTCCCATACTCCCTAGCAGTAGTTAAATACCATTCCCACCTGATTACGCGCCCTCCACGTCAACCAAGAGAGTTCATTGGAAAATGTGGGGATGGTCATAACGTTTTGGCTCTTCGGTGTAAAGCATTTTCACAATTCAGACATGTATCTATTATGTCATTATAAACAGTAAAGATCATAAATAAATAGACTCTCATTTAAGTCAATACAGCTGAAATCGGTGATCAATAGAATTCCCGAAGGAAGAAACGAAATTTTGGGAATATAAATAGTTCGTGGTATTAAATAAACAGGCTCGCATCTAAGCCAATACAGCTGAAATCGATTATCACTAAAATTCCCGGAGGAAGAAACGAAATTTTAGGAATATAAATAGTTCGTGCGTGATAATAAATAAACAGGCTCTGATTTAAGCCAATACAGCTGAAATCGATGATCGCTAAAATTCCCGAAGGAAGAAACGAAATTTTGGGAATATAAATAGTTCGTGGTAATAAATAAACAGGCTCTCGTTTAAGGCAATACAGCTGAAATCTGTTGGAAACAATAATATGAAATGCGTTTCGTCTTTCGTTTGTGAAATGTGTTTCTTCGTTGTTTGTGACATATGCGGCAGGTGTCGCCACTTTCCAGGCTAACGTGAAACAACTCTAATAGACTGGAACATCACCCTTAATAACAATATCTTCGTTTTGTTCCTCATAGAGGGCAGAACTAAAAAACTTTGAAAGACACTAAGAACAGAATATCCTAATTTGAACTGCCAGAACAACGCTTTTAGCTAAGATCAGCGATCTTTCTTTGTAAATTAAAACTGTTGAACCAAGGCGTCGTGCCTGTACTCATGTAACCCTTTTTTTCTCAGATCTGGGCGTAGTATCTGTGTGATGAAGACGTAATTTTGTCTTCTCATTTTTTGCATTCTTTTAATCAGGAAGCGATGTTTAGCTCCTGAAGAATGCAGTTGATTCCAAATCTAGATCATTTAAGTGTGTATTACAGTAATAATCAAGAATTTGTATCGTGTATTAATCATTTATGTTTCTATTAAATTTAGTTAGTCTTCTTTAAAAGTGAAAGTCTGCATCACTACAAGGAATTCAGCACACAATACACTTTCTAATAAAATATACCTTTCAGAGCTTCCACAAAATAAAGTGCAACCAGTGTGTCTGGACGCTCCAGCATTTACACCCATACAGGTAAGAAGAATTTCATTTTCTCTTACAAATATATTTCAATTGAAATTAACTTTAAATTAAAATAATTTTTTGAGAACAATTATATAAAAGAAAGGCCTTTTATTAAGCACTCACGACCTCCAAAAATCTAATCATTAATGATCAATAAAATTCCCGGAGGAAGAAACGAAATTTTAGGAATATAAATAGTTCATGCGTGATAATAAACAGGCTCTCATTTAAGCCAATACAGCTGAAGTCAATTATCAATAAAATTCCCGAAGGAAGAAACGAAATTTTAGGAATATAAATAGTTCGACCGTATACAGAGTTAGCCTAATTGATTTATCGGGTTACAAAACACTGTGTATTTTGAGGTATATGACCTACGAAGACGGGTGATACATGACAAGATACATACACGCACCAATTTTTAAAGCCCGCCTCGTGGCTGGCTTGCAGGAACGCATCACTGCTACTGTGAATGACATTGACAGAAACATGCTATTGAACGTATGGACGAAACTGTGTTGCCGTTAGGATGTGTGCCGGGCGACTAAGGGCGCACACATTGAACATGTACCAGAAAATTGGTGAGTGTATGTATATTTTCATATATCACCCACCTTTGTACGTTGTATACTTGTAAATAAACAGTCTTTTGAAACTCGATGAATCCTTTAGGCTAATCCTGTAGTTCGACAGTATTTTCGTCGAAAACGGAAACGAAACCGAATAATCGGTTGGACTTTTACAATAACTAAACTTTTAAATTATTAAAATGAAGTAACATATAAAAATGGTAAAATATTCTATTCCATTTTCCTAACTTTCTGAATATACATGAGCAATTACAAAAGCATTACCAAACGTAAACATAAAATGTCCTTCAATACTGCTTAATGGTCTGAAAAGTTAAATTTCAAGATTCCGAAGTTTGAAATGAAATTGCATTCATAAACTGATCTCTTACGAGAATTTATTGAATCACGATCTTCTGAAATGGTTGCCCTTGAAGTATTGAGCAAATTCAGGTCGTGCGTAACGATTTTTACAGGTGATGGGGAAAATTAGGACAAGATATTTTTATTTCTTCTAGCTAGAGTTTAGTTTATCTCTTCTACGATATGCAAAGTTATAAATTTTAAAATACCGTATGTTTAAATTGATTTTTAAATATTTAAATTTCTACAGATAATTTACGATTATAGGAATTACGATTTGTATTACGGATAATTTACTGGAGGAGACTCGCACCCCCGAAGTTTATATATATTTTTTAGGCAAGGCAAAAACACAAGTTTTTTAGTTAACTTGACACACTTGTGAAATTTTTCCTTTTTTTTCTAATTACAGTGTGTCTTCAAAAATCCGGCATTCAGAAATCCGGCAACTTCAAAAATCCGGCATGAAAACCATATTTTTCCTACATTTTTCTTTTACACTTTCAAGTTACGGGAGAAGAAAATAGCAATTCTTTATGAATTAAAAACTTCAAGATCGAAAATAAAAATGCAAAAAAAGAATATTTGACTTTTTTTTTTTACATTTGTCAGAGACGATTATTTTCTGAACAAATTTTCTCGGAGCTGCACTGTTGCTTAGAAACGGGAACAACTTTGGGAAATGCATAAATTTGACTGGAGTATTAATGTATACTTTAGAAAAACAAGACTGTATTTCCGAAATAGACACTCACTGTAAAAAAAATCCGACCAGTTTTCCTGTAGGAATCGGAAAAATAGTTGCTCAGACCCAGTTGTATAGACCCAGCTCCAGAATAAAATCCGTAAAAAAAAGGAAATAGTCAATAAAACGGTATTTTACGGATCTTATTCCGAGCTGGATCGGAAAATTTTCCGGTATGATAAAGGCAACTATTTTTTCCGATTCCTACAGGAAAACTGGTCGGATTTTTTTACAGTGTTCTTCATTTGTATAAAATACGAAAATAAATAAATAAATAAATAAATAAAATAAAAACTTGTTAAATGACGGCCAAAAAAATTCAAGCAAACAAAGTTGACATCGATGTTTCCGAAATTATAACAGAAGAAATAATTTCACTCCTTATTAGAATTTTTTTCTTTCTGTAACATAGAAAATATCATATAAAGTAAGTTTTTTTTTCTCTTTTTTCTCACACAATTATCACTTAATAATGAATTAAATTATTGCTAAAGGCACCATTAAGAATATAGTACTATTTTTCATATTCATAGTTACTATTTTTGATATTCCTTCAAAAATCCGGCATAGTCGCACTCCCGATGAAGCCGGATTTTTGAAGTTATACTGTATATATAGCAAGACAGAATTTTGACTGTGATTGCTCAATAGAAGGAACTGCATTTCTATGCTCTTTATACAGTGAACTTCATAGTTGTATCTGTGTTTTTGTTGAGTAGAATTTCACTCAATTTTATATTTGAAATAAATTATAAAATATGTAGTATATCTAAATTAAAATGTTAATATTCAACAAGGGACGCTGTTGTGTTGGGCTTTTTTATTTATATTAACTGATCACAGCTACTGGGTGATTTTTAAAAAGCGTCGTGTTTTACTGTCCTTTCACATTTGCGCAGAAAAATAGTTCAATATCATAATTTTAATTATTGCATTTTAACTATCAAATTTTTGAATGATAATTTACAGATATATTATTATTTACAAAAAAAAAATTAAAAATAAGAAATACATTCTTTTGTAGTCAAAATGTCGTTACCGTAAGTTGTCCCAACAAGCAATTTATTAGGTAAAGATTTGACTAAGTTCTATTTAAAACAGATGGTTATAATTTTTTAATACATTTTTATTTATTAAGATGCTACTAATTAAAAACATACTTATTTTCATTAATTAAACTTATCTAGAATTTTTAATAATTTTTTAAACCGTGTCCCAAGGAAGAGTGTCATTGCTATGCTTCTGAAAAAAAGTTCATCTGGAATTTTTTAGAGAGTAGCACATGCCTTTTTATCAAGGCAAAAATACTCCTTAAAAGTCAACTTGTTATCAGGTTTAGGTGAATAGAGTAAATAGTTTTATAGTTTCAATAAAACAAGCAAAGACTTTGAATATTTTGGCGAGTATTTTTTTGTACGTCATTATACAGTACCCACTTGTAATTGATAATTAAAAGAACTTTTATTTCTTAATCTGCTTTTATTATATAAGAAATAGAAAATCATTGTATGGACCAGAAGATATAATGGCTGCCATTTATGCCGGGAGAAAAATAAAAATATTTTGCTTAATTTGTCATTACCGTAGATATCATTACCCAGTTCATTAAAATTTAAAAATTAGGTTTAAAATGTTAAATTAGTAATTTGGTCTCTGCTGATGCTTGTATATTAATGTATATGAGGTAAGGTAATTATTTACAAAAATTAAAACTTTCTGATTATCTCTAAAAATTTGATTTTGTTATTCCAAAACATGGACAGATTTTGAAAATGTCTCTACTATGTGTTAAATACAAAGAAATACACTGTACGAGACTATACTTTATATTCATAATTGTTGGTTACAGAGCCCGATTAACTTCATGTAGGTCCGGGGCACACATACTATTTGAGCCCCCCTCTTCCCCCACCTCTTCTAAAAATAACCTCGAGTTGCAAAATTAATACATTACAAACATAACATACAACCTTACGATGCAGTTGAAATTTTATACCTTTGTTCTCATATTTAAAAAAATTAATTATTTCGTCTTTGTGATGGTAATTAGAAACTTAATGACTTAAGGGGGCTCTTCACTCACTTGAAAACATCCGCTCACTAATGCTAAACCTATGGGCAGGTTTTTCCGAATTTATCGTTTAAACCTGAATATTTTTAAACGATTATTATTTTTCTTTTTTATAGGATAACTGAACTCGATCTCTAATGAGGCCAGTTTTTACTTTTTCGATTTCGGTTGCAGATTTTTTTTTAAACAAAGGTACTTTCACCTTCGGAACCGGTTTTGAAAGTAAAAGTACCTTTAATAAATAAATGTGCAACCAAAATCGAAAAAGTAACAAATTGACCCCTTTAGAAATAAAGCTCAGCTATCTTACGAGAATTTAAAAAAAAAAAATCGGTTGAAAATATTCAAATTTAAACGAGAAATTCAAAAACAACATTAGCGAGCGAATGTTTTCAAGTGAGTGAAAAATCTTCTTAAGTCATTCTCACAGGCATGTTTGATATAATATACAATTTTAAAAAATTTTAGCAGGCTCTTTAAACCTTTATGTACTGAATTAAAAATTCATAAAAATTTTATCTTCTAAAGCATTTTTCGCGAATTTTTGAAACTACATTAGAAGATTTACATAATCATTTAATAAATTTTAGAAGGATTTAGAAGGATTAATTGAATTTGAATTTATAGGGATTTTGTACAATATTTATAACCCCACTCAAATCTTTTATTTCTAAATATTTTTCTTGGTATTTTGTTGAATTAGGAAATGTACAGTCGTGGAAAAAAAAAAAAGTAAACACCCCCTACTAACTCTTCTACAAATTATCGTAGAAGAAAGTTACTGGTACCGAAGGATTGGAAATAAAGTCTACTTTTAAATGATGTACATCAAATTTGCTTAGGGGGCTCTCTACATATTAAAACGAACCATAACTTTGTTTTTTTCAATAGCAGTACACAATTCTGACAGCATAAACAAATTCTACACCCTTCAATTAGCCTAAAAAGAAATTTTTATGCAATCCGTACGATAAGTTTCCGGGAAATTAATTATTTTAAAACGAGCGTATTTTAGGGCTGTATCCAAATTGAAGTTCCGTTCTCGATTGTTGACCGAGAGAGCCTCCTTCTTGATCAAGGCATCTTAAGCGTCACTCAAGCAGTCATTGAAGACTGCTAGATTACAGGATAGAAGAAGAAATTTCAAAATATCTAGTCACTTCTATCATAGATGGCCCCTTAAACCTTTCCATAAAGCACGACTTAATAAACCTAAATCCATCAAAAAAATTGTAGGTTGCAATTCATAATTTTTTCGAATATTAATTTCATAATTCATATTATAAAATTATAAAAATTGCAAATTCAATGTATTTATGTTTGGGTACATTAGTATTATTGCTGCACAAAAAAAATAGCACATTAGGAGTATAATTTCAGGAAATATAAATAAGAATATGAAAATGTAATTTAACATTAGAAGCACTAAAATTTAAATGTTTATAATACAAAAACGTGTCATCCAAATGACTTGAAATTTCGTTTCTAGGCATACTTTGAACCGAAGATATGAAATATCTTGATAAAATTGGGTACTGCCATTGAAAAAAATGAAGTTGGGTTCGTTTTTATATGTAGATAGCCCCCTAAGCAAATTTTATATACATCATTTAAGAGTAGACTTTATTTCCAATCCTTCGGTACCAGTAACTTTCTTCTACGATAATTTGTTGAGGAGTTAGTAGGGGGTGTTTACTTTTTTTTTCCACGTCTGTACAAATAGAATGTTCTTACAATAGAAATATAGAAATATTTCCTAACTGAACCCCCCCCCCCCCCTCCAACGCCAAGGAAGCTGAAAAGATGCAAAGGCAAAAGAAATCCTACTTTTAAAAATATTTTTGTTTCGTGTAATCAAATAATGCTTTTGGAACGAGATAAACTAATGCATCTATAACTCATTCTAAACTGTATTACTGCTAATCCAATAATGTATTAAATAAATAATGTATTAAATAATGATGATAATTTAATGTGCTAATGATAATAATTTAATGTGCTAAATAATGTATTAAATGAATTTTATAAGAAGTTATTTTAATGGTACTTATAAGTACTGTCAGTAGATAAGGGGTTAAAATTTATTTGAAAACACGGAGATAATTCAGTGATAGCAAATAAATGATATACTTTTTTAATGCAATTGTAAACAGAAATTTTCTTTAATGTGTAGTTTCCAGAAAGTACACAAAATGCAATTTGGGGCCTCCTATCACAGGAGTATTGGGGCTCGGGTCCCATGTACCCTAGTAATAATCAAGCCCTGGTGGTTTACTGCGCTTTTTAAATTACTATATTCAAATAATATAAAAGAAAGTTCTGATAATCATGCCCACAACATACAGGTTTTAAAATGTACTTTTTAAACGGATAAATTTATCCCAATCTTTTCTTAAAGTAAAAATTAATGATTCGAATATAATAACTACTGTGATTTGTACGCGACATAAAAGCGTACGAATAAGGGTGTAATTCAAAGAGAATTAATGATGCCACTATAAGACTATAAATTCTATTCACAATGAAGATAAAGTTATTTTTTTAAAGAAAAATTTATAATTGTGGAAGATCTTTCATGATAAATATAAGAAACAATTGCAATGTCAAATTAATAGATCAGATTTAATAAATCATTCTATTCGATTTATTTCCCTTTAATTGATATCCCCATTTTATAAACACTTTATAACGTTCAAATAACACTCAATTAATGTGAACAGACTTATTGCACCCTTAAAACTATTTTTTACTCCCAAACACAGGGAAAGTATTATAAGGGACTGTACATATGTAAAACTATCACTTTAGGGCAGAGTTTCTCAATCTTTTTTTACTTCCCGGCGCAATTAAAGTTGTGTGGCACACTAAAATTATGATGACTTAACCCGGGAGAACTCGCTAGTGAGAATTTTTCTCACGGTGCCCAATTGCTTTTCTTTTACTTTACATCCGCTTAATATCATTTTATTTACTTGGCTTAGTATTTTTACTCACAAATAGGTAAAATAATTGAAATAACAGTTTTAAATTTTAATTGAAATGAAAAATGGTTTAAATAAGAGTCTTAAAAAAAGTACGACGGTGAGAGAAAATCTCATGCAGCGAGTTCTCCCGGGTTAAAAAAGGGAAGGATTATTTATTATTACATAAGAAATGACTACATATATTTTTTTTTATTTCTTAGCATCACAAACTAAATAAGACATCCGAGCCGAATAAAGGAAAATAAAACTATTTTAAATAAAATTCTTATAACCTTATTTTATATATTCCTCTTTAATATGGATTAAGCAGATGAAACACCGATTTAAGCACCTCTTTAACACTAGTTTCGGTGTCCTTCAACATACCGCCATCAGTACAAAGAATCATGGAATTTTCCCATATATGAGGCATTCTCACAATCTTTTAACTTTCATGTCCCTGAATAATAATTTTTTATTTAATGCACTTTTTTTTTTTTTTTTTCATATACTTGGGAACATCCCATTGCATGATTGCACAACAATATTAACGAGATATATAAGTTTTGGATGATGTTGGGGGTCCAAATACATGGAAAACTCCTCTACCGTCCCGTGTCCCTGATGCTGATTTTGAAGTTTGGAGCTGTCTGGATAAAATTGTTTCAATAAAAATAATTCGGTGTAATTTTTTTCTGAAGCTGGAACTATTGTTTTATATAAATATGTAGCTAAAAATTAACCGGCACACATTTTTAGGGTTGATATTATTTTTTTAACTCTGTCCCTGGGTTTTAGATTCCTTACCATCACTCTTCTAAAATTATACAGAAAATCACTTCAGATGAGGCGACGGAATTTTTTTCAAGTTTTTGCTCATGCAGAGAAAGAATACGCTAGAGAAAGAATATCTAAAATTCTTTGACAGGAAATTTACTGCAGAATATAAATAAGCATTTAAATATCAATTTCAAGCACCGTGGCTTTATTGGTAGTCTTGCCGTCCACAAGGTTTAATCCTGCAATTTTCGAGGTAAATTAATTTTTTTTTTTTTAATTTAATCCAATGTAAATAACTTTTTCTAAAAATCAATGAACATTTTCGCTACCACTTAGTCTTAACATGATCTGCCTAAAATAGGTGGTAAGTTTCTTTGCTGTTCCATCCTTACCGTCCCTTTTTCCCCCCATTTTGTCCCTTTTTTCCCCATTTTGTCCCTTTTCCCCTATACCATCCCCCTTTTTTTACCTTACCGTTCCTTCTTTAACACCCCTTTAAGACAATGTTATACCAAAATTTTGCACTAAAAATACTACATTGTCATTATTTCTTATTTGAATGTCCTGTGGGTACTATGCAAATTCATTATAAGTAAAAAATTAGAAGAAAATAAAAAGTTACAGTGGTAAAATGGTAAGGAAAATTAAACTCGCAAGTTTAACTTAAACCTCAGTTAAATAAAACATTTTTCGCTGCTGACTATTTTTTCTTTATTGTGAATCATTAAGGCATTCGTCTATCAGATTAAAATGTTATTTTAGCAAGTTTAATTTTGCCAGATTTTTTTTCCCCAAAAGTCAAAAAATTGTGAGAATGCCCCATATATGGAGGAGATGCGGATTCGAGATATAGGTTTATTGACCTGACCATAACAGCGGAGGAAAACACAGGCAACAGCATATAGGAATTTGTGTAGTGAAAGAAACTGGTAATGTGGAAAAATATCTTAATTTGTCACATTAGCATTTAAAGAGATATCTGAGTTGGACTTTTTTTTTTAATCAGAAGAATTTCTGTGCAAGATAAAATCTTCGGATAGGCATACTCTTAAATCATTTTTCAACGATCTTTTCTTGTCCATTTTAAATTGTAATCTTTTTGCTTCGGAAGAAGAAAAAAAAATATTTTTCCGTGAGCCAAATCTCCATCTTGTGCTGTGGTTGTAGCCTTGCCAACATATGATAGTGAGAAGTACCAGGCTGGGTATCGTTCCAAGTGGTTCAGTTGGTAGAACGCCGGGGCTCTATACCGAGGACCCGGCTTGGATACTTTTTCACTTTGTTGGCTATGCGCCTTTTAAGCAAAAATAAAATTTGAAATATTATTGAATGCGAGGCGTGAGGAATTTTCTACAGAAAAATTTCCAAGATATATATATATAGATTTATCATTCTTTTAATTTTCGAGGTTAAAAAAAACTCCGTCTATTTGGGAATAGTTTTCAGAAAAATGGTATTGAAAAGCATTGTGTTGAAATTTTTAAGTTTTCACTGTAAAAAAAAAAAAAAAAAAACGGACTAAAATGCGGAAATACTATTGGCAATCTAGACGCCAGTACTATTTCCGTATTTTAACGGAACTTTCTCCTGGTAAATTACCAAAATTTTTCCATTAAATTCCAAAAAAAAACGGAAAATTTTCTGTAATTTACCGGGAAAAAGTCCCGTTAAAATACGGAAATACTACTGGCGTCTAGATTGCCAGTAGTATTTCCGTATTTTAGTCCGGTTTTTTTTTACAGTGTTGATCGAATTTTAGATATTTTCAGGAACAGATATCTTATATATATCAGATATATTCATGAATTCATTTCTTTATTTTAATACACCATTGTGGATATTTCACAATGTGTATTGTTTATATTAATGAATAAGAATATCCGAATTTTCTAAAATGTATTTATCGAATAGTAATTCGTACAAAATAAAACGAAAGTATTTTGCGGATACACTTACCTGTATTTACGCTGCATCAAATGATGTAATGTATAAACAAATTTGCTAGTCGCACTACTTTTATACTATTTAATGTCACATTAAAATTCTCCGGAATAAAAATCGTTTTAATATATGACGTCATTTTCACAATTCAATGCATTTCTCTTGTAAATTTATTTCTTTGAAGATATTCACGGCTACATATATTATTTAATTTAAAAGTGTTTGGAAATATTATAATTTGATCTTTTAAAATATGACATAATATTCACCATTAAAAGTTTTTCAAGCGTAATAATTTAATTATTTTAGACAGTTCGATTATGACGATATTTAATATTTCGGAATTTTAGATATTACGTAATTAATTATCCTCTTTAAATGTGTTTCGCGTGTAATAATAATATTATTTTAAAGTTTTCGTACATTTATAATATTTTACGCATAAATATTTTGACGAAATTTTCTTTATTTTCTGTTGTTAACACGTGATCATTCAATTCTTATTTTAAAATTCCTTTCTGATTTTAATCATTTCACTTTTCAATTTCAATTTGAAAATGATGGTAAAAAACAAATCTAATTTTTATTTTTTCAAATTTTCCTGAAAAACATAATTTAATCACAATATTGTTTCACTATCGATTGAAATAAACGATAATTTCAATTATCAATTTGAAAATGACGAAAAAGAAGAAATCTAATAATCCCTATAGTTTTTTCCTGTTCTCCCCTTTTTTCTTAAAAAAAAAAAAAAAAAAAAAAAAAAAAAAAAAAAAAAAAAGGAATAATTTTGTTGCCGTTACAGATTGTCACTACAGAAATGTAGTTAAAATTAAAAAAAAATTAATATTTCGGAAACTAGTTCAAATTTTAAAATTCTATTACCAGTTTTGACATCTGCGGATTAATACGGATAATTAGCATTAATTTCACTGCCAAAACTTCCATATTTTTGGAGAAATAACCGTGAAAGTTAATCAGCCGTTTCATAAAATCGTTTCATATAAAGTCATTTCGTAAATTCGTTTCATAAATTCGTTTCATTAGGATTTTATATATAGATAGGATAGATTGTACAAATTTTAGTTGCTAATTAATGGCTGAAAAAAATTATTGATATACGATTGTTTGTAAAAACAGTTCTTTTTTTATGAATTCCATAAAGGGAAAAGTTACAGTCTCGATTTTTCTTTTAAATTTAAGACTCCTCACCCGTTAAGGATCGTATTTTATTGCCTTCTCAACAAATTGTTGTTGAAGTTTTTAAAATTTCCCGTACAATTTTTGCAGGAAAATTTTCATTTGCAATAAACATTTTGAATTTTAGAAAATTTAGGATTTTTATAGTTTAAACATAAATTTATGTTTCGGATCTCTCTGAATTACTGATCTATATTTTGTCTGTATACAAGGGTTGAACGTCTCGGAACTTAAGCTATACAGTACAATGCAGCTGTCGAGTGTCATAGTTTTATGGAGTTGGTGGTAAAACAAAGCCAGTTCACTTTGTAAAAAAATATTCTTTATGAAACAAAATTCGTGAATAATCGTTAAGTATTCGCGAATGTTGAAATGCTCTCCATTTTTTATTTCACGAATAATCAAAACTAGCGAATGTTAAGGGATTATTGTATATAAAAAGAAAATGAAAGAAAAAAAAAAAAAATTAATACAGCGATAACGATTTCATTATGGAAGAATTGGGGAGGGAGGTATGAAGGAGGTTCAGCAGTTTTAGGTTCGTACATGCTTATGAAAAACTCCAACACAAAAATACGGGGACAAAAACTTTATTTTAACTATTAAAATTACTAGAAAGCAAATTAGAATTACAATAAGGGGAAATGGATTGCTTAGAAATAATGGAGAGAGAGAGGCCCCCATTTAAACAAATGCACCGAAGTGCAGATACAGAAAAATTAGTACCTTCTCAGTAAATAGTCAGCATAGAGGTGCTTATTTTACAAACAGCTTCGATAACTTGGCGTTACAAATCCATCGCCAATTTTACTATTATAATCGTGAACAAAGGTTTATTGGCGCGCAAAAATGATTATACCACGCAATCTGGTATCTCTCAAGGCATCAATCAAATGGTTGTTAAATAACTGTCACAAAGCATAATCAAAACGCCATCAAAGTTCTGAATTGAATAAATTTGTTTATGCTTAATAATGTTTTATATGATAAAATGACCATTACAAGAAAATGTGCAATAATTATAAAAGGCATCTGTATTAGACAAAAAGGAAGTTAAAATTAACTGCAATCATTTTCCGAGACATAAGCTATAAACTTCATTTTATTTATGTTTTATTATTACATTGTAACAGCGAAAGATAAGCAGTAAATAAGAGTGAATAAATTCAGCGTGGGCATATACGAATCAAAGTTACTGACAGCTGCGTTTCTCTTTTTGTGATTTATTTAATGACCCACTAGTTATCTGAAAGTAAATTGCTTTTCTGGGAATGAAAGATTACAACACCTAAAATGAATATTACTACTTTAAATAAACCGAGGTTATTGAAAGAAGAAAAACCTAAGAGATAAAATTCGATACGGAAAATAAGCACTTAATTAAATTATAAAATTTTAACTTAAAGAGGGGGAATAACAACACATTTTAAAAGACAAAAAATAAATGATTTAAATTAATTTAGGAGAGAACGTGATATGTGATAGGATCTCTGTCACATATCTCACCGGACAACCCGAAGAAAGCTGTGACGTGTACGTTGCAGCTTTATACCTATGTATACCCTTTGTCCACCTTCGCACTTACATATTATGTACCCTAACACAATAATAGAATAACTATTTAAAATGATATATGAAGAGGAAACTATCTTAACTTGTACCTCAAACTCTTAAAATATAGTTCCCGTAAAATGTTTTATACAACAGTAAGTAGACACATTTGCTTGCATTAAAAAAAAAAATTCTAAAGAATTGTATATATATATTTTTTATATGACTGAGCGCTCATATTATTCAAAATAATCTTTTCTAATAAAATATTCCACAAAATAAGTGTGCCACAATTGTTGATGACATAGGATCCTATAATTTATTTATTCATTTGTGGCATTGTGTTTGTGGTGCTGGTACCAGCTATTTTGTCATATATTGTTAAGGAGAAGTATTCACATAAACTGTATTTATCACTTCTCAAAAAAATTGATCTTACAAGAGATCATAATATGCAAGCAAATAAAAAACAGAACAAAAACACACCAGCAAAAATTAAAATGTAACTTTAAGGATATGTGAATCCCTTTATAAAATTGAAGTCCATCTGTATTATCTTAAGTTACATCTCTACTGGTATATGAAACTAAAAATTTGTGCTTAACGCACAGGACTACTTGAAAAATGTGCACGCACCACGCGCGAAAACATATGTAGCACTAACACAATTTATAATGGCGTCAGCTTAGTGCTTCTGCCCTAGATAAGAAGAGAAATTTTGTTTTAGATTCCTGCATTATAACTAAGTTCCCGTTCATCAAAGATGAAAGAATATTATAATTTAGTATATTATGAATTTTCATACTGCCATCCTGACTTTCTGTGTATTGTATAAAATTTAACTCCTGGCAAAATTAAAAAAGTAATAAGAAATTGCATACTATTTTATATAGTGTAACAAGATATCTTACTCGATCTGCCACCTTCAAGTAAGAAGTATCCAATGAAAGTGTAAAAAAAAAAATGTTACCTGTTTAAAGTCAACAAATTCGAAATGTATGTGTAGTTAAATATGTCATGTGACGGATAACTCCTAGTAACTTTAAAATCTTTGTACAAAGACAAAGTGGTGGTGTCATTGATATGTTATGACATTATGCAAATACAAAAAAAAATAAATAAACCTGTTAAAATTAAAAAAATGGTAGAGTATTTTAATATTGAACATGGTGTAAAATTTAAAATATTGAAAAGTAACAGGAAAAAAAAAAACCGTGTGTATGAAGGGAGGGAAAAGCAACTCCCAAACTCATAAACTACTTGAAATAAACACATGAACAAATTGTATAATTCCACATGAACTATATGTACTAATGTCTCAATGAACTAAAATTGAAATGTATTTGACAACAAAATAAACAGACAGTATGTGTGTAATAACCTAAAGCACTTGCAAACGAGTGAGATTCAATTACATAATTAATGAGTTATCATTAAAATGTAATGAATAAGGGTTAATAAAACAAATGAACTACTTGTAATGTGTGTGTAAACTCTGGTTAAACTCTAAACCAGCCAGTGTACTACTCAATGAACTACCTGTAAGAAAAACAAAAAGAAATACTGCCGAATAGATCGCTAGCAAAGTACAATGTGTAAAAGCAAATGAACTACATATGTAAATTAACTCATGAACTAGTGTAATGAATGTAAATGAATGCAGAAAAAGTATTCTAAATAAGCAAATGTTGTGTAACATAAACAAATACCCAACACATGAACTACTTGTGAAAAAAAATTGAATAAATGGTTGACTAAGGGTTAAAATTAAAATAAAGATGTATCTGCCAAAGTTATTACTGTATAAAGTAAACGAAAATGTGCAAAAATGCACAAGTGCTCAGCAGATTGCATAACTCTGCGCTAAAATGTAGAAGTTATGAGAAGCTAAACATGTTCCAAGTAAAAAAAATGAAAGAAAAAAAAACTAGCAAACAAGCTATATACCTTATGTCATATGAATGTATATATCCGTCACAAGACACCTGTGAGACTTTTAACTCACTAAAAAAATTTTAAATGTGAAAAAAAATGCAAAAGATTTAATTTAATGACTATATGTGAATAGCCTTATCAAGAAAAATAATGTACATAACCGCTCACATTATGCATTTGAATAAAATTTATAAAAAAAAACTCTTACCGATATCAAATATCATTTCAGTGATAATAAAATTACCTTATGTTATGAATAAAACAGCAACGAGTCACCAGCCGCGCATAACCAATGAAATTAAACAGTATATAAACTGCATGTGTAAAAAAATGTACACCCAATTAATTGTCTCTTGCATAAAAAATTACGATGAATGTGTCAACCATGTACAATAGTTAAATTATGACATAATTTCTGAAAACTTTAAAACACACCAACAAAAAATATCTTACATTAAAACAAATCTATCTAAAAAAATAAATACAAAGTTATGAATGCAGTGAAAAAAAATGCAATATAAAGCTAGTTACAAATGCTGATAAAAAGAAACCAAAACATGCACAGATAGTTATGAATGTCCTTAAGCATGGTGAGTGTTAATTGAAATAGAACAAAATCAGTTAAACTGAACGAGTAAATGTGTGTGAGTGTGTGAAGTACCAGGCTAAACATGACATCACAACAACCATGTGCATGAGAGGGGGAAAAAACATGTGTGATTAATACCCAACAATGCTATCTGTCCATACCAAGTTAGTAAAAAAGTGTCAATTAGTGTAAAAGTGGAATCCATAATCAGCATTAGGAAACAATTGCAGGTGAATTTTAGCAATTTAAAAAAATGTAAACAATACTCCAATTGTAAAATTAATATTAGTGTAACTCCATCAATCATGTTAGAAAACATATCCGATCCCTGATTAAGCTAGCGGCCAACTTGCTTAACCATAGATCGAAATACACACCTCAGGCATTTTGCTATCCCATGGAAAATAGCACAATGACTGAAGCATCCCACATAAAACACGACAGAGCACTAGCAATCAAACTTACCCAAAAGGATCAAAACCATATATTAATGTAATGCATGTCATTAAGAAACTTAAAAATAACTGTTTAAAACTATACGACAAACCTGTGTTGTACATCTTATTTATTTTGCAAAAGCAAACAAGCGCCAAAAGGGAAAAAAAATATTTTTTGTAAAAATGACATGATGACTCGAGCTTGTAACATACGTAAACTACATGTATGTCAGGATAAACTAATCTAAGATTACTAAATATTTTGCCGAAGTTCCCAATCCAATAAAAATTTATGTGAAGTAGAAAAGAATCTATTATTTTTAATTATGATAACGCCAACTGTATATAAATTTGTAATCAAGTGCCCACATCTAAATGAAAAAATGTTACGCTTACCTGCTCCTCTATAACTATTTTAAATTATCACCAATATGCAAATCCCACACACTTCACATTACTCCTAATCAGTGCAAAAAAAATTATAATAAAGTCATAAAACATAAAATTTTCTGCATAGAAAAAAAATATATTAACTATCAAAAAAAAAAAATTGCAAAAGTGTGTCCAAGATTTAATTGTGTAAAAAATATATATATATTTAAAAGCACGATATACACAATATAAAACAAATATATATAGACTTTTTTATCTATATTTTTAAGAAAGGTTGTATAATAACTTCTTAACTCATACTAAAAATTTAATAAATACTAGAGAACTACTCTTAAAAGAGACAATACTAAATATGTTGCCCTGAAACACAAATGTGCAATTTAAATCATACTGTCAAGGTCAACAGACACATACGAACCAGCGTAATTTACGTCCAACAGACGATAAAACAACACAGGGCAGCACTTCCTGATCAAAGAGACAATAAAAACAACATATTATCTCTGAAAGTGCGGCAATGTGCCAATGCAAGACATTTTGTGTGTATCTTATACAAATCAAATTTAACTTTTTTTTACTACAACTGTATCTTAAGCATTCATAAACTCGGTATAGGATTGACATGCTTACATGTCCATAATAACTTATCTTTTTAAAAGCATTAAATATCAAATAAGAAAATAAAATATTAACTACTAAGTTAATTATTATGTCATTCCTAACTGCCAAACAAAAAAAATGTGCATCAGACAAACTTAGATAAATTTCAAAAGGCTGTTCTTTGTCAAACAGCGGCAAGGAAGGCCAGATATAGTAAATCAAAAAAAATCCATGTAAATCAAGAAAATATTAAAGTATCTAAACAAACATAAAATAAAACTGTACTGGAAATTAACTTAAACACCTACCTTTTAAACAATTTGTAAGTTTAAAACACTAACCAATATTTATTTATATATATATATATAGGTGCTATCTTCTTTCTTCCGGTTGCGACCTATTATAATGATCAGTACTAATAACACTTTGAAATCACCAAATACACGTAAATTTTAAACAAGAAGCATGTATAGGTCAACATATATTATCACATCATGTAAAGAGAGAAAACTGAAAGCGAAAAAGTAAAATACTGTATTAAAGTTTTAAAAAGAAAAAGAAGCATTTCCCTGTTCATGCTTTTGAAAGGAATTCTATTTAAAAATTGTAAAAAATGTCTGGCTTTATAATCCTTGGTACACATTCTTTTTTTTTTTTTTTTTTTTTTTTTTTTGCGTAGAACAAACCAACACCGGTCGAAACACATTTTTTTTATATTTTCTTGCCTAACACCATATTTCAAGAGATTTCACAAATAGAAGAGAGCCGGTTCTGTATAAATTAAGTTGGTGCAATCGGATCATCGGGCAGAGAAGGAAGCGAATTTCACAAACAACGATTGATGATTGATGAATATGCATCCCATTATGTGCAGAAACATACCAGTTCACATGGCACTGAATTTTAATTGAAGATTTTTTTTTTAAATTTTGTAGAACACGTCGGCTGCCAAATAAAACCACGACACAGAGGAGCACATAGAGTAGGTGATATAGTGTACCACTGATCGCAGGTGTGAGCGTAGAAACCAGTCAGCAGCAGGGCCGTAGCGACCGCCCCCCATACCCCCCATTTGGGGGGGGGGCCTGAGCAAAGTCAGGGGCCCAGTAGTGAGCTATTGTACCTTTCAGCCGAATGTTGTTGTTTTTTTTTTTTTTTTTTTTACTTTTTAAATTATTTTTTTATGAATTTTTAATAATATTTTATTTTGTTTTATCGGAATTCATTTTTTTTTTTTTTTGTCAAAGATCTTGATTAGATTTAGAAATAGAAAACAGATATGTGCTTTTCTTCTATATCCACCATTTTTTATAAATTTTTTGAAGGCTGTAAGTTCTACTTAAAAAATAAAATGGCATTTTAGTATTTTTGGGGTGCACCTATCAATGGGCGAAAAAAGTGAAACCAAAGGTTCAAAACTTCTTTAATACTATTACTTCCATCAAACGAAACAGATATGCGCTTTTTTTCTACAGGAACCATTTTTTTAAAGGGGCCTAGATGAAAGAAATTTTGCAGGCTCTAGATTCTTTTTGAATTGTCTTTTTTAGGGCCCCCTATATAAATGCGAAAAAGTTAGAGCCCAAGATTCAAAACTTTTAAGCCCATTTTTGGATCCAAATTTTTTAAAAATATGCTTTTAAAACTCACTTAGGAACCCAATAAGTTTCAAAACTTCGTTATACTATTACTTCCTTCAACCAAATGTGCTTCCTTTCTATACTCATTATTCTTTTTAAAGGTTCCCAGATGAAAGAAATTTTGCACGCTCTTAATACTTTTTAAATTGTCTTTTTGGGGGCCCCCGATAAAAGTGAGGAAAAGTTGGAACTCAAGATTCAAAACTTTTAGGCCCCATTTATATTATTCAAATGTTTTAAAAATATGCTTCTTAATATCATTGGGGGCCCCAACAAGGTTCAAAACTTTCTTAATACTATTACTTCTTTTGACCAAAACAGATATGCACTTCCTTTCTATAGCCAGTATTCTCTTTAAAGGTTCCCAGATGAAAGATAGTTTGAAGGTTCTGATTTCTTTTTGAATTGTCTTTTTTAGGGCCCCTTATAAACGGGAGGAAAAGTTGGAGCCCAAGATTAAAAACTTTTAGGCCTCACTTTTTTATTCAAATGTTTAAAAAACATGCTTTTCAAACTCGTTGGGAGTCCCAATAAGTTTCAAAACTTCCTTACTACTATCAGTTCCTTCAAACAAATGTGCTTTCTTTCTATAACCAGCATTTTCTTTAAAGGTTCCCAGATGAAAGAAATTTTGCAGGCTCTAAATACTTTTTTAATTAACTTTTTTGGGGCCCCCTATAAACGGGAGGAAAAGTTGGAGCCCAAGATTCAAAACTTTTAGGCCCCATTTTTATTATTCAAATGTTTTAAAAATATGCTTCTTAATATCGTTGGGGGCCCCAATAAGGTTCAAAACTTTCTTAATACTGTTACTTCTTTTGACCAAAACAGATATGCACTTTCTTTCTATAGCCATCATTCTCTTTAAAGGTTCCCAGATGAAAAAAAAAATTGCAGGCTCTAAATTCGTTTTTAATTGTCTTTTTTAGGGCCCCCTATAAAGGTGAGGAAAAGTTGGAGCCTAAGATTCAAAACTTTTATGCCCCATCTTTTTATTCAAATGTTTTAAAAATATGCTTTTTAATCTCGTTGGGGGCCCCAGCAAGGTTCAAAACTTTCTTAATACTATTACTTCTTTTGACCAAAACAGATACGGACTTTCTTTCTATAGCCAGCATTCTCTTTAAAGGTTCCCAGATGAAAGAAAATTTGCAGGCTCTAAATACTTTTTTAATTGACTTTTTGGGGGCCGCCTATAAAAGTGAGGAAAAGTTGGAACTCAAGATTCAAAACTTTTAGGCCCAATTTTTATTATTCAAATGTTTTAAAAATATGCTTTTTAATCTCGTTGGGACCCCAATAAGGTTAAAAACTTTCTTAATACTATTCCTTTTTTTTTTACCAAAACAGAGATGCCCTTTTTTTCTATAGCTACCATTCTTTTTAAAGGTGCCCAGATGAAAGAAGTTTTGCAGGCTCTAAATACTTTATAAATTTTCTTTTTGGGGGCCGCTCTTAAAAGTGAGCAAAATTCGGAACTCAAGATTCAAAACTTTTAAGCCTCATTTTTTTTTCAAATGTTCAAAAAATATATGCTTCTTAATCTCGTTGGGGACCCCAATAAGCGGGCATCTATGTGCATTGCATATGCCGCCTATCCACTTATGTTCGACCTGTTTCGTTTTGAACATTTCATTTCTCTTGTCTCGATAAATTACTTATGTTAACTATACATAAATTACATCGTGTATTTATTTAATCTACTAGCAGAGCTTCGCTAATTGCTTTTTTAAAAAAAGAACCCATTTTTTTGAGTTCTCCATTGGGGGCTTTCACTGCCTTTCGCAGCGTAAACCTTTTCCGGATATTCCCGCTCCGAATCAAGCAATCATTGAATTTTTCGATATTTTTCGAATTTCGATGATTTTTTCGATAAAAGTGATAGTGTCCAGATAAAAGTATACTTATCCAGCATCGTAGCTCAAGTGCTACAGGAGCAAATTTGTTATTTTTCCACTTCAGCTTAATTATGACAGCAGCAAAATCTACTGGATAATTCTTCGGTTTCAGAAAAAAAATGTCAAAAAACTCCGCAAAACGCGAAAAAAAAGTGTAAAAATCTTATAAAAAATTGGGCAAAAATTCAAAAATCGCTGAGAGAAAATTGATTATATCGAGCCAAAAGATTGTAACTGGGTTGTGAAAAAATTGCCGTGAAAGACAAAAATATGTTAAAAATCACATAAAACGTTCGTAAAAAATTCAGAAATTTCTATGGACATATTTTCTATATTGAGCTAAAAGACTGAAACCTGATGCCTTTTAGGGATGTCAAAAATCTGTGCTGCAGATGGCAAAATTTTTACTATATTGGGATAAAAGATAGAAACTGGGTTCCTTTTACACTGTCTCTCCAAGAAAAAAAAAAAAAGAAAAAGAAAAAAAAAAGAAATCAGTAAATTGAAGGATTTTTTCCGTAACTTTTTCTTTCATTAGAACACACACACAAAAAAAGCTTTGATTTGATTTTCTCATTTTCCGTAAAAATATAGAAAACTCACCAATCTAACATAAGAGTTACCTAACATCCTTACTAAATTTGAAGATGCATTTTTATCAAATCAAATCACAGGAGTGTTCCGCCAACTTTGCTGCATTATACTTTTCCCTATTAGAAACTGAACTTTTACGCATGACTTTTTCCTTCATAACACGAAGAAGTCGCGAATAAAACATCAAAATTTCTAGAAATTTTCCTTTCTAAAGACGAAAGTTTCTTCAAATGTGAGATCAAATCTCTTCTAAACACGGGGGTCTTAAAAAGGGAAAAAAAACATTCGTGAAAAATTCAAAAATCGCAAAGGATAAAATTTAGTACATCGGGCTAAAAGACTGAAACCTGATTCCTTTTACTAATGTCAAAAAATACGCGAAAAAAAGTTAAAAATCACATAAAAAATTCGCGAAATATTTAAAAATCGAAGAAGACTACTTTACTATATTCGGCTAAAATGGAAAGATGGATTGAAAATAGATTCCTTTTATGAATGTGGGGGAAAAAGCACGAAACTCGAAAAAATACAAAAAATATCGTAAAAAATTAAATGAAAAAAATTCGAATAAAAAAAATTAAAAACCTGTTTCGAGCAACTTCAGGCATACAGGTAACCTTCCTGTCAAATTTTGAAACAGAAAAACATCTTGTGAAACAGAACATCTTTTTAAAACAGAAAAACATCTTGTCAGACAAAGAAAAACTCTGGACAGACAAACGTCTGTCTTTATTATTAGCTACTAGGAAACCCGTCTTCGTTGCCCAAAGAAAGGTACCTTCTATCCGAAGGTTTTTTTTTTTCTTCTTAAATTTCAACTTGGGTGACAATTTTAAACTGGAGAAAACCGGAATATATGAAAACAACATCCCAAAAGTATTTTTTTTTTTTAATTAGTAAATCTGTACATATATATGTATTTAATAAAAGGCACCAATCCGAGAGGGAAAAAAATTGTTATAAGTGAATATTTTCTGCTTAAAGAAAATCTGGCTGGGCCACGCGGATAGCATTGTCAAACTGAAGAGAAAATTGAAAATACGAAAACGACTTCCATATTTTTTATTTATTTATTTTGTTTATGAACAATACTTAGCAATTCTACATTTGTAAAAGGAATTCAGTTTCAAACTTTTTTGCCAAATTTTGTCCTCTGCTGTTTTTAAAATTTTCGAGAATTTTTATGTGATTTTTAGCTTTTTTTCACTTTTCTGGTAGTTTTTTTAATATTCGTAAAAAAAAAAATGGTTTCAATCTTTTAACCCAATATGAGTAAAGTTTGATCTGTATGAATTTTGAAAATTTTTATGCAATTTTTGGCGTTCTTTCGCGTTCTTCGGCGATTTTTTTGACATTTTTTTCCTAAATGGAAGAATTCTCAGTTAAATTTTGCAAGTCCTTTGATTAAATTCACATTGTAAAAATATCAAATCTGTTCCTGCAGCAACGTGAACGAAATGTTGAAAATTTGAATTTAATCTGGATCTAAATAAAAACATTACAATAATTCAAGGTTCGTATGATTCGAGATCGGAGCGGACATAGCCCCTATGGGTGTACGCTGCCGAAAGCAGTGCAGCCTAACTACAAATTCGTTCAATTTGAAGTTCGTTTTGGAAAATTCGACCAGCGAAACTTCGCTGGTGTTGTTATACAATGGAACTCGGGTGGAAAATTAAATATAGATATTTCTCTAAAATCTTAAGAGGGGGGCCCGAAAAATATGTTTTGGGGGGGGGCCTCTGAAGACCTTGCTACGGCCCTGGTCAGCAGTCTTTAATTACTAGAGCAGCATTTTGAAGAAATGTAGCAGCGCGTCACTGACACATCGGTCAGGACAGAACAGCAACTATGATGATGGTCCGCAAATAGACCTTAGCAGGTGATGGATGATGAATCACAGGTCAGCAGGCAGGTAACATGGCACGGTTCCCAGTACATAGAGACGGCAAAAGAAAGCAGGAATCCAGGCACTGGCGAGTGTTGAAATATGAGTCAGGAGGAGTCCGCAGGCGCTGACATATCCTTTAAAGTGCAGCAAATTACTTTGCAGAAAAAGGTCGTTTTAACGAGGGCGGGGGTTAAATTTCTCTCTCTCCAATATGCATGTATTTTTTTTTTTTTTTAATGCTGGAGAAAAATCCGGCGGATGTGCCAATTTGTATGAAGGAGGTTCAGCAGTTTTAGGTTCGTACATGCTTATGAAAAACTCCAACACAAAAATACGGGAACAAAAACTTTATTTTAACTATTAAAATTACTAGAAAGCAAATTAGAATTACAATAAGGGGAAATGGATTTCTTAGAAATAATGGAGAGAGAGGCCCCCATTTAAACAAATGCACCGAAGTGCAGATACAGAAAAATTAGTACCTTCTCAGTAAATAGTCAGCATAGAGGTGCTTATTTTACAAACAGCTTCGATAACTTGGCGTTACAAATCCATCGCCAATTTTACTATTATAATCGTGAACGAAGAGTGAACAAAGGTTTATTGGCGCGCAAAAATGATAATACCACGCAATCTGGTATCTCTCAAGGCATCAATCAAATGGTTGTTAAATAACTGTCACAAAGCATAATCAAAACGGCGTCAAAGTTCTGAATTGAATAAATTTGTTTATGCTTAATAATGTTTTATATGATAAAATGACCATTACATGAAAATGTGCAATTATTATAAAAGGCATCTGTATTAGACAAAAAGGAAGTTAAAATTAACTGCAATCATTTTCCGAGACATAAGCTATAAACCTCATTTTATTTATGTTTTATTATTACATTGTAACAGCGAAAGATAAGCAGTAAATAAGAGTGAATAAATTCAGCGTGGGCATATACGAATCAAAGTTACTGACAGCTGCGTTTCTCTTTTTGTGATTTATTTAATGACCCACTAGTTATCTGAAAGTAAATTACTTTTCTGGGAATGAAAGATTACAACACCTAAAATGAATATTACTACTTTAAATAAACCGAGGTTATTGAAAGAAAGAAAAACCTAAGAGATAAAATTCGATACGGAAAATAAGCACTTAATTAAATTATAAAATTTTAACTTAAAGAGGGGGAATAACAAAACGTTTTAAAAGACAAAAAATAAATGATTTAAATTAATTTAGGAGAGAACGTGATATGTGATAGGATCTCTGTCACAGAAGGTTCAATGAACGATAACGTATGACATCGTAAGTGGAAGTGAGGTTCCAAATTTGCCAAAAATTTAATAACGTTATGCATGTACAGTTCCTAATCAGGATTTGTGTGTATGAGTGAACACGGTGACTCCCAAACGGTATTTCCGTTTGAACTCCCGTTTAGCGACTACCACTGTCGCAAGAACTTTATAGATATTTTTACAAATCGAGTTGTTCTGATTTTTCCAACACTGTAAAAAAAATAATGCCAGTTTTCCGGTAGGAATCGGGAAAATAGTTGCACTTATCGTACCGGAATAATTTCCAACCCAGCTCGGAATAAAATCCGTAAAATCGGAATAAAATCCGTAAAATACGGTTTTACTGACCATTTCCTTATTTTTACGGATTTTATTCCGAGCAGGGTCGGAAATTATTCCGGTACGATAAGGGCAACTATTTTCCCGATTCCTACCGAAAAACTGGCATTATTTTTTTACAGTGAGTAAGTCTAGAAAACTTTTCCAGATTAAAAGGACTTTATATTTGAACATTAATGACTGTACATAAATCTTAATTTTTTAACATAGAAGATAAAATAGATTATAGATTATAAGGGATATAATTGTAAACTGTTTTTTCATAATTGTATTAAAATATGGATATTTTTTTTTTTTTTTTTACAAATCGAGTTATTCCGATTTTTCCAATAAGTCTAGAAAACTTTTCCAGATTAAAAGTACTTTATATTTGAACATTAATGACTGTACATAAATTTTAATTTTTTAACGTAAAATATTAAATAGATTATAAGGGATATAATTGTAAACTGTTTTTTCCATAATTGCATTAAAATATGGATAGTTTTCTTCCATTTTGGGTTCGATTCATGGGTTAGGATAGACGATTTTTTTTTCGGGGTTCGGGTCGCATTTTCGGTTTTAAATAGAATTTTCGGGTTCGGGTTGAGTTATATCCAACCAGCGCAGGACTCTATTAGAAATCTCAAGCGGATTAGAGTCCTGTGCATCGGATCCAGTAACCCGATGGTACACCAACCCGAGCCTGATCGGGCTAACGCTTTTTTTTATTGAGAGTCGGGTTCGGGTCGGGTTGACTTTAACCCCTTGGAGACGAGCGACCGGTATTAGTGCCGCGTAAGGTGCTCAGAATCAGTGATCATTCTCACCAGTAAATTTTTATTGTAAATTTTGCTTTATTTAATCCGAGCATTTTGCCGATTCAATTAAGCAAAAAATTCTATTTTTAAAAACCGCTGATAAAAGATTAAAAATTCTGTAAAAGACGCTCGTCCCGAAGGGGTTAAATGTTTCGGATTCGGGTCTGTTTTGGGTTGAGTTTTGATTATTTTGGATCGGAGTCGGATTAATCCACTTTTTCAAAAAAAAAAAAAAAAAAAGGCGTGTATATTTTTAATAATAATAATAATAAAACTATTTTAATATTAATGCATGTATATATGTATATATTTTGTACAAAAAAGATAAAATTTATATTAGAGGTATAATTGTAGACTACTTTCTCATAATTGTGTTAAAAATACGGAGCATTTTCTTCGACTTCGGTTTAGGGTCAGTTTGTGGTCGACTTTAACACGTTAAGCGCCACGTTAGTCACCGGTGACTGACACTGAACTTTCCGTTTAGAACACGTCATTGACCGATGACTGACGGTCTAAAATATGATATAAAACTAAAAATATATATGGGGTATTCTCACAATCTTTTGACTTTTATGTCCCTTAATAATAATTTTTATTTTAATACATGTTCTTGTGTGTTTTTTTATTTCATATACTGGGGAACATCCCATTGGCATGATTGCATAACAATATTAACGAGATGAATAAGTTTTGAACGATGTTGGGGATTCAAATACCAGGAAAACTCCTATATCGTCCCGTGTCCCTGATGCTGATTTATAAGTTTGGAGCTGTCTGTATAAAATTGCTTCAATAAAAATAATTCGATGTAATTTTTTTTCCGAAACTTGAACTATTGTTTTATATAAATATGAAGCAAAAAAATTAACCTGAACACATTTTTAGGGTTGTTATTATTTTTTAAACTCTGTTCCTGGGTTTTAGATTCCTTACCGTCTCTCTTCTAAAATTACACAGAAAATCACTTCAGATACAGCCACGGAATTTTTTTCAAGTTTTTTTTCTCATGCAGAAGTATGCTAGAGAAAGAATGTCTAAAATTCATTGACAGGAAATTGACTGCAGAATTTAAATTAGCATTTAAATATCAATTTCAAGCATCGTGGTTTTATGGGTAGTCTTACCGTCCCCAAAGTTTATTCCTGCACTTTTCAAGGTAAATTATTTTTTTTTTAATTTAATCCAGTGTAAATAACTGTTTCTAAAAATCAATGAACATTGTGGCTACCACTTAGTCTTAACATGATTTGCCTAAAATAGGTGGTAATTTTCCTTACCGTTCCATCCTTTCCGTCCCTTTTTTTCCCATTTCGTCCCTTTTTTCCTATACCGTCCCCTTTTTTTACCTTACCGTCCCTTCTTTAACATCCCTTTAAGACAATGTTATACCAAAATTTTGTATTAAAAGTACTACATTGTTATTATCTCTCATTTGAATGTCCTGTGGGTTCTATGCAAATTCATTATAAGTAAAAATTTAGAAGAAAATAAAAAGTTATAGTAGTAAAATGGTAAGGAAAATTAAACTCGCAAGTTTAACATAAACCTCAGTTAAATAAAAAAAAAATTTCGCTGCAGACCATTTTTTCTTTATTGTGAATCATTAAGGCATTCGTCTATCAGATTTAAATGTTATTTTAGCAAGTTTAATTTCACCAGATTTTTATTCTTGAAAGTCAAAAGATTGCGAGAATGCTCCATATATTGTTTTAAGTAATTACTGAAAATTTATTTAAAATTTATTTACCTTTTATTTATTACAGGATTATACTTTCTTAAAAAATACTTAAAACATTGTAAATTTTTCAGCTTCAGTGTCAGTCGCCGTCGCACTCAATGTGTTAAAGGATTCCATTTAAGTTTTAATTTTTTTGGCCGGTTCGGTTTGATCCGCTTTTTCAAAAAAGCCCTAAATTTTTAATAATTGAAAAAATTATATATATTAATATTAATGAATGTACACGTGTTCATTTTTACGTGAAAAATGTAAAATTGATATTGGAGACATAATCGTACATTACTTTTCCATAATTGTATTAAAATATGGAATAACTAGTCACCCTTGGCGACTAGTTTGGTCTCCCTTAAAATTTAGGTTTGGGAAAGCATGCTAAGCATGGTATCATGTTACTTTTATTCATAATTTAATTTACTTGGACTCCCTTAAATATAATTAATATAATCCCTTACGCTAATAGTAATTAAAATATCTCAGTTTGTTGATTTTCTGTAAGCAAGTAAAATCTACTGGTTTACAAAGGAAATCTATAGGAATTTGGCGAAATATTAGAGATATCGCCAAGTTGGCGTCTGTTTTGGCGACTAATCGCCAAGTTGGCGGCATTTGGTGACAGAATAGGGTCCCCCCTATGATAACCCCCCTTATAGGTATGGATATGCATTAAATGCTGTTCAATAACCAGTGAGATTAGTTTCATTCGGGCGTTGCCATTAAACAATTAACAAATAATCGCGATTTTTGTGTCACGTACGATAGCGTAATATATATATACATATAGATTTTCTACCACTTCGAGATCTACCTGTATGGAACTCCCTGTATTATTTTTTTCAATGAATCCGTTTTTCCCGGTCTTTTTTAACGTAAAAGTTAATGATTCGGATATAATGGCTGTTATGAATCAGAAGCGGTGTTAAAGCATCCTTCAAATAGTTAATTGAGATTAAAGTTGCAATTTAAGGAAAATTAATGAAACTACTATAAGATTATAAATTCTAATCACGGAGAAGATAAAGTTGTTCATGAAAGAACAATTTTATAATTGCGAGAAATCCTTCATGATCAACGTAAGATATCAGAAAAATGATAGGTTTAATAAATTTCCCATTCAATTCATTTCCCTTTAATTAATATATTCATCTCATAAGTGCTCATTATGAGCATGTTATACGTGTGAAAAGTGTTTTATTTATTTTACAATAAATAAAATGTAACGATTCTAACGATATAAAAGGAAATAACAAGAAAATGAACAGAAGCAAATAATTGAGATTTATAACGAAAGTAAATGAAGTGATAAATTTGAATGGAAGATAAATTTGTAATAGTTTCCAAGGGTTATTTCGTGCCTCAATGTTTTTGATCAATAATGCTAGATAATGAATGATAATTTGCTCAACCCCTTAATTCTCTCTCCCGGGCTGTGACTTTTATTCAGATTATTCAGATTGGTTTGATTCCCACCAGTTTTATAGAATAGTGTAATTGTCTTTATTTTGGTATCAGTTTACCTGTCATTAAATAAGGTGAGCATTTCTTTTTCAAAAAAGTGGTGCCAATAAACAATTTGAATTTTTAAACCATAATTTAATGCGACCGTTAAGGGGTTAATAATGATTTATAAAATGTTGGATCTTTTAAACATAATATAAACAGAGAAAATATCTATAAAACCAACACATGTGCGGGTCTTTCGCACGGCAAATTTTGAGATTATTCCGAAATATCGCAGTTTGTTAGCCCATTTGTGAAAACTGTTGGAAAATGGTAGGATTAGGAATGCTAAGGTTGGGAAATAGTTGGAAAATAGTAGAATTGCGAATGGTAAGGTTGGAAAATGGTATTTGCAGAAATACCTCTAATTTGGAGCGTATCTGAGCTTGAATCTGTTGTATCACTGTTGGCTCGTTGTTGACAAATTGTTTATTGGCTAAGGGTACGCAAAGGGAACATTTCTTACTGCGGTCCAACGTGAGATAACAGTTAACTAACAATAAGTCAACGTTTGTCCAACCAGATACTTTTAATTTGGAGCACATCTGAGCATTGAACTTTTGTATTACTGTTGGCTCTTTGTTGAGAAATTGTTCGTTGGCTTCGTTCGTGCAGAGATACCTCTAATTTGGAGCCTACCTGAGCATCGGGCTGTTGCATCACTGGTGACAAATTGTTCATTGGCTAATGGTACGCAAATGGGATATTTCTTACTGTGGGGCAACGTGGAACGACAGTTAGCCAACAATAAGCCAATGCTGGTCCAACCAGATACCTCTTAATTTGGAACGTATCTGAGCATCGAACTGTTGTATCACTGTTGGCTCTTTGTTCAGAAATTGTTCGTTGGCTTCGTTCGTTCAGAGATACCTCTAATTTGGAGCCTATCTGAGCATCAAACTGTTGTATCATTGTTGACAAATTGTTCTTTGGCTGATGGTACGCATATGGGACATTTCTTACTGTGGGGCAACGTGGGATGACAGTTAGCCAACAATAAGCCAATGCTGGCCCATCCAGATACCTCTAATTTGGTTGGTTGATTTTTGACGGCCGATTATCTACTCGAGGAATATAGACCCGAGAGGACCTCTAATTTAGAAAGTATCTGAGCATCGAACTGTTGTATCACTGTTTCCTCTTTGTTGAGAAATTGTGCGTTGGCTTCGTTCGTGCAGAGATACCTATAATTTGGAGCCTATTTGAGCATCGAACTGTTGTATCACTGTTGACAAATTGTTCATTGGCTAATGGTACGCAAATGGTACATTTCTTACTGTGGGCCAACGTAGGTTAACAGTTAGCCAACAATAAGCCAATGCTGGTCAAACCAGATACATCAAATTTGGAACGTATCTGAACATCGAACTGTTGTATCACTATTTCAAATGAAAATCAAATCAAATTCCTCTCTGGAAAACTTTCCATGAATTAATGTTGTATCACTATTGGCTCTTTGTTGAAAAATTGTTCGTTGGCTTCGTTCGTGCAGAGATACCTCTAATTCGGAGCCTATCTGAGCATCGAACTGTTTTATCACTGTTGACAAATTGTTCATTGGCTAATGATACGCAAATGGGACATTTCTTACTGTGGGCCAACGTGGGATGACAGTTAGCCAACAATAAGCCAACGTTGGCCCAACCAGATACCTCTAATTTAGAACGTATCTGAGCTTCGAACTGTTGTATCACTGTTGGCTCTTTGTTGAGAAATTGTTCATTGACTTTGTTCGTGCAGAGATACCTCTAATTTAGAGCGTATGTGAGCATCGAACTATTGTATCACTGTTGGCTCTTTGTTGAGAAATTGTTCATTGACTTTGTTCGTGCAGAGATACCTCTAATTTAGAGCGTATGTGAGCATCGAACTATTGTATCACTGTTGGCTCTTTGTTGAGAAATTGTTTATTGACTTTGTTCGTGCAGAGATACCTCTAATTTAGAGCGTATGTGAGCTTCGAACTGTTGTATCACTGTTGGCTCTTTGTTGAGAAATTTTTCATTGACTTTGTTCGTGCAGAGATACCTCTAATTTGGAGAGTATCTCAGCATCGAACTGTTGTATGAATGTTTTCTCTTTGTTGAGAAATTATTCATTGACTTTGTTCGTGCAGAGATACCTCTAATTTAGAGCGTATCTGAGTATCGAACTGTTGTATCACTGTTAGCTCTTTGTTTACAAATTGTTCGTTGGCTAATGGTATGGTATGCGGACATTTCTTACAGTAGGCCAACGTGGTATGACAGTTAGGCAACAATAAGCTAGCGTTGGCTCAACCATTTTGCGGTACTCGTGTCAGCTAATACTTTTTTTTTAATTAATCTGTAATTAATACAAATTTTTAACCAAGAAACGTAATTTAACAAAATATGAGTATGTTATGTCAAAAGCCTGTTTAGAAAGATACCTCATTCATCATTGTGAGTTTTGTATGTGGAAAAGAAAGGATGTTGACGTCATAAATAATATATATCCTGTCTGTTAACTTTTTAGATGTAAGAAAAGGAATTATTTCCCATATGATAATATACGATTTTGAGATTGGCGAGAGGAAAAGAGCGTGCAGCAGTGTTTTTGTTAATAAAAGTTACTAATCCTAAACATATATGGCCCAAACAGTATTCTTTATAACCAAATATTATGCTTCATTCGGGCGAAGATAACAGAAAAAACCTTATTATTTTACAAAAATGCATTCTAATAATTTTTCGTCTTTAACTCCGTTCTTTAAAATTATTATTCTAATTTTCATAACTGGAATGTCGTGAAAGAAATAATATTTCAAGCTAAACTATGATTGTATTGATTATATAAATATGAGTAAAATAGAAATAAAATTTTTGAAAGAACAGTTTTTTTTTTTTTTTATAAATGTATTACATGAGGAATGTTATAAACGGTTGTAGTTTTACGATGGCAGTTTTTTCCCTTTCCCATGCTGTCGCGTCCGGATATTTGGTTGAAAACGCCTACTTTGACAGTATTTTCTGATAGATCTTTTGCGTTTACCAAAAAAAAGGAAAACATCTTTCGAATGCATAGTTTATGTATAACAACACACCTGCCAATTGCATGCTTTTGGGGATAAAAAAAGTAAAAAACTTATGTAAGAAAGCAGCCAGTTTGGATTTGACAAGAACCTTTTAACAGTGTCCTGCCCACAACATCAATTTTCAGGTACTGTTCTCAACTTTGCAATACCATTAGGGGGGGGGGGGGGGGGGGCTCATACCTTTTAAAAGCTTCGTCTCCAGTTAAAGAGTGATGTAATTTCAAGTTCTCATAACTTTCTAAATACTTATTAAAATTACAAAAATCTCTGTAATATATTTAAACCATATTTAAGGCTTTACAAAATTTAAAAATAAACACTTATAATATAATATAATAAAAAATACAGTTCACTTAATATTGTAAAATGTTTTCGTATGATATGTTCCATTTCGCACAATAACTTAACTTAGAATAGACATAAACATAAAACATGTTAAAATGAGGTTTAAACTATATTTTATAGAAGAATTACTATTATCGAGATAAGTAAATATTCTCATTACTTTTTAAACATTAATTAATTTTTTTCGATTATTTTCCATTTTTAAAACTCAGTTGGATTTTTAAAATAGTTTCTGTTGAAGCATTTTATTATCATTAATTCATTCCATAAAGTATTGTTTAAAGTTCCTTTAAACACAAGTTTTATGTTGATATGTATATTATAAGTTACTTATCGAGCGGATTCAGGCATACCATGTGAAAAAACTTTGCAATATTAACTGAACTGTATTTTTTATTATATTATAAGTGTTTATTTTTATATTTTATAAAGCCTTAAATACAGCTTAATTGTATTACACAGATTTACGTAATTTCAATATTAAAAAAGTTATGAAAACTCGAAACCACATCACTTTTCCATTCGCGATGTAGATTTTAAAATGTATGAGACGCGTTAAAAATTCCAATAAAAAAAGATACATTATTTAGATCATGTTTTTCTCTTTTGTGTTGATGTCACATCCAGAAATTTGATTCAAAATGTCCACTTTGACAGCATTTTCTGATAGATCTTTTGCGTTTACAATAAAGTGAAAACGTATTTGGGTTAGATACTTTCTGAATAACAACACCTGCCAATTTCATGCGTTTCCGAACAAAAATTTGTCAGATAGTAACCCCTTTGGATTTGAGAAAAGTCTTAAGAGCTGCTTACAACATTAATTTTCCGTTACTGTTTTCGACTTTGCAATAAATACTCTTTGCAATATCAAAAATTCCAATAAAGAAAAGCACATTCCTTAAGAGTAATAAAGGAATAATCGATTAATAAACAAAAATCGTATTTAATGAGGCGATATCGATAAAGCAGACATTCTGGCACAGCTTCGTTTTGTTCTTGGCCGGTGAACTGTAACTAGCTTAATCGTCTCAAGAATAAGGCTCAAGAAAGTATTCCTTTCATTTAAGGTCATATCAGAAATTGAGACATTAGATGGATATTCTGTTTACATAGCTTAATGACGTGAAGTGAAAATTTATATCTTTTTTTGCGGGAAACACTCAACAGTGGAGTAGCAATTCAAAAGCTGTGAGAGGGGTTAAGAAAGAGGTCTCAAGACTCTTAAAATTGGAAAAAATGAAAAAAAAAGACAATTTTTAACATTTAATATCATAATATGTATATGACTTAAAAACACAATTTTTATTGGGATTAAAAGACACAAGTATGTTCTTTCATTTCATGTATTTAAAAAATTGCAAGATACAGAATTAGTATTTATAGGGCGTTCCAAACTATCAGATATTTGTCGAGCATAAAATTGGTGTAACAGCTTACGCGCAGGTTTACAAAATAAATTTTTCAACTGGAATGAAATTTTTTGTGCCTAATTATACTTCAGATTGTAATAATTATCTAAATAAATTTGTATTTAAAGCATTTTTATATTTTAAATACAAAGTTGTATTTAGCTAATACAAAATTTAGAAAATTTCAACAGTATAATGACCTAAAAAAATATTTTTTTGAAAAATAAAAATGAAATTTTATGTTCCGTTTATACAGACTAACATGAAACATATATTTTGAAAATTTCATGAAAAAATATTCAGAAGTTTTTGAGATATCCTGCGAGTTATGCCCAAAAACGTCATTTGGAGAAAAATGACTTCAAAGTTTCGGAAACGCCGCTTCAGCTATTGAGCGGGTATAATTCTAATAGCCATAACTTCTGTTCTATTGGGAATTTTAAGGAAACAATCATACCAAAATGTTCAGGAAAGATGGAAGTTTAACATCTAAAAAAATTAAAATTTCGAAAATTTTGAAGCTTTAAGAGCCCTGAGTGGTCATTTTCCTATGAATAGAACAATTACGGTTATGGTTATCAATAATTACTGAAATCAGGCAATCCAACCACGTATAAACATCTTAGTGCACAGAACGTATAGATGAAAATCGTTTTTAAAAACAGTAATACATATTTTTTTCATTTGGTATATTTTTTTAATCCGTCCACCAACTACACCGAAAAGAATTTTTATCATTATCGTAATGGACGCATGTTATTGTTAGTCGCGAAACATTTCTCTATTTATAACAACCTTTATGATTCTGATTATTTCAGCGTTTAAGCGCGTAGTTCGATTACGTATCTGTTACATTTGTGCTTTATTTGTTTATTTATTAGGGAAGTCTTAATTTTGTTTTGCCATTTAGGTAAATATTACACGGAAACACACAGATGCGGAATTACATTGTTTTAAGTGCAAACGAATTAATTTTGTCGTAACTGAGTTGCACACAGATTTAAAAATATTCATGTTTGTTGTTTTAAAATTCATACATTTATTTTAAAAATCAGTTAAATTGGAATACTGTTTCAAATAAATTGCATTTAAACGTGTTTCTATGGTTATTTCCTATTATTACTCGAAATTAACGTAAAAATTGAAATGATGCTATGTTTAGATGTTATTAAAATTGCAGTAAAAACGATTTATAAAAATTTATCGGTGATATCGTTGCCACCATAAATATGACGTCAGCTTTACTCACGGAGATGTTTTTGCTTAATAACATATCTATTCTAAAAAAAAAATTAAAAAAAAAAGCTATTAACGCTTCAGCTGCCGTAATTGAATCTAGCGTGACCTTTTCACTTTCTCGGCTTATATCCTACAAAAACTATTACATATAAAACATGAAACTTGGTAGTTTTTACAGAGGCATGCATGATATTAATTTGCGTAATTATTATATCAAATATAATTGTAATTGTTAGATTGATTAGAGACATTTTAAGCAATACAGTAAACTTCCGATTATCCGCCACTCTATCAACTGCCATCATCGATTAACCGCCACCCACCTTTTCCTATTTTTTTACTTTCTTCTATCTTCAATAGAAGAAAGTATCCGGTTTTCGACGGATTTACAAGTTTAAGGGGTCAGAGATTCTAAAAAACATGTTTATAGAAAATGTCTGTCTGTCCGCGTGTCCGTGTGTCCGTATGTCGCCATTGTACCATCAAAAACTGTATGAAGTTATACATAGAATTGAACCAATTTTTTTTTTTAGGTTTTTGGCTATGGCAAGCAGGTCCTCCATTAATTTGGAAAAAATCCGCCGGTAGATGGCACTGCAATAGCGATTTTTGTGCATTTTGAATATTGTATCATCGAAAAGTGTATGAATTTATGCATGGAAATGAACCAAATTGTTTGTGTATGTTTGTGGCCATGGCAAGAAGGTCCTCTCTGAATTTGGAAAAAGTCCGCCGGAAGGGGGCGCTGTAATAGCGATTTTTGTGCATTTTGAATATTGTACCATCGAAACGTGTATGAAGTTATGCATAGAGTTGAACCAAATTTTTTGTGTATGTTTTTGGCCATGGCAAGAAGGTCCTCCCTGAATTTGGAAAAATTCCGCCAGTAGGGGGCGCTGTAATAACGCTTTTTGTGCGATTTTTGTGCAATTTTCAATATTGTACCATCGAAAAGTGTATGAATTTATGCATAGAATTGAACCAAATTTTTTGTGTATGTTTGTGGCCATGGCAAGAAGGTCCTCTCTGAATTTGGAAAAAGTCCGCCGGAAGGGGGCGCTGTAATAGCGATTTTTGTGCAATTTTCAACATTGTACCATCGAAAAGTGTATGAAGTTATGCTTGATTCTAATAAAAATACTAATAAAAGTAATTATAACGAAATATTGACATGAGATAGAAGAAAGTTTTGGGAATGGCACATCCAACTAGTTTTATATCAGAAACGACAACGAAAATTCAAATGCACATAAACCCGAGTGAGACGGCACTATTTGACTACAATGCTTGTCTGACGTGAGGAACAACACCTAGAAAATATTTCTGCGGATGAAAACACAGGCTGGCTTAATTGTGAGAAGAATGATATTGATTATAAAAGAATTAACGGATAACGAAATTATTCAAAATATTTCGCATCCAGAGAAACCTGAAACGGATGAATCTGATGAATCGGCGAATCATCATCTAGAAGACAGTCATGCATACTATGCTCTCTAAATGCATTAATTGGTTTGAGATGCAACAGGAAGCAGATGGAAACCAAGTACTTTTATTACGTAGAATTCGTAATTTTCTGCTGTAAAAGCACTAGCAAAACGCAAACAAAAAAGTATAATGGATTACTTTGTGTGGAAACAGGTACTACATATTTATTCCGTAAAATTCTATTTTTTTATATATATATATAAATAGATTTCTTATTATCAGTTAGGCACGGATGGCGAACCTATGGCACGCGTGCCGAACTTGGCACGTTAGAAACTTCTCTGGTACGCGAAAAAACTTAGACTATATTCATTTCATGGAGAAGTAAATATTTTATATTCGTTTATTTTTTTTTTTTTTTTCAAAAGTATAGTTTTGTGTAACAGGTATATAATTTACTTTAAAATAATCCGTTACTTTTAAATGATTTAAGGTATTATAAATTTCAATGAAAGAATCGTGTAGCGTCATTTTCTTGCCAAACCATTCAACATAGTGATTTTTCAAATTTGCTTCTTTATCAAATTTCAAAGGTTTTAATTTTGAAAATTGAATTTTATGATATTAATATATACCTAATTACACTAGATTAATATTAACACAATTATTCTAATTAGTAAACAAATCATATTAGATGTAAATTTCCAACTGGGCGAAAAATGTCCGGACCAGGATTCGAACCCGGGACCTCCTGGCTGAAGCCGCCAGTGCTCTGCCATCTAAGCAATCCCGGACGATTCTGGTCGAACATTTTCACCCAGCTAACCTTCATGATTACAGCAACTGGTCTGAAACCTGGTTCAGCTCAACAGAATAAATCTCAGGTAATGGAACTCCAGAAATCGCTGGATACGAAATTACACTAGATTAATATTAACACAATTATTCTAATTGGTAAACAAATCATATTAGATGTAAATTTCCAACTGGGCGAAAAATATACCTAATTGCCAACGCTTTCTTCTTCAGATTAGGTTTATTTTATTTAGGTTTAGTGTTTTAAGTTATTTTAAGTTTTATTATATTTATGTTTTAATTTTGAAAATTGAATTTTAATTACTAGCGCAAATAATCATATATCTATTAAACCTGCTTCTACCTAAAGAACTAAAAATGATATGATTTGGAAGCAATACAATAAAAGAAAAACTCATTTATAGAGTATTAATATAAATTTAGTATAATTGTAAAAATATATAAGTAAAAATTCTATAAAAATTAATTATTAGATTTTATCTACATTAAAATACTCCTGGCACGTTAGAATTTTGGTACATAAGAATTTTGAAATTTTTGGCACGCATACTCAAAAAAGTTCGCCATCCCTGAGTTAGGCTTTTTGTACACAAAAGTACACAACAAATAAAAAAAAAGCTTTTAATTTTTTTTCCATTTATAAATTCACATATAGAAATGTTATTTTAGTAACGCTCTCGTACTCTCTTTTGATAATCCTCTACTTCGATTATTCGCTTCACCATCGGGCCCGTGGGTGACGGATAATCGGAAGTTTACTGTAATTATTTGTCAAAAAATTTCCTTCTTGGGGGAGGGGGGCATGATTGTTTATTTTTATAAAATGGCCAAATATGTGAGGAAAAAAACCCCGCAAAACTGAAATACCACGGCGTAAATGGGCTACCTTTGTGTGTATTTAATTTTTCTCTTTATTTTTAATGAACTATAAACCACATACATAAGAATATCAGTGTTCATGATTTGAATTGAAATTTGCCTTTCGACAGCACACAAAAACATTTTATCACTTGCAAAATTCATTGAACATTTAAGAAAATGTAACTTACAGTAGCGCCAACTTTTGAAAAAAATTGGAGGGGTGGGGGCTCAAAACTTTTGAGTAAAATAACGATTTTCCTCCCTTGAAAAGAGAGAAAGATTAAAGATGATAATTTGAAGTTAAATTATGTTTTTCCTGAGCAAAATATAAATTTATTATAATTTAATAAATAATTTTAGTAAATTCTATAATAAATTTTATAATTCTGTAATAAATTTTATAAGCTCTTCATTATAAATGCGTTAACATTTGTTAAAAATAACATAAAAATTGCTGACTATTGAAATTGTTATACTAAATACATTTTAGTCACCTCAGCGTATCAATTCGACATTAAAACAGATGGCAAAATATGCAGGAAATTTATTGTGAAGAGAAATTTAACTATACATCCGCTGAACAAAACTGGCAAACTAGCAATCTAGCTGGCAAACTTTTTCAGTGCTCCTGTAAGTATAATTGATGCCCTTACTATTTTTCAAGCAAAATTAATTTGAGTACGTCAATAAGACCAAATTCCATTTCAGCGATAAATTAAATAAATAACGAAATAAATCAATTGAAAATGGGTGGGCGGAAAGATCAAATTATAGGGTGGTCTCGCGCCCCATGGACCCACGTAAGTTGGCGCCACAGGTAACTTACACTACTCTGCCTTTAACCCCTTCGAGATCATGGGTGCATATATGCATCTTCAAAAGATGCTTACAGCACTTGTTTTTGATACCACTAAAAAAGAGAAGTTAGATTTTCCTTATTTAATTAAGACATTTACTTGATTGATAAACTAAATTTAATTATTTGACAAAAAGTGATGTCAATCGAATAAAATTCATGTAAAAGATACTGGTCCCGAACGAGTTAAACGGCTCACATATATAAATGCATCATCTTTAATTATTTATACAAACGAAAAAGTAGCCACGTCATGTCTAGAAGCGAAATGTCAAGGCTTCACCACAGGTTTTTCCCTCAGAATTGTATAACGATTATAAGAGCCACTCGCAGTATTTGACACTTATTAGGAAAAATTTCCTCAATACATATTTTCATGTAAAGAAATGTAACAAGATAAAATGAAAGCATTACGTAAGCTTCAAGCCAATTAAGATTCGAATAGTATAAACTATAAATCTAATCAGGCACATTTTTCATCTTCCTTTTTGCATTCATAACTGGAATGGTCCCGCTACGGGGACATCACACTTTCACGATGAGTGTCAACTGCATTTCTTTTACATATATATTTTTTTTGCACCGCTTTTTCTGACAAACTTTTTTTATAATTATTTAATTGCTGAAATTTTTACATTATATAATGCAAAATTTTCTGTGCAAAAATACTGGTATCCGAATTCAAGGATTTTGAGCACTCGATACGGCAGGTATACATTGGCATTTTTAAACAGAAAGTTTCGCCTTACATAAAATAAAAAAAAAAATTAGCCATTCAATTGAAAATTATGATCAAAATTCAAATTATACACAGAATCTATAAAAAGGTGAAATCTGTGTATATTATTGCAATAAATACAATATTAATTATAATGGCTTTAATTAACTTTAGTGAAATCGATAAAAAGTCTATAAAAATCTATAAAATCACAGAAATCCATAAAATAACAGCATTTTTTTTTCAACAGGCATTACAGTTTTCGAAAAATCAAAACCTTCTTTTAGTAAAATTTTCTAAACTAAATCGAGATATTTGTTAAATAATAAGTTAATGTTTGCGTTGTGTTTTAATATAAGTGTATTGTTATATGGATACCAAAATAAATGGGGACTGACTAGTGAAAAATACACGTAATTTGCACAAGCAATTTTAATGCGCATTAAAAACATACAATAAAACATGCTAAGACGGATCGGGAAAAGATCTGTTTTTAACAGGTTTTCGTCCCAGTAGGTACACTATCTCTTATAATCGTATAGTATGCTTTTGCCGAAACAATCCGTTTTGGTTTAAGACAAGATTCCGTTATAAACAGATCCTACATTCAAACGTCTTACTGTAATAATGAACGGTCGCGGTTTGGATGAAATCAAAAATCAAACTTTTAGTTTCTGTATTAGTTTCACATACTTTAAAGGATTTTACTCCTTCGAAAAACGCGGATTTTTTTTTTTTTTTTTTTTTTTTCCCTATCAGTAAACCCATTCTTCGCACGGAGAGAATGAATAAAACAATACGCATCAACATTAAAAATAAAAATATATAACGCTTCCATCAATGAATATGACATATAAATATGAAACATAAATCAAGTTTTGTTTATAAAAATTCACACCTAAAGGGCGTTACTTAAGCCACATCTGATGAAACACGTTACATTTTTAGTTTTTTTTTTTTTTTTTTTTTTTTTTGAGTCACACAATATTTATGCTTAATTTTCATTAATTTTAAATCATTAGTTTTTAATATAAAATTTAATTATGTCATTGTAATATGTCATAAAAATGAAACACATTACAATGTAATCGAGTTTTGTTTATAAATGTTCACATCTAAACGGCGTTACTTACGTCATGAAACACGTTATATCGGGATTGATTTTTCAGTTATTTCGCTTTGAGACACACTGTATTTATGCTTAATTTTAACTGATTTTTAAATCAATTAGTTTCTAATATAGAATTGAATTACGTCATATAAAGGAAACATATTACTATGTAATTAAGGTTCGTTCACTCCTAAACGCCGTTACTTTACGTCACATCTAATGAAACACATATCTAAATTGATATAGTACATTTTCAGTTTTTTTGCTTTGAATGACTCTGAATTTTTTCTTAATTTTCATTGTTTTTTAAATCAATCTGTAATATAAAATTGAATTATGTCGTAAAAATGAAGCATATTGTAATGTAATCAAAGTTTATTTTTAAATGTTCACACCTAACATTTTCATTTTTTTTTTTACTTTGAGCCACATTGTATTTATGCTTAATTTTAGTTACTTTTTTAAATTAATTAATTTGCATCATTATTTTTTGTAACCGATTAAATTTATCTTAAAATTATTATTATTTTTTTTTTTTAACAAAAAAGGAACCAAAGTGACGCACATATGGATCTATAAAGAAAACAAGTTGCAAAAGAAATGAGACAAAGTCTGACGGTATGCAATTTTATTTTCACTTTTTTTAAATATCTCTAAAAATCTGGGTTATTAATATTCTGAGTTATTAAGGGTTTTTTTTCCTTTTCCATTAATATTTTCATTCAGTATATCACTCGTGTGATAAGTATTTTTTTTTTTTAATATTAGAATCATTTTATAGAAGGGATAAGCAGAAAAAAAAGATCGATTTCATCTTTATTTCCCACTTTAGTGTTTGTAATGCTTCAACAGGCTAAAAGCCACGCTTCACCGCTAAAGAGTAACTTTAAAATCTAACATTTAGAGTATTTATTTCTATAAATATATTTTTTATCTGGATCCGGAGTAGAATCAGAGATCGAGTCAGTAATCCGAATTACCTGAACCCGGTTGGTACTAATATTTTTCGCTTCAGAACAGGTTAACGTTAACTTTTATTATGATAGTGCATAGGCGTAACCAGGGGGGGGGGGTGCACTGGGTGCCCGGGCACCCCCCGCTTGCGCAGGCTCAAGCACAATTATTTAAAAAAATCGAAGTCTACAATAGAAAAAAGAAGTGAAAGCAGAGTTCAATTAGTTTAGCAAATTAGTTTAGTTCAGATAACTAACAGCCTAAGTTTTGAACTGTAATAAAAAAAAAAAAAAAAAAAAAAAATTCCACGTTCTTTTTTTTTTAATTATGTTCTTTTTCTTTTTTTAAACTAGACTATTTTCAAGAATCTGTATTAGTCGTAGTAAGCCAAAAAGCAGATTTTATAATCCCACTTTGACGTCTTTTCTTTTTTTTAACCATTTGGAAAAATGGTTATTGTTCTCGTCAGGATGGGAAATCAAAAGCATATCTGAAGGTTTTTATTGGTTGAATCTGCATTTTATTCGTTTCCTGATTGGTCTATACAGTAATATGTATTTCCCTTTACTTTCAACAGAGATCTGTTGCCACTATGACAAAAAAGTAATAAAAACTACAAAAAAAATTAATAATTCAGAAACAAATTGAGATACAGCTTTCAAACAAATTGCATTTAAAAGTACATTTTTTTCTTTATACGAGGGTGTAAAAAGTAATAGTGTGGAATGTTTAGAAGTTTAAGAATGAAATTTCATTTAAAATGGGTTGTCAGATTTCTTGGAAATCTGACGATGGAAAAGCCTTTTTCCGAACAGCCAATGAAATGCTTGGATAATACATAAATGTCAGGCGGATAATACGTACGAGTCGCAGGCGATTTCCGTCGCTTGCAATTTTTACGTGTAATAACACTATTAATGTTTAATTCATGGCGTACGTAATGTATGATCCACTCCGTGCTATTTTTTATGTCTTAAATTTTACTCTTCGAAAAAATCATTTTCCAAATGGTCGTTGTAAATTGTTAAATAGCATTTTTTTTTGTGGGAGATTTTTTTTTAAACCGTTCTTTCTATTGCATATTTCTGCAATTTCATGAGAAATTAACGCAAGTTCTTGACGAGGATAGAAACAGAAATAATTTGTCTCTTTGATTTCGCAGTCTAAAGTCTAGAATGAAGCAAAAAAATCTGAAAGGGAATGCAGATGTGAAACTGTAATTGTAAAGTGCGATTAGCCGGGGGAAAGGTGGGGGTGCACAGACCCTGCCTCCTTTGAAAATGAGAAATAATAACACAGAAAATTAAAATTAATCTATAGTTGGTTAGTTGGTTGAATTTCGTGTTTCGCGACCATATTTTGACATTCGTAAAATGAATATGGTTGCAGTCTTTCAAGTCAATACAGTAATTTTTTTCCTCTGAAAATTTTAACGCGATTTTTGGAGTTTCTTCTCGTTTCGCGGAGTTCTTTTGAAACTAGGAAAAGGACCCGGTTTCAATGTTTTAGCCCAGTGCTTTAAATTTTGATGAAATTCGCGACTTTATTCTGCGATCATTACATGATATTTACAATTTTTCCCAAAATCATTTGACGAAATTCACGTCTTTCTACGAGATTTTTTGTCGAAATCCGCACTTTTCAACACTAACCTTTGACAAAGTTCGCATTTTTTACCGCGATATTTTGACGAAATTGGGATGTCTTTAGCACGATTCTTCGATGAAATTCGTGTTTTATTTACACGACCTTTTGACAAAATTCGCTTTTTCTTTCCGTGATCTTTTGGCGAAATTCGCATTTTCTTTCTGCGATCCTTCGACGAAATTCGCTTTTTCACCGAGATCCTTTGACGATTTTTTTTTTGGCGACCTATTCACGAAATTGTTTTTTTTTTTTTTTTACAGGGATCAATTGTCGAAATTCGCTTTAGTTTTGCGCTACCGATCAAGAAAATTCTCGATATCTTTCCGTACCAATTAACAAAATCCTCTGCTCTTTTCCGCGACTTTTTGAGGAAATTTGCAATATTTTCTCGTCAATCATTTATCGAAATTCTTGATTTTTTTGCGCAATCTTTGACGATATTCGCGATTTCTTTCTGCACTCTTTTATCGAAATTCACGATATTTTTCACGCTCGTTTGAAGAAATTCTTAAATTTTTCCGGGATCGAGTCACGAATTGATTTTAAGAAGTTCCTCAAAAGAAATAAAAATCGCGGACTTGAATCCTGAATTATCGCGACTTTTTTTTTCCGAGCCAAATTAAATTTTCAGCTTTCTTATGAGAACTGATTTGAAATTCTTTCAATTTGAATTTAATCACGGCATTTGCAAAAATTACCTGAGTTTTTTATGTTTCAAAAAAAAGTCAAAAACTCGCCTCAAAGTGCAAAAAAAAAAAAAACCGTTATAAATCACATTAAAAATTCGGAAAAGATTAAAGGACAGCAAGGAACGAAATTAACTAATTGGATAAAATATTTAAACCAGATTTCTTTTAGGAACGCGAAAAAATCCCTCTATAAATAACATTAAAAGATTGTTACAAACTGAAAAATCGCTCTAAGAATCTCGAAAAAACTTTATTGAAAAGAAGACAAAGTTTACTGGATAAAATATATAAATCGGATTCCTTTTTAATAATTTTAAAGAATTCGCATAAAAAATTAATTGAAAAATTCAAGAAATTGTCTTCGATATGCATGACTTCAGGCAAACAGGTACTTTACTGTCAAATCTTGCGGCTGTGATGACTGCATTGTTTTTTCAGAGTTCAGCGCTCGCGCGTATACACACACACAGAGACAGACAAGCACCTATCTTTATTATTACAGTCGCATCATGATAATATAATTTTTATCATCTTGACAAAATTTAGTGTATTCCTTTACCTAATACATTGGACACATTCTGAGGTAAAAAGATGAATTATTAATGAATATTGTAATTATTTATAATATTATAATAATTTTTTATATGCACTTTCCTCCAAAATTTCTTGGTTCTCCCCCGGTGATCCCTAAGAAGTCATGAAGTCACATTGTGAAAACTTTCGTGGGTATGTACTTGTGTACAGCATGTATTATCTGAGATTTATCATACGGCAAAATTTCATCTACAAGACTTTGTCATAGATAATGCTAGGTTTATGTCTCATGCAATTCCCCCGTGCCTATAAAAGTTTCCAGCAAGATTAAAGGCGTTTTTTAATCTTTGTAAGAAGTTAGGGTGCCAAAATGTTTCACACTTGTGACCACACTTAGTCACTGTCTTATTTCACTGCTGCAAAGAGATTTACATATTTTTTTTTTTACCATTAGATTTAGTTTTGATGTTTTGAACCCCTTCGCACACCCCCTCACGCAAACAAAAATCGCGTTTGAGCCCTTTTTAAAAGAAATAACACACAATTATGAATTCTAAGAGGAAAACCTGTCTAAAACGGAAATTTGGCCGGTTTAATGGGGTTTCGTTTTAGAAGGTTTTTTGTATAAGACATTGTTTGTACCCAACATATTCCGGTTAAAAAGTCTGGGCATCCCCCCCCCCCCCGTTCAAAAGGCTGGTTACGCCTATGTAGTGCGGGTCGGTTTGACTTTTAACTGTTTTGGGGTTGGGTAGGTTTGATACAGAATTTTGACACTTTCGGGTCAGCTTCGGGTTGACCCGATTTCCAAAAAGAAAATCCAGAATTGTTTTGGGGTGAAAAAAAAAAATATATATATTTTAATATTAATGGGTATATTATGTATTCATTTTTCCACATAAAAGATAAAATTAATATTAAAGATATAATTGTAGCGTATTTTTCCATGATTGTATTAAAATAAGGATTTATATTCTTCCATTTCGGGTTAAGGTTGAAATGTGTCAGACTGGTTTCGGGTTGTAGTTTGCCGGGTTGTGGCTCGACGAAAGTCACTTGTCGGACTGGGTACGACTTGCAGAGTTTTCGTTTCGAATTCACATGTGTAACCTGTTCCGTGCAGGGCTCTAATCTGAAGGAACAAATACACATACGAGTATATATGCTATATGCTATAACGCATATTGATATATATATATTTGTGGAACTCAAGGCATTTGGGACCTGAAGATTCTGTCTAGGTCAGGGTTGGCGAACTTATGGCACGCGTGCCAGAGTTGGCATATAAGCTAAATTTTCCTGCACGCGAAAAATTTTAATTTGGTAATTGTTATACAGATAAAATCCATATTTTGTTTCATTTATAAACAATAAAGTTTTGTTCCATACGGGCAGACTGTCACAAATAATGCAATTATTTTTTGCATGAATTAACGCATCATAATAATTTTCTTTTCCTGTGATGCTATACAGAGTTTTCGACATGTATTTTGCCTATTTATATGAATTTAAAAAGCTGTAATTTCAAAATGAATTTCGTTTGACAGTCACTACAATAAAATGGCAAATGGGTCCAATTTAGCTACGTATATTTAATAAAACATGAACCAGATATAAAGCATTTTCCATCGAATGTATGACAGTAAAAATCTCATCGTTACATTATTAGTTATTGTTTAATGCAACTTGGAAAATTATAACCGATTGTTTCATTAATAATAAGTTAAAAAGTAGTGAAATAAAAACTCGTATTTTTCCCCCCTTATTACAGCACATGCCGCATAAATGAATACTATTTACGAATTAAAAAATTATTCATTCATCAGTTGATTCCAGTATACAGAAAAATCGCATTCTGATTTTTAATATTTTTTAATTATTAATGTATGAAAGCAACCAATTTTATAACCAGTGTTTCGTATAAAAATCTTACTCTTCAAAGTTATTTTTGTATAAATTTGGCACGCTACATTGTTGTTACACAGGGTGTCCGGTCTCAACGGTGTCCAATGGCTAATTCCTAAAACGTTAGTCATAGACATATAGTTCCAATTACAGAAATGTTTTAAATCAGATAAAGAAATATTTTAAAAGCGATTTGGGTCAATACAAACATCTCTTAAAAAATTACGAAATTTAAATTTTTATACGGTCCCCCGGTCCTATAAGTTATATTTAGTAAAATTTTCCTATTACACTGACAAGTAAGACAAAAAAAGTCCCATTCATATAACACTATAATTGAGCGAGTTATAGAACTTTAAAAATGCATGACTTATGCCACTTTTCTGCACTGAAAACAAATGAGTTCGGCTTGGCTTTGAGGGGTCACATACGAAGTGCCTAAAGTATTCGAAGATCTCATTTCATGTGTATCTGCGCTTCGAAAAAAATTGTACAAGTATTACGATTAAGTTAACATTTATTAAGTTTCAGATTGGCTAAAATGACATATGTTTTATTTTGTCAGGATTTGAGACTGTTTCTTTTATGCTTTCTTTTAACAAAAATTATAAGTTTTTATGTTACTTCAACGATCATATGTATGCTTTTCCAGTTCAAAATTTGTACTCTAACTTTAACTGACATTTAAATATCCGATCGAGATTACATTTTACATACTGGCGCAAATCCAATAACAATCTAATATTATTCTGATTTTCGGTGGTTACCATGTATACTTATTTTATAGGATAACACAAAGAATTTCGGATAGATTACCGCCAAGAAGTTTAAGAAAAAGTTTTAGATTAGGTAATACAAGACTGCAATTGTTGGATTTTTTTTTTTTTTTTACTTTTATGTATTTTTTAGCGCTGAATCCAAAAATTACATTAATTTTTAACCATCATATCAGGATATTTCGCAAATCATAAATTGTAAAAGTTAAAGAATGACAAAAATCGGATACTATAAAGTAGAGGAGATGGTTGTGTTTTTTAACTTTTGATAATTGATTTTTACGTACTTTTTAGCACTGAATCTGAAAATGACCTTCATTTTTAACCAACACGCTACAATTTTTTTGCAAATCGTAAATATGTAAGTTAAAATATAGCGAAAATCTCTTACTATAAAACATATGTAAAACTTTTTTTGTTTTATTTTATTTTATTTTATTTTATTTTATTCGATAATTTATTCGATATTTTTGCTTATCCTGGGATTCTTACAGCTAAATAGCTGAGTGGTCCGATGAGATGAGGGAGAAGACTCAATTTTAACTTTGAACTTTTTAACTTTGAAATTTGCGAAAAATCCTGATGTGATGGTTAAAAATGGAGAAAATTTCAGATTCAGCGGTACAGAATACAAAAGAATCAATTATCAAAAGCTAAAAAACATGCCATAACCCAACTTTTGCAGGCTAGTGTAATCTAATAATATTTTAAAATACGTATCATTTTGTAAAGAATTGAGGCTGTTAATTTAACATCATTTTATTTAACAAAAATTCTGTTTTTTCTTTCTTCTTAAATGCTTATTACAAATTGTATATTTTGCATAAATATGTCAGATAATTAAAGATTTCAAATTTATATTGCAATGTTAATTTTACTATCGACCATTTTTAAATATATCTGACGAAATTATACTTCGACTAAATTTGTGAATGACCCCCAATTTGCAGCAAAAAATATGCTCCAACTTTAAACAGCTATTACTCGGTCGATTTTAATCGTAGAATAACGGGACTTTTTGTGTATTACTTGTTAGTGTAAAAGGAAAATTTTACTAAATATAACTTATAGGACCGGGAGACCGTATAAAAATTTAAATTTCGTAATTTTTTAAGAAATGTTTTTATTGACCCAAATCGCTTTTAAAATATTTGTTTACCTGATTTTAAACATTTTTGTAATTGGAACTATATGTCTATGACTAACGGTTTAGGAATTAGCCATAGGACACCGTTGAGACCGGACACCAGGGTTGGGTTTTTGACGTCAAAAACTGGTTTTTGACATGACAAGCGTCAAAAACTGGTTTAAACTGTCATAAACTGGTTTAAACTGTCGAAAACTGGTTTAAACCGTCGAAAACTGCCAAACACATGTAACACGCTAAAACATTTTAACAATAGATAGACATTAAATAAGTCAATGATTTATGTGATCTTTTATTGAAATTTAATAATTTAAAAAATATATTATTTGCAATAAAATATTTTTTTTTTCAATCAGAAGAAAATAATTTTGTACAATTAAATAATCCGGATCAATTTTACCCCGCAGCATGCTGCAGCACACCACGTGTTTAGCACATTTATTTACACCCAAAAGATTTTTGAGTTTAGAGTGTATGAAGCGTTAGAAAATAGTCTGTCTCTTAATTGATGCTGAGCTAGTAGGACTTGATAGCACAAGCATTGCTAGATGAGCAAGTTTTGAAGCAGGCTCAAAAAGCTGTTGCATTTAGTGATACCTTTCCACCAAACAAAGGAATTCTCCCTATAGCACTGAAATAAGAAGACTGGAAAGGGGATTCTTTAGCTTCATACACAATCAGTATGGGTAAACATCCATAAACTCTCTCCGTAGCTCAAGCGCGAGCTGAATCAACTGGTACAGCAGTCAACTCTTGCCCCTGATGGTTGGGATGCAAAGTATAAGCCAAACAATGGTATGGTTTCATGTTTTGATCCCTTCTATTATGCACTTTTTCAATATGAGCTTACAGGAATTTTCTTTTAGATGACCGAGCCAATTTTGTTCAGTTTTAAAATCGAAAACATTTTTATATATTGAAAGAAAGCATGTTTTAAAAAGATTTTGACTTTTAAGCTTTTTTTTCTTTAATTACTTCTCTTATTTTGTAAATTTTTAAAATTAATAATCCAATTTCAATTTTGAATGGAATGGTTATTGCCTAGACTAGAATAGCATTGATGCACATTATCTTGTTATATATACAAAAAATCTACACTTTTCTAAGTTTTTTTTTCCCCCATAAAAAAAGCTAGCTAAAAGCTCTCAAAAGTAAGCGAAATTAAAACGATTTTAAGTAAGAGAAAAAATGTACAGCTTAGGTGAGCTTAAAGTGTTGATTTCAGGGGGTGGCCCGGGGGGGACATTCCCCCCGGAGCAATGAGATGTCCCCCCCCCGGAAGATTTGAGGTTTTGGGTTTTCAATGGTCAAAAGGTGCAATTTCCCCCCCGGAGCCACAGAAATCCCTCCCGGAGAAAAATGTCTGAATTCAACACTGAGCTTAATGTCTACTTTTTAGAAAAACACAATTTTACAAAAAAAAAAAAAAAAAAAAAAAAACTAAATAAAATTTTACCCTGTTAAAAAGTTGTACTTAACAATAATACTTTACTATGTACTAATTACTGATATACAGTAAGAGTGAATTAAAAATATTACATGTAATGTTGTCATGCGTGACATTTAATTTAAATTTTTACAGATCAATTTAGTATTTGAGGTTTCTGACATGACGGTTTAAACTATGGTTTAAACCCGACATAAACTGACACATGTCAAAAACCTGCCAACCCTGTAATTATTACTAATACTACATACTAATTATAAAATTACAGTAATAATTTTAAATATTACATCTAATGTGTGACATTTAATGTGAAATTTTACAGATCACTGTAAGTATTTGAGGTTTTTGACGAGGTTTTTGACAAGGGGTTTTTGACATGACGGTTTAAACCGCAGTTTAAACTGTCAAAAACTGACATGTGTCAAAAACCTGCCAACCCTGCCGGACACCCTGTATATTGTTTGCGAATTTTCAGCACGCGCATGTCAAAAGGTTCGCCGAGCCTGGTCTAGGTTCTACAAACATACATTGTTCATTTTATTTATGTATTTATTTTTTATTGTGTATTTCAAATCTATGTTGAATATGTTAAGGGTGTATTCCGATCCAAACTGCTTATTTTCTGATTCATTTTAAAATTCATTTTTTCTCTCAAACGCATCAAACTGGGAAATTCTCTTATTTAGAAACTACATAATGTGCCGTGCTTAATAATTTTTTGATAAATGCAGAAAATACTGTAAAAAACGCTGTGAAAGTTGGCGTTTTGAACTGATTTTTCCGAAGCGGGCGATCTGGGAATGAAAAAAATGGTCATACTGAGAAAATAATTGCTTAAAAATCAAATTCTAATTAATTGAGTTGAAAATGAAATCACACGGCATGTTAAACATGTCTTCAGAAATCACCCCAGCAAGTTTCATGTTTTTACTTTTAAAAATGAGTCTGAAAATGTATCGGAAAATTTCGAGCTGTTGAGGGTGGAAAAATATTTTTTCGAATACATCCTTAAGGGGAACAGTTCATTTGTCAATGAGTGAATTTCTTTCCATTTGTGATTTCACATTTTTGTTGGTGAATTGTAATGGTTTTTTTAATAGTTACATATAGTATATATGAAAGGATAAAAAGCAAACCCTTGTTTAAACTCTTTATAAATATCTAACTTTTTTGACATTGATTATTCAACTATCATTATGACAGTTATTGGTCTCATAAAATCAAACTACAGTTGAAATAAACATTAAATAAATACTTAAAACCATAAATAGTGATTTACTTTCACAAATATGACAGTTGATTTATATTTAGGCTATAAATTCTAATTACTTTTCCTAAAATTTGACAGTTATTAAAATCATGATTACATTTAAGTTATAAATGATAATAAATATCAAAATAAGTATTTGATAGGTCATAAATCGTAATTAGTTTTCTTCTAGCTGACATTGATTAAAACATAAATAATCATTAATGTCAAAAGTGGAAATTACCACTTGTGGTGCAATCACAAGTACACACCTATTAAAGAAAATTGAGCCAATTAAATTAAAGTTTCCTCCAATTTGACACTTTCGCCCTCTGCTGGAAAATATCCAAACTTCATTACAAAACTCATTATATTAACATTGCATATTGAATGTTTATAATTGGGATTATTAATTGGAGGTCTCAGGTAATCGCATCTAATATTGATATTTTTTCAAAGTAGAATGCAACTAGATTAAAGTACTAAAGCGAAAATTTGGGCAAATATAATCGTTTTCGGTGAAGTTCGGTGGAGAAAATTACTCCAAATTTACCTTACCAAATAATAATAATAATAAAATACAAGTACCTATTTTTCTCAACCAAAATGTTATTAAACACCTACCGCAGTATCGTTTCAGAACTTAAAATTAATAATAACTGTTAAAAGTATTAACATTGTGTTAAAAGCATAAGCATTAGGATTATGGCGAGTTAACATCTATGGCTTTAAATACACATCATTCCATTAGGCTAAACATTCAAGGGGAATTTTTTTTTATTACTTCATAGTGTTTCTTGGATACATTATGTGCTTAAGAACCTTCAACGGTAATACAACTAAATATGAAAAAATTAAATTTTCTTCAATATCCAGGTTTTTACCATGTTCCATACGTCGATATGACGTCAGCGTTACTGGCGGAAACATAGATGTCAAAAGGTATTACGTATATAAAAAATTCAAAGAAAAAATATTTCAATAAATTAAAAGTCCTTATTAATCTTAGCCACTTTGGCATTTCAGTAAAATCTGCTAATAAGGCAGATTTTTAGATTTATTTTATTTCTTTTTGTAAAAAGTATTGCATCGTGATATATATATATATATATATATATATATATACTCATATCTTTTTACCCTACATTTTATGCACAATCTAATTTTTAGTACTACCAGTTATTTCCCTTTAGTTCTAAACCAGTCATATACAGATAGGTACATGTGTAACCAAATAAGATTATGAATGTAGCTGTGACTGATTTACGTTAATTTACATTCCAGTTATTCTTTTTTGTTGAACTTCTATTTAAAAAGTTTCATTTTCTTGAGAGCATTGCAAATGTTTTTCTCTTTTAAAATGACTATTGGCAACTGCAAATAGGAAACTCAAGTAGCTATCAAAATTAAACTAAATAAATAGAAAAAGAAAATGCGCCAGATAGAGAATAACCAGATAAAGCAAACGAAAATTCTAGATATCAGGTTTAATTAACATATAAAAGTTAAACGATTAAGTCGTAAATATCAAATAATTTAACAAAAGTTCTTTAAAGACATGATTCTAAATGAAATATGTTTTTTAGTTAATTAGACGCTATTCTAGCTTCGTAAGTTTTCGATGTACATAAAAAGTCTAAAGACTCTAAAGAGAGAGAGATTTTATCAAATTCGCTATATATATAAAATTTAACGAACTTAAGTTTATTCTGGAAAACATATAAACAATTTAATTTACTTTGTAGTAATTAAAAAAACCCTCTTAATTATATTTGTCTAGATGAATATTAATAAATAACTGAGTTCATTTGCATATTACAGTATAATTCCAATTATCTGAACTCTGATTATCCGCATCGCTTTCAGAATTTCAGAAGAAAAAAAATTAAGTCGAAAACGTACTGCGATTTGCAAAATAATGATTCTGTTGACGTGCGCTATTGAACGCGCCACTTGAGGAATTCAAAAACATTCTTTTGAAAATTCCTGGGTGTTCAGAAGTTAGTACTGAAGATATAGGAGAGTGGATGGTATGTGATTTGTCAGACGCTGGGTTTCAAATTCTAAATGATGCTGAACTTATTGAAAGTGTGAGAGAAGAAAGTGTCGAGGAAGAAGGTGACCTTATAGTAGGAGAGCTGTTGAACATTTTTGAGTAGGTATTTGAGGCACACTGAAAATTTGTGCAACACTTCTTTTGTAATGCCTGAATACAAAATCGAATGTCTGGCTGAAGGATCGTGTCCCAAAAACTGTGCCAGACACGTGTCAAGTGCCATTTTTTGACTACCCAAAAAAGGTATTTGAGGCACGCTGAGATTCAGACAGAATAATATTTATACTTAGAAAAAAATATTTTGAAAATGACAGACACTTTAGTCAGACCAAAAACTGTGCCAAACACGTGTGAAGTGCCATTTTTGGACTACTCAAAAAAGGTATTTGAGGCACGCTGAGATTGAGACAGAATAATATTTATACTTAGAAAAAAATATTTTGAAAATGACAGACACTTTAGTCGGCACAAAAACTGTGCCAGACACGTGTCAAGTGCCATTTTTGGCAAAAAGTTCAATTCCAAATAGCGTCCATGGCCAGGCTTTCCAATTTTATACCTTTCCGTTAAAAATGAATTTGCTAATGTGTCAAAACCTTTTGCGCATGTTGAGCAGAGCAGTCAAGAACAGCCTTAAATACATGTTTTGCGACCACGTGTTCTCTGATAATTCTTCATCCTCTTGATGCGTTCTATCACCACCTCTTAATTTGTCGATCGAATTTTACAACACCCTGTATATTTTTTAACAATAACCAGGATTTGAAACAACATGCGAGACTGAGCGAATCGCGCACAAAATAGGGAAATCTCACATAATGTGCAGTTTGCATAAATGCTTGCAGTTTTCCCCACCCCTTAAATTATTTCCCAATAGCGTGATTTTTCCATCAATTATTTATTTTTTGTGGAATTCAGCAAAATAAATTAGTCATTCTGGCACGAAAAAAATCGGGAATCTCGACTTCCCAGCAGGGAAAAAAGGGAAAAAAATCACAAATTCCGACAACAGGACGCGGAATAAAATCTCGAATTCCGTCAATTGATCGCAGAAGAAAATCTGGAATTTTCAAATTTGTCGCAGAAAAAAAAAAATTACGGATTTCGACAAACGGTCGCTGAAAAAAACTAAATTTCGCAATCGTTCGCAGAAGAAAAAATTAAAAATAAATCACGAATTTCATCAATTGGTCGCAGAAATAAAATCGCGAAATTCGTCAAAAGATTGCTAGAAAAGAAATATCGCCATTTTTGTAAAAAGTCGCGGAAATAGATAGAGAATTTTGATCTTGAAAAAAATCTTGAATTTCATCAATTGGTAAGGAGAAAAAAATCGTGAAATTCAATCGGTAATGAAATTTATAAATTTGTTGCTCCACAATGATAAGAAAGTTTTCATTAAGAGAACGGTGGGCGTTTAAAAAAATTTCTTTTAATTTTCATAATAGAGATTTGAAATTTTGTGCAAATATACATTTCACCACAAGTCTATAGAACACCTTGAAAGAAATTTTCAATCTTATTATAATTTTAAGATCTTTAAAAAAATTTAAAATTTTAAAACAAAATTTTAAAATGCTCCTTGCGTCTTAATTTTTGAGATATTTCCTCGATTTTGAATTTTAATTACATAAAACTCTATTACAAATAAATATGTGATTCGAGTTTTTAATCTCTTAAATAGTTCATTTTTAAGAGATATTTTTCTGAATTCCATATCGATTTTCATCAAAATTGTGCCTTATAATAAATTAAAAATCAAATTTAGTTGTCTTAATGAAGTCGAATTTTAAAATGCATACACAGTTTTTTTTTAAGCAATATCAGGATTCTCATTATCAGTTTCGTGAATTTTGATCAAAAATTAAGTAGCGAGTAGCATATCAAAAATTTAAAAAAAAATGCTGAAACATAAGAGAGAAAAATAGATTTAAAGTACAGTAGAACCTCGATTAACCGAAGTAATTGTGACCGGCCCTCTTTCGGATAATCGAGAATGCTTCAATTTTAAGACAAAGGAGAAATATATGCACTATTTCTTATTATGGTAACAAGTGGTTAATAAAAATAAAGCAATAGCAAAATAGAAACAAGAATAAATTACCTGAATTTTAATTTTGAAATTCAGTGCCTTTTGCATATATCACAAAGGTTTGAAAAAATGTTTTGTTTGTCGCAGTTTCGATTGCCTTTGTTTTGAAGCTCTATCAAAACATTTTTCAAAATATTCAAAAGCTTCATAATTTCTAATTTGTTCGTTTTCTTCGTTCCACTCCGCAGCTTACGGAAACTCAAGTTAAATTCAAAGGAACTCTAAGAAATGGGATCGAAAATATTTATATGTCCTCTAAATTAGGAAAGGCCCGCTTACACACAAAGAATATGATAGTTAAAAAAAAAAAAAAAAGCTTTCAAAATGGATTTTGCACGCAAGGAATGTAATAGTTAAAAAACAAAGCTTTCAAAATTAATTTCGGTTAACCGAGAGTTTCGGATAAAAGAGGTTCTACTGTACATTAAAAGGCGAAAAAATTGTTTGTGAAAGAAATTAAAACACTTGTAACTTTGCGTAAAATAATCGCATCTGCATGCGGTTTTCCACGAATGATGTAGTACAAATTGGAGAATAATAAAGCACATAAAAAGAAATATCGATTTTTGCTCAAATAAAGGTCGACGGTCCCCTTAATGAAATGATTTTCTGTCTTCCTTTTCATTAATGAGATAAAATCCGTACAATTAAGAAATCTGCAAAGCCCAGGTTTTTCAGATTTTTCAAAATGATAATATTATCTAATAAAGTAAATGATTTGATAATATTGTAAAGATTACAGTATATATAATGTGTCTGTAATGGAATAATTAAGAACTTGAATTATAAATCCCCCTTAAAGTCAATTGCTTTTAATGGTTTGAATGCAATACTGAATAGTATTAATTAGTTAATAAATCATATAAACTCAGAAAAATGAAAAAAAAAATCTGGATTGTCATTTATCATTAAAAATATTAAGCTAACGATATAATGTGCAATTGACATGCTGTCTATATTTTAGTTAGCAATTATAAAGCATATAAATAACACTAAAATGTAAAAATAAATAAATAAACAAATGTTAATCTCAAAACTAGTTTTACTAGTTTAGTGTAGCTTTACAAAACTAGTTTTTGTAAAGCTACAGAATCTGTATGCTTTGCTTTACTAAAATTTTATCTGTACACTGTGAAAAAAAAAAAATAAATAAAGATGTAAATCTACAAAACTAGTTTTTTGTAAAGCTACAGAAATCTATATACTTTGCTTTACTAAAATTTTATCTGTACACTGTGAAAAAAAAAAAAATAAATAAATAAAGATGTAAATCTACAAAACTAGTTTTTTTGTAAAGCTACAGAAATCTGTATGCTTACTAAAATTTTATTGATAACCTGGGATAATTATTACATGGCTTTTTTGTTGAAGTTACATAAAAAGTTCTAAGTATCCCAGTTTCCTAGAACATTCTTAGTAACTTGCAGATTCTTTTTTTTTCATAGTGTAAACATGAATCTGTTACATGAAATTTTTATGTTTCATGAGTTCTAAGCATCGCAGTTTCCTAGAAAATTTTTAGTAACCTTACAGATTTTTTTTTTTTTTTTTTACTGTGTACTTGAATAATGCAAACAATATAAATGTTAATGTAATTTTTTTGTAAATAATGTAAATTTTTAATGTAATTTTTTTGGTGTAAATTAACGTAGATAATAAACTAATCTTAAAACATATTCTCCCTGAATTCTTTTGTATGGAATAAAATAAATAAACCGCTTTTTAAAGATAATAAATTAAACTAGAAATGCATTTTTCCTTAATTATTTTTGTATCGAATTAAATAAATAAATCACTTTTTAATGTTATAAATTCAATATTAAATCACATTAATTAGTTACTAAATCACATAAACTCAGAAAACGGAAACGATCATTAGAAATATAAACTAAAGATATGATGTGCAATTGATATGCTGTTTATATTTCAGCTAAAAATGTAAATAATATAAATTCTAATATAAATATTTTGGTGTAAATACCTGTCGGAGGAATGAATTATTACAGCATATAATGAGCTAAGTTTTAAACACGCACCCTCCTTGACTTATTTTGTACAGAATAAAAAAAATCAATCGCTTTCAGGATATTAAATTCACTATTAAATCATATTAATTAGTCACTAAATCATATAAGCTCCGAAAAATCAAAAGGAAATGTTGATCGATTTATCATCAGAACATGTTTTACACCTTTCCTTATACAACAGTAAATGTTTAAGACAAAAATCTCAGTCACGTTGCACTCAGAGCATGCTACAATTGTATTTGCATAAGTATTTATATTAAATGTTTATACATTTGATGTTTTCTTAGTAAATGATTTTCTAAAATACCTGTTTTAGATAAACTTCCTGTACCCTAAGTCATTTTGAATGTTGATAAGAAATAATCTTAAGCGAATTTTTGAGATGTTTTTCTTTTAAATGCATATTTCAAGCTTTTCACAGACCTTGAAAATGACTTTGATATATGATGTCTGATTCATTACTGATCGGTAGCGCGTGGCTGCATATGTTTATATATGGTCATTATTGATCTTTTAAGCGCGTGGCTGCATATGTTTATATATTGGTATTTATGTGTAGGTTTAAATTTAACCCTTTATGCTCTGACGGGACTTTTAAGTCCCATGAAAGAAAATGCAATATAAAGTTTATTTAATTCGTCTGCTAATAAAAATATATGGTACTTTTCATACAAAATACTTTGCTGCACGGTAGCTAGAATACGGTCTGGATACCGTGCTTTGCTGGATCATATTCAGTAAGCACCAGGCATGTAGTGGAAGGTATACGGGGGTATACGTCGTATACCCTCTAGATTTTTTTTAGGAACTCCGTATACCCTCTGTTTCTCAAGAAAGCTATAGTATATATACACTAGGGCAGGGACGGCGAACCTATGGCAGGCGTGCCAAAAGTGGCACGCGAAAGAATAATTTTGGCACGTTGTTTAAATCATTATACAGTGATACTACACAAAATGCACAAACTCTAGACGATCTAATCTTGACTAAATTTGATTTATTGCAAATTGAAGAATTTTAATTGCGACTTTTTAAAATACAATAAAATTACCACATTAGTAAATGTACCAATGATAAAATTATTTCAACTTAGAAATTAATTTCAGAGTTATTTAAAGAAAGATCTTTAATATTTTTTCCAACTATCTATGTCCACAAGGTTATTAGATTCTAAAATTAATAATACACAATGTTTCATTTAAAAAGCAGTTGTCATATAAATCCAGTTCAGTTTGCATTCTGTTGAAATTAACTGAGTATGAACCTTATATTAATTATTTTCTTTCCAAGATACAAAAACACAATTAATCACATATATTTTTTAATAATTTCTAGAATTTAATTTTTTATGATTATTATAGTCCAATACCTCACTTGTATGTCACACATTTGTTTTTTGTTTTTTTAACTTAATGTTATTATTCAAAGATTTTTTAATCTACTAAATTTGTGGGCACGTCAAGGTCGTGTAAAAAATTTTTGGGAAGAAATTGGCACGCGGTTATAAAAAGGTTCGCCAACCCTGCACTAGGGTATACCCTCTCCCTTGAGCGTATACCTTCTGCTTAGAACGTATACCCTCTGTTTTTTTACGACTACATCACTGGTAAGCACAGCGAAATAGTCGAAGCTAAATATTTTTTAAGGGGACCGGGAAAGCCCTATCTCCGCCGTGTTAAATTCACCAACTTTATATGTACCCTTTTCTCAGAAATGGTGAAAGATAGAGGCTTAGCTATTTTAGAGTAGTTAGAATAACAGACCATTTTCTTTCTAAGTGAAACGGAAGATTAATTGCAATTATTTATTGAAAGTCTTTTTCAAATTAGCATTTTTGGTAAGATTTCACTGCCTAAAATAAATAATCCTCAACAAATCATTAAATCCCTGTGTTATAGTAATCAATATAACATAATATAATTATTTTTAAAAATCTGAGTGCTTAAATTTAATAGATATTAAAAAAAAAAAAAAAGGAACACAAACATGAAAAATCCAAGTTTTGAGAAAAAGTCAATTAAAGATTTAAATGGCCATTAAGCTGTGAAATACTCTTAGAAAGAATTAATAATCCCAACACTTCTTTTTTTATATATAAACATGTGAGACACATCGTTGGAAAGATAAAAGTTTAAACTATTTAATGATATAAAAAAGTAAAAATCGATTTTTTCCAAAATTTCGCCTACCTGGTCCCCTTAATATGGTTATTTTCTCAACCATTTACATGGATTTAACCCATCAGCACACGCGTTGGGATAAAATCTACCCTAATCACATTTGTTCTTTTTTAAAAAAAGGGATAATATTTTGGAGGACGCTTCTGACCTCCCTTGTACCCCTCCCTTGTCCCAAGGTCAAGGTCGAGAAGGGGTGGGTAAAGCAATGTATTTTCTTTGTTCACTAGAAGGGGGAGAAATATACTTCTTGGGACTAAAAAATCCCGTGCGTGTAGAAAGTTTTCAGTTCGATACGTTCATTTCTTAGGGGATAACACCCACTAAATAATTTTAATGAAATACAAACATAATAGCTACTTGTATATATATTGATGAAAAGATGTTAAATGTAATTAATATAAATTTTGTGAAATAATTCATCTTTTAATGTGTAAAACAAATCGTTCGCATATTTTCTTTTTAAAAAAAACTTGATTTTTACAGAAACTGCCTCAAAATCTGAAAATAAATATGAAAAGCATGATTTTTGTTCTTTAAAAGAAATAGTACTGATGCATTTTACAATATAATGCAATATAATTTTTTTAATGCATTTATAAATGCGTTAATGGCTATAGCCAAAAATATAATGGGAGACAAAATGGGGTAAGATTTATCCCACGTGTGTCGTAACCAGGGTTGCGAGTCTGAGTCGGAGTCAAACTCTGACACCTTTTTTGAGCAAAAAAGTCGGAGTCGCAGAAAAACAAGCCGACTCCGACTCCAGATTCTTTTGTTAGACATTTTAAAGTAAAATTAAACTGATTATATGTACTTTTAAATCTAAAAAATGAATTATTATTGCTATTTATGAACTATATCAGGCTACTCAAATTAAAGATAACCGATTTACTGCGTGTACAAAGTAGATACATGGGTAGATAGAGGGTACTACCCATGTACAGAGTAGATGAAAGCTGTTTTAACTCATAACTGTACTGTAGTAGATATTTTACATTTAGTATCAAAGTACTTCCCCTGGTATTTTTGGGGTTTGCGGATAGAACCGGGGCCGTCGAGAAACTTCTAAGAGAAGAAAGTTGTTTCGCGACGGCCCCGATAGAACCCGAGGTACAAAGGTCTGGAAAGGACCCAAGCCCCAGAAAATGAAGGCAATTTTTCAAACAGTTTTCAACAGTAGAATTAAGACAATTTATATTAATAAGCCGGATCAGACTGATTAAAAAAAATTGAGCAGGCTGAGAAGCCCAATATAAAAAATTTGAAAGAATCAAACTACGCCGATAAAATAGGAGCAATTTACGTACAATAGGCAGTAGCCATGATTGGAGTGAGAATAAATATAAAAGCACGGCGGCGGAACGTTTTGGGGGACAGACCACCAGAGGTAATGCGAAAATTATAAATCTGCGCTATTTTTGGAGGCAAAAGAACTAAGAACCAGGTGTAGCATTGTCGTCGTCCCCTCCCCCCCCCCCCTCAAATTTTTGCAGTCTGTATGACCAAAAGTCAAAATTCTAAAATACCCTTCCTTTATTTATTGTGAAATTTCATTATCTTTCACCTTTTGAATTTCGGATTTTTCGGGTCTGCAGAACCCGAAATAAAGCCAAAATTGTAAATTTAATTTGAAAAATGCAATTTTTTCTATTATTTCGTTAGAATCCACAGGATCCGAATTATTTCCAAAATAATAAAATTTCTATCTTTATTTTCCCTGCTTTTCCATATAAGTTTTTCGAGTCTGGAGAAGCAAAATGACAACTAAATTGTAAAGATTTCACTTTTTCCTCTCAGTCCACAGATCCAAAATAGTAAAATTTCCATTTTGCGTTCTTTAGACTTCGATAGTTGGATTTTTCAGGTTTGCGGGAGCGAAATTGTAAAATGAATAAAGCGGAAATTATATTTTTTTTCTGTTTTATTTTCGAAGCCCTAAAAAGATAATCAATACCTAAATAGTGAGATTTTAGCTTTATTTTACTTATATTCCATCATTATTTTAACCAACATGCAACACTAGTACTCCAGCTCGAGTACTAGTGTTGCCAGTCCGGAGTCGGAGTCGTCCATTTTTCCCACCGACTCCGCAGCCCTGGTACCCTGGTAGTAACGTAATGGAAAGGCGCGCGTGTGCTGACGGGTTAAATGAGATGCTGTCTTTCCGCGGACTGTAAACAATAAGCTATTCTTACGCTTTAAATGATAGAAATTTTTTTTAATTTAACATGATTTCTAATTTTCATTATTTATTAAGTACCCAGACACGCGTTGCCGTGGCTCAGTCTGGCTAAATGGAAAAGAAAGAAAAGAGAAAGTGCACGTTTCTAATATGTTTAATTTCACAATACTTGTAGGTATACAATAGTTTTTCTTTTTGTTGTTACATTGTCTGTGCAGATATAGAGATTGTCTGATTTGCCGATTCTAGAACAGGAAACATATAATTGCCCGTCTGAGAAGCAATTCATGTCTAGATCTAAACCGCAGAATTTTAAAGTTGATGGAGATTACAAACGCCAATCCATTAGGTAATTGCAATTCTCTTAAATTAAAACTGCGCATCCATTGGAATCAAAAGAATGCGAGGAATGAAGACATCTTCACCTTTGAAAGGTCCTGTGAAGATTGCTGCTTCTACGAAATTGCTCATTATTTTTTTACTGCAAGCCGCGTGCCGTTGCAAAGATTTGGCTTGTGAATATTTCGCAACATCATAATTGGCAAGCCGATTGTCAATTGCAGTACGTGCGGTGGCATCCCTTGCAAATCGAGTTAATTAAAAAGATATGTGCCAAGTTAAACTTATGGCATTGAGCTCACAGGCTATTCACACTAATTGTATATTATACTCTTATTTCAAAGAATAATGCCCATGAAAATATATTAAGGGGATTACCCCCGTTTCCCCCCTTTATATTTAACCAATAAAATTCCAAATCTAATCAGGGAAGCGCCTTATCAGAATAAACCGGTATACCAAATTTGAAGCAAATCGGATAATTCTGCATGAAAAACCCATTTATCTAAATTAAGGGGGGATTACCTCCCCCCCCCTCATACTCGCCCTTCATACTTAATCAATGAACCCCCAAAACAAATTGGGGAGAGGGGTTTTTTCAGATAGAACCTATTCACAAAGTTTGAAGCAAATCGAATAATGAACATGAAAAACCAAGTTGTCTAAATTAAGAGTGGGGGGAGTTAGCTCCCCGTTCCCCTTTCCACAACCAATAAAACACCAAAACTAATCAGGAAAACACTTTATCAGAATGAACCTATTTACAAAATTTGCTGCAAATCAGATAATTCTGCATGAAAAACCCATTTATCTAAATTAAGGGGAGATTAGCCCCCGTTGTTCCTTTTATGCTTAACCAATGAAATCCCAAAACTAATCAAGGAAGCGCCTTATCCGAATGAACGTATTTACAAAATTTGAAGCAAATCGGAAAATTCTGCATGAAAAACCCATTTATCTAAATTAAGGGATAAATGCCCCCCCCCCTTTCCCGATCTCCTTTTATACTTAACCAATGAACTTCCAAAACTAATAAAAGAGGGGCCTTATCAGAATAAACGTATTTACAAAATTTGAAGCAAATCGGAAAATTCCGCATGAAAAACCCATTTATCTAAATTAAGGGAGGAATAGCCCCCCGTTCTCCTTTTATACTTAACCAATGAACTCCCAAAACTAATCAGGGAAGCGCCTTATGAGAATGAAACTACTTACAAAATTTGAAGCAAATCGGATATTTCTATCAAGAGTTATCGCGTTACATACATATGTACATACAGAACCTGCGGGCACATTAGCTCTCAGGCTTTAATAGCCTGTGAGCTAAACAGAAAAAAAAACAAGAACTAAAAAAACAAAGAGAAAACAAATATCATAAAAAATACTGACGAAATATTTCAGTAAAGTTTCCCTCCGGAGGGCATAGTGAGGGGAGATGCATAATATGAAAGAGTGGTCAAAGGGCTTTCTAATGATATACCACATAATGGGTGTCGAAAAATACTAAAAAAGTGCCGTGGGGGATGAAATTGGGGGAAGGGGATGCGTGGTTCATAGTAGTAATAAAGAAACACGCGCGCATTCAAATACAACACAATCAGTGAATTCCAAAGAAATCGCTGAAGAACTTTCGGAGGTTTAAGATTTCGTTCAAACGAACATTTACATTCTTTTATATAGAAATGTGCCTCCATGGGGGAAAACTGGGATGAGTTGGATGGTAGGTGCATAACATGACAGAGTAGTCAAAAGCCTTTCTAATGATATGTCACATGACGTGTGTCTGAAAAAATTTAAAAAGCGCCCCCTGGCGGTGCCGAGGAAATTGGAGGAGGGAGGTTCGTGATAGGTATATAAAAACACGCGTGTATTCGAATGCAACGCAATCCGTGAATTTCAAAGCAATCGGTGAAGAACTTTCGGAGGTTTAAGATTTTGTACAAACGAACATTTATGTTTTTTATTTATATAGAAATGTGCCCCCACGTGGGCAAAGTGAGGGGAGTGAGATGCAAGAGCATAATATGAAATAGTAATCCAGGGGCTTTTTAATGATATATCACATGATGGGTTTTGGAAAAAATTTAAAAAGCGCCCCCTGGTGGGGTGGTGGCAAATGGGGGGATAGGGGAGCGTGGTTCATAATAAGTATATAACAACACTTCCGTATTCGAATGCAACTCAACACGTGAATTTCAAAGCAATCGGTGAAGAAATTTCGGAGATTAGCGATTTTGAACAAACTAACATTTGCATTTTTATTTATATAGATATTTCATAAGATATAAACTAATAAATCTATTGATCTACTTCAAACTTGGGAGCTTCTCGCAATAACTGTAAATTCAATTTTAATTACATTTAACAATCAACAACGATACAACATAATCTTCCATCAAACTATGTTCTTCCAAGAAATCTAGACACAATCAGTGAAACTCATTGCGCTGTTATATAATTTCAAATGACATTGCTCAGGTAATTAGCGTGTATCTAGCTAGACACACTCATTATAATTAGAGTTGAACTTCAAAGAAAAATTCTTATGCGTTCGTTAGTTGAGGTTTTTAAATAAAATTACCGTTACTAATGAACTACATGTTATTTACGCACTAATTAAAGAGGAAATGTGAAAGGATAGTTATTATGACGTAATATCAACACGTACTCTTTTGAATAGATTAACTCAAAACTTCTAATACATTATGATACTTTAAAAAATTTTGACAGTTTTTAATTAGGTTTAGGAAAGGAAATTAAACGATCCTGATCCTCTTGCTTACAATTTTATCGACACAGGGGCGTAGCTACAAAAAAATTTTCGGGGTGGAGAGTTCAAAAATTTCCGAACTTATAATTCAAAAATTTTCCAACGATAAAACATATTGCTCCATTTTCCAACTAAAATGATATGTTCAATGTGTGTTTAATAATAATGATACTTACACGCAAAAAAGAAACAAAAAAAAATTCTTTCCAAAGAAAAATGCTGAAACTAAAACATAAAAATTCTAATTATATGTTCATTTAATGAAAGTTTTGGTCTTCAATTGTGTAATACGAGTCATATACGTACTTCATACGAAAATAGCCTCATATTTTTAGATTTTTGAGAAAGGAACAAAGTTTTGGAGGAAATGTATTAGAAATACTGTTGATGGACAACAGTAGAGAAATTTAGGTCTGGTAGATATATTTCCGTAGCACAGAGAAACTGATATAGAGATTAGAAAAATGAGAAATTGAGTCTGGCTGCTTTTTGTATTTCTTTTGAAAGTTTAACTATTTTATTATTACGGAACTCAGAAAGGTAGTCAGCAAAACAATAAAAAAATCTTTTTTCTTTTTACTTAAAAAAAAAAAAGAAAATGTGTTTCAAAAATCTTATAATTTCCCAATTCTAAGCTCAAATTTCCCAAGTTCACATATATCGGGGGGGGGGGGGGAGGCTCCCCCCATACGTCCCCAAGACTCCTCTGTATCGATATCTAGATGATGTCGTAAGATGTTGATCCTAAGCCTGTTCTCTAATTCAAATAACTACTTATAGGCTTTTAACAATACCTCCAAACATTCAAAGAAAATATTTTTATTTTAATTGCATTTTCTAAAAATACAATTAGTAAAGAATATTCAGTTACATTTCCTAGTCTATTTGAGAAAAATGAAGGAAATTACGCCTCTTAAATTTACTCTGTTCTAGTTTATACAGGGTGATTAAAAAAAAAAAAAAAAAAAGTTTACAAAATGACACGGTAAATCAGGCATTCAACAAGGATAAAAAATCACATAGTAACATAGGGTCGCAAACCACTTATTGAATCACAAATACAGGGTGTTTCATCATAACTGAACTTGCGTTGACAGTAATAATTTCGAGAACAATAAAAACATTGTAATGAAAATGCAACGATATGTACCTTATTTTGTGCACTGTAAAAAACACCTCTCAAATTGACAGAAAAAAACTGTCAATTTTGGCGCCAGTGGAAAACCATTTAATATAAAGAAAATATCTGTAATTTTTCATTAAAAAAGTTTTTTCTGTAAAAAATTACAAAATCCACTCTTTTTTTACAGAAAAAAACTGTTTTTCTTTAAAACAGTTCTTTCTGTAAAAAATGCAATTTTTTTCTGTAAAATTTACAGATTTTTTTTTACAGTGTGTAAAATGTGATAACATCACGAAAAGATCTAGAAAAACATATTGCTCAAGCAATCAGCGATACCGTATGAATTGATAATCACAGTCTAAAATGTGGGGTGTCAAGTGCAGGAATGTAGTGGAGGGTATACGGAGGTATACGCCGTGTACGCCCTGGGTTTATTTTTAAGAAGCTGCGTATACCCTCTGATTCTCAAATAAAGCTATAACGAATACTCTAACCATGAACGCCATACTGCTGGTACATATAATGCAAACTTCTACCACTTTTTTTTTTTTTTTTTTTGGTGTTATCACATTTACAACAAAGGTGAGAGTGTCTGTTAAATGTTTTATTATAATATACTTCAGTTTTCTGAAGTTATGACCGCCAACCCGAATACCCAAATTGAGTTAGGATGAAACACCCTATATTTGCGTCTAAAAAAATGGTTTGCGACCCTATGTTTATGTTCCTATGTCATTTTTTTTTCTTGTTGTATACCTAATGTGACGTCTTTAAGACTTCCGTATTACCGATCATGGGCGTACCCAAGGGGGGGGGGCTGATGGGGCTACAGCCCCCCCCCCCGAAATTTTCGAAAGTGATATGAAAAAGTGCTGCTTTTTCGTCTTTCTGTTTTGGAAAAAGTTTTAATTTTTTTCAATCATACAGCGGACTAGTCATTCTCATTAGTCCCATATTAGTCCACATTGACAACAAAGAGAAAGGGGGCAGAAGGGGTTACAGCCCCCCCCCCTCCTCCTGAAATAATCGAAAAATTAAATGAAAAAGTAATTTTTCCTTATTTTTTAAAGATAAATCTTAATTTTTTCTTCTGTCATATAGCAAAATAGACATTCTCGTTAACACCATATTAGTCCACATTGACATCACAGCATACCCAAAGATGGGGAGGGGGCTGATGGAATTTTAGCCCCCTCCTCTCGAAATGGTCGAAAATAAAATGATAAAATAGTGCTGAATTTTTTCTGCTTGTTTAAGATAAATTTGCATTTTCCCCCTATCGTTCAACAGACTACATGCTTCCTTCACCATATAGTTCCATAGTAGTCCATATCGACAGCAAAGAAGAGAAAGGGGGCTGACGGGGTTACTGCCGCACCTCTCCCCAAACCAGAAATAGCCGAAAAATTAAATGAAAAAAGTGTTTTTTCCTTACTTTTTTAAGATAAATCTGTAAATTTTTTCTTCTGTCATACAGCAAAATAGCCATTCTTGTTAACTCCATATTAGTCCACATTGACATCACAGCATACCCAAAGATGGGGAGGGGGCTGTTGGAATTACAGCCCCCCTCCTCTCGAAATAGTAGAAAATGAAATGAAAAAATAGTGCTGATTTTTTTCTGTCAGTTTGAGATAAATTTGCATTTTCCCCTCTTCCCGAAATAGTCGAAAAAAAATATTGCTTTTTTTCTTTCTGTTTGAGATAAATTTGCATTTTTCCCCTCCTATCATTAAACAGACTAGCCACACTCTTCTGTTTATCCATATTAGTGCACAGTGACACCACATTATACCCAAAGAAGTAGAAAGGGGGTGATGGGGTTACAGACCTCTCCCAAAATAGTTGAAAATGAAATGAAAAAAGTGCTGATTTTTTTTTCTTTTTGTTTGAGATAAATTTGTAATGCAATTGTTTTCTGCAATACAACGAACTAGACTTTCTGGCTAGTCTCATATCAGCGCACAATTACACCACATTATACCCAGTGAGGGGAAGGTGGCTGATGGGGTTGTAGGGCCCTTTCGAAGTAATCAAAAATGAAAAAAAACTCCTGTTTTTTTCTTTCTTTTGAGATAAAATTTAATTTTTTTTCTGCGACGCAGCTATTCTGGTTAGTCCCATATACTAGTGCACAGTGATGCCCCAGCATACACCCAAAGAAGTCGATGGCGACAGGGGTTAGGGGCTGTGCATATATAACGTTATCAAGTTTTTGGAAATTTTGGACCCCCTCCCCCCCTTACGATATCATACGTTATCATACAAATATGGTTGCATTAATTTTGCGCATACTTTATTGATTCAAATGAAGAGAAGTCAATAAAAATGTCACGTTATACATGAAATAACTTTATATCAAATAACACTTAAACGAAATAGTTACTATTTAAAAGTATTCAATAATATATTTTTGTTACACAATGCATTCAACGTAATAATGTCTTCTTGCAACTTTTCCGCAGGAGATAGGGCAGACAAAAATTTTTATCAACAAAACAGGTGGACAACATTCTTTCCATTTTATTTAGTAGCAAACACAAGTACCATTTCAAACATACCTCGCATATGGTTTGTCGAACAGCGGATTATATATGCATACAGAAGAACAGGAATTCCAAAGGTTGGGGTTTTCTATATTTTGGAATTAAATAATTTTATAATCACTTAATGATTTTAGTTATAATTTTGTATTTTCATAAAAGTAGATAATAGACTAAAAAAATATAATTGTAACACGTGCTTATGACAATAGTAAAAGATAATCGTAATGAACATACTATTTTGATGTAAAGACAAAGTTACAAATAAAAAAAGAAAATTTTGGTTGGATCAGAAATGATAACGATATCAAAAGTCAAACCCCCCCTCCCCCTAGAGATATCTTACGATATCATGTGCCAACCCCCCCCCTCCCCCCTAAAATGATAACGTTATATATGCATAGCACCTTATGAGGTTACAGCTCCATTCCACCTCCGAAGTGATCGGAGTGAAATGAAAAAAAGGCTGATATTCCTTCCTTTTCAGATAAATTTGTTTAATTTTCTGGCATGCCACGAATTTGTTTTTCTTGTTAATTCAATATACTCCTCAGTCCTGCGACCAAATTTACTTGAAACCACAAAATCAATTTTCAAATGTCTGAAAAATAGCTCCATACCTGTTTTATTGGATAAATGAAAACGTATATGGTTAGTTCAACAGACCTACAAGTAAATTCGACAAATCTAAAAGTAGTTTAATTTAACGAGTTTTTTAATTTCACTCACAGTCGAGGGGCTCCAAGATTGTCAATGCGGAAGAATGTTAATGCACAGTAACACTACAGCTAATCACAAGTCGATTTTGGCTAAATCGGGAATCCGGTGCGGAAGAGTTGGCTGTAAAAGTAGCTTATTAACTTTCATTTTTCAGTCGCATCTCCATGCCAAAAATTTGTGTTTTTTCCACGGTTTTTTGACGAAATTTGCGTTTTTTCCGCAGTCCTTTGAAGAAATTCTCTTTTTCTGCGGCTTTTTGCCCAAAATTCGCGTTTTTTTACGCAGTCCTTCGTCGAAATTTGCATTTTTCCGCGGATCAGTGACGAAAATTGTGTTTTTTTCTCGCGATCCTGTCGAAATTTGTGTTTTTTCCGCGTTTTTTCGGCGGGCTTTTGATGAAATTCAAGTTTTTTTCGCAGATTTTTGCCGAAATTCACGTTTTTTTTTACGAAATCCTTCGTCGAAATTTGCTTTTTTTCCGCGGCTTTTTTTGACGAAATTCGATTTTTTTCTCGTCTTTTTGATGAAATTCGCTTTTTTGCGGCTCTTTGACGAAAGTAGCGTTTTTCCGTGGCTGTTTGACGAAATTCGCTTTTTTCAGCAGTCTTTCACGAAATTCACGTTTTTCTGTGGCCCTTCTTTGTGACCCTGCTTTTTCTTTTTTTGCGATCTTTAACGAAATTCGCGTTTTTTCCGGTTCCCTTTGACGGAATGCGTGTTTTTTTTTAGCGATGATTTGTCGAAATTCGCGTTTTTTCTGCGGCCCTTGGACGAAATTCGCGTTTTTTCCGAGGTCATTTGCCGAAATTCGCGTATTTTTTTGCAATCCTTCGTCGAAATTTGCGTTTTGTCCGCGGCTTCTTGATGAAATTTGCGCTTTTTTCTCGTCTTTTTGATGAAATTTGTGTTTTTCTGCGGTCTTTTGACGAAATTCACGTTTTTTCTGTGTCCTTTTGACGGAATTAGCGTTTTCCCACTTTCTTTTAAAGGAATACGTGTTTTTTAGCGATCCTTTGTCGAAATTTGCGTTTTTTCAGCGGCCCTTTGACAAAATTCGCGTTTTTTCTGTGGTCATTTGCCGAAATTCGCGTTTTTTTTAGGCAATCCTTCGCCGAAATTTGCGTTTTTTCCGCGACTTTTTGACGAAATTTGCTTCTTTTTCTCGTCTTTTTGGTGAAATTTGCGTTTTTCTGCGGACTTTTGACGAAATTCGCGTTTTCTCCGCGTCCCTTTGTCGGAATGCGTGCTTTTTTAGCGATCCTTTGTCGAAATTTGCGTTTTTTCTGTGGCCCTTTGACGATATTCGCGTATTTTCTATGGTCATTTGACGAAATTCGCGCTTTTTCGGTGGCCGTATGACGAAATTCGCGTTTTTTCGCAATCCTTCGTCAAAATTAGCGTTTTTTTTTGCGCGGCTTTTTGACAAAATTAGCGTTTTTTCGCGCGGCTTTTTGACAAAATTAGCGTTTTTTCTCCTCTTTTTGATGAAATTTGTGCTTTTCTGCGCCCTTTTGACGAAATTCACGTTTTTCCATGTCCCTTTGACGAAATTAGCTTTTTTTTTTCGCAACCCTTTGACGTGTTTTTAGCGATCTTTTTTCGAAATTCATATTTTACCCGCAAACTTTTGATGAAATTCGCATTTTTTCTGCGGCCTTACGACGAAATTCGGGTTTTTACGAAATTATCGTTTTCTCCGCTAACATTTGGCGAAATTTGACTTTTTTTTTTGTAATCCTTTGACAATCTTCGCATTTTATCCGTGGCCCTATTACAAAATTGCGGTTTTTTCCTTTTCGGATCCTTTAAAAAAAAATGGAGATATTTTTTCTGCGAAACGATTAATGAAATTGATTTTTTTCGGCGACCATGTCAAAAATCCCGATTTTTTAAGTCCGAATTTTTGAACTAGACAAAATTTTTCAAATTTTCGGAAAATTCGGAACAAAGTCACCCCTTCACCCCCTCCCCTCCCCCCCCCCTCCCCCCCTTGGTTACGGCCATATTGACAAAAATGATTTCTGTTTGTAACACAATTCAACGTGTTTCGTAAGATTTAGAACATTATAGAAATTTAAGTCAGCCCCCCCCGAAATAAAATCCTGGGTACGCCACTGTTACCGATCCTGGGTCCGTCTGTGTGTTCTCCTCTTTTAATATTTATAACAACCGGATGTATCCAGGTTACCATTTTTTATAAAAAGCACTTCTTATTTATAACAAATACAAGTTTATTATGAGAAATGAAGAAGGACAGTACATGATGAAGACATAACGATGATACACAAATGACGACACAGAATATTCATAAATTTCACATATAGGTGCACAACACATATTATTCTTTCATTACATTAATCTTCCGTTTCACCACACTATTAAATTTGTTACTTTCCAGTGCCCGTAGAACCTGTGTAATTTTATAACCAACTTTTGATTTTCTCAAACCCGCCAAGCACAGAGGCCGGTAAACTACCTCCACCTCTCTCAAAACAGAATCTCTCTCCTTCTCTCCCACGCCCGTGTGTCATGTGACCAGCGGCGCATTCTCCAGACATCTCACCTGATTTGCCATGTCATTTTGTAAACTTTTATTTAATCACCCTGTATAAATCATAACTTGAATCTTTAAACCAAAAACTAAAAATTGTAATATATTGTAACATTTGTTATAACAATTACCAATGATAAACGGACATATAATGATGTATAAATAATTCATTTTAAGCTTTAAACAGACGAAATCATCATTTCAGTCCCTGCCCCCAGGTACAAATATCCAATATTAAATATATGCTGTAAAAATGGCGCTGACAGAATTATTTCCATTGCAACAACAACTAAATTTCAACTAGCACCATGGATGAAGTAAGTTGTTTTTCTCTTTGTTTCATTATTTAGAAATATTTTGTTCAAAACAGTGATAAGTATTTTTTATATTTTTTATTCATGTCCCCATATTTAACTTTTTATTTCTAAACAAAAAGTTTATTGCAGCTTTATTTATGTAACATACAAATGTCACATGGCAATATTTAATAATTTACATGTGTGCAAAATGATTCAACAAAATGGCTTTGCAGCTTTTAAGACAAAAACATCACCTCAGTCCCAATTATTAGACACTGATTATGATGTTAAGGCTGTTCTCAAATCCAAAGGGTCAACTTTCTGACATAAGTTTTAATTCATTTTTGATCGGCAACGCATGAAAATAGAAGGTGTTATTCAGAAACTATGTCATCGAACTGTTTTTCCCGTTTTTTTGTAAACGCAATAGATCTTTCAGAAAATACTGTCAAAGTTGCCATTTTGAACCGAATTTCCAAACGAAAGAAGAAAATCCAGTCAGTAAGGGGAGAAAAATGCCGTGTCACGTGATCAAAAACGCTTATAACTCAATAGGTAATTGAGGATCAAAAAATAGAAAACACAATTCGATTCCAAATCGCTTCCATGGCCAGGCTTTCCAATTTTATATGTTTCCGTTAAAAAATGAATTTGTAGATGTGTTAAAACGTTTTGAGCTTGTTGAGCAGAGAAGTTGAAAACAACCTTAACAGACACTTTCTTCCATAAAAGTTTATCCTACGCATTAAATATGATTCAACAAAATGGCTGTGCAGCTTTTAAGACAAAAACATCACCTCAGTCCCAATTATTAGACACTGATTATGATGTTAAGGGTGTTCTCGAATCCAAAGGGTTAACTTTCTGACATAAGTTTTAATTCATTTTTGATCGGAACCGCATGAAACTAGAACCTTGATCTCAAAATACTACAGCATATAAATGACAAAACATGTATCATAGTATATAATTGTATGTGGTAGTTGGTAAATTAACTTAAAAAAATAAAAATTTTGGAATGAAATTGTCCGGTTTTCAGATATTGATCCTTATACGTCTTAAAATTTCAGCTAACATAAAACATTTGACAGAATTATGGTGATTACCGTGGACCGCTACCAAAACAACACCCACCTCCGGGGAGCGAATCTGCTGAGGACATCCAACTTTATGTCGTCATTAAAAAAAAAAAACGATTTATTTTCTTTTAAGTGTAATAAAAAAAATACAAAAAGGAGTTTTCAAACATCGTGTTTCATTTTCGTGGAAGGATTTCCACAAAGAAAAACCTTTTTTAGACCTTGCAGGTAAGTATAACCCCTTAAACGTGGTATAATATTACCCTGTGTTGCAGCTTCCACACATTATTTGCATATAAGGATGATAGTACTGCATTTACTTCAAGCACGTCATTTATGTTACGGCATTTCGTAGTTTAAGAAAATTTATGTTATTACAACTTTATACGCTATATGACCAAAGATGACCAGTCACTTGCGATTTTAGACGTTTTGTTAAATATCTAAAAAAATACATGAGGCATTAACCTGAATCTGCAGGTGTGTAAACAGTATAGTATAGGTCATATATTTCCGCGAAGATTTTTTCCCGAATCCCCATAGGGGACCGTCAACAAAATGAAAAAGAACGAATATCTTTTGGATAATCCTGTAAAAAATAATGTAGCAAAAGCGTTCAAACTTCAGATAATTAATAAGTGACTTATTGTAATATGCTGTGTTCATTTTTATGAGGATAGCATGTATACTCGTAGAGAAATTAAGGTTTTTATAAAAACAGTCACGAATTTTGCCAAGTTTTTTGCTTATAATTTACAGAATTCTTAATATATAAAAAAACGTTTTTTTCAGAAAATATTACAAACAACATTGTACACAATATTCTGCAGTCAGAATTAAAAAATAATAATAACTGGATGAAAAAGAAGCAGGTTTACTAAAAAATGTTTCACTGCGCATGCGCGAATGAAATCAAAATATAATGTGCATAATAATGCATTAACTAAGTATATAGAGCAACTTTTGTGAAAGTCTCAAAATCATAGCTTGAAAATTCTGAAAATTATCGTCGATAGAATAAGCTCGAAATCCGTTGTTCCCTAAAAGAAGCAAAAATATGAAGGGTTGTATCAAATATCTGCTGATTAGTGCCAAAATAGCGTACACAATATTGCACGTACTACTATATTTGGATACAACCCCTCATCTTTTTGCTTCCTTTTGGGAGCAACGGATTTCGAGCTTATTCTATCCACGATAATTTTCAGAATTTTTAAGCTATGATTTTGAGACTTTCACAAAAGTTGCTGTATATACTTAGCTAATACATTATGCACATTATATTTTGATTGTATTAGCGCATGCGCAGTAAAACATTTTCTAGTAAACCTGCTCATTTTTCATCCAATTTTTATTATTTTTTAATTCTGATTGCAGAGTATTGTGTACAATGTTGTTTGTCATATTTTCTGAAAAGAACTTTTTTTTTATTAAGAACTCTGCAAATTATAAGCAAAAAAATTGGCGAAATTTGGGACTGTTTTTATAAAAACCTTACTTTCTCTACGAGTATACATGCTATCCTCATAAAAATGAACACAGTATATTACAATAAGCCACTTATTAATAATCTCGAGTTTGAACGCTTTTGCTACATTAGTTTTTACTGTGTTATTCAAAAGATATTCGTTCTTTTTCAATTTGTTGACGGCCCCCTATAAGGTTTCGGGAAAAAAATCTTCGCGGAAATATATGACCTATACTATAATGTTTATACACCTGCAATTTCAGGTTAATTCCTCATGTATTTTTCTAGATATTTAACAAAACGTCTAAAATCGCAAGTGATTGGTCACTTTTGGCCCTATAGTGTACACCCTTTCTTTTCTGTGATTTTCATTTAAAACACATGTTTTACTCTTTCATTTTACAGTTAGGGGTCATTTGTCCAAACCAATAATTTATGATAAAAGAAGAAAAAAAGGCTAGAAATACACTATGACGCAAAAGTTTAGACAATGAAGAAATTCTTACATACTTTGAAAAATATTTATTCAATTTTCAAATCACTGCTTGAAATTAATGTGCTGTACATATAAACAATATTTATAACAAAGAAAAGTGGAATTATGCATATTGCAATAAATTAAATGGTAACAAAAATAAACTGCTGTCTCAAAAGTTTAGACACAAATTAAATAAAATCGAAATAAACAATTTTTAAAACCTGGTTGCGCATCCATGCTTATGTATTACGTCATATACACGAGATTGCATGGAAAAAACTAAATCTTGCATAGTTTGTGGATCGATATCGTACCATGCATTCTCAATAGATGTCTTAAGTTCCTTTTCAGAAGAGTATTGTCTAGCGTTGCTATAAACTTTGCGACACATGATGCTCCAAAGGTTTTCTATAGGGTTAAGATCTGGGCTACATGCTGGCCAGTCGAGAACTCTTATATTATGGGAATTAAACCAAGATTTTGAATGTTTTGCAGTGTGAATTGAAGCATTGTCTTGCTGAAATTCCCACTGAGGGCCCCCTAGAAGCTCAGCAAATGGCAGTAGGTTTTCTTCTAATGTCTGTGTATAATGCTGTGAAGTTTGACGACCACTGGTGAAGGTCAGAGATACTTGTCCATTATAGCAAAAGGCTGCCCAAACCATCACCGAGCCCCCTTTTTGTCTGCGACTAAAAAAACGTCGAGGTTCCTTCCGCAAGTCATGCCAATACGATAAACAACCATCTGGACCATCCAGATTCCACTTTTTTTCATCGCTAAATATGACTGACTGCCATTTCTCTCCATATGACATATGCTTTCGAGCCCACATAAGTCTTTGTAACTTATGATGTGGTTTCAGAGCTGATTTCTTCTGCATTTTGCTATAAACGATTGTTCCTTTTTCCAAAATTCGTCTACGAATCGTATCCTTTGATACAGAGAGTCCCGATGAGCTTTGAACTCCACGTACGCTCATTTGTTGAGTACTCGCTAGTCTTTGTATCAGGCGATCCTCTCGTACATTTGTCACACGTGGCCTCCCAGACCGACATTTTGTTTTATATTCGGAACCACTCGATAAAACTCGATAAATAGATTTTTTTGACCTATTAATAATAGCAGAAATTTCAGAAACGCTCTTCCCTTCACCTTTCAACTGCCAAATCCTTGAAACCTCATTCACTTGAATTTCTTCAGCTCTCGGCATGTCGACTATGAAGCGCAATCGTTTGCAGAACTTAAGTACTCCAAATTTGTGACATCATCGATTCTAAATTTGCATATGCCAGCGAATATTCAAAGAAATTTAGAATAGTGTCTAAACTTTTGCGACAAGCACATTTGAATTTTTATGAAAAAAATTAGTATTATAGCAAATAAAACGACTGTCTTTTGTACATAGCATTTTAAATCAGTTTTTGAATATATTTACAGGTTTTTGTAATTCTGACGTCATAATTCTACATTTTAAAGCTGAATGACGTCATTGTCTAAACTTTTGCGTCATAGTGTATATTTATTCCTATTTAGCCCCGTTGTAGTAATGATACAACATTTTTCAACCGTATTCAAAACTTTTTCCATAGCCTACCCTATTGTCTTACTAATATTAAGCAAAGTAAGAACTGGCATATTCCTTAAATTCCAATCCAGCTTAATTTTTGCGATTCAGATACCTACATTTAATTTTTTAAACTAAAAGGTAATTTTTCTCTAACATAAAAAAAAATAAATAACCTGACACGAAAAGATTAGAATCTGCAAACTAATATAATCCATTTTTAAAAAAAAAAGAAGCGCTCCACAATAAAATTATAATGATTCAAAATAATATTTATATATACTTCAATTTATTTAACAACAGAAACAAAATAAAATCCCTGCCGGCTCGGCCTACAGGCGCAGGTAGATTTCGAAGTTAAGTACTAATTTCACCAACGAAAACTAAATCATGATTAGTGATAAACCCACTTTAACAATTTTATTTGGCCACTTTTGGCGAGTTTTTAATTTCATTTTTATATAAGAGCTGATTTTATCAGAACCATGTTGAGGCAGTATTCAAAAAATATTCTTCCATGCTCAACAACTCGAAATTTTCTGACACATTTTCAGATTCCTTTTTAAAAGGAAAAACGTGAAACTTGCTGACGTGATTTTTGAAGAGATTCATAAGCGACCTATGTTTTTATTTTTCGTTCAATTAATTAGAACTTGATTTATAAACAATTATTTTCTCAGGAGCATAATATTTTTCGTTTCCAACACAATCGCTTCCTGAAATTCGGTTCAAAATACCCACTTTGACATCATTTTTTGAAATATATTCTGTCTCTATCAAAAAATCGACCATTACGGCACATTATATAGTTTCTGAATAAGTGAAGAAAAATTGGATGCGTTTGAAAGCAAAAATGAATTTAAAAAGAGTCAGAAAATAAGCAGTTTGGATTTGAGTAATACGATATTTTTTCTTCAATCTCTATGTATTTTTAATTTGTCTTTGCTGTAAGAATTGGTCCTATCAAAAACCTATCAGTAGAAAAGTTGTAGATAATATTCAGAAGATGTATAATAAATTTAAGCGAATTGGATATCTTGTGAATTGACGAAGTTATGGATTTTTTTCGCCTTCAACCCCCAACACCTTTTTGTTTTCGTTTTTAATTGTTTTGCGGTAAGGATTGGTACCATCAAAAACGTGTCAATATAAAAGTTGTAGATAATATTAAGACAATTTATAATGCATTTAATTGGATTTGATATCTTGAGAATCGACGAAGTTAGGAATTTTTTTCTCCCCAAAACCCTATTTTTTCGCCCATTGAGCCCATATCTAATTTTATCAAAAATCTGTCATACATAAATTTTTGGCCCTATTTTTAGAAGTAATAAAAACTTTTAAACTGAGTCAATATGTATTATAATTAAGAAGTTATGGGGGTTTTCGTTTTTCACAAAACCTCTCCTTATTTCCACCCCTTGGTCCGATTCGGCCCATTAACAAACTTGACCGAGATTTTATGCCCCTTGATTTTGTGTATGAGTTTGGAAAAGATTTGTGCAGAATGTTATCGTGTCCATAAAAATGTGATATAGATAGATAGATAGATAAAGTTTTTTACTGGGCGTGGTTTTGGGTTTTAGGGGTCATGATCGGTGTAGATCTGCAAAAAATTTTCCGAAATTCCAGCATAGGGGAGAATATAATAGGTAGTATTTCATACGAAATCTACCTGATATTCTATCATAAATAAACAAATTAAATTATTTAGTTATTATTTGCAGTAAAAGATTTTTTTTTAAAAATATCTTCTTTAGAAAGATAGGATTGTCGGATAGGTAGGCATGTCACCAAAATTTCTTCCAAGGGTCAAGCCAAAAATTTTTTTCGTTATGAATATTATTCGATGCAGAAGAGCTTCTTTTTTTTTTTTTCTAAATGTAACAGTGAAAGTTTATGGTATTTTTGTACTAATTATAATTTTGCAATTGAGAAAAACCATCACAATAGTTTAAGAATATGTTTTTTAATCGTTTTCATTGCAGTTCCCTGACGTTTCTTATTAAGAATATTCGAACACTGAAACACCTTTGAGAGGAAATGCAACTTTATGACACAAAAATTCATTAGATAAATACTACAGAACTTAGAATAGTGCATTTTAAATTTGTTTTGTATGTTCGTAGAATCTTGATAGATCTTTACTGAAAATTTTCGTGGCACATCTGTGGATCTCTCACAATGCACCTCATACTTATTTTGCAGTTTCCTGACGTTTCTTATTAAGAAAATTCAAACACTGAGACATCTTTCGGAGAAAATGCAACTTTATGACACTAAATCTCATTCGATAATAGTGCAGACCTTAGAATATTGTATTTTAAAGTACTTTTGTAAGTTCGTAGAATCTTGATAGAATTTTACTGAAAATTTTCGCGGCACATCTGCGGATAGAATATTCAAACACTGAAACATCTATGTGAGGAAATACAACTCCATGACACTAAATCTAATTATATAATACTAACATAACTTATAATATTGCATTTTAAAGTACTTTTGTATGTTCGTAGAATCTTGATAGAACTTTAATGAAATTTCGGTGGCACATCTGGGATCTCTCACAACGTATCTGATATTTGCTTTGCAGTTTCCCGACATATCTTATTAACACGTTAAGCGACACGTCAGTCACCGATGACTAACACTGAACTTTTCGTTAAGAACGCGACAAAATCGTCTTGGAGTTTTAGAAAATATCCTGCAGATGTCGCTGTGATCGACTCATTGGATTTCAGCATCGTTTGGCATTTAAGGGATCCAATATTTTAACACTATTACTGGGATACACTATATATTCTAGACTAGACGCTGTAGTTTGGTTCTGTGATTAAAAAAATAAAAATGCATCAGCATTCTTACAGCATAACACTTTTAATATCCGGAAACGTATAACAATGTTAAAATTAAAAAACACCCACTTTATTATTTATTCTAACAAAAAAGTGTTTTCTCAGACAATGCCCGATTCTTAAAAGAAGCAAATACATTCCACGAAGACGAAAAGGTACAAGGTTAACGGGAAGAATACGTAAATACGCCGTTGAATTAAGGTCATACAGAAAGAATGGACTAAAAGGAAAAGATACTAATTGTTTGTAATAGACACCGGAAATAATGCAGGTTGTACCTTGATATCTATTTCTCACATTCCGAGAAACAATGAGTGTTATAACGAAATGAAATAGACGTCACAGATGACATCAACGAAAACGATAAAAAAAAAAAAAAATAGGGAAAAAGGAATGGGTTTTTATTAAAGAATAAAATGACACGGTTAGATGTTTTTGTTTTAATACTGTGCCGGCTTTATAATTAACTTTTAACCCCTTGAAGACGGGCGTGATTTAACGACATTTCAATTTTTAATATCAGTAATTTCTATTGTAAAACACAAATACAATTTCCATAATTTTACGGCATTTTCCCCCCGATTAAATGATTTTGCGAATGTGTCAGAAATTGCCGAATATGTATAGATTTAAGAAAATCCTTGACAGATAACAGTGTTAAAAGTCTAGTTAATTTTTGTCGTTTTCGATAAGACTTTTGGATTTTTTATATTTCCACACTCTAAAATGAATTTCTGTATTTTGCCACTAGAATTTCCGTATTTTTAAAGATTATTTCCTTTTGCAATATAATAATAAAAATAAATGTCACTGTTTTAATAGAGAAAATGAAAATTTAGCATTACTTGCCACATGTACAGTGCGTTAAGAAATTACAAGACCACTAACGAATTTGGTGCATTTCTGAAGAAGACACAATATGCAAAATTTTAGCCTGTGTATTTAAAACTGATCGTAGAATCTGTTACAATTGCTACATTTAAATTTAAGTTACATTTTATTAAACTCTTCTATTTTCTTTTAAACATAAATAAAGTGACTGTTAAGAAATTATAAGACCACCTGAGGAAATTAGCATATTATACGTCATATCAGAATCAGTATAAAACGTATATGCTTGTATATCGCGACAGTATTCCCGAGAAGCAAAGATGCAGGGTTAGATAGTGCTATTTACGATATATTTGAAGATGGCGCGGGGTAAAGAGTTGTCTGCGACCGAAGTAAGAAAAATTTGGTTTTATAAGGGTGCTGGTAAATCAGAACGAGAAATAGTTCGGTTAATGAAGCGTTCTAAAACTGACATTCACAATGAAATAATTAGAAAAAAAAGGATTCAAATAAAATTAAACGATCTGGAAGAAAAGAGATTTTGACAGCATGGGATGATCGACAAATATTTCGATTGTCAACTCAGAAAGATCTTTCCAAAAGGAACCTCACATGTAACAGTTTGGAAGAGTCTGAAATCAAATAGTAATGCAAAATGTAAGAAACTATTGAAAAAAAAAAAAACGAGGTTAATGAAACATCATAAAGAAGAAAGACTGAAATGGGTTAAAAATGTCATGTCATGGAACAAGGAATGGAAACAATTGATATTTTCAGATGAAAAAAAAATAATCTTGACGGTCCGGATGGTCATAAACACATTGGCATGATTTGAGGATGGAACCGAGACAATGCTTCAGTCAACAAATGGGAGCAGGATCAGTAATGGTTTGGGGAGGTTTTAGTCATGACGGATTATGCGATTTAACCCGAATTTAAGGACATGTGAACTCTGCGCAATATCAGGCTATGTTATATGATCATTTGATACCGTTTGGACCATTTTTTTAGGTGGTGCTAATTGGATGTTTCAGCAGACAATACTTCTTGCCATGTGTCTAAATCCACCCAGCAATGGTTTAAAAAAGGAAAAAATCATGTTTCATCATGGCCAAGGTGAAGTCCAGACTTAACCGTGTGTAAAATCTTTGGGGCGTATTAAGTCGCAAAGTTTATGCTAATAATAAACAGTTTTTATCTGCCAATGAACTAGAAGTAGCCATTGTAAAAGAATGGCACACTATTTCTGAATCTGTAATAATCTGTTCTCACCTGGTCACCTGAAAAAACAGAGTGTTTGAGGATTTGGTGGAGTTTGTAAGACCCCCAGAGTGACATTCTAGGGTTAAAATTAATGCACCCAAATCTAAGTATACACAACTTTCACTTTTTTCTAAGTGAATTCAGTTAAAGACTGAATCTCACTAACACGTAGGAAAATAAACTTTATTTTACGGGATAATCACGTGTAAAAGTCATTATGAACTTACTGAAATCAAGGTTACGCTATTTTGAAGTTCGCGCATAACTTAATCGTAATACTTCATTCAGATTACAGACATTGAAGAAGGATTACGAAAATTAAAAATTCTAGTTCAGAGCCTTTCCATTCTTTCACTACCTTTTTTCTGAACAATAACTTCGACGTAGAGATTAAAACATAGATAATTCGAAATCCTTCGGGTTATAAGAGAGAGAGAGTTATCTTTAATCGGAACACAAGGTCGATTTAAGATTCGTTTTCAATGGGTATTAAGCAGTACAAAATGGCAGCATGTTATTTGTGGCCGGAAACACACAGCAAGATTTTAAATTTCCGGCTTGTAAATAAGGAATAAACTCTAATAAATTACGTAACCTTTGTTGTGATATGCTAATGAATGTGTTATAATCCTTGAGGACTATTTTAAAAATAAATGAACGGGAACTGAAATAAGAATGAAAAAGAAAAGTTATAACAATAAAAATGTAAAATTAAGCTTTTTATTCGCCGTTAGATAAATCCTTTAATAACGATTGTTACGTTATTACAGTAAGAGTTAAAAGAAAAAAAGAACTCTTGTTTTCAAAGCTTAATAATTGAACGTTTTATACAACTCTTTCATTTCATAAACTATATTATAAAAGGAAAAAAAAATCGGTAAGTGACGGTGGCAACCACTTCGTCAATCTAGTTCGCATTTTTTGCGAATTTGTTATCTTCTAAACATTGCACAATTTCAATTTTTACATTGTCGAATAGAAAATGTTCTTTAAAATGCAATTTGTTTGAAAACTGTATTTCAATTTACTGATGTTTTGTGGTTTAAGGGTATTACGATATTAATTATTATTATTATTATTTTTATGATACATTATTATGATATTAATTACTAAAATTATTCTCATATTTTTTAATATGAATTTATAATTAATTTTCATAATCGAAAAAATACCTGGAATATGTTTGCGTCTATCTCATTTAATAATAATAATAATAATAATAATAATAATAAAATAATATTTAATATGAGGATTTTTTTTTTTTTTTTTTTTTTTGGAAAGATCAATTTGGGAAGAACTTCTCACGTACGTTTAACATTAACAACCTCATATTTTGGCATCTTGTAACTCTATAAAGATTTCAGAAAAAGTTTAAAAATTAATTATACCTTTTCGGGAAGTTTCGATAAAAGGGACTCAGGGAAAGTACCAAAAGTGGGTGTTACCATTTGAAAAATAAAATCTATTACTTTTTAAATATATAGGTGGCGTCCTATTTAAAAAAATTTGCATCCACATTCAGAAAGTAAACGCAATTCGCTGTCGAGTATCTCTTGCATCTTTATACGATAATTTGGTGATAAAAAACATGTGGAGATTCCTGTTTCCGTTTTCTTTCTTTCTTTTTTCTTCTTTAACACCTGTACAAAAACTTACATATAAATAAACAGGCATACATATTTTTATGTTTTATTTCTCTAATTTCCTACACAGTAAAATCCCCATAACGGACACTCCCGTATAACGAATACCTTGACTTAGTGAACACTTTTTCGATCCCCAACACCCATATAATTTGAATGTTTTCACCTCCGAATAGCGGATAAATTCCGCGGTCTTAAGGTGTCCGCTATTCAGAGGTTTAACCATATTTTAACTTAAACTGAAATAGTTTAACTTTAATATTGAAAACAGTTTAACTTTAAAACTGAAATAGTATAACCAAAATAAAACAAAATTACGTTTCTTTATTATTTTCTTTAATGAGAAGACATTTATTGTTTTTGTAATCTTCAGCTAGTTGCGCTATCATATTTATGGCATAATTATGTGTCTGAAAGGAGATCTCTTAGCAATTCTCGTGAGACAAAACACATTTAAATTTATAAAATACATAAATTCCGAATAGCAGACACGGCTAGACACGGATAAAATTCGAGCTCGAGGATTGTAACGAGTTTACTAAACGGCAGTGTCTCGTTTCAGGCGGCTTAAATTTAAAACTGTCTGGTTTTTACCCAAAAGTGGGACAATATTTTTCTCACATCTGCGAGTGATCACATCCAGTTATTAAAATTACAAGATTTTTTTCTCTAACTTATACAATATTAGATTGGACCCTTTTATCTATATCATAAAGGACAAACGTATTTGTGCGTAACGCTGACGTCATTGACGGCAACAGCAGCTACTATATCTAAATCTCTTTTGTTTAGTTCCTAGAATGACACACGGGGTCTCACAAACCCCGTATTTTTATTTTGTCAATCCCTAGAATAACACACTGGGGTCTCACAAACCCCAATTTTTTATTTTGCCAATCCCTATAACAACACACTGGGGCAGGATCGGCGAACCTTTTTACACGCCCGTGCCAAAAATTCAACAACAACATCTATCAGTGGTGTAACGTGCCACACTTTGACTTAAAATAATTTTGTAAAGTACGATGTTTATACAAAACAGTAGCTAAAAAAATCAGATGCTATTTCTCTGTATATTTTAATAAACATTAAATTAAAATTTTAATTCGTAAATATGATTCATTTATGTAATAGTTTTCACTACAATAAGGAAATAAAAATACGAAATTTTATTTTTAGAAATTTTTGACCTTATTATTTATGCAACATCTAGTTATGATTTTCCAAGCTGCATTAAGCATTGTATCAATAAACTATTGATGAGATTTTTGCTGTTGTATGTTCGATGGAGAATGATATACTTGATTCATATTTTGATAGTTTTATAAATTGGATAAATTTCCCATCTTACTGAAGGGACTGTCTAAAAAAATTAATTTGAAAAATACAGCTTTATAAAAATCATATAGAAAGGCAAAATACATATCGCAAACGTTGCATAACATCACAAGAAAAGAAAATTCATGCAAAAAATAATTGCATTATTTGTGATAGTCTGTCCGTATGAAACAAAATTTTATTCATTATAATAGAAATTAAATTTTATCTGTATAATAATTATAAAATTTATTTTTTCGCGTGCCAGAGAAATTGTCTTACGTGCCAACTCTGGCACGCGTGCCAATAGGTTCGCCAACCCTGCACTGAGGTCTCACAAGCCCCAAGAGTTTTTATTTTGTTAATTCCTAGAATGACACACTAACTGTTAAAAAATTTTCTGTGAAATTACAGAGAATCTACTAGTAATCCCTTACCTTAAGTCTTATGTAAAATTACAGAGATTAGAAAATCCGAGATTCTGTTAAATAACAGAGAAGTTATTCGGTAAATTTACAATAGACTCTGTAAATTAACATCGTTAAAAATACACAAGACTCTGTAAATTTATTTTTTTATGATAACAATTTAATTTAGTTTTTAAAATTAGTGAATCACTCGATCTTCAGTGAGCTTTAAAGAGTTCAAAATTTTCGAGTAAATGTGAACTGCTGTATATTTAATTTTTACTCAATTTCTAGCATGCCTGGGGTTTGAACCCGAGACCTCTTGACTGTGGAAGAACACCTTAGGGTCATTCCGTGTCAATTCAACCAAATTTTTTAAGGTTTGTAACCCGACCCCAAGGGATTTGGATGAAACTCGGTGTATATACTAATTCTATCATGATATGAATACATCAGAAATTTTTCCTTCCTAGACCTCATAGTTTGTGAGATATGGGGGGTCCAATTTTTGGATTTTTCTCAAATCGCACATTTCTGAGTCTGTATTTTTAGACTGCAGTTCCATTTTTAAAAAATTGTTTCCCTGGATCTAAAATGCGAATCATCTTAAAAATACCACCGTAAGTACATAAAAAGATGCAGATTTTATTAACCCTCCGAGCGTCTTGCAAAAGGGTAAAATTGTAATGTTGTTTTCTTTGCATTTTGTTTTAAATGCATAGAAAATATGATTCTTTCAACATTATAAAAAAAATTCAATTACAAATATGAATGTAATCCTTGAGAGTATTAATCATTCTTCAATGTACTTAAAACTAATTAAATCTATAGAATTATATTATCTTAAATATTGCTTGTATTGCTGTGAAACCTGCAGCTTAGTGAACGGAATATTACGCCCCAAACACTTAGAGGGTTAAAAAAATATTTAAAAAATTAATTTTAAATATTTAAGGTCAAAAACTTAAACCAAAGTTGAAAGTTATGTTTATTTTTCCAAATTTTTGTGACTTTACGAAAAAGGCTCTACACAAAAAGGCAAATAAAATTTCCAATTTCTCTTTGATTTAAATAAAAGTTAACTCTTTGGGCTTTCTATTTATGAAATAAAAATGATGTCTTTCGCATGGCTTATGCAAAAATTTTGACTTATTTTGGGATGCTGTATCTATCAAGAGACAGAAAACTTTAACTTTGCTTACGATACCTAAATAATTGCTGCACATTTTAAATTTAAATTTATTAATCAATTTGATTTATTTTCTAAAATGAAACCTTAAAATCAGACTGATTTATTTATTTTTATAACAGTAGAAAATTTGTATAGTATTGGTACTTATCACACGTTATCTGAAATTGTGTTGTTCTCAAACTTATAGCATATGTTTGTCACATAAATGTATATCTATCATTGGATTCAGTGATATAGTATTTCTATATATACTTTCACAATGGTAGTATGTAAAGAATATGTACAATATTTAATGAAGGGGGGGTGGGGGGGGGGGTGGATATTGAAATCATTGATTTTTTTCTCATTTTACTCAGAAAAAACAAAAGCAAAAACTTTACTTTGTAAATAAAATAAAAGAAGCACTTATATTAAATAAATTCAACAAGTCATATGAACAACAGAAATTATTTAGGTACCACAGTTTAAATTAGACATATTAGAGATTTTTTTTTCTTGAATGGTGCAGTTTCCTAAAACAGGGCAAAATTTTACATAAGCTAGGAGAAAGACTTCATTTTTATTAAAAGTGAAATAATCATTAATTAAATCTAATACATTAATTAAAATTGCTTATAAATATTTAAAAAATTTAGATAGTTGTAAATTTCCAATTTCTTTTCGTTTTAAATAACAATTTACACTTTGGTCTTTCTAGTTATGAAATAAAAATGATGTCTTTCTCATGACTTATGCAAATTTTGCCCTGTTTTGAGAAACTGCACCAATAAAGAAAAAAAAAATCTGCCTAATTTTAGCTGTGGTTCCTAAATAACTACTGTGATTGCCATGACTTGTTCAGTATATTATTCAATGTTTCTTTCTTCCTTTATTTTGCAAAGTAAAGTTTTTGCTTTGCTTTTTTTTCTTCTGAGTAAAAAGGAGGGAAAAGTCTGTGACTGCAGTCTATCCTCCCTCCATTAAATTTTGTGCATAATCCTAATGTTTTAATTATTTATTCATTCATATATTTTCTTTTATTACAAGTATCTTTTTTTAATTTAAACAATCCTTAATTTTCTTTTTACTATATAACTGTAAACAAAAAATCTTTTATGGTATAGAATAAGAAAATGCAATAATGACTTTTTACCAATCATATTTTCAATACGTTTTTTTCTGTGTGTGTATGTGTGTTTGAATTAAAATACTTTATTTGTATTTAACTTCTTTTTCTTTAACTTTCTATCTTATTATCTTGGATAATTTTAATCATTTTAAATATGTTTTTTATAGTTTAAATACCTTATATTTAACAAAGCCTAGTTCATTTCTAGAGGATGAAACATATTTCTACATATGCCTTGTATAAACAAATTCTGGCAAAGGCAGGATAATTTTTTTTAGTAAAGGCAGGTGTTTTCGAATCTCTTAATCAAATTATTATTAGTCTGCTGTTTCTCATTATAGAAGGGTGATCTATTTTTCCTTGTGCTGCAAAAGAAAATAATAGATGAATTTGAAGTAACTAATTATGCTGCAAGACCGTCATGACAACTTCTGAGAAACGATTGAACTAATTGAAAAGTTTTATAATTGTAATGAATATTGAAGAATCATGGCTGTTAAGAAAATGTAGTTAGCATTGCTAAGAATGTATTATGCACAAAAGCGATTGATATTATGTATATCTACATGAGTTGTATTCTCTTTTTAAACAGGAATTTCCAAAAAATTTGAGAATTATAATTCTAGGTATTCAATCCAGTATTAGCAGCACTGTTCGTTTAAATAAATTTGTGACAAGCTAAGTAAAATATTTGGAAAATGTTATTCCACTCTTTTATAACGAAATTTAATATCTTAAAAAATACTAAACCAAACTTTGGCCCTCAAAAAGCTATAGTTTTGTTGGATTTCAGCAAAAATTTTACTTTTTTTATTCAAGGTAAGGTTTAAAGTTACCATTGGACCAAAGAAGCCGCACTCTTGATCCAACTGTTATGTACACTCAATCTCTCAATATTAGATTATCAGCAAGCAATATACATATTTTATCTTATGATATGCAACATGATGTCACTCTTGTATGTTTAACACAGAAGGAAGTGATAGCAATTGTAAAATAGATATTCCCTGATGTAAAGAAAGCCTTTGACTTTAGTGATGGGTGCTCTGGCAATATAAAAATAACAAATTTTCATAAACCTTTAAAAAAATGAAGAGAATTTCCCCTTAAGATATTTAACATTTTTTTTCTGGAGGAGGAGGAAGGAGGGGGGATAGCCACCGATTTTGAAATACAAAGACATTTTAGATTCTAAATCACAAAGATCTTCCTAATATACCGATATCTTGTTAGGTTATTAAGTTTGGAGTTGCAGTAAGATAGGAAAATTGAAATATATATTAGAAGGTTCTCCAAGTTGCTTATGCATAATAAATATAAATTTTAAATTGCACAAAGAAAGAATGTTGAAAAATAAGTCTAAGTGATACTGCAAAGTACGTCATTTATTTCTATATTTATATTTAGCTCAATTATATTTTTGAATTTCAATCTTTTAAATATAATGTTTAATCTGATTTTTTAGCTTTAAAAATTTGAATATAATTTAACAAATTCTTTATTTGTTGCGTAAAAAAATTACAACGATCTAAATTTTTAAAATATTTATAAGCAATTTTAATTAATGTATTAGATTTAATTAATGATTATTTCAGTTTTAATAAAAATGAAGTCTTTCTCCTAGCTTATGTAAACTTTTGCCCTGTTTTAGGAAATTGCACCATTCAATAAAAAAAAATGTCTAATATGTCTAATTTAAGCTGTGGTACCTAAATAATTACTGTGGTTCTTATGGCTTGATGAATTTGTTTAATATAAGTGCTTCTTTTATTTTATTTACAAAGTAAAGTTTTTGCTTTTGCTTTTTCTGAGTAAAATGAGAAAAAAATCAATGATTTCAATATCCACACCCCCCCCCCCTTCATTAAATATTGTACATATTCTTTAGATACTACCATTGTGAAAGTATATATAGAAATACTATACCACTGAATACAATGATAGATGTACATTTATGTGACAAACATATGCGATAAGATTGAGAACAACACAATTTCAGATAATGTGTGATAAGTACCAATACTATACAAATTTTCTACTGTTATAAAAATAAATAAATCAGTCTGATTTTAAGGTTTCATTTTAGAAAATAAATCAAATTGATTAATCAATTTAAATTTAAAATGTGCAGCAATTATTTAGGTACCGTAAGCAAAGTTAAAGATTTCTGTCTCTTGATAGGTACAGCATCCCAAAATAAGTCAAAATTTTTGCATAAGCCATGCGAAAGACATCATTTTTATTTCATAAATAGAAAGCCCAAAGGGTTAACTTTTATTTAAAACAAAAAGAAATTGAAAATTTTATTTGCCTTTTTGTGTAGAGCCTTTTTCGTAAAGTCACAAAAATTTGGAAAAATAAACATAACTTTCAACTTTGGTTTAAGTTTTTGACCCTAAATATTTAAAATTAATTTTTTAAATATTCTTTTAATAAAATCTGCATCTTTTTATGTACTTACTGTGGTATTTTTAAGATGATTCGCATTTTAGATCCAGAGAAACAATTTTTTAAAAATGGAACTGCAGTCTAAAAATACAGACTCAGAAATGTGCGATTTGAGAAAAATCCAAAAATTGGACCACCCATATATCACAAACTATGAGGTCTAGGAAGGAAAAATTTCTGATGTATTCATATCATGATAGAATTAGTATATACACCGAGTTTCATCCAAATCCCTGGGGGTCGGTTACAAGGTCTGGTTGAATTGACATGGAATGACTCCTTACTGACTAAACTAGGAGCTGTTGTTATTGAGTAATTCAGCAGGGTAAAATCTATTGTACTTGTGCTTTTCAAATATATTCGCTAGAAAATTCGTAAACGGTTTAATTTATTTTATACCGATACATAATACCTATTATTTTTTTAAATCAATTTTACCTTTTTAAGTAGTTTAAGTAATAAATTAAAAAAAATCAATTTTTTATGAAAAAAATTTGAATTTAATTCATTTTTTCCAACGATAATGTTTTAGAGAATTTTTCGAAATTGTCACACACTATTTATTTTTTAATGCGCTAATATTTTTTAAAAGAATTTTTTAGTAAGAAATAAGAGAAAGATAAATAGGAAAAATGTAATTTATTATTTAATAGTGATTCTTTACGTTTTCATTATTTTATTCCTTTTGTGTAATATGTTTGTAAAAGATTAATATATTATTTATAACGCATTTACCAATGAAATAATAATAATAGCATTGTAATAATAATAGCAGCTTTGAAATAATACTACGCAATTTACTTTTAATATTACTAACTCCGAGGAGATGATTTTTCTTTCTAAATTATTCTAAGTTTTAAAAAAAACAATTTTTAAAATAAATTTTCTTCTTTAATATTTCAAATAAAATTACAAAAGAATTTTAAAAGTGTGTATTTTGAATTACAAGTTTTAACAAAGACAAAAATATCTTTAAATAAAGACATGAAAATCCCTACAGGGAATTAATTACAAAAAAAATTTAAAAGTGTGTATTTTGAATTACAAGTTTTAACAAAGATAAAAATATCTTTAAATAAAGACATGAAAATCCCTACAGGGAATTAATTACAAAAGAATTTTAAAAGTGTGTATTTTGAATTACAAGTTTTAACAAAGATAAAAATATCTTTAAATAAAGACATGGAAACCCCTACAGGAAATTAGACATAAGATAAGGGAAATGGCTGTAAAATGATGACCGATAAACTCAATAGAATGCATTTAACTGAGAAATAGTGTAAATTTACAGAGAGTCTCATTTTTTCTGTGTTTTTACAGAAATTTTTAACAGTGTGGACACTGGGGTCTGACAAATCCCACGAGTTTTTATTCTTTCAATTCGTAGAATAACACACTGACGTCTCTCAAACCCCGAGTTTCTATTTTGTGAATTCCTACAATAACACACTGGGGTCTCACAAATCCCACGAGTTTTTATTTTGTCAGTTCCTAGAATAAAATACCGGTGGTCTCACAAACCCCACGAGTTTTTATTTTGTCAATTCCTAAAATAACGCATTGGGGATCTCACAAACCCCACGAGTTTTTATTTTGCCAATTCGTAGAATAACACACTGATGTATCTCAAACCCCGAGTTTTTATTTTGTGAATTCCTAGAATAACACACTGGGGTCTCACAAATCCCACGAGTTTTTATTTTGTCAATTCCTAGAATAACACACTGATGTCTCTCAAACCCCGAGTTTTTATTTTGTGAATTCCTAGAATAACACACTGGGGTCTCACAAATCCCACGAGTTTTTATTTTGTGAATTCCTAGAATAACACACTGGGGTCTCACAAATCCCACGAGTTTTTATTTTGTCAATTCGTATAATAACACACTGATGTCTCTCAAACCCCGAGTTTTTATTTTGTGAATTCCTAGAATAACACACTGGGGTCTCACAAATCCCACGAGATTTTATTTCGTCAATTTCTAAAATAACACAATGGGGTCTCACAAACCCCATAAGTTTTTATTCTGTCAATTCGTAGAATAACACACTGATGTCACTCAAACCCCGAGTTTTTATTTTGTGAATTCCTAGAATAACACACTGTGGTCTCACAAATCCCACGAGTTTTTATTTTGTCAATTCCTAAAATAACACACTGGGGGTCTCAAAAACCCCACGACTTTTTATTTTGCCAATTCGTAGAATAACACACTGATGTCTCTCAAACCCCGAGTTTTTATTTTGTGAATTCCTAGAATAACACACTGTGGTCTCACAAATCCCACGAGTTTTTATTTTGTCAATTCCTAAAATAACACACTGGGGGTCTCAAAAACCCCACGAGTTTTTATTTTGCCAATTCGTAGAATAACACACTGATGTCTCTCAAACAGCGAGTTTTTATTTTGTGAATTCCTAGAATAACACACTGGGGATTTCACAAACCCCACGAGTTTTTATTTTGCCAGTTCGTATAATAACACACTGATATCTCTCAAACCCCGAGTTTTTATTTTGTGAATTCCTAGAATAACACACTGGGGTCTCACAAATCCCAATTTTTTTTATTTTGTCAATTCCTAGAATAACACACTGAGGGTCTTACAAACCCCACGAGTTTTTATTTTGTTAATTCGTAGAATAACACACTGATGTCTCTCAAACCCAGAGTTTTTATTTTGTGAATTCCTAGAATAACACACTGGGGTCTCACAAATCCCACGAGATTTTATTTCGTCAATTCCTAAAATAACACAATGGGGGTCTCACAAACCCCATAAGTTTTTATTCTGTCAATTCGTAGAATAACACACGGATGTCTCTCAAACCCCGAGTTTTTATTTTCTGAATTCCTAGAATACACTGTGGTCTCACAAATCCCACGAGTTTTTATTTTGTCAATTCCTAAAATAACACACTGAGGGTCTCAAAAATCCCACGAGTTTTTATTTTGTCAATTCCTAAAATAACACACTGAGGGTCTCAAAAACCCCACGAGTTTTTATTTTGCCAATTCGTAGAATAACACACTGATGTCTCTCAAACCCCGAGTTTTTATTTTGTGAATTCCTAGAATAACACACTGGGGATCTCACAAACCCCACGAGTTTTTATTTTGCCAATTCGTAGAATAACACACTGATCTCTCTCAAACCCCGAGTTTTTATTTTGTGAATTCCTAGAATAACACACTGGGGATCTCACAAACCCCACGAGTTTTTATTTTGTTAATTCGTAGAATAACACACTGATGTCTCTCAAACCCAGAGTTTTTATTTTGTGAATTCCTAGAATAACACACTGGGATCTCACAAACCCCACGAGTTTTTATTTTGTCAATCCTTAGAATAACACACTGGGGGTCTTACAAACCCCACGAGTTTTTATTTTGTCAATTCGTAGAATGACACACTGGGGTCGCATCAAACGCCACAATTTCTGACAGTCATTCACATTTCGAGTATAAAAATACCCTTATTGTTTCAATAAATTGACAGCTATCCGACATCGACTTCGATATCGTTTGGAATCGCTGCGAACTTTCGGATAGCTGAATGCCTTTTGGGTTTTTCAGACTCCAGCGTATCAGATTTGTTCGAAAAATATATGTGTGTCATTCATTTCAGGGGTAATACACATTTTTTTTCTTTTTTACTAGCTATACATTTTTTTGCCTGTTTTTGTTTTTTCATCTTTTTTCCCTATCGTTTAATCTATATAAAACTACCACAATTATGTTTTTATGATTAAAAGAAAATAGCTAAAAAACCTTTTTGGGGTTTTGTAGATCCCACTGCGCCAGATTCGTTCGAAAAATGCATGTGTGCCATCCTAGGCCAGGGTTGGCGAACCTTTTTGTTGCCGCGTGCCAAATTCGATCAAAAAATATTTTACGTGCCTATGACGTGCCAACTAAAAAAACAATTTTAGTAGATGGAAAAATAATGGTTTAAAATTACTTAAAATCTCATTTAAGATTTAAAAAATATGAGTAACATACATGTAGGTATTACAACTAAAATAATTATGGAAAAATGTATTTCTGAAAATAATTTAAAAAATTTAATGCGATGTAATTTGATTTCTGTTGTTGCATCTTAATATCAATTTAATTTTAATGCAAACTGAACCGGATTTACCTGACAAGTGCTTTCAGTTTCAGTTTTGGTATTATTCATTTGTGAAAACAATGACTCGAAAGAATAGATAGGCAGAAAGACTTAAAATAGCAAGCGCCAGTTGCTTTGAAAAGCTCTGAAATAAATTCTAAGTTGCCACAACTTTACCATCGGAATTTGGTAGTATCTAATAACCAATTCTTATCGATATTTTTCAAATATCTTATTTGTTCGAATAATTTTTGAAACCATAATTAATTATAATATGCCGCGACTTAATTTTTTTAATTTACATTTAATCGAATTTAGAAAAGATCAGTCAGGATTTTGTGTAATCTTACTGTATTTTGATTTACAGCCATAGCAGTGCCGTGCCAAAAATATTCTTTGGCGTGCCAAAAGTGGCACACATGCCATAGGTTCGCCGTCCCAGTTCTAGGCTCCAGGCCTAAGAAAGGTTTTTTCTTTTCTTTTTTTTTTTACAGTATATGAAAGCCCATTTACGTCAAGTGTTGGAAACTTAATTTTTATAATTTCCCTAGCTTCTATAATTTATATTTAGAAACACTTTCTTCGAGCTAGAATAAGTGAAACAATAAAAATTTAATTTATCTAAGACCAAATCTTATCGAGAGTTACATTATTTTTATGCGTCGTTTTTCGTTTCAAGCGGTTTGGTTTTAAAACTTGCAGGATCGCAGTAAGTTTTCTGTTGATGCACTTTGGAAATTAAATAGTAACAAAACTTTACGTTTACATAAAGCACAGTCTGGTGTTTTGACGGATATACACGATTTTTTTTTTTTTTTCTGCAACTGCGAGTAGAATTTATTCAATAATTAAGATTACAAGAAAGAAATTTTGTAAACAAAAAATTATGCAATACTAGAATTGTCACCTTTTTCATTAATGAAAGTTATGTAATTCACTTAATTATATTTATTTGGGGTAATAAAATTTGTTTATTTAAAGTGCACAGTATAAGTAAAATATTCACGTTGTGTAAATAAAAAAAAAATATTTTTTATTTACATTGCGTAATTTCCAATTGTAAATAACATATTATTATTATTATTTACACTGTGTGATTTGCAATTAAATATATACATATATATTTACATTATATGATTTTTTCATTGTGTAGTTGGTAACTGTGATTGAAATATACAACGACAAAATTCTCGATTAAATTACTTTTTAATAACACTTAAACATACAAAATCAAAATTATGATTGTTTATTAATAAAAAGGTGCTAAAAAAATTAAATATAAGTTTGAGGGGGGAAACCTCGATCGTAGATGTTAAAATTATGTTACAAAATTGACACCCCAGCGCTTTCCACTTATTCCACAGGTATCATGTTCCTGAATGATCGTTGGTTTAACCCTTTGGCAAGTAATAGTGTTTCTGAAATGTAGAATTCACACCAGAATTTTTGAAAATTTTTATTTCAAAATAAGGAAAAGCAAATTTACAATAATTATAATATTAAATAATTTGCAATATTTTCCCACCAAAGTTATAGTAAAATTTTCTGGTGCAAAGCGTGATTAAAATTAGTCCCCTCAAGGGGTTAATAGCTGGAGATTAGTCTATTTATAAGGGGGGGGGGGGAGGGTGAGAACACAACGTTCCGAAGTTATAGTTAAACTATTTATTTTAAATTATTTTTCCTTGACTTTTTCTTGTGTTCTTTGCACGGTTTTGTTCGATTTAAATATATATATATATATATATATATATATATATATTACGCTATCGTACGTGGTACAGAAATCGCGATTATTCATTAATTGTTTAATGGTAACGCCCGAATGAAACGCATCCGTTGGTTATTGTGTAAAAGTTCTTTGGCAGGATTTAGGCCGAGGTAAATCGGTTTTATTTACGTTTCGCTCGTTCGCTGCAATTATGAAGCTCCAAAATATCATTAGAAATGTCCGTAAAAGATCTCGGCGAGATTGCTTAAAAGTGACGAATTAAGAAGAGAAAGTCGAAATAGATTGGATCGAGAACGCCGTCAAACACAGAGCATAAGCGATCGCCAAAATAGGCTTAATAACCGTTGTATGCACGAATGCGTTGATTCTGAAATCCAAATTACTGATTTTATATCAGATATATTTAAAATACACGTCTTCCATTCCCCTCATTTAAAATACATGTCTTTTATTCATCTCATTTAAAATACAACAAATAAATAACTAAATAAATAAAGGTACTTTTCCAGTATAGGTACTTGGTAAAATAGAGAAAAGGTCCATAGCGAGTAAAGAAATTTGGCAACTTATTTTCTGGCAACCTATTTCATAAAAATATTTTTTTTCGAATAAAACTACATAAAAGTCCCCATGATCGCAAAGAGTTCGTACTTTAATGTTAGCTGGGCACAATTCTCGCCAATAGCATTTTTTAACTCGCCAGAAGCATTTTTTATTTTTCGAGGTGTAAATTAGAACCATGCTTTGATGTTGAAATTAAATGGTTTATGGTATTATTTATTCTTTTTCTTTTTTTAAAGAATTTTTTTTTTAAGTGAAAGTCATGAATTTTAAATGTTTCAGTTTTAAATTAAAGTTATCCATTTTAAATAAAATGAGTGAAAGGATTATACTTTAATCTAAATTAATGAAATATGAAAAAATGCGACGGATACAATGGCGATTTATCTCCCAACGCCCGACTAACATAAACATGTCTTGATTTCTCTATCAGAATCTTCCGATTTGGCGAAGGATTGAGCAAGTAAATTAAATTATGAATAAAAGTAATATGGTAAAATGCCTAGCATACATTTAACCTTTAACTGATTTGACTAAAATTTGGCACACAACTGATGTGATGCGGTCTCTCAGACCGCTAAAATAAAATGAATAAAAAAATAACTTAAATGGTTGAATTTACAAAAGTAAATAAGTGCGAAGTCAAAATTACGTCCATTTCTAATCATATCATAATATTAAAATATTTATTTGCTTAAAAGACGTTATAAAAACACATTAAAAGTAAATTAAAAACTCTTTATTTGCATGTTTCAACTCATTTTCTGAGTCGTCGTCAGAATGTATAATAGAAAATTACAAATGCATAATGAAAATGGAAAAAGGAAAAAATCATCGAAAATAAACAAGTAATCATGTAACGCGCCCTATAGTTTCGCGATTGCTCGTGTTCTCTCTATGTCGCGATGCCGTAATTTATCTAACCATTCAACCCATAAATTCGGGATACGAAAGGATAAAGTATCGTTACAAACTCCTGAACCTCTTAAATAAATTTCAATGGACTCTCTTATGAATAATTGTAAATAATAGAGTAATAATTGCAATAATTAAATTAGTAATAATTGCAAATTATCCACCTTCAGGTTCCTAATCAATCGTGCTTTCAAGATTTCTTCCGATATAAATTTGGGGGATGAATTAGAAAAATTAAACGTATTGCTAGTGATAATGGATATCAGATAAAATTAATTAACAAATTGATTCAGAGCTCCTTTGATAATTCTAAAAATAAAAATAAAACTATTAATGAAGTCACTGTGAAAAGGGTTGTAGCAAATTATTTCCCGGGTTTCTTTGAACATATAAAAAATCATTTAAGAAATTTTGGATTATGTTTGATCGCAAAGCCGCCTCCGAAATTAAAGATGCTTTTAAATACTAAAATTGATCCGATTAATAGAGATAACCTTTCAGGGGTTTATATGATACCATTCATTAGGGAGGGAGGAATCAAAAATCATTATATAGGTATAACCCAACGAAAATTCAATATCAGATGTAAAGAACATATAGCGGACATAAAATACAATAGAGGTAATACTGCTTTATCCCGGCTAAATCAAATAGAGAACATTAACATACTTTTTAACGAGAGTAAAATCATCTACAGATCTAATTTTTATTTACAATTATTCATAAGAGAGTCCATTGAAATTTATTTAAGAGGTTCAGAAGTTTGTAACGATACTTTATCCTTTCGTATCCCGAATTTATGGGTTGAATGGTTAGATAAATTACGGCATCGCGACATAGAGAGAACACGAGCAATCGCGAAACTATAGGGCGCGTTACATTATTACTTGTTTATTTTCGATGATTTTTTCCTTTTTCCATTTTCATTATGCATTTGTAATTTTCTATTATACATTCTGACGACGACTCAGAAAATGAGTTGAAACATGTAAATAAAAAGTTTTTAATTTACTTTTAATGTGTTTTTATAACGTCTTTTAAGCAAATAAATATTTTAATATTATGATATGGTTGAATTTACTTAAATTTTGACCTAACAATATCGTTGTACTTCTCTCAGGAGCATGTGAATTAAATTGCATGAAAAAAGTATTTTATTCATATTATTTCACTTCAGTACAGAAAAAAAAATCCTTTTTTTTTTTCAAAATAAACGGTAGTTTGTGAAATTTGCTAATTAAATATAAAAATGAATCGTGTACAATTTTTTTTACAAATTATCGTTGCAACAAAGTATGAAAATTGAAATGCAGTGTTTATTTAAAAAAAAATAATATTTACCCTACGAATATTCGAGAGTCAAAGTACATCATTATCGCAGTCAATACATATTTTTCGTGTACATTTAATGTGTACTGACTTTTGGCATAAAAGGCACTTATAAGATGTTTTTTCTCTAAACTATTCTTTGGGTAATAAACAATATGCTTAACTACATCAGAAATATTTACATTTTCACCATCGGAAAGCTCAGAATTCATATCGTGATCTCTCCCGTCAGTAAAATCTGCATTCTCAGAACTCTCAATATCGGAAAATTTTTGATCTGACCAGTTGTTCATAATATCTTCTATTTCCTTCTGGTTGAGGACAGTAGAAGGTTTTCGAGGTTGCGACGACATCATATCACAAAGAAAAAAAAAAGAAAAAGGCACCAAAGAAAGGCAAAAAAATAAAGTACAACAAATCACGAGTATTGTACTTCAGTTTCAAATAATCACACAACTGATGTGATGCGGTCTGACAGACCCCAGCGTAACGAATAATACGTTTAAAATCAAATCACAGAATTATCGCTTTGTGTGCGACCTTAGCAAGCTGGTATAAGAAGGTACTGGTATGGACAAGTAATATTTGTATTTTTAAGGGGTGGAAGTGTGTATAGCTGTGAGTCACAGGGTCTGTGAGACTGCGTGACATCAGCCAAAAGTTCAGGGAGACCAAACTGGTCGCCACGGCGGCCATATTCCATGTTCTAAATAATTTACAATGATCTCTAAAAAAAGTTAAATATTCCACTCTACAGAGAACTATACGCAGTCCGACTGTATACTACTAGAATAGTCGACTGTACACTGTCCAAATGCGGTTGGATTCTGTTGATGCATAAAAACACTTTCATGTGTAATTTCTTTTCTTTTGCAATTTTACGAATTTCTCTTAAAAAAAAAAAAAAAAAAAAAAAAAAAAAAAAAGAATCACAGATACTGTATGTAGATCACACATAATTGGATTTTGTTTAACTTAAAAAAAAAAACAATAATTACTAAATTATTTCGCTTTTTAATTAAACTCTTGATTCTCTAAGAAGCATTTAATCCTTATCATAAATCACTTTTTCATTTTAATGTAGTTTTCATTTTATTTGCAAATTTACTTCGACAATAATTATATATCGCGCTATAATTCATTTCATCTTTGTGAATACAACATTTCTTATTTTAAAATAAATAATTATGTACATCTGTCGGTAATAAATTTTAGCCGTTACATAGCAAATATTAAAATAAACATATTACACCACCGTTACGTTTTAAATCTTTTTATTTCTGACATTTAATACACTATGATATTAATTATATCTATCATAAATTTTATTTATCCATTACTCTGCTAAATCATTAAATCATAAATTTAAGTGTATAACAATAGATAGCTAACTTGTTATTTCTTTTTAATAAATTTATAGCTGTAATTTCCCAGTAATATTATTTTGTTTACTGGTATCATTTAAAGTTGAAGTTCATATCTTTAAGCAAATGTGTTAGTCCTTGAAAAGAAACCAAAATCATTAATCAAACAGATAATGTATTATATTTTCGGTGTCAATATTAATATTAGATTGGTTATTGAAAAGATTTATTGAAAGTAATATTACACTAATTTTCTCTTTGGGGTGAGGCAATAGCTTCTCAAAATGTCGTTATATTAATTCTTAATTTGTTTTGCACTAAATCTCGCCAATAATTGCGCCCCTTTTTACCATGTTGGCGAATTTTGGATGTTTGCATGCCAACATAATAAAACTGTATTGTTTGATTATTTTCGTGCTATTGCAATTCTATTTGCAAACTCTGCTGATTTAAACCAATATTTGCTGCGTTAATGGGCCACCCCTGTTAAAACTTTTTATCGACCATAAAGAAATAAAATATATCTTAAGGGGACGAGGGACCTTAAAAAACCTTAAAAATCAATTCTTTATTTTTTGAAATTTTCACTTTAAATATTATTCAGGGGTACATTATATGCATTATGACAAGCATTTATCAAAAAAAAATTATTTTTGAGAAAAAAATGGAGTTTTACGCTTAGAAATCTTTGAAATGCCCCATGCGCATTCCAAATCAATGAAAATCCCCAATATTTTTTTATAAAAGTTTGGTTTATATATATATAAATAAAACTGTGCATCGAATTTTATATAATATAAAGGTAAAAAAAAAAAAAAAAAAAAAAAAAAAAATTAAAAATTTCAAAAATTTTGATTTTTTTTTTTTTTTTTTTTACACCTTCATATTCAAATATATAAAATTCGATGCACAGAATTATTTATATATATAATCCAAACTTTTATAAAAAATATTGGGGATTTTCATTGATATGGAATGCGCAGGGGGCATTTCGAAGATTTCTACAACAACGCGTAAAATGCCATTTTTTTCTCAAAAATAAATTTTTTTAAATTTTTTTTGTGATAAATGCATGCCACAATGCATATAATGTACCCTTGAGTAATATTTAAATTGAAATTTACAAAAAAAAAAGAAAAAAATTAAAAAAATTTGAAATTTTGAAATTTTTTTTAAATTTTTCATTTTTTTTTTTTTTTACCTTTATATTCAAATATATAAAATTCGATGCACAGTTTTATTTATATATATAAACCAAACTTTTATAAAAAATATTGGGGATTTTCATTGATATGGAATGCGCAGGGGGCATTTCGAAGATTTCTACGACGACACGTAAATGCCATTTTTTTCTCAAAAATAAATTTTTTTTAAATTTTTTTTTGTAATAAATGCATGCCGTAATGCATATAATGTACTCTTTAGTAATATTTAAAGTTAAATTTGCAAAAAAAAAAAGAAAAAAAAATGAAAAATTCTGAAATTTTGAAATTTTTTCGAAAAATTTCAAAATTTTTCAAAAAAATTTTTTTTAAACCTTTATATTTAAATATATAAAATTCGATGCACAGATTTTTTTATATATATAAACCAAACTTTTATAAAAAATATTGGGGATTTTCATTGATATGGAACGCGCATGGGGCATTTCGGAGATTTCTAAAACAACGCGTAAAATTCCACTTTTTTCTCAAAAATGACTTAAAAAAAATTTTTTTTTGTAATAAATGCATGCCATAATACATATAATGTACCTTTGAGTAATATTTAAGGTGAAATTTACAAAAATAAAAAAAATTATTTTTAAGGTCCTTCGTCCCCTTAAAATGTAAACATTTCTATTTCTACTCATTTCTCCTGTGCGAAGAATGTTGTGTACTGCATATGGGGGCATTCTCACAATCTTTTGACTTTCGGGAATAAAAATCTAGTGAAATTAAACTTGCTAAAAAAACATTTTAATCTGATGGACGAATGCCTTAAATATTCAAAATAAAGAAAAAATGGTCAGCAGCGAACATTTTTTTTATTTAACTGAGGTTTAAGTTAAATTTGCGAGTTTAATTTGCCTTACCATTTTACCACTATAACTTTCTATTTTCTTCTAAATTTTTCCTATTAATGAATTTGCATCGTACCCACAGGACATTCAAATAAGAAATAATAAAAATGTAGTACTTTTAATACAGAATTTTTGTATAACATTGTCTTAAAGGGATGTTAAAGAAGGGACGGTAAGGTAAAAAAAGGGGACGGTATGGGAAAAAAGGGGAGAGTAAGGATGGAACGGTAAGGAAAATTATCACCTATTTTTAGGCAAATCATGTTAAGACTAAGTGATAGCCACAATGTTCATTGATTTTTAGAAACAGTTGTTAACATTGGACTCAATTAATTTTTTTTTTTAATTTACCTCGAAAAGTGCAGGAATAAACCTTGGAAACGGTAAGACTACTAATAAAGCCACGATCTTGAAACTGATATTTAAATGCAGATTTAAATTCTGCAGTAAATTTCCTGCCAAGGAATTTTAGGCATTCTTTCTGTAGAATACTTCTGCATGAGGAAAAACTTGAAAAAAAAATCTGTGGCTGCATCTGAAGTGATTTTCTGTATAAGTTTAGCAAGAGGGACGGTAAGGATGAAAAACGCTGGGACAGAGTTAAAAAAATAATATCAACACTAAAAATGTGTGCAGGTTAATTTTTTGCTAGATATTTATATAAAACAATTGTCCCTGTTTCGGAAAAAAATTACATCGAATTACTTTTACTGAAACAATTTTATACAGACAGCTCCAAATTTAAAAATCAGCATCAGGGACACGGGACGGTATAGGAGTTTTCCTGGTATTTCGACCCCCAACATCGTCCAAAACTTATTTATCTCGTTAATATTGTTATGCAATCATGCAATCTGATATTCCCCAGTATATGAAATAAAAAAAACACAAAAAAACGTATTAAAATAAAAATTATTCAGGGACATAAAAGTCAAAAGATTGTGAGAATACCCCATATATATGAACCGACCTATGTCACAGATTTTTACCAACTAAAAGTATGGGAGGCGTCGCTCTACCATACAATACACACAAAATTTTCCGACAATGTTTCAGAGTTTCAGATAAAGTTATTTTTACATACAAGTCATCAATTCATACTAAGTTGAAGACGCCCTACAACTTTGTAATTGGCACTCTACAACTTTGTAAATGGCATTTATCCCATATATTATACCATTTTTAAGCCAGGAACACAAACTCCGCTGGTTTCTGTTTGGTGGCTGTGTAAGCGATCTCGTATCGTATCGCATAGCTACTTTACAGTACTTAAGACACCACGTTTGTGGCAATAGCTGTCTCCGTTCTGATGTTAATGAGGAGGATAAGGACTTTAGTTAACACTCTGTATATTAATCTATAAATACCCAATAGAGAGCCATCGTTGTGCTGTGCTTCTTCTAAATTTATTGATCGCAGTATCTACATGTTAAATAAATAAATAAAAATGTACTGTACTTCCTTAAAAGAAAGTTTTGTAGTGGTAACATATCATACAAGTTCTGTCATATAAAAAAATTTAATTTTAAAAACAGGGACCCGCAGACAAGAATCTTGCAACATGTCGGGTTACCCGTTTTGACTCAAATATGACCCGGCCAGCGTGTCACTCTAACGGGATTGACTCTGTTTCCAGTTTAGGTCGATTTCAGATTACGTTTTGATTCTTGCGAGTCGGGTTTGCATCAACCCGATTTTTCAAAAGATAGTTCAGACCGTTTTTCGTACGAAAAAACATATATCTAATTATTAATGAGCATATATATATTTTTTCATCACATAAAATATAAAATTGATATTTAAATTACTAATTCCCCAGTTATACAGTAAAACCTCCCTAAAGCGACCATGTTCCTTTCCAATAAAAATTGGTCGCTCTGAGGGGTGGTCTCTTAATGGAGGTCTTGTTTAAATCTAGATTGTAATTGTTGAAAAAAGGTAACAATTAATGTTACTAAAATTTATTTTTCACATTAGGAAAAAATATGAAAATTTGAGTATCAAAACAAAAGTTAATTACATAAGTTAATTACTGCAGAATTTAAAAAATGAATACATTGACGTTTGCTTTGATTTTACGGTTTTATCTTTTATAACTTTTATTTCAAGTCCTTTCAAAATACAGTAAATAAAAGCATTTTTTTTTTTTTTTTTTGACGGAAACAAATAATAACGACTTCCTTAATTTATCTATTTCTTTGAGAGTTTCCTGACAGAACAGGGCAGGGGAGTTTATTGACTGTCATTCTTAATTTGACATCAAAGTTACATTTATTGCCAAAAAAAGACACAAAGGGATTTAAACACTTAAAGTTACCAGAATAAATAAAAAATCACAACATAGTTTAGAAGTTTGATGAATAATGCGCTCACCGGAATTATTTTTCCGATAAAACCTTCTTCAAGCGACCAGGAAAAAACGGAATTTGTTTCATTTTCTTCAAAGAAATGGGTCGCTCATGGAGGGAGTTCAACAGGGATGGTCTCTGAATAGAGGTAAAATTAGTATTCAGCCTATGGGAATATATTTCGTTCCATGAAAAAATGGTCGTTCAGGGAGGTGGTCGCAGAGGGAGGTTTCACTGTATTTAAAAATAAAATCCATTATTTTTTTCTTTCGGGTTTCATGATAAGTTCGGGTCGACAAGGAAAAAAATAAATTCGGGTTGGCTTCCAACAGAACTTTCGGGTTCGTATCGGGTACCCTTGCAGGACTGTAATCACAGTCACACCCGTTCTCTCACCTGTTCTTTCGTCGACCCGATATTTTTTTTCCCGATCTTTATCTGATGAAAAACGGATAACAACATCCTCAGATCACGAGTTCCCGAAGCAGTTCCACACCGGCAGCGATGCAGTCGATGATAGGAAAAGCTGGTACCGTTCGGGTAGCGGGTTCGCACGCCATGATGATGCTATTTCCCGTGACCTGATGTTCCGATGCTAATTTCCCGATTCGGAGTTTCCTCCGCTGTCAGCAGCAAGAAAGGGAATATCGTTTGAGAATCGTCACTTGCTCCGATGAAGCGCATCTGGCTTGCACACGTGAGTGATAGTGAAAAATCGTATAAAACAAAAAAAAAAAAATCGACCAATATATCTTAATCAGGAATTCGGAAAACGGTTCAGTTTCACATTTCTTTTCAATCTTTAAGCCTGGCATTTTTTTTTTTTTTTCGTGAGCTAAAAATAATACTGGTGTATAGTATAGGTGCAGATTCACGGTCGCCAGTCGCCACGTGGCGACTAAATTTTTTGCTTTGGCGACTAACTTTCGGCGTCTAAGTCGCCATGCTTCTTATAGGGATGTGCCTTTTTCGCCGAATGATTTTTGGATTTTTTTTTTTTAACCATTTGGAAAAATGGTTATTGTCCTCATCAGGGTAGGAAATCAAAAGCATATCTGAAGCTTTTTATTGGTCGAATCCGCGTTTTATTCGTTTTCTGATTGGTCCATACAGTAATCTGTATTTCCCTTTACTTTCAACAGAGATGGATACTTCTGTTGCCACTATGACAAAAAAGTAATAAAAACTACAAAAAGAAAATTAATAACTCAGAAACAAATTGAGATAAAACTTTCAAACAAATTGCATTTAAAAGTAAATTTTTTTCTCTATACGACGGCGTAAAAAGTAATATTGTGGGATGTTTAGAAGTTTAAGAATGAAATTTCATTGAAAATAGGTCGCCAGATTTCGATGGAAAAGCCTTTTCCCGAACAACCAATGAAATGCTTGGGTAATACGTAAGTTTCAGGGGGATAATACTTAAGTTTCAGGAAATCTGACGAGTCGCAGGCAATTTTTGTCGCTTGCATTTTTTACGTGTCATAACACTATTAATGTTTAATTCATGGCGTACGTAACGTAGGATCAACTCCGTGCGATTTTTTATGTCTTAAATTTTAGTCTTTGAAAAAATCATTTTCCAAATGGTCGTTGTAATTTATTAAATTGCTTTTATTTTTTATTTATTTATTTATTTATTTAATCAATCGTGGTATTAGGTCTCCTCCATAACCCTATGATATTTACCGCTTTTCTTTTTTTCTTATTGCCCATAATTAAAAAATATAATTAACCATGAACGCCACAAAAAAATTAAGAGAATTTTGTGATTAAATTAAATGTACACATTTGATATATTTAGTGTATGTTGTATGTATGTATGTTGTACATGTGCATAGATTAAACAAATAATTTTTCACTTTGAATTCCTGAGTTTTTTTCCCCACATATAACCGTAGCTTTTATGCGATTTTTTCACAATGTGGTGACTGGATTTTTAGGGTTTAGAAGCCACTGGCTCCTTTAAAAATTTTGGGAATCTGCACCTATAGTGTACAGTCTGAGGAAAGGAAACCCTGGGACGGACCATCTGATTAACTGTAGGGGAAGATGGGACAAAATCGGGTACCATAAATGTTTTTTGTTCTCAAATGCAATCAAATGGGAAAACAAACTCTGAACACTGTTTTTAATATTAAATGAATCTTTGGCTATAATAAAACATATTCTTTTCGATAAAAAATATAAATGATTATGTATAAAAATAGCTTTATTCAGACATATACAAAAATCTAGTTTTACCACATTGTTTGGGTAAAACCGGGTATCCATTTAAAACTCATGGAAAACTTATTTTGGTCAAAAAAATTATTGTTTAACATAGTAAAATAATACATTTTTGTTATTTTTAACAAAACGAAATTGCACATGCGTTCTTGCATAATAAATCTTGCAAAATCTTGCAAAAATAAATCTGTGACAAATTTTCTATATTGTATATATGCCTATCTACTTTACACTGAAAGTCTTAGAGTTATTTTAACTGCAAAAATCGCAAATGAATTTGTTATCCTGCTCTTCTTCATACTACAACAAACATTGTATCAAATCTCCTTTAGATTTAGAATTGGTGTAAAAATAATTGCAAAATATTCAGGCTTCATTATCTTCTTCATCTTCTGAGGATGTCTCCTCAACCTTTTTTTATTTATTTTTCTGTTGATTGTTAATTTCTTTTTCCTTTTTAAGAATCTTCCTTTTTCGTTTTCCAGTCTGTTTAGCTTCTTTCTCTTTAATATCTGTTTCCAGCTCTAATTTATAAAAGACTTCGTATGGAGGTGGTAATAACATTTTAGGCGAAATTGGAAATGTAGATTGCTGAGCTACACAATCTAAGATATCGATGGAAGAGGCTGGATGTTGTCAACTGCTTGTGTGATGTCAACTCTTTTAGATGTGGAAGGATGAGCTTGATTATCCTGTGATGTTTCAGAAATATTTATTGTTGCAGCTATGATAACCTATGACTGCGTAGACCTAGGTGTGTTATCACTGACTTTCATGGGTTTCTCTGTCATTTCCGAAGGAGCAAAAAGATTATATGGAAAAATATCGTTTTGTTTTCTCAAACGACGATGCAACTTTGACTAATTTTCCAATTTAGTAAATTGTTACATATAGGCCAGGATTGGAAAGTAACCACTTCCTCACCTCTTGTTTGAAGTGTGTATTTAAAGGTGCCATGAATGACACATCAAGGGGTTAACAGTACTTAACAGCATTAAATTGCTCCATGCTAAATTACGAGTCCAAAATCGGGTATACAAAATTGGGTACCATAAATGTTTGTTGTTCTCAAATGCAATGAAATGGGAAAACAAACTCTGAACACTGTTTTTAATATTAAATGACTCTTTGGATATAATAAAACATATTCTTTTCGATAGAAAAATATAATTGATTATATATAAAAAAAACTTTATTCAGACATATACAAAAATCTAGTTTTACCACACTGTTTGGGTAAAACCGGGTATCCATTTAAAACTCATGGAAAACAAAACTTATTTTGGTCAAAAAAATTATTGTCTAACATAGTAAAATAATACATTTTTGTTATTTTTAACAAAACGAAATTGCACATGCGTTCTTGCATAATAAATCTTGCAAAATCTTGCAAAAATAAATCTGTGACAAATTTTCTATATTGTATATATGCCTATCTACTTTACACTGAAAGTCTTAGAGTTATTTTAACTGCAAAAATCGTAAATGAATTTGTTGTCCTGCTCTTCTTCATACTACAACAAACATTGTATCAAATCTCCTTTAGATTTAGAATTGGTGTAAAAATAATTGCAAAATATTCAGGCTTCATTATCTTCTTCATCTGCTGAGGATGTCTCCTCAACCTTTTTTTATTTATTTTTCTGTTGATTGTTAATTTCTTTTTCCTTTTTAAGAATCTTCCTTTTTCGTTTTCCAGTCTGTTTAGCTTCTTTCTCTTTAATATCTGTTTCCAGCTCTAATTTATAAAAGACTTCGTATGGAGGGGGTAATAACATTTTAGGCGAAATTGGAAATGTAGATTGCTGAGCTACACAATCTAAGATATCGATGGAAGAGGCTGGATGTTGTCAACTGCTTGTGTGATGTCAACTCTTTTAGATGTGGAAGGATGAGCTTGATTATCCTGTGATGTTTCAGAAATATTTATTGTTGCAGCTATGACAACCTATGACTGCGTAGACCTAGGTGTGTTATCACTGACTTTCATGGGTTTCTCTGTCATTTCCGAAGGAGCAAAAAGATTATATGGAAAAATATCGTTTTGTTTTCTCAAACGACGATGCAACTTTGACTAATTTTCCAATTTAGTAAATTGTTACATATAGGCCAGGATTGGAAAGTAACCGCTTCCTCACCTCTTGTTTGAAGTGTGTATTTAAAGGTGCCATGAATGACACATCAAGGGGTTAACAGTACTTAACAGCATTAAATTGCTCCATGCTAAATTATGAGTCCAAAATCGGGTATACAAAATCGGGTACCATAAATGTTTGTTGTTCTCAAATGCAATGAAATGGGAAAACAAACTCTGAACACTGTTTTTAATATTAAATGACTCTTTGGATATAATAAAACATATTCTTTTCAATAAAAAATATAATCGATTATATATAAACAGAGCTTTTTTCAGACATATACAAAAATCTAGTTTTACCACACTGTTTGGGTAAAACCGGGTATCCATTTTAAACTCATGGAAAACTTATTTTGGTCAAAAAAATTATTGTTTAACATAGTAAAAAAATACATTTTTGTTATTTTTAACAAAACGAAATTGCACATGCGTTCTTGCATGCGTCAAAAATAAATCTGTCCACCAAGTATATCTGCCTACCAATCTGTCCATTTGTCCACCAAGTCACAAAAACAACTATTTCTATCCTAAAAAAATAATTCCATGAGTGTAGGACAAAACCGGGTATACCCGGTTTTACTTCAACATGTCGCAGATTTAAAAACATGGCGTCAATACACTCAATCATCTAGTACACGATCAGTACTTTTACCCGCCTACCCGGTTTTGTAGAATTCTCCTCTATATGCAACTCTCTCACTCTCTCCCCCTTTCTATAATTCATTTCATTTCTTTTAAATTTGAAAGAAAAACCGTGCTCTACGCATAGAAAATAACACATTTTCTAATTTGTAAGTTTGTTATTTTGCTCTTTGCCCTTATACATTTTTTAGGCTGTTTTAAATTCCAAAGGAGCTGCTTTCTGACACATTTTTTAATTCCTTTTTGTTCGGAAACGCATAGAATTGGAAGGTGATGTTATTTGGACACTATCTAATTGAACGGTGTTTCCATTTTTGGGTAAAAGCAGAAGATTTTTCACAAAATACTGTCAAAGTGGGCGTTTGAACCGAATTTCTCGACGCGACATCGCAGGAAAGGAGAAAACCCGTGGTCATGTGATTACAGTCGCTTCTAATTCAATAAGTAATTTATTTATTTTAAAAAAAAATGGAAAACGTTATTTGATTCGAAATCACTTCAATAGTCAAGTCTGTCAATTTTATGCCTTTACGTTTAAAAGCAAGTCATAAAATGTGTCGGGAGGTTTCGCGTTGTTGAGCAAAGAATTTGAGAACCACCTTAAACATTTTTTTTGTAAGTTACACAAGAGGTTGCTTGAGATTTCATTAATGAAAATGGTCTCTACAATTGTAGTCATTTTTGATTGGTAATTTTTCTGTCGTTCTTTAGGAAGTTTTTCTTGTATTTTATAAAAGTGGAAAACATCTGTTTCGGAAATGCAGTCTTCTTAGTCTTCTTTTTTTAAAGCAGATAACTGACCACAAGCACTGGGCGGGGATCGCAAAGTTTCCCACAAGCATTGCGGTATTTGATTGGCTTTTGGTGAACGCTTGTGGGGAAAATCGAGAAGCTGATTAGCTATAATCCATCATGACGTTGTATGACGTCAGAAATGCTTGTCGTTCTTTTCCTTTGGCACCTTTCCATTTGCTGGCTCCTCGCGTCCTTGTTCCTCTGAGCTATTGTGCTAGACTTATTGGCGGTTCTATTTAGCACAGCTTCGGCGATCTCTCTGTCCGTTAATCCGTCGCTTTCGATCTCGAAGTTTTTAATTTGTAAACAATTGCTGTTTTCCTTTCTCTCGTAAATTGGAAGTGCAAATAAAAGGAAGCGGGGAGAGATGACTTTGATGGCGGAAATTTTGAAGTTGCCGGATTTTTGAGGCCACACTGTATCTACGAATGTTACAGTTCGGACAGACAGACAGACAATCCGAAGTCATACACACTTTTTAACAATGATAGAAGTCATACACACTTTTTAACAATGATAGACTATGGTGAATGTTGATAATTGGCCGATTTATCTTAATCTGTAAATTCCCGAAATACGCAAGAGACTTCTTCTTTCTTTGTGTGAAATGTAAAGCTATCACGTGAAATGGTAAACATGTAGAATAAATTATACTACTTTGGATCGGTGTCTAGGAAGCAATAACAGTCCAGGCAGATTTTTAATGAAATCTTGACACTTTAATATTCCTGGATATGTGGATGAATATATTTACATGGATTATTTACATTTAAGTTGAATATCAAACATCAAAATAGGCCGTCTGCCTATTAAACATTAATAAGGCCCGATTTAGCTGGCCGGAGACATTACGCTCGTCAGACAGGTCCATCTGACCCGGTTTTCCGTCGAACACGACGTCTCAGTTGCACGTCTGCTTACAAGCGCAATCAAGTGTCGCCTCTCTCATTCTCACGAATTTAATTGTAGGCTGCTCAGCACTTTTCTTATTGTTCAGCAGTTGAGGTTGATCGTCCTGAGCCTCATTAAAGAATTTGCTAGGCTCTGCGGTGCTAAGTCCATATCCTGTCACCACAAACATGGGCACCATTTACATCGCTGAACTAGGCGCTCTATATTTCTAAATTATATATAATTGACAATACATACAGTTTCATATACCGCAATAATGTAAACTTACATCAGTTTTCATGATGTCTGCATTTCACACAAATCAAGAACTGTCTTGTTGGTTTGCCAAACCAGGATTTGAAAAGTTGAGTGGGGCCACCCGAATTTTTAGGTGCGTCCGCAATTATATAAACACGTAGCACCTACAGTCATTGCCTGGTCCATCCGTCTGTTCGTCTGTAACATCGCAAAAACTACCTAACCGAATGGTTTGAAATTTAATATGTACTAGGGGATCGTAACCGGGCTTACCGGGTTTCAGAATATAGGTGAAAACATTTTTTTTTATTGAAAATTAATAATTTTTTTATATGGAATAAATTTTTTATACTGCCCACTTACATTAAAAAAGCATTTTTCATATGAAAATTACGAATTATACAATCAAATAAATTTTTGAAATTTATCAAAAGCGATATTTTCTTATCAGCCGCATGCTAAGAGACCAAGATTTTGCTACTTACGGCATCCTTTTATATTCTGATAATTTCAGAGCTTACACGTCTGTTAAATTTGTGTTTTATTTATATTATTTTATTTATTTATTCATAGGGAAGTTTTTTTTTAATGGATATCAGCCGTAAGAAAATGATGAACTCTTTATTTTGTTTTAAGGGCAAACGGATTAATCTTTCGTAATCGAGCTCCGCGTGCTATAGATAAATTAAAAAATATTTCATGCTTTAAAATTGTTTTTAAAACCATAGACAATCAGTAAACTGAGATGAACTTTGCAAACAAATTCCATTTGGAAAAAAAAAATCCTATTTGGTGATCTAAAAATTTAAATTTTACGATTACAAATATGTTAGATTTGTGTTTTTTCAACATCATTCTTTTATTTGTTTATAAAAGAAGTATTAATTTCGTTAATTTGTCTTTCACAAATATGTTGGATTGGTGTTTTTTTAATATTATTCTTTTATTTGTTTATAAAGGAAGTATTAATTTCGTTATGCAAAATTAGTCAGAAACAAATGCTGAACAATGTTTGTTGCTTTATGTGCAAAATGTTTATTATTATTATGTATTGAAACCGTCACGTAATAAGATAAACTTTTAAAAAAAATCATGCTTAAAAATTATTTTAGAAAACTTAATACATCAGTCACTGAAGATACAGTTTTTAAACAAATTGCATTTTAAAGTAAATTTTTTCCCTATGCGACGAAAATTGAAAATGTACGACGGTCAGAAGATTAAAAAATTGCAATAGCGAAAATTTCAAAACCGAAATTTGATCGTGAAGTGTTGCCATTCGCAAAATGACGTCAGCGTTACGCACAGATACGTTTGCTCTTTATAATATAGATACATAATCAGTAAAATATAATAAAGATCAGTTAGTAGGATGTGGTTATTAATTGAGGTTCTTATGCTTGGTATTCCGGAATGGAAAACAGCAATTTTCACCTTCTCAAAATTTGCATACGCACTTCTCATATCCATATTCATCATTTAAAAAAATTTATTTTGTTTGATCATTTTAAAATCATTTAAACTCAAAACTGGAAGTCACGATTGTCAACAACATCTTTTATGTCAACTCTTTACTTGAGATTCTAATCTCAAATCCGGAGAGTAAAAATTTCCGTAATTTATGTTTTTTAGACGCATTTGCTTCATTTTCACTTAAATAAGCATTTCGCCTAGTGTCTGAAACTTAGTATCAGTACACATGCAGAAGGAAAAACAATATAGATAATTTATGAGAAAAAAATGCGTGTTTTCAAAAGCAGTAAGTCATTTTCCGTTATTATGCCCTAATATAATATTATGCTCCTAATAGGATTTTGCCCCACTAAACCCTATACAACAATTTTTATCAACAATTTTGAATTTTTATCAGAAAATGGCATGAATAAAGATAAAAAATCATTATTTCTCTCTTGTCTGCAATAATAAAAGCTATGTAATTTTCACCATTTTGAAGAAATTTCATAAAATGCTTTTAAAATTAAAATATAAAAGTGGGGATATTTAAAAAAAAAAACAGATAGTGCGATCACATTCACAAATGAACAGCTTTCAGTTTAAAAAAAAATTAGTAAAATTGGTTCAGCAGAAAGATCAGGGCAGATGACTAAAAAACACACTTGTGTTTTAAATATATAGGTTATATAAAATTATGAAAAATTAAATTAAGCAAATTATGTTATTTTGATAAGAAGAATGTCCTAAAGAATAGCATTAAAATTTTATTATACGAGAGAATTTTGGACAAAAACTTCAGGAACATGATATTATTTTAAACCTCGAATTATTTGTTTGTTTGTCTAACACGGCGAAGCAAATCCATCCAAAGGAGAATCATCAATTTCTGTAATATAATTATAAATGGCTATTATTTGCACGTCACCTCTCTTTTATAAAGACACTCTAAATTTTTGCAAAACATTGCGTTTTATCAGTGTGTGATTTGTATTACATTATTTTTGTAAGTGAAGTATTTTCACCTGTAAAGAATTTCAAAGTAGCAGGGCTGTGAAAATGACGCACTTCTACAAAACATAATTTAGGTTTAAGAATTAAATTACTCGCTTTTTTATAAAATGACGTCCTTTGCATACGCTAAAGCAATCCACTTTTACAATCCTGTCGTAAACTTCGTCTATAGAAAAGTATGCATATGACGTCATTATCACGGAATAACAGACAATATTCTTGACGTAACCCGTATTTTAATTTCAACTTTTTTTTCAGATTTTATGAGAAAATGGCAACAAAAAGATACAGTATCTCCTATTTTCGACTATTTTCCGTTTACTTTCAATAGAAATGGGGTATTTTTGTTGCCACGATTAGAAAAATGGTATTAAAAACTACAAAAAAATTAATATCTCAAAAATAAATTGAGATACAGCTTTCAAACAAATTGCATTTAAAAGAGCATTTTTTCCCTCATACAACAGTGTAAAAATTTAAAATGTGCATTGTTCAGAAGTTTAAAAATTTGCAGTAGAGAAAATTGCAAAACCAAAATTTTATTTCATATTTCAAAGTGTTGCCATTCGCAAAATGACGTATGCGTTACGCACAGATATCTTTGTCCTCCCTTATAATAGATAGATAGATAATCTTTGCAGAATTTTGTCGAGTCATTTCAAATTTTATGAAAATCGAATCAAAACTTAAAAAATAATAAATGTTTTCTTCATTCTATTAAAACCTATCATACGTTTCAATGATATCCCATGATAGATACTGATTCTAGGTTGCCATGGTGATGACGTAATATTTAAGATGGAGTACTATTATTTCCGTATTACTGAATGTAATATATAGAATCGTAATAAATTTTGCATTCATGCATTTTTGCATAAGAGTGCAACAGCTATTGCAGCAAGATCTGAATATTTATAAAACTAGTTACAGTACTGTACGAATGCACCTCATTTGCACGTTTGACGTACAATTTCCGACTTCTTCTTCTTATTGTTGCTGTATACACCTTAACCCTTTATCTACTGACGGTGTTTATAAGTACCATTAAAATAACTTGTTATAAAATTCATTTAATACACCAATTAGTTATAATACAGTTTAGAATGAGTTACAGATACATTACTTTATCTTGTTCCAAAAGCATTATGGGTTACACATAACAAAAATATTTTTTAACGGATGATTTCTTTTGCCTTTGCATCTTTTCAACTTTCTTGGCGTTAAAGGCAGAGGCCTCGCTAAGGGGGGGGGGAGCCTCCCCCCCCCCCCAAAAAAAAAAACATTCGTGAATGTTTATTACGCTTGGCAAATTTACAAACTTAGTCGGCAAATTTTGTTAAAATTTTAATAAAAACTATAATATATTTTCTATTTTTGATAGACTTGGCAAAAATTACACAACTAATTGGGAATATTATTTAACTTTTAACAAATAAGAAATATATTACATTTTCTAAATATGGTAAGTTGGCAAAATTATAAAACGAGTTGGCAAATGCTGAAATTTGACTTGGCAATTAAGGTTGTCTCCCCCACCAATAAAAAGTCTTAGCGATGGCACTGGTTAAAGGGGGAGAGGGGCTTTCAATTCGGAAATATTTCTATATTTTTATTGTAAGAACATTATATTTCGACATTTCCTAATTCTACAAAATACTAAGAAAAATATTTAAAATAAAAGATTTGAGTGGGGTTATAAATACTGTACAAAATCCCTAGAAATTCAAATTTAATGAATCCTTCAAAATCCTTCAATCCTTCTAAAATCCTTTTAAAATTGATTAAATTATTATGTAAATCTTCTAATGCAGTTTAAACAATTCACGAAAAATGCTATAAAAGATAAAATTTTCATGAATTCATAATTGAGTACATAAAGGGTTAACATTTGATACATCGTTTATGATCACCCAGTATATTATGGAGGGTAAACGGACTCGCTTGTTCGTTTCTCGTATCGAAACTTCCTTTGTGGTGTCGAAATAATTCATGCGTTTTTCTTGTGCGAAGTTAAGTGAGTTCCCAATCTCACATTTTGATGAGGTACTTATGATAGGAAAACAAAAGAGAAAGTGAAGCACCATTGCCAGAGCAGAGCAAACTACAAGCGAAATGAGTTGTATTTCTCCAGAGAACAGCGAAGTGAATATAATTTAGTGGTATTGTTGCGTTAAAATGTGAAAAATTATACTACTTCTTAAATCTAATTTGCAGGCAGAAGCTGAAATCTGTTCTAGTTAAAAATTTACAATTACCATGCAGTTGTCGCTATTCGACCGATTTCAAAATTGATTTATGAACACTTAAAAGTTGAAGTGAAAAAAAAAAGTACAATCTCATTTTTAGTTTTTGGGAATTTACGTTTTCGAGAAATTTAAAACAAAGAATGCGTATTTCAATTTTATCTTTTATCGCATTTTACGGCTTATTTATTTGGTAGTTGCAGAAACACAGAATCGAGTTTTTATTCCACATCAAACTGGTAAGACCGTAAAGTACCGAAAGTAAACCCCCCTTTAGCAGACGTGAAATTCTTATATTTTAAGGGGGAGGGGGGCTTAAAATTGGAGCTTTTGTGAAAAAGATAGAAAAATTGGGAGGGTGAGGATGTATATTTGGAATTTATGAAATTTCACAAGATTTATACAATTTGCAAAATAAAATCAGATCAAATTAACATTTTTTTGGTTTTAAAAATTTACATAAAATAATTAATTTAGATATCAAAGAAATATGAACCAAAAATTATAAAACTTAAAGATTCTCAAGACTTAAAGATTCTTAAAGCTTTAAAATTTTCGAAATTTTAAATTTTTTTAGGTATTAAACTCCCACCTTTCAAGAGCATTTTGATATAATTGTTTCCTTAAAATTCGCATTAGAACAGAAGTTATGGCTTTTAGAACTATACGCGCACAATAGCTGAAGCGGCGTTTACGAAACTTTGAAGTCATTTTTCTCCAAATGACGTTTTTGGTCATAATGCGCAAACTCAAAAACTTCTGAATATTTTTTCAGGAAATTTTCAAAACAGATTTTCATGTTAGTCTGTATAAACTGAACCTAAAATTTCCTTTTTATTGTTCATCAACAACAACAAAAAAAAGTGATTATATGTTTAAATTTTCTAAATTTTGCTTTAGCTCAATGCAACTTTGTATTAAAAATATAAAAATGCTTTAAATACAAATTTATTTATGTTCAGAGTAATTATTACAATCTGGAGGATAAGTAAATACCAAAATTTTCATTCTAGTTGCAAAATTTATTTTGTAATCCTGCGCGTAAACTGTTGTGCCGATTTTCTGCTAGTCAAATGTCTGACAAATTGTAGTTAAACGCATGAAATGAAAGAACATGATTATATCTTCCATTTCAATTGTGTTTTAAAATCAAATATATTTTAAGATATTAAGGGGGCTGGTCACTCAGCTTCGGAACTCTCCTCCGTAATGTTAAGTCTATGGACTTTTGATGAATTCGTATATTTAAAATATCTTCACGGGGAAATTCATATTAAAAAAAAAAATTGTGTACTCTTCTTAAAGGATGTCTCTTTTTTTAGTAGTTTTCAAAATATTTCTAAAATCTAAGTTGAATTTAATATTTTATGTGTTAAAAGCAGGCGAACTGTGAGTAAGATTTTAACACTTCCAGGCAATGAGAGCGTTCCGACCCAAATGACCGATTATTACCACAAAATTTTAATAGCATTCTTTGCTTTATTAAATCTCAGAAATTCTGTCATGAAATAATGCTTGAAAAATTATTAAAAATTAGTGGTAGTAATCGGCCATTTGGGTCGGAGCCCTCTCATTCCTGCACGTCCTATAAGTCTATACTTTAGAAATATTTTGATAACTAAGAAAAAAAAAGAGACATCTTTTAGGAAGTGTACACCAAAAATAGAAGTTAAAAATATTAATTTCCCGAGGAGATATTTTAAATAGACGAATGCATCAAATGCCCATAGACTTTAGTGAGGGGAAATAGGAAGCTGCATCAAATGCCCATAGACTTTACACTAGCGAGGGGAAATCGGAAGCTGAGAGATCAGCTCCCTTAAATATTGAAAATGATCTTTTATTTTTTCCAATTTTAAGAGTCCTGAGACCCCTTAAACTCAGTAGAAATATCTATTAAATATTAGTGCATAAAAATCAAGGAAAACTTTAATAGCATAATATAGAGAGCATATGTCATTCTGGTACAATGACATGTAAAAAGATTAGATAAAAGTAAATTACATAAGATATACCTATTCATTTAGGAGATATGGAAACATAAAACTTAACGAATTTCCTGAAAAAGCAGAAGCACTGAAAGCGTCGGAAAATAAAACTTGAAGAGGAGGGCTTATAATTGGCACTTTTTCAAAAAAGTTAAAATTCACTTATATGATGGTGGGGGTGGGGGGGCTTACTTTCGGTACTTTAAGGTAATGATTTCACATCTATATCAACGCACTAACTGTAAAACAAACACACACGTATCTTAATCTAGTTCATCTTTTTTAAGGTTTACTAAAGTATAATGATTTCACGTAGGGGAGACCGGGAGAATGGCGACACCTTAAGGGAATTTAAATTTTTTCACCTAGAAAAAATGTTTATTTTTTAACAGTAAAAATTCTAAAGCTGAATCATAATCTTTAGTATCTGTATAAATTTAACCGTAATCATAACTATAAAGTAATCATACATAAAAAAATATTTTGTAAACCTCTGCGCAGTGGCGGGATTACCCAGGACACCGGGGTAATTCCGCCACTGTAACAGGGTAATGCCGCCACTCTTTAATGACGTAGTACATGCATCAAATGGATACTTGGAAACATACAACCTACTGAAAATAGTTAGAAAGCAATGTAATTGAGCAGAATAATGGTTAAGCTTACAATTTACTTCATATTGCAAAAGTCACTCAGCTGAATCGGCTCCACTACATTAAAATGAGACCATTTCTCACCCGATTTGCATGGTGGCGGCATTACCCCGAGAGGACAATATGGCGGAAATCCCCAAGCAAAGCCGAAAGAAGAACCGAACTTGTTCAACACATTGCATCAAAATGTCGGCGAATGCATGTAGATTACGGGTCATATTATCTTAAATACCTAATGTTACAATAAAAGGTGCTTATCTCTACTCATTTGAAGCTCCAAAATAATAAGCAACTAGATGAAAACAACATTTTTCACTAGAAAAAATGAACGACGTACAGCAAAGTTACTCTCACTTTAGCCACTGTTTCTATTGTTGGCCGCTATAGTGCAGGCACATTCACTATCTCAAACTGCCCTTAGTTTTTAAACTAGGTGGGGTGGCGGCATAACCCGGGTTGACGGCATTCCCCCGGTCTCCCCTATGTATCAACTCATTGACTGTAAAACAAACACACATGTATCTTAATCTAGTTCATCTTTTTTAAGGTTTACGAAAGTATAATAATTTCGCAAATGTATCAATTTTTCGCAATGATGTTCGGAATGATTGTAAAACAAACACACATGTATCTTCATCTTTTTTAAGGTTTATGGAAATATAATGATTTCACATATGTATCAACGCATTGACTGTAAAACAAACACACATGTATCTTAATCTAGTTCATCTTTTTTAAAGTTTACGAAAGTATAATGATTTCGCATATGTATCAACGCATTGACTGTAAAACAAACACACATGTATCTTAATCTAGTTCATCTTTTTTAAGGTTTACGAAAGTATAAGGATTTCACAAATGTATCAACGCAATGATTGTAAAACAAACACGCATGTATTATCATCTTTTTTAAGGTTTACGGAAGTATAATGATTTCACATATGTATCAACGCATTGACTGTAAAACAAACACACATGTATCTTAATATAGTTCATATTTTTTAAGGTTTACGAAAGTATAATGATTTCGTATATGTATCAACGCATTGACTGTAAAACAAACACACATGTATCTTAATCTAACTCATCTTTTTTAAGGTTTACGAATGTATAATGGTTTCGCATATGTATCAACGAATTGACTGCAAAACAAACACACATGTACCTTAATCTAACTCATCTTTTTTAAGGTTTACGAAAGAATAATACCATAACCATAGTGTTACCAATGATTCCGAAAAGCACTGCTTTATCTTCAGAAACTTATAGATCACCGAGATTTCGGTCAATCCGACCCCCGCAAGTGTCAACACTCAATCCAAAACCAACCCGAAGTCGAAACAAAGTCAACCCGACAAGAACCCAACCTGAAACGAAAATAATTAGCTCCAATTCAAACCGACCCACGGTTCGGGTCGGCTTAAATCGGGTTACCCTATCCTACCCGATGCAGTACTCTACTCAAGAGATCACGACATCGCTTTAGGTTGCTATGCTGCAAATAATCAAAATCATGTACATATAATTACCTACAAATAATCATCTACTGCAACGCTTCCCAACCTTTTTTCTTTCAAATACCCTTTTCTAAGGCTTTTCATTTTGGAGCACACCCCATTTCTCACAAACACTCCCACCCCCCTCCACTCAACTATTGTAGATAACGCAAAGATGCTTTTTTTCATTAATAATTTTTTTATCACAACCATATAATAAATCGATACAAATTACATTGACATTTCAAAAAAAATTGTGACTTTTCTAACCATTTTTGTGATTTTCGCCGTTACCGATATCATTTTCACGTATCCCCCACCCCGCCCCCGCAATGTACCTTAGGTTGGGATCCGCTGGATTGGATGTAACATTAAAATCTACATCAAGACAAAAAAGAATGTGGGATGGGAAATGGTTAACATACATTTAGAGCAAGCAAAACATGCATAAATGAAAGAATGGAGAAAAGCTTTCTGCTTTTAAGCAAAATCTCAGCCCTTAATGACATGCCACATAAATACATAAGTAGTATTTTCTTATTTGTTTTCTAGAAAACAATAACCACTTATTCTGATTTATTAATTTTCAATGGGCTAATCCGTAAACTCTCATTTTGAGCCCACAAAGGTTTCGAAAAGAAATTCTCTATTGAATGGGAGTAAAAATAATATACTCTGAAACAATGGAACAATGCGATGAGTTTACATGTCGAGTTTTCGACATAGCGATTATATTTTTCTTTGGCATATTCATAAATGGGTGCGGCAGTTTTTTTTTAACTGTATGATATTCCAGTTCTTCCTGATAAAGTCCTCTGTACGGGTCGGGTTGTTGTGAATTCCACCCACCGGTTCGACCTAAACCAGAAAATTCCATTGTAAGTCAACCCGAAATCCGGCACCAAAGCGAAAAAAAAGAATTCTTCAATCCAAATCCCGACTCGAACTCGACACACCTGAACCAGAACCGAACCTGAAATGGAAGAAAATTAAACCACATTTTAATACAATTATGGAAAAATAGTTCTCATTTATATTTTTGTTATCAGTGTTAACTTTCTTGTTGAAAAATAAACATATATATATATATATATACATGTAATAATAAAAAATTTTCGCCCTTTTATCTTAGTAAAACTATTCCAAATTCTTAATATCTACCATTTTTTACCTATCTTTAATAATATCTTAAATATCTTTTGTCTTTTATTTCATGCCTTTAAACCTGCGTATACTTTCATTATTATTCTAAAAACCTTAATCCGTTCATAACTTGCTTCTTATAAAACCACTAAATTACTTTCTTTCATTTTATTCTGAGACTAAATTCTTTTTCTGTCAATGTTTTTAATATTTTTGTTCTATGATGCTCCATATCCCATAATTGCTTGCCAGCTTCCCGCCAACATTCTATTTACGTAATAATTCTGACGCCGTGAATATTAAGACCATTCAATCTACGTCACACGTACTCCTCCTCCTCCCGGAGCTCGTCGTATCGTATCCTGTCTCCCGCCCCGTCCTTCCGGCTCTTTCAGCGGGGTTAGTTTTTTCACTTGTAATGTATCCGTTCGCGCTCTGTTTCGTTGAGTATTTAAACTGTTGCATCGGCTAGGAGCCAGATTTTTTACGTTTTTTGTTTGTTTAATAAAAAGGCGTCACTTGGGGTGAATGACTTTTAATTTGTGAGATTCTATTACGATTTAACATCATATAATTTATTATGAAGTGATACAGCTATATTTCGAGAGCAGATGGCTAGTCTGCTGGAATTGGTATAATGTGTGTCTGCCAAATAAACAACGTTTAAATTTACGACGCCTCTATTATTTACTGAACAGGAAATTCTTCCGATGTTTCTTGAGTCTGCCTTCTATTCTCCACCATAACTGCGCTCCAATTGTTCTCATGAATAACGGAGGGTTGGCAAAGCTTTTGGCATTGATTACTATACTACATTTACGTCGATATATAGAAGTGTCGCCAGAATGTCACATATATATATATATACTCATGAATGTTCAAAATATAGTCCTTTACATCTGATATATTATTCTATATTATTTTTGAAAAATCGTGTCAGCCTAAGCCTGATAAGCAAGAGTCAAATCCCAAACAGAAACCAACACAAACCCGAAAGAATTAAGAGTCAACCCGACCCAACCCGATTCGCAACGAAACAAACTAGCGTCAACACGACCCGGTTTCGAGTAAAATCAGGTTACCCGACCCTATTCAAGCATCTCCTTCATAAGGAAACTGTTATCAAATGCCAGTACAGTAAGTATACACAATCACAATGCGAATTGAAAACGTACCTCTCGATCTTCAGAATTCTGTGCCGAAATTCAAACTGGCTACTTTCTGAAACATTGCTAAATTAAATTTTATTCGTCATCAGATAAATTAGCAAATATTCTTATTCGGGAAGTAAGAAATCGAGCAACATTTTCCATTTTTCGACAAAGGCAGAAAAAATTCGGAAAAGGTTGTCAAAGTTCGCATTTGGAATCGAATTTCTGAACGCGACACCACTGAAGATATTTCTCGAAAATCGAAAAACGCTGTCCGATTAGAAATCACTTCAATAGTAATCGCTGTTGATTTTATGCTTTTATTTAAAAATGAGTCCGTGATGGGCAAGAAAGTTTCGCGTTGCTGCGCGGAGGAAGAATATTTTTTCTTGAAATCACCTTATATAAGCAGGATATCCGTTGATCTTCAACAAACACTTAAAACAAGGAATTCCCATGTCCGTTTTATCATCAAATTATCGTATAGAGATGTAAGATGTACCGTTCGACAGGGAATTCAAGTGTCTATGGAATTTTTGAAATAAGGCTCATCTGCGTATTAAAAATTGTCCTAAATTTGATTTTTCAAATGGTAACACACCACTTTTACCGCCCTTTTTAAGTTCCTTGTATCAAAAGAGCTTGCAAAAGGTATAGTTTAAACATTTTTTCTTAAACCTTCATAACAATCACAAAATGTCAAAGTTTGAAGATGCCGATGTTTAAATGCACGTGTCAAACTTTAATTTATATCTTGGCCAAAAAATCATCCAACCGAATTTTATTTATTTATTTATTTTTAATGAGACCGGAGTGGAAAAACCAAAGCATATTCCAACGATTTTTTCAGTAAAAAATATTTTCTTAATTATGAAAATACTAATAAATTCATATTAAAAAATTATGAATTATGACCTACTTTATTTTTTTACATGATAACGGACCGCAATCGTCAGAAACATCGGTGTGTAAGTTTACAGTTCAATCAAGTCATCACAGTTATCAAAATAAACACAAATTTTGCTTTTTGACGGCCTGAGACATTAAAAAGATCTACAGAAAAAGAAAATCTTATAAAATTTCCCGCAAACATTTGTAGTTCTGCATTTTATATAAAATAAGTTTGTATCTAAAATTTCTGTATCGTTTTACTGATGACTTTTACAGTGCTTTTACAGTTACTTTTTATGCGTTACGGTGTTTTTAATACTTTTTTCTCCTTGTATGGTTTTAATTTTACCTTCAGAAATTAATGAATAACATACTCCTAACACATTTTCTTTTATAACTCCATAAAGATTTAAGAAAAAGTACACAAACAGTACTTTTGTTTTCGGGCTGTTTTGATGCAAGAAACTCGGAGAAACTATCAAAAATCGATGTTACCCAGATAACATTTTTAATTTTCAGGAAATCTGCAGCAGTCTTGCTTTGAAAACCTGCAAAGTTGTAGCAAGCTCAGCAAGACAAGACTGAAAATTCATAACAAGACTGCAGCAAGATTACGCAAACGCCGAAGTCACCGCACTTTGAACTTGCAGCTAACTTGTCGTGCAAGTTAAATTCATGCTGTATCAAATTTATTGCAAATTAACGGCAAACAAGTAATCAAAAATACTGCAAACTTACTGCAAAGTAGTAATCTTTCCACGCCCCACTATCTGTTTACAACTGCTACACTATAAGTTTAACCCCTTCGGAGGGGTCCATAGACCTGATCAGGTCTATTGATGCGAACACACCGTCAGAAGGTGCATGCATCGTTTTCATTGCCATAAACAAGTTAAGGTAATATTTGTACTTTTCAATACGAGCCTTTTTTTTTTTTTTTTGGTATTTGATAAGTATAGCGTTTAGAAAAAGCGATGCCAACCGAATATAATTTCTGCAATTTCTGCGTATGTGCTGATTGTCTATTTTCTCAACAGAGGGATTTTTTACTTTCGTAAATTAAAGACAGTCTTGCCATCAGTTTCACAACAAACTACTCATGTAAGTAGGGGATGGTATACATTGGGTGAAATTTGCTGCGAATTTATCAATTCAAATTTGTCTCGGCAAGATAATGTCAGAAAAAATCAAACTTGCTGCTAATGGTCATGCTATCTGGGTACCATCTGAAAAGTCAAAAAGTCAAAGTTATTCCAATTTTTTAATATGTAGACGACCACTACAGTAAACGTCCGATTGTCCGTCACTCACGGGACCGACATTGAGGAGATAATCGAAGGACAATAAAAGACCGTTACTAAAATTGCTTTTCAGTTAGTCAGTTTATAAATAAGATTATTTAAACACTTTTTTTTAATTTGTTGTGTATCGTTAATAAAAGGCATAACTGACAATAAGAACTCAATTTATGTGACAAATTTAGGATTTTACAGAATAAATATGTAGTACGTAAAACCTTCCTAAAGCGACCACGTTCCGTTCCAATAAAAATGGGTCGTTCCGAGAGGTGGTCTCTTAATGGAGGTGATGTTTAAATCTAGATTTTTAATTGTTGAAAAAAGGTAACAATTCATGTTACTAAAATTTATTTTTCACATTAGGAAAAAATATGAAAATTTAAGTATCAAAACAAAAATTTCCAAATCCTTTCAAAATTCAGTAAATAAATGCTTTTTTTTTTTTTTTTTTTTTTTTTTTTGACGGGAACAAACAATGACGATTTTATTAATTTATCTATTTCTTTGAGGGCTTCCTGGCAGAATAGGGCAGGGAAGTTTATTGACCGTCATTCTTAATGTGTCATCAGAGTTAAATTCATTGCCCAAAAAGGCATAAAATAGTTTAAACACTTAAAAGACACCGGAATTAAAAAAAAAAATCTAAACTTCGTTTAGAAGTTTGATGAATAATGCGCTCTCCGAAATTATTTTTCTAATAAAATCTTCTTCAAGCAACCAGGAAAAAACGGAATTTGTTTCATTTTCTTCAAAGAAATGGGTCGCTCATGGAGGGAGTTCAACTGGGATGGTCTCTGAATGGAGGTAAAATTAATATTGAGCCTATGGGAATAAATTTCGTTCCATGAAAAAATGACCGTTCAGGGAGGTTTCACTGTACCTGTTTTCATCCAAAATCCCTTATACATTTTTGTTTGCCTTTTGCTTCCGCTTTTACTGCAGAGAGATTACGAATTCTGCGTAATTTAAGCAGTCTCAAGACTCTTAAAATTGGAAAATACGAAAAAAAAAAAAGACTATTTTCAACATTTAATACCTTAAAATGTATATGATTTAAAAACACAATTTTTATTGCTATGAAAGATATAAGTATGTTCTTTCGTTTCATGTATTTAAAAAAATTTCCAAGATGCAGAATTATTATTTACGGGGGGTTCCGAATTTTCAGACATTTGTCGAGAAGAAAACTGGTGTAACGGCTTACGCGTAGGATTACAAAATAAATTTTTCAACTAGAATGACATTTTTTGTTTAATTATACTTCAGATTGTAATAATTACCCTGAACCTAAATGAATTTGTATTTAAAGCATTTTCCTATTTTTAGTACAAACTTGTATTTAGCGAATGCAAAATTTTGAAAATTTCAACAGTATAATTACCAAAAAAAAAAAAAAACTTTCGTGAACAATAAAAATAAAATTTTATATTCAGTTTATACAGACTAACATGAAACAGAAGTTTTAAAAATTTCATGAAAAAATATTCAAAAGATTTTGAGATATCCTGCGCGTTATGCCCATAAACGTCATTTGGAGAAAAATGACTCCAAAGTTTCGGAAACGCCGCTTCAGCTATTGAGAGGGTATAATTCTAAAATAAATAACTTCTGTTCTAATGGTAATTTCAAGGAAACAATCATAACAAAATGTTCAGAAAAATAGGAGTTTAACATCTAAAAAAATTAAAGTTCGGAAATTTTTGAAGCTTTAAAGGTCCTGAGACCCCTAAGTGCTTCGATTGCATCTGCTTCCCCTTGGATTTGGATCTCAAACCATTTAATGTATTTAGAGAGAATAGTCTCCACTTCTGCATGGCTGACTGACTACTGGATAACCATTCCCCGATTCATCACATTCCTCCGCTTCAGGTTTCTCTAAATTCAAAACATTTTGAACAGGGTCGTGCAAAGGGGGGGGGGGGGGCGAAGGAGGCGGTTGCCCCGGCACGGAAATTGAGGGGGCACCAAATTTATACCACAAAACTGGTTTCTTCTTTTTCTGAAAAAGAAAAATTATATATTTACAGATTGGGAATTTTTTTCCAATGAAAGTACGTTCATTTTTCGTTTCAAAGTTATTTCATTGTCCCTTAGCCGCACCCAAATACAAATTTATGAATAACTTTCTTTCAAAAACTTGTTTTAAGCCTTTGTCTTGGTCTCCTTCGCTAACCTTCTCTTTTCTGGGTCTGTAATTTTTTTCTGTGCTTGTGACAAAAACATATACTCTCAGAATAGCATGGAATTTTTCTTCTGTGGTTACAAAAGGGTTGCAAACTGTTATACTTTACTGCTAGACACATATTTTCTACGTCCATTTCCGAGATTCCCTTTGCCAAAATCTAAGTGCAATTTCCTCTTATATTATTTAGTTGTTTGGAGTTTCTGAATTAAAATTAAACATAAAGTTCCAAAATAAACACGAAATATGTATTCAATAGAATTTATTTCTATTTCTGCACTTTGTAAATTTTGTGATACATCTCATAAAGAAAAAGTGTGTATATGTGGGGAAGGGGGGGGGGCGCCAAATTCAAACTTTCGCAGTTTTCTCTTCGCACGGTTCTGATTTTGAATAATTTCTTCATCCGTTAAATCTTCATATCACTCTTGTCACAAGTAAGTCAGTCTGTGATTTCTTCAGCAGGAATACTTTTTAAACATGGTACGTTTGACACAAAGGTCAATTTCTACGAATCATCACCAGGTGCTTCAACATCTCGTGTGCTATCATCTTGTGTGCAAATTTAGGGGACGGGGTGGCAATTAATATAAGGACGAATAATCGGAAGCTTGCTGTTTTTCAAAAATTTCATTCATATGCGGAAAGTAGGCACAATTTCCTGTCGAGCTGCACTTGTCACATCTCTCTGCGATAATTTGGTGATGAAATAGTGTAGGGATATTCTCCCACCTCCCGCCCGCATTTTTTAATTATTTAATTAATTAATTATTTTATTTTTACCATTGTGCATTGTTTCTTCTAAAATAGAAGAGTAAATTTTGAAAAAAGAAGCAAATCGTTTCAAGCAGAAGTTTTTTCCTCGCTGAAAGATGTTTGCATGTCCTGCTCTACTTTACAGTTTGAACTTTTAGTTAATTGCTTTCGAAATTTAATGTCGCAGTTTCCCCACATTTTCTGGACTTTGAAGAAGTTTTTATAAAATAATTTGATTTATATTTACTTTCTAGCATCTGCGCATTCTCTGTAATTTAATGATGTCAGATTGTTTAAAAAAATAAGTGACAGTGATTATTTTATAAAATCATAAGACGAAATGCAATATTTTCACCTTGATTCAACAGAAAATATATAATGTGAACTTTAAAAAGTCCACAGTTTTACTTAAAAGGTGATTAAAATAATGTGCGGAATCCTAAGAAGGCTGTAGCGGTGAGCGGTGATTTTTACTTCGAAGGCGCATCAAACCAATACTATTCAGGTTGAAGATAAAATAAGATTTTTATTTTGCTAAATAAAACAAAATTATCTCTAGGCTAAATAATAGTCAGTTTGAGTATAACACAACAAAATTATATGTCGAAGTTATTCGATGCAAAGTTTATGCAGTTTGATGAGAAGGTGGCAGCTTGTTATCTAAAGTTCCTTTTGAGAAAAACACCAAAGACTACCTCACTACTATGTGAAGGCTAGCTGATCACTCTTCAGATAGAAATATTATTTATCAATAATTCGATTGTTCTTTCCAGAGATAAAGATCTCTACACTGCTATGGCACCCTGTGCCAACACCACAGTCAGTTTATTGTTACCAGTTTGGATGCCGTTTCTTAGCCGTCTCGGCTCCTAATCACCTCGGGTCGATCGCCCGGAGAGACCTTCTCTACCGCTTCAGGATCTCCCGGAAAGCTCCTCTCTTGAGTCTAGCAAATTACTAACTAAAAATCATCCTCGTCTCCTATATATTTAAATTGTCTAGTTATAAAACAATAGTGAGTTTCTCAGCCACTCGCTGATTTCTCCTGTCAAGAATCTTTGACAGCTGTTCACTGAGTGGTTGTCCAGGGGTCCACCTATTTTTTTGCACACGGAGTTTGTGAGCGGATATCTTATCGTGGGAAAATATGTGAGCTATTTCCTACGCGATGGATCAAAAGCTTTCCAGATGGTCCCTTGCATTAGCGAACTGTCTTAGACTGTCAAACGTAGTAGATCGATGGTGATCGTCCGGTTCACTTTGTCTTGCCGTCCAGATTAGTGAATTTAGCTATATTTTTGCTCTGTTATAGAAACACATTATGTTTTCTTATATAGCGATTCTGTGCCACTGAGGGTTTTTCTGCGGGAAATATAGTGATACAGTTCAAATCTGTACAATAATGAAAAATGTGTTACAAGTTTAAAATATACATTTTATTTAAAACTTCTTACTACTTTCAAGCTTTCCAAGCTCATCACCAGAGAATATTTAAATAACTACCGTATATATTCGCGTATGAGTCGACCCCCTAACTTTCGATGCAAATTCTGGAGAAAATAAAAAACCCGCGTGTAAGTCGACCGCCTAACTTACTTCAAATTTGCACAAAATCAAACCAAAGATTTCACTTGCCAATGAGAAAAGGTAGTAAGTAAACCGAAACAAATCATTGAAAAATTTTTAATGATAAATTATTATTATTTGTATATTTTATATATTATATTTTTTTATTCATACACATAAAACGCGATAATTTTGCAGTATTCGCAGCTTTTGTTTTTACTTTTTTAACTGACTCGCGTATAAGTCGACCCCCCAAATTTGCTTACCGAGAATTGTCAGAAATTCCTCGACTTATACGCGAGTATATACGGTAATTGTTGTTTATTTATACAAATACGTCACTTTGTTTTGAAAATGAGAGCCAATAATTACTAGAGTTGAAAGTAGAATAGTTCAATATCCTGAAAATAAATCTTGAAAACGTGAGCAAAGTGACGTATTAAAATTTAAAGTACCGCAGTTAAATATTTTCTTCCACCCATGAAAAGTGACGTATGAGAACAGAGTGATGTCATAAAAATAAATGGAACTGCAATTATTAATAATATGTATTTTCTCTAATAAATTCAATCCAAGAAACTGCTACTGCTACTTCTACTTTCAACTCTAGTAATTATTGGCTCTCATTTTCAAAACAAAGTGACGTATTTGTATAAATAAACAACAATTAGTTATTTAAATATTCTCTGATGATGAGCTTGGAAAGCTTGAAAGTACTAAGAAATTTTAAATAAAATGTATATTTTAAACTTGTAACATCTTTTTCATTACAAGCATTCATTACATTCATTAGTCGCCTTTTAAGTAAAACTTCGGACTTTTTAAAGTTCACATTATATATTTTCAGTGATTATTTTTTTTTATCCATATCTTCGAGATATTTGCAAACACGATTTAGAAAATTCTGAAACGAATAAAATGCGGGTTCTTCTCATTAATCACAATAAAATTTCCTGGAAATCAGAAAATGTAGATAAAAATTCATGAAATCCAAGAAAAATACAATCAGTAAATACTCATATTTATTTTAGTTTTCAAGATACATCAAAATATACATTAACATATCAGTTAATTGTAGTACAATCGGTCACAAATGTTAAGTTCTTTAAAGCCAGTAGCACCTCAGAATTGGACTTTCTCAAAAATTCAACCATGCAGTTTAATTGATGTTACTGTTAATGAAAAAGCTGACTCTACTACTGGTTGATTTTTGACGGCCGATTATCTACTCTTGGGATAGACCCGAGGGGGAGTGCCCTTCGTGGGGGTCTTTCTAAGGGAACCTAACCCGTATTTACGCATGGAAATCCAATGTTTCGAAGAAAACCACGAAAACTCCGAAACGGTTAGGCCGACGGGCGCGATTGGGTTCGAACCCAGCACCTCCCGTCTACCAGCTTCGAGAGCAGAACCTCTCAGCCACTGGTGGGGCCTGACTCTACTACTATCTCTGCAGTTTGGAAAAACTCGTTCAGTTCAACCATATAATTATTATTACTTTTTAATTAACTTTTATTAATTTTTGGTATTTATTTTTATATTTGCACATATTATTAATTTTTAATCTCTATTGCATTTGCATTTTGCATTTATTTTGCATTTTTACATTTATTATAATTATTATATCGAATTTTTTTTTAATTCTATAATTTTTTTTATTTATTTGTTTATTTATTAAATTGCTTATTTTATTTTAGTTAATTATTTTTATTTTGTTTATTTTTTTACACATTGTTTTTCCATTTCATTTTTTGTCGCTGTTCTTCAGTTCTGCGTGCTTCCGATTGGCTAATGCTGTTATGTGATTGGCTGATGCCTTCGGCTTTCTTATTGGCTGTTTTCTTTAACTTGTTCTTTTCTCTTCCATTTCCTTTCAGTCTTGCTCCTGCTTTCAAAGTGGTACCACGTGTTCTTTGCGCCTGATGAAGAAAGACAAACTTCTTTCGAAAGGCATAGCGATTTTCAAATTTTTATGCTGTTACCAAGAAGTTTTGTTTTGTGGGGGAAGGGGGGGGGGGGGTCTTGGTTCACACCAGTTTGTTCAATATTTTAATGTGACTAATGTTATAATCTAAGGCACAAAATATGGATATATGGATGACCAAATGTTGATACAGTAGATTCGAAGAGTAGTAGTTGACATCCGGACAACATACATAGGAAAACTAACTTATGCCCCCGACTATTTCATAATACAGTAAATTCTGCCTAAGGCGGACTCTGTGTAAACCGGAAATCTGTCTACCGCGGAAAATTCTTAAAGTCCTGGCAAACCCATAGGAAGTTACATTAACTCATGCTGCATAAGGCGGAATCTGTCTAACGCGGAAACGGAAAGGATTTTAAGGTCATACCGAAACCAAAATTTTGCATAAGGCGGAAAAAAGGATATTTTAAAAATGAAAGGCATTTCGTTTATCAAACTTTAAAACTGTTAAGTCAAATATTCAATGTCGAGGATGTCAGTTAAATTCCGTAACACTTTGAAAAAGTTCATTCAAAAGAGTAGAAACTGTTTTAATTTTAAAGAGTTCTTGCTTATGACATTTTTTCCTGTACAAAATTGCATTTAAAAGTTATTATTTCTAGTAGAATGCAAATTTATGAAAATACATATTTTCTAAAGTACAATATATTATATTTTAAGGTTGTACTCAAATTCAAAATTATAGCGTTCTGTCTCATTCTCGAAGTTTATTACTTTTTGTGTGTGTAAACCTCCAGTTCGCATGCATTACAACAGTACTAAGAAATTGAATAGCGTTTCTCATTTACCTATAAAGACAAAGGATCTTTCAAAACTTCAGTTTTCAATCGATTTTCGAGTCAGAAAAATCAATGAAAAATAATCAAAAATCGAGATTTTTTTTTTTATTATTTTTTTTTTTTTTTTGAGGGGGAGGTGGGAGTTTTTTTGCATAAGCCGGAATATTGTCTACCACGGAAAATTTTCTCAGTACCAACCGATTCCGCCTTAGACAAAGTTTACTGTATTGTCGATATTATAAAAGATCGCACGTAGCAATTGGCTTAATCGATAGTGCAATTGATTATCAGCCAGTTCTAGCAAAAGTAAATCAAAATATATTCATTTTTCTGGATTAGTTGTAATGGATTTTTTTTTCTTTTTTTTTATGTTGGCATAAGTAAAAGTTCATCAGTGAGAAGACTGAAGTGCTTAATAGTAATTTAGATTACAATCTTTTGAACAATTCCTGTACCACCATCCAATAACTATGCGCATATATATAATCATTATCAGTGAGGTTTGGGGCCCATGGCCACCTGATGCTTAGTTAAGACATTTAGTGGTGTAGCCTATAGGGATTAGTGGGGCAGGGTAAGAGTCGCAACTAGTGGGTGGCGGGGAAAGTTTCCACAGGGGGCGTTACACGGCAGGTGCAGGCAAAGTTACTAAGGGATCCTAGCAATATTTTGAAATGCCCTATGATCTCAAAATAACCTTACGGCACTGATGGCCCTGTACCCAAGGAATTTTACAAAAAATAATGCATGAAAACGTGGTAATATTTTTAAGTTTAATCCATTTCCAACAATGCAAAATCTATTTTGATGCATAAACTAAAACATCACTTATTTTACGGGCTTTATAAATAATCTCGATGTTTTCGCCTGTGATATTTAAAAATTTGAAATTACACAAGAAATTAATATCCTTCTATATATAAAAAAAAGTTTTGATTTGGAAATGGACCAATGAAAATCTGCGTAGATCATCCGGGTATACTCCTACTAGATCGGCATCCATATTTTTTTATGATCGGGGGTCTTTCTTCGTTAATATTAAGAAAACTGTTTCATACAAAAATATGAAAATCGGTGGTATTATAGAGACATGTTTGATAAACACGCTGATGCAGACAGTTTTTAAATCGAATAATTATTTTAATAGATATTTAATGTTAAAGTTGGTCAAAATCGTTCCATTAAAAAAAAGTTTTATAGGAGAAAAACTATACATAGGAATTTAAACATTTTTAGATCGTTTTATACATTGGAAGTTCCCGATGTGCAGAATGTAATTATCTTTTTAATTTGACTCATTTTTTGAGGATTTATTTCTATTTTAAATTCAAATTTTCAGCATTTCGAGAGATATTTTTTACACATTTTAGAAAAGGGCAATTATTTTAAACTGTTGCCAATTTTAAAAACAGTGCAAAGAATAATATTTCCTTCAAATAAAAAATTTATTTACACGTGGCTATTATAAATAGAAAAAAAACTTTCAAATTAGAATTAAGTGATTACGTGCTAAAAATCAGGAAAATATTGAAAATTATATCATAAAAACTACAGTTACACTTGAATTTTAAAAGGGAAATAAAGTTTTTAAATACTAAATTCATTATTATGCGTTAAAAGTCACAGATGAAGGAAATTACGGCATATTTAAGAAGGCCAAATAAATAAAAGTTGGCAAAACACTTTAAATTAAAAAATATATTTGCACGAGACATTTATTTCCTATTTTGAGATAATCTTTTCAACTATTATCGTGAATTCTAAGACAGCGCAAATAATATTTCCTTTCTAATAAGAAAAGCATTTTCATGTGAATATTAAAAAAAGAAAGGAAACTTTGGTGAAAATTACGTCAGATTTAAAACGATACATTTAAAAGAACTTTCTCATAGCGTTGTTAAAAAGTACCGAGCGAAAAAAACTCTGTGTATTTAATTCATTTTACATTAGCTTACTTTCAAATTTTTAACTAATTTTTAACACTTTCCAAAAAAGTTGAAAAGTGTTATTGATTTCGGTTTGTCAGTTCGCGCTCTAACTCTCGTAAATATACTCGGATCGCACTGAAATTTTTGGTTATAGATATTTAGCCTAGCACGAACCCTATTTCAAATGAAGTTTGTAGCATGTTTAGTTCATTTACAGGGACAGTCAAAAGTATTCCGTTACATTACGGCCAATGGGAAAAAAATCATTTCAAATGAATTTTAAAGATGTTACACACTTTCAAACATAATAAAAAATATATGCATTTACGAAGTGCACTAAAATATGCAGAATATTCTAGCATATGCGGTGCAACGAATAGTTACTGTTCATTTACAAGGCTACAGAAAAGAATTCCATTACAAATGGTATTGGGGGAAATTGTTTGCGGCGTATTTTAATTATACAAATTCATATATAATAAAATTGATATACATCGGTGAGGCTTACTTAAGTTATTTCATGTATAATACGAAGTGCATAGCATTTACAGGAACATACAAAACATTTCAGACAAGTATTCTCTATCCGAAGTACTGTATATTAGCGGCGATGGCAGGGAATGCATTTTTAATTTGCACTAATATGCGCTTTTAAGTTTCACTATATTTATGCATACTCATGGGCGTACCCAAGGGGGAGGGGTGATGGGGCTACAGCCCCCCCCCCGAAATTTCCGAATGTGATATGAAAAAGTGCTGCTTTTTCCTCTTTCTTTTTTGGAAAGTTTTAATTTTTTTCAATCATACAGCGGACTAGCCATTCTCATTAGTCCCATATTAGTCCACATTGACAACAAAGACTAGAAAGGGGGCAGAAGGGGTTACTCCCCCCCTCCACCCGGAATAGTCGAAAAATTAAATGAAAAAGTAATTTTTCCTTACTTTTTTAAGAGAAATCTGTAATTTTTTCTTCTGTCATATAGCAAAATAGACATTCTCGTTAACACCATATTAGTCCACATTGACATCACAGCATACCAAAAGATGGGGAGGGGGCTGATGGAATTTCAGCCGCCTCCTCTCGAAATGGTTGAAATGTCGTGCTGAATTTTTTCTGCTTGTTAAGATAAATTTGCATTTTATCCCCTATCGTTCAACAGACTATACGCTTTCTTCACCATATAGTTCCATAGTAGTCCATATTGACACCAAAGAAGAGAAAGGGGACTGACGGGGTTACTGCTCCCCCCCCCCCCCCACCTTAAACCAGAAATAGTCGAAAAATTAAATGAAAAAAATGGTTTTCCTTACTTTTTTAAGATAAATCTGAATTTTTTTCTTCTGTCATACAGCAAAATAGCCATTCTCGTTAACTCCATATTAGTCCACATTGACATCACATCATACCCAAAGATGGGGAGGGGGTTGTTGGAATTACAGCCCCCCTCCTCTCCAAATAGTAGAAAATGAAATGAAAAAATAGCGCTGATTTCTTTCTGTCTGCTTGAGATAAATTTGCATTTTCTCCCCTATCATTCAACAGACTAGCCGCTCCCTTCACTGTAGTTCCATATTAGTGTACAGTGACACCACTTTATACCCAAAAATATAGAAGGGGGATAATGGGGTTACAGCCCTCTCCTCAAAAAGTCGAACATGAAATGAAAGAGTGCTGATATTTTTCTTTTTGTTTGAGATAAATTTGTATTTCCCCCCTATCATTCAACAGACTAGCCGCTCTCTTCTCTTTAGTTCCATACTAGTACACAGTTGCACCACATTACACCTCAAGAGGTGAAAGGGGCTAATGGGGTGCCCCCTTCCTAAATAATCTAAAATGAAATGAAAAAAAAAGGCTGATTTTTTTCTTCTTGTTTGAGATAAATTTGTAAATTTTCTTCTGCCATACAGCGAAATAGCCATTTTCGTTAAATCCATATTAGTCCACATTGACATCACAGCTTACCGAAAGAAGGGGAGGCGGCTGATGGGCTTACAGCCCCCTCCTGCCAAAATAGCCGAAAAAAATTGCTTTTTTCTTTCTGTTTGATATAAATTTGCATTTTTTTCTCCTATCATTCATCGGATTAGCCACACTCTTCTGTTTAGTTCCATATTAGTGCACAGTGACGCCACATTACACACAAAGAAGAAAAAAGGGGGTGATGTGGTTACAGACCTCTCCCAAAATAGTTGAAAATGGAATGAAAAAAGTGCTGTTTTTTTTCTTTTTGTTTGAGATAAATTTGTAATGGAATTGTTTTCAGCAATACAAGGAACTAGACTTTCTGGCTAGTCTCACATCAGCGCATAGTTACACCACAGTATACCTAATGAGGGGAAGGGGGCTGATGGAGTTATAGGGCCCTTTCGAAGTAATCAAAAATGAGAAAAAATCCCTGTTTTCTTTCCTTTCTTTTGAAATAAAATTTAATTTTTTTTCTACGACGCAGCTATTCTGGTTAATCCCATATACTAGTGCACAGTGATGCCCCAGCATACACCCAAAGAAGTCGATGGTGACGGGGGTTATGAGGTTACAGCTCCATTCCACCTCCAAAGAGATCGCAGTGAAATGAAAAAAGGGCTGATATTCCTTCTTTTTCAGATAAATTTGTTTTATTTTCTGGCATGCCACGAATTTGTTTCTCTTGTTAATCCAATATCCTCCTCAGTCCTGCGACCAAATTTACTTGAAACCACAAAATCAATTTTCAAATGACTGAAAAATTGCTCCATGCCTGTTTTATTGGATAAATGAAAACGTATATGGTCAGATCAAGAGACCTACAAGTAAATTCGACAAATCTAAAAGTAGTTTAATTTAAGGAGTTTTTTAATTTCGCTCACAGTCGGCGGGCTCCAAGATTGTCAATGCGGAAGAATATTAATGTACAGTAACACTACAGCTAATCACAAGTCAATTTCGGTTAAATCGAAAATCCGGTGCGGAAGAGTTGACTGTACTTAAGTACTTAAATGTAGCTTATTAATTTTCATTTTTCAGTCGAATCTCCATGCAAAAAAATTGTGTTTTTTCCACGTTTTTTTGACGAAATTTGTGTTTTTCCCGCAGTTTTTGAAGAAATTCGCGTTTTTTTTACGCACTCCTTCGTCGAAATTTGCGTTTTTTTTCGTGATCCTGTCGAAATTTAGGTTTTTTCCGCGTTTTTTCGACGGGTTTTTGATGAAACTCAAGTTTTTTCGCAGATTTTTGCTGAAATTCACGTTTTTTTTTACGAAATCCTTCGTTGAAATTTGCTTTTCTTCCGCAGCTTTTTTGATGAAATTAGATTTTTTTTTCTCGTCTTTTTGATGAAATTCGCTTTTTTTCTATGGCTCTTTGACGAAATTCGCGTTTTCTTTGACGAAAGTAGCGTTTTTTTCGCGGCTGTTTGACGAAATTCGCTTTTTTTCGCAGTCTTTTAACGAAATTCACGTTTTACTGTGGCCCTTCTTTGTGACCCTGCTTTTTCTTTTTTTTGCGATCTTTAACGAAATTCGCGTTTTTTCCGCTTCCCTTTGACGGAATGAGTGTTTTTTAATGATGCTTTGTCGAAATTTGCGTTTTTTCCGATGTCATTTGCCGAAATGCGCATTTTTTTTACGCAATCCTTCGTCGAAATTTGCGTTTTTTCCGCGGATTTTTGACGAAATTTCCGTTTTTCTTCTCGTCTTTTTGATGAAATTCGCGTTTTTTACGCTCCTTTACGAAATAAGCTTTTTTTCGCAGCCCTTTGACGAAATGCGTGAGTTAAGCGATCTTTTTTCGAAATTCGCGTTTTTCCGCTACCTTTTGATGAAATTCGCATTTTTGCTGCGGCCCTTTGACGAAATTTGCGTTTTTTCGAGATCCTTTGTCGAAATTTGCTTTTTTCCGCAGCCTTTTGATGAACACGTTTTTCTGTGGCTCTTCTTTGTGACCCTGCTTTTTCTTCTTTTTGCGATCCTTTAACGAAATTCGTGTTTTTTCCGCTTTCCTTTGACGGAATGCGTGTGTTTTTAGCGATCCTTTGTCGAAATTTGCGTTTTTTCTGGGGGCCCTTTGACTAAATTCACGTTTTTTCTGTGGTCATTTGCCGAAATTCGCGTTTTTTTATGCAATCTTTCGTCGAAATTTGCGTTTTGTCCACGTCTTTTATATGAAATTTGCACTTTTTTCTCGTCTTTTTGATGAAATTTTCGTTTTTCTGCGGCCTTTTGACGAAATTCACGTTTTTTTCTGTGTCCTTTTGACGAAATTTGCGTTTTTCCACTCTCTTTTGAAGGAATGCGTGCTTTTTAGCGATCCTTTGTCGAAATTTGCTTTTTTCTGTGGCCTTTTGACGAAATTCGTGTTTTTTCCGGAGGTCATTTGCCTAAATTCGCGTTTTTTTTACACAATCCTTCGTTGAAATTTGCATTTTTTCTTTGGATTTTTGACGAAATTCGCGGTTTTTTCTCGTCTTTTTGATGAAATTCGCGTTTTGTTGCGATCTTTTACGAAATTAGCTTTTTTGTCGCAGCTCTTTGACGGAATACGTGTTTTAAGCGATCTTTTTTTCGAAATTCGCGTTTTTCCCGCGACTTTTTGATGAAATTCGCGTTTTTTCTGTGGCCCTTTGGCGAAATTCGCGTTTTTTTTCGAGATCTTTTGTCAAAATTTGCTTTTTTCCGCGGCTTTTTGACGAAATTCGCTTTTTTCCGTAGCCTTTTGACAAAATTCCCATTTTTCTGTCGCCCTTCTTTGTGACACTGCTTTTTCTTTTTTTTGTGATCCTTTAACGAAATTCGCGTTTTTCCGCTGCCCTATGACAGAATGCATGTTTTTTTAGCGATCCTTTGTTGAAATTTCCGTTTTTTCTGCGGCCTTTACGAAATTCGCATTTGTTCTGTGGTCATTTGCCGAAATTTGCGTTTTTTAGGCAATCCTTCGTCGAAATTTGCGTTTTTTCCACGGCTTTTCGACGAAATTTGCTTTTTTCTCGTCTTTTTGGTGAAATTTGCGGTTTTCTGCGGCCTTTTGACGAAATTCGCGTTTTTTTCCGCTTTCCTTTGACGAAATGAGCGTTTTTTAGCAATCCTTTACGAAATTTGCGTTTTTTTTAAGGCCCCTTGACGATATTCGCGTATTTTCTGTGGTCATTTGATGAAATTCGCGCTTTCGGTGACCGTATGACGAAATTCGCGTTTTTTCGCAATCCTTTGTTGAAATTTGCGTTTTTCTGCGGCTTTTTCACAAAATTAGTGTTTTTTCTCCTCTTTTTGATGAAATTTGCGCTTTTCTGTGCCCTTTTAACAAAATACACGTTTTCCCATGTCCCTTTCACGAAATTAGCTTTTTTTTGCGATCCTTTACGAAATTAGCTTTTTTTTTTTCGCAGCCCTTTGACGGTATGTGTGTTTTTAGCGATCTTTTTTCGAAATTCATATTTTTCCCGCAAACGTTTGATGTAATTCGCGTTTTTTCTGAGGCCTTATGACGAAATTCGAGATTTTTCTGTGCCCATTTGACGAAATTAGCGTTTCCTCCGCGAGCATTTGACGAAATTTGACTGTTTTTTCGCAATCCTTTGACAAACTTCGCATTTTATCCGTGGCCCTATGAGAAAATTTCGGTTTTTTCCTTTTCGAATCCTTTAAAAAAAAATTTTTTCTCCGAACGATTGATGAAATTTTTTTTTTTCGGCGACCATGTCAAAAATCGCTATTTTTTTTAAGTCCGAATTTTTGTACTAGAAATTTTTTTTCAAATTTTCGGAAAATTCGGAACAAAGTCACCCCTGCCCCTCCCCCTCCCCCCCTCCCCCCCTTGGCTACGGCCTTATTGGCAAAAATGATTTCTGCTTATAACACAATTCAACGTGTTTCGTAAGATTTAGATCATTATGGAAATTTAAGTCAGCCCCCCCCCCCCCGAAATAAAATCCTGGGTACGCCACTGTGCATACTATATGGTGTGTGTAAATGTTATAGTTGATATACAGGGATACGCAAAAGAATTCGTAAAGGTTACTGAGTATGACCGTAAATTGCTGAAAGGTGGGTTTAAAATGTGTTATGCTGAACTGCATGTAGTTTTCTATGAAATGTTTGTAGAATATAGATAAAATGATATACATGGCCACGCAAAGAATTGGATACATGGCCGCCTATAGATGATAAATTCTGGAAATGCGATTTCAGTAGTTTTAAGAGTGATTTACTTTGAATTAAAGTTTAGCTAAATAGTGGCGTGTAATAAAGGTACTAAGTAAACAATAGGGCTGAACAAAAGTATTCAAGTATGTTTCCATATATTAGTATAAATTGCTGAAAGAGAAATTTCAACCTGTTATGCATTTTCTTGCTAAACTAAATTTTCTATTATATAGTATATATATCAGCCTACAGATCAAATACAGGGCTCTTCGGAAGAATTGGAATAAATATTTGGCTATGGATGGTAACTGCTGAAATCAGTTTTTTAAATGTTTAGTTAGTTATCTTATTTACCTTACTTCCCTAAACAACGAAGTTTTGTTAAAGCTTTCAGGGAGTGTTGGAAAGTGTTTCATAATCTATGCTGTACGCATGATTTTTCTTTCTTGTTTTTAATCAAAGATGAAAGCAGCCATTGTATCTCTTAGCAGAGGCTGATTTCGTCTTAAAAATCTCCAATCAAAGGAAAATTAATGAAAACCCGTTTACAGGGAGACCGTCATTGTTTGTTAAAATTATAATTCAATCTTTTTGAGGCCGATGAAATTAGCATGCTTTTAGAATCTGCGGTGTCTGAACGGGGGTTGGCGAGCGTAGCTCGTAGGGGGCAGAGCCCCCTAGTAATGTAAATAAATTTGATTACTTACTTACCCTCTTTTTCTCCTGTAAAAATTGACACTTTCTGATATAATAACCACGTGATAAAAATCCTAAATCACTTTCCCTGAAGCTAGTTTATTATGCCAAAAGTCAATAAAAATGTTTTTGGGACGGCGACATACTTAGTTTCGGTTTCTTTAGGAATGAAAGGATTTTGCGCACTTATGGTGCTGCCATCTCTTAGACTTACTGAGATTTATCTGAATTCAAATTAGATTCCTAAGCGGACCTGAACTCGTAAATTTTATTTAAAGTCAACCTGAAACCTGATCCGAATTTCCGAATCCGACATGATCACGTGGAAGAAAATTAATCTACACTTTAATGCTGAAAAGTAGCCAACAATTATATCTCTAACATCCATTTTATCTTTTTATATATAAAGATGTTATTTTTTCAAAATAGTGTTTTAAAGATCTTAATCCATGTATAGTGAAGAGCGGGTGGATGCAAAAGGTCGAGGGAGAATTGTTTTTCGGGGGGAGCATGGAGAAAATTTATATGATTGATTATTTATTGTCGCTAAAGGGCATTAAGTAGTGCAGAAGATATTTTTTATATAAAAATAAAAATTTTAGAATATTTTTAGTTTATTTGTACCGCAGGGGCGGATCCAGAGAGTCGTTTTGGGGGGGGGGGGGGGGGCGATCCCGAGTGACATATAATCAACGTAGTCATAATTTCTGTTGCTCAAATCATTCCTTGCAGTTAATTTTTAAATGAATATGAAATAATTAATGCGATTTAAAAATGTTACAGACTTTCGATTATCCGACATCCGATTAACCGAAATACTCGGTTATCCAACACTCTTATTATATAATCCGGCCCTCTCAAAATATGGTTTATTGTTACTTATTAGGTCGTAAAATTAAAAACGTTATAACAGAATTTATTTATTAAATGTCTTATTTTTTTTTCTTTTTCTTTTTACTCTTGTACTATGGTAATTATTTATCTTATTTTTTGTTCTTTTAGTTATAGTGAACAACATTAATAACACAAGCCTGCGATGATTGTGTTTTTTAACATTTGGTAATTGATTTTGATGTATTTTTTTAGCACTAGATGCGAAAATGACCTTCATTTTTAACCATCACGTCACGATTTTCGCAAATCGTAAATTTCAAAGTTAAAAAGGAAAACTAGAAAACAGGAATTCTGCTTTTCAGAATTTAGTGTCGGCCCCGATGACGAAAAATATATGTATATAAATATAGATACAGTAGAGTCCCGATTATCCGAGTTAATCGAACTTATACCTTTGGAATGGATCATTTTCTTCTGATGGACTGATGGCTTCCATTATTATGAAACAGTCGTTATAAATGAAGTGTTAGGTGAAGATGAAAGAGCAGTCGTAAAAGTTAGAACTCTGATTTTCTGGTCAGAATGGGGGGAAAAATGGCTATAATTTTATTTTGGAAAAAAAATGGGAGTCATCAGTTCATCAGAAGAAAATAACTCGGTGAATGCGGAAACTCCGATAATCGGGGCTCTACTGTAGTTCAGTTTTAAGACTTATAACATGCGATTTTATTTTACATAAAGTGACGCCATCCACATCCGCTGAAGAATTCATCATTTGCGATCCAGTGTTAAACAACATCTACAGTAAAGTGCGCTTAAGACGTCACTATCGCTGAATAATACACACACACACAAAAAAAAAGAGATTTCGTCATTCAAAAAACTCGACAAAAAATCGGCCATCTAAAGATTCACAAGCCTTCATTTGTTTGTATTATCATTATAGATATTTAAAATGAAATTTAGTTTCTAAAAGCTCCCTGTTTTATCAGAAATCTTTCATTTATATTTTTTGAAAATAGCACGTATTTTAACTTTTTTTTTTAGTTTTTATGGGAAAATGGCAACAAAAAGATATAATTGCTATTTTTCTTTCACTTTCTACAGAAATGGAGTTCTTCCGTTGCCAATATTAAGCAAATGGCACTAAAAACTACAAAAAAAAAATTAATATTTCAAAAATAAATGGAGATGCAGTTTTCAAACAAATTGCATTATAAAGTACTTTTTTTTTTCGAATATGACGGTATAAACATTGAAAATGTGCGATGCTTAGAAGTTTAAAAAATTGCTATAGAGTATTTAATCGTACTGCTTTGTTTCACGGCTGGCTTCTGTAAGGTAACGTTATTTTTTGGAGATGTCACAAAATAAGCTGGGAGAAAGAAATAGCATACCGTACGGGCTAAAAATAGCGAAAATCTCTCAAAGCAATTTGTAAGTACAGCAACAAAAGAAGGTAAATGTTTTAAATACATCTGCCACAAATTTCCCAGCTTTATCAACCGCCAAAATAAAAGAGGATACCGAGATGAGCCCCATAGAGAAGATTAAAAAGAAAAGCGCGAAGCAGAGCATGAGCGGCTCAAAGAAACTTCCACGCATGGAATAAAATTATAAGGATTTTAAATACACAATATTTTACATTTTTAACTGTAAAAATCCATAGTATAAGCAAAAAAATGAATATATATTATAAAAAAAAGTTACGTCTATTTTACAGCAGCAGATTTTCGCAATATTTCGATTATTTAAAAATTTGCGAATTGTGAAAAATCCTGACGTGATGGTATGGTAAAAAATGAAGGTCATTTTTGGATTCAGCACTAAAAAATACATAAGAACCAATTACCGAAGCTGAAAAACATAACAATCACATCTATTTTTTAATATCAGATTTCTGGAAGAGAGTAATCTCTGAAAAAGGATCGCCTTCAGAAATTTGAAGGGCCTTAACATCCTTGAAAATCAAAATGTGTCATCTAAGTGGTGTTTATACCTCTTATTAGGCGCAAATCGCCCCACCCCCCACATCTTGGTTAAAAAAATATAAATCCATCGATTATCGTGAATTGCGGCAAGTGGTTGCCGAAAAAAATCGATTTCATCAATCGTTCGCAGGTCAAAGGATCTCGCAAAAAAAACGCAAATTTCGTCAAAGGATCGCGCAAAAACGCGAATTTCATCAAAGAAGCGCAGAAAAAACGCAAATTTCGTCAAAGTGTCGCAGAAAAAAACGCGAATATCGTTAAAGGATCGCAGAGAAAACGCAGATTTCGTCAAAGGATCGCTAAAAAACGCGAATTTTGTCAAAGAATCGCAGAAAAAAACGCTAATTTCGCCAAAGGATTGCAGAAAAAACGCGAATTTCGCCAAACAATTCCGAAAAAAACACTAATTTTCGCGAAAGAATCGTACAAAAAACGCTAATTTCGCGAATTTCGTCAACAGATCTCAGAAAAATGCGAATTTTGTCAAAGAATCGCAAAAAAATACGCGAATTTCGTCAAAGGGACGCGGAAAAGACGCACAATTAACACCAGGAGGAGCGCATCCACGTGGGGGGGGGTCGATCTGGGAGGTCGCCCCCCATGATATAAATCCAACGCTTTTAACGGCAGTTTTCGCGGAACACACAGACAAGCAAACGAAAACCAAACACTTTTCGGGTATCAATGGTAAACCTCACTGACGTTTTGGTAATTAGTGAATAAGATAGGATTATGTCCAGTCAAAAGGCATATGGCGACATAATTTTTGACACTATGGGTTGAGGTGTCGGACGATGCCACTTCGTGTACCTTTTGTTGAATCTCTACAACATAAATTGACAACGTTATGCGGATCCCTTTAAAGTGTTGAAGCTTTTTCGTTCATTCAAAGAAGCTACAATTCTAATTTCTGTATAACAATATTTTTGAGGAGTGCTTTATTGTTTGAGAAAAGAATGGGATTCATACAATTTCCAAAGAAAGAAAGAAACAAGAAAAAGAAAGGTCCTTTGAAAAATTCAAGCATCTTAATGTTTTCTGAAGAAAGCCACTAATGTGTAAAAAATGTACTGTTATTGCCACCCACATAGGTAAATTTTAAGGGTATTTGATGAATAAACAAAAGAGGATTATATCATAATCCCAGTCAGTTAAAATGCGTATGGTGTGTTGATTCCTTATAAACCAACTTGGTAAATTTGTTCTTCTCTTCTTTGCCCCGATCGAACCCCCCCCCCCCCTTCGTAGATGCGCACCTAGAGGAATCTCTTCCCTGTGCTAATTGTACGTTTTTTCCGCGGCCCTTTGACGAAATTCGCGTTTTTTCAGCGATTCTTTGGCGAAATTTGCGTATTTTTTTCGCGATTCTTTGAAGAAATTCGCCTTTTTTCAGAGATCTGTTGATGAAATTAGCGTTTTTTGCGCGATTCTTTCGCGAAATTGGCGTTTTTCCGCAATTCTTTGTCGAAATTGGCGTTTTTTCTGCGATCCTTTGACGAAATTCGCGTTTTTTTCTGCGATCTTTTGACGAAATTTGCGTTTTTTTCGTGGTCCTTTAATGAAATGCGCGATTTTTTTACGAAAATCGCATTTTTTCCGTGCTTCTTTGACAAAATTCGCTTTTTTTCGCGATCCTTTGACGAAATTTGCGTTTTTTCTCGATCATTTGACGAAATTTGCGTTTTTTGAGCGATCTTTTGACGAAATTCGCGTTTTTTGCCACCCTTTCACCTGCGAACAATTCACGAAATTGTTTTTTTTTTCGGAAACCATTTTTCGAAATTCGCGATAATCGTTGGATTTGGGGGGGATCCGCGCCTGTTGTACCGTCAACCGGAGCTACTTTGGTCCATCCGATAAAAAAAGGTTCTATTCTTTGTATTGAGAATTTACCTTTCATTTTTCCGGTCGGATAAGAGCCTCGGGCCTTAACCCGGACCCGTGCAGGCCTCTACATCACCTGGTCCCCGAGCTTATATAGTCCCTCAATGAAAATAAAATCCTTTTTTGTACCTTCTCTATTGCAAAAGTGGTATTTGGGACATAAAAAAAAAGAGTTTAGTCTGAAAATAGGGGTACCATTTAATAGTTTTTTAATCACCGGAAAAATGCAGCATACAAGATAATTTGGAGTTTTTCCCCTTGAAAAATATTTTATTCCCTACTATAGGGTATTTGAATAGTTTGGGGGTAATTTAATTTTTTTAGTGGCAACTTTGGATGTGTTTGTAAACAACTGTTTTCGTGTGTAAATTTTAACTCTCCAAACTTTCTATAGTGAAACAAACTGGATAAGAGCTACAAATAAGTTAAGTGTCAAAATATTATCCTTAGTAACATGTAACCCATGTGTGATCATAGTTTTTCCTTTAACTTTTTATTTTGAGAGGAAATGTTCGCGTTTTCATAAAGCTTACATGAAAACTAGTATTTCGGGGCTACTTCTTGCCAGGCCTTTTTTTTTTTTGGTCCAAAAATAGCCCCCAGTTAGTTAGAAATGCCTTTTATAAAACCAAATCTCTTAAAATATGTTTTAAGTATTTTTTTCAAAGATTACTGTAGCAAAATGTTACATTAATTGTTTTTGTTCCAAATGCTGAGGATAACATGACGAAAACTGTTTCTCGTTTGTTTAATATTAACAATTGTTTTATTGAGTTTAAATGTAAAAAAAAAAACATTTGTTTATAGAGTTTGCAGTGTTAATTTTTTAGCAAATGCTATTGCAAGGGAGTTTCAATAAAAATGTGTTCATTTACATATGAAATGTATTCATTTTATATAAAACTAAGTGAATGGACCAAAGAAGCCCCCAGCAGGGGCTACTTTGTTCCAAAACTTTAAAAATAGTTAAAAAATAAAAAAATAAAAAAAATTCTCCTTAAAACCATACAGTTTGCTTCATTGTTTCATGTTAATTGTTTACAACTCCATTGTGACGTTGAAAAATCACATATAATATTTTTTAATAATGGAAATGTGTGTGGAATCTGGAAAAAGTGGCCCAAAGTACCCCCGGTTGACGGTATGCTAGGGGGGAGGGGGGGAGGGGGATCAAAGGAGAATAAGCGGTTTAGGAATTTTGATACAATTTTACTCGAATTTTGGTATCATTTCGTTTAAAACCTATATTTTTGAAAAAACATAAGTGAATACATTTTGTATATCTTCTCATGTTGAAAATAGTGTTTACACATTTGAATATAAATATAACAAAAACAGAAATGATGAAATAAAAGATATAATTAATAGCATGGGGTCATTGAAAATTTGGTATCGTTATTTGTAAGACAAATATTGAAAATTCTTAGAGCCAGAAGATAAAGTGATGCGTCACAAACTTTTAACCCGTTAAGGGTTTTTGTACTGATATACGAGTATATTTCAAACATTCACTGTTGCAAAAGTAACCGCTACATCGCAACCAGGTCAACCAGGAGACTGCCACTTTGGAACAATGGAACAATGTAAATATCTTCATGGACTACCTAGTTGCGGGTAACTTAATATCCAGTGGAAAGGTATAGGCATAGGCAATAGGGACCCACTGAAAGAAAAAATATTTTACTGTAGTAAAACTTTATGAAGATAAAATAAATAAAATATTTTGAATAAAAAATAGAAAAATAAAAATGAATTTAGAGATTTAAATAGTTTAACAACTTAAAACTACTCCTTTTTCAGAATCTAGGAGTTTTAATAATAAAATCCGACTGCATTTTTCCGGTGATTAAAAAACTATTAAATAGTACCCCTATTTTCAGACTAAACTCTTTTTTTTTATGTCCCAAATACCACTTTTGCAATAGAGCAGGTGCAAAAAATGATTTTATTTTCATTGAGGGACTATATAAGCTCGGGGACCAGGTGATGTAGAGGCCTGCACGGGTCCGGGCTAAGGCCCGAGGCTCTTATCCGAAAGGGAAAATGAAAAGAAAATTCTCAACGGGCCGCGCTGGACTGGCAGATTACAGACAATTTTTTTAACGGACCGGGCCGAGCCGATGAAATAAATCGTCCCGAAATGAAAGGATCAAACAAAGTCAATAAAATGTGAAAGAAGGAGAATAAGTATAAATATGCTTCACGAACAGATGCTAGATTGACATCAGTACAGAAATATAACATGTCCGGGCGTATGAGCAGCAGTTGCATCGTGCCTGAACGAGGTCTTAATTATTTCAGCAGATTCGGGCGGAGCCAGGATCAGGCTTACATTCTCTTTCTACATACTGGTCTACATGGCTGGCCAGTACTGATGCTATTCTGCATTCTATGGATCGCGAACATATAGTAATCTAAAACATATAGTAATCTATAATGCTAAGTTTTCCCATAAATATGCAAGCAGTATTCTAGAAAAAGATCCTAATTCTACATTAAGAAAAATCGGTATTTTCAGAGTAAATTTAGTCGGGCCTGCTTTCATTAATTTTTGCACGGGCCGGGCCTGCTTTCACTAATTTTAGGATGGGCCGCGCCGTGAACTGCGAAAATACAAGCAGGCCGGTTCGAGCCCGGGCAGAAATTTTAATTTTTGAAACGGGCCGGGCCAAGGTAGCTTTTGTTCGGCCCGGTCCGAGCCCGGCCTGGGAATTCCGGCCCGTGCAGACATCTAAGGTGGAACCCAAGTTTAAAAATTTAGGAACCAATTTTTATTTCAATAAAAAAAAGCTCTTTTAGTCTCGTTGGAGGCCCCTATAAATATGGGACCCGGGTGCAGAGTCCTGCATCTGGTCGGGTAATCCGATATTACCCGAACCCGACTCGACTAGGTTTGATTGACGAAAATGTTTTCATTACGGTTTGGGTTCGGATCGGAGTTTTGTGTTCGGGTCAGTTTCGGGTTGGAATTTGACTCTTGAGGGTTCGGGTTCGGGTTGACGCGATTTTTCAAAATGTCTAGAATATTTTTTTCAGATGAAAAAATTATATAGTTGAACATCAATGTTCAATGTTCATTTTTCGACATAAAAGATAAATTTGATATTAGCGATATAATTATAAACTTTTCCCTTAATTGCATAAAAGTATGGTTCATTTTTTTTACTTATCGGGTTTAAGTCTTTCGGGTTCGGGTCAAATACTATGTTGGTTTCAAATCGGGTTTCGGGTTCACTTTAAATAGAATTTTCGGTTTCAGGTCGGATTATACACAACGTGAGCAGGACTGGACGAGACTCACCGTATCCTTGTATGGATCCCTAGAGCAACATTATTCAGAATAAAATAAAACCTATGAAAACGGAATCGTTCTGAAACAGAATCCTGCTTTAAACGGAAATTTTATGCCTCGGTGAAGAGACAATAGACTGTGTACCTGCTACGACGGAAACTTGCCTGAAAGGGAAGATCTCTCTTGAGATTCCGTCTTAACAGATTTTTCAGTATTTAGTTGAATGTTTTCGAATAATACAGAGATCATCCTTACGTTAATACGAGGTTATTATAGCAAGATAACGCTCGCGATCTTATACAGAGTACCCGTATACCACCCCACAAACTGTTTAAAACGAGAATCCACGCTATGAATACATAAAAGTTGTCCAAAGAACCAACCATACGAGAAAGATATCACATTCCATACTCGCTAGCAATTTGTAATGCATTTACCATTGCACTGATCGAAAGCAATATAATAGTTAGTGTTGCCAGGTGTCCCGATTTACGCGGGACATCCCAATTTTCTGGAGTTCCAAGGCTCGTCCCACGGAAACACTACTACACACGCTAAAAGTCCCGATTTTTCACGATGCAGAAATTCTTTTACATTTAGCATGCTATTCGTTATTCTGCATCAAGTGGAACTTAATGCAATGAACATGTGAAAACTGAACCTGTCTATGACGGATTCATGTTCCCACCGAAAGGAATGCAAATCTTATTGCTAAGAAGGAATATTTTTTCGGTCCCGAAAGTTTCTTTATTCAGAGACTATACTTTGTTTAATAAAACTTGCAATCACGGAACCTGTATATAATGGATTCCTGTCTTAAAGGAACGGTGGACCTTGTAAAAAAAAATTTTTTTTTCATCATAGAAATATAAAATTTTGTGCATAAACACCTTAAGGGAACGGTGGATGTTTAAAAAAATTTCTTTTAATTTGCATAATGGAGATTTTAAATTTTGTGCAAATGTGCATTGCACCATAAGTATATAGAACACCTTAAGGGCAACTTCCTGACATAAGTTTTAGTTTATTTTTGTTCGAAAATGCATGAAACTAGCTGGTGTTGTTGTTCAGAAACTATGTCATCGAGCTGTTTTTTCCATTTTTATGAAAACACAATAAATCTTTCAGAAAATAATTTCAAAGTGGAACTTTTGAACTGAATTTCCGCGCGAAAGTAGAAAAATCACTCAAGAGCGGGCGAAAAAAGGTGTTGTCACGTGATCGATATCGCTTATAACTCAATGGGTAATTGATGGATCAAAAAATGGAAAACACAATTCGATTCCAACTAGCTTTCATGGCCAGGCTTTCCACTTCTATATCTTTCCGTTAAAAAATGAATTTGTAAATGTGTCGGAACGTTTTACGCTTGTTCAGCGGAGCAGTTAAGAAGAAGCCTTAAAAGAAATTTCCAATCTTATTATAATTTTAAGATGTTTAAAAAAAAATTTAATTTTAAAACGAAATTTTAAAATGCTCCTTGCGTCTTAATTTTTCAGATATTTCCTCGACTTTGGATTTTAATCACGTAAAACTCTATTACAAACAAATCTGTGTATCAATTTTTTAATCTTTTAAATACTTAATTTTTTAGCGATATTTTTCTGATTTCAATATCGATTTTCATCAAAAATTTGCCTTATAATAAGTTAAAAATCAAATTTAACTGTCTTAATGAAGTCGAATTTTAAATGCATACACAGTTTCTTTTAAAGAAATATCAGGATTCTTCCTTATAGGTTTCATGAATTTCCATCAAAAATTAAGTAACAAGGAGAATTTCAAAATTAAAAAAAAGCTGAAACATCAGTATTGTGAAAAACAGATTTAAAGTATATTAAAAGGCCAAAAAATTGTTTGTGAACATAATTAAAACACTTGTAACTTTGCGTAAAATAATCACATCTGCATGCGGTTTTCTACGAATGACGTAGTATAAATTGGAGATTAATAATACACACAAAAAGAAATGACGATTTTTGGATCGATTTTTGCTCATATAAAGGTTCACGGTCCCCTTAAAAGAAATTTTCAGTCTTATTATAATTTTAAGATTTAAAAAAATTTAAATTTTTAAATGTCCGGGTATCAATTTTTGAGATATGTCCTTGCTTTTGCATTTTAATCACTTAAAACTCTATCACAAACAAACCTAAGTATCGATTTTTTAATCTGTTGTATACTTAATTTTTTTTTTAATTTCTTAATTTTATATCGATTTTCATCAAAATTTTGCCTTTTAATACGTTAAAAATCAAATTTAATTATCTTATGAAGTCGAATTTCAAAATGCATGCTTAGTTCCTTTGTAAACAATACCAGTGTTCTTCCTTATTAATTGCATGAATTTTGATAAAAAATACGGCGCCTGGAGAGTTTCAAAAATCTAAAAACGTTGAAAAATTTGTTTTGAGAAAAACATATTTAAAATATATCAAAAGGCAGAAAAATAGCTATTTTACAAAATTCAAACGCTAGTAACTTTGCGAAAAATAATCGCATCTACATGTGGTTTTTCGCAAATGTCTCAGAACAAACTGGAGAACAATTATATGTACAAAACTAATTTTCTATTTTGGGGACGATTTTTGCTCATCTAAAGGTCCACAATCCCCTTAACAGTAAAAATACATGGTCATTACTGGAGACTATTATATAATTGTGCAATCGGAAGCCTCTCCAAAACGAAATTTTCTTTTGCTCCCTAGCTATTCCGCTTTCATGGATTTTTTTATATATATATAAGGTTATGGTCATACACATTTTTATTCAGTATAATAAAACTTATTAAGTCAAAGTCTCAAATGACCAGAGAAATATTCCTTTTAGACAGGTTTTTGATTAAACAGGTATAAATGTATGGTATTCTTAATATTTTATAGTTAAGACGGGATTCCATTATGGACAGATTCTATTTCTGTAGGATTTACTCTATTTTTCTGGTCCGATTTAGAAGCGGCTGTCCCGCTTTTTTAGGTAGATTTCGTATGAAATACTACCTATTGTAATCTCCCCTATGTAGGAATTTCTGAAAAATGTTTGCAGATCCACACCGATCATGACTCCTAGAACCCAAAACCACCCCCAGCTCAAAACTTTATATATATATCACTTTTTTATGGACACGATAACTTTCATAATTCTGCACAAATCTTTTCCAAACTGATACATAAAGTAAAGGGGCATAACATCTCGGTCAAGTTCGGACCAAGGGGGTGGAAATACGATGGAGTTTTGTGAAAACCGAAAAAAACCCATAACTTCCTAATTATAAGATATATCGAATCAGTTTAAAGTTATTATTACTTCTAAACAAAGGGCCAAAAATTTATATATGACAGATTTTGGATAGAATTAAAAGTGGGCTCAAGGGGCGAAAAAAATAGGGTTTTGGAGAGAAAAAAATTCGTAACTTCGTCAGTTCTTAAGATATCAAATCCAATTAAATTTATTATAAATTGTCTTAATATTATCTACAACTTTTATATGGACAAGTTTTTGATAGGACCGATTCTTACCACAAAAAACAATTAAAAACGAAATCAAAAAAAGGGGGAGGGGTTGAAGAAGAAAAAAAATCAATAACTTCGTCAATCCACAAGATATCCAATCCGCTTAAATTTATTATACATCTTCTGAATATTATCTACAACTTTTACACTGACAAGGTTTTGATAGGACCGATTCTCTGCGAAAACAAATTAAAAATTCACAGAGGTGAAAGGGAAAAATATGGAATTACTAAAATCCAAACTGCTTATTTTCTGACTCATTTTTAAATTCATTTTTGCTTTCAAACGCATCCAATTGGTAGGTTCTCTTATTCAGAAACCATATAATGTGCCGTAAAGTTCGATTTTTTGACAGAGGCAGAATATATTTAAAAAAATAATGTCAAACAAAAGAACCGAATTTCTCGAAGAGATTGTGTTGGAAACGAAAAATATGGTCCTACTAAAAAAATAATTGTTTATAAATCAAGTTCTAATTAATTGAACGAAAAATAAAAACATAGGTTGCTTATAAATCTCTTAAAAAATCACGTCAGCAAGTTTCATGTTTTTTCTTTTTAAAATGAATCTGAAAATGTGTCAGAAAATTTCAAGTTGTTGAGCATGGAAAAATATTTTTTGAATACTGCCTTAACATGGTTCTGATAAAACCAGTTTTTATATAAATATGAAAGTAAAAACTCATCAATAGCGGTCAGATAAAATTGTTAAAGTGGGTTTATCTCTAATCATGATTTAGTTTTTGTTGGTGAAATTAGTACTTAACTTTGAAATCTACCTGCGCCTGTAGAACGAACCGGCAAGGATTTTTTTTTTTTTTTTTTTTTTTTTTTTTTTTTTTTTTTTTTTTTTGTTTACCGGTCCCATTTTTCTGGCAGAGGAACTGGTAACACAAGTACTAGTACATATCATAATACTCATGAATGGAATACATTATCGCTATGTGAAGATTGTCCATAGTTACAAGCTGCAGCTTTTTAAAGCAAGCTGGACGCGGCTGTTTATTTGCATACTAGACACCACGCCTGCCATCCTTCTTATAAATTGTTTCTCTTTCCTAAGCCTATTATGCAGTTTTATGTTTTAAAGTCTTGTATTTATTTCAAATCTTGTCTCTTATCCGGTTTGCAATTTTGTGAGTTTCAATAAAGCTTATTTTTGCTGCTTAGTAGTCAATTTTTTTACTTGCGCATTTTCTCGAAAACTATACATTTTAGTGGTATGGCTCTCTGGATGTGTCTCATGTACTTTGAGCGAGAATTCTCGTTCTTCCAAGTTTGTGCGGTGGCATCCGAGTTTTCTGTATACGAATAGTTACGATATTGCATCATATTAGATGCAGTGTTGTAGTCGTAAAAAAATAAATAAATAAATAAATAAAATGAAAGAAAAAAGAAAGACGAACAGATGATATATGCTATACGCAGAGGGAGCATACACTATAGCTGTAATTCAGGAACTTATTACAGAGTACACGGAGTATCTTTAAAAAATCCGGAAGGTATGTATACGGCATCTACCGCCGTGAACTCTCGACTACACTCCTGGTTAGATGTTTGTGTGTAGGGGAGTGGGGTGGAATGGGACAGTGGGAGGGATGGGACAGTAGGTTTTTCTCTTTATGTATCATTCTAAACATTTCACGAATCACACACTAGATGAAGCAATGGTAGCCCAATCTTCAGCTGAAAAAAGTTGCTGATCTGTATAAGCTTTCAATTGCATTAAAAAAAAAAAAAAAAAAAAAAAAAAAGAAAGAAAGAAAAAAGAAAGACGAACAGAGGATATATGCTATACGCAGAGGGAGCATACACTATAGCTGTAATTCAGGAACTTATTACAGAGTACACGAAGTATCTTTAAAAAATCCGGAAGGTATGTATACGGCATCTACCGCCGTGAACTCTCGACTACACTCCTGGTTAGATGTTTGTGTGTAGGAGAGTGGGGTGGAATGGGACAGTGGGAGGAATGGGACAGTAGCTTTTTCTCTTTATGGGCGGGAGTAACTATGACTCTCTTAACAGGGAGTCCTCGGGATGAATCCGTTTGGCCGCCGGAGTGGGATTTTCCCTTCGGAGAATTTTCTATTCCAGTGTTCTAACGGGCGCTCCGTAGTTACTTGGGGCAGTGATGCGTAATACAGTCTGGTGTTTAGTCGCTGACGTGCACCAGACCTAGCCTCTCCTTGCTCAAGTTTGACCTGGTGCCTCCAAGTTGGTCCCGTCGGGGTGTAGCGGGTTCGCCCGTTTGCACGTGCAGAATCCAGGCAAGCGACCTCCGCGTCCTCCCGGCCTAGCAAGTCGGCAGGACACTGCGGCTTGACGATGCTACGAGTAGAAGAAATGGAAAAAGAGCCGATGGTGATGCCATTGGTTCGTCAAGTTCTTGTGGAACCGGAGGTTTGGGGGCACAGGCTGGTGCCGCTGTCAAATGCACTGCGTGCACGAGGGAGTTTAGGACTTTTGCTGGAATGAGAAGCCATCTTCGCCAGGTTCACCCGGAAACTTATTTTCGTGGTGAGAAGGAAAAATTAGACGCGTCCACGCACCATCGGTGGACGGATTTAGAGGAAGAAGAGATGGCTCGTTTAGAGATCCAGCTTGTGGACGAGGGCAAACGCTTTATAAATAAAGAGCTGGCGAAGTTGCTTCCCAACAGGACCATCGAAGCCATTAAAGGGAAACGCAAAACAGAGCATTACAAAACACTGATCCAGAAAATTAAGACCTAAATGATCGCTGGTAGTAACATCCCTGACCCTGATTACAAACTTTGCTCACGATTTTGCAACCCATTCTGTTGTTCTCCCTGCCATTGACGAGGATCCCTGTGGTCCCATAGACGAGGTCGCAACATCGTCGACTTCAAAGTCTGATCTTGAAAAAGATCATGACACACTTGATGAACCGCTACACGGTTCCAGTGACCCTCAGCTTGATGACACCTTAATCATTGGTACTATTCCATATTACCTTGATGATTTAAACACAAATCGAACTCTTCGACCACCTCCATCTAAGTCTGAGATTGAATTTCTCGATGCAGCTCTATTGTCTTCGGACAGTAATCCGGAGAGTTCAAAGCATTTATGTTTCCAATATCCTGAGACTATTTTTGATATTGATTTCTCTGCGCCTCCGAAGTTACCTGCTTCTAAGGTAAGGCCTTATAAGAAGCCTAAGAATGTTTCTAGGCGTAAAGCCAAGAGGCAGCAGTATGCCACTTTGCAAAAGCTTTATCGTAAAAGTAAAAAGGCGGTCATTGACCGAATTTTTAACTCCAACAGTTTTTTGGATGAGCATCGTGCTCATTCAGTTTTCGATTTTTGGACCTCCTTCTTTGAAACTGAGTCCCCTGTATCTGGTTTCCTTCCGGACAATTGCCCGAGAATTGAACCTGAATCCTTTGCAGATCTTCTGTCTTTTGTAACTGTGGAAGAAGTTTTTAACTCCTTTCCGCCTCGTAAATCTGCTGTTGGGCTCGACGGGATCGGTGTGGCTCGTCTGCGCCGTATCCCTGTTCGAGCTCTTGCCAAGTTGTACACTCTGTGGATCAAGTTGGGATGGGTTCCCCAACTCTTCATTGACTCCAGAACTATTTTCCTTCCAAAGGCTAAGAATACAAACTCTCCAGAGAAGTTACGTCCAATCTCTATTGCATCTGCCTTCCTGAGGCAATTTCACAAAATATTAAATGGTCGACTTATAAATATTATTCCAATCTCTGACCAGCAGTTTGGTTTCCGGTCAATGGACGGCATTGCCCGTGCCATTGACCAGCTTGATTCCCTTTTCCATAACTTTAAAACCTTTCATAACTCTTGTTCTGCCGCATTCATTGACCTCAGGAAGGCTTTTGACTCCATCTCTTTTGATGCAATCTATACGGCGTTGCAGCATCTTGGAGTCCCTCAGTCATTTCTTAATTATATTCAATTTGTATATAGTAATGCTTATGTATATAGTAATTTGTATATAGTAATTTGTATATAGTACATTTTTGTTTTATAAAGGCATGTTTTCCAGATCTGTTTCGCCGAAGAGGGGTGTTCGCCAAGGTGACCCCCTCTCATCGACTTTATTCCTTATTGTTTTTTACTTTGTTCTTCGGGCTCTCCCTGACCGCCTTGGTGCAGTCTTGCGAGAGTCTGTTAGAATTTGTCACATTTCTTACGCTGATGATCTTTTACTTCTGGCTAGGGACGCCAGATGTCTTCAAGACTTGTTGAATATTCTTTTCCATCTCTTACCCACCACAGGTCTGTGTATAAACACTGAAAAGTCTTTCACGTTTTCGTGGATTGCCTACAAGAGACAAAAGAAAATAATTTATGATTACGATGCGAGGTTTTGTGTGGGGTCTTGCCAGCTGAGACCGCTCGCTTTTGATGAGTGTTTTACCTACCTTGGTATCTCTTTGACCCCGAATGGTAGGATTTTCAAACCACCTCCGGTTGGCTCTGATCTCAAGACGTTGCAGTCTGCTTATTTAAAGCCGCAGCAGAAAATGTACCTTCTCCGCCATATGCTTCTGCCGAGATATTATCACCAGCTTGTGCTTGGTAAGCTGTATGCGGGAAACCTCAAGAAGATCGACCTGAAGGTGCGCAGGTTTGTTCGGGAGGTTCTCCACCTTCCGCATGATGTCCCATCGAGTGCTTTTCACGCTCGCGTGAAAGATGGCGGAATGGGACTGCCATGCATGAGGTGGATTGTTCCTGTAATGGCCCTGCGACGTCTCTCCGCAGATCGGGAGAGAATCCTTCGGCTCATGACAGCCCCTGATGGCAGTCGCTTAACATCTAGAGCCAGGGTTGATTCCTTCTTTAAGAGGGACCTGCATAACCGATGCGATGGGACCGGCCTACAGCAATGTGGTGCCGTCCCTGCCGCGTCGGCTTGGCTTTATGACGGCACTTCCGTCATGTCCGGTAGGGACTATATTGCTGCGATTCAGGTCCGGTACGATTGTTTATACACAAGAGCTAGGGCGGCCCGTGGACGCGATGCTGAGAAGCTTTGCTCACGTGGCTGCCGCGTACCCGAAACCCTGAATCATGTTTCTCAGCAATGCTTTTCAACACATGGCCTAAGAATACAACGCCATGATGCTCTGTCAAACTACCTGGCACGTTCTCTTGAACAGCGTGGCTACTCTGTCCACCGAGAGCCCCTGTTCCGTGCCAATGGTAGGAGGTGGAAGCCTGACCTTGTTGCCTACTGCATCGATCATGTTCTTGTAATTGATTCACAAATAACTAATGACCAATTTTCTCTTGCTGAGGCCCATTTCCAAAAAGTTCAAAAATACGCAGTCCTAAGGCTACAGCTTCAAAATCTTAGACCGAATGGTGTCTTTTTTGGCTCTCTGACATTTTCTTGGCGAGGTCTCATGTCCCTAGATTCTGCCAAGTTTCTCTCAGCTTTCCATCTGCTGCGTCCGGTCGATATAAAGATCCTAGCTGTTCGAACCCTTTCGTGGACCCAGCGACTTTGGAGCGCTCACCAGAGGATGACTTTGCAGCTGCAGAAGAGGTCCTGTGTCGCCAATCGACGAGTCCCATAACTTTATGTTTGTGTTGTCGGGTTGAGCACAACCTTTAAGTGTGCGCATGTATTTTTCGATGTATGCATCGCGATCTTGTTCTGTATATATTGAATAAATATTTTTAATATCATTCTAAACATTTCACGAATCACACACTAGATGAAGCAATGGTAGCCCAATCTTCAGCTGAAAAAAGTTGCTGATCTGTATAAGCTTTCAATTGTATTAAAAAAAAATAATAATTATTATTTCAAGAATCAAAAGTAAATTTCTTTCATATATTTTTATGCTTTCTGTATATTAATGACTTGTTCATGCGTAGATGTAATAGTTTCCCTATTTATGGAACATTATACTGCATATTATCCATAATTTAAAATAAGCCTAAAAGCAGCATTGTTGTTTGTAAAAAAAGTTTAACATAAAAGTGAGTATTGGGAGGAATGGGACATGCCAGCAAAGGGAGGAATGGGACATCCATTTCCTTCTTTTTAATAAGATTAATGTAAATCGCTAATAAGCAAATACTTTTAAGAGCATAATATATGTTAATTATAACATTGATAATACATAAATTTGCTTCAAAATGTAAATAAATTAAACTGATGATTTTTTTTATGTCATTTGTGACTGAGAATCCTGAATTGTCCTGCCAGTGATGAAGATACTGGAATTTGATATTATGGGACATTCATTATCAATCTAAATTCTTTGTTAGACTGCATATGTAGCCGACGCTAGACTATTTATACCCAATCAAACTTTGTTTTATAGCTGTCCCATACCTCCAAGTTAGTAGGGAGGTATGGGAAAATTTTTGAAAGTTACAATTTCTTTAATTATAAAAATTGTTTCTGCATATTATGTTTCTATATTGTTCGAGGACATTAAGAAGGTGTTTCCTTTTGTATTCTATAAATTAAAATTTTTGTTTTTATGTCTAACAAAATTGATTTTCTTTTTTTTTTTTTTTTTTTTTGTTAAAAGTGTCCCACTCTTTCCCACTCTCTCCTATAGCTTAGACGTTTTCTGAAATTGTAAAACGATATTCCCTGAAAAACCTCCATGTATCAGCAAAATATTCATTAACCGCTGCACGCGTGTTTTCGATTTCCATGCTTACAACGGACGATGACAGAAAGTTATTTCAACTTCATGAGCAAATTCACGCGCTAACCTGGATGCAAATACAACTAACTGCAAAGAGGCGTGAAGAAAAAAGTCTGTGTATTTCTCTGAACTCAAACTTTTTCTGTCCAACTTTTGAGTTTTTTCTCCCGCGCAGTGGCAAAGAATCAAGGGAACTAAATTTAGTAGGGTGGGAGCCGGCTGAAATCTAGCATTGGAGTCCAAAGTGAAATAGAAAACAAGAAATGGTATATTACAAGAGGCCTGAGAAAGATTCGTCGACTCCAGACGACGCTCATAAATATAGTCCTATCGACAGATAAACGAAGTTTATTTTATTGACTTCTTGTGCTACAGATAAAATGGATGTGGTGCTAGTTCTTGGATTTATTTTAGGGATGGCAGGTAAGATAATTCATTCAGTTAATGCAGAGTGACTTCTTACTTATACGCCTCTTAAAATATCTAAGAAAAAATTGTCGTACAAATGAGAGATCCTCTCTTTGTAATGAAATTAATTTCATACATGTATTTTTGTGTGTTACGTCTGTTAGGAGCAAAAATTCTTGATAAAATACGTTTAATGTTAACCTTTTCCGGCACAGTGTGCCCGAGTCGGGATACCTAATTTTAGTTCCAAACTTACAAACGGCACCAAGAATATTTTAATAAAATTTTGCATTAACAATGAAAGCGTAAAGTAACAACTTTTTAATTTCTAAAAAAGTCGTATGTAAATTCCGGTGTCAGTCGATGATTTCATCATTTTACAACAAAATTCGCCTGTGCCGGAAAGGGTTAAAAGAAACATAAATAAAAATGCTATGAAATATTGATTTACCGTGTGTGTATATATATATGTGTGACGGCTAGTTCAAACAGAGTTTTATTGACGATTATCTCTAAAACAGGCGGCGGTAACAATATATTCCCAATAACAAAATATACAAATCAAGTATCGCTTTTAGATATTGCATTTGTTTTACAAAGGGCTGCATAAATATTGAAATACGAAATTTAATTTTTATTTGGCCCCATTTTTCCATAATTTATATTTAGAAAAATGTTGCCCTGCATTTAAGGACAACACACACACAAAAATCACTCTCTTTTTTCGTCCAAAACGTATCGAATTATGATACTTTGAATTGCGTGAAATTTCAAATCTGTTCGTTATTAAAATCCCTTTTTTCTGTTTTTAGAATAATAAATTCGAATAAGTTTTGTAGGGTAGGAGCTAATCGAAGCCTAGCATTGGACCAATAACGTCGGAAACAGCATTGCAAGTGTAACAGTTGTCATACCAAATATAATTTTCGACAGATAACGTATTTATAGGCGATTTTTTAAAAAAGTTTGGTTTTCATTTAAAAAATGTTTTTAGAATTCTATCTTCCATTAAAGTTTTTGCTGCATTTATTTTCGCAAGATTAATTGTGGAAAGACTTATTGGTACGTGATTCTAAAAAAAGCAGTGCCATAGTCAGATAGAAGACTATAGTAAAAATTCAAAATGTCTCACGTTGAATTTAAGGAAATTGATGTTATTCAAAACCGTCAGAGAATTACAGTTATCAAATTATTCAGACAATTGGGGGAGGTGGGGGGACTAGTAAAAAAGAAAATTCAGAAAATATAACCCTCTGTCTAGGAAAATCAGTGCATGGAATTGTATTTCCCATTGCAATTCTTAAGAGAGAAATTTCCTAAAACTGCTTCATATATTATTTGTTGCAATTAGTAATAAAAATATAAAAGAAATTAAACTACGGGATGAACGTTTTACAAATACAAAATAAAATTATTTCAAAGTAAAACTGCGGAACTGACGTTTGAGGCCCCTGATCTGCAGATTTACTAAGTATTACTACTAATGTAATTAGTATTTATAGTATTTTATATGTACAAATTTGTTTTGTCAACGATGACTAATTCAACGTTGAAGACAGAAAGTAATATACTTTTAACAATTCTTGCGACTTAAAAAAAAGTCTTTATTTGAATGGAGAGGGTTTGAGCCACATGAGCGCCCCCTTTTTCTATACCCTTGGATATCATTATCTGCCTCCTTATTGGTTTGATTGATTGCCAGTTCGTAAAATATCCAAAGCAGACCTATAAAAAATTAATCTGGTTTAACATTAAAAATTTTACTAACCACATTAAATTAATTAAAAGCAGTTATATATAAAATTTCATTCTTATTACATTCTGTTAAGTTCAATTTAAAAATTAAATTTGATTACTTAGCATTTTAGCTCAATCAAAAGATTTTATGCACTATGGCCATTACCGAAATTACACTTTTAGTAATGGCCCCGTGAGATGTCCATTACTGGAAATTGACTAATTAAGCATTCCAGTAATGGGCACCAGTCCCAAGACCTTTAAAATAAATAAAATTTTATAATTGGCCATTAATACATAAAATTCAAAGCTTTCAATTACTATTGAAAACAAAAACATGCAGTTTTTGGAAGGAAATAAAGATGATATAAACTAATTATGTAAAGCCAGCTCTTATCTTACTCAGTAAAAGTTTTACTGAAAGGAAGTGGAAATTGTGAAATATTTTCTGCTTCCTGATTGATTTGACTAAGATTGGCAACATTAACCCAGATTATAAAAACCTAGATTATGAGTTTTAGATAACTCAAGGGCGACATTATTATTTTTTTAATTCCTAGACGTCTGCACGGGCCGGCAAAACAAAAAGAAAATTTCCAACCGGCCCGGTGCACAGTGGACGTTCTGACGATCTAGGTGGGCAAAATTATTACGTTGAAGATTAATTAGTTTTTGCTAGGCTTTTTTTAATACATCACTAATAAAATAACCAAACAGTGATAAATATTTGATTATTTAAGAAAAAATTATTATATAATATATATATATATATATATATATATATATATATATATAATATAAATATTAAGTCTTAAAATAAAAATACAGGGTGCCCACTAAATTCCGTTCCCACCCTCTTAACTGCCGTACGACTGCATCTATATTCATAAACGTGGCGTCTAGATATAGTAAAGGGGCTATGCACTACTAGATGAGACGGCTTACAGCACCACCTGGTGCAAAGTAACGGCATTAGCGTTCCTATCGCGAAAACGGTTCGAAATATGGGATAAAAGTGAATGACAAATTTGTAGAGCATCATCGATTTAGTTCGAAAGGACACCTTGTGAACATGAATGCTAAATGAATCTCGTTTTCGAGATAGGAATACTAACTGAGCTATTTTGCACCAGGTGGTGCTGGAAGCGGACTCATCTGTTAGCGCATAGCCACTTTACTATACCTAGACACCACTTTTATGACTATAGCTGCAACCGTTCGGAAATTAAGAGCGTGGAAAGGACTTTAGTGTGCTCCCTGTATAATTAATTACAAATAATGCGTTAAACATACTTATTTTACAATAAAGTAAAAAACAATTTAATGTACACATGTAAGTTGACATTCATCGAGTAATTTCTGTAGTCAACCTGAAAAATAAAAATTTTAAAATAAAATCATATTAAAAATCTTCAATGTTTTGTGGTATCCTGTAAAACATATAAATGGTACCAAAATTATTTTCGGTTGAAAAAATGCTGTTGTGTAAATAAATAACCTATATAAATTTTATTCAATTTGAAATGAAATTTCTGCATATAGGCGGTAATGTATCTGATTTTTTTTTATGTGTCCCTGTAAAAGAAATACAACTGCTACGCACTTTCTTTTTAATTTAAAAAATGCTATTGTGTATCTCAATAACCTATAGTCATTTTGTTGAAATTTAATTAAAATTTCTGCTTTTTAGCAACAATTTTTCCGCGATGTTTTGTGTGGCCCTGTAAAAAATGCATAATTTCTACGTTCGTCAAATTATAATTTAATAGAATTGTCATCGGAAAAACACACGTAGGCAAAGTTTCAGCTCAATCAGATAATTGAACGTGGTTTAAAATTGTCTTGCAAGATTTGAACTAATCTTTTATTTGGCCCTGTAAAAAAGGCGTAACTGCTACGTTCCATAAATTATAATAATATTGCCTTGTCATCAGAATTACATATTCTGAGTAAAGTTTCAGCTCAATCAGATTATTGAAATTGGTTTAAAATTAACTTGCAAGTTTTAAGTTAAATTTTTGTGAAACCTTGTAGAAACAGTATTCTAAACAAACTTCTACGTTCTTTAAATTATAATAATATTGTATTGTCATTCAATTACACATGAATTCATTGTTTCGGCTCAATAGGATAATTAAAAGTGGTTTAAATTTGACTTGCAAGATTTGAACTAAACATACATACATGCACTGCAAGTTAATATGATTCTTGTTTATTAATAAAAAACTTAATAATCGGCTGACATCCGTAGGAGTTTTTTTTAATTTTTCAATACTTTAGGAATGGACTTTGATTTTTAAAAAATGCTTATTTCTGAATAATGCTGAATAATATGTTAAAAGTCAAGATGAAATTTGTAAACAACATCAAGGATCATCCAGAATTTCGACTTTTGAAAAAAAGCGGTAAAGCGGGTTTAATATCGCTTATTTTCAAACAAAGTGGGTTAAATCTGACTTCGACAAACCTGTGACATTAGATCAGTAAACTCGTGCTTTCAAATAAAACAGAATAATTACGACGTGCTTTCAAACTTACAAGGAGAGGGCCAACCTTGGTAATCACAGATTTTGATTATTTTAATATATGTTGTAGGATAGAGACCCCTCAGTCTCAGGTTCAACGGATTTTATACAACTATCTTTAGTTCATGAAAAACCGAAGGGTCTAATATTAGTATATACAACATAAATACTTATTTTGTAACAAAAAGGATAGCGATAGGTTGGTCTTAGCTCAGTTGGTACGCCGTTTGCTGGCTGATCCGCGGGTTCGGGTTCAATACCCAAACGCGCTACATTTGTTTTTCTACTTTTTTATTTTATAAATATACTTTTAATTATAATTTAATAATCTCAATTACAAATTTTTATGTCGTACATTAATTATAATGTTAACAAATATAAATTTATCATTTTTTTATTTTGAACTATCATTTCTCATCCTTTAAAGAGATTTAAAAAGAAATTGATCTATTATTGAATAAGAAAAATTCCAAAATCGTTACACAAACTGTTGCGGCGCCCTCTACTTATGATAAAATAAAACATATTCAAATAAAATAAAAATAAAAGCAGAAAGAAAATAAAAAGGGAAGCAAAATAATTGAAAGCGCAAGTATACGAATTACAAATTTAAAAATCATTAATATGCAAAAGATCGGCTGTTATTTAATTCTGGTGCTAATTTTTAATATAATTATGCTTGTTACTTTTTTAAAAGGGTAATAGTATCACCGTATTGACTTTCCTTGTTAAAACGATGCATATATGATGTTCCTTTAAAATACCGAATTGACAAAATTGTTCAATATCATTGCATCGATAAATAATATATGAAATACATTTTAAAAGTGATTTTTAAAAAATTAACAATTTTATGATGTTTTATACAACTATTTAGTATTTAGTTAAAAGTAAAAAATTAAATAGGTTAAAATTATAATTGATATACAATATTATAAATGTTAATTGACAATGAGATTATTAAGTTATAATTACAAGTACATTTATAAAACAAAAAAGGAGAAAAACAAACGTAGCGCGTTCGGGTATCGAAACCGAGGCCGCGGATCCACCAACAAACGCTGTACCAACTGAGCTATGACCAACCTATCCTTTTTGTTACAAAGTAAGTATTTAAATTGTTTACTAATATTAGAACCCCCCCCCCCCCCCCGCTTTCTCAAGAACTAAGGAGCGTTGTATAAAATCCGTTGAACCTGAGACTAAGGGGTCTTTACCCTACAACATATATTAAAATAATCAAAATATGTTGTTACCAAGGTTGGCTCTCTCCTTGTTAGAGGAAGCTAGTGTAACTTTTGAAACTCCCTCAAACCATTCTTTGCGGTCATAATTAATCGACACCTCGGATTTTTTCGACAAAACTCGTTCGGATCTCGAAAATACAGACATTCAGCTACCAATACACGCAGTTTTGTCAAATTCCGAGATAATCGGAAAAATGAATTTTGTCCACCTAGATCCTAGATCATCAAAATGTCACACTGTGCGGCGTATTAAAGACAATTTTTATAATGTGCCGGGTCGAACCAATAAAAAATTCTGCCCGATATAAAATTTAAAAGGATCAAACTAAGCCAATAAAATATGAACCGGTTTCAATGGACGTGACTGAACCGAGTTTGGTATAATTATGCTGCAAGAGCTGATGGTACAGTCGTGGAAAAAAAAAAGTAAACACCCCCTACTAACTCCTCAAGAAGAAGAAAGTTATCGTAGAAGAAAGTTACTGGTACCGAATGATTGGAAATAAAGTCTACTTTTAAATGATGTATATAAAGTTTGCTTAGGGGTCCATCTACATATTAAAACGAACCATAACTTTGTTTTTTTCAATAGCAGTGCAAAATTCTGACAGCATAAATGAACTCTACACCCTTCAATTAGCCTAAAAACGAATTTTTTGTGCAATTCGTACCATAAGTTTCCGAGAAATTAATCATTTTAAAACGAGCGTATTTTAATGGCTGTATCCAAATTGAAGTTCCTTACTGGATTGTTAATCAAGAGAGCCCCTTTCTTGATCAAGGCACCTTAAGCGCCACTCAAGGAGACAATGAAGGGTGTTAGATTACAGTACAGCAGAATAAATTTCAAAATGTCTACTCACTTCCATCATAGACGGCCCCTTAAACCATCATTTTGCCGTTTTTTAAGCATAATTTTAAAACTACTTGGAAGAAAAATGTGAAATTTTTGAATTTCCATAAAGCAGGACTTAATAAATCTAAATCCATCAAAAAAATTGTAGGTTGCAATTCATAATTTTTTCGGATATTTATTTCATAATTCATAATTCATATCATAGAATTATAAAAATTGCAAATTCAGCTTATTTATGTTTGGGTATATTAGTATTATTACTAGAAAAAAAAATTAGCACATTAGGAGCGTAATTTCGGGAGATATAAATAAAAATATGAAAATGTAATTTAACATTAGAAACACTCAATTTTGAATGTTTATAATTCAAAAACTTATCATTCAAATGACTTGAAATTTGGTGTCTAGGCATAGTTTGAACCGAAGATTTGAAATATCTCGTTAAAATTAGGTATTGCCATTGAAAAAAATGAAGTTTGGATTCGTTATAATATGTAGATGACCCCCTAAGAAAATTTTATGTACATCATTTAAAAGTAGACTTTATTTCCAATCGTTCGGTACCAGTAACTTTTGTCTACGATAATTTGTTGAGGAGTTAGTAGGGGGTGTTTACTTTTTTTTTTTCCACGACTGTACATAGTACAGAAATATAACATGTCCAGCGTAGAGGTCGGCATTGCCAGTTACATCTTGTTTGAACTAAGACTTAATTATTTCAGCAGACACGGGCCGGGCCAGGATCAGGCTTACATTTTCTTTCTACATACTGGGCCTACATGGAGGGCCGGTACTGATGTTATCTTTCGTTCTATGGCTTACGAACAATAATCTAAAACATATAGTAATCTATAATGTTAAAATTTCACATCAATATGTATGCAGTAGTCTAGGAAAAAATCTTAATCGAATGTTCAGAAAAATCAGTATTTTCTGTGGAAATTGAGTTGGGCCTGATTTCATTGATTTTTGTACGGGCCGGGCCGGATTGTGAACCACGAAAATGTAAATGGGCCGGGACGAGTTGGGGCTGAACTTTTATTTTTTGAAACGAGCCGGGCCGAGCCTGGACCTGGAACCACCTACTCATACTGATTGATAAAGTTATATGAATTCAATTTTTCCAACTGCAATTTATTCTGTTAACGGATGTTATTACCAATACTGTTATCTGAACGAAATATGCCCACCGGTTTTCAGTCCAGGTAGCTCAAACGGAAGAGCATTGACAATGTAAATCAAAGGTCCTGGATTCGACTCCCTGTTTGGGCATTTTTTCGATCAGTTAGAAAAAAATGGATTCGTAACTCAAGGGAGAGTTATGGAAAAAGAAATTAAAATTGAATTTTATTGGTTATTCTTTTATAAAACAAAAACTTTGGAAGGTGTCTATTATTGGCAAATTTACCCTACACATACAGTACAATATCTATGAATATAATATACAGATCTATATCTGTACTATAGTATATTTTATACACTATATGGCCATAGGTGACCGGTCACTTGCGATTTTAGATGTTTTGTTAAATATCTAGAAAAATACATGAGGAATTAAACTGAAACTGCAGGTGTGTAAACAGTATAGTATAGGTCATATATTTCCGCGAAGATTTTTCCCCGAAACCGTCAACCAATTGAAAAATAACGAATATCTTTTGGATAACCCTGTAAAAACTAATGTAGCAAAAGCGTTCAAACTCGAGATTATTAATAAGTGGCTTATTGTAATATACTGTGTTCATTTTTATGTAGCTAGCATGTATATTCGTAGAGAAGTTAAGGTTTTTATAAAAACAGTCCCAAATTTCGCCAAGTTTTTTGCTTATAATTTGCAGAGTTCTTAATATAAAAAAAAGTTCTTTTCAGAAAATATGACAAACAACATTGCACACCACACCCTGCAATCAGAATTAAAAAATAATAAAAATTGGATAAAAATGAGGAGGTTTACTAAAAAATGTTTCACTGCGCATGCGCGAATGCAATCAAAATATAATATGCATAACGTATTTGCTAAGTATATAGAACAACTTTTGTGAAAGTCTCAAAATCATAGCTTGAAAATTCTGAAAATTATTGTCGATAGAATAAGCTCGAAATTCGTTGTTCCCGAAAAGAAGCAAAAATATGAGGGGTTGTATCAAACATCTGTTGATTAGTGCCAAGATAGCGTACACAATATTGCACGCACTACTATATTTGGATACAATCCCTCATCTTTTTCCTTCCTTTTGGGAGCAACGGATTTCGAGCTTATTCTACCGACGATAATTTTCAGAATTTTAACGCTATGATTTTGAGACTTTCACAAAAGTTGCTCTATATACCTAGCTAATACATTATGCACATTATATTTGATTGCTTTCGCGCATGCGCAGTGAAAATTTTTTTAGTAAACCTGTTCATTTTTCATCCAATTTTTATTATTTTTTTATTCTGATTGCAGAGTATTGTGTACAATGTTTTTTGTCATGTTTTCAGAAAAGAACTGTTTTTTATATTAAGAGCTCTGCAAATTATAAGCAAAAAAACTTGGCGAAATTTGGGACTGTTTTTATAAAAACCTTAATTTCTCTACGCGTATACATGCTATCCTCATAAAAATGAACACATTATATTGCAATAAGCCACTTATTAATAATCTCCAGTTTGAACGCTTTTGCTATACATTAGTTTTTACAGGGTTATCCAAAAGATATTCGTTCGTTTTCAATTTGTTGGCGGTCCCCTATGAGGTGTCGAGAAAAAAATCTTCGCGGAAATATATGACCTATACTATACTGTTTACACACCTGCAGTTTCAGGTTAATTCCTCGTGTATTTCTCTAGATATTTAACAAAACGTCTAAAATCGCAAGTGATCGGTCACCTTTGGACATGTAGTGTAGTTATAAATCAATACCTATTCAATTGCCTTTAATATAGTAATATAATATTAAATGTGCAATTATAATGTAGAAAGAAACAAAAAAGGTGGGTGTATTGTAATTATCAGAGAAATTCTTGGCGCGACCTGACACGGGTAATATAGAAGTATCACATTTTTTTTCTAAGAAAAATAAACAAATAAAGGCAAATAATATTAAAAGAGCAATAAGACTTTTGGACATAGCAGTAGAGAAAACACTATATAGTTGGAGAAATATAATGTAAAAATAATTGAATTAGCCTTAACAAAGTTTTATTCGTAAATTTCTTGTTTTCAATATTATCTGTCGATTTTATTTCCATTTTATCTCAAAACCAAAGACTTGTATGTAAAATTCAGAAAAAAAAAATATTCGTCATAATCCAAAAATTCATTTACCTTTGTGTGTAGTGTATGTTTTGTAACTGAATAATGAACAATGAAATTAGGTAGATTTCGTATGAAATACTACCTATTGCGATCTCCCCTATGTTGGAATTTCTGAAAAAAATTTGCAGACCTACACTGATCATGACCCCTAGAGCCCAAAACCACCCTCAATAAAAAACTTTATCGATCTATCTATATATATATATATATATATATATTCCTTTTTTATGGACACGATAACTTCCATAATTCTCCACAAATCTCTTCCAAACTGATACATAAAATCAAGCGACATAAAATCTCGGTCAAGTTCATTAATGGGCAAAATTGGACAATAGGGGTGGAAATAGGGGGGGGGGGGGTTGTGCAAACCAAAAAAAAACCCATAACTTTTTAATTATGATACATATAGAATCAGTTTAAAGTTATTATTACTTCTAAAAAAAGGACCAAAAATTTATGTACTATGACAGATTTTCGATAAAATAAAAAATGGGCTCAAGGGGAAAAAAAAAAATTGGGTTTTGGGGAGAAAAAAATTCATAACTTCGTCAATTCTTAAGATATCAAATTCACTTAAACTTATTATAAATCTTCTTAATACTATCTACAACTTTTATATTGACTAGTTTTTGATAGGACCAACTCTTATTGCAAAAAAATATTAAAAAACGAAAACAAAAAGGGGGGGGGGGGTGAAGAAGAAAAAAATCATAACTTTGTCAATTCACAAGCTATCACGTTCGCTTAAATTTATTATAAATCTTCTTAATATTATCTACAACTTTCATATTGACAAGTTTTTATGAGAAACAATTCTTACAGCAAAAATAAATTAAAAATATATAGCGGTGGAAGGAAAATTATCGTATTAACCCTAGAACTACCGGAAATTTTACTCAAGTTTTATAAAAACATTCTACACCAGAATTTTTACTTAAAACTATTTAATTTGTTTATTTAACTTATTATTGTCTGATTTATACATTTAGTTTGTTTTGAAGAAATTTCTGGTTTGAATAAATATTTTGAATGTACATGTCGGGTCCATTGGACCCTTCTGGTAGACAGAGGGTTAAGGGTGTACATAAATCCTAACTGCTTATTTTCTGACTCATTTTTTAATTCATTTTTGCTCTGAAACGCATTCAGTTGGCAGGTTCACTTATTCAGAAGTTATACAATGTGCCGTATAGGTCGATTTTATGATATAGACAGAATATATTTCACACAATGTGAACCAAATTTCCCGAAGTGATAGTGCTAGAAACGATAAAAATAGTCATTCTGAGTAAATACTTGTTTATAAATAAAGTTCTAATTAATTGAACGAAAAATAAATTACACAGGTCGCTTATGAATCTCTTCAAAATCACGTCAGAAAGTTTCATGTTTTCACTTTTAAAAATGAGCCTGAAAATGTGTCAGAAAATTTCGAGTTGCTGAGCGTGGAAAAATGTCTTTTTGAATATCGCCTTAACATGATTCTGCTAAAACCAGCTCTTACAGAAAAATGAAATTAAAAACTCGTCAGTAGCGGTCAGATAAAACTGTTAAACTGGGTTTATCTTTAATCTTGATTTAGTTTTTGTTGGTGAAGTTAGTAAGTAACTACTTCGAAATCTACCTGCGCCTGCAGGGAAATTTTTCTTTTTTCTTTCATCTTCAAATTCACTAAATTTACTTTGGCTATTTATGTTTTTCTTTACATTAGTTTTTATACTACAAATACTGTTTCGAAATGTCTCACAGATACAGGGGCGTAGCTACAGATATTTTTTCGGGGGGGAGAGTTCGAAAATTTCCGAACTTAAAACAAATTCCTCCAACATTCAACTAAAGTGATATGCACAAAGTGTGTAATAATGATTATGAAGCTTATGCATTCCTTTCCAAAGAAAAATTTTGAAACTAGAAATATAAAAATTCTGATTTTTGGTTTGTTTAATAAAAAAACAGACACGCGTTTTACTTTCTTCTGTCTTTACAAGACGAAAGTATTGAATTCGTAAAAAAATTCTACAACTGGTTTTCGACGGTTTGATACGTTTTAGAAAGTCCTGAACATGATTTGACTGTTTTTAGAAAATGTCTGTCTGTGTGACACAAATTTTGTGGGTGCTCTATCTCAAGAACTAATTCGCGGAATTTTATAAAACTTTAGATTCAGTTATACTTTGATAAAAATTAATGCTGATTAGTTTTTGGGGTAAATTACCCAAAAGATGGCGCTGCTATGCTGTATTTTTCACGATTTACATGATTTTAGCGATAGTTATATCTGAAAAACTGTTGCACAGAATTTAATCAAATTTCATTTTCTGTTAAACCTTGACATAATTTAGTGCTTATTAGGTTTTTGTATATATCTGTGGCACTGCTGTGCAGCATTTTTCACGATTTTCGCGTTAGCTATATCTCAAAAACTAATGCACGGAAATTTAGTCAAACTTCATATTCGGTTACACTTCCTTATTGAGCTTGGGTGTATACTGTCCAAAGGTATCGCTTTTGAGCTCTTTGGGTTTGGAATTTTGGTTGCAGACATCTAAGAGCATGGGTGTCGAAATTCAATGATTTGTTTGAAAAATGCGATGCTTCTATCTCCTTTTTAAATGCACACAATTAAACGAATTATAAATTAAATGCACACAATTAAACCTTTAGAATTCATTATTATGGGCATAGAATTGTTATTTAATTTTAACATTGTGATTGCAAATTTTGAAGTATTAACATGTGTGGGATAGAATAAGGTTTTGGGATTGGCACATCCAAATAGTTTTTATTTAACATCAATTCTTTTGGTCTTCAAAGAAGCTAACCCTGATGAAGCTAACCTAACATCGTCCAGTTTAATAAAATCCACTATTTCACTTTCACATTTTAAAAGCATTAGGCTGTCAAGTCTGTCAGGCCTCATTGTAGCTTGCAATATATATTTTTTAAATTTTTATTTGACTAAAGATTCTTTCATTAGATCCAACGCCTAAAAGATAAGCTGCTGTGAATGTTAAGGTACGAGTATATAGTTTGACAGTGTGACCCAAATAGTCTTTGAATTTCATAGAATGAGTAAAAGGTTTGTTAAGTGAGTTGGGATTTGGTTTATTTCTATTTGAAACTGCAAGTCATGTACATCCGGTTTCTCATATCCAGGTGGAAACATTATTAATATTTCTAAGTTAGTGATACTCAAATTTGCCTTGCACAGTTGTAATTTAAATATGGAATGTATTGGTGCAATATTCTCCTAATATAGGGAACGTTGTCATTTAACCCATTACTAAATTGCCGAAATTTTCTTGTATTTCTTATAACTCTTCCCTGTAAAACTTATGTGTATCAATGCCCATTGCTATGCTATTATTTTTATTTATTCCATTTGGTGAAACCGTTTTCCCACGGTGCTTTCAGAAGTCAGCTTCTTCAATCACATCCTAATATTCATCATTGTTTATGAACTTGTCTATAAGGAAATCTTTATTTCTTCAAAATTTTATTCAAGTGCAACCTGTCAGTGTTTATGTCAACCTGTACGTCGATTTTTTTTCTTCAGTTGATGGACTGCTTTCATGGTCATATTTCTGTTCCAAATTCAAATCATCCACTTTTTTACCATTTTCATCCTCGAATGGATTTTTAGATGCTCCAAAATCTTGCACGAAAACTCTTTTCCTATTATGAAGAGTTCTTTCGTGCTAAGATTTATAGTCATTTTTTAGAACAGCTTTAAACACACAACACTGGTTTAAAATTTCATAAACACCTATGAATATAAATGAACAGAACATATATATATTTCCGCACACAAATAAAGGTAAAATGTGGCAAATTTATCTAAACTAACGACTTCTTATATTCACATTTGCTCATATAATGCTTTTGTTTTGACAGCGAAGGGTTAACTAATTTTCGGAGCAAAAAAATCACGAGAATGAGTAAAATATTGTCCAAAAATTGCAAAATTAGTCCAATTTGTGAAAACTCATCAAATCTTCTTGCCCAGCTGTGTTTCAAGTAGGTGCCTACATTTCTGTCTGTTGTGCTACAAGTGATCTCCAATTTTCAAAAGAAGCTGCAATCCCTTTGGATTAAAATAGCTGGATTCTCTTTTGGGATGGGAAAGGGAGGAAGGGTGAAATTTTTGAGAAAGGAACAAAGTTTTGAAGGAAATAAAGGAACTGGATAGTCAGCTATTGGTGGATAGGAGTAGAGAAATTTAGGTCTGGTAGATGTATAATATTTTTGTAGAACTGAAAAATACAATGATAGATTGAGTGTGGCTGATTTCTTTTTGTATTTCTTTTGATAATTTAACTTGCTTACTGTTACAGTACTCAGTCAGAAACATAATCACCTAAACAATAAAAATTTCATAATGTCTCAAAAATCCAGAATTTCCCAACTCTAAGCTCAAATTTCCCAACTTCACAAGTATTGGGGGGGAGGCTCCCCCCATGGCGACGCCCCTGCACAGATAACCACAAAAACCAAAACCAAAACCAACAACAACAAAAAAAAGCTCTGTCACTATTTTTAGACATTTTGTACAAAAGCAAATTTTATATTTACAAAGATAAATTTGTAACACATCCCAAGCACCGTTGCTTCATTTTAAATTAATAGATTCTATTGCTACAAAGAAAACAACAATTTCGTTTTGCTAATTGTCCTAAATGCATTTGTTAATGAAAAGTAAACGAAATTTTCACAGAGAGATTAGAAAATCAACAAAGCACGTCCAAATCCTTGAACTCTTCCTTTGTTTTCTAAATCACCAAAATTTCCTCTATTACATTTGTTTAAAATAGCAACAGCCGTTGATTTGTACAAGAATAGGGTAATGTTTTCAAATGAACCTTGCGTAAGAGCTTACAAAATACAGTGAATGTTTTTCTTCTTTTCTCTCGAACATTTTAAAAGATGCTATATCTTTTACACATTATTACTATGTTGTATCATTAATCTAGGTAAAATCATCATTTCATCTTTAAGATTATTAAAACATATATCTTTCTGCATCATATGTAAAAAAGTAATAGTTACCATACAGCTTGCTCTGTGAAAAAAAAAAATAATTAACTATGCTAATTAAGCAAAAAGTTGGAGAGATTTTTGAAAAAAAAAAAAATAAATAGGTTTAAAATTTCCATATCAACACTTTCGTCAACTTAATGGATTTATTATTTTTTAGTTGAATCAGTATTATAGATGATTCTTCATTAGCCACTAGTACTTGGGTGAATAGCACAAAATGTGAGATTCTGAAAACACAAATTTTGAAAATTTAAATCGTTTCAAAGCTTCTTATTTTTTTTTTAAATGTTAGTTGAACAGCTGAATAAAGGAATTTATATGTAAAATTGTTAAAGTTTGAAGAGCTTAAGTTCATTTTTATGTAATTATAATTAAGTATAATTTTCTTGGCATATGTATGTCAGGATAATGACAATTTCATTCTAAAACATTTTTCACATTCTTGTTTTTTTTTTTTCTGTTTAGATCTAACATTTAAATTTTGTTTAAAGGAACATGTTTCCTCTATAGTACCTCAAATTCAGTGTAATATTCAGTTTTATTTGTAATTTAAGGAAGCCAGGAAAATGACATAATAAAAGTCTACTCAATTTTTACAAAGCCTTTAACCCCTTGAGGGGCACCGGTATATATTATATACCACCTACGATTAATGAAGTTTTACACCAGAAAAATTTTATTAAATTTTACTTTTCTAACTTTGGTGGTAAAAAGCCGTAAAATTGCTTTTACTTATTTTGAAATAGAATTTTTCAAAGACTCCGGTGGGAATTCAGCATTTCACAAACGTAACTGCTTGCCCCTCAAGGGGTTAAACACATTATTTTCAAAGAAATATCTAAAACAACTTGCCGGTAGCAATGATTTTACTACTTCTGGCTTGAACTATGTCAAGAACAAGAAGAAATACTCTGCAGCGCCATCTTTATACCTCATAAAAAACTAAAATGAGCAGGCCAAGACAATGACATTCATTTTCAGTGACAATCATATTTTAAAAAGCAGAAAACCAACGTTTAAAAATGCACAAATAATACGTGAAAAGCAGCAAACAGCTGTTTCGAATCTACTAACGAGATTCTTCTTCAGTGCAAGATAGAGCAAGACACAGCGTGCTAGAAAAAGCAAGGCTGACCAAAATGACAGAGGCTTATATACCCGATACGGGTAGCGAATGCGCCAAAAACAACCAATGAGACAGAAGCAGATGAAACGAATGAGTGGACAAGTAGCGACATCTACCGGACAACGAGAGAAAAAGAAACCAAAAAGGGGAAATTAAATTAATGCTTTCCAAATACTTGGAAAATCAGGAGTACTACATAAGTCATTGACTAAAGAGTGAGAATTTTTAATGATGTGATAAGCTTCCCAAAAAGCAAGATCAAGGTTAGAAGAACATTTCTGGATAATGATGTCTGAGAAAAAATTGAACCTATGTTGAAAAGACCAACAATGTTGAGCAATAGAAGAACGTTTAAGCTCCTGATTTTTAACATAACCTTCATGCTCTTTTAAACGAAATCTAAGAGCACGTTTAGTCTGCCCAATATAAGATAGACCACACTGGCAAGAGATTTGGTAAATACCCCAGTTATCTAGATGATCAATGGGGTGTTTAAGATTTAAAAAAGAGATTTTATTAAGAGGAGAAAAAATAACATTAAAATCAAACCTTCTTAAGATTTTAGCAACTTGCTGACTGATTTTAGGAAAAAATGGCAACACAACTGAAGTATTCGAGTTGGAATTAGAATGCTTTTCAGTATGGACGGGTTTCTTCAATTTCTTATAAATAGAAACCCGTCCATACGAACCCGACCATACGAAAAGCCCGTCACCGTTTTTTCACCATGACAATGCAGATGACTTATCAATTCGCCACGAAGGAACTATTTTCCTTCGTAATTCTATGGTTTGTCAATTCTTAGCTAAAAACAAGATGACTCTTTTACCCCACGCCCCGTACTCACCTGACTTCGCTCCGTGTGACTTTTTTATTTATTTATTTATTTTATTTATTTATTTATTTTGTTTCCACGAATGAGGAAAGGACACCATTTTAACGACGTGGAAGAGGTGAAGAAAAAACAAGTCGGAAATTGTACTTTTAACGTGGCTAATGATGTGCGTTTGTACTATAACTACCGTATATACTCGTGTATAAGTCGGAGAATTTTAGACAAAATTTAAGAGTTGAAGATGGGAGGTGGACTTATACACGAATTAGTTAAAAAAAAGAAATCGCAGATAATCGACGAATGGGCAAGTCTTTTAAGGATTCACACGAGAGATAAAAGCAGGCAATGGTCAGGCAATGGCCCTGTGATTGACAAAAAAAGCTCAACAATAATGTGCCTGTCATTGTTCTGCACCCATCGGCGCTATAAAGGGTGCAGTGAAATAAAATTAATTTTTTTAATTGCTTCTTTAACCCTTTATCTACTGATGGTACTTATAAGTACCATTAAATCAACTTATTATAAAATTCATTTAATACGTCGATTAGTTATAATACAGTTTAGAATGAGTTATAGATACATTACTTTATCTTGTTCAAAAAGCATTATGGGTTACACAAAACAAAAATATTTTTAAAAGGATGATTTCTCTTGCCTTTTCATCTTTTCAGCTTTCTTGGCATTTCGGAATGGCGGGGGGGGGGGGGGTGTCGGAATTTTTCAATTCGGAAATAGTTCTATATTTTTATTGTAAGAACAGTATATTTGTACATTTACTTATTTTACAAAATATTAAGAAAAAATTTTCAAATAAAAGATTTGAGTGGGGTTATAAATACTGCACAAAATCCCTAGAAATTCAAATTAAATCAATCCTTCTCAATCCTTCTAAAATTTATTAAATGATTATGTACATCTTCTAATGTAGCTTAAACAATCCACGAAAAATGCTTTAGAGGATAAAATTTTCATGAATTCATAATTCAGTACATAAAGGGTTAAAATGATATTGCAAAAATCAAAATTTTCGAACATTACTGTAGGAAATAGGTCTCAGATGAAACAATTCTTTGCACATAGAGATATATCATGGGTTGCAACGTTGATGAAACGTGTTTGTTTTAAGATATAGATAACAAAAGAAGTCAAGGTGTGGGTGAGCGTTCCCGGATTAGAAACGCTTCAGTGGCGCGTATCCATAAATACTGCGTCTTCTTATATACGTATCATTTCTCGGATCTCTTACAATTTGCTTAAAATATTCCTACTTATTTAAATAATCTACTGAAAACACCGTTAAATGTTAATTTACGCACTAGAGGTCCGAAATTTCCATGCACGGGCCGAATCCGAGGCATCGGCCGAAATTTCCAGGCCCGGGCCCGGCCCGTAGAAAAAAAATATTGGCCCGGCCCACTCCGATAAAAAAAACTTGAAAGTTCGGCCCGAGCCCGGCCCGGTAAAAAGTTAAAATCTTGGCTCGAGCCCGGCCTGAGTGAATTTCTACAAAACATTGATTTTTACTTCGATTTGGTTAAAAATTTGTCTCGTACGAGGAGTCCTGACCAAAAAAATTTATCTTAACTTTTTTCCATGTTTATAATCTTCATTTTTATAGAAGTGCCGCAGGCTGCGATATTTATTTTTTTAATGAATCTCTATTTCTTGTATGTAAATGCTTCAGTTATCATTAATATTGTTAATCCATAATCCATGTATTGAAGTGTTCAAAATCTGAAAAATGCTATACAGTAAAATCTTCTAAGACGAATTGCATAGAAAAAAAAAAAAAAAAAAAAAAAAAAAATGCGTCATAGACAAGTTCCCTTCTTAGTAAGTGTAAATGTATTATATATCCTTTTGTTACGTATTAGTACATTAATTTTGCATGCATCAACATGTTTTTCAATTTAAAACAGGATTCCGTCATAGGCAGGTTCTTTTATTACATGTTTCATTAGATTTTAATTTAGCTATATTTTAATAAGCGTGGAAATCTACTATTCTTAAAAAAGAATGAATTTTAATGTTTAAGTGTAGAATAATGGCTATTTAAAAATGCATGCATTTTTGCAAAAATTTTTGGGCCAGGCCTAATTTTACTGACCTTTGAATGGATCAGGTCACGGTGAGACAATGATTTTCATATGGGCTGGGTCAAACTAGGGCTGAAAATTTTGGACCATGAAGACTAGGAATGAAACCAGTCACGGCTCTGCCCAGGAAAAATAAGTTAGGCCCGGCCCGAGCCTTCAGAAAAAAGTATGGCCCGGCCCGGCCGATTGGAGTGAATGAAAATCAGCCCGAATCCAGCCCGTGCAGATCTCTATTACGCACCTCCAAAGATCCAAAAATACATTATTCCCCCAATGAAGCAATCATATTCTTTTATATTCTTTTATATGACACTTTAACGCAATTCTTAAAAAAAAAAAAAAAAAAAAAAAAAAAAAAAAAAAATCCCATCTTTCTCGATTATACCTGAAAAAGAAACAAAAATTTGTAAAACAAAGTATAATTTAAAAAATCCAAAATCCATAAAAATTATCATATTTTTTAGCATTACTTGAAAAAAAAAATCAGGTGCAGTTCGTAGATAATTTCTTTTATTAAAAACAAAATGTAAATTCGTAAACATGTCCGTGCATTCTTTCACGACTGTACTTGAAAAGAAACAAAAATTTGTAAATAATAATAGTAATAGGTATTAATTAATAATTAATAATTAAAAAAATATGATAATCCATAATGCACTCTGAGTTTGGAACGCAGCAGTATTAGAAGAGAAGGGTTCGAATTCCGAAGTCTGAACACCAGCAGTGTAAATGCAAACATTTTCCTTGGGAGGAATTTCTACAGCTTTGGGGGGGGGGGGGGGGTAAGTTTTATCCAACCACTTCCATTGTTTGCCATCAAATTAAATAATTATATTTTATCCCTTCTGCGTGAGAATGGAGAACTTTTTTCCTGTCTTTTACATTCGTTATAAAATATATGATGCTGCCATCTAGATGTGAGTAAATGAAGCTAGAGGAATTAAACAACTTAAAATAAAAAGACGAAGAAACTTCAACTTAAGGGTGTTGGTCAGTGAAGTGCAATTTTATTTTTTACATATTTTGGAGAAAAGTTGCAGCAACATGGCCGTCCTTAAATTTGGTAAGCAAAAGTTAAATTTTTTAACCCGCTTTTGGCCCTGGGCACTACCCCCTACATACTACATGCCTCTCGCATTTGACTCAAAAATGGAAGTCAGCAAGGTTGATAGATGGCGCTACTGTTTGGGGTATGTTATTGCTGTATTTACATGGATCGCCTCATAGACCTGCCTTTGAAAGCTATTATTTTTTTTATTTTTTGCAGTAATTTGTGATTTTTTTAAACAGAATGTTTACTTTTAATGAAGTTAATATATTCTCTATAAATTGCCATATTGCTGTGTGCCTTACTGCTGTTCATCCAGCAAAATAAAGGGAAATATTTCTTTTCACCATTCCTGTAGAAGACAGTCAACGAGTCTTTATAACTTTTTTTCATTGTATTTTTAAAAATACAAATACATATTTTTACTACTATTATTTGCATGTTTCTAATAACATTCCGTTGAATAATAATAAATTAAATTAATGTACAGTTGCTATTAATAAGATGTATTTTTATTAATTTACAATGTCTTAAAAGGAAAAGAGTACCTTAATCTGAAAGAATCTGAAATAATAATGTTATTATTAATAATAAAAATGATAGATCAAAGTATTTTTTTTAATCAAATAATTATGCTAAGCCTTTTCTGTATGAAAATGAAAATACAATAACATTCAAAATTATTTAAATTTCTTCCAGCAAAATTATAATGATAATAATAATAAATGATACACGATGAAATCGAATACGAATTAGTAATGTGATCAAAATAAATATGTATTCATAGCATTGTGTTTTGAAGCAATATAAATATTATGTAATTGAAATATATCAATAATTTCATTCCTGAAAGTACTTGATTATTACTTGTAATAATTAATAATACAAATACAAAAGAAATGAAACTAAATTAAATGTTTAAAAAAAAAACTGCAGAATTGACGTTTTGAGGCCTTGACCGGAAGACTTGCTAGTTTCATTATCATAATAAATGTAATTAATATATATAGTATTAATATCACAATATCAATAAATTAAGTTTTTTACATAGAAAATATAAAATATGGAATTAAAAAAAATACTATTATCAATTTATTGAGGCAACGTGTGTGTGTATCGGGGGGGGGAGGGGGGGGATAGTAAAAAAGATGAAAAAAGTGTCTTGGAACATCAGTGCACAGAATTGTATTTCCAACTTATTAAATTTCTTGAAAGTACTTGATCTGTACTTGATGGCAAAAAAAATATGCCCATTTTTTCCCCATTCTGACCAGAAAATCAGAGTTCTCGAAAAAAAAATGGCCATAATTTTTTTTTCAAAAAAAATTTTGCCCATATTTTTCCCATTCTGACCAGAAAATCAGAGTTCTAACTTTTTACGACTGCTCTTTCATCTTCACCTAACACTTCATTTATAATGGCTGTTTTATAATAATGGAAGCCATCACTCCATCAGAATAAAATAACTCGGTGAAAGCGGAAACTCCGTTAGGCAGGACTCGGATAATCGGGACTCTACTGTATATTTCATTTTAAAAATGATCTTTAGAATATTTTTGCTGGTGTTCAGAGGGACCTCCCCCTTGGATCCGCCACTGTAGATTACGTAGTTCAGTATTACATATTTTAAATTTTGAAATAAGTCGTCTATTATAAAATTAGTAAAATTCTCTTTGTAAATATACTTTGTGGAAGAGGGAGGCGGGTGGTGCCAAAATCCATGTTTGCCCCGGGTGCAAAAAAGGCTAGTTTCGGCCCTGGTGTGTGTGTGTGTGGGGGGGGGGGGCAGGGGGGTAGTCAAAAAGATGAAAAAAAAAGTGCCTTGGAGCATCATTGAACAGAATCATATTTCCAACTATTTAAATTTCCTGAAAGTACTTGATGATTACTTATAATAATTAATAATTCAAATATAAAAGAAATGAAACTGTGAGTTAAATGTTTTTTAAACACTTAAAAAAAAGACTTGCTAGTTTCATTATTATGATAAAGGTAATTAATATTTATAGTATTATTATCACAATATCAATGATTTAATTATTTTAGATAGAAAATATTAAATAGGGAAGTTCAGAAAAATATTGCAATCTATTTATTGAGGCAACTGTATGGTATTAGTACTGGAGTGTCAAGTAATTATGTTATTATTAGAATTAAATTTTAATTCACAATGGGAAGTACAACTATGAAGTTAGTTAAACATTGTTGATAGATTAATATAATGTAAAAAAACAGGAATATAATAATTATAATTATTAATTAAAAATTATTTTTAAAGCAATTCCTTAAGATTGTCCTTCACTGACACATTCACCTCACATTAACCTTGTTTATTATTAATATTTTGCCTGAAAGAAATACATGTCTTACTATTTAGTAAAATTTAATTTAATCAAATACTTTTATGTTTTGCAATAACCTTTTTAAACTTGCTCATAGTTTTTGATCCATTGATTAAAATTCATGTACCATTTTATAATGTTAATAAATATTTTCACTTCATAAACCTTGTTTATTTTATTTTTGATAAAAATCTATTTACAAGTAAATGTAAGTGATATTAATTTATATATTATAATTAATTTTAAAAAAGAACATATAATTTAAAATGCATATAATAAAATAAAGTATGTGCGTTATTTTATCATTCATCATTTGAAATTGAAGAGAAATTATGAAATAATTTCTCTTTTCAAATATTTTATAGAAAAAATATCATTTAATACAACAATTAAAATAAATACGAAAAGTGAGTGAAATTCTAGGAACAAATAACAAAAATTTTTTAACAAATTTTGCTTTTTAAGCTAATTTATTTTAAAATTTTCTATTTAAATATTCTCAAAACAACTTTTGTTTACGTTATTTATCTACAGGTTTTTAAAAATCATGTCAATTGTCACCGATAGATGGCAGAGCATTTTGGGGCTAAACTGACTTCCAGTTCTTATATGGGGAAAACAGTGAATGCGAGAGGCATTTAGTATGTAGGGGGTAGTGCCCTGGGAGGAATTTTTCCATTCCTTTATATTCTGTACTACATTTATGATGCTGCCATTTAGTAGTCAATAATGAAATTAAAACTTAAATACAAAAGAAGAGACTTCAACTTAACACCTTGACGGGCAGTGGGATGTATTATATTATTATCATCCCACCTAAGTTTAATTAAGATTCGCACCAGAAAATTTGAATTAAGTTTTACTTTTATAGCTTTGGGGAAAACAAAAAATTGCTTTTCCTTATTTTGAAATAAAATTTTTCCTTTGACTGATTTACCTTTGGAGAAGTAAAAAAAAAGACTCAGACTCATTTTTTAAAGTAAAAATATGAAACTTGCTGACGTGAGCTTTTGAAAAGATTTATAAGCAAACTGTGTTTTAATTTTTTTTCGTTCCATGCATTAGAATTCGATTTATAAACAATTATTTTCTCAGTACGACCTCTTTTTTTTTTTTTTTTTTTTTTTTCCTCTTGCTTGTTTGTTTGTTTCGAGTACTATCGCTTCGGGAAATTCAGTTCAAAATGCCCACTTTGACTGCATTTTTAAAGCTATATTCAGCCTTTATCAAAAAATCGACTCATACGGCTTATTATACAGTTTCTGAATAACAGAACCTGGCTATTGGATGCGTTTGAGAGCAAAAATGAGTTTAAAAATAAGTCAGAAAATATGCAGTTTGGATTTCAGTACACCCTTAAATAACATGGTTAAATAACACACATATGATTAAATAATATGGTTAAATAATACATATGATTATTATGTACCTGAATATCATGTACAGTCGTCGAAAAAAAAGTAAACACCCCCTACTAACTCCTCAACAAATTATCGTAGAAGAAAGTTACTGGTACCGAACGATTGGAAATAAAGTCTACTTTTAAATGGTGCATATAAAATTTGCTTAGGGGGCCCTCTACATATTAAAACGAACCATAACTTTGTTTTTTTCAATAGCAGTACACAATTCTGACAGCGTAAATGCTACACCCTTCAATTAGTCTAAAAACAAATTTTTATGCAATTCGTACCATAAGTTTCCGTGAAATTAATTATTTTAAAACGAGCGTATTTTAAGGGCTGTGTCCAAATTGAAGTTCAGTACTCGATTGTTAACCGAGAGAGCTCCCTTCTTGATCAAGGCACATTAAGCAGTCAATGAAGACTGTTAGATTACAGGATAGCATAAGAAATTTTAAAATATTTAGTCACTTCTATCATAGACGGCCCCTTAAACCATCATTTTGCCGTTTTTTAAGCATAATTTGAAAACTACTTGAAAGAAAAATGTGAAATTTTGGATTTCCATAAAGCAGAACTTAATAAATCTGAATCCATCAAAAAAATTGTAGGTTGCAATTCATAATTTTTTTTAATATTAATTTCATAATTCATATCAGAAAATTATAAAAATTGCAAATTCAACGTATTTATATTTGGGTATATTAGTAGTATTGCTACACAAAAAATTAAAACATTAGGATTATAATTTCAGAAGTTATAAATAAAAATATGAAAATGTAATTTAATTTAACATTAGAAGTATTAAATTTTGAATGTTTATAATTCAAAAACTTATCATTCAAATGACTTGAAATTTGGTTTCTAGGCATAGTTTGAACCACCAAAGATTTGAAATATCTCTTTAAAATTGGGTATTGCTATTGAAAAAAATGAAGTTTGGATTCGTTTAAATATGTAGATGCCCCCCTAAGCAAATTTTATATACGTCATTTAAAGTTAGATTTTATTTCCAATCGTTCGGTACCAGTAACTTTCGTCTACGATAATTTGTTGAGGAGTTAGTAGGGGGTGTTCACTTTTTTTTTCCACGACTGTACCTGGACAATGTACATTGTAATAATGAACCAAGGAATAATGTGCATTATGTACCAGGTACATAACGTACCCGTAATGGAAAGGAATAATGCAAAATAAAATTAAAATATGTATAGTCGCCCCCCCCCCCTCCAAAAAAAAAGGTAGAGAAAGGGTTATGTTGTTGGATAACTGCAAAAAAATGTGTAAGAATCTCAGGTGCTCCTTTGTAAAAACTTTTTTTTCGTATAAATGAAATACTATTCCAAGTATGTGTAAACCACGTCGAAAAAACCAGTGAAATATCGATGAATCACAAACTTTCAGTCGTAATTTGTAGGTCACAGTGGAAGGCCATATTGTGAATGCATTGGGAATTTTCCCGTAAATATAAAAGAAGCTGCATTTATCATCAAATAATTTATTAGACTTTACATATCAGCGAACAATTCCACCGGTTGCCCAGTTTTACCCATATTTCGGCCGTGTTATGTCTTAAGAATAGAATTAGGATGTTAACTTATTAGAGACACATATCGAATTGGAGAAAAACTCTCCCGGTGACATGGAATTATTAGGCAAGACAAAAAACGTACAAAATCTGCTCTCCAGGCCTATGTAACCTCTTTTAATACCGCGATGTGCTGACGTGCTTTACGAAGCGCCAACGAAATTCCAGTTAGGGGGAAGCCAGGGGGGTGGCGCACCTAGTGACTGATTGAAAAGAATGAACAAGGCGGGAAATAAAAAGTAAATAATTTAGAAGCGGGAATTACTTGCAAGGAATGCTGGGATATCGAATAATAATTTTAATAAAAATAAAAATGGTATTAAGAAACATTCTAAAGAAATAAAAATTTAATGTCTCAAAATATGAAGGAATGACATAAATTAGGGGGTCTTACAAAAAAGTGTTGCTTTTAACAGATTAAGGTTTTTAGAATAAGAAATGAAAGAATGCGCTGATTGAAGGCATGGGATTAAAATATAATTGATATTTAAGATGTTATTAAAAGACAGGGAAAAAAGGTAGATAATGTAAGAATTTAGAATAATTTAATTAAGGTATAAAATGACGAAATTTTTTTATTAAGTATTACATATTTTTTTTCTTCCAGTCTCCATACGAGCGAAAGAGTGCAATTATGACGAATTCGCTATCTGCATGAGAGATGTAAAGAGTTTACAAGGTGGAGACTTCAATATCGTCGGTGAAGAAGAGATGAAAGAAGTCTGTAAGTACGTATAGATAGATGTTTTGTTTCAAACTATAGATTTCATAATTTATAACTTAATCAACTGGAAAATCATTATTAAATCAAAAATGAGCAACCAAATGTAAATCGTGCTTTTGACATAATTTGGCCAGACTAGAGTCTTGCGTGGGTCAGGTTATATCCGACCCTAACCCAAATATTCTATTTAGTCAAGCCGAAACCCAACTCTGAATCAGACAAAAAAGTTTCGTTCTTTATTACTTTAATATAATTATGGAATAGTAGTCTTCGATTACATCTCTTATTATCAACTTAATTTTTTTATGTTGGAAAATAAATATTCACTTATTGATATTCAAAACTATAGTTTTTTTCCCATCTGAAAAAATATTCTTGACTTTTTTAAAAATCGGGTCAACCCGAAACCGATCATCAAAATGTACTCCAAAAAGAATAGGAAAGTAACAGCGCAATTTATTGCGAAGGCTCGATATAGCACAGTAAAAGGTAAAATTAGAGGTAAGGAAATCGCACTTACCTTCTTTTACTCGATCGTCCAACGTGGCACTTAGATAATCCATTGACGTGGGATGGTCTTTGAGGTCATTATGTCTTTAATCCTTTAATTTATTGAGAAAGTGTTATCTAGCCTTCTATGTAAAAATATAATAATTATTAGTGTTTTTCTTAGTTTCATTGTTTAAGTATCAGGACAGTATTAAGTTTAAGTAAAAATTTATGCAAGTTGAATGTTTCGTTTTTCTGGAGCATACATTTCACTCCTCTCTATTTGAGGATTACAGCACAGAATGAGAAAATATATCTTTTGAGAGGATTAATATTTGAAGGTATTTTTTCTTTCATTTAGCGCGTTGAAAGATGTTACTAATCTGAGGAGATTATTTTCCTATCACAATTGGCAATTGATAAGTTTTCTCTTAAATAAATTAAAATGTAAGTATATTAAGTTTGAAGTAATCAAATTGTATTACAATACGTTATATACCAAATTTTGTAATGCTTTAAAATTAACCTAACATAAGTTACTTAAAGAATTGTAATAATGCAGAATCGAAATTAAAATTGACTTTTCAATGCTTCACTTATTAAATTACTTATTAAATGTATTGCTTATTAAATTAGCCAACGTGTTTATGTTAATGGAAATTCATAAAAAAAAAAAAAAAATAGATAAACTGATCTTAAAGTTTCAAATCAAGCTGTAATATGTATTTTTTAACAATAATACATCAAACACAATATCATAGTACATTATTACATTGTCTATTTATGTAAGGGTGCGGAGAAAGTATTAATAATAAAATCAATCTCTACTACAACGCAATAGATACAATTATTTCAATAATTTTTATTAAGTAAGTTTAACAACTAAATAACAATTGATATTCTATCATTCATTTTCCATTCGTTCTCCTTTTGCCTTGATACACTCGTGGAGACGGCGGCGTGGTGTGCGCCACAAGTAGTTTGCATCAGGACCGTTCCATTCACGCGTCAGAGCAGCTTTTAAAGAAGCGATATTCTTATGAAGTTTAGCACAAGCTCTTGCTTGCCACACTCCCCATACTGAGTTACCAAGTGGATTCAAATTCGGACTATTTAGTGGCCAGTCTTGAGAAGAAATGAAATCGCGAAGATTTGCTTGGCACCACTGTTGCGTTTGGCGAGCCTTATGGCTGGTGCTGAATCTTGTTGGAATACATATGGATTGTTTCCAAAATGAGAATTTAGCCATGGAAGGACCTCCTTTATCAGAATATCGTTCAGATAATTGTTCTGATTAATCTTGACCCCAAAATCAACAAAAACCAAAGAGGATTTCCCATTGCTTCTCATTTCATTTCTTCTCAAGACTGGCCATCGAATAGTTCGGATTTGAATCCACTTGATTACTCAGTGTTGGCAAGATCTATACAACTACCGCCTTCGTGTCGGCCAGTGGTCAGTGGGTCCCCGGAATGCTCAGGGCCCTCCGGCCCTCCTACATCTGAATTTACAAACCCCACTTTCTCACAAGACCCCTGGGCCCCCACACGAAGATCCTGCAGCTGTCCCATAAAACATGAGGTCATAAAAGTCCCTCTTTTGTAGCAAAACTGTCAAATTCTTTACTTTACTCTCGTAATCTAATACATACAGATAGTCACTGGCAATTAAGCTTTCCCTTTAGCAAAACACTTGCCTGGGAAAATACTTAATGCTCTTGGTACCCATCCTTAGTAAAATAATAATAATGTACTAATAGATGCATACATAAAAACAATAATACTGTACATTGAAAAAACTTGAATTAAAAAATTAATCAATTAGATAAAATAATCACTTAGATAAATATATACATAGATGATATCGACAAGAAACTTATTCATATATATATATATATCTTTTTCCTTCAAAAAATAGTTCTAAATATTCAAAATGTTGAAATCATGCCAACACTATGGGGAGTTTTGCAAGCAAGAGCCTGTGCTTAACCTCATAAGAATATCGCTTCTTTAAAAGCTGTTCTGATGCGTGAATGGAACGGTCTCGATGCGGAATTCTTGCGGCGAACCGTGGATGCCTTGCCGCGCCGTTTCCGCGAGGGTATCAAGGCAAAAGGAGACCGAATCTAAAATGAATGATAGAATATCAATTGTTACTTAGTTGTTAAACTTACTCAACAAAAATTATTGAAATAATTGTATCAATGGCGTTGTAGTAGAGATTGATTTTACTATCAATACTTTCTCCGCACCCTGTATATTGGATTTTTAAAATAGTTGGCTGTGGACTTCTTCCAATTTTATCATTTAACGTACGTTTCGATTAGTAAGATAATATCGCGGAATTAATTAAGGGGAAGATCTACATCTACTTCTTCGGCTTAGAATTAATTTTAAGGGAAGGTTCTACTTCTTTTGCTTAAAATTAACGTGATTTTTACGCTTTTTTCCAGTTTTAAAGAAAATAGATATCACCTTAGGACTTTTTAATTATATTTAGTGACCTTTCACTTATATATTTAATTTTTTTTTGTGTAAAAAACTGAATTGAAGTTCTGTGCGACGGGGAGTAGCTGCAGTTGTGCGTCGCGGACTTAAATTTGGGCGACTATTTTTCTCCATAAGCATCCGGAATAAAGTTAGTCCCTAATTATGAAAGGGCATTAAATTATCTAGATCTTATATCAACAATTAGTTTAAAAAGTTGATTTTTTGGTAAAATGGCGTTCATTTGAATCAAAAGAAGAAAAAAAAATCGCCCTTTTTATTTTGCTTTTTGTGAGCTCGAAAAAATAATTAATGAAAATTATATTTTTTAAGCTCCATATTGTATAAGCTCCAGCAAAAACGATTAACCTTTTTTTTTTTCTTTTTTTTTTTTCTTTTTTTTTAAGGAAGGGAATTGGTCTAATAGTCCCCGATAAAAAGGTCGCCTTGGTTGAAAAACATGATTTCGAGAAAAACAAGTTTAACCTCTTCGCTCCCTGGGTCCCCAAACGGGGACCTCTGTTCTTTTCCGTATGAAAACTAAAATGTCCAATTTTTTTACATTTTCACATTATTTCTCAATAGCTGAATGTTTTTTGTGTTCAAAACAAACGAATAAATGGCAGCATGTAAGCTGATTCCCGCATAAAATAAATGTTATTTTCATCTGAGTTTGCAAAATAGCTAAAAATGCCCAAAACACAGTATGAACAAGAAAATGAGAAATTTTCATAAGTATTTAACTTAAATGTTTTTCAATAAAAAATTTTGGGAATTTGTAGATTATTTGCTTATTTAATGCTCTTAAATTTGTGATACGTTAATTTAGGTTAATGATTATTAAATTGAGGTTTTTAAGGTGGTTTGTAGTTTCAGATCCATATTTTTTAACCTAAATTACTAAGAGCCTAAAGAATCAATATCAGAAAAGATATTTTTCTGTCATTTACGATATCATTTCGTTTGGGAAAAACCAGTGAATAAGCATTTGTATTATTATTTTAGCTTCTGAACTGAAGAGGTTAAAGTTTTACAACAGTGTTACGTTCAATTTGCGGAGTTACGTTCAACGAGAAAAAAAAGATTATGAGAAATTGGAATATCACGAAACCGCTTTAGGGTAACAAACCTACACAATTGACGGATGCAAAGAATGTAAAAAAGAGAAAAATCGAAAAATTTGACCCTTAGAAGTGGACTTCCTCTCCCCCCTTAACCACAATAATCAAGAGAAACCTGTACTTATACTACATTTCCATACGTACTTGAATAAGAATATAAACTGTTTAGGGGAAAGTACGGTAATGACGCCCAGCGGGCAATCCCGCTCACCCAAATATCTCTAAACAGAATAGAATTGAAAACGTGCGATCCGTACCGGCACCTAACGAACTTCATCCTAAGTTCCCAGTAAGGATATAGTGCCAGCCGGTAGGAAAGTATCTTTGTGTCCTCACGTTATTAGTTTGAAGTTGTTTTAGAATAAAATTCTACATCTAACTTGAAGGTAAGTGTACACCCTTATTATCAAATGTTAATTTACTCATTATTTCTAAAAAATATATATACATTTACCTGTACGTTCATTCTTTTATTTATTTTTGTAGTGCTTTGTTACGCCAACTATAAATAACTGCAACTTAAATGATGTATTCAAATTTTGAGCGCAACTACCCTACCATGTCGGGCATTACCGCTCAATTCATTGTTAATTAAATAAAACGATTAAAAAAAAACTAAAACTTTTATGCAGATTAGTTGATTGCAATCTGTTCTTTATGCTTTGGAGTTATACTTTATTAATAAAACATTGATTTTTTGTGTAAATTTGACTAGCTATTCATGTTTTCCCTTAAGTGAGCTTCATTCCCCTACTTTCACCTCCTTTATTACATCCATTTAGATTTCATCATAATTAATTTTTAAACTATAAAAATGTTCTGATGTACAACATTTTTTTTCGCCTAACAAACAGCTCTAAAATGGAAACCATCCAGTGTGCGAGTGATTTCATCCAAAACTGCATGAAACCTGGAGAGAGAGATATATACGAAGCTACCACAGGCGGAAGACTGAAAGTAGTCGAAGAGATGTGTACAGACGGATCTCAAATAAACCAAGGTAAGACCCGACAAAACTGTGGAAAAATATCTGAGTGGATCCACTCTCTCGGAACACTGAAGCATGTTTTTTTTGTTTTTTTTTTTAAGTAGAAAGAATTTTTATACACAGGAAAGGGGCTGTGCATATACAGTGAAACCTCCCTGTGCGACCATCTCCCTGAACGACCATTTTTTCATGGAACGAAATTTATTCCCATAAGCTCAATACTAATTTTACCTCTATTCAGGGGACCACCCCAGTTGAATTCCCTCCATGAGCGACCCATTTCTTTGAAGAAAATGAAACAAATTCCTGTTTTTCCTGATCGCTTGAAGAAGGTTTTATTAGAATAATAATTCCGAAGAGCGCATTATATCAAACTTCTCAACTAAGTTTAGAATTTTTATTTATTCCAGTAACTTTTAAGTGTTTAAACCCCTGTGTGCCTTTTCAGGCAATGAATTTAACTCTGATGACAAAGTAAGGATGACGGTTAATAAACTCCCTTGCCCTAATCTGGGTGGAAACTCTCAAAGATATAGGTAAATTAATGAAATCATGAAATCGTCATAATCTGTCCCCGTCCAAAAAAAAAAAAAAAAAAAAAAAAAAATACATTTATTTATTGAACTTTGAAAGGACTTGGAAATAAAAGTTATAGAAGTTAAAACCGTAAAATCAAAGCAAACGTCAATATATTCATTTTTTAAACTTTGCAGTAATTAACTTTTGTTTTGATACTTAAATTTTCATATTTTTTTCCTAATGTGAAAATTAAATTTTAGTAACATTAATTGTTACCTTTTTTCAACAATTAAATCTAGATTTAAACATGACCTCCATTAAGAGACCACCTCTCGGAGCGACCGGAACGGAACGTGATCGCTTTAGGGAGGTTTTACTGTATAACTTATCAATTTAGGGGGAAGGGGAGTCTGGTACATGATATCGTAAGATATCTCTCGGGGGAGGGGGCATATGTCTTTTAATATCGTTATCATTTTCGATCCAACCAAAATTTTCTGTTTTTATTTGTAATTTGTTCTTTACATCAAAATAGCCTGTTATCGTTTTTTTTAGGGTTTCGTTCATCTGACGAAACCCTATTCGTCTCGCTCCTCTGTCTGTCTGTCCGTCTGTCTGTCTGCCTGTCCGTCACAGAGCCCGTTCTCAGAAACTATACATGTTGGAGATATGAAATTTTGGGTACTTATAGCTGAGCACCTCACATCATACGACAAATCATAAAATTTTGAAAAAGTCGTACATTTAACCCTTTGGGCTCCCGCATGTGTATTTTAAACAATTCTTTCTAAGTGAGCTCCTAATTATGTTGGAGACATGAAATTTCGGGTACTTATAGCTGAACACCTCACATCATACGACAAATGATAAAATTTTGAAAAAGTCGTACATTTAACCCTTTGGGCTCCCGCATGTGTATTTTAAACAATTATTTCTAAGTGAGCTCCTAATTAGTTTGGAGACGTGAAAATTTGCATACTTATAGCTGAACACCTCACATCAAATGACAAATCATAAAATTTTGAAAAAGTCGTACATTTAACCCTTTGGGCTCCCGCATGTGTATTTTAAACAATTATTTCTAAGTGAGCTCCTAATTAGTTTGGAGACGTGAAAATTTGCATACTTATAGCTGAACACCTCACATCAAATGACAAATCATAAAATTTTGAAAAAGTCGTACATTTAACCCTTTGGGCTTTCGCATGTGTATTTTAAACAATTCTTTCTAAGTGAGCCCCTAATTATGTTGGAGACATGAAATTTTGGGTACTTATAGCTGAACACCTCACATCATACGACAAATGATAAAATTTTGGAAAAGTCGTACATTTAACCCTTTGGAGTCGCGCATGTGTATTTTAAACAATTCTTTCTAAGTGAGCTTCCTAATTAGTTTGGAGACGTGAAATTTTGCATACTTATAGCTGAACACCTCACATCAAACGACAAATCATAATTTTTTTGAAAAAGTCGTACATTTAACCCTTTGTGCTCCCACATGTGCATTTTAAACAATTCTTTCTAAGTGAGCCCCTATTTAGGTTGAAATTTTGCATACTTATAGCTCAACACCTCAGATCTCACGTCAAATAATAAATTTTGAAAAAGTTTTATGTTTAACCCTTTCAACTCCAGCTTGTGTATTTTAAGCCATTCTTTCTAACTGAGCCCCTAATTAAATTGGAGATTTGAAATTTTGCATACTTATTGCAGAACACCTGAGGCCAGGCGACAAATCATAAAATCTTGAAAAAGTCTTACGTTTAACCCTTTGAGCTACCACATATGTATTTGAAGCAATTCTTTCTAAGAGAGCCCCTAATTAAGTTGGTGGAATGAAATTTTGCATACGTATAGCTGAATGCCTCAGACCACACGACAAATCATAAAATTTTCAAAAAGTCATATTATTTACCCCTCCGGGCTCTAACTTGTGTATTTTAAGCAATTTTTCTAACCTGCGCCCTTTTAACCCAGGGAGAAATTTTCCAACTTTTGCCGACACCCCTTTGACCATTCTTTCATATTATGCACCATAGCCTTACATATTTTAGTTCCATTTTTTCCCGCCAGGCGCGCCTACTTATCTCGGGTGCTATGGGCCCAATCCCCTCGACTAATATATCTACGGATAGTATGTAAAACGGATTTTCGTTCGGATACAGGTTTGTTTAGAATCAAGTGCGCCCCCTGGTTTTGAAATATGGAACTAACAGATTTTTCAAAAGGATAAAGTGTTTTGAAAGGAATATTAAACGAAACCCTCTGTGCGATCTGTGATCACACTTACCCACTTGTTTAGTCTGTTTTCTATTTTGATGAAAAAGCAAAGATATTATTAAAATCCTTAAATTATTATAAAGTTACTTAGTTCCAAAACGTGGAATACCGCAAAATTTGGCATTCCTCTTCTATCATATGTGTATGAATACATAATCCGCTATTCGAGAAACTAGATCCAAAGTACAGTAAAGCCCCGATTATCCGCGATGCGGTTTATCCGCAAAGCGATTTTTTTTTTTTTATTATTCAAGCCAACAGCAAGAAAAATACACTAAGCCCTACTAATAAATATAAACAGAAAAATTCATGTATTCGAAAGTAATAGAAGAATTTATCTAGATTACGTTGCCATGTTTAAAATATCAGATATAAAGTCTTCATGTCTTTTCTTGATTTTAACAAAACGTAAACACAGCAATTTAAATATTTAACAATTAAATAAGACTATTATGATAAATTCCAGGAAAACATATCAAGAATAGCTTCATTTTTGACATAGAAAAGGTGTTTCCAAAGCAAAAAGCAAAAACAAGTGACTGATTTTTAAAAAAAGGTGTAACTCAATACTTTTTGTACAGTATGTATGGCATTGTTTCTTGTTTACTGTTCTTTATTTTAGTGATTTAGATGTAAAGCAAAGATTTATGCTGTACTGTGTATATGTATGTATATGAAACGTTTTATTATGTTTTTTGTACACTAAAACATAGTTTTTTCAAAACAATGCTGAGCATTCAGGAGGAAGTGCACATGATTCATTTATCGGCGACGTTTGCTTACGAGTGAACACACCTTCCAGAAAAACTCTACTTTTAATATTATTGCAACCGGATCTGATAACTTTCATATTTGCGAAATCTGGGATATGGTCGGTATCTAAAGAATGCTGTACAATTTTAGACTGTAGGCTTCCAGATTTGTAGGCACGTTTATGTTCGGCAAGGCGAATGGCGCAAGTACGACCAGTTTCGCCGATATATACTGAGTCGCAATCTTTACATGGGATACTGTAAATTGAACCGATTCTTAGTAAGGAGGCAATTTTAGGTTTAGATTTGCAAAGTAAATTTTTCAAAACATTTTGTGGCTTGAATGATGTACAGATATTATGAGACTTTCATAATAGCGAAATCTGGGATATGGTCGAATTAAGTCACTAAATATCTTCTTTTATTCTTTTTAGAACTTTAATCCACAGAGCTAAAAGTTATTGTAATACTGATGCAGCCTTCCAATTTGAAAAAAAACATGATATTTAGTGACTTAATTCAAAATGGCTATCCTTTAAGATGGTTAAAAAGGATTTTGTCTGAGCATCGCGTGTCATCCTCTGTAATTTGTAAGGCTCCCGCAATTTACATATCTCTACCATACAACAAATATCTTTCTGAAAAAATTTCTAGCCTTTTGAAGTCTCATAATATCTGTACATCATTCAAGCCACAAAATGTTTTGAAAAATTTACTTTGCAAATCTAAACCTAAAATTGCCTCCTTACTAAGAATCGGTTCAATTTACAGTATCCCATGTAAAGATTGCGACTCAGTATATATCGGCGAAACTGGTCGTACTTGCGCCATTCGCCTTGCCGAACATAAACGTGCCTACAAATCTGGAAGCCTACAGTCTAAAATTGTACAGCATTCTTTAGATACCGACCATATCCCAGATTTCGCAAATATGAAAGTTATCCGATCCGGTTGCAATAATATTAAAAGTAGAGCTTTTCTGGAAGGTGTGTTCACTCGTAAGCAAACGTCACCGATAAATGAATCATGTGCACTTCCTCCTGAATACTCAGCATTGTTTTGAAATTTTATACTTTATTTAATTTTAACTGCTAGTAATTTTTAACTGTAAACATGATATATAGTTTTCTGTCATTTGAATGTTATTTATTGCACTGATGAGGGGCTAAAAATTAGCTCGAAACGTTTGCTGTTTGAAACGTTTGCTCGAAACGTTTCCTGTTCGAAACGTTTGTTGTTTGTATTAAATGTATTTATGTAATTTTTACTTGTATGTCTGATGAGTTGTAATATATATTTTATTTTTAAATCGTATATCAGACGCTAAACAATGATTATTTATTTTAACACTGATTATCTTCAATCATATAATTAACTCTTTTTTTTTTTCACTACCTTTATCATCTGAGCTCTTCAATGATCATTAATACGCTGTCCTCTTTCCTTGGAGATTTTCAGTATAGAATCAGTCGCAAAATGGTATAAAAAAATGGATAAAGGCTGTTTTATAAATCCAAACTGGTACATTTTCTAATTCATTTTTGTTCGTAAATCCATCAAATTGACAGGTGCTCTTATTAAGAAACTATTTAATCGCACTGGGTTTTTTTTTTTTCGTTAAAAGCAGAAGATTTTTCCGAAAATGCTACCAAAGTGGACGTTTGAGTCGAATTTCTGGGGCAAAAGCGCAGAAATGGAAAAAGCAGATAACTACGGATCTAATTCATTTATCGGAAAAGGAAAAAATATTTTGATGAAAAATCACTCCAATTATCATGCCTGCAAGTCTCATGCTTTTACGTTTAAAAATGAGTCAGTAAACGTGACAGAAAGTTACGCATTATCGAACGGTGAAAGCTATTTTTTCGAGAATCGCCTTAAATACCTAATCCGTCGGCCGAACTTTTACAGTGTGACAGCATGAGAATAATTTGCAGGATGAGGCAAACCACAGGCCTTTATTTACAGTTTCACAGCAACGTATAAAACATCAGAAAAAGTTGAATTTATAGAAGCGAATACACAGAATTAAAAGTTTATAATAAGTCCCGTTCTCAGAATCGTCCGATTCTACGCGTGGGTTCTTGGGCCGAGTACAAACTGTAGATTAATTTTCAATCTTCTATCTCAGTTGAGACGTCCGTCGAGTTTTATCTTCTGGACGCGAACCTGTCCTTCCAAATACCGGACAGCCTATGCCTTCGGAAAAGCACAGAAAACAACTGCTCTTCAGCAGGTTGCAAACCAAAAATCCTCGAAAAGCCCTTAAGAACAGTCGCATATATATATATACTTTGTTATTAACTGGTCTGAAGCGGCAACTCAAGTACCATGAGATTTATTATATTAAAGCTGTCTAAAATACTGTCAGAGTTAATGTCTTTGTTTAAGTTATGTCTTTTATACTGTCGGATGGCGAGTTCTGAGGTGGAATTGATTTGAGGTTTAATTGGTATGTTAAATATTTTTATGATACACAACTTGCATCGGTTTCGTATGAGAGGGGGGGTATTTAGTTTTAACACCTGTGTCTATTGACAATGTTCTATTGAGTAAAGATAGGCAAGACTTTGCAACAGAAATCTATACAGTTCTTGCGACAGTGGTCAATAACATATTCGCGCAATGTGTTCTTCACACACGCACACATACAAATCATGATTACAATACTTTTCTTACACAATGTGTTCGGAAATAATAAAGGTTTATTGGTTAATTTTCTTTTTTTTTTCGGACATCTCTGTTAAAATACTTGCATAATCAAAAGATAAATGATTACGGTGAAAACAAAAATTTAATTATAGGTAAAACATACTGTCGCTTACAAAAGTGAGCGAACAATTAGAAATTTCAGCATTATCGTATAATTAAAATGAGCTAAAAGAATATATATAAGGATTTCTACTATTATAATTAATTTTTATCTCTCCGTTTTTATATGTTGTGTGTTTTTTTCTGGAATAAAAAATAATTGATTCTTATCCTTTAAAGACACGGATGGCTTGCTAGTGAAAAGAAAGTTGCGAGCAGTTGTTAATTTTTCCCGAATCGGTTTGAATTTGATCGGCTCTAATGTTTACGGTTTCTCATCCCAATTTTTGAAAAGAGGATCCAGAATATTGTTTCAGATGACAAAACTATGTATCTGAACATGAATTAGTATATATATATATATATATATATATATATATATATATATATATATATATATATATATATATATATATATAAGCTCAAAAAAAATCAAAAGTAAAACTAAAAGTAAAATATAAAAATAAAAATAAAATTCATGCGATAAGCGCTACAGCTGCATATAACCACACAGATTATATATAGCACATTATGTTTTAAATGCGTTTGTCAGACCCAGAATCCTGCACCATAAATAAAGTAAGTATAACCATAAAACATCCAAGAAATTTAAACAGATATAACCTGAACAAGATAAAACAACAAAAGGCTGTGGCCTCTTCAGCGGTGGGCATTTTAGAAAGCACAGCAATGTTTCAGATTAATTACAATTTACAACAAACTATTATTCAGTAGTGGCAGTGGGTTTCGGCCAGAGTGTCGCAAAGCATAAATCAAATGCATAAAAACAATTGAAAGCATATAGCGAACACTCCCCCACCGGACCCGACGCCACAATAAACAGTGCATCTCGAAGATACAACTGATTCAGAACGTATGTATAATGTATACTGAAACAATAAAATTATTTTACCCAAATCCGAGCAACACAGCCACAAAAAACAATAATTAAATTCCAGTGATCCTTAATCTGTCCATAAACGTTCCATGTCTGTTGCCACACAATTGCAGACATCTTTGTAAAACCGTCCAAAAAAGGCTTTAAGTTATACAAATCATTAACTGTCAATAGGATAGCAACTCCTCAAAAATGAAGACTGTCTGTAAAACTAGTATATTTATTAATGAAATTCAAACGTATATTGTTTTTATAATACAAAATGCTGGTTAAATTAAAAAGTTCTTTAAAAAATAAATTTTTATTCGAACAGAGTTTATAGTAGCGAAAAATCTGACCTATTATAATATTGACGTAAACGCGTTTATGGATATTTGAACTCCAATTAACTAAATGGTTAACTTCAAAATTAAAGTTATCCCGTTTATTATAAATTGATATGTGTATACCGTTTGAAATGTTTATTTTCAAATCAAGTTAATCAGCAGCACTATTATTTTCATTTGTTTTTTTTCAAAACCAGCATATCAGGATAAATGTTACATGATATCCCCAAAAAATCGCGATCACAGTTCAAAATTATCAAATCATCGATATATCTGAAAGCCAGAAAATTAACATCGTTATTGACACTACAAAATTGAAATTCATAATAAAATAAAAATAAGTTAGCTGCCGTTGAAGAATAACTTGTTCCCATTCCTATTCCATTATTCTGTAAATATATATTTGAACCTGTATAAACATAGTTGTTATATAAACAAAAATTACATAATAATTTAAATAAATTAAAATCTAAATCGGTGTCAGCTATAATTAAATCGACAACTTTTAAAAGGACATCATTTAACCCTGCAATAGGAATATTTGTGAAAAGATTCTCAAAATCATATGTCTGGACACTTTGTATATCATCTTTAATTAGTTCATTCCTGATCTCATAACTGTTCAAAATAATCCAATACATATTACTATCTTTATACTTAAATTTTAGTATATTTAAAATCTTTTTTAACATTTCCTCAAATTTGCGATTAAATCCGTTTCCAATGCTGTTTACATTACTACAAATAAATCTGTACTTAATTGGTATCTTATGAAATTTAGGTGTTACGAAAAGAAAAGGAAATGACAATTTTTTTACTTTAGGCAGAGGAATATTAACCTTTTTTGAAAAGGCCAAATGTTTCTTAATCAGTGTCTGAATAGTAGATTTATACAAACTGTAGGTGACATTATTGTTAAGCTCAGTAAATATCATATTAGCATAATAGCTTTTTCAAATAACTGCAAAATTGTTAGATGCTTTATCGACTGAACAAAAAACAAAGGTATTTTTCAATTTCGATATTTCCTTCTCTAAATTTGCATTTATTCTATGGTAAGTGTAATTAGAAGAATCATTCATATATTTTATTTGAAATGATTTAAAATCATCCAATATTTTAAATTTCCATTCATTGAAAAGGGGGATAGGTTTATTGAATTTGTAACTTAAATTGAGTATAAACATATGTAATTCAGATTTGAATAGATTGAAAGATTTTTTTAAATTAATCTTCTTGTTTAATCTAAATTTAGTACCGCATTTCATTAATTGTTTCAATTCATCGTTGGATATAAAATCAAGGTCACCTGTAACTATATGCTTTGCATTTTTATCGTAAAAGGATGATTTCTGAAAATTCCCACAGCAGTTCCATTTGCAGGGTTAAATGATGTCCTTTTAAAAGTTGTCGATTTAATTATAGCTGACACCGATTTAGATTTTAATTTATTTAAATTATTATGTAATTTTTGTTTATATAACAACTATGTTTATACAGGTTCAAATATATATTTACAGAATAATGGAATAGGAATGGGAACAAGTTATTCTTCAATGGCAGCTAACTTATTTTTATTTTATTATGAATTTCAATTTTGTAGTGTTAATAACGATGTTAATTTTCTGGCTTTCAGCTATATCGATGATTTGATAATTTTGAACTGTGATCGCGATTTTTTGGGGATATCATGTAACATTTATCCTGATATGCTGGTTTTGGAAAAAAACAAATGAAAATAATAGTGCTGCTGATTATCTTGATTTGAAAATAAACATTTCAAACGGTATACACATATCAATTTATAATAAACGGGATAACTTTAATTTTGAAGTTAACCATTTAGTTAATTGGAGTTCAAATATCCATAAACGCGTTTACGTCAATATCATAATAGGTCAGATTTTTCGCTACTATAAACTCTGTTCGAATAAAAATTTATTTTTTAAAGAACTTTTTAATTTAACCAGCATTTTTGTATTATAAAAACAATATACCTTTGAATTTCATTAATAAATACACTAGTTTTACAGACAGTCTTCATTTTTGAGGAGTTGCTATGCGATTGACAGTTAATGATTTGTATAACTTAAAGCCTTTTTTGGACGGTTTTACAAGGATGTCTGCAATTGTGTGGCAACAGACATGGAACGTTTATGGACAGATTATGGATCACTGGAATTTAGTTATTGTTTTTTGTGGCTGTGTTGCTCGGATTTGGGTAAAATAATTTTATTGTTTCAGTATACATTACACATACGTTCTGAATCAGTTGTATCTTCGAGATGCACTGTTTATTGTGGCGTCGGGTCCGGTGGGGGAGTGTTCGCTATATGCTTTCAATTGTTTTTATGCATTTGATTTATGCTTTGCGACACTCTGGCCGAAACCCACTGCCACTACTGAATAATAGTTTGTTGTAAATTGTAATTAATCTGAAACATTGCTGTGCTTTCTAAAATGCCCACCGCTGAAGAGGCCACAGCCTTTTGTTGTTTTTTCTTGTTCAGGTTATATCTGTTTAAATTTCTTGGATGTTTTATGGTTATACTTACTTTATTTATGGTGCAGGATTCTGGGTCTGACAAACGCATTTAAAACATAATGTGCTATATATATATATATATATATTCTGTTCATTTTTTTATGTTTGATGGTAATTTGTTTTTGTTTTTTTTTTTTGTTTTTGTTTTTTTGTTTAATGGTCATACATATATATATATATATTATATATAATTTATTTTATGTTTTAGTATATTGCTATACATTATTACCAATGTTATAAAATTATTTAAATTCTCCGTATAGATTAATTGGGTAGGGTAGCAACATAAATTGCATGCATTAATATGCTATTTATATTCTAATAACTTGATATTATATTATAGTAAATATAGTAAAATTAGTTATAGTAAAATTTCATTATAGGCATGTGTATTTATTTTTTATGATACATAGTATCTTAAGAATAATAATGTGGTTAATCTAATAGCATTTATATTTATTTAATATTTTTCTGAATAATGATATATATTATGGTAATATTTATTTATTAGGATATGTTGGGTAATGCAGATGTTAAAATTAGAGTGCATTAGTTTCAATATGGTTACTAAGCTGCCTTTATTTAAATTTATGAAAAATTAATTACTAGAGATATAATATTTTTTTCATTACAACTAAATATAAATATATAATTGGACAGTAAAATGAATAATAATTATAAAATTGGCTAAATATTGCTAAAAATAGAAAGGGAATGGAAAGGAAAAGGAAGGGAAAGGAAAGGAGGGAGGAATGGAAGAAAAACCATTAATTTATTTATTCAATTAATGTGATTTTTGATTGTTTTTTTTTCTCTTTTAAAAATTGGAAATTGTAAAAGAAAAAAATGGAAGCTTATGTATATAGATCAAAATACTATTAGATTTACATAATAGATGGCAGCACCAAAAATTAATTTATAAAGCGTTTATGGATTTTAACAGAGTAATATTCTTTCATTTTTTTTTATTAACACTAGATGGCAGTATTGCCAAATAATAGCGATCATGTAAATTAAGAGATTTGGGAATTTTTTCGTTTAGTTAAATAAATTTAAAAGTGTCAATAGGTAATTTAAATACTAATATTGAAATGATTTTCTATTTATATTAATTAAATGCATTTATCAAGGTTTTTTTTTAAATAGAATAACTGCAACCATTAGATATAATATTTGTTTTAACTTAACTGCAAAAATAACCTTAGAGTTATAGCGGTAAAGTACAACATGTGCAGGTGAGAATTTGGATTAAATAATGTGGGGTTATATAGGGTAAGCTGAGTAATATTACTTTATTTCATTTATACAAGATAATATAAATTATTTAATAGGTTATATTGTTTTTTTTCATGTCAAGGCATTTAATATTATTTTGTTTTCATTTTGGTCATGTGGTCGTTTGGGTACAGGGGAAAAAACATTTCAGCTTTTAGCTTCTTTTCTCTACAGAAAACGACTGCCTTGCTTACATATGGGAATTCTGTACCCTTGATGAAGTAGTTCAATATATAAGCATTTCATTTATTTCCACCGGTATCCATATATTTCTTTTTTTCTTCCATTTTAATACTCATAAGATAGTACAAGGGACTATACTTTTAACATTAAATCTGGTATATATATATTTTCATTTCTGTTATTTAATTTCTGCTATTTTTTACTATGTTTTTGGAATCTATGTTAAGTGTGTTTGGGGGGTGGGGGGGGGGGCTGTATTTGTTAATGTCATTTTATTCATAATTTCACAGTTTTTGTTGGTGGTCGGTAATGTTTATTTAATGGTTATATATATATATATATATATAACCTCCTGAGACCCAAGCAAAATATAATGTATATATATATATTTTTAATATGAGTTTTTTTCAACAAATAGGCATCAAAAATTATGTTTTTAAAGAAATTAATAAATTTCGATTTTTTAATTTTGTTTTGCAGCACATACATCTAAATGGATGTTCAGGCCATAACTCCCTTTAAAATAATTTAAAAAATGCTAAAAGTATGGGAAAGAATAGAATTTATTATAAAGAACATAAGGCAAGTATTAACATCTGCTATTAAAATTGAAAAAAAAAAAAAGTTTAAACAAATTAAAATAACATAAAAACAAACTTACCAGCAGAACGTAGAATTCCAACATGACTAATTTATTACGCCATTTTGTAAACAAAGTAGTTACCGTTGCCAAAATCCAAAAGCTGAATGTTGATTTTTGGTTCATACATTACCATGACAAACTGGTTTTAGATTGCTATAATGAAATTTAACGCAATAGAAGGAGAAAGCAAAACATCCTTTCAAATGGATGCCAGGTCTCAGGAGGATATATATATATACATATATACAGGGTGATTCATAAATATCGAAACAATAGGCTATTTTCTTAAATATTGCCCCTAAACCCATACTTCCAATTGCAAAATTTCATAAAAAAAGGTGCAAAATTTAATGACATAAGTTACAACTCCATAGGGCGTCTATTTGAAAAAATACGAAAATTAAATTTTTATACGGCCCCCGTAGTGTAAAAATTCCAATCAAGAAAACTTTCCTTATCCATTTCTGAATTAAGCACAAAAAATTGCATCTCCATACCTGAAAAACTAGCAGAGTTATGGCCGTTTAAATAATTCATCAGGTTTTAAGGGATTAGACACAAATTGAAATGCGTGCAATCGAAGAAACAATTTTAGTTTAAGAGTTCTAGGAAACATGTAAAAAATATATTTGTTGAGCTAGAATTTTGATTTTTTTTTTCTTTTTTTGTGATGGTTAACCGTATAATTTACAAAGTCACATCCTAATATTTCGCATAAAGTTTTTTAAAAATTTAAATGTTTAGTATTTTTTTAAGCGGATTTAATTTAAAATCTTTATAACTCGAAACATTATTCATCGGATTTCAAATTTTTATCATTTAATTAAAGAGGAAAGTATATATTTTAGGAATATATACTTATATATTTATTGATTATATATATTATATGAGGAATATATTTTAGTTTTGTTTCAGGAATTTTTTTACTTTTCATTTTAAAAATATTAAAAATATTTGCTTATATGTAACTTATTTTTTAAAAAATCATATTTTCAAAAGTAAATTTTTTTTCAATTTGCTGAAACAAAATTAATGCAAAATAATCAAAAAAGACATGTTCCAAGTTTGCACCTTTTTAATTTACGATTAAAAAAGCATCATGCAGAAAAACGCATTTAAAGTTTTAAACATTGATTAGCTCCTAATATAATATTTAAATGCATTTTAAAAAATTGCCCATGAAAAAGTCACTTCTTTCGGTAGCTTAAACTTCCGATTCAGTTTAACTTTTGCCGTTTCCACCCCCTTTTTGTACTACTTAAATGACCATAAATAAATGTTTAATGTAGAATTTGAAACAATGCTTTTCAAACATGTCGATTAAGAGTTTTTCATAATTTTAGCCCTTGCAAATTCAGGCTTTTTATCGCCCCGGCGAGGCCGATAAAAATGTCTGTATACAGGGGCCGGGCCAGACCCGGGATTGGCGACTTTTTTCTGAAGACTCGGCCAGGCCGGGCCGATCGTATTCTTTTATACCGAAGCGGGTGTTGGTGTGATTTATGACGGCCAATTATCTATACGAGGGATGTGGGCCCGAAACGGGGGATGGGGGGTGCCTTTCGTGGAGGTCTATCTAAGGGAACCTAATCCATATTTACGCAAGGATATCCAAGGTTCGAAGAAAACCACTGAAAACTTCGAACGATTGGGTTCGAACCCAGTATGAGAGCAGAACCTCTCGGCCACTGGTTATACCGAACCGGGACTGGCTTCCTTATTCCTAGGTCTCCCTTGGGCGAAATTTTCAGTCCCGGTCTCGAGACAACCCATATTAAAATCATTATCTCTGACTGACCTAACCCGTGCAAAAATAACTAAAATTTGGCTCAGCCCAAAAACCTTTACAACAAATGCATATATTTTTAAATGGCCGTTATTTTACAATAAAATTTTAAAATTCATATTCTTAAAGAATAGTAGATTTTAAGGCAAAAAATTTAAAATACAGTAAAACTAGTGACAAAAATCTGCTTATGACGGAATCCTTTCTTAAACGGAAAAATCTGTTGATCCATGGGAAATCAATATAATAATACCTGAGAAAAAATAGACTACAGTAGCGCTCAAAAGTATTTTGACAACCTTATATTCTCTCTTATTTTATTTAATATACAAATGTAAAAGAAAATATATTCCCTATAATTGAGAACACTATGACTGCAGTTATTCAAATGTATTAAGTTTCAAATTGTTTGTTTACATTCGGCGCCACCGAAGAAATATGACTCCTCCTTAGCTCAGAAGTATTTTGACAATTAGTTTGCATTTAATTGTTGAAGGTGTCAGTGGCGCTATAGCTTCGATTAGTATTTATATTGACTTATTCTGATTATTTTTAAGGATCAGGAAGGCCGAAATGTAAAAAATATTGAAGTGATTCTAGAAAAGCCGCTGTAAATGCACTTAAGAAAGGTAGGCTGCAAGCAGAACTAGCTCGTTCTTTTAACGTGTCTCGGCATTTTTTATTACATAGAATAAAGTTTTTAATAAACAGAAATACATCGAAAATAAGCCTCAAAGTGGCCATCCGAAAAAAAAAAACTTGCAATGTTGACTGTATTATAAAAATGATATCTAAAAGTGAATGTCGTAAGTCCGCTGTAATTAAAAAAAAAATGAATTGAAAGAAAATTACGGCTTAGACATACACGTTTCATCAGTCAAACGACGCCTAAACCTCTATGGTTTACATGGTAGAAGACCAGCAAAAACACGTTTGTTATCTACTAAGAATAGGAAGGCTAGAGTCGCATTTGTAAAACGGCATAACCCTTTCAGGGGCAAAGCAATTTAATTGCTAAAGTGAAGAAATTAATGATTGACACCGGAATTTGAAAACAAATTTATTTATAAATACGAAAAAGCTATATTTCACACACATAATAAACCGATTTTTTTTTAACCAAAATTCTGGTGTCAATCACTAATTTCAACACTTCAGCAATGGAATTGCTTTACCCCTGTAAGAGTTATGCCGTTTTACAAATGCAACTCTAGCCTCCTTATTCTTATTAAATTAGATACGTGTTTTTGCCGGACTTCTGCCATGTAAACCATAGAGGTTTAGGCGTCGTTTGTCTGATGAAACGTATATGTCTATGCCGTAATTTTCTTTCAATTCATTTTTTATTATTACAGCGGACTTACGACAATCACTTGTAGATATCATTTTTATAATACAGTCCACATTGCAAGTTGTTTTTTTCGGATGGCCACTTTGAGGCTTATTTTCGATGTATTTCTGTTTATTAAAAACTTTATACCATGTAATAAAAAGTTGCCGAGACACGTTAAAAGTCTGCTTGTAGTCTACCTTTAAGTGCATTTACAGCGGCTTTTTTAGAATTACTTTAATATTTTTTACATTTCGGTATTCCTGATCCTTAAAATTAATCACAATAAGTCAATATAAACACTAATCGAAGCTATAGCGCCACTGACACCTTCAACAATTAAATGCAAACTAATTGTCAAAATACTTCTGAGCTAAGGAGGAGTCATATTTCTTCGGTGGCGCCGAATGTAAACAAACAATTTGAAACTTGATACATTTGAATAACTGCAGTCATAGTGTTCTCTATTATAGGGACTATATTTTCTTTTACATTTTTATATTAAATAAAATAAGAGAGAATATAAGGTTGTCAAAATACTTTTGAGCGCTACTGTACATTTACAACTCCTAAGAAGGGAACTTGTCTATAACGCTTTTTTTTTTCTTTCCTATGTGATTCCATCTTAAAAGATTTTACTTTATAGCATTTTTCATTGTCTCTAACACACGGAATATAAGATTAACGTTATTAAAGGAGAAGTGAATCATTTACATATAAATAGATTCATTAATAAAACAAATAATCACAGCTTTTGGCACTTCTATAAAAATAATAATTATAAACATGAAAAAAGAAAAGATATAATAAGTATTTTTGGTCAGAACTACCCCATACGAAACAACTTTTAACTATATCGATGTAAAAAACTATGTAGAAATTCAGTCCGGTTGGCCAGGCTACGATTTTAACTTTTTTCCAGCCAGGGCCGAACTTTTTTTTCCTAGATATTTCGACCTAGATATTTCGACCCGTGCAGACCTCTAGTGCAGACCACCATCATACTTTGAAAACATGTTTAACGTAAAATCTATACACTGCCTATTTTATGTCCAAAGGAGAGGCACTGTCTTATATCGACTTTTAATAATGTACAATTTGTGGCTGATCCCTATCTTGCATTCAAAATGAGTCAAAAACTCGTCGCTCAGAGGCATGGATAAATGGTGTAAATCACGAATTTTGATATCTCTGCGAATTTTAAAGATATCGAGATGAATTTTTTTGTGTTTAATTCAGGAATAGACAACGAAAATTTTCCTAATTGGGAATTTTACTCTACGGGGCCCGTATAAAAATTTAATTTTTGTATTTTCTCATATAGACCCCCCCCCTCCCCCCCCCATGGAGTTGAAACTTATCTCATCAAATTTTGTACCTTTTTTTATGAAACTTTTCAATCGGAAGTATGTGCCGAGGGGCAATATTTAAGAAGATAGCCTATTGTTTCGACATTTATGAATCACCCTGTATATTTACACGAAATATAAAATTGATATTAGTAGTAAGGATCGACTGAAACAGGTTTTTAAGACCGAAACCAAAACCGAATTTCAGTAATCTTCCTAATTTTCGGCGAAACTCCGATTTTGGGCCAAAAACGAAACCGAATTTTAGGTCGATCTCTTATTAGAACTATGAATGCAGAGTATTTTTCTATAATTGAATTAAAATATTAAGTTTCTGTCGTTTCGGGATTCGGGTTATGTATTTCATGTTAGGAAAAAATTGTGGATCGACTGGTCGGGTTTCAGGAGCATGAAAATATTTTTTAGGGTTCGAGTCATAGTGCGGTTTGATTTTAAAAGGCATTTTTTGGCTCAGACCTATGCAGGACGCTAGATTTATACTTTTTCGACCACAATTTTAAATTACAAAGTTCTTTAAATCTTTAAATTTCTAGAACTGAACCACCTCAAGACAAGCCTACTTATGCCATTTTTTTTTCTGTGAAACCCTGCTAAATCTTCTACATTTAATGGCAAAATAATAATAAAAAAAATAACTATTTAGTCATTTCTAAAAGTAAATTGATATATTAAAACCAAATATTAAAACATGATTTTTTTTATAAGGATTTCTGCAACACATGGGTTGCTTCGGAAGGCTGCAAGACGAGATTGACTTCTGCAATGAGAAATTCAAAGAATCGCAAACACTTTTGAACAAAGCAAATATGGTTGAAAGGCTCAAGGTATTTTACGGATGCTGGTAGGTGTAATTACTTCATACCTTTTTAAACAAAAATGTGTCTTTTTAAGATATATTCGACTAGGGTCAGGTGAAGTAATTATGACCATGAGGTAATTGTGACCGCCGTCATATTGGTGAAAACTGTGCACGGTAAAATTTTGTTTCAAGCTTTATATATTAACTTCATAACGTATATTTCATCATCGATATTCTTTATCACTAGTCTGAAGCCTTTTTGAGATCTGAATAGCAATTTGAAACTAAATCTATAAAATTTTTGATAAACGGATTTGTCACTTTGGAGTTCAAAGTGGTCTTAATTACCCCAAACAAATGTGTATTGGCAAGTATAAAGAGAAAATATAGTGGTCATAATTTCCTCACTAGTGGTCTTAATTACCCCAAACTTGTGTGATTGTGAGTTTTTGGTGGGGTAATTATAACCATACTTTTAACTTAAAAAAAAAACAGCTATGAGAGTTAAAACTTTTAAAAGGTGTTCTTAAAAAATCAATGTTACTTCCTATGTACTATAAACACTACTTTTCCAAATACAAATAAGCAAAAATGTTGAAAATGTAAAAAGTGGTCATAATTACCCTTCCTGACCCTATGTCTCGAATATATATATATTTAAATAAGTTGCATCGCACTTTGTTATATCGCTTATTCGGATACAGCATTATTTTTCATGTCTTCCAAAGAAAGGCTTTAATAACCTTTCTGCACTTCTTAAGTTATTGAATATATACAACACCTATATATTTATAACGCAAAAGAGACTATTCAAGACCAATTTTCCCTGATGTGAGCATGCGTAATGAGCATTTTAGGATGCTTTTCTGTCTCTTATCTATATATATTTAAAACGAAAAAGAGGAATGTTTAATACAGATTTCGGTAGATGTGAGCATACGTAATGAGTATTGTTGAGTGCTTTTCTGTCGCTAAACGGAGAGGGAAACCAGTTTGAACTGGATTCAAAAGAATATCACAGTAAAGTTGATCGAAGTCGAGACAGCCGAGTAATCCCAGAAAGAAGAATTCTGGTTTCCTAGAAGGAGCGTATGTTCCAACCATTCTCTTGACATATGTTTCTCTGATAACTAAGTTTAATAGTGTATATTATGTACATATGTCCTTCAGGAAGTAAAAGTTATAGAATTTGTTATTTTCGTCATTCCTATTCAGTAGAATTTGCTATTCACATTATTTTTTAAATAATAATTTTTATTCAAACTGTTGAATTAAAAGCTTTGGCATGTAATTATCGATTACATAAAATGAAATGATCTATAATTTTGGTATATATTTTATTACAACTAATCGAAAAGGCATATATACCACTAAAAATAGGCTTCAGTTTAAAAACAGAAAGAAATAAAAATATTTATATAAAAAATAGTGGGGTATCTATTGGTATTGTAACGCAGTTAAATGCCACCTATTGGTACTGTAATGCAGCTAAACATTTATGTTTGAGAAAAATAATGAAATTTTAACTTCAGAATTTTCTTAATTTGTAAAATTTTTAAGAAAAAAAAACCCTTGGTGTTGCTCTTTTTCGGATTTAAGAACTGAATTCGCTGGAAAATATTCTGTTGTCATTATCCGTGTAAAAAGAGTTAATATGTAGGGTAGGTCATTCCCAGCCCAGTTACACTGTAAAAAAATTATGGAGTAATTTAACTTATATAATGGTGCAATTTAAAATGACATAACTGGTGTAATATTACACCATACTAATGTGAAAATTATCAGAATTCACCATTATTATGGTATAACGTTACACCAGTTATGTCTGTTAAATTACTCCGTAAAATGGAAGCAGCACTTCTGCCACCAATTTTATGAAATAACTTTATACTTTTTTTTTACAGTGTATAAAACGAGAGGTTTTTATTTATCTTGACTACTGCTAACAAATTTTCTGTGGAATATTTAAGTTGTTTACTGCCACGTTTTGACGGATACTATCTAAGTATCTAATTACTAATTAATAATTCTGTACTATTATTTTTACTAAGAAAAATATATTATGCCAAAAAGCTAACGTTTGGAGACAAGTAAAAATCATTTATATGTAGAAGTTATCACTCTCTTTAATTTTATTAATATCTTCAGTTATATCGTTTATTCAGATGTACACTATATTGCCAAAGATGACCGCTCACTTGCAATTTTAGACTTTTTGTTAAATATCTAGAAAAATACATAAGGAATTAACCTGAAACTGCAGGTGTGTAAACAGTATAGTATACGTCATATATTTCCGCGAAGATTTTTTACCGAAACCCCATAGGGGACCGTCAACTAATTGAAAAAGAACGAATATCTTTTGGATAACCCTGTAAAAACTAATGTAGCAAAAGCGTTCAAACTCTAAATTATTAATAAGTGGCTTATTGTAATATACTGTGTTCATTTTTATAAGGATTGCATGTATACTTGTAGCGAAATTAAGGTTTTTATAAAAACAATCCCAAATTTCGCCAAGTTTTTTGCTTATAATTTGCAGAGTTCTTAATACAAAAAAAAGTTCTTTTCAGAAAATATGACAAACAGCATTGTACACAATGCTCTGCAATCAGAATTAAAAAATAATAAAAATCGGATGAAAAATGAACAGGTTTACTAAAAAATGTTTCACTGCGCATGCCCATCTTTTGGATAACCTTGTAAAACCTAATGTAGCAAACAGTGGCGTGGCGTGAAAATTTTCGGTGGTCATCGCAATTATTTAAGTTTGTGGGGAAAAATTATTAACTCTAAAATTCAATGGTTGAATGTTCAAAAAAGAAACTTTAAATCTTACCTTCACTTATACATGAACTCCAAATGTTCTGCTAAAACTGGATCGTAGAGTTTTAAAAGCTTATTAAGAGTTTTAAAATATTGCTTGGTCATCGCCGCATCCAGCGATGACCGGACGCCACGCCACTGGTAGCAAAAGCGTTCAAACTGTAGATTATGATTAGGTGCTTTATTGTAATAAATTGTATTCATTTTTATGAGAATAGCACGTATACTCGTAGAGAAATTAGAATTTTTATAAAAAGAGTCCCAAATTTTGCCAAGGTTTTCTGCTTATAATATGAAGAGTTGTTAATAATAAAAAAAAAATCTTTTCAGAAAATATGACAAACAACACGTACACAATACCCTGCAATCAGAATTAAAAAATAATAAAAATTGATGAAAAAAATGAGCAGGTTTACTAAATAATGATTCATTGCGCAAGCCCGAAATGTAATCAAAATATAATTTGCATAATATGTTAGCTAAATGTATAGAGCAACTTTTGTGAAAGTCTCTAAAACATAATTTGAAAAGTCTGAAAATTATCGTTGATAGAATAAGCTCGAAATCCGTTATTCCCAAAAGGAAGCAAAAAGATGAGGGGCTGTATCCAAATACAGCAGTACGTGCAATATTATGTATGCTATATTGGCACTAATCAATGGATGTATAGATACAGCCCATCATCGTTTTGCTTCATTTTGGAAACAACGGATTTTGAGCTTATTCTATCAACGATAATCTTTAGAATTTTTAACCTATGTTTTTGAGACTTCTATAAAAGTTGCCCTATACATTTAGCCAACACATTATGCACATTATATTTTGATTGCATTCGGGCATGCGCAGTGAAACGTTATTTACTAAACCTGCTCATTTTTCATACAATTTTTACTATATTTTAATTCTGATTGCAGAGTATCAAAGAGTATCAGAGTTATGTACAATGCTGTTGGTCATATTTTCTGAAAAGAACTTATTTTTATATTAAGAACTCTGCAAATTATAAGCAAGAAACTTAGCAAAATTTGAGACTGTTTTTATGAAAATCTGAATTTCTCTTCGAGTATACATGCTATCCTCATAAAAATGTACACAAATTATAACAAGAAGCCACTTAATCATAATCTACAGTTTGAATGCTTTTGCTACATTAGTTTTGACAGGGTTATCCAAAAGATATTCGTTCTTTTTCAATTTGTTGGTGGTCCCCTATGGGGTTTCGGGAAAAAATTATCACGGAAATATATGACCTGTACTGTTCTGTTCACATGACACACCTGGAGTTTCAGGATAATTCATCATGTATTTTTCTAGATATTTAAGAAAACGTCTAAAATCGCAAGTGACCGGTCATCTTTGGCCATATAATGTATCATGGCCCTTTATAATGGCAGGCACGGTATGAAAAGGAGTAGAGTGCCAGTGCTGAATTCAGACATTTTTCTATTGGAAGGAACTTTGCAGTTCGCGGGGGCGGGGTGGGGGGGAGGGGTTTGTCATGATACCTATCAAACACTGTTGTATAAAATCATTTCTGAGAAGTGAATTTTACACGAATGCACACGAAATATGAATAAGATTAAGAGAACTGGATTTATATATTCCATTACAAATATATTATCTATTTTATTTATCAAACGTAATTTTATCATACATTATGTAAGTTTATTAGAACATTTCGAATACATTACCTATTTAAACATCAGTAAATATTTATCTATGTGAATGAAAATCTGAAATACTTACCGGAATTAATTAAAAATAATGAAAATACGCATGCGTAGTGGAAGTTTTCTATGCATAAAGTCATCGAGACATTGTTAGAATTATTCTGCAAACGTAATTAGGTCATGGTTCGTACGCCTCCTGGAATTTTGCAGACCAGAAAAATTTTCGGCACCAGTATTATGTTATAGAAAATATTTTTTTAAAAGTAGGCGTAATTTTGCGTATTTAACCTAGATTTATTTTGCTATAAAAAAACACTGGTAGTTTTCCTGGAGAAATAACGGTATCCATACGAACCATGTAGGTACGATGATTAGAACAAAGTAATTTTTGAAGTTTCATTAAGATCCATATAGTCCGATAATTGTCGAAGGGTTAATTTCCCTACATGTATTTATTTTGCTTACAGTAAGCTCTCAATTATCCGAAGCTCGAATATACGACCCACTCGGTTAACCTATACCCCTCACATATATCATCATTTGGATATTTATTGGTGATAATATTATAAAATTCCGCATATTTGTTTCATTTATAATCAATTATAAAAAGCTTTAAACCTGGTAAAAATCTTAATAAATCATTAAAATACTGTTAAATTATTTCAACCCATTGTAAATTTTATTAAATAATATACAATTTTTTCCCAATAATAATTTAAATTAGATCAACAAATTTCAGAAGTCCTTAAACATTCTCACCAACAAATACACATCCATGCTCTAATTTTCCTAACCCACAAAAATGGTTTGAAAATCAGTAAGATGAAAATAACATAAATATTTTTGTTTCATGAAATAAATCCAAAATCTTCCTACAAGTAATTAAAGAGAAAATAAAAATATATGCATTTTTTAAATCTATAATTAATTATACAAAACTTTAAGCATGGAAAATTTCCTTATAAATCATTAAAATACTGGTGAATTATTTCAACGTTTTTAATTTTATTAAATAATATAGGCATTCCCCCCCCCCCCTATAATTATCATATCGACATATTTGGGAAAACCTTAAAAGTGCCGATCAAGAAATACACATCCATGTTCTAAATTTTCTAATCTAACAAAAATAATTTGAAAATGAGTAAAAAGCAGATGTAGTACATATTCGTTGTTGTATGAAACCTAAAATCTTGCTGCAAACAAATCACAATTAAAATAAAGCAAAAATGTTTCAATGATTTTTGTCTTGAAATTGTTTTATTTTTATTTCTGACAAAATTTAAATGTATACTTACATCCATTTTCTCCGTAGGTTTGCTTTATTTTTAATCTTTCTTTTATAATACTTATTTATTTTCATAAAATATACAATATGAAGTTGAAAAAGATCGCTGGTTTACTTAAAAGGCGAACTTGACTTGGCGAACTAATGAAGGGCTTGAAAAAGCCCGAAAGTACAGCCACCTCTCACTTATGTGCCTCTCTGTTATTCGCGTCTCTCAGACGCAAATTTCGTAAGGTCCCGCCAGAAGGAATAGGAAAATAATGCTATAGATCTCACTTATAAGCGCCACATGGAATTGACTCTCTCAGTTATACGTGGAAATAACAACGCAATTCACAAACTCTGAGTTAAGTGGAATATCTTTTTTATCTATAAAGAATTTTCTGCATGTGTCAAGGCCGTTTCGCAAAGCGCCTGAGAAGGCGGAGAGGGTAATTACATGACTTTTTTCACTCTCTCCCCTCAGTTCTAATGGTTCATTCTTTTCTTTCTCTTTCATTTTTATCAAGCCACGCGCGTGTTCCTTTCCCCCTTTGCCTTTACGGTAGTGTCTGGATTTTGTTTTTGCAATAAAAAGGAACAAAAATAAATTAATAATTTCGTTCAAAATGGAAGTAATAGAAGCAGCAGAAAATGATTCTAAACTGTCTAAAATAAGTTTAGCTCGAAAATTCAATTTCCCAGAATCAACGCTCAGAAGGATTTTAAAGAACAAGGACTCCATAAAAAATGAACAGTGAATATTCCACACAAGCGAAGAAGCGATCAAAAATTCAGAAGGGAAAATTTGAGATTTTAGAAACTACTCTAATTCAGTGGTTCAGAGAAATGGGATCTTCTAATTTACCCATTAGAGGTGAGTTATTCAAAGAAAAGGCACTCACTTTGTCATCAAAAATGAGAATCGAAAATTTTTCGTCTTCTTGGGGATGGCTAGAAAAACTTAAGAAAAGACATGGTTTAACAAATCATTGTCATCAAATGATGCTGAAGTTATTTCGTTACAGGAAAATGAAAAATACACAGCAATGATTTTAACATAGACGAAGAAGAATGGAACAGCATAAGAGAAGATTCTCTTTCTTTTCAAGATTTCGTCAATATTGACGAAAACTTAACATCAACGGCAATAAGAGATATTGAAACTGTTTTTGATGACGTGACAGCTGATAAAGAACGATAAGATTATGATAACGGTGAAACTGATACTTTAATTAAAATAATAAAACTTTGTAAAAAATCACCATAAAATTAAAACAAAACACAGGACGCGTTTCGAGCTAAAAACATAACAGCTCGTCATCAGCTAAGCATACACGTGTCCGAAAACGAACAAGTTCAAAAATGAACTGAAGAAAAAGAATGTTGCGAAGAATGCGACAGATGGCGCTACCTGATAGAGGTTTTTTACAAAGTTTTATTATTTTAATTGCTTCATATCGCCAGTTTTCGGTGCTATTTCGCTGATACTTTAATTGTCCCATCTTATGCTACTACTTTTTAGCAGCCCTGGACACTCAGAGATGTTATCTTCAAAATGCTGATGTAGCATCCAATACAATGATTCACTTTAGGTTCTGCTTTATACATTAGAAAAGATAGTTGTACAAACGCAGCCTAATCAAAAACAAACTAGCATTGATGATTTCTTAAAAAAGGACGGATCGACACATTTTTTTTAATTATATCTTCTTCTATATTGTACTTTTTAAACTAAATTTTACAGTGAAAGTGTAAGGATTTTTTTAAAGTACACTATACTAATATTACACCCCTTTTACTTTATAAAATGTTATTAATCATAATTCTTAAATTTCAAAATGTCCTTCTTTCCCATAATGTGTATAAAGAAGTACTACATACGACAACCTCTCCGTTATACTCAATTTTAAATCAACCCCTTCAAACGCGTAATAAGTGAGAGGTGACTGTACCAAGAAGTTTTTTTAAAAAATGTATATTTTTAACTTGTAACATCCGTTCTATTATTTTAGTCGCCTTTTAAATAAACCAGTAAGCTTTTCAAAGTTCATTTTGTATATTTTATATTTGAATCAAGGTTAAATATTGCGTTTCGTCTTATTCAAAAAGTAAGGATAAGATTTAAAGCCAAATAAATTAAATTCCGCTTCAAATTCCAAAATACCACTGTTTTCAATTGCTCTTTCATATTAATATTTTATTACTATTGTATATTAATTATTTTTTTTATCGTAATCTTAGTCTTATTTCACACAAAATAAGTACACGAATCATTTTTACAGTTATGCTCACAAATGTCATTAAAACATATAGTTAAAGTTTAAAAATAAAATTTTAAATATGATCTATAACGCAGTGCTTTGTTTCTGAACTGCAATTATATGTTTATGTAATACAGCGTAACATGTGACAAGAGGGGGGGGGGGAGGTAAGGTGAAATGTGACACTTTGTGACAAAGGAGGGGGAAGGGGGGGTCAAAAATATCGAAAAAAAAGTGTGACACCATTTATGGACCGCCCCTTTTTGAAATAATAATATTTGCATTATTTAATGACTGATTAAATAAGGAAAGAAAGGCGAATGATCGTATTTCAGAAAATCCCTGCCGGCTCGGCCTATAGGTGGAGGTAGATTTCGAAGTTAAGTAGTAATTTCACCAACAAAAACTAAATCAAGATTAGAGATAAACACAGTTTAACAATTTTATCTGGCCGTTTTTGACCAGATTTTAATTTCATTTTTCTGTAAGAGCTGATTTTATCTGAATCATGTTAAGGCAGTATTCAAAAATTTTAATCCTCCACATTTCTTCGTGTTAAAGCGGTTAAGAAGTATTTTGTTATTTAATTAATTTTTTCATGATTAAAAAAATGGCAAGTACAAAAATTCTATGACATGTAACTTTAAAAAAATCTGAAATCTTTATGTCAGTTCTTCACTAAGAATGAGCTTTAGGGACCTAAACCTTTTGTGGAAATTCTAATATACACACATACACACATGTATATGTATGGAATAGATTTAGAATGGCTAAAACAAATTCAGATAATCTCAAAATGTTAAAATATGGCAATATTTCCATAGTCGGGTTTTTATCATGTTACAATACGTTTTTTTTAAGCGCACATGACGTTACATATTCACCTGCTGACGTCCATTATACTTCCAATATGGCGCAATATTCACTTTTTTTAAATTCGCCAAACTATTTATTTCATTTTCATTTTTCAAGTGGAAATCTTGCTATAGAAAAGTTATGACGTAATATTCACTTTTTTTTTTTTAATTCGTCAAACTATTTATTTCATTTTCATTTTTCACGTGGAAATCTTGCGATAGAAAAGTAATTGTTGTGGTAAAAATTTTATTGTGGTTTTTTTTTAATTGTTGGTAACTGTATAACGAAAAATATGTAAATTTTCCTGTCAATTGTCTGTAAGAGCTGGTTTTATCAGAATCATGTTAAGGCGGTATTCAAAATTTTTAACCCTCCCCATTTCCACCCCCTTGGGCCGATTTTGTCCATTTTGTCCGCCGAGATATTAGCCATATCAAAGTTTTTGGCGAGTTTGAAGAGGATCCGTGCATATTTGCAACTTTTATCGTGCGGACAAAATTTAGTACATACATATACATATATATAAACGTTTTAGGTGGGCGTGGTTTAGGGTTCCTGGGATCATATAATAAAAGTTATGAAAGAATTTTTCAAAACTCGCACCATGGTAACGACTGCAATAGATAGTATTTCTTATGAAATCTACCTAAAAAGACGTGGCAATGAAACAATCTGAATTTTAAAAAAATGCTGCGGATTGGTAACACTGCGTGAGTGTTAAGCAATCGAAGTCTACTGTATTTCAAATAATGAATAAATTAAAATTTTATTCCTGGTATCTACTTTTTTATGACTTTTCCTTCCTTAAAATATATCATAATTTTGTTCCTGGTATCTATTTATTATAATTTTTTCTTCCCCAAATAATGTATATACCAAAATTTTGTTCCTGGTATCTAATTTTTCTGATTTTTTTTTTTTTTTCTCCCTTGTAGTGCGTTTGAATGGCACAGGAACTGCTTAGCCAAAACGGCAAGAATGAAGTGCAATGACGAAGCTTCAAACTTCATGTACTATGTAACCACTGTCCTTGGTGGTGAAATACAAAATGCCATATGCAAGACCTCGTACTCTAGCTGTCATGGGCTGCACGGTGTTGATCAAGGCGAAATTGACGAAAAACTGGAAAACATTTCCAGTTCCGCATTTTTCACATGTGCAGCATTACAAACTGTCATTGTTTTATGCATATCTACCTGTTTAACGATAATATACAGAGAAAATTACGTGTTGTAGCAAAGTTTATTTTGCAATTAAAACTGTTTTGTGACATACAGGATGGACAAAAAATTATTTGGGCAATTTTGTAACGGAATAATTAACCCGCGAGGACGCACGCCGGGCCTGACCGCTGCCATCGAAATACTCAAGGCCTGAGGACACACGTTGTGACGTCATCACTAATCGACCGATTTCTCACTAGTATTGGAATTCACACCGGGAAATTTTGAATAGCAATTTCCTTTTATTTTATTTGTTGAGTATCTATCATCTTATTAAACAATAGCAACTATTTAAACTTACTGGTTAGAATTTGGAATCCCCTAATTAAATATCAGCCAGCTGCAGCAACACTGTGGCATTCCGCATCTGGCTGAATTTTTATTTAGTTTTTCCGAATTCTCACCAGTAAGTTTAAGCAGTTACTATTGTTTTATAAGATGATAGATATTCCACAAATAAAATAAAATAAAATTGCTATTCAAAATTTTCCGGTGTGAATTCGAACTCTAGTGAGAAGTCGGTCGATTAGGGATGACGCCACAACGTGTGTCCTCAGGCCTTGAGTATTTCGATGGCAACGGCCTGACAGACCCGGAGTGCGTACGTTTTTTACAACTGTCACCACTATCTTTATAAAAGTAATCTTCAACTTTTCTTTTATCGCAAAATTATCTCCAATTAACCTTTAACTGATGTTACCGGTCTCACGGACCGGAGCTTTTTTCAATTTTCATAGTTTAACTTGCAAATTTCAGTTTATCTACAAACACTACTTAAATTTTGTTTCGTTTGGAACACTAGTACTAACACCAGAGACTTTTGAATAGGGGAATTTTAATTACAACACTCTTGTGCAAAAAGTTTAGTACAAAAACAACATCCTATGAGTTAATCGCGGATTTTATTCATCTTTCGGAGCGGTCTCACAGACCGCTTCACATTAGTTATGTGACAATTTCTGTAACACCAGGTTAAAGGTTAGATAAGGTAACGATCTTTATTTGTATTTATTGGTGACAAAGTAAAAATCCTTCATACCCTGGGTATGCGCGCGTTCTCTCGGGTTAACGAAATATTAACCCCCTGTCAGAAGTACTTCTGGACTCTCGGGTTTAGGCGCGGTACGCCTGACAGGCGCCAATTAGAAACGCGTTATTAACTCTTTAACCTTTAACTGATGTCACAGAAATTGTCGCATAACTAGTGTGAAGCGGTCTGTGAGATCGCTCCATCGAAAGGTGATTAAAAACCGCGATTAACTCATAGGAGGGTGTTTTTGCACTAAATTTTTTGCACAGGACTGTTATAATTAAAATTCACCTGTTCAAATGTCTCTGATGATAGTACTAAAGTTTCAAACGGAACAAATTTCGGTAGTGTTTGTAGTTAAACTGAAAATTGCAAGTTAAACTATAAAAATTGAAAAAATGCGCGGTCTGAGAGACCTGTAACATCAGTTAAAGGTTAATAACTGAATTCTAATAGAAATGTTTTTTGCCAGGGCACCATACCCCACGAATACATGTACCCATCCAGTGGCGCCAACCTATAGAGCCCCTAGGGAGCGATCCCATCAATAATTTGATCTCTCCGCCCGCCCAATTTCAATTGATTTAATTCGTAATTTATTTTTTTATTGGTTTAAGCACTGAAATGAAATTTGGTTTTATTAACGTTCTCAAATTAATTTTGTTTGAAAAATAGAAAGGCCTTCCATTAGACTTAGGAGAGCACTGAAAACCGCTTCATCGGATCTATAGTTAAATTTCTCACAAAAAAAAAAAAAAAAAAAAAAAAAAAAAAAAAAAAATCCTGCATATTTTGCCATCTGTCTTGAGGTTTTGAATTAAAAAAAAACAAAAACAAAAAAACACTTACGTGATTAAAATGTATGCTTTTCTTGACATTTGGCTTTTTGCACTTTCAATAGTTAGCAATTCCAATGTTATTTAAAATAAATAGTATTAATGTATTTATAAGTAAGAACTTATAAAAATATTATTTAATAAAATTATTTATACAATTATAATTAAATTATAATAATTCAAAAATTTGCTTAAAAAAAACATAATTTACTTTCGAAGTATCATCTTTAGTCATTCGCTCCTCCCTTCTATCTCTCAAACACACTAAGGGAAACAAGTAAAAATTAAATTTAAAATTCAAAAAATACGACTGCGTAAAAAGCGAACTAATTAATTATTTCTCATCAATGTGAAACTATTTTTTATATTACTTACCTATTTTTTTATTTACTTATATTCATGACTTTTAAGTTGCGTTTAATTGTTAGTTCCTATCTATAAACACTGTTTTGATGAGGCCTACAGATGTCTATGATGGTTAGAGTTCCAGTAAAGCTAGAGATCCTACGTACACAACTTCAACTTCCAGGTTGTGTAATATTTAAACGGAGCTTCTGACTGTAAAATAGTCAATGAAACATCGTCTTCATTTTGAAAGACCTATCCAATAATATGCCACTCAATAGGGTGTAAAACATTTTACCGTCTCTACCGCCATTTTGAATTTATAAAAACAGAACCTATCCTATAACCATTGGACGGTTAAGACGAATCGATAGAGACCTCATTCATTAAAATCCATCCAGCCGTTGGGATGTTTCGAGGATATAAAGAAATCCACATACCCAGATACGCGTGAAACACATAACCCTTCTTGGCAATCGAGTAAAAAGCTATATGTGTTATTATATTTTATTCAAAACTTTTTGAGCCCATACAATATTTTTGAAAAGTTGGCGCTACTGTAACCCATCCATATCATTAAAGACAATTTAGTGCTATAAAACGGGACTATTGATAATTTATCACAATATATTTTTAAAAACTCCTCAGGCATGTTTAGTGATTTGAACTTGGCGCTAATTATGTAAAAATAACGCAAAATTGGATATTTTAAAATTAAATATGTCTAAAATTAATACTATGTAAAAAATTAACGAAATTGCCGAGATTGGGAATTGTGACCCAAATGATTATGTCCATCCTCTATTTTTATTAGGAATGTATATTCGTACTCGATTTATACATTTTTAGATACGTGAATTTTTGTATTTATACATTCTTTTAAGCGTTATATGTAATTTAAGAAATAAAATGAACTATACATGAGTTTATTGGTTTGATTTTGACTGATTGCAAGTAAATGCATGCACGAGAACCGGTGATTTAAAAATGTTCCCTTTAGAATATGTGTAGTATAACAAACTATCATTCGTATATGCCTGTTTCAATGACACGCAAAGAAAATAAATTTCGTAGTAAAGCGGAATTTTTAATGAAATTGATTTATGAGATATTATTTTTAGGGATGTGTGTTCGTTCTCGATGTATTTTTCAATGCTTGAAATTTTGTATTTATACCGACATAATGTGTATTTTATGAAATAAAGTACACTAAAAATGAATTGGTTGAATTCCTTTTGGTTGATTGTAAGTACAGTCCTGCGCGGGTCTGCTTATACTTGACCCGAACCAAAAAATTCTAATTAAAGTTACAGGTAAAACTGAACTGAACCCGACAAAAAAAAAAAAAAAAAAAAAAAAAATCGTGAATTTGAATCTGAATTGAAATAAAAATGGAAGGAAGTTAATCTATATTTTAATTACAATTATGAAAGAATTACATCTCTCGTGTAAACTTTATCTTTTTATTTTGAAAAAAAAAAAACATATATATATTCATTAAACCGTAACCGCTGTTTGCCCTCTCACAGACTGCTGCATTTTTTACTTTTCACAAATTTTCAATTTAACTATAGATACTGGTTAAATTTTGTTTTATTTGGGAAACCCTTTATACTTTCACTAGAGACTTTGAACAGCCGAATTTAAAATATAATTGTCCTGTGCAAGAAGTTTAGTACACAAATTGTATTTTGAGAGTTAATGTAGCATTTCATTCATCTTTAGATTAAGCGGTCTGACAGACCGCTCACGGAAGTCATGCGACAATATTTGTCACTCCAGTTGCGGGTTAATGTTCAAAAATATAGTTTAAAAAAAAAATGGACCAACCGGAACCCGACGCGCAAGACTTAAATCCCAAATCGAAACAGTTATGAAACAAAGCCAATTCGGCACGAACTGTACCAACATAGAAATAAATTAGCGTCAACCTGACCTGAACCGCGGGACGTGTAAAATCGGATTACCTGACCCAATACAAGATTCTAATTGCAAGTAGATACATGGAAAGTGACAGTTTAAAAGATTTTTCTTTAGAATAGATTTCTATTCCCTAATTTCACCGACAAAAGCATTTTGTAGAAATGGCGTTCCTTTTTGTAACGTTGGCATGAATGATAATGTCTAAAAAAAACACACTATTAAGTATTAACCAACTGCTTAGTAGCTTAGTGGTCAGCGGGCCGCACTACCAAGCTACAAGTCCCAGTTCAATTACGGACTTCTTACTTACTGGACATGGTTCACTCAACTTTTTATTCCTTCGAGGTCGGTAAAATGAATACCGAGCCCTTTTGGGAACTAAAGACTGATGCTCCTGCGTTAGGCTGACCACTTGACCGGGACATATGTTGTATAGCACCTGAAGGCCTATGGTCAAGAAAGCAGGTCTGGACACTGTATGCCATGGTCCTCAATGGATCGTATTGCCGTAGATTTTTTTTTAAATTATTATTAACAAACTACTATATTGTTCTTCCTAGCGGTCATCCAGCCTCCTCTTCTCAACCTCCTTCCCTTAGGACCTTACATTCAGGGGCGCTATTTCAGAACTTTCTTGGGGGGGGGGGGCAAAGATTTTTTGAGGGAAGTTATATAGCTAAGTGTAGGATCCGGGCATCTACCCCCCCCCCCCCCCGAACGAGAAACGTAAACTCAATCATGCTTACAAAAACAGTAAAAATTTTGAATAGGGAAACTCAAGAACCGATGAAATAGTTTTAAACAAGTTTCTGTCTTAGCAGATAAAATTTCAATATATTGAATATGAAAAAATTTCATTTCAGACAGGATTCTATTATAGGTTTCATTTTTACAGATATCCTCAAAGACTGTTAAACCATCCACTCTATAGAACAGCTCTGAAAAGAGATGTATTACAGTAAAATTTATGAAAACGAAGTCTGTCTATAACAGAATTCTTTCTCAAAGGAGAAAAAAAATCAAATTTCGATGAAAAAATATCATATAATTATACTTGCTAAGACAAAGACCTGCCTAAAATGAAACTTTTTTCGAGTCCCTTTCGACTTCTTTTTTTTTTTCAGGTTTTACTACGAGGACAAGTGGTCCAGGTCAGGAGTTTTCTGGTAAAGGACAAAGAAAAAATTTGTTTGAGGAACAAGGAATATGCAGAACTGCACAAATCTCACAGAAAATGGGAAAATCTTACACAAAAAAAGCTTTGCGTGATTCTGTCGAATTTTGTAAAATCAATTCATCAATGGGTCACAGAAAAAAAATCGCGAATTTGGAAAATTAATACCCAAATTGCCGTGGAAAAAAACGCTAATTTCTCCAAACGACCGTGGAAAATATTGCTAATTTCATCAGTGATCGCGAAAAGAAATGCAGATTTCGTCAAATAATTGTACAAAAAATCATGAAAATTTAGTCAAACAATCGAGGGGAAATTCCTCAAACGATCGTGTAATAAGATACAAAATTTCGTGTAACTATAGCACAAAAAATTACAAATATTATAATGAATAATCTTCATGTTTTTCATTGAGTTTCACGTTATTCTTAATAAAATGACATTTGGGAGAGGTAAGTTCAAGAATTCACGATTCGTGTTAAATCATATTAAAGTCATCAAGCATATTTCACTACTGAAAATGGCGCAGGTGTTGTTCAATATAAATAAGCACAGGAAGATTAAAAACTTTGAAGATTCTATTTTTACACTTTTAAATATGTACAATATTTACAGCGAAACATTTGGATAACATTTGTTAAATATATATACATATATATTCCACACTGGGAATCCAAGATATTATCTTGTTAAAATTTCAGCAATTATTTTCTTCTATAAAGAAGCCAAGAAACAAGCATGATTTCATATTCAAAAATAAATTTCCCTTTTTAAAATTAAAACATCATTTCTTCTATTAGAAGACCAAGACAAAAAAACATATACGCAGTCTACCTGCTGCGTTCAACTTTTATCATTACTACTTCAAAACTAAACTAAAAGAACAAGAGAAAAAATGTTTTTAATATTAATTCTCTAGTCAGACCACGTGATCTAACGACTCGCTGTCTGGTCGAGAGAGGAAGGGGTTTGCGAAATATTCCACAACCCCCCCCCCCCCCCCCGATGAACAAGGGTTCATCAAAATGGGGATTCAAAATACCTAAAGTAGAAATAAAATTATTCTAAAAAATCATGAATTACAATATACATGAATACAATACAAATCAAAATATATACTTACATACTGGACTTCAATAAAATAATAAAACAATTTAAAAAATTTGTTGACAGGTTTCTGCTACTAAAAATAGAAAGAACAATTTAAATCTATACGAATTTTTCTAGAATATTCAATACAAAAAATTGAGCTAAAAATTAGAAATATTAATAAACAAAAAGCACATTTTTTTAAAGTCAAATAAGAGTTTTTTGAGTCTGTTAATAAAACCAGTTCAGAGTTTGTTTTTGTTTTTTTCAGTTTGTCAGTTCTAAGTTATACACAAAAATTAATAGGTCTTTTAATGATAGATGTTCATATGCATACGAACCACATCACCTACTTTAACGTCAGAAGTCTTATTCTGGTCCGTGTAGTGAGCAGATTGTAAGTTGAGAAGGTACTCATTTTTCAAGCGCTTCCAAAAATGATTCAGAAGAGTCTCGCGTAAACTGAAGCGTTTCACTAAAGATTCCATGGTTGCTGGTAAGATTAAATCGTTCACTTTTATAGTTGGGAAATGCAAGATACATTTTAGAGGTGCTATAATTTGTTGACCAGGTCGTGCGTTAAATTTCTTGGAGAGAGCATGTTTGGTTAGGACTGATTTTATGCACTGCCTGGATCTTAAAATCCAAAACTTTTCACGAATTTGTACTAATGTACTGGACACTCCTGAATGAAAAACTTTTTCATGTGCATCTTTCACGACTATTTCAGTAAGTTTGTGTTTTGCAGGAATCACAACAGGATGTTTTTCATAAAATGAGGAATCAGACTTTCGTAACCGTCCTCGTACCAACAGCAAACCTTCATCTGACAACATAGTATTTAACTGTAGAAGATTCGATTCTTTAGGGATACTCTTGTTACATTTCAAGCATTTTATAACTTCAGGAAAACTTTCTTCCTGCACTAGCTTTAACCAAAAATTTTCAGCATGTAACATTGGGAATTTCATCAGCTTTATTTGTTTGAACAACACAAGAAATGGTTATTGCCTTTCGAGACTTCTCTTCAGAAACATCACGTAATCGTGATGTAGCAATTTTAACCCTAGGCCAATGATCTTCGGGAAAGGAAAGAAATTCAGGAACATACACATTAGGGTTAGCATCAGGAAAAATATGCAATTGGAGATGCTCCTTTTCCATGATTAGGTTGCTAAAATACTGCCAGGGAATTTTCAAGTGAGCGAGATCCGGGATTTCTGAAAGCCAATTTTGCGAATTATTTTCTAGTTCACCACAAAAACTTTCATCCCATGATATTCCCATTACCTGCAATTGCTGTAAAAGGCATTTGACACGAATAACAAAAAGGGAAATAAATCCGGCTGGATCAAATAACATAGCTGCAATTTTCAAAACATTCCGTTTTGTACAAGAATCATTGCTTAAATTTGCTAACAATGGTCGTAATTCTAGCCCCAAATTATCTTCTGTATTGTTCCAGATAAGTCCTAAAACTTTTAGGGAAGTGTTTGGGGGTTCGGAACTCGAAATAGGTATGTTTTTGTCAACCCATTTTTTCCTAAGTTACTGAGAATTACTTTCAAATTTTCTTAACTTCATCCCTCCTTCCTTCAAGATATCAACAGCTTCTTTAGTAACGTTAAAAGCTTCTAGAACATCGTTTTCTCCTGAAAATAAATCATCAACATAAAAAGAAGAATTTAGGATTTCAAATGTTTTATTGCGAGAGTTTTTATATTTATTAATATGGTGCTTAATGGTACAAGCGAGGATAAAGGGACTGCAGGTGACACCAAAAGTAGCTCTGGTCATTCTATAGGGTACTATGTTTTTATTCTTATCAAAATCTTCATAATATAAGAATCTAAGATAATTGCGATCTTCCTCGGCTACAGATATTTATAAAAAAGCTTTTTCAATATCAGCTGAAAAAGCAATTTTATGTAAACGGAATTTCAAAATTATATCTAAAACATTAGGATTTAACTTAGGGGCATGATTCAAACATTCGTTTAATGATAGAGAATCACCATATCTGGAAGAAGCATCATAGACTATGCGCATTTTTGTTGTAGTTTTGTCGTCACGGATAACAGGTTTGTGTGGCATGTAATGGGAATTATTGGAATCTTTCTCGGTGCAGAATTCTAATACACCCTCATTAAACTGCTCTAGCAAAATGGAGTTATGGGAACGTCCATTCATTACTCTTGTGACAATTAGAGCAATTTTTCATAAATACTTGCGATTATTTCATTATAAAACATATTTAAGATAAAAACTGATATAACCAATTAAATATCATTGTGCTCCACTCTCGTAATATGTATCTAATTGGCAACAAAAAGTATTTCATTTGTTTAAATATTAAATCAAAATTTTGTTACTCTTGTGACACTGTGGTCACAAGAGTAACAAAATTTTGATTTATTATATAGACAAGCAAAATGCTTTTTATTTCAAATTAAATGTGTATTAAATGAGTGGAGCACAGTAGTATTTCACTGGTTATATCACTTTTTATCTTAACTATATTTTATAATAAAATAATTCGAAGTATTTGTAAAAAACCGCTCGAATGGTCACAAGAGTAACAGTGGACGTTCCCTTATATTCCTTAAGTAAATAATCATTTTTCAGGATTTATTTTCTAAACTGGAAAACCGCTTCTTTGCTACTTCAAGATTATTTCTAAGCAATTCACGAGAATTCTTCCACAATAATTTTGTTTCATAACGCCCATTTTCGAATTTTAAATTTTCTTTAAATTCTTTTATTACCTCAAGATCGGTAATGTTCTTTTCATTGCTTTGAGCAATGCCAATAGCTTCGAGATCCCAAAATGCTTTCAGCTGAGTATTTATATTTTCAACTGAAACCCGCAAACAAGCTACTTCTTTTTTTATTCGACTCTATCTGCCCTTGCACCCTATGACCGAAAATAGTTTCTGCAACGTATAATTCTTTTGTCAATTTTCCCTCGATTCCCTTTAATATTTTCCACAAAAAGTCAGACCCTAGCAAAAAAATTTATTTCCTGTTCAAGACCTGCATCAGCAGGCTTAAAGCCTCTTGTTCTCATTATGTCTAGAAGTTCTGGTTCTAGTGTTTTTAGAGAAGCTCCAGTTACATTATTAACCACAAGAGCTTCGATCTTTATCGAGTTGATAGGTTGCACAACACTGGATAATTCAAGAGCAACAACTTCATAACAAGATTCATAAAGGCGTCTCCGCCCAAAAGGGTAAACTAATAAATTCTCTCTTCGCAATGGCTTCAATTTTAATTTTTGTACTAGAGATCTCCTCACAAAGATTTTTTCTGAACCACTATCACATAAAACGCGAGCCAACAAGCATTGCTTACCAACAGACACAGAAACTGTACAAGTTTGCAATAATGTAGCTTTATTTTGTTTATATTTTTGTTCTGACCTCATAGATGCAATTGCACCTTTCATTTCTTTTTCAGGATTTTCTTTTGCTGTTTCTTTAAAATAAAACAAATAACTATGGGTGTTGTTACCACATTTGGCACAAGGATTAATTTTTGTTCTACAATTCACTGATAAATGCGACTTTTAAAAGCATTTGTAACAGCGACCTTCTTTCTTTAATTTATATCGTTTTTGTTCATCAGTGAATTTCGAACAATTTAGTCCTACATGATCAGAAGACTTGCAAAATATGCAAAATTGTTTTGTAGATGTATATAAAACAGTAGCTGGAGGTATATTTTTCTTTTGAGGAAAATTTTGATATTTACTTGAAGAATTTTCATATTTGGTTTTAGAATTTTCATAAACCTTGCTTTGGGAATTATTTACTAAATTAGTAGCTTCACGGCCATTTAATTCCGTTTTAATAAAATTTATTAAATCTGTGACTTCACAGTCCTTATCAGGGTCACGTTTTCGATGGAAATCTAGTATCAAATTTTCTGGTAATAATCTTAATAATATGGGTAGTAATAAATGGCCATAAGAGCCTGATGTTACTCCTAACGCATCAAGATTTCTCATACAAGTTTCAATATTATCGTATAATTTTCTGAGTGAAGTGACATTGTTAGAGGATTTTACTGCCTCAAGATTTAGAATTTTGTTCATATAACAGTTAATTATGTTTTCCCGCTTCCCATACCTTTCTTCTAACAATTTTAAACATGTAGAATAATTTTGATCTGTCAGTTGGAAACCAGCTGCAATATTATACGCAGGTCCATACAACAAAGATTTAAGATATTGGAATTTTTCAATTTTTGATAACGATCCGTTCGAATCAATCGCACTAGTAAATAAATTGAAAAATTCTAACAACAGGCTTGCATCACCAGAAAACTTTTCTATGTTTTAGTTTAGGCAACTTCACTGCCGAAACTGGTTTACTACCGATTTTTGAACCGTTACTTGATTCTAGTAAAACATTTCGATTTTACATTTTTTAAGCCTCATCTTAATTTTAAATTTCAAACTTGATATTTTTTTCAGAATAATCTTCTACCGATTTCAGTTCTTTTTCATATTCAGTTTTTGCCGGAATTAGTTCATCTATTTCGGGATCTAATTTCTTGAGTAGAGCTTCCTTTTCATTTACGAGCTCTAAGGATTCCATTAAAGAATCGCAATCAGTCTTATCAATATCAACAGATAACAATGTATCACATTTTGTGATTAATTTTGTAACAACTGCGCGAACAGTAGCTCTTTTACTTTTGAGCTTTTCTGGTTTATCCATGTTTAAATTTTAATTAAATTTTCAAAATAAATTATCATGGCAAATGTTTATTTTCTAGAAATCAACAGTCATGCAGAATAATAAAGGTATTTCTTACCTTTTTTCCGGGTTCTTGAGGCACCAAACGATAATGAATAATCTTCATGTTTTTCAGTGAGTTTCACGTTATTCTTAATTTTGGGATAGCTAAGTTCAAGAATTCATGATTCGTGTTAAATCATATTAAACTCATCAAGCATATTTCACTACTGAAAGTGGCGCAGGTGTTGTTCAATATAAATAAGCACAGGAAGATTAAAAACTTTGAAGATTCTATTTTTACACTTTAAATATGTACAATATTTACAGCGAAACATTTGGATAACATTTGTTAAATATATATATATATATATATATATATTCCACACTGGGAATCCAAGATATTATCTTGTTAAAATTTCAGCAATTATTTTCTTCTATAAAGAAGCCAAGAAACAAGCATGATTTCATATTCGAAAATAAATTTCCTTTTTTAAAATTAAAACATCATTTCTTCTATTAGAAGACCAAGACAAAAAAACATATACGCAGTCTACCTGCTGCGTTCAACTTTTATCATTACTACTTCAAAACTAAACTAAAAGAACAAGAGAAAAAATGTTTTTAATATTAATTCTCTAGTCAGACCACGTGATCTGGCGCCTGCTGTCTGGTAGAGAGAGGAAGGGGTTTGCGAAATATTCCACATATTATTACTTGGTGGTAGAAAAAAATAATCACGAATTTCAACAAATGATCATGAAAAAGAATCGCGGATTTTGTCAAAAGATCGCGAAAAAAGAATCATGAAATTCAATCAGTCATGAGAAAATCAGAACACGAACGTCAAATTTGCAACTTTTGTGATCTACATAAATAAGAAAATTTTCATTGTTGATATTTTGCAAGTAAAGGTAAAGTAAAGCATTAATTGTTTCGGATTGCGTTTTTACTATTTTGAGGTAGGTTCGTGTTAATACTATTTTTCAAAGAAATCCTGAACATTTTTCAGATGAAAAAGCTACATATTTGAACATTAATGAATAATATATATATATATATATATAAGGTAATTCGGGGGGAAGACGTAAGTTTGTTCCTAGTATTTTTATGTTTCAACAGATGCAAATAATGACTGGCTTGTATCACGAGTCTTGTCCCAGTGTGCACGTGGTTTGTGAATTTACTTTAATCTGTAGCCTTTAATCGGCGTTATTTTTTAATCTTGGGAGCATTTAACCGGGTGAGTAATGCCCTTATAATATTCTGTCGCTCATATTTAAAGTTTATAAACGGATGTTTTCTTTTAAATGAGATATGAGCAATTTAAGTGAGTTTCACATTCTGTTACACACACAAGGCAAGCAGAAGCGGTCATAATTTTGCAGCAATACGGAAAAAAGTGTGTGTGGCATCTTTCCCCTATACTTGGGAGATGACGTAACAAGGTTCAGAAATAAGCTAAAATGAAAACAAAAATTAATTAATTATTTTCTGCCTTCCAAATCATATTACCCATTACTTACAGATACTTGATCATTCATTTTTCAAACCATTAAAAACATGTTGGAGACAAACCCTGAACGCCTGGATCCACAGCAAGCTACATCGTAAACTTTCAAGACTTCAGTTCTGATCTCTTCTGAATACAGCTTGAAGCAAGGCAGCCACAGTAGGAAATGGCACTTCTGAGTTTTCAGTTACTGGGATTTATTCCTATAACCCAAAATCAATCCCAGAAGATGGGTTTGATAACTCTCAGGGTTCCATAAATGACAGAGCTGTTGCTTCCACAAGCGGCGCATGTAACAATAGGCTTACACCAGCAGTTGATTCCACCAACAGATCATATGGACCTACACCTCAGAGTAAAGATAAGAAGTAGAGGCCGAATCCCATTGTTATTTCGGTCAGAACTTGAGGCACACATGTTTCCCGCTTTCATCGCCAAAAGGTTGTCTTTTATGGCGGTAATCACCTTATTGGCAACTGTAGGATTTGATTTATGCGAGAGAAACGCCGATGCAAGAAAGTTTCAGAGGGAACCAGAGGAGAAAAACCGGTTTGGCGCGTTTTCTCTGCCCACCATCACGTGACGGTGGGTAGCGATCCCGGCGTCAAGAAAGGGTTGCTATTTCTGAGTCCGACCTACACCAACAGTTGCTTCCAACAGCTGATCTCGTAACAGTGGATTGTCACCAACACAGAAAAAGGAATTTCCTGTCTAGAAGCAATCAGTCGTATTCCTCAGGTCAGAAAACCTAAACCATCTGGGCGTAAGAAACAAGCAGCAGAGGTCTTAATTGCATCAGAGAGAAGTAAAACTATGCGAGAAAAGATAAAAGAAAAGGTAGAGAAAATCAAGAATAGGTAAAATAAGTAAAAAGAAACCTCCAAAAAAAACAGAAGTAAAAGATACGTGTAAGCGCGTCTTCCTCAAGTGAAGAAATTCCTCTGGATACCAGTGGTGATAGTTTTGATGAGGTTAATGATGAGGATTTGTGGGCTGTATGTAAAGGATACTTTTACGCTAAAAAAAAGTCTCAAGTGTGGTTGGATTTAATGCATCAAATGCAAGAGATGGTTGCACGGAGATTGCAATGGTGAACATTTGCACTCAAAGAAATGCTGTGCAAGCTTGTACCATTATTAGTTTTAGCAAAGTAAATTTGAAAAAAAAAATGATTTGAGTTTACTGATTTCCTTGCTTGACCATAGTTATTGTTCATTCACAGCCAGTGTTCCAATATCAGTCTTATTTTTCTTATTTTCTGTGCTGTGGTATCTTCCTCGTATATATGGGGGAACATGCCACAATTACACGAGTTTATTTAACATAAAATTTGTCAATCATTTAAACACTGGGAAAGGAATTAATGAGTATACAGTCGTGGAAAAAAAAAGTAAACACCCCCTACTAACTCTTCGACAAATTATCGTACACGGACGTTACTGGTACCGAATGATTGGAAATAAAGTCTACTTTTAAATGATGTATATAAAATTTGCTTAGGGAGCCATCTACATATTAAAACGAACCCAAACCTCATTTTTTTTTCAATAGCAATACCCAATTTTAACGAGATATTTCAAATCTTCGGTTCAAACTATGCCCAGACACCAAATTTCAAGTCAGTTGAATGATAAGTTTTTGAATTATAAACATTCAAAATTTAGTGTTTCTAATGTTAAATTACATTTTCATATATTTATTTATATCTCCTGAAATTATGCTCCTAATGTGCTAATTTTTTGTGTAGCAATAATACTAATGTGCCCAAACATAAATACGCTGAATTTGCAATTTTTATAATTTTATGATATGAAATATGAATTATGAAATTAATATTCGAAAAAATTATGAATTGCAACCCACAATTTTTTTGATGGATTTAGATTTATTAAGTCCTGCTTTATGAAAATCCGAAATTTCACATTTTTCTTCCAAATAGTTTTCAAATTATGCTTAAAAAACGGCAAAATGATGGTTTAAGGGGCCATCTATGATAGAAGTTAGTAGATATTTCGAAATTTCTTCTGCTGTCCCGTTGTCTAACAGGCGTCATTGACTGCTTAAGGTGCCTTGATCAAGAAGGAGGCTCTCTCGGTTAACAATCGACTACGGAACTTCAATTTGGATACAGCCCTTAAAATACGCACGTTTTATAATAATTAATTTCTCGGAAACTTATGGTACGAATTGCATAAAAATTGGTTCTTAGGCTAATTGAAAGGTGTAGAGTTCATTTATGCTGTCAGAATTGGGTATTGCCATTGAAAAAAATGAATTTATGGTTTGTTTTAATATGTAGATGGCCCCCTAAGCAAAATTTATATACACCATTTAAAAGTAGACTTTATTTTCAATCGTTCGGTACCGGTAACTTTCTTCTACGATAATTTGTTGAGGAGTTAGTAGGGGGTGTTTACTTTTTTTTTTCCACGACTGTACATAATCAATTAAATATTAAAGAGCATGGTGGTATATTTTTTATTTATATAATCATTTCAATTTTGGTTCTGCTAAGCAAAATATCCTTATGTGGCGTCTTCCCCCGAATTACCTTATATATACCTTCATTTTTCTACATGAAAGGTAAAGTTTATATTAAAGATATAATTGTAGACTTCTTTTACAATAATTGTATTAAAATATGGATTAATTTTCTTTCATTTCGGGTCGGGTTGCCTTTCAATGGAAATCCTTTTATCGGTTTTCATATTTACATGAAATTACAGTCCTGCATCAGGATAGGTTGACGTATTTCCTTCATTGCGAATGAGGTACACTTTAAGTTTTTCCGATTGTGCTTTATCTCTTTCGGTCGAAGCCGGGATGACCTGGTTTTTAACAAGGAAGTCCTGAATATTTTTCAAATGAAAACCTATAGATTTGACTATTAATGGTGGCCCATAGTTCTTTTCTGTACATAAGGGATAAAATTATAGACTACTTTATTATAAATGTGTTAAAATATGGAGTAATTTTCTTTTACTTTGGGATTTGGCAGAAGTCTGTCGGTTTTTGGGTTGAAGAAATTGTTTTATCTGGTGATCGCGTAGTCCATTCCTAGGCGTTGAAGAATTTTAAGAGTGTACAATATATAATATGATTTAATAAAGTCAATAATTAAATAATTTGATAACATTGCAATGATTGACGTAAATATAATGAACTCTAATAATCCAAAAAAGTAAAAAAAATCAGATAATTAAGAACTTAAATTATACTCGCCCCTTCACCCCCCTCCCCCAAAAAACTATCTTAAAAAACTCTACTCGTGAATTTCTAGCCATGAGGGGACTAGTTTTCCTATAATCAAAATGTACACAGCTGAGAAGCAATTGATAAAAGAAAATGTGTCTCGTGTATTTTTTTAATTAGCCAAAATACGATATATGTCTGTCTCACTTTATAGTCCAGGCAATAGGGAATTTTACCTAGCAAAATTAATGGTAGTACTGAAAATCGGCTCTCTAGATGTTTTTTGGGTCGCTGAATCCGAATTTGTAACTTCCCACCAAAATTTCCCCCGGCAACCTCCCCAAATTTTGGTAAAACGCCCCCAAAAAAGGTTTTTATTAAAAAAATCAATTTTTTTATTGTTTTAGAGAAAAAGTATCTAGAAATTCAGAAAGTATACAAAATTTCCAACAAATTAGATATATGACATTATGACTTAGGATGAAGGGGAAGGGGGGATCTGCTTCGGAACATGCGCGCGGTGCTGCGTAAACTAAGTTGCGCAATTCCACTTAACCACTCACACGTTTACATTCGCCCTCCCATCTCCCCTCCGAACTTTCTCTATAAGGTTTACTTTAAGTTTTTTGGGTCGCTGAATCCGAATTTTTACCTTTCCCCCAAAAATCCCCCCCCCAAATAATTGTTTTTAACTTAAATTTCTTATTGTTTTAGGGGAAAAGCATTACGAAATTCAGAAACTAGACAAAATTTGCAACAAATAGGATGTATGACATTATGAATTAGGATGAACGGAGAGGGTAAGGGCTGCTTCTGAACATGCACTGCGGCGCTACGTGCACTAAATTATGAAGTCCAGGCAATAGGGGATTTTATCTGGCAAAATTAATACTAGTTCTGAATTTCGACTCACTTTATGTTTTTTGGGTCACTGAATCCGAATTTGTAACTTCCCACCAAAATTTCACAAGGCAACCCCCCCCCCCCCCAAAAAAAAATTGATTTTTTGAAAAAAATTGGTTTTTGAGAAAAGCGCGCGGGTAATGTTCCGAGTCAGCCCCTCTCTCTCCGTTTATCCTATGTCATAATGTCATATATCCTATTTGTTGCAAATTTTGTCTAGTTTCTGAATTTCGTAATGTTTTTCCACTAAAGCAATAAGAAATTTAAGTTAAAAAAACAACTATTTGGGGGGGGGGAATTTTGGGGGTAAGTTAAAAATTCGGATTCAGCGACCCAAAAAACTTAATGTAAACCGTATAGAGAAAGTTCGGAGGGAAGATGGGATGACTAATGTAAACGTGTGAGTGGTTAAGTGGAATTGCGCAACTTAGTCCACGCAGCACTGCGGCGCATGTTCCAAGGCAGATCCCCCTTCCCCTTCATCCTAAGTCATAATCTCATATATCTAATTTGTTGCAAATTTTCTCTACTTTCTGAATTTCTAGCTACTTTTCCCCTAAAACAATAAAAAAATGGAATTTTTTAATAAAACCTTTTTGGAGGGATTTTTACCAAAATTTGGGGGGGTTGCCGGGGAAATTTTGGTGGGAAGTGACAAATTGGGATTCAGCGACCCAAAAAACATCTAGAAAGCCGGTTTCCAGTACTACCATTAATTTTGCTAGGTAGAGTCCCTATACGGTCTCTATTGCCTGGACTATTAAGAAAGTTCTAATAGGAATTTTTTTTTTTATATAATTATTAATTTCTATGCATAAAGCATTTATCTAATGCATATGTTTTTATTGCAATCAAATCTGATAAATTATTTTTGGGGGTATCCCCCCCCCAACCCCCTTCAAATGGCGCCCCTGCTTACATTCGTAGAATTCGCCATTCGTGTTAACCTTTAACTGATGTTACCGGTATCTGAGACCGCTGCTTATTTCAATTTTTACAGTTTAACTTGTAACTTTCAGTTTAAGTACAAACACTACCGAAATTTTGTTTCGTTTGGAACTTTAATACTATCATCATATAATACTAACTTTTGAATATGTGAATTTTAATTATAACAGTCAGTCCTGTACAAAAAGTTAAGTACAAAAACACCATCCTATGAGTTAATCACGCCTTTTAATTTATCTTTCGATGGAGCGGACTGACAGACCGCTTCACAGCAGTTATGTGACAATTTCTGTCACATCAGTTAAAGGTTAAATCAATGAAAGCGCTCTCTACAAATTTTTCAATTTCATTTCAGTAATTTTAAATTATTCTTTTCGTGCAGAATATCGGAGCAAGAAGGTTCTTGATGTAGTTCATGCAAACATTTCGGATTTTGCAAGGCTATACAGGAAACAATACCCCATTCATCAAAAGTTTTAAAATTGAAAAATCCTCGGAAGGCATACGAATACGAAATCTGAAAAGTACAAAACTATCACGTTAGCCTTCGATTGCAGATGTTATGTCCTATGCAAAAGGTTGTTGGTTGGTTGTTTTTTTTTTGACAGCCCATTATCTACGCATGGGATATAGGCCCAAGGGGGGAGTGCCCTCCGTGGGGGTCTTTCTAAGGGAACCTAACCCGTATTTACGCATGGAAATCCATGGTTCGAAGAAAACCACGAAAACTCCGAACGATTAGGCCGACGGGCACGATTGGGTTCGAACCCAGCACCTCCCGTCTACCAGCTTCGAGAGCAGAACCTCTCGGCCACTGGTGGGGCCCTATGCAAAAGGAATCATTTAAAAAATATTGAAATTCTAGCAAGAAATTTGTAGAAAACGCTTCCCTTGGTTTAATATTAGTTCATGAATATCGTATGCTGGCGTATGGGGGTCCCCCAATAACATTTTTGTAGTTACAATTTGTAACCATTTGAACCCTTAACTGATGTTAGTGGTCTCACAGACCGCTGAAGCTCTCGATTTTCATAGTTTAACTAATTTCCAGTTTAATTACAAACACTACTGAAATTTTGTTTCGTTTGGGACTCTAGTAGTATCGCCAGAGATTTTTGAATAGGTGAATTTTAATTATAATAGTCCTGTACAAAAAGTTAAGTACGGAAACACCATCCTATGAGTTAATCGCGGCTTTTATTCATCTTTCAACCGGAACATGGAACATGAGATGTAGATATGGATTGCCTAGATGAGAGCATCTGTACATCCAGTCGAGAGGTGAAGTCGACTATTGAGGCATGATAGGGAGCCGTGAAAGAAACTTATAAGTGTGGTTAGGCCACTTAAAGTTAATGATAATAATAGAAAAAGAGAGGCATAGTAAAATGGTAAGTAAAATACTTATAGGGTAACAATATATAAAAGAGAGAAAAAGAGAAAAATGTAAAGTTCCAATGATCCGAAAAAAGGAGACGAATAAGCTACCGGGACGTGCCCCAGAAAACCAAAAAAAAAAAAAAGACTCTTTACAGAGACCATACATTTTAAAAGTGTAACATTATTTTGAATGCTTAAGAAGCAATGCAACAATTTTTTTTTTTTTTTTTTTTTTTTTTTTTTTTTTTTAAATTAAAGACAAATACAAGACAGAAAGAGAGTAAAGTAGGAGAAGAAAGAGGGAAACTCAATCTTCATCATCTAACAAAGTAGAAAACCTTGGGCGTTTACGATTAGGGGGGTCGGAGACCTCGTAGTCTGGTAACCCAGCTATAATATCATTGGGTAAATTATAGATATTTTTGTAGAATTTTTTAGCAAGTTTACTTATGCGTACTTTGAGAGAAGTGGTTTTTAAGTCCCTTCTAATGGTTGTGTTTCTTAAGTATCTGTGACCGTTTCTGATGGTACGAAGATTTTTATTGTGTGCTTTACTAAGAAAATCCATGTTGGTTTTACAGGCAAAACCCCAAATGGGGCTTGCATATGTAAGAATTGGTCTAATACAGGCGTTATAGAGGAGAATTTTATTTTTGATAGAGAGAGTTTTACCTTTTAATAAAGGGGGAAGGGTTTTTGAGATACCGGCCGCTTGGCCTCTGATGTTGAGGAAGTGTTTTTTCCATGTTAGTCTTTTATCCAGAGTTACCCCCAGATACTTGGTGTGGTCGGACCAGGGTATGGTTGTATTGTTGATAGTAATGCGGTTAGGGTTAGTAAGCTTCCTAGAGAAGTAAACTGCAGCAGTTTTTTGTTCGTTGAGTTTAATGCGCCATAAGGTGCACCAGGCCGTGAAATCGTCAATGTGTTTCTGTAAAATTTTGTATAAGGTGTAAACAAAGTGAGCTGAGGCGTAAATTGCCGTGTCATCCGCATACAGGGCAAGAAAGGTCCTCAGGGTGCGCGGTATATCATTAAAGTAAATGTTGAATAATGTAGGGCCGAGGACAGAGCCTTGAAGAATGCCAGCAAGTATACGATATAAAGTGGAGAGTATATTGTTGATGCGGACGCAGAATTTGCGATTGCTAAGGTATGAATGTATGAGGTGAATAAGTCTAGCATGAATTTTGAGCTTAATTAGCTTGTATATAAGGCCCTCATGCCAGACTTTGTCAAAAGCCTTAGCAATGTCCAGAAAAACAGCAGCTGCTGGAATATTCGAGTTGAGTTTCTCACTGAGAAACTCCACAACCCGAAGAAGTTGATGTACAGTGGAGTGTTTGGCTCTGAAGCCAAATTGTTCAGGAATCAAAATGTGATTAGTGTCAAGAATATCATTGAGCTGGGCCCTTATGACACGCTCAACTACTTTACTTAGAGAGGGAAGCAGGGATATAGGTCGAAAGTTGGTTGGATCAGATAGATTACATTGAGGCTTAGGGATAGGAGTCACAACAGAAATTTTCCAAGGGTTTGGAAAGTGATAAAATTTAAGGATAGCGTTAGTAAGATCTGTTAGATAGTTAATACAATTTTAAGGAAGGTTTTTAATAGCGAAGTTAGAGATTTTGTCGTATCCGGGGGATTTCCTGTTTTTGAGTTTTTTGATTATATTAGAGATAGTTACAGATTATATTTCTGGGAGTGGTTCCTCAGGAGGGGTACTTAAGAAGTTGTTGACAGTTTCATGGACATCAAAGAAATGATCCGGGTTTGCAAGGTAGGGATTTGGAGAAAATTGATTTGCGTAACTTTTAGCTAGAGTTTCAGCTTTATCATGATCAGTGTAAGCAGTGATATTGTTGGTGTCTGTTAACGGTGGAATGGGGGTGTGTTGATTGTTAAGTTTTTTCTTAATGGCCCAGAGAGAGTTGTCTTCCGGAGAGAGAGAGCTGAGGAATTTCCCCCAACTCCTCTGCTTTTCTTTGGCAATAAGGGTTTTGATTTTATTGTTAAGACGATTAATAATTGGTTTTAGAGTTGGGTCTCTATTATTTTGATAGCGACGCCGTAAGTTATTACGATGTCTGCAGACAGCGTGAATATAGTTTGGAAGAATGAAGGATTTAGAGTTTTTGACATATTGACGAGTAGCCTGCTGTTGGGCATTAGTGATAAGATCTTGAAAGTGAGTAACTGCATTATCAATATCATTGGTGTTCTGAATGGTTGGAAAAGTTAAATCGGAATTGTTCAATATGTTTTTAAATTTGTTCCAGTCCACTGCAACCAGAGGAGGGGGAGAGGGGGGGTCAACAAGGTCAATTTTGAAGCAAACAGGAAAGTGGTCAGAAGTAAGGTCATTTATAACGGTGGTAGTAACAGGAAAGGCTAAGTTTTTGGAAATGCCAAAATCAATGATAGAAGGATGAGTGTTATTGTTCCCAATACGTGTAGGTTTGTTTGGTGCATGTAGACTAAGATCTAGGTGTGAGATGAGGTTATGTAATGATCTGCCAAAACCAGAGGTCGAATGACAGTTCCATCGCCGGTTACGTGCATTAAAATCACCAGCAATGAAACTGTGTGTGTGTTCAGAGAGAAGTTGTGTAAGGTCGTTGACTGGGAATTGTCGCACATGTCTGATGTAAGCAGAAGTAAAGTTAATATTAATGTGTGGCAATTGTACAACAATTCCCGTATAGTCAATACCAGCGAGTGTAGTTTGTTGTGTAGTGTAATGTGGGATGTGTTGTTTAATGTAGATGGCAGTACCCCCGACGTTGGAACCAAGACGAGGGGTTTGGTATAATTTATAGTTAGCGATTTTAATACTACCAGAAGTCTTATGGACTTCCTGAAGTAAGATAATGTCGATATTGGGATTGTTAGTAACGAAGTCATAAAATTCAGAAAATTTGTTGGAGAGAGAGTTACAATTCCAGGTTAAAACAATGAGAGAATTAGGGGGAGAACTACTCATGGTTGGAGGGGCTGAGCTCATTGGCAAGGGTGTCGAACTCTTGTATGATTATAAACATTTTTTCAAGTGCGTTATTAGCGCGTTTGGTTTGAGAAGCAATATTTTTGATACTTTTAAGAAATTTTGAAATTTGGAGGATCTCCTTCATGTCTTTGAATGTCTGAAAGATGTCCTGTAATTCATTAGTGTAACTAGTGGTAGTGGTTGTAGTGGTCGGAGCACTAACATTGTCTGTATTTTCTTTGGAGTTATTAGTGTCAGCAGTGAGAGGAGGGAATTCATCTTCGACATTAGAAGTGCTACTTCCCGGTGTAACAGTTTTGTTTTGATCTTGTGTTGTTATGGTTTTTGCTTTTTTAGTATAGTTATAACCTTTAAAAAGTTTAATGAATTGTTGGGTTTCCTTGGAAACCTGTGTATTGCTGTTTTTGCTTTTGTTTGTGTTTTTACCGTTTCTATTTTCCAGTCTGTGTGGGTTTTTTACACATCCCCTGAATGTGGCTGGGTGATCTTGGCCGCAATTGGCACAAGTGGGGACGATACGCCCCTTGTGTGGACATGAAGGTGTTAAGTGTTGACCTGCGCACTTTGCGCACTCGGCATCGAACCCACAAACTTCCAATGCGTGGCCAAACCCTTGACATTTATAACATTGTTTAACTCTTTGTTTGCTGTTAAAAGCCTCAATTTTGACAGAAATGTAGTGGATTTCCCTAATCTGGTAAATTTCTTCAAAGTTAGCACGTGGCATGACATTCACCATGTACATAGGCATGGGGTTACCAGTTTTTCTGTGCTTCATCATTGAAGCTCTAGTGACTGTGAATCCATAATCTTTAAGACTGTTAATAATTATGTTTTGTTCAGTGTAGCAGGGGAGGCCCCTAATGCAGACCTTTTTAGGTCTTTGCTCCTTGGGATGTAATGTAGTGTATTTTTTTGTATTTGTGTCTAGCCAATTTTGAGTTGCTCTAAAGTCCTCATCATTATTGCACAGGACCATCAGACGGTCACCTTTAAGCTGTATAGTTGGTTTTTCCTTGTTAATTTCCTTAATATCTTTCGCTAAGTTTGACCAGTTTTCTTCTAATTCTATAAAGAAAGGGTTTATCTTGTTTGGTTTTGTGCTACCTGAGCTACCAGGACGAGATCCCGTGGGCTCAACGCTAGAAGCGTCAATGTTTTCATTAGTTTGGTCCATTTCGACGCTGTTGTCGAGACTGGCCTCATTGGCTAAGTTTTGGAATTTATTATTCAGGGGGAGAGTTGAATTTCCCTCGTCATTTCGTCTTTTTGTGCCTCTATTAACTGTTATGAAGTCGTTAAGTTTAACTTGTTCTAGAATAAAGTGAGCAGATTTTTTGTATTTTGAGAAACAAAAAACAGTAAAAACAGTAGAATTAAGTAAATTGTAAATGTTAGTAGGCTCCCTAACAATTAATAAGGCCTCACGGCAAGTTTCACTCACCTCAGACTGTTCGCCTAATGATGTTGCATACTCAGCCTTGCTTCTAGTTTCCATGATGTAGTTATCGACGTAGTTGAAAAAGTCGATAAACAGTTGTTTAGCAGATTCGTCAAACTGTGTTGGAGTGTCCAGAAACTGGTTAACAAAGTCCGGTTGTCGCGTTCCATTGACAATAGTTGCCAGAATACTGATAGGCTGGTTGCCATTTTCAACCGCCGCCATACTGCGCAATCATAAAAAGAATCACCACTCAAACAGAAATGTTCGTGGAATCACACAACTATTCATTACGAACCGCTATATAACCGCCAGAACACAATACGTAACCAGAGCAGTAACACTCTATGATATACCGCAAAAAAATCACATAAAGAAAAGAGCAGCACAAAAGTACGTCTTCTCTCAACGAGAATCTCCACCGAACTGGACTTTCAACCGAGCGGTCTCATAGACCGCTTCACAGTAATTATATGACAAATTCTGTGACAACAGTTAAAAGTCATATGAGTTAATCGCGGATTTTATTCATCTTTCATCCGAGCGGCCTCACAGACCGCTTCACAGTAGTTATATGACAAATTCTGTCACAGCAGTTAAAGGTTAAACCAAAGCGATATAAGTAAGCGTACAAACTTAATACTGGAATCGGGCGTAAATTAACACAGTTGCGCCATCTTGTGGACGGGGTGATAATCCACATACGCGGGCTTTTAGTGTGACATCATATATGACAGGATATCTACCATCTGCGCATATTTTCTAAATCTTTAGTCAATCATGGAACTGAATTTTGTTTACCACATTCATTGCAAAATAATGACGTAGCGAGAGGGGCGCCCTCACCATACACTTGACACCACTTGACACCTTCGCCTTGTCAAAGACATTTCAGCTATTAATCAAGGTGAAAAAAACTTTACAATTTTAGTGGTGTGAAGTAAGAAAACAGTTAGGCATCTTCCTGTAGTTTAACCCCGTCCGCTACGTGGCGTGCGACCTTGATTGATGTGACCTCGCCTTTAATCTTGCGGTCACCTCTCCCATTTAATATAGGACGCTTACTTATATCGCTTTGGGTTAAACCTTTACTATACTGTGACAAAAATTTTCGCATAGATACTGAGAGCAGTCTCCGAGACCGCTTGATCGAAAGATGAATAAAAAGCTCGTTTAACTCATAATATAGTACTGTTTCTGTACTAAAATTCATGTACAGAACTATTATAATTAAAATTCACCTCTCCAGAATACTAAGGTTCCAAACGACGCAAAATTTAACTAGTTTTATACTTGAATTGAAAATTACACGTTAAACTGAGAAAATTGAATTAACCTTTAACAGATGTCCCAGAAATTGTCACATAACTAGTGTGAAGTGGTCTGTGAGACCGCTAAATCGAAAGATGAATAAAAGACGCGATTAACTCATAGGATGTTGTTTTTGTACTAAACTTTTTGTACAGAAGTGTTATAATTAAAATTCACCTATTCAAAAGTTTCTGGTGTTAGTACTAAAGTTCGAAACCAAACAAAATTTCAGTAGTGTTTGTAGATAAACTGAAATTTGCAAGTTAAACTATGAAAATTGAAAAAAGCACCGGTCTGTGAGACCGGTAACATCAGTTAAAGGTTAAGAGCAGTCTGCAAGACCCTCAAAAGCATTTAAGAGTTAAGGCTGTTCTTAACTGCTCCGCTGAACAAGCGCAATACGTTTTCACACATTTACAAATTTGGAATTGAACTGTTTTTTCCATTTTTTGATCAATCCATTACCCATTGAGTTATAAGCGATATCGATCACGTGACAAACTCGTTTTTCGCCCGCTCTTGAGTGATTTTTCTACTTTCCCGCGGAAATTCGGTTCAAAAGGTCCACTTTGACATTATTTTCTGAAAGATCTATTGCGTTTGCAAAAAAATGGAAAAAACAGCTCGATGACATGTTTCTGAACAACAACACCAGCTAGTTTCATGCATTTTCGAACAAAAATAAATTAAAACTTATGTCAGGAAGTTGCCCTTTTGGATTTGAGAACAGCCTTAAAGAACAAGAGTTAAATACATGATTTTTTGTATTTGGGGTCGAGGTCTGCACGGGTCGAGATTTCCAGGCCCAGGGCCACCCCGATTCGTAGAAAAAAATTCGGCCCGGCCCGATACAAAAATTAAAAGTTCAGCCCAAGCCCAACACGGTATAACAGGTAAAAGTTCGGCCCGACCCGGAAAAAAGTTAAAATCTCGAACCGAGCCCAGCCCAGCACGGCCCAGCCCGGCCCGATCCGAGTAAATTTCTACAAAACATTGATTTTTACGTCGATTTGGGTAAAAATTTGTCTAGTAGGAGAAATTCTGACCAAAAATATTTACCTTAACTTTTGTGTCATGTTTATAATTTTCATTTTTACAGAAGTGCCGCAGGCTGCGATATTTATTTTTTTAACGAATCTCTATTTCTTGTATGTAGGGGAAAGTAGGGTAATTGCACTCAGAAGGATAATCCCGCTCACCAAATATCTCTAAACAGGATAGAATTGAAAACGTGCGATCGGTACCGGTACCTAGCGAACTTCATCCTAAGTTCCCAGTAAGGATTTATTGCGCGTCGCACAGTGGAGTATTTGACCCGAAATCCTGGCCAAAAATATTTTTCGATGTAAATATAATCCGATTGGCTTGAAATTCTTAGATGTTATTGGGTATCACTATAGCATGTTTGGTATTGAAAATGAAGTCTATAGCCTTTACGGTTCATTTACAGAGACACCCAAAAGAATTCCCTTACATTATGGTCTATGGGGAAAAATCGTTTGCTCTGTATTTTAAAGATATCACACTTTTAAACGTGCTGAAATTTATATACATCACTAAGGTGTACTAAGGCACTTATTGTAGATTATGGTGTGCATAGAATATAACGTTCATTTACAGGGACACACAAAAGAATATGGCTGAAGAATAAATTTAACTATTGAAGTCTATGACCAATGATTGCTGGAAGTGCATTTGTAGTTGTGATAGGCGTTTTAAAATAGAACAATTTTTTAAAAATATTACTTGATGTGGATACATTCTATAGATCATATACAGGGCTGAACAAAAGTTCTCAAGTACATTTTCGTTTATTCACGGAAATTGCTGAATGGACATTTTTAACTGTGCTACGTGTTTCACTGAACTAACTTTCAATGGCGGATCTAAGGGGGGGGGGGGGAGGGGCGATCGCCCCCCCCTTGGGCTAATAACGGATTTGTAAAACGACATTATGCATCCTCACGGGAAATGACTTGGGGCGGAGCTCGATCCCGGCGCGACCCTATCCGGGTCGCGCCACTTTAAATCCACGAGACTCAGACTGGGTCAGGTCTTTTCTCTTTTAGTGTTGGGTCGTGCCCTGATCTTGATTTTTTCTGCAGATTCGGGTCGGACCAGACTTCTCTTTCCCCCAGATTGAGCCTGGCTTGGACTTCATTTTTCCTAAAGGTCTGCAATGGCCAAAAGTTACAGGTCGGGGTTCGGCCCGGAATAAAAGCTAAACATTCGGCCCGTGTCATCCCGTATGATAAGCATTATTGGCCCGACCACGAGCCATGCACTCCTCCAAATTCTTCCTCCCGAGCCCAATTTGGTTTGACCCGACCCGGGTCGCGCCAGTTTAAATTCACGAGACTCGGGCTGGGTCAGGTCTTTTTTCTTTTAGAACTGGGTCGTGGCCTGATATTAACTTTTGCTGCAGATTCGGGTCGGGCCAGACTTCTTTTTCCTCCAGATCAAGCCTGGCCTGGATTTCATTTTTCCTAGAGGTCTGCACTGGCCAAAATTTCCAGGTCGGGGCTCGGCCTGGAATAAAAGCTAAACATTCGGTCCGTGTCAGCCCATATGATAAGCATTATTGGCCCGACCACGACCCGTGCACTCCTCTAAATTCTTCCTCCCGAGCCCAAGTTGGTCCGATCCGACCCGCGTCGAGCCAGTTTAAATCCACGAGACTCGGACTGGGTCAGGTCTTTTCTCTTTTAGAGTCGGGTCGTACCCGATCTTAATTTTTTCTGCAGATTCGTTCCGGGCCAGACTTCTTTTTCCTCCAGATCGAGCCTGGCCTGGACTCCATTTTTCCTAGAGGCCTGCACTGGCCAAAATTTCCATGTCGGGGCTCGGCCCGGAATAAAAGCTAAACATTTGGTCCGTTTCAGCCCGTATGATAAGCATTATTGGCCCGACCACGACCCCTTGCGTTCCTATAAATTCTTTCTCCCGAGCCCAAGTTGGTCTGCAACCTTACTTATTTGTCATTCGTAAAAATTATATTTGTTTTGTACATTTGTTTAGCGAAATCTTTAGAAATTTAATTTGATTTGATAAGTTACAGAGATGCATTTTTTTGAATTTACTTTTTTACTTTGTAGAGCTTTAAAATTATGATTATCTGTTATCAACCGTTTCTTTCATTCTAAACTGATTATCTTACTGGATTTTTATTTGAATGTAATTGTCTAAGTCATATTTTTACGTAGTGTTTACGTGCATACAGTCCTCAGCAAAAGTTTAGACACTGGTGATTTTTAACTTTTAAATAAAAAATACGAACACTTGGGTTATACAAATGACTGTACTTATTTTTAAATATATTTTAAACGTTTTAGGACAGAAATAACGGTTTTAATGTAGGATATTATTTAATTTAGCTGACAAAAGTGAAATTTGCATATTGCAAAAAATTAGACACTTTTGTAATTTTTTGGCAATTGTTCACGGAAAAACGCATATTTCAAACTTATGTCGTCACATGCATGAAGTATTTAAGTGCACATCGCGATAGCATCGGTTAGTGAAGATGCCGCGAGCTAGAAATTTTCAGTCAGATGAAGTAATTAAAGCATGGAAGCTGAAATCGAAAGGGAAGTCTGTTGCAGAAATTTCAGCTACTTCGAATCGGCCAAAGAAGTCTGTCTATTAAGTACTGTCTAAGGGTGACTCTTTCAAAGCAAAACATAGATCTGGAAGGACTCGTGTGGTCAGAAAACGAGATTATAGAAGGATCCATAAACTGGCATCTAGACAAATAATGACTGCTAATCGCATTAAAAGTGAGTCAGAGCTTTCTGTGTCAACGGATAATTTCGTAGATGCATTAAAGAAAGATGTACATTAGATTACATGAAAATGATTAAACAACCAGCCTTGAAATCTCACAACAAATTGACCCCTTTCCTGTCGCGCAGTAATTCTTTTTATAAACTGATGAAATAATGGACTGATACCAGAATTAATTTATAAACGAAGTTATTAGAAAATATGAAATTGCTTATTTTCACGTATACAGTCAGATCTCTATTTAACGAAGTTGCTAAATCCCGCAAAAAAGTTCGTTATATGGAAAATTCGTTAAATAGAGAGTCACCTTTTAAAATACTTTAAACTACGTAAAACACATTTTAAGTCCATAAACACTAAATAATATAATTAAAAAAGGTAATTAGTCACACTTTTTTTATAAATTATATCTATTTGTTTTACTTATTTTTACGCACCAAAAAGAAATCTGCAAGGGAAATAAGAATGAAACAAAACATTGTCTGGAAATGCATTGTATTTTCAATTAAAAAATAATTTTACTTTAAAATCACGATTTTTTATTATGGTTGATAAGCTGTTTGGAGGAATACTAAATTTTTAAGCAGTATTCTTTTTCTTAATGCCTTTGTCCACCTCATCAAGAATAACTTTTTTTTTTTATGCTCAAGCACTTTTGCTTTGACATTTTCGAGCTACAAGAACTGAAATTACCGACACGATTGATCATGATCAACAATCTAGAAAACAGGAAACTATAGTTTAAGCACACAGGGCAGCTCCATTTAGGGTTAAAAGGGGATATTGAAAGTTTGCTCGTCTTGGATGGAAAGCAAAGAATCACAACGATTTTACTGCTCTCGGTGAGTTAGATACCTGGTAAGACCTGTTCATGGTTATTGATCATCATAAAATGTACTAAAAGAAAGAATAAGTTTGAAATGTCCAGTAATATTTTGAGAAATAGGGAGAAAAAAAATTAGATCCCAAGGAAAAGTTCGTTAAATAGAGAATACACTTCGCTATTTGGAGGTTATTTTACGAAGAAATTTGCAAAATGTTCTCGGTTCCAAGTAAAAGTTCGCAAAATAGAGGTTCGTTAAATAGAGGTCCGACTGTATTATAAAAGGAAAATTTTAATTAAATATTCTTGTCACTTTTGGAATTAAAATTAGGTGTCCTTTGCCCTCGAAAGGGTTGATGATTTGGGCCTCACTTTGTTTTAATTCTCAAGTATCTCTGGAGTTTCTCAATGGTCTCCAAGCTGCGTAAGACTACATACATACATTGGAAAACAATTTACAGCCATTTGGTGAACTTTTACCTCTTTCAAAGTATGTATTTGAGCAAGATAATGCGTATATTCATGTTGCATACAAATCAAAAAATTGGTTTAACTCTCAAAATATTACTATTTTCGACTGGCCCGCGTGTAGCCCTGATCTGAATCCAATCGAAAACTTTTTGCGGCATCATATTTCACACGGTTTATGCAATTTTTTTTACAATACCCCTCTGTAAATGAACTTCGATCAGATGTTGAACGTGTTTGGTACGAAATAGACCCCCAAGTGATGCAGGATTTAGTTTCTTCGATGGAAAGTCACATTTTTCCATTAATAGCAGACAATGTAGGTGCAGTTCGATTTTAATTTATGGATATTTTTCTGTTAACAGACAGATTGCCTATACTTTTGCAACAATGTTAAATTTGTTTTTTTGTCATTACTAGGGGGCTCGGCCCCCTACGAGCTACGCTCGCCAACCCCCGTCCAGACACCGCAGACTCTAATTGCACGCTATTGTGATCGGCTTTAAAAAGATTTCGAAAGATTGAATTATAATTTAAAAAACAGTGGCGATCTCCCTATAAACGGATTTCTATTCATTTCTCTTTGATTGGCGAAATTTTAACGCCAAATCCGCTGCGGTACTACTTGATTATCCCGTCGACTAATTTCGCCAAATTATATAAATCGCCAAACCACTCGCCAAATTATACAAATTGACATAATTTTTATTTTAAATAACGAAAGAACAAATAAATTAGTACAACATTAATAAAAATACAAATAAAACGTCGAAATAAAAATAACTTGATGACGTAGACACGTGTAACAACATTTCAAAATAAGCTAATATAAAAGGAATTAAGTAAACAGAATCTTTGTCTCCCGGTATTTTTTAACAAAGCGAAAAGAAAGTTCTTTTAACCCTCCGTCTACCAGACGGGTCCATTGGACCCGACAGGTACATACAAAATATTCATTCAAACCAGAAATTTCTTTAAAATAAACTAAGTATATAAACCAGACAAAAATAAGGTAAATAAATAAGTTAAATAGTTTTAAATAAAAATTCTGGTGTAGAACGTTTTATTAAAACTTGAATAAAATTCCCGGTAGATCTAGGGTTAAATGAGACATTTTAAATTAATTGTTTTTAATGTGACGTAATTTTGACCAAACTATTCTTTCTCTTTTTAATATTCACGTGAAAATACTTGTGTTAGAAATAAAATAATATTTGAGCTTTCCTAAGGAAAATAGTTGAACAGTATCCTCTCAAAATATCAAATAAATGTCTAACGCAATTTGTAAATTTAAACCGTTTTGCAATATTATTTTGTGTTCATTTTATGTAATAACTGTAATGTGACGTAAATATGACTTAATTTCTCCTATTTAAGACTTCTAACGCATGTTAATAAATTTATTATTTTACAAATTCCTTTCTCTCTTAAAATTCACGTGTAATTATAGTTTTTATGACGTAATTTTTAATAAGTTCCTGCTTTTTGTACATAATTATTTATTTCTAATTCCAAATGTTTTTTCTGTTTATAATAGTCCCGTGTAAATAAATTTTTAATTTATTACACGTATAAATATTTTTTTTTTTTTTTAAGCAAACATTATTGTTTCCGCTGTTTATACAGGTGGCAACAGTTTAAATTAATATCACTTTCTAAAATCTCTCTATTCTAAAAAAAAGTAACTACCGCTGTCACCGCCGCCGCCGCCGCCGGTTTTGATTTTTTTGTGACCGGAGGCCTTTCTTCGTTAATATTAACAAAAATAATGCATACAAAAATATGAAAATCAGTGGTTTTATACAGAAATGTTTGATAAACATGCTGATGCAGACAGTTTTCAAATCGAAGAATTATTTTAAGAGTTATTTAATGCTAAAGTTGGACAAAATCGTTCCACTAAAAAAGTTTTATAGCAGCAATAACTATACATGGCAGTGTAATCATTTTTAGATCATTTTATGCGTTAGAATTTGCCGGAGTGCAGATTGCATTAATTTTTTTATTTTGACTCATTTTTTCAGGTTTTATTTCTATTTTAAATTCAAATTTTCAGCATTTCTAGAGATATTTTTTACAGATTTCAGAAAATTGTACTAATTTAAACTGTTGCCAACTGTATAAAAAGCGCAAGCAATAATGTTTGCTTCAAATTAAAAATTTATTTACACGTGACTATTATAAACAGGAAAAAAAACTTTCAAATTAGAATTAAATAATTACGTATAAAAAGCAGGAACTTATTAAAAATTACGTCATAAAAAGTATACACGTGAATTTTAACAGAGAAACGATATTGTAAAATAATAAGTTCATTAACATGCGTTAGAAGTATTATGAGAAATTACGTCATATTTAATTATTTACGTCACATTATAGTTATTACATAAAATGAACACAAAATAATATTGCAAAAAAGTTTAAATTTAGAAATTGCGCTAGACATTTATTTGATATTTTGAGAATTAATTTAAAATGTCTCATTTAAAAGAACTTTCTTTTCGCTTTGTTAAAAAATACCAGGAGACAAAGACTCTCTTTACTTAATTCCTTTTATATTAGCTTATTTTGAAATTTTGTTACACGTGTATACGTCATCAAGTTATTTTTACTTCGACGTTTTATTTGTGTTTTTATTAATGTTGTACGAATTTATTTGTTCTTTCGTTATTTAAAATAAAAATTATATCAATTTGTATAATTTGGCGAGTGGTTTGGCGATTTATATAATTTGGCGAAATTGGTCGACAGGATAATCAAGTAGTACCGCAGCGGATTTGGCGTTAAAATTCCCCAATCAAAGAGAAATGAATAGAAATTCGTTTATAGGGAGATCGCCACTGTTTTTTAAATTATAATTAAATCTTTCGAAATCTTTTTAAAGCCGATCAAATTAGCGTGCATTTAGAGTCTGCGGTGTCTGGACGGGGGTTGGCGAGCGTAGCTCGTAGGGGGCCGAGCCCCCTAGTCTTTAAAAAATATCTCTCGAAATGTTGAAAATTTGAATTTAAAATAGATATAAAACCTCGAAAAATGAATCAAATTAAAAAAATAAATCAATTCTGCACACCGGGAAATTATAACGCATAAAATGAACTAAAAATTATTAAATTCCGATGTATAGTTTTTGCTACTATAAAACTTTTTTAGTGGAACGATTTTGTCCAACTTTAGCATTAAATATCTCTTAAAATAATTCTTCGATTTGAAAACTGTCTGCATCAGTGTGTTTATCAAACATTTCTGTATAACACTACCGATTTTCATATTTTTGTATGCATTATTTTTCTTAATATTAACGAAGAAAAACCTCCAGTCACAAAAAATTCAAAACCGGCGGCGGCGGCGGCTGTGACAGCGGTAGTTACTTTTTTTTAGAATAGAGAGATATATTATGTAAAGTGTATATATTAAAATTTATTGTTTGTGTATGAAAGATAAGTCTTCAGTAATATATGACAGCTGAGTTACAACAATTCGTTACATACTTCTCAGCACAGAAGCATAATCGATCATTGTCTAAACTTTTGCTGAGCACTGTAATTGCCTAAATAGTCATCGTTATATTCATTAATATTGTTGTTTTTCTGTATTCATGAATTTCGAACATAATCTGAAAATAAAATATGAGCATAAGCAAGTGTACTTTGTGAATAATTTTAATTGCAAAATGCAGGCAGGGCTGGAGTTGATTTTTTAGCGTTTATACCGCGCGGGGCCAATAGTTTTATTTTTTTATGTGGGTTGGACCTGGGCTTCGGCCTGATAACTTCAGCCCAGGTAAACTTCTAACTGACATATCGAAGCCAGCTTAACTTTTTTTAAATGCTTAATTTCAGCCATCATCCCATAACTACTGAATATACCGGGTGCCCTAAAATGGACTGACTGATTTTTAAATTCAATAAATTGCAAATGGTGACAGATGTTAAAAAAATACTTGCAGGAGGGTTATAGATGTCGGGAACAGGGGTAATTTTGTTCCAAATTTTCCGAAAATTTAACCCTCTCGCTGCGCAATCCGCGATTTCCACGACCAACGTAAAGTGTCAAAATTTGTGCAACCCGCAATTTCCCCAGCAAATCTTTTTTTTTATGATCCAATTCTATTACAAAAAAACCTGTTTCACAAAGATTTTGAGACATATTTTACTCTAAAATGTGTGCAGATTTGAAATGTGTAATAAAAATATGCGCAATTTTTTAACCTATTTTTATAAAAAATAAATAAATAATAATAACAATAATAATAATACGCAGCTTCAGGGTTAAGGCATTCGGTTCCAAAAATTTAGAAAATTCACCTATCCGAAAATTCGAACATACAAATAATCGCAAATTTTGATAAATGTTCTCCATAAAAAATCCATTTCGTCAATCGTTCGCAGAAAATGACTTCAATTTCGCTGAATGATCACAGAAAGAAACGTGAATTTGGTCAGGGAGCCACGGAAAACATGCGAAATTCTTCAAATGATCACATAAAACGCGACTTTCTTCAAAAGGAAGCGGAAAAGAACTCGAATTTCGTTAAAGGATCGCGGAGAAAACGCAAATTTTGTCAAATAGTCGCGAAAAAAAACCCCGCGAATTTCGTCAAAGGATAGTGGAGAAAACACGAATTCCTTCATAGATTCGTGGAAAAAAAACGAATTTAGTCAAAGAATCGCTTTAAAAACGCGAATTTAGTCAAAGGATCGCTGAAAAAACGCAAATTTTGTAGAAGGGTCACGGAAAAAAACGCGAATTTTACCAAAGGTCTGCAAAATTACACTAATTTCGTCAAAGGGTTGCAGAAGAAACGCAAATTTCATCAAAGGGTCGAAGACGAGCGAATTTCATCAAAGAGTCGTGGGAAAAATGCAGTGGTCTCTTTAGAAAACAGCACACTTACATACGTTTATTATTATCGATATAATTTTTAACTTGAAATAATATACTGAACTAATTTTTGAAAAAAAAAAAAACAAGTTAACCCAAACCCAGCTTGCAGGAATCTACACTCAGCCTGAATTCGATCCGAATCCAAAACAGCTAACCCGACCTGCAACAAAAAAAATTAGTGCCAGAAGGGAATCTCCTCATCTGCTGAAACCTTTCAGAAAAATTTCTTTGAATTTCAGATTTTTTTTTTCTTTTTACTCTACCCCTGATAATTTTTTTAACTGCGATTCTTGATTTTAGTTTAAAATAGCAACGAAGATGGTGCTGGAAGCAAGAGGCGCTAAATCGGTTCTCGGAGAGGGTAGGCTTAACGACCATTGTTTACAGCGCCATCTATCGCTGCTATTATACAGTAAAATCAAGAATCACAGTAAAATGTCTCATGACATCTTACATAACCCTCCTGCAAGATTTTTTAAAATAGCTGTCACCATACGAAAAGTACTAAATTTTAAAATCCATTTAAGGACACCCGGAATGTTTTTTAATAAGTTTCAAAGTATTCTTTACTGAATTACAACTCACCTTAGATATAAAGAGACAAGCAGTCTTATACCAAATTAGTATTTTTTACATAATTCTGGAGATTAAAAAGTATTCCTAAATAATTATTTGGACGTGTCTGTTATGGAGATTTTACTGCATATAGTTTTTATCTTCAAAAATACTTAGACTTTCTTTTTAAAAAAAACGGGTCGACCCGAACCCTTCTCGCAAGTTGCAGTAGACTGACCGAAACTGACCCAAACCGGATATAATGTATATCAATCTGCCCCAAACCCAACGCGCTAGGCGCAGCTAAAAAGTAAAAGTCAACCCGACCTGTAGCAGAAAAGTAGAAGTCAACCGGGCCAAACCCGACCCGCATCGAAAAAGTAGAAGTTAACCCGTCCCATAGCAAAAAGTAGAAGTTAACCCGACCCACAGCAAAAAATAGAAACCAACCAGACCCAAACGCGACCCACAGCAAAAAAGTATAAGTTAATCCAACCAGCAGCAAAAAATAGAAGTCAACCGGACCCAAACCCGACCCATAGCAAAAACTAGAAGTAACACGACCCGCAGTGAAAAAATTAGCCCCGACCCGCGCATCAGATTGGAGTTTCCAAATTTCTAAAATCGCCCCCCCCTTGAGGACTCTCCAGATCCGCCCTTGCTAACTTTTAGCATACTATGAAGTATACATACAAATCCATAGCTTAGTTTAATATTTTATATCTTAAAAGCTGACGAAGTGTAAGTAAGATTTTAACACTTCACATAATAATAAATATACATTTTATAAATATTTTGACAATTAAGAAAAAAAAAAAAGAGTCATCATTTAAGAAAAGCACAAAGAAAAAAGAAGTTAAAATATTAATTTACTAAGTAGATATTTTAAAAATACGAATAAATCACATGTTCATTGTCTTAACATTACCGAAGGGAGTTTGGAAGTTTAGCGACTTGTAACCTTAACTATTTACTGTTTTTAAGAGGAAAGAAATTGTTGATAGGTTTGTCTTATTCACTATTAATGTTTAAGTAAATGTATTTAATTTTACTATATATAAAACTTATTATTTACATTTAATAATGCTTATTACATTTAAATTACATTTAATTATTGCATTTAATTTATGTTTAATAGTGTTATATTTAATAGTAGGTTCAGTAAATTGGAGTCTATATAGTATAGATTGCTAGTTTTTAAATGCATTTTGTATATTACCAGTTTCAAAATGATTCTTCAGAACTCTTTATCTTCTTCATCACTCTCTTCTTGGCTTTTATCGGGACTACCATCAGACCTTGCTGGAAGAAAAAGTTGCAGGAACTCGCTACTGTATGGCTTGCTCTTTTTAGTTGATAAACGGGGTTATTAGAAAATATGAAGTCGCTTATTTTCACGTACATTTTAAAAGGAAATTTTTAATTAAATTTTCTTGGTGCCACTTTTCAGTTTTGGAATTAAAATTATGTGTCCCTTTTTAAGGACACCACCCTCGAAAGGGTTAATTCCCCCTTTTCTCTCCTTATGTTACACACATGAGCCCCAAGAACTAATTATGGAACCATTTTTCAATAAATAAGTATATACAATTTGAAGGCGATCGGATATTTCTATCAAAAGATATCGAGTTGCGAGCGTATGTACATACCTACGTACGTACATATGTACGTACGTACAGATATAAAGACAGAATATGTAGATGCAAAAGCTCTCCGGTAATATCTTGTGAGCTAAAAACCTGCAATACGACAGTAAATATATAGTTCTTATCTCTTCAATTCGGTTGCCGCAAAACAGAACATTTAAATACTCATCCCGAAAAAAAATTTATAAAAAAAAATGGCAACAATATGCGGAAGATTTTTTTGCAGAAATTGACACTCAAGACTATAACTAATACGATTATATTTCAAATATGGCTGGGCAAAGCGCGGCACATATCTAAAAAGCTTTCGATATGTATAAATCAGAGCCAAAAACGCTTTAAAAATAACCCTTTTACACATTTAATGTTTTTTTTTATTACATTAAAAACGAAACTATTTAAATTAACACATAGTTTAACACTAAGCTCCGACCTTTGTTAAACACGTAAGCCCTGTTTAGTTTCAATTCAATAATTCATTGAGCCACAAAAAAATTATATTTAAACATAACAACAATGCCAAAAAACAACAAAAAACCACGCCTTCTCAGAAAGAAACTTCCTCTTCAGCTGAGGCCAGGAGCCACCGGATATAACTCAGGCTCCAAAAATAGACATAGATCGATGCACCAATTAGTTAGCTATAAAAAAAATGTGATTTTTACAATTGTTGGCGAAATTTTAATTTTTGCATTTTTGGCCAGGTTTTTGGGTCAAATACTCCACTGTGCGTCGGGAGGAAAGTATTTTTGTGTCATCACATTATTAGTTTGAAGTTGTTTTATTATAAAATTCTACAACAGCTAACTTGAAGGTAAATGTATACTCTTATTTTCAAATATTAATTTACTCATTATGTCTACAAAATATATACACTTAGCTGTACTTTGATGCTTTTATTTATTTTTGTAGTGCGTTGTTACGCCAATTATAATGCACTAGCAGGAATGACCGAGCTAAGCTCGGTCAAAATTAGCTTTGTGTTTATCTCGATATATTATTCCCACTCAATCATTCTTGCTATTTTAGATGCAATTAGCTTGACCCTGAGCCATAGTGACCCAAGATGACCCATTAATCGAATTTTTTCGAGCATGCGACCTAACACAATGCTCTTCTTGAGCCTGAAAACGATGGAATACAAAATTTAGTGAAAATGATTTGTCGTTTTCTAGCTAAAATAAGCTTGACCCACGCTGATTCAAAAATAACCCACTAACCGAAATTTATCGAATATGTGACCTATTATTCCAATGGTCTTTTTGTACTGTGAAACGGTATAATAAAAAAATGTGCCAAAATCGTTTGAACCTTTTTAAGATATAGTTAGCTTGGCCTCGATCCATTATCACCAAAATGACCCACTAATAGAATTTTCTTGAGCATGCGACCCTGCCCAATGGTCTTATCTTGTCCAAAAACGGTGTAATACAAAGTTTTGTCAAAATCGTTTGAGCCGTTTTTTAGATACAGTTAGCTTGATCCTGATCCATTAGGACCCAAAATGACCCACTGATTGAATTTTCTTGAACATGCGACCCTGCCCAATGGTCTTATCATGCCCAGAAACGGTATTATACAAAATTTTCTCAAAATATTTTGTACCGCTTTTTAAATACAATTAGATTGACCCTGATCCATTGTGACCCAAAATGACTCACTAATCGAATTTTCTTGAACATGCGACCTAGCCCAATGGTCTTCTTGAGCCCGAAAACGATAGAATACAAAATTTAGTCAAAATCGTTTAAGCCGTTTTTTAGATACAATTAGCTTGACCCTGACCCATTGTGACCCAAAATGATCCACTAATCGAATTTTCTTGAACATGCGACCTAGCCTAATTTTCTTCTCATGCCCAGAAACGGTATAATACAAAATTTGGTCAAAATGTTTTGAGCAATTTTTTGGATTCAATTAGCTTAGCCCTGACCCATTGTGACCCAAAATGACCCACTAATCGAAATTTCTAGAACATGTGACTTAGCCCAATGGTCATCTCATGCCCAGAAACGGTATATTACAAAATTTTGTGAAAACGTTTTGAGCCGTTTTTTAGATGTAATTAGCCTGACCCTGACCCATAATGACCCACTAATCGAATTTTCTCGAACACTTGACCCATCCCAATAGTCTTTTCGTTCCCCAAAACAATAGATTACAAAATTTCGTCAAAATCGTTAGAGCCGTTATCTAAATAAACTTAGCTTGACCCACGGTGATCCAAAAATGACCCACTAATCAAGTTTTCTCGAACATGTGACTTAGCCCAATGGGTTGGGTTGGGTTGGGTTGATTTTTGGCGGCCAATTATCTACACGAGGGATATAGGCCCTAGGGGGAGTGCCTTCCGTGGAGGTCTTTCTAAGGGAACCTAATCCGTATTAACGCATGGAAATCCACGGTTCGAAGAAAACCACGAAAACTCCGAACGATTAGGCCGACGGGTGCGATTGGGTCTTAGCCCAATGGTCTTCTCGTAATCCAAAACTCTAGAATATAGAGTTTAGTGAACATCGTTAGAGCCGTTTTTTAGATAAAAATAGCTTGACCCACAGTGACCCAAAAATGACCCACAAATCGAAATTTCTCAAGCATGTGACCCAGCCCAATAGTCTTCTCGTACCCGAAAATGGTTGGATAAAAAATTTAGTCAAAATCGATTGAGCCGTTCTTTAGATATAATTAGCTTGACCCTGACACATTATGACCCAAAATGACCCTCAAATCAAATTTTCTCGAACACGTGACCCATCCCAATGGTCTTTTCGTGCCCGAAAACGGTAGGGTGCAAAATTTAATCAAAATCGTTAGAGCCGTTTTCAAGATAAAATTTGCATGCACACACACGCAATTTTTGCTCGCATTATAGTATTAGATTAAAACCCAACATGGCGATAGCGGGTAATGGCGCACGCGTGGAAATCCAGAGAAGAGTTGCCAGTGGTCAATTTTTTTTAATTCAGATTTGTTGATTGACACCACGTTTTTGAAATGGTAAAATTTCCCTGTTTTCGCCTTAATTAATATGCCATTAAACAAGGAGAATTTTAAGATTTTGAAAAAGTGGTGAAAATCAAAAAAACCTAAATATAAAAAAATTAACCCACTATATGCCTAACACAATATGTGTAAAGTGGTTGCAAAAAGTCTGCAGTGGTGTGAACAGCCCACACAACTACATATGTGATTTTTATCTTACTTAAATGTTGTATTCAAACTCTGAGCGCAATTACCCTACCATGTCGGGCATTACCGCTCAATCGATGGTTATTTAAATAAAACGATAAAAAAAAAAATCCTAAAACTTTTATGAAAATTATTTGATAGCAAACTGTTCCTTATGCTTTGGAGTTATACTTCGTTAATAAAATATTGATTTTTTTTTTTTTTTTTTGTCTAAATTTGACTAGATATTCATGTTTACCCTTAAGTGAGCGCCATTTCCCTACTTTCCCCTAAATGTTTTAGTAATCACTAATATTGTTAATCCATATCCCATGTATTGAAGTGTTAAAAATCTGAAAAATGCTATACAGTAAAATCTTCTGAGACGGAATTGCATTAGAAAAGAAAAAAAAATGCGTTATAGGCAAGTTCCCTTCTTAGCAAGTGTAAATGTATTAGATATTCTTTTCTTGCATATTAGTATATTAATTTTGCATGGATCTACACGTTTTTCAGTTTAAAACAGGATTCCGTCATAGGCAGGTTCTTTTTCACACATTTTACTATATTTTAGTTTAGTTATATTTTAATAAGCGTAGAAATCTACTATTGTTTAAAAAGAATAAATTTTAGGGGAATGTAGGGTAATGACGCTCAGAAGGGTAATCTCGCTCACCCAATATCTCTAAAGTCTAAACAGAATAGAATTGAAAACACGCGATCGGTACCGGCATCTAGCGAACTTCATCATAAGTTCCCAGTAAGGATTTAGTGCCTGTCGGGAGGAAAGTATTTTTGTGTCCTCACGTTATTAGTTTGAAATTGTTTTATTATAAAATTCTACAACACCTAACTTAAAGATAAGTGTACACTCTTATTTTCAAATATTAATTTACTCATTATGTCTAGAAAATATATACATTTAGCTGTACTTTCATGCATTTATTTATTTTTGTAGTGCGTTGTTACCCCAATTATAATGCAATAAAACCCAACATGGTGATAACGGGTAATGGCGACCGCGTGGAATTCCAGAAGAAGTATTGCCAGTGGGAACTTTTTTTAAATTCAAATTTGTTGATTGACATCACTTTTTTTAAATGGTAAAATTTCCCTGTTTTCGCCTTTATTAATATGTCATTAAACAAGGGGAGTTTTACGATTTCAAAAAAGTGGTGAATATAAAAAAATCTAAATATAAAAAAAGTAGCCCACTATATGTCGTGCACAATATTTGTAAAGTGGTTTCAAAAAGTCTGCAGTGGTATGAACTGAACAGCCCACACAACTACATATGTGACTTTTGTCTTACTTAAATGTTGTATTCAAACTCTGAGCGCAATTATCCTACGATGTCGGGCATTACCGCTCAATCGATACACATTTAAATAAAACGATAAAAAAAATTCCTAAAACTTTTATACAAATTATTTGATTGCAAACTGTTCCTTATACTTTGGAGTTATACTTCGTTAATAAAATATGGATTTTTTTGGTCTAAATTTGACTAGCTATACATGTTTTCCCTTAAGTGAGCGCCATTCTCCTACTTTCCCCTAATGTTTAATTGTAGAATAATGGCGATTTAAAAATGTATCATTTTTTACAAAAATTTTTGGACCAGGTCTAACTTTACTGACCTTTCAATGGAGCAGGCCATGCCGAGATAATGATTTTCATATGGACTGGGTCAAAACTAAGACTGAAAATATTTTGCCGCCAAGACTAGGAATGAAACCAGTCCCGGCTCTGTACAGAAAAAAATAAGTTAGGCCCGGCCCGTAAATATTAGTCACTAGGCCCAGCCCTAGCCTTCAGGAAAAAGTATGGACCGGACCCGGCTCGGCCCGAGTGCCATGAATGAAATGGGCCCGAGCCCGGGCCATGCAGATCTCTAATTTGGGGATCCTTTGAAAAGCTGGAACTGGTGCCCCGTTAATTCTAGACATAATCAGGCTCTGCATTAAAGAAATAAATTCATCGAAAATTTCCTGCCACAGTGGTCTTAGAAAAATATAGATAAATCAATCTGATAAAACGGATTACGTCCCTTGCACTAAAAAATGCATAAATAAATAAAAGTTTGTATTAATGCAACAGAGAACAGCTTTTCTCAACATCTTTCAATCTACATTTAGTTATCCAATCACTCCACACATAATAATGAGGAAATTCACAAATGACCTATTCATCATTTGAAACCAATTTCCTTTCAGAATTCTTTTTATTAAAAGTAACTCACCAGTTCTCACCTCAATTAATCAGATCAATAAATCACAACACTTTATGTTTATAAGTCAAATAAACTATGTATTTTCAAATTATATATTCGATATGAAACATGCATCAAAACACGCACAATTATTGTAATAAACCTACAAAGTTCATTTTTTCTCATAATAACCGAAATAGAAACGTGTAATGCCTATGAGCTATGCTTGACACGCACATAACCTTGACTTTAACAAATAAGTAAATGGATAATTTTGATCGACAGGATGAATTACTACGGCATATTTTTGTAGTATCTAGATTATTTTATAAAATCAGAAACAAACAGGTTTGCTTTAAAACTTAACGCAAACGGGCAAAATAAGTCAAGAGCGATTTGATTACCGCTAAAAAATTTTAGTTGCCTTCGTTTGGCGATGCTTAGACAGTAGTGAGTTACATAGTAAGTCAATAATTGAAAAAGAGCGCTTAAGTGGTGGTGAAAAAATACTACTGATTTAGTTAACCAATATCAATAAAACGTGGTATTTAATAAGTTTAACTCTGAGATGATATATTTAAAAATTACTTTACTAAATACAAAGACTTCAAGATTGGCAGACTTATTGAAAAATAAATTCAGCTTAACCAAGCAATTTTATACAAATGTGGTTGTTTGAATACTAAACTGTAGCTGCAAAAGAAGTCAAAAGCAGTTAACTACCGGTCAGGGGCGTAGCTACCGTGGAGCAGTTGGAGCAAACTGCTCCAGGCGCACGAATCCTAAGGGCGCAAAATTAGAAAAAGCGAAATAAAGATTTTTGAATTAAGAAATTTTTATTTAAAAATATTTACATATTTTTTTCCTTATTAATCATATTATTAATCATTATAGATACATCTTGTTACAATCAGCGTATTCCTAAAATATATTTGCCTTATGTTTAACCTCAACTATTTCGATTTAAAGCATGTTTTCATACACAGTTGAAACAAATGACTTCTATTAAGGACATTTTAATTTATACCATATTGCAGCCTCAAGTAACTTCTCTAACACCGTTTCAGCATGCCTGATTTTTTTCTGTAACTTTTCTGTAGACGAGTGTTGAAGATTTTCAGATCTTAAAGTAATCAAAACTTATTTAACAGGGCTCTCATCGATCACTTTACTGGCTACCACTTTTCCCAAAATATATTTTTTCTGGTACATTTCTATTAAAATGTTTTAGAAATTTATCATGATGATTACTGTACAGAAATAATGGTAGCCAAAGAATTGATCGCTGAGAAACCTATATGTACGATGTAACACTAGTAATTTTACGATTTGTAAAAAAAATAGCCTGACAAGTTGAAGAAAATTATTGACCATTTTACAGACGAAAACCAAGAAAACGAAAATTTTGAAGGGTTTTTTGTTTGTTTGTTTGTTTCGTGGAAACTAAATATGCATCAATACAGAGCAATAATAAGAGCTGGATTTAAACATATTACACATCAGCCAATGGCGACAAAATTTAGACGGGATGGGGGTGATGGGAAGCATTAAATTTTGTGAGTATTGTTTTTGAGATTTTGAAAATATTACAAATGTCAAATGCAGAATCGATAAGATTTAAAAAGAGGGAAAAAGTTAAGTACCTAATTCAGTGTTCCTTAGTGCTTGATTATAGCGTATGCAAAATTATACCACTTTTTTGTAGCAGTATTTTTCCTCATTAAACCTTATTTAATCGCTGAATTTTAGGATTAAATAAGGCAGACTGCCCCGCCGGGCAACCGACCTGTGGGTCGGTGCGCCCTAAACCAGGTAAAAGCTGCTACCTCCCTCAGGTGAAGCTAATAGTTTCAAAATTTGCTATAAACATTAGATAGGAAAAGTCTTAAATCATTTAATAATTTTTTAAAAGATCACTTTTTTGAAGCATTTTTTATTAATGATTTTTACTTCTTTTTGCAAGGCAGAAGAACTGATTGTTTGTTCTTGAAAGTTTCTTTGCTTCAGAGGACCATTTAAATCTTTTAAAACCTAACGTATATATTCTGTAATTTTCTCTGTGACCAATAGCGACATGGTCTACCCCAAGAATTTTTATCCTGTCTGAGAGTGTGGCCTCTCTTTAAAAAAATATATATATACGTATTTTATTATCATTTATTAAGTATTTATTTGAAATGTGTAGGCTTCGTGTTTTCGTACAATGATGTGGTTGTAATTTCCCCTATATAAATGTGTATTACATTGATTTTTGGGCTTGATGTGCGAAAGTATTTATAAAGAATATTTTCGGCAAAGAAAATATAATTCAAACATTCTTTTTTTGTTAAAAATTGCATTTTAATATGAAAAGGAGACTGTTTCAATATTGTCTATAAATGTGATGATAATCAGAACGGCCGGCGGTTACCTATTTTGCATACATGTTAGAACAGGACTGTTTTTTTTATTTTTTAAACCGATTTTTCACGCAGTCATCGAGCACGTATTTCAGACAAAATCGTGTTAAAGATATATGACAAGACTTTTTTTTGCCTTCGTTGACTGGTTTTTCTGCTTTCGTCGGGAAATTCCGTTGAAAATGCCAACTTTAACAGTGTTTTCTGTAAAATCTATTGTGTTTACGGAAAACGTCTTTCGATTACAAAGTTCTGAGTAACAACAACACATGGCAGTTTCATGCGTTCTCGAGCCAAAATTAATTCAAACGTATGCCGTAAAATTGTCCCTTTGGATTTAAGAACAGCCTTAAGAAATAAAATCATACAAATTTCAGGTTCATTTAAGAATATTATCATGGGCCCAGTCAACACCGGGTGGGTCAGCTAGTCTATACTAATAAAAGAAAGTTTCGCTCTTTGTGGTGGCTAGCGAAATATAGAAGTCTGAAAATTTGGGTGAGGGTAGTCCAAGATAGGTCCTGATACACCTGAAGCTCAGATTTTTAATTTTTTATGACCGCCCCCCCCCCCAAAGAGCACCTTTCAGTTTGTATGCCCTGAATTGCTCAGAACTCCCCCCCACCTTTTATCAGATTTCGTTTTGGGGGCCCTTTTCCCATTTAGTTATTCTCCGTTTCTACATTCGAGTTAAGACTCTGGGTCCCTTGAAATTTTTGAGCGCCATGCGTTTTTCACACCCTAATATTGTCAACCTCCCAAAGGCATAACTTTAAAATTGAGACTTGGACTCCTCTCCCTGGGCCAGCACCCTCATATTTTTATTGGGCACCTAGTGCCTCACTTTTTTTTGCGCTTCTTTAAAATTTTATTCGAATGATTAATACATTACCCTATGCTTAATTGCGACTTATTGAGATCTAAAGTGCTAAGTACTAGAACCTTTTAACATGTTTTCATCTTAGGGCCCTGCTCTCAACTATCAGTTGGCCCCTTTTGGACCTCCTATTATATCTCCCTTAAAAATGGTCTGATTCACTAACTTTTTTTTGTGACAACATTTTAGGAAATCTACATGAACAATATAAAAATTTTTTTAGACTTCAGCTACCACCAAATTTGAATATTAATCGCCTTCTTGATGCCCTTGCCCCAACTACATTCCAGTTGAGACCCTGAACTCTTGGGGCTTGATACGAGCCCACTTGAAGTTTCTGTGCCCTAAATTGTTAATAAATTGCCCCCTTTTAATCCGACATTCATTTTTGGGGATCTTTTTCCATTGAATTTTTTTTCTTCCGTTTCTACATTTCAGTTAAGACACTGGCCCCCTAGGGTAAGTTTTTATGCACCATGCATTTTTCACCCACTAATTGTGTCACATTCTCAACTTCAAAATAGAGTCTTGGACTTCTCTCCCCGAGCCAACACCTTCATATATTTATTGGGACCCTAGGGCTCTTTTTTAAGCACTTCTTTAAAAGAAAAATGTCTAATGATTAATACTTATACTCTATACTTAATTTCGACTAATTGAAAATCTAAAGCGCTAAGTACTAGGGTCTTTTATCATGTTTTCTTCTTAGGCCTTGCTCTCAATTATCAGTAGCCTCCTGATATCAGTTGAAGTTATATCAGTTATATCCTTATCAGTAAGCTATTACAGTTCCCTTAAAAATGGCCCGATTCACTAGGATTTTTTCCTAACAACTTCTTAGGTCCTCCAGCTACTGCATGAATAACAAACAAATTACTCACACTTCAGCTACCACCAATTTTGAATATTAATCGCCTTCTTAGGGTCCTTGGTGCAGTTTCTTTAAAAATTATCCGATAGTCTTGCAATTTTCTTTAGCATAGTTCTAGGGTCCTCCAGTTACTTTATAAACCACTAAAAAATTTCTTTATACTCCAGCTACCACCTTTTTCGAATATTAATCTTCTTTTTCGGCCTCAACTTACGTTTACTCACTACAGCCCTGAATTAAAATTCGCGCTACCGTTAAAGGTAAGTGGTTAACATTAGAGGGGATGGGGTTTTATCCGTAAATTAAATGTCACGTTAATGTTAAAGATAATTCGTTAAATTTACAGGGGATGGGGGCGAAAAACACACTCCACTGCTTCGGGGTGCATTCTTTCTTCGGAGTCTAGGGTCCCGATTTCAACGGGAATTGGTTCATTCAACCTAGACTACGATTCAGCTACTTTCTGTATTACGAAAGTTTGTCTTAGACTTCAGTTACCAACATTTTCGAACATTAAGGCTGTTCTTAACTGCTCTGCTCAACAAGCGAAAAATGTTTTGACATATTTACAAATTCATTTTTTAACGGAAAGATATAAAATTGGAAAGCCTGGCCATGGAAGCGATTTGGAATCGAACTGTATTTTCCAATTTTTGATCAATCAATTACCTATTGAGTTATAAGCGAATTCGATCACGTGACAAACCCGTTTTTCTTCCGCTCTTGAGTGCTCTTTCTTCCTTCGCGCGGAAATTCGGTTCAAAACGCCTACTTTGACATTATTTTCTGAAAGATCTATTGCGTTTGCAAAAAAAATGGAAAAAACAGCTCAATTACATAGTTTCTGAACAACAACACTAGCTAGTTTCATGCATTTTCGAACAAAAATAAATTAAAACTTATGTCAGAAAGTTGCCCATTTTGATTTGAGAACACCCTTAATGGTACATTCTTTTCCGGGTTCAATGTGCCCTATTTCAACGCTAATTGGATAATTAAGCTTAGTTTACTATTCAGCTACTTTCTGCATTATAGAAGTTTATCTTAAACTTCTGTTACCATCATTTTCGAACATTAACGGCGCATTCTTTTTTCGGTTGTTGTGGGCTCTATTTCAACGGAAATAGGTCCATTCAACTTAGCTTACGATTGTTTTAAAGATTATAGTTCCACCGCCAGTATTTGCATTCTTACCTCGGGTTTTATGGGATCGATTACTACGGTGTTTACTCATTCATCTTGGTTTTAGATTGCCTCTGGCGCGTACGGAACACTCCTGGCATACACTGCCTTTGGTAGCGGGGACCCAGGTCACAGGTTCTTTCAGAAAGAGGTTTCTCGGGAATATACTAGACGCTGCCGAAGGCAGTGGGCTATCCCTAAAAACAGGTTCATTTGAACTACTTTATGAATATATAAAATCATACAAACTTGTGTTTTGTTTACGTTATTATAACGAATCCGGACAACGCCGGGCGGGTCAGCTAGTTACTATATATATATATATACTATATATATATGTAACTTCAAAACAAAATTACACAGAACTTCTTTGAGTGACAAGAGGGCGCACAAACAGTACTTGCTCCAGGGCGCTGAATATGTAGCTACGCCACTGCTACCGGTGGATATTTCGGTTACTATTTCCTTCGTTTAGCGTGTACTAACACTACATTGAAAAAAGAAATCGTAATTCGGCAATGAAATAAATGAAGCTTAATGACAAAAGCTGACAAAATAGCAATGTAACAATACTACTGATCTACTTAACCGTTAACAAGTGAAGTTTTCAGTTTGATATAATTTTGGAAATACTTGTGGGCTACTAAAGTTTCAAGACTGACTGATTTATTGAAAAACAAATTCAGCTTATCTTTATCAGGCATTCTTAAAGAAATTTGTTTGACCAAAACTAAACCGAAACCGACAAAACAAGTCGAGCGATTCGATTACTGATAAGAAATTTCAAATGCTTTTTGTCGTCTTCATTTGGCGTATGTTCAGACAGTACCACCTTGTAAATCGACGATAAAATAGGTTGAATTTTATGGCAATAGAATTACGAAACAGTGACCAAATAATGCTACTGATTTAGAATAAAACAATTATTTGATAAGTTTTCAGTTCGAGACAGTTTTGAAAATACTTACGATCTGCAAAAGCTTGTTGAAAAATACACTTGAGTTTGTATCTTCTTGTCATTCTTACGCTGGATACGAGACTGTTGTTACATTCTGTTGGACAGAAACAAATAATTTATTATGTTGAAGGTCGAAAGAGAGATGGCGAAAAAGATGATGTCAAAAAAGATGGGTGATGACGAAATGGTGTTGTTAATCTCGTACGTGCAGAGTAGAAACTGTCTTTGGGACGAGAAGCATGCGGATTTCAAAAGAATAGCCATTACAAGAAAATTATGGAATGAAATTGGAACACAGTTAAACATCACAGGTAGTTTTTAAATTGTATTCCTTGTTTATTTTGTTTAACTTTGAATTTATATTTCAAAGAAAATTACATAAAGTCCCACAAAATAAAAAAAATTACAGTTGAAATCATTTAGTTCAAAACGTGGTTGTGCATAGGTCTGTTTTATTACCCCAGCTGTTTCAAAAGTAATGATAACAGAATATCTTAGCTTTGATACATTAACTCTTCGTGAGCAACGTGAATTTTTTTTAGATAAATAGCGTCGTGATGTCATTTTGTCTCCAGCCAGTGTCTGTAATAACATTAAAAATAAATAAAGACGATGGGAATTTTCATAAGACCAGTGGTATTACACCACTGTATTTGTCAATTGAATAGATAGTAAGTATATCACTTATGTTTTATTTACTTTATTATTTAAAATTTTTACGGAAAATACGTAAAAAGCGTTGCCATATTTGTCCTAGATTGATTTTTCCCCTATCTTTGATTTTTTAGGAAAGTTAGAACTTCGAAATAATTTACGATATGCAGTGTATATTACATACTTTTACATGATTTTTTTAATGATAAAGTTTCACTATATTATTCTATTTTGTTTTAAACAACTCATTTATATGAATAGTAGCGGACAGTAGCAATGAGATTTAAAAGTGCAATGTTGATAAATAATGAAATAGCGAATTATTCGGTAAATTTAAGAAAAATAGATAAGCTTCATTAATAAAAATCATTCTAACTCTTAATCCTGTAAGATTTGATCTGCACCATGGTGATGCATCGGTCAGTAAGTAATTGTATTTTTAAGCAGGTAGTTAGTGTTGGGGGTATTAGTATTGCAGGATTAACTACTGTCACAGACAGACATTGTTGTATAGCTACTGTGAACGAGCTGTGTGACCGCTTGAACGAAAGATGAGTAAAAGGCTCTATTAACTCATAAGATCCTGTTTCTGTACTGAACTTGATGGAAAGGATTTTTATAATCAAAATTCACCTGTTCAGGCGTCTCTAGCTATATTACACTAGGATTCCAATGGAGACAGAATTTCAGTAGTATTTAAAGTTAAATTGAAAGGTAGAACTGTGAAATTTGAAAAGACAGCGATCTGGAAAACCGCTCATAGAAGTTAAATGTTTTTTGGTAGTAAGGGAAAGAGCCCCTTTACAATCCTATAGTTAGCTCCTATGGCTATAGTGCGGTATTAGAGACATCCCCTTTCGACTTACCACATATATATAGCCATAGGAGCTGACTATGGTATTGTAAAGGGGCTCGTGAGATCGCTAGGAATTTTCAGGTGTTTCTCCCCTTAAAAACACAAAATAAATAATGGTTTATCGACTCTTCATATCTCCCCAATTGAAATATGTTCATATCCATGATCAACTTGCCCCCCCCCCCTCCCCCAATTGAAAATTAAAAAAGTCGACGCGTCTGACTTTATCGACTAAACCTGATGAGATTGTTTGATGATGAAAATATCATGATTTAGAAATATCTTCTAGATGGAAATTTCTTTGAAAACTTTCCAACGAAGTTGAAAAGTGTGTATGACTTCGGTTTGTCTGGCCGTCTATCCGCGCTCTAACTCTCGTAAATATACTCGGATTAACCTGAAATTTTTGGATGTTATTGACGTTTACCATAGCACGTTCCCTGAAGTTTGTAGCATGTGATGCAGCATGAAGTTTGTAGCATGTGATGCAGCATGAAGTTTGTAGCATGTGATGCAGCATGAAGTTTGTAGCATGTGATGCAGCATGAAGTTTGTAGCATATGTGCAAATGAAGTTTGTAGCATGTTTAGTTCATTTACAGGGACAGTCAAAACAAAAGTATTCCGTTACATACGGCCATACAGAAAAAAATCGTTTCAAATGATTTTTAATTATGTTACACGCTTTCAAACATAATAAAACCGATATGCATTTATGCACTAAAATATGCATTCTGTATAGAATATGCGGGGCAAAGAATAGTTATTATTCATTTACAGGGCCACACAAACGAATTCCGTGACATAGAGAATTGTATGGAATTGATATACGTCGCTGAGGTTTACTATAACTTATTTCACGTATAATACGAAGTGCATAGCATTTACAGGAACTATATGGTGTATATAAATGCTATAGTCATATACAGGGCTATACAAAAGAATTCGTAAGGGTTACTGGGTATGAGCGCAAATTGTTTAAAGGTGGTTTTAAATGAGTTATGTATTTTTACGCCGAATTGCATTTAGTTTAGTAAAAAATATTTGTAGAATATAGATAAAATGATATACAGTGTCAGACAAAGATTGGATACATTGCCGTCTATAAATGATAATTTCTGGAAATGTGATTTCAGTAGTTTTAAGAGTGTTTTAGTTTGAATTAAATTTTAGCTAAATAGTGGCGTGTAATAAGGGTTATATAAAAATATTAAAGTATGTTTCCATCTGTTAGTATAAATTGCTGAAAGAGAAATTTCAACATGTTATGCGTTTTCTTGCTAAACTAAATTTTCCCATTATACAGTATATATCGCACCCTTGCTACAAAAGTGGCATAACTCAAAAAACTCAGTTTTTCAGAAAATGCGAAAATCTGTTTCCGGGCTGTGTAAGTAAATTTTAGTTGATCTAGTGATGTCACTAAGAAGAACTGTGCATATAATATTAATATTATAGATTGCCATTCTTGCAGTTTTTTCTTATTTTCAACTAAAAATACCATTTTTTTTTTTTTTTTTTTAGTTGTGCCTCTTTTGTCGCCCAACATAGACTAAAGGGTATGTCATCATTTTGAGTTGTGACACTTTTGTTGTTTGTTTTCTGGACATGCGACACTTTTGATGACTTGACAGAAAATTTGGCTTTGAGTTAGAACGTTTCATTAACAATGATGTGTGTATTTTTTTTTTTTTTTTTTTTTTTTTGTTATCTGTAGATAGTACTTCATTTTGGGTGAATGAATGAAGCTGGAAACACGATTGAATAATATTTTATTTTGACTTGGGTAACTTCAAGAAAATGCATTTTAATATATAAAAACCTACATGTTATACACTACACTTGTACCTACAGGTATAAAAGTAAACAACAAAACAAAGCTACGTTTGCAAAGGAACTAGGCACATAGTACTTAATATAATCTTATTATCATTAAATAATATTTAAATGCATTAAATTTTAACTCTGTTAAAAAATTTGTAAATAACACACGTAAATAAGTCTTCTGGTCTGGTTGCAGATGAAAATATTTAGCTACTTTATTCTAAAACCTTTTTGAAGAACGAATTAAAATAAAATTTCGATATTATATTTTTATTAACGAGGTCTTGATTATCTTTTTATATATTGTCAGGTAAGATAATTTTACACGAACAGGTCCGAACTAGCTCAACCGAATTCAAATCTTCTTGGGATCGTATATTCCTCGTATTGCACACATTCACATTCTTCAAAATCACATCTGTGTAGGATGTTTTACAGATAAATGCTCGAGGTTGATCTCGTTCGACACGGAGCATCTTAATTTTTTGCCACTTCACATGCATTTTAGTTGTCCACGTTGAAGTTGTTACCCCATCGTTCATGCAGCAACTTCATATCATAAAAAAACTCGAATGTGAGCTCATTAACATGGTAAGGGAGTCCTGTTTTTTTCGCCGTCTATATCAACGTGACGTATTGCTCTGGTACGTACAGATGGGTGACAAAATAATACGAACACCTATGAAATAAAAGAAAAGCTTTGTTAATAGTGGCTGGACCACTCTTTGACTTAATTACAAGTTGTATGTGACGTGGAATGGAATCACAGAGGACATTAACAACTTTTAAAGGAGTATGAAGCCATTCTTCTTGGAGAGCAGTCTCTAATTCCAAAAGCGTAGATGGTGGAGTAAATCGAGAACGGAGGTTTGACGCCAAATATCCCCACAAATGTTCAAGTCAGGAGACTGAGAAAATCAAGCAAGATTTCCTACTTCCTTCTCATGCTCTTCAAACCATTTTTGGATGATTTTAGCAATGTGGATAGAATCATTGTCATCTTGATAAATTAGGCATTTTCCTGGTAATAATGTCTGGACAAAAGGATGCCCCTGATCCCCCAGAATATCGACATAGTGAGCAGCTGTAACCTTCCCATGCAGAGTAACAAGCTGCCCAAGGCCACGCCAAGATATCGCACCCCATACCATATAGGAACCACCTCCATGTTTCACAGTCGACAAGAGGCAGTTAGGAGAAAAGGCTTCTGCGGGCTTTCTCCACACATAAACGCGTCTAGTCACCTGAAATATGGTGAAGATTGATTCATCAGACCAAATAACTTGTTACCACTGTTGGGGAGTCCAATTTTTGCGTGTTTTACACCATTGGCGAGGCTGAAAAGCATGACGTGATCTCACCAATGGCTTACGAATTGCAACTCTTCCATAAACGTTCGAAGCATGAAGTTCCCTTTGGACTGTTCTTGCTGAAATGGTATTCTGGAGATGACCATTTATATCCGACGTTGTCTGGGATAAAGATTGCCTGCGTTTTCGGATCGCTATGCGGGTCAACTCCCTTTTATCCCTCTCAGAAAGCTTTCTTTTCCGTCCACTGTCATATTTTGTAGATGGTACTTTACCGTATTTCGTGTACGCAGTCATAACGGCTTGCACGCCGCCAATAATTGGCTGTTTCCGTCACGGAGCAACCAGCGCTCCGCATCCCAACAATCATTCATTTTTCGAACTCTGACAGGTCAGTCATTATTGAGTTTTCCAGAGCGTATGGTAAGCGCATGCAACACCTATGACTGATGTTGAGCGACTGATACCTTACCTTTCATAACAACTAGGTGGCAGAATTGAGTGGAAAGTGACATGCGCATTCTGCCCTTTTTGAAATGGACCATGCGTTTTTCGTGGGTGTTCGTATTATTTTGTCACCCATCTGTACATTGGGGCGAATTTAAGATGCTTTGCGATCTGCTTCTCAATGACGGTATGCACATTATCACCCTCGTTTTGAGAATGTCCGTGTATTAAAAAATTAGTGTGTTAAGCTTTGGATGCCGAAGTACTGTACCGCGTATGCATAAGCAGCAAGCGAATACTTATTTTTCTGTTGCCCACAACAATTGTCGGAATAAAATATCACATGAACGTCAGTGTTTTGGGCTGTTTCCATTAAGGAGTTATGGTATTGAATCACACTACTTCCGTCAAATAATTTCCCAAGTTTGATCCGAAGCACCACTACTTCTACTTCCAGCTACATTCGTATTACTAAAGCCATATTTTGGAAGGATAAAGAAATGCGTCGTTAGTTTTACCTGTTTGGAGCCTTAAAAATATGAAATAATTCTTTTTTTTATTATTCCTTTCTTCGATTAGACCTCTACTCCATGACAAAAAAAACCTTGCGCGCGGGTGGCCTGATTTACGTACGTGAACAGACCGATAGACTCTTCCATTTGAAACGAAGGGGTGCATTTGAATGAATAGAACGGCAGTTAATGAAAATATTCCTTGGCGACGAGTGCGGGATTGCAGACCGAAGTAGTTGGAAATTTAAATAAAATGTGTATTTTAAACTCGTAACATATGCATTAATATTATCTGAAACCTTATTAAAATTCATATTGCGTAGCTAAAGTGAGTTTAACAAAAACAGCACCCCGAATTTTTTCCTGTATTGTTACTTTTCCTCGTTTGCAACATCAAAAGAGACACACTTAGAGTTCCAGCCGACAATTGTACCCAACTTGATCATCAAAAATGCCACAATTCAAAATAGAAAGCAGAAAATATTTAAACATGAATCATCTAGACTGCCACAATTCGAAATCATTTGGAAGAACATCATCATTTGAATCATTAAAAACGTCACAGCTCAAAATATCGCACTTTTGAACTCGCGTTCACGTATAAAGGTTAGATCACAACTGAAGATGTGGCACTTTTCTATAAGGGTCAGTGGCCATCTGACAAACTTAAAAAACGACACAACTGCTAGCCGGTGGCTAGATTTTCTGAAAAACTCAAAAAAGCCAATTTTTGAGCTGGTGACACTTTTGTAGCAAGGGTGCGATGTTTCAACCTACAGATCAAATACAGGGCTGTTCAAAAGAATTGAATACAAATTTGGCTATGGACGGTAACTGCTGAAATCAACTCTTTAAATGTTTTATGCGTTTTCTAAAATCTTTGCTTAGTTATCTTATTTACCTTATTTCCCTAAATAACGAAGTTTTGTTAAAGCATTCAGGAAAAGTTGGAAAGTGTTTCATAATCTATGCTTAACGCATGATTTTTCTTTTTGTTGCTGTTGATGTTCTGTTGTAAGTTTGGTGTTCAAAATACACATTTTACAATTTCAAAGTAATATTTAAATAAGGAAGTTTTATTGGATCCATAAATAAATGCAGTCTCCGAGACCCCTCGCTCAAAATTATATTTTATTTTTTAACATCCCCGGTTACGGTAATCTTTATCTAAATGTTAGCGGTTTTAAAAATCGCTGGTTTATTTTTTATTTTTACAGTTTAACTTGTACCTGTCAAGTTGAACTACAGACACTAGGGAAATTTTGTTTCCTTTGTAGCTCTAATACCATCGATACCGACTGTTGCCTTCGGTCAGTGGCGTGGCGTGAAAATTTTCGGTGGTCATCGCAATTATTTAAGTTTGTGGTGAAAAATTATTAACTCTAAAATTCAATGATTGAATGTTCAAAAAAGAAACTTTAAATCTTACCTTCACTTATACATGAACTCCAAATGTTCTGCTAAACTGGATCGTAGAGTTTTAAAAGCTTATTAAGAGTTTTAAAATATTGCTTGGTCATCGCCGCATCCAGCAATGACCGGACGCCACGCCACTGCCTTCGGTATAGGATATCTTATGTCTAACTTGGTATCTTCGTACTTTTGTTCAGGGCTGCGAAGTCGGGGTCGGAGTCGTGGAGTTGGGCCCATTTTTGAACGAAAGAGTCGGAGTCGGATCTGTTAAATTTCCTGGAGTCGGAGTCATCCATTTTACAACCAGGTCTGCGTTGTTGGAGTCGGAGTCGGCCCATTTTTCAGCGAAAAGAGTCAGTGCCTTAGTCGCCAGAGATCAATTTCCAGTGTTACCAATCCCTGTCGCAGAATTTTGATTTTTTTTTTCTTTTTCAAATAGAAAAGCACCTACTCTTTTCACTGGCCGAGATCATGTACGACTTTGATAAAAAAGTCAGGGAATTTTTGCGATCTCAGTGATTATTTAAGGGTTTTGGATCATGGAGTCGCGAAGATAGAGGATTTCGAACTCTGAAGAAAAAAGAACAAACAGAAAAAGAAACTCGCACGAAAAATTACTTAATACGAGGTATATTCTTGCTCTGTAAATGTTTTCTGCAAGTGCGAGATTTTTATAGTGCAAATTTATACATTCCTAAATTTTTTTATATGTATACTTTTTTATGATAAAATCAAAATAAAGTTTTCCTAATATTTCTTATTATCATGACTGCTTAGCTGATACATGTTTTGTTATTTAATTGTATCTTGTCCAACTTTATCTTCTGATTTCTCCAGATTTATATTATACTTTTTTAATATCAAAGTTTCAAGAATTTCAGGATTAAATTAACTATACACATCTGTTAAAATTAGTCTGTGTTTTGTTGTACATGTGTATTTATTAACTAAACTATTTTTCATTATGAATTCCTGAGTTTTTTTGTTAAGTTTTTTTCCATACAAACACTATTGTTTTATGAGTTTGTTTCACTATGTGGTAACTAGATTTTAGTTAGGAGCCAAAGTGGCGACTGGATTTTTGGGGTTTAGGTGCCACTGGCTCCTTAAAACTTTGGGGAATCTGCACCTATGCTGCAGACCAGGCCCCTACCTGTCGGGCGGAGGCTTACGTTAACGGATTGTCTATCTGGCCGCGGGACGAAGTTCGCCTGTTCGCCGCATTCACTCTATTGTAATGTCGGGCATCAGGGTGAACTTCGCCTGATCGCTGTTAGATGGAGATCTGCGTGACAAGCACCCCTTGTCGTCGTGGAAGAAGTTCAGTTTTAGGACTTGTTTTATTTTACACTGTTGTCCAGCTGCTAATTGTTTTTTAACTTTGTGAATTCGACATTGCACTGCACCACGAAACATCGCCATGCAAGAAAAAACGAGGACCAGATGTTTTTTGATGCCGAATTAGAGGTGAAAACTTAGTTCACTGAATTGAGTTTTGCAGGGTAGGGCTGACTAAAAAAGAATATGCTAGAATATAAGAAAGAATATAAGAAGGCAAGTAGCATTAAGAAAATTAAATTTTGTGCCGAAAGCCGATTGGCATTGCTGTGGTTGGGGAAACCCTGCCTTTCTACCGTGCCCCACCGGGTAAAAACTGGTACCATGGGCTGTCCCATGGAGCTATAAAGATTAAAAGGAGACGACATATCAATCTAAGCCCCATGGAGAGTGTTGAAGCTGAAAGACGAGTTCTTTCCCCCCTCTCCAGCGTCCGCCATTTTTGACATTCTGTAGCTGATTTGCGCAGCGCATGGAGGAACGAATGGACATAAATAACGTCACTTGAAACTGTTCCCACCCCCACCCTTACTTCCGCCATATTTGACAGCGGTGAGCTACGCTGTGAACCAGTTCTTCTCGCTGCGCAAATCAACTACGGAAAAGTCAAATATGGCGGACGCTGGAGAGGGGGGAAAGAAGCCGTCTTTCAGCTTCAACACTCTCCACGGGACTAGATTGATGATTGATATGTCGTTTCCTTTTAATATTTATAGCTCCATGGCAGCGCAGCTCACCGCGGTCAAATATGGCGGAAGCAGCGGGGGTAGGAACAGCTTCAAGTGACGTCATTTATGTCGTATCCTTTAGTCTTTATTCCTCCATAGGCTGTCTTTTTGGAGCGGTTCTGGTAGCTTGTGCAGGCTTAAGCCCATAGACTTCTCATATAACTGGACTCAGAAATAGCAACCCTTTCTTGACGCCGGGATCACTACCCACCGTCACGTGATGGTGGGCAGAGAAAACGCGCCAAACCGGTTTTTCTCCTCTGGTTCCCGCTGAAACTTTCTTGCGTCGAGTCGGGCGTTTCTCTCGCATAAATCAAATCCGACAGTTGCCAATAAGGTGATCACCGCCAAAAAAGAGAACCTTTTGGCGATGAAAGCGGAAACATGTGTGCCTCAAGTTCTGACCGAAATAACAATGGGATTCGGCCTCTACTTCTTATCTTTACTCTGAACTTACGCCCTAGTGTATCTGATAAAGAGGCGTTGTCTAAATAAAATTAGAAAAGGAAAAGGGTTAAGGACTTTACTCTTGCACAAAGCCAACACCGTCCCGATAATCGATGTACTGATAGAGCTCGTATGCAGTGGCGTAGCTAGAGCCTTTTGTTAGGGGGGGGGGGAGGTGTCGACGTCGAATTTACCGAATTTTCATAGTAAAATCACCGAATGATTGTATTTTTTAATATTCGATTCTTGCATATTTATGCCTAACCATTTGGAAAAATGGTTATTGTCCTCGTCAGGGTAGGAAATCAAAAACATATCTGAAGCTTTTTATTAGTTGAATCCGCATTTTATTCGTTTTTTGATGGGTCTATACATTAATCTGTATTTTCCCTTTACTTTCAACAGAGATGGATACTTCTGTTGCCACTATGACAAAAAAGTAATAAAAACTACAAAAAAATTAATAACTCAGAAACAAATTGAGATACAGCTTTCAAACAAATTGCATTTAAAAGCACATTTTTTTTCTCTATACGACGGTGTAAAAAGAATATTGTGGGATGTTTAGAAGTTTAAGAATGAAATTTCATTTAAAATGGGTCAAGGAATATTAAGGTTTAATCCATGACGTACGTAATATATGACCAGCTCCGTAGAAGCTAAAAAATTTACAGTACCGAAAAATGTAATCCATGGCGTACGTAATGTATGATCAACTCCGTGCGATTTTTTACGTCTTACATTTTAGTCTTTAAAAAAATCATTTTCGAAATGGTCGTTTTAATTTGTTAAATTGCCTTTTTTTTATATTTTGGAGTGAGCACTGTGAAAATAATTTGTTGTATGACAACAATAAAAATATTAAAATTACTAATGATAGCGTTAAAAACAAAGATCCATGCCAGTGCTAGTCCATATAAATAAGAGCACATTTTTATTCTAGGCAAAAATTTCATTGTCAAATAAATATTGACAATTTTGTTTTAAGCAGTCGTAAAATGCGATTAAATATACAGCGTGTTCCTTCTAAACGTGGTCCGATAGCTAAAATTTGAACCGTTAGTCTTAGACATATAGTTCAAATTACAAAAACTTTTCAAACTAACTAAACAATTAAATTCTAAATTAATCTAATTCCATTTGACTCAATAAATGCATTTCGGAAAAAGTTACAAAAATTAACATTTATACCGTCCTCTAAATTACATTTAGTGTAAAAGACCTTGTACTCTGAAATGTAAAAAAAAAAAAAAAAAAAAAAATCATATTTCTACAACCAAAACGTACCGAGTTATGCGACTTTAAAATTCGGAAATTTGTCGGATTTAACGCAGCGCCCGAAGTGATCTGCTATTTCGACGTAACTGCACGAGGATGAACGTTGCGGAAGGAAAGAAGTGGAGGGGAGGGATGGGGATGGGGAGTGCAAAAATTCTAGATTCGTTTAAAAATTTAAAATCATACGAAATCGACGGTGTACGCTGCCGAAGGCAGTATGGCGCCCCAATTCTAGGTTCCTTTAAAAATATAATAATGCAAATTCGAGGGTGTACAGTGACGGCAGAGGGTGGAGGGTGATTTAATTCCACGTTCGTTTAAAAAAAATAAGAGCATACGTATTCGAGAGTGTTTGGGCAGTTTGGGCACCAATTTTATGTTCGTATAAAAATATAAAACATTTTAAATTCGAGGGTGTACACTGCCAAATTCACCGAGTTCCTGACACTAGGTTCAACAGGATTGGTTTTTATTTTAAAATGCAAAACCATACAAATTCGAGAGTGTACGCTGCCGAAAGTAATGGGGCACCGACTCTAGATTCGTTTGATAGACTTTCATTTTAAAAATATAAAACCATACAAGTTCGAGGATGTACGATGACGAAATGGTGTCCAATTCTAGGTTAGTTTAAAAATATAAGTTCATAGAAATTCGAATGTGTGCGCTGCCGAAGGCGATGAGCCCGTGACTCTAAGCTCGTTTGGGTAGATTTTTATTTTAAAATATAAAATACAAATTCGAAGAAGTGCGCTGTCGGAGGCAGTGCCTCATTTCTACGTTCATTTAAATGTATAAAATCTCACAAATTCGAAAGTGAACGCTAACGAAAGAAGTGGTCGCCCCCCCCCCCCACCCCCCAATCTTGGCTCTTTTATAAATAAAAATTCCAGGGTATACTCTGCGAAAGGCAATGGGGCCTCCTCTCTAGGTTCGTTTTGATAGATTTTCATTTTTAAATATAAAACGATACGAACTCGAGGGTCTACACTGACAAAATGGTTCCCTAATTCGTCCTTTAAAATATAAAATCATACAAATTCGAGAGTGAGCGTTGACGAAGGCAGTGGAGATCCCCAATTTTAGGGTTGTTTAAATATATAAAATCTTATAAATTCGAGTGTGTATACTGCCGAAGGCAATGGCGTCCTGATTCAACGTTCTTCAGGATAGATTTTCAATTTAAGATATAAAATCATATCATGCACATTCCAGAACGTACGTTGGCGGTGGTAATAGGGTTCCCGACTCTAGATTTGTTTGAGATACTTTCATTTTGAAAATATAAAACCATACAAATTCTAGGGTGTAAAATGCCAAAATGGTGCCCCAATTCTAGATTCGTTTAAAAATATATAAATTCATAGAAATTCAAGGGTGTACGCTGCCGAAGGCAATGAGACCCTGAAATATAAAAATAGCAAATAAAGCCTTTGTGCAAGAATATTAAGAAGCAGAAAACTAACGTTTAAAAATGCACAAATAATATATAAAAAGCAGCAAACAGCTGTTTCGAATCTACTAGCAAAATTCTTCTTCAGTGCAAGATAGAGCAAGGCACAGCGTGCTAGAAAAAGCAAGGCTGGGCAGTTTTCTGCTTCTTAATGAGACCATGATTATAGGTTTGTTTAGATAATTTTTTATTTTAAAATATATAATGCAAATTTGAAGAAGTATACGTTGTGTAGGCAGTGTTCCAATTCCACGTTCATTTAATCCTTCACTGCACGAATTTTTCTATTTTTATGATTTTTTTTTTAATTGAAATGTATATATTGGTCTAATAATGGGCAAAATAGTTTAAAAAATTAAATTTCAAAATTTCAGCTAAAATTTGATATTTTATGGTGTATGCCATGTGTACACATTTAGGGGTTTTAAAATATTGTATTGCTATATTTTGCAACTAAATGAGCTTAAATTAATTAATTTTATCTGCTTAACACTCTGCAACTTTTATTATATTAATATTTTTAAGTATTCAGTAAAAATATTGAAAGTAAATCTTACCTTAACAGCTTGATCGATTTTTTTTGTTTTTTTTTTTTTTTTGTTTCCGAAGAACAAATTCCAATTTTTTGTCTAATGCAATCCTCTGACATGGACAAAATAAGCGTTATTCCATTCTTTGGATTGTTCTTGATCAGTTACAGTGATCATATTAGCCGAATTCATGGCACACAATGAAAATTATAATGTTTTTAGGTATGTGCCAGATATGGCACGTGGTGCAGTGAAGGGTTAAAGGTATAAAATCTTACAAATTCGAGACTGTACGCTGATCAAAGCAGTGCACACCCTCCCCCAACCCCAATTTTAGGATTGTTTATAAATAGAAATTCGAAGGTATATGGTGCCGAAGGTAATGGAGCCCGACTCTCGGTTCATTTGGATAGATTTTCATTTTAAAATATAAAACGATATCAATTCGAGGATCTACACTGACAAAATGGTGCCCCAATTCCATATCTGTTTAACATATAAAATCATACAAATTCGATAGTGAATGTTGACAAAGGCAGTGGGGGTACCTATTCTAGGTTTGTTTAAATATATAAAATCTTATACATTCCAGTGTGTACGCTGCCGAAGGCAATGGGGCCCTGACTGTAGGTTCGTTTGAATAGATTTTCACACTTCTATGCATTTTCGGAACGCTAAGTACTTGGATAGGCAAGTACTACCTTCAACACCAAAGAACCGAGTTACTAAGGTATTTTTTTAGGTGTTATTTATTTGTCTCAGCTGCGTTCAAAGTAGGGATGCACCGAATATTCGGAATCTATTCGGTATTCGGCCACACTACCGAATATTCGGTTAGGCCGAATATCAAGCTACTCGGTATGCTGAATATTCGGCTTGGCAGAATATCAAACTATTCAGTTTTGCCGGATATCAAAATATTCGGCCAGACCGAATATTTAAAAGATCTTTTTAAAAGATATTTTTAAAAACCTTAAAACAACTACTATTTTTAACTGTCAATTAGTAAAGATATTTAATAATTAGAAACATAATTATGTTTAAATGAAATAGAATGCCTTCACGTTTTTTATTTGCTATTTGAAAAGTATCACGTAAGAAAATTAACCAATAGTGACGATTTTCTGACAAATAAACTGTATATGACTGTACAATTTTTCATTTAATTCCTTCAAACTTTAACTTTGATTTCAAAATATTTGTTTTAGAATACAAGAAAATTTTATTCATTTGTTTTAATTCAGACATGAATCCATGAAATTTAAAATTTTATCATTTAAAGAAGCTTTAAAACCTCTCTCTTCTTAAATAACTATTCAAAGCATGATTTTTTTAGTGTAGAATTTACTTATAATCATATCTTGTTTATCAATATGGAAGTATGTGTGTTAAATATTATGTAAAATTGTTTCAAAATTTAACTTTTTAATGCTTTCAAATTCTGAAATTTAAAAGTAATCGGCAAGCCGAATAGTTACTATTCGGCTTGATAGTCACTATTCGGCTAGCCGAATATTCGGTATTCGGTTTACCTGTTGGCCAAAATCAATAAATGAGTAAAAGAGGATAATATTGTGCAGTTTAAAAATTAGTTAGTTTTTTTTTTTTTTTTTTTTTTTTTATTAACAAACTTCGGTTAAAAGATCGGTAAAACCGATTACGGAGCCCCACGGCTTCGTCCCCCCCCCCTCACCAAAAAACATGAGAGGCATGGGGGGGAGCGGTCGCTACGGCTCTGGGAGCAAAACGACAAAGATTTGTTTCGACTTTTCGTACTTTTACGAGAGAATAGCTGAAAAGTGAAACTGTAATCGACTCAAAGCGAAAGAAAAATAACATAATGCAAAGAGCAAAAAGTTGCTAATTAAGAAAATATTTAATAATTTTAAATATGTTTTTACATTGTTTTCTGTTTTGTAATAAATTTTTTAATATATTTTTAAAAATTCTTAGAAGGAAAAAATAAAAGCGCCAAATGATGTAATTTTTAAACAAAATGGAAATTACCGAATGCATATAACTATTCCGAATGTGTGTGTGGGGGGGGGGCGCCCTCCCCCCCCCCACCTGTAGCTACGTCCCTGCTCGTATGTGCCGCCTGAATCAGTCAGCCGTATCCACACTAAGTATCAGGAGGAGTGACCAGTGAAAAAATGGATTAGAACATGGAGTGTTATAGTACACTCTAAAATATTATAATCTGAACAATTAGATAAATAAACCAATTTCTTATTATTGACAATAGCTAATAATAATGGTAATACAACTAAACCGTCTAAGATATAATGGGCTCCTTTAAAATTAACCTTTAACTGATGTCACATAGCTAGTGTGAAGCGGTCTGCGAGACCGCTGCAACGAAAGATGAATAAAAGGCACGATTAACTCATAGAATGATGTTTTTGTACTAAACTTTTTGCACAGGACTATTATAATTAAAATTCTCCAATTCAAAAGTCTCTGGTGATAGTACTAAAGTTACAAACGGAGCAAAATTTCGGTAGTGTTTGTAGTTAAACTGAAAATTGCAAGTTAAACTATAAAAATTGAAAAAAGCCGCGGTCTGAGAGACCGGTAACATCAGTTAAAGGAGTTTTTACTAGGGTGGGTACTTGAACTTGCGTAAGTTCTAAACTTCTTGAAAGGCGGAGGTTCACTTTCGAACCACTTAATTTTAATCGTTAAATGTTATATTGGTACCAGAATTTTTAAATGAAAATTTTCCTTTTATTAAGCACGTAAAGAAAAAATTTACTTATTTTCAAACAAATTTGTAAAGTCGTTCAGCCATTTAAACATTTTATGAATAGAAATACTTTGCATTGGAAAGGGTTAACTCGCCAACGTCCATTGTTACTTACAGTTGACACGTCTTTGAAAGAACCTCTAGACTTATATTTTAAGTGACTATGTCCAGTGGCACCTTTATTGGAATCTAGTAGAGTTTACCTATAGAAAAAGGTCCCACCTGTCTTGAATTTCATGCTATGATACTACAACCTTCCAAAATTTTATAACTGCTCGAAACAAGCAAGGACTTTTTGGAATTCTTTTTTTCTAGGGGGGGGGGGGGGTAAAAACGTCAAAAAAGCAGTAAGTCTCATATACATATAAATGTATTTATTTCGACTGAATGCTAAAGTTCACTAAATGTTAAATTAATTTTTTTTTAGGATCTGGAATGTTTGATTAATTTTTGTTGCTGTGATGCGATCATGAATTTATGTGTCACCTCTAAAGTGAGAGCTCAAATTATCAGCCTTACGTGTACTTTTTGATAAAATTTGTTTTTTTTTTTTTTTATTATTACTGTTTTTAGGTGCGTTCGTAATTGTATAAGTACGTAGCATCTATACAAGGGCGGATCCAAGGGGGAGGTCACGGGGATCATGACCCCCCCCCCCCCCCATCTGAACACCAACAAAAATATTCTAAAAATCATTTTTAAAATAAAATATACAGTAGAGTCCCGATTACCCGAGTCCCGCTTAACTGAGTTTCCGCTTTAACCGAGTTATTTTCTTCTGATGGACTGATGGCTTCTATTATTATGAAAGAGCGATTTTACGGCTACTCTTTTATCTTCACCTAACTCTTCCTTTATAATAGGTGTTTCATAATAATAGAAGCCATCAGTCCATCAGAAGAAAATGATCCATTCCAAAGGTATAAGTTCGATTGAAAAAACTATTTAATACTTTGAGCAGAAAGAAGAGGCTACACCTCTAATTTTCATGACACTAATTAGAATCACGTAGCTGCCAATAACTATATGATGCCTCGCTGTCCGGTGGGCCAGTAGAACACTTGTATGTGATTAAATAGTGTTTTCCATTTTTCGATAAAAGTAAAGAATCTTACAAAAAATTCAGTAAAGTTTGACTTTTTAAACTGAATTTCCGGAAGTTTTAAACTGAATTTCCAACTGTTCCCTTGCGACGACATTTCTGTAGCTGTCAACTCTTAAAACTTGGGTAAAATGCTAACTTTCACAACATTTTCTGAATGAATCTTTACCTTTATAAAAAAAAAAAAAAAAAAAAAAAAAAAAAAAAAAATGGGAAACTCTTTAATTTCCTGGTATCTGAGCAAAAGCGGTAAATTTTGTATTTTTACGAATATTAATGCAATTTTTTTTGTATTTACGAATGAAAATGACTTCGCGAAAGTATCAGAAAAGTAGCTAGTTTGGATTTGGGAATTGCTTTCAATATAAAAAAATCCCTGCCGGCTCGGGCCTACAGGCGGAGGTAGATTTCGAAGTTAAGTACTAAATTCACCAACAAAATTTAAATCAAGATTAGAGATAAACCCAGTTCCTTCACCAAGAATGAGCTCTACGGAGCTAAACATTTTGTGAAAATTCTAATATACAAGAATACACACAAGCATGTTTATGGAATAGGTTTAAAAATAGCTAAAGCAAATTCAGAGAACCTCAAAGTGTTAAAATATGTTAATATTTCCATAGTCTGGTTTTTATCATGTTTTAATACGTTTCTTCAAACTCACATGAAGTTACATATTCACCTGCTGGTGTCCATTATATTTCTAATATGGCGCAATAGTTCGATTTTTTTTTTAATTCGTCAAACTATTTATTTCATTTTGAGTTTTCAGGCGGAAATCTTGCTCTAGAAAACTTATGACGTAATATTCAATTTGTTTTCAATTTGTCAAACTTTTTATTTAATTAATTTTCGCCTGAAAATTTTGCAATAGGAAATCAATTGTTGTGGTGAGAATTTTATTGCTTTTTTTAATTGTTGGCAACTGCTATAACGAGAAATATTTTTTTTTTTTTCTGTCATTGTTGTGAAAGAGCTGGTTTTATCAGAATCATGTTAAGACGGTATTCAAAATTTTGAACCCTCCCCATTTCTATTTTCTTGGGCCGATTTTGACCATTTTCAATCCCCGCCGAGATATTAGCCATCTCAAAGTTGTTGGGGAGTTTGAAGACGATTCGTGCATAATTGCGACTTTTATCGTGCGGACAAAATTTAATACATACATACATATATATCTATATATATATATATATATATATATATATATATATATATATATATATATATATGTATAAACTTTTTAGGTGGGGGTGGTTTTGGGTTCCTGGGGTCGTATAATGAAAAGTTATGAAGCAATTTTTCAAAAGTCGCACCATGGTAACGACTGCAATAGGTAGTATTTCTTACGAAATCTACCTAAAAATTCTCATAAAGAGATGTGATCCCCTCCCACCCAAAAAAAGGAAATCCATAACCCCCCCCCCTTCTAAATGGTGAGCTGGATCCGCCCTTGCATCTATAGTCGTCATCTGATACGTGCGTCTGTCTGTCCGCATGTAACAGCGTAAAAACTATCCAACCAAATGGTTTGAAATTTAATATGTAGAATCGGTGCAGAATTGTGTTTTCAAATTTTATGAAAATCGATTCGAAACTTAAAAAGATATTAATTAAAGTTTTCTTCATTCTGTTAAATCCTATCATACGTAATGAATGCAATTATATCCTATGATAAGCAATGGTTCTAGGTTGCCATGGCGATGACGTCCTATTTAATGGAGTCATTACCGCATTACTGAATTGCATATATAGAATCGTAATATATTTTGTATTCATGCATTTTTGTATAAGAGTGCAACAGCTATAACATCAAGATCTGAATATTTATAAAAGTACTTATAGTACGAACGCACCTCATTTGCCACGTTTGACGTACAATTTCCGACTTGTTTAGTAACAATATAATGCAAACTATGAATTTGAAAAAATATATATATAATTTTACTTATGGATATTGGAGGGTTAAGAAATGTAATTAAATAATTTAGTCGAATGTAACTTTTTTCTATTATCTGCATTTAAATATTAGCGTTAATATTTTTTGTTTAAAAAACATAATGATGGTGATCATCTATTACTTGAAAGCGAAAACAATACCGGTAAACTAAGAATCTACAAAAAAGGTTCTTTAACCTTTTAGTGGTCGCTTCACTAAAATTCCTCGATCGCGAAATGCCATGCTAACCTAGGGGGAAATTTAAATACGTGATGACTCAAAACTTTTATAATTATCGAAATATGGTTTTCACCATCAGAAAGTAGCTGTCAGATGCCGACGAAGTGCAAAAATTCACAAGTTTATAAGGTATTTTTTAAAAACTTAAAATTTAAAGAGACGTGTTTCAAAACCACACATTGCCTACTTTTTAAAAGTAAAAACCGTATTTTGATAATTATATTATATACTAATGATTAATCACGTGTTTTAGTATTTTCCATAGGTTAACATGGAATTTCGCGATCTGGGGATTTCAGTAAAGCAGTCCCTTAAGGGTGCTGGTCACTCAGCTACGGAATTCTCCTCCGTAATATGTTAAGTCTATGAACTTTAGATGCATTCGTATATTTAAAATATCTTCTCAGGAAATTCATATTTTTATCATCTTTTTCTGTGCGCTCTTCTTAAAGGGTGTCTCTTTTTTTCTTAGTTTTCAAAATATTTCTAAAATCTATGCTGAATTTAATATTTTGTGTGTTAAAAGCGGGCGAACTGCGAGTAAGATTTTAACACTTCCTATAAAATGAAGTCTATACTTTAGAAATATTTTGTGAACTAACAAGGGAACCACTTTTGGTGTTGCTCGCACCTAGCATCGAGACCTGGTGCATTTTGTAGCACTATACATAAAAGTTAGAGAACCGATAAAATTTCTCTGTTAAAATCATATTTTTTATACTTTTTTATACTTTTAATTTTTTATTATTACATTTCTATTTGTTTATTTCACGCCAAAAGTGAGTTAAATCGCCAAATATGGCGCTACAATTTTACCGCCCGCTTTATCCAAAGAGTAAATATACAATACACATTACTAGTATATCAGATTGCGATTTTTATTTTTATTTTTATTTTATTTTTATTTTTTTTTTTTTTTTTTTTTAGAATTGATAGCATAAGAAAAAAATGTTAGGTTTGTATTTCTTTTTCTATGCAGACGATAAATATATAAGTAATAAATATAATTCTATAAAAGCTTCGAAGATCATTGAAAACTATTTTTAATAGAAATGAAGCAAGCTATTTTCTTTTGAAATCGAATGGAATAAAGTTTCGAATGTTTAAAATGAAATGTTGCGGTATTAAATGGTCCTTTGGTAAAAGTAATCATAATGTAAATTAATATTTTTACACAATTTAGAAAAATTACTGTGGCTAAATAATGCCAGACATTGCAATTTCCAGACATTGCAATTTCCAGCCATTACAAATTCAGCAATGACATTTGGCTAGGGTTGCTGGAAAGCTCTACTTTTGAAAATAAACGCCAACTGTTTCCCCGCCGAAAATATGAATATAATGTTGCAATTTTTCAAAATCAAATTCGTGGGTTTTTGAAGGAATTTTCCAACTTTTTTCAATATTTTATACTTATTATTAACTAATTTTTATTTTTAAATTCTTTTCTTTAAAAAAAATACAATGTTAATAGTCCGATAAGTGGTCTCGAAAATTGCATTTTCAGAAAGTTATGCTGCTGTAAAATCAAGAAATATTATTTTAACAGAAAAATTGTTTCGATTCTCAAACTTCATAATGTAGTACTTTAAAATGCACCAGGTATCAAAGCTAGGTGCGAGCAACACCAAAAGTGGTTCCCTTGTAAGAAAAAAAAGAGACATCTTTTAGGAAGTGTACACAAAAAATAGAAGTTAAAAATTTTTATTTCCAGAGGAGATATTTTAAATAGACGAATGCATCCAATGCCCATAGACTTTACATGAGTGAGGGGAAATCGGAAGCTGAGTGATCAGTCCCCTTAATAGCGTACCGCACGGATTTTTTGTACCCGTACCCAACCCACCTCGAAAAGTCTGTTTAAAGTCGCCCTGAAACCGCTCCGTAACCGAAATATTCACACCCGAGCCCGAAGCGAAAGAACCCACATTAGAACAATAGGAAAGAAGTCCACATTTAATATCTCTAATATTAATTTTATTTTTTTTTGTTTAACCTTTAACTGATGTTACCGGTCTCACTGACCGCTGCCTTTTTCCATTTTGACAGTTTAATTTGTAACTTTCAGTTTAACTACAAACATTACCGAAATTTTGTTTCGTTTGGAACTTTAACTATCACCAGAGACTTTTGAATAGGTGAATTTTAATTATAACAGTCCTGTACAAAACGTTTAGTGCAAAAACACCATCCTAAGAATCAATCGCGTCTTTTATTCATCTGTCGATGGAGCGGTCTCGTAGACCGCTTCACAATTGTTATGTGACAATTTCTGTCACATCAGTTAAAGGTTAAAAATAAACATACACTAACCCTAACTGCTTTTAACGGTCTCCTAGACCACTGCTCTTATTCAGCCGTTACAGTTTAAGGCTGTTCTCAAATCCAAAGGGTCAACTTTCTGACATAAGGTTTAATTCATTTTTGTTCGGAGATGCATGAAACTAGAAAGTGTTGTTATTCAGAAACTATGTCATCGAGCTGTTTTTTCCATTTTCTTGTAAACGCAATAAATCTTTCAGACAATACTGTCAAAGTTGGCATTTTGAACTGAACTTTCGAAAGAAAGAAGAAAATCCAGTCAGTAAGGGGAGAAAAATGCCGTGTCACGTGATCAAAATCGCTTATAACTCAATAGGTAACTGATTGATCAAAAAATGGAAAATACAGTTCCATTCCAAATCGCTTCCATGGCCAGGCTTTCCAATTTTATTTCTTTCCGTTAAAAAATGAATTTGTAAATGTGTCAAAACGGTTTGCGCTTGTTGAGCAGAGCAGTTGAGAACAACCTTAACTTGTAATTTTCAGTTTAACAATAGATGCCAGTTAAATTTTACTTGGTTTGGGTTTGGAATCCTAGTACAATCACTAGATACTTCTGAGAAGGTGAATTTTAATAGTCCTGTACATAAAGTTTAGCACTAAAAAGTACCCTAAGAGTTAAGGTTGTGCTCGAATCCAGAGGGGCAAATTTATGACACAAGTTTTAATTCATTTTTGTTCGGAAACGCATGAAATTGGCAGGTGTTGTTATTGAGAAACTATGTAATCGGAAGACGTTTTCCATTTTTTGCTGAACGTAAAAAATATTTCCGAAAATACCGTCAAATTTCGTGTTTTGAATCGAATTTTCGGAAGAAAGGAGAAAAAGCAGCCAGAGGGAGGAGAAAACCGGTTGTCACGCGACCCAAAATTGCTTATAACTCTATAAATAATTTATCAACAAAAAAAAAAAAAATAAATAAAATAAAAAAAAAACTCATTTCGATTCGAAATCCATTCAATAGCCAACCCCGCGCCTTTACTTCTAAAAATGAGTTAGTAAATGTGTCCGAAAATATCGGACTTGTTGAGCAGCGCGCTTCAGAACCGCCTTAATAGAGCCTTTTATTCGCCCTTCAATCAAGCATACCACAACTGAAAACGCACTTTCAGCAATTATTGTTCGTATGCTTTTAATAGTTATATTATTGCTCATTTTCTTCTATAGCCAAGTTCTTTTGTGTGTCCCTGTAAATAAATGATAAGTTCTATGCACACCATATTCTAAAACAAGAACCTTGTAATACACCTCAGTGATGCATATCGATTTCAATATGCTTAAAATACTGTAAAATCATTAAAATACACCTCAAACGACTTTTCCCCATAGACCGTAATGTAACGGAATTCTTTTGAGTGGCCCTGTAAATGAACCGTAACTGCTACACACTTCATATTCAATATCGAACATGCCACCACATAGTAAACCACAATGACATATATCCATTTCATGGCAATCTGGCTAAATTTACGGGAGTTAGAGTACGGACAGACAAACCGAATTCATAAACACTTTTCAACTACACCGGTGTCCAAAATTAAGGCCCAGTCACAAAATGCTAATTTTTAAGTAAGCGAATACTCAAAAGGAAATAATATAATTCAAATAATTACTATCCCTACAGCACAGCTAGTCCATATCGCATCTCATTCATGTCACACGTGGTTAAAAGTGTCACAGTCACTACGGTGAAACAAAAAATAGGAAATTCCACACCTCTCATTATGAGTCTCAAATGATCGTGTGACTTCCCTGAGACGTCAATGTGACTGCTGCTTTGTGACGAGTCACCAGGTGACTTTACAATGTAGTTACACTGTGACACTCATGTGACTGTCATTTTTAGACTATAATTTCAAAGTCATCATGAACGTTGCATTATGATAAGTCACCAAATAATATCACATTATAGTCACATGGTGACTTTTCACAAAAGAGCACAATGCTGACTTCACAGTAGTCGTTCTGTCACCTGAAAGTCATCATGTGACTTTAATCTGACATTATTTGATAACTTTTCACAATGCAGCGTTCACGATGACTTTGAAATTGAGTCTGCAAATGCCAGTCACATGAGTCACAATGTAACTACATTGTAAAGTCAAATGGTGACTCATCACAAAGCAGCAGTCACAGTGACGTCTAAGTGGAGTCACATATAGTGATAATTTGAGGCTCATAATGAGATGTATGGAATTTCCTTTTTTTTTTGCTTCACCGTAGTGACTGTGACACTTGTGACCATGTGTGACATGAATGAGATGTTATATGGACTAGCTGTGCTGTAGGGATAGTAATTATTCGAATTACATTATTTCCTTTTGAGTATTCGCGTACTTGAAAATTAGCATTTTGTGATTGGTCCTTATTTTTGGACACTAGTGTATTTTGGAAAGTGAAAAAAAAAAGAAAAAAAGGAAGACTCTGGCAATTTGACGATTTCAATCATGACATGACATCGCGGTGCTTAATGAGTGCCAACGCGGCGTGCAACGCCGCCGCGCGTAACCTCCAACTAAATATGAAAAAGAACTATGGTTGGTTGGTTGGTTGGTTGTATGGGGTTTTATGGCGCAAAGTCCCTATAGGGACATGCTGCGCCAAGACAAAGTCAAAATGGAAAAACATAAAAAACCCAAAAATTTGAGTAAGAAAAGAATAACAAAAAGATGAGAAAACCAAAAAAATTAATAAAAACAGCAAGATGTATAATTAAAACCATTTAAAATATCCAAAAGTCCATAGTTAAAAGGCAAGCGTATTCTAATTAAAATCTGTGGAGTTATAAAGTAATAACTGTTAAAAGATACCAAGTTTAAAAAGAGGTACAAATACTACATAAACACAAGTTTAAAAAACACATGTGCAAAAAACAATGTAAAATCAATTAGGTAAAAATTCCTCGAAAACTGTATTTTCTTCGTCAGCACTTGACTCATACGACTCCGAGTCCATTGCTTCATCTACATAGTTCTGGAGCTGCTTCGGATCCTTTAAGTTTGAGACAAATGGATTTAGACAGTTGTTCTTGCTCTTTTTATTCACAGTGTTCCACTGTGAAGAGCCCCCGATTGTTTTTCTCTCTTTCTGAACGCAGATTTTTTTGCTTGGTTTCACTGTTTGACTAGTATCAGGTTTCTGTGATGTTTTTTTAGATTTAACAGCTTTAGTATCAGTCTGGAGTTCAGATGACTTTTTGGATTGAATTGGGTCGGATGACTTTCTGGATTGACTGGGTCGGATGACTTTTTGGATTGAACTGGGTCGGATGACTTTTTGGATTGAACTGGGTCGGATGACTTTTTGGATTGAACTGGGTCGGATGACTTTTTGGATTGAACTGCAGGTTTTTGTGACTGACCAGTTTGATATATTATAGTAACAGGTTCTGAGGATGGTAGCCAACGTTCCAATAATGAGGTTGTATAACATTTAGAACCACAGCAGACATCACGAGTTTGTATCTTTGTGGTGCCGAGTGGTACTGTCATAGGTGAGTTATTTAGGGGAACGGAAGGTTCGGTCTGGGTGCTTATGTGCCTTACAGATTTGGATTGTTGTTTGAGTAGACTAGAGTAGGAGACTCCGACTGACGGAGTCCTGGATTCAACAACTTTACGGGCTTCAGGATAGGAGAGATTTTGAGTTATTTTAACAGAAATGATTTCTTTTTCACGTATCCAGGTTGGACAAGAACGGGAGTATGCAGTATGATTACCCTTGCAATTTATGCAGCGTTCAGAATTTTCACATGATTTATTGTCATGGCCAGCTTCTGCACAACGTGAACAGGTAGTGGAACCCCGACAGTTAGTAGTAGTGTGGCCATAACGCTGGCAATTAAAGCAGTGTAGAGGATTAGGAATGTAAGGACGAACAGGACAATTAAGGTAACCAGGTTTAATTCTTTTTGGTAAGGTAGGACTATTGAAAGTGAGAATGATGTGCTTTGTGGGAAGCACTTGTCCATTCCGACGGAGTGTAATACGTCGTGCATCTATCACATTTTGATCATTTAAATTTTGTAAAAGTTCATCCTTGGTAGAAAATAAAAGATCTGGGGCCCTACCACAAGCGAATCGAGTTCCTTCCGAAGCGAGAAGAACCCGAGGTCAAATTTACATGTTTCCCGAAAATTTTTTCCGATACACAGATTAAGTGCTACCACGAAGAGCTCAGCAATACCTCACGGATTCTAGATTCCTTTTCAAGTAGGCATCGGAAAAAACTAGATTGACCACTTCAGTTACGAGACAATTCTCACTGACCTTCCCTCTTTTTCTCCCGTTTGAAAAGAAAACAAATGTTTAATTTTGCTTTCTGTGTTTATTAAAAATGCCATCTACACACACCTAATTAAGATATTTTCATAATCTTTTTTTTTAACGAATGTGAAATATACAGATTTTTAGCTGTTAAAAGCTCAAAATCATACGACCGGTAGATCTTTAGAAAATGATAAATAAAAATGAAATTAGCTTTTTTTTTTTTTACTAAGCGGGAGCTTTTCTTTAAAAATAAATAAAAAATTAACAAATTACTCTACAGATATTTAATAACTATCATAAGAAAGGCCTTATTCTAAACTTTAAAATGATATGAAAATAAATTTTTGTGAGTTTTTGTTAAGTAAATATTAGCATAAATACCCAAAAATTTCAAGAAATTCTGCTTAAATACAAAATAAACGGGAAAATATTTAAGCTTTGAAACTCATTTTAAACATTAATAATAAATGTACTTTGAAAATATTGCATGCAGTTTTTGGTAGATTTATATTGATGCAGTATGGAGTCTGTGTTTGTAATGAAAATTCAACGCAAAATTAAAAAAATAAATTCTAATGTGAATTAAAAAAATAATAATTGCAGTACATATTAAAATATAGTTTAACAAAATATCGTGTGTAAATTTATTAATTTCCTTTAAATAAACAGTGTGTTATGCTAAGAAAACTCTAATTATACAATAGTTCTCGCATAAAAAAATTAGCAGAGAAAACATGCTGTGCTTACTAGAAAATAATTGATTAGATATTTTTGCTAAAACTTCTTTATAGTAAATATAACATTTCTGAAAATATCGACCCATGTGTGCACTATCATTGTTTACCCAAATAAATCGAATATTCAAAATTTCCAAATATTTATTTATATAGATTATTAAAAGTTGTATCAGTTTTAAGATTTGTTATTTGTTGCTTAAATAACAAAATACTTTAGTAAATAGATAGAGAATTTCTTTTTAGAACAAGATAAAAATATTAAATTTAAAATTTTTGCGCAAAAAAAAAAAAGAAGTAAATATCTTTGGAAAGTATTGCAGGATTTTGAATACTTTAAGATACTACATTTTTTATACTTCATATTTCATTGTATATAAAATAAATTGCAAAGTTTCTAATAACATAAAAAAGCAACTTATTTCATAGTAACTTTACAGTAAATTTAGAAAAGATAAAAAATATATTATTTGAAAATGATGTGAATCAGTCTTCTTAGATTTTTATTTTTTTGTCTCCGTCTTTAATTTCTATATAAAACTAATCTTTCAAAATATAAGTTAAATATTACTCAATCTACACACACGCACACACACACACACAAAAAAAAAAGAGGACTCTCTGGCGATCCTAATATTAAGCTTTATTTAATATCGAAACTCCCTTTTTTTTTTTTTTTTTTTTTTTTTTTTCGTTAATTTGAGCAATAATTATTTTATATTCCGAAAAAATAGTTTTATCATCAAAGGCAGAAAAAAATGAAAAGTGAAGAAGACTGATTCACATCATCTTCAAACAATATATATATATATATATAGTTTTTTTATTTTGTTTGAAAGTTTTCGAAATTTATTGTAAAAAAGTTACGAGGAAATACATTGTTTTTTGATGACCTTAGAAACGCTACAATTTATTTAAATTCCATAATAAAATATGCCGTTCAAAAACATGCAAAACTTTCCTAAGATTTTTTCTTTCCGAAAACTTTTTGATTGAATATTTTGATTTTGTACTAATCGGAAATTCTCATTGGATGTTATTAAAAGATTTTATATATTTATATATAGATGTATATATTATACAACAAGTCATTAAAATTGATACAGCAAGCATTTAATAATAATTTTAAAAAAAAGAAAAGGACAATCTTTTGGAAATTTTGGATAATTATTTTGTTTGAGTAAACAACGATAGAGCGCACATGGGCTTAAATATTAGCATAAATGTTATATTTAGTATACAGAAGTTTTAGTAAAAGTATATGGTCAATTATTTTTGGGGCATATGCAGCGCTTGGTCACACTGCTAATTATTTTTGCAGGAACTACGATATAATTAGCTTTCTTGGTATTGCGCGTTGTTTATTTAAAGCAGATTAATAAGATTGTGCGTGATGATTTGTTAGACTATGTTTTAATAAGCATTTCAATTACTTTTTTTCAAATTAATATTAGTTTTTGTTATTTTAAGTTAACATTTCATTTTAAAAAGATAGCGTATCACAAAGAAAAATCAATCTAAATCTACAAAAAATTGTTTGCAGTATTTGCAAAAAAAAAAAAAAAAAAAAAAAAAACGCTTATTATTAGTGCTAAAAATTAGTTTCAAAACTTATAATATTTTCCCAGTTATTTTATATTTAAGTAGAATTTCTTGAAATTTTGGTGTATTTATACCCATATTTGCTTAAGAAGAACTTATAAAACTTTTCTTTTTATACCATTTAAAAATATAGAATAAGATCTTTCTTATGATACTAATTAAATATTTGTAGGTTAACATGTTATTTTTTTATTAATTTTCAAAGAAAAACCCTTGCTTGGTTAAAAAAACAAATTTCATTTTTATTTTCCATTTTATAAATAACTATCCATCATACCACTTTGAGATTTTGACAACTGAAAATCTGAACATTTCACTCTCGTTTAAAAAAAGATTATGAAAATATCTTAATTAGGCGTGTGTCGATGGTATTTTTACTAAACAGAGAAAACAATATCAACCGCTTTAAAATCTCTCCCCAAAGACGCACTTCCGACAATATATGCTTTTCTCACTCCCTTCAATGGGGTCGGAAGTTTTCGTGGAGATGACAGTAATCCGATGGAAGACGTTCTCGATTGTGCCGTGGTAGCATTTATTTCAGGGTCATCGGAATGCAACGTCACATCGGGAAATGCAGAAGATTTTACGAGAAAGGGGAGAATTCGATTGGTTCGTGGTAGGCCTCCTGGTTCGGATATTACACCACGGCCCGGTAGCAGAAAGTTCGAGACGCGCGACGTGCGTCGCAGATTTATTTTGGACCTTGCAGACAAATTTGCCAACTTGAAAAAGAAAGTATTTTCTTAAAATAAAAAAAAAAAAAAAAAAAAAAAAAAAAAAAGTACGAAAATTCTGACAAAAAATATCGCAAATTCGACAAATAGTCGCCGAAAAATATCAATTTCGGCAATCGTTCGCATAAAAAATCGGTAATTTATAGCCAAAGGGTCGCTATAAAAACGCGAATTTCGTCAAAAGAGACCGGAAAAAAAACATGAATCTCGTCCCAGGGTTGTAGGAAAAATGCAAATTTCTGTCACAGGATTGCGGAAAAAACACTAATTTCGCCCAAAGGATCACGGAAAGAATGCGAATTTAGTAAAAGGATCGCGGAAAGAACGCGAATTTAGACAAACGATTGTGGGAAAAATGCAAATTTAGTCAAATGATCGCGAAAAAACGCAAATTTATGTCAAAGGATTGCGGAAAGAAGGAGGAATTTCGTCAGAAGATCTCGAAAAGCGTAAATTTCTGCCAAAAGATCGCTGTACAAACTTGAATTTTATCCAAAAATCCCGAAAAAACGTGGATTTCGTTCCAGGGGCGCAAGAAAAACGCAAATTTCTGTCACAAAATCGCGGAAGAAACTTGAATTTCATCAAAGAATCGAGGAAAAAGCATGAATTTAGTCAGACAATCGCGGAAAAAAATGCAAATTTCTGTAAAACGATCGCGAAAAAACGCAAATTTTTGTAAAACGATCGCGAAAAAACGCAAATTTCTGTAAAACGATCGCGAAAAAACGCAAATTTTTGTAAAAAAATCGCGAAAAAACGCAAATTTCTGTAAAACGATCGCGAAAAAACGCAAATTTTTGTAAAACAATCACGAAAATACTCAAATTTTTGTAAAACGATCGCAAAAAAAACGTAAATTTCTGTCAAAGGATCACGAGAAACGCAGATTACTGTCAAAGGATCGTGAAAAAGGAAAATTTATGTCAAAAGATCGAAATTAAATTTGCGGAATTTATTTAAAAAATCGCAAAAAGTGCAAATTTCTGCCAAAGGATCACTGTAAAAAACGCGAATTTCGTCCCAGAGGTGCCGAAAAAACGCAAATTCCTGTCAAAGAATCGAGGAAAAAACACGAAGTTCGTAAAAGATCGCGAAAAAACGGCAAATTTCGTCAAAAGATCATGGAAAAAAAAGAGGAATTTTCTCATAAGATCGCAAAAAAACAGCAGATTTCGTCAAAAGATCGCGAAAAAACGGCAAATTTTGTCAAAAGATGGAGATAAACGGCATATTTCGTCAAAAGATCGCTAAAAACCCCAAATTTCTTCAAAACTGCGCAAGAAAAACACATAATTAGTGCCGGTAGTGGATTTTCGCTCCCTGCCCCCCCCCTTCTGTTGTAACCTTTCGAAAATTTTGGCTGTGAATTTCAGAATTTTTTTTTTTTTTTTTTTTTACTCAGAATAACCCCTGGTCAGTAAGAACGCTTTTTATTTTAACACTCATAATGTTTGTACATAGAAAATGTAACATGCTACACCCGCAGACAATTTTCATCCCACTAAATTGCTGTCGCAGACACAACCATAACTTTCTGCTACTGGGCACCACGGCTTGTATTTAGGGTTTGATGTGCTTTAACAGAAACAGAAAATGGACCTATTGTATTACAATTTGATAGAAAATCAGACTGGTTGGCTGAAGTAACCTCAACCAATAAATCCCCAGACTGCAGTTTTCTGAGATTATGACCATCACCGAAAACAGATTGAAATGATTTTGCAATAAGGAAAGGTGAAGTTTTCTTAAATGAACTATCGGACAGGCTATCAGTACGTTTGATTACAAAGAAGCGAGTGAAAATATTGCTCTGTACAGTTTGTTGCTCGCCACATGGGAGAGGATTTGAAGGAAGTAAAGTTTTTCCATCCATATTGGGATAAAAAATCAATTCAGACCCCGGCCGCACCACCCACTACCGAGCCCAACAAGGAGATGCACATTCGTGCACCAGTGCTAACCAGGGCCCATACGGTCACAAGACACTCCTATGCCAGTCTCTACCCTTAACGAGATGGCTAGTAAGTACTCGCTCACTTGATCCCCAGCCAGTGACAGAAGTCAGCTGACCAGCCGATTGGTGCATACGGGACCAATATGCACCTCCCGTCTACCTGAAGCAGAGGCCAAAGCAGTGTGTTGGTGTCCCTCAACTGCCAGGATCCCCCTTTCCAGGGACACGGGTCGCCACGCACGGCAAACACGTGGGTGGTTTACAATTCTCTATGAGTCGATATACAGGATGATATCGGCTCATACAGGATTGCCCTCACCTCCGGAGAGGAAACCACAACGAGAGAGAAACAAAGAGGAAAGAAACACGAGAGAAATAAGAGGAAAAGGAAAAGAGACAGATCGCTCAGGAACCCGGGGTTGCGAAGCCCGTGAATACCTAAAGAAGGTATCCTCCTGGGGGGAAAAAGAACTAACGATGAATTTCGAAACAATGAACGGCCTAAAAGTATAATTTGGAAGCTCTGGAGTCCCGAGGGCCAGTCCAGGGTTGGAAGCACGATTTCAATCTTTCGTTTACTTCCCAAACAGGGCCCGACTAGCAAGTTTCTGTGCCCAGGGCACTTTCATTTTTTCGTGCCCCCTTAGATTGGTTGATTTACTGATACTAGGTTTTTTTTCCATTGTTACACATTTATTCAAAAAATGTCAACTCAAAAAATTAAGTTTTTCGGAAATTTGAAAAACTGTTCCAGGAATAAAAATAAAATATTTTTTCTATTATTTATTGAAATTGGTTTTTACCATATATTGAGATACATTTTTGTCATTTCATGGTATCAATACCTCATATATCACATTTTTTCACAATTATTTAATTTTTCCTGAACATTTAGATGAAATTATGAAAAATTTCTCGCCCCTCAGAAATTTCGTGCGCAGGGCATCGGCCCGTGTGCCCGTGCGATAGTCAGGGTCTGTTCATTTCGTCACGATTTGGCGCAATGGCGATCGGCAGCGAGAACCCTGAAAGCAAGTATGCAGAGTTTATCTGAAAAGGAAAACAGTGTATGCAATATAGATTGCTCACCCGCAAGAAAAGTGAAACAACTCAGAAATATCACATTTCACTGGAGAAGCAAAAGAAAATTTGCGTTATACAGTAACATGAAACTGTAGCACTTGCGGTGCAAATGTTTAGCATGTGTATTTAAAATTGGTCGCAGAACGTTTTCTTCTATAATAGCTACATTAAAATTTAAGTTATATTTTGTTAAAATCTTCTAATTTTTTTAAAACGTAAATAAGGTGACTGTTAAGAAATTATAAGACCACCTGAGGAAATTAGCATATTATACGTCACATCAGAATCATTATAAAACATTATTAATTAACGAATGATAAACGAATAAACGAATTATTACCATGCAGACATTAGGAGATTTTTTTCTGAGGATTTTTTTATTTTCGAAACCGGTTCCGAAAATGAAAATGTCCTCATAAAACTATACCTGAAAACAAAAACGAAAAAATAAAAAACGGCGATGTAGAGATCGATCCCAGCTATCCAATGGGAAAAAATCATTTAAAAACATTAAAATGCAAACGAGATACCTTAAAACTTCTTCCATTGGATTAACATTAGCGAACGGGTGTTTTCGACTGACTGAAGTAGACGCTTAATATAAGGAATTAATCTGTATTAAATGTATGGGTAAATCTCTGTTGTCTGCTTTGCAGTTTAATATTTAAATAAATAATTACTCGAAATAGCCTTCCATACAAATATTTCAAACACAGTAAATAACAAATGATGCCGATACAAAACATTATTTATTTTGGCACACTTACGTGTGTCATTAATGATGCAGTAGACTAAGCTCTTGAACCCGTTGTTCGAGTGCCAGTAAGCTTAGATATTTACTACATAAAATATTATTTTTAACACTTTTCGACATAATTAAAAAGTATGAGGGGCATTCTCACAATCTTTTGACTTTTGGGGGAAAAAATCTGGCGAAATTAAACTTGCTAAAATAACATTTTAATCTGATAGATGAATGTCTTAATGATTCAAAATAAAGAAAAAATGGTCAGCAGAGAAAATTTTTTTATTTAACTGAGGTTTAGGTTAAACTTGCGAGTTAAAATTTCCTTACCATTTTACCCCTATTTTCTTCTAAATTTTTACTTATAATGAATTTACATAGTACCCAGAGGACATTCAAACAAGAAATAATACAAATGTAATACTTTTAATACAGAATTTTTGTATAACATTGTCTTAAAGGGGTGTTAAAGAAGGGACGGTAAAGTAAAAAAAGGGACGAAATGGTAAAAAAAGAGTCGGTAAGGAAAATCACCACCTATTTTTAGGAAAATCATATTAAGACTAAGTGATAGCCACAATGTTCATTGATTTTTCGAAACAGTTGTTAACATTGGATTAATTTTTTTTTTTTTTTTTTTTATTTACCTCGAAAAGTGCAGGAATAAACCTTGGGGGACGGTAAGACTACCAATAAAGCCACGGTGCTTGAAATTGATATTTAAATGCTGATTTATATTCTGCAGTAAATTTCCTGTCAAAGAATTTTAGATATTCTTTCTCTAGCATACTTCTGCATGAGCAAAAACTTGAAAAAAATTCTGTCGCTGCATCTGAAGTGATTTTCTGCATAATTTTAGAAGAGGGATGGTAAAAAATCTAAAACCCAGGGACAGAGCTCAAAAAATAATATCAACCCTAAAAATGTGTGCCGGTTAATTTTTAGCTACATATTTATATAAAACAATAGTTCCAGTTTCAGAAAAAAATTACATCGAATTATTTTTATTGAAACAATTTTATCCAGACAGCTCCAAACTTCAAAATTAGTATCAGGGACACGGGACGATAGATGAGTTTTCCATGTGTTTGGACCCCCAACATTGTCCAAAACTTATTTATCTCGTTAATATTGTTGTGCAGTCATGCAATGGGATGTTCCCAAGTATATGAAATAAAAAAAACACAAAGTGTATTAAATAAAAAATTATTATTCAGGGACATGAAAGTTAAAAGATTATGAGAATGCCCCATGCCCCATGTATGAATTCGGTTTGTGTTTGTATGTCTGTCCGTCTGCCTGAGGTCACAGTTACAGCCGTTCTCGGGGACCGCTTGGTAGAAAGATAAATAGAAGACTTTATTAACTCACGGGATACTCTTTCTGTGTTAAACTTTGTGTACAGGACTTTTAAATATAATAATTTTATATATATTTAAAGTTCACTTATCCAAAAGACTCTAACGATGATACTGGGAATCCAAACAAAACAAAATTTCATTAATATCGATAGTTAAACTGTGAAAATTGATAAAAAGCAACGGTTTGTGAGACTGCTAACAGTAGTTAAAAATTAATAGCATTTATGTTTCTTTAACTTATTTCGTGAATTTAATCCTTAAGAACCTACGCGATAACACTCACAAGTTAACGTTAAACATATGAGAGCGTTTTTTAAAATTTCTCGCTTGCATTTTAATTTTTTTTTTCTAATTTTTGTAAGATAGTTGAGGTTAATCTCTTAACTGGTTTTTACTATTTCACCTTTGGTTGAAGATTTTTTTATATATATATATAAAATTACTTTTACTGTCGGAACCGGCTGCGAAAGTGAAAGTTTCCCCATTTAAAAAAAACTGCAACCAAAATCAAAAAAGTACCAACTAAAAACTTTAGAGATCGACCTCAATATTCTATACTAAAAAAGTCATTTAAAAATATTAAAAAAATGAAAGCGGGAAAATTTAAAAGAACGCTCCCATCAGTTTAACATTAGCATGCGAGGGTCTCCGTGTGACAGTCTAGGTATAGCATTAGAGCTCCAAACGAATCAAAATTTCACTTCTACCTGTAGTTTAACTTAAAATTACAAATAAAATACCAAAAATGGGAAAAAGAAAAACAGATAAAAAGTGATAGATCGCAGGTAGTAAAACTTACAAGCTTACATGTAATCAGTTTATGAGGTCAAGTTTCAGATTTATTTGCTAATGTTATTTTGTTACTCTTTTATATGAGTAAGAAACTTTCATTTTATGTTTACTGTAGGTGATGAAGCGAAGTTCAAGTGGCAGAACCTGAAAGGCAAGTTTAAAAAATTGCTGCGAAAAACTTTGGAAGATAAGAAGATAACCGGATCTACATCAGCTACTCCTAAGTGGAAATTTTATCATTCCATGCTGTTCCTCAAAGACAGTATACAGTCGGGGGCAGCTAAATCTACCACGCCAATGGCCACCAACAATGCAGTAAAAACTGCCAACAGTGGACAACCAGAAGAAAATGACGACGATTTCGAAGAATTCAACTTTGATTTTATTGTGCCGAAAATTTCGGACACAGAAACAAATGATAGAAAACAGAAACCTGGCCCACGTTCCTCAAAGAGAAAAATCACCAGCAACGGCGAAGTTGATGATAAAACTCAAGAACTCGACGATAAAAATTTCTTGCTTCCTCCAACATTGGTTCATCAAGATGAGAGAAAAGGTAACGATGATCACCATTTCTTGTGGAGTTTAGTGCCTTACATTCAAGCTTTAGATTCAGTGGAAAAGTTAGAGCTCAGATCTCAAATACAAAATTTGGTTACAGCTAGTTTTAAGAAACATGAAACTAATAAACGTTCCAGAATGTATCATTAGAAATAATCTAAAAACAAAACATTTTCCATTATACAATTTCTATTAAAAAAAACTTTTTTGCTATTTTTTTTTTTTTTTTTTTTTTTTTTTTTAATCGCAACCTGTTGCAGTTGCAGCAGTTATTACGTGAATAAAAAAAAAAAGTCACTTATTGTTTTTTATTACTTTCATAAAATAAATAATATCCTTATTTGTATTTATTTTAATTAAGTAATTTTGAATTGATATGCGTTTGTATCGCCACTGATTCATACCCTTCGAAGAGGAAAATTTCCAACAATGATGAGGTTGAGGATTAGAAACAAGAAACCGAAAATAAAAATATATTTCCACCAACATTAAATCATCAAGATGAGAGGAAAGGTAGCGATTATCACCCTTTTTTACTAATCTTATTGCCTTACATTGAAGTTTTAGATTCAGTTGGAGCTGAGATCTCAAACACGAAATTTGGTAACTACTAGTTTTAAGAAACATGAAACTAATAAGCATTGCAGAATGTATCAGTAGAATAATCTAATAACAAAGCATTGGTTGGCCGTTATACAATTTCTATTAAAAAAAACTTTTTTGCTATTTTTTTTTCATCGCAACCTGTTGCAGTTACAGCAGTTATTACGTAAATTAAAAAAAAAAAAAGTCACTCATTGTTTTTTTATTATTTTCATAAAGTAAATCATATCCTTATTTGTATTTATTTTAATTAAGTATTGAATTGAGTTTTGAATTGATATGCATTTGTATCGCCACTGATTCACGCTCTTCGAAGAGGAAAATTTCCAACAATGATGAAGTTGATGAAAAGATTCAAGAAACCGAAAATAAAAATTTATTTCCTCCAACATTAAATTATCAAGATGAGAAAAAAGGTAGCGATTGTCACCATTTTTTATTAATCTTATTGCCTTACATTGAAGTTTTAGATTCAGTTACACAAAATTTGGTAGCTACTAGTTTTCACAAACATGAAAGTAATAAGCATTACAGAATGTATCAGTAGAAGAATATACAAACGGAACATTTGTTGTTACACAATTTCTCTAAAAAAAAAACTGTTTTGATTTTTTTTTCACACTTCTTTTTTATTATCACAGCCTGCTGCAGTTGTAGCAGTTATTATGTAAAGCATAAAATCTCATTTATTATTTTTGTATCACTTTCATAAAATAAATGATATGCTTACTCATATTTATTTTAATTAAATTTGTTTCCCATTTACATACACTTGTGTTGCCACTGGTTCACAATCTTCAAAGGAGAAAACCAAAAGCAATATCGAAGTTGATGATAAGAATCAAGAAACCGACGATAAAAATTTCATTCTTCCTCCAACATCAGTTCATCAAGACGAGAAAAAAAAAGGAAACAAACAATGATCACCATTTCTTCTTAAGCTTTGCATTCAAATATTAGATGCAGTAGAAAAATTAGAGTTCAGATCTCAAATACAAAATTTGGTAACAACCAATTTTAAGAAACATGAAACTTAATAAGCGTTCTAGAATCTACATTTAAAATAATCTAAAAACAGAATATTGGCCATTATACAATTTCTCTAAAAAAACATTTTTGCTATTTTTTTTTTTCATAGCCTGTTGCAGTTGCAGCAGTTATCACGTAATATATAAAAAACGTCACTTATTATTTTTTATCACTTTCATAAAAAAAGAATCATATCCTTATTTGTATTTACTATTAAATAACTTTTGCATTGACATACGCTTATGTCGCCGCTGATCATGCTCTTCAAAGAGAAAAATTTCCAACAATGACGAAGTTGATGATAAGATGAGACAATATTTAAAAAGGTGTTAAATTACTTTAATACCTTAGTACTTTCAACTATAAAAACATAGTCTACATCAGAGAAATATAAGAAATACAATTGTTATTAACGTCTAATTTTCAAAATTCCCGTTGATGGTGACGAAAGGGGTGAATGTGGAAGTCAATTTTTAGATCCGGAAAACATTGGGAAAATAAAACATGGATATAGGAAAGCGGAATATTGTTCGTTTTATGATTCTTTAAGCAAACTGAGCCAAATTCTGGGTATGTTCTAGGATAAAACGTCATTGCAAACAGTATTTTCTTTAGTAATAATTTCTATTGATTTGCGGATGATTAAATCATGATAATTCTTTGAGGGATATACAATTTTTGCGTCTTCGAAATTAACTTGTATATTCTGCTTCTGGTTAAGTCTTGACAGGGCTGTTGTAGGTCGGTTATACTTCAAATCTCTCAAATGTTCTTTAATACGAACTTTAAGTTTACTCGAAGTCATTTTTATGTATTTGAGATAAATATTTTCTGTTTTCAGTGGAATTATATATACTCGATCACTCTACCAGGGAGCCAACCAAATAATGGCAAAGGCCTTGAATCCCTGGCAGAAAAACGTCCTCCACCATCTAACTCAACACCAGCCGCCGAAACAGACACGGAAACAGCGACAAATAATAAAACTAAAAAGTCACAAAAATATGGCACACTCTGCCTAGAAAATAAAATACAAAAATTAAAGTCATGTACAAGTTTTAACATATGACTGTAACCCTAGTTACTATAAAATAAAAATAAAGCTAAAACTAAAACTAAGACTGAGTGAAACTGAAAAACAAAATTTTAAGTTATTTTCAGTTACAAATGACTGTATAAAAGTACGATTTACACTAATAATCAAGACAAGATAAAACATTAAGCCAATAACACATTTTAGATCAATTCAAGTTACAAAAGACCATCAGAGCCTGAAAGTCCAGAAACAACTCAAAAATGCCTGAAGGCAGAAAGATTAGCAAAGCACTATGTGGATAACAGTCCGGCAAAAGTCCACCAAAAATTCTTTAATTACACCAAAATAATCAAAATCTGTACTTTATGAATGAATACAATTTATTCAGTTCATTATAAATAACTGTCAGTTTATAATAATTCGATCTCAGCAAGAGAACATTTTGCAAATTCCAAGACAGAGTTCTATTTCGCACAAAGTTAAAGAACAGAGGCATCAGAGGACACTTGCCGAAAATAAAATTCTTAACGGCACCGACGTTACCGCAATCACACTTATCTGTTGGTCGCTTGCCAATCTTAAATAAATACACTGGAAAAGCACCATGCGAGGAAATGAAATAGGCTACTACCCTTGAATAACACAAATAAGAAACGTCCGGTGAACGCAAGATGAGGAAGGTATCCCTACCCTTTTCACTAATTTTCCAATCATTAGTCCACCTCGTGATAATGTTACTCTTATAAAAACGCTTGACGAAGGAAACAGGCATTGGAATATCCAACCTCTCATCAAACTCATCATCCAGAATAACAGACTTTGCCAGATAGTCAGCCCTTTCGTTACCAGCAAGGCCAATATGAGATTTAATCCAACCCATAAAAATAATTTTACCACTCAACAGTCTCAAGTTAGAATATATGTTATACAAAATCTTATCAGTTGGAAATAAGTTCTGCAAGGCTTGTATTGAAGAAAAACTATCAGTGTAGATGTGGAATTCTCTGAAATCAGCCCTGCAACACCAGTCGATTGCCTTGTCAATGGCTGATAATTCAGCCTGATAAACAGTATTATAAGCGTAAAGTTTAAAACGTTTTTCTAAAAGGATCTTTCCATCATTATAAACAACAAAAACGGAACCAACTGTGTTGTTCATCTTGGAACCGTCTGTGTAAATTACAGGGTGGTTAAAAATAGGTACTACAGAAGTGACTGACTTTACAAACTGTATATGATGAGTTGACACAAAATAAGGATAATCAAATGTATGTAAATGTGGCATAATATTTTCCTTAGTTACACAAATATCATTTATCCATACTAGATCTTCATGATGCACCGTGTTATAGTGACCAGACATCTGTTCCAACTCCTGAATTATATATACTCCAGAAACTTCATCTTTCGGCATCGGGTCTATTTTGGCACTAATTAGATTTTTCAGTTTTGCTGGAGGAGTGGCGATTTTGTTTACGCCAAAGCGAAAAAGTGCATGTCTGAGTTTTTTGAAAAGTCCTGGTATGTACTTCATCTTGCAATACCTCATATTACTCCGTGGAGTTTTTAGTATTTCCATATGGTTCTTCTGTGAGTTGATTAGCTTATCAAAAATGCGTAGTGGGAAACCCTTCTCAACTGCAATGTTTCTAATGGTATTTAATTCATTTTCAAGATGATTAACAGAGCAAACACTAAATGCTCGTCTTATATAAAAGTTGAACGGAGCAAGTTTGTTGTTAAAAGCTGATGTACTTTCAAAAGAAATGGTGCTGTTAGACTTATTTACTTTCCTGTAGACTGTGCGCTCAATTGTTAAGGTTGATAAATTTTTAATTAGCATTACGTCAAGAAAGGACAACTCGTTATTATTTTCTATTTCGATGGTAAATTTTATGTAATCTTAATCGCCATTCTTTAAGCAAAACTGAAACATCTAATTAGTGCCAAAATAGACCCGATCCCGAAAGATGAAGTTTCTTGACTATATATAATTCCACTGAAAACAGAAAATATTTATCTCGAATACATAGGAATCATTTTGCGTAAACTTAAAATTCGTATTAAAGAACATTTGAGAGAATTTAAATTATAACCGACCTACAACAGCCCTGTCAAGACTTAGCCAGAAGCAGAATATACAAGTTAATTTCGAAAACCCAAAAATTATATATCCCTCAAAGATTTATCATGATTTAATCATCCGCGAATCAATAGAAATTATTACTAAATAAAATACTGTTTGCAATGACGTTTTATCCTACAACATACCCAGAATTTGGCTCAGTTTGCTTAAAGAATCATAAAACGAATAATATTCCGCTTTCCTATATCCATGTTTTATTTTCCCAATGTTTTCCGGATCTAAAAATTGACTTCCACATTCACTCCTTTCGTCACCATCAACGGGAATTTTGAAAATTAGACGTTAATAACAATTGTATTTCTTATATTTATCTGATGAAGACTATGTTTTTATAGTTGAAAGTACTAAGGTATTAAAGTAATTTAACATCTTTTTAAATATTGTCTCATCTTTTAAGTAGTTTTGCACATAGTTTAAGTTTAACTTTATAAAGATGAATTAAGCATTTCTATTTATTTATTTACGGATTGATGATAAAAATCAAGAATGCCTTTATATTTAAGCTTTAGATTCAGTGGAAAAGTTGGAGCTCAGATCCCAAATACAAAATTTGGTGACAACTAGTTTTAAGAAACATGAAGCTAATAAGCGTTCCAGAATGTATCATTAGAAGAATCTAAAAACAAAACATTGGCCGTTATGCAATTTCTATTTTAAAAAAACTTTTTTGCTATTTTTTTTATCACAACTTGTTGCAGTTGTAGCAGTTATCACGTAATATTTAAAAAAAAAATTACGTTATCTTTTATCGCTTTAATATTCTTATTCGTTTTTGCTATTAAAACTTTTACATTAATATACACTTGTATCGCCGTTGAGATCATGCTCTTCAAAGAGGAAATTTTCCAGCAATGGCAAAGTTGATGATAAGAATGAAGAATGCCTTACATTCAAGCTTTAGATTCTGTAGAAAAATTAGAGCTCAGATCTCAAATACAAAATTTGGTGACAACTAGTTTTAAGAAACACGAAACTAATAAGCGTTGCAGAATGTATCATCAGAAGAATCTAAAAACAGAATATTAGCCATTATATAATTTCACTAAAAAAATCTCTTTTGCTATTTATTTTATCACAGCCTGTTTCAGTTGCAGCACTTATCACGTAATATATAAAAAATGCCACTTATTTTTTTATCACTTTCATAAAAAAAAAAGAATTATATCCTTATTTGTACTTACTATTAAATAACCTTTGCATTAACATACACTTATGCTGCCGCAAATCACGCTCTTCAAGGTGAAAAATTTTCAACACTGACGAAGTTGATAATAAGAATCAAGAATGCCTTACAATTCAAGCTTTAGATTCAGTGGAAAAGTTAGAGCTCAAATCTCAAATACAAATTTTGTTAACAATTAGTTTTAAACAACATGAAACTAATGATCGTTCCAGAATGTATCATTAGAAGAATATACAAACAGAACATTTGCCGTTAGACGATTTCTCAAAAAATAAATAAATAAATAAATAAATAAAAATAAAAATTGTAATTTAATAGATTACAACGACTATTTGGAATTTTTTTTTTTTGACTTAATATTTACTTAGTTTTAATTTTGGGGCATTTCGACAAGAGAAGCCGAGAAAGATAAGAGGTTAAAAATCGAAAGCAGTTCCACCTAATTATCCACAGATCGCGACAAATCACCTTCGTAACAAAATTTAACCGAAAAATCTAAACTTCGTCCACCAAATTCCGTCGCATCCTCTTCAACAACAGATCGCAAAGATCAAATTTCAGACGACCAAAACCTTCATAGATAAACTCTCCAAGTCCCATTTCGAGAAGAAAAACAGTTTACAAATCGAAAGCAGTTTCACCGAATCATCCACAGATTGTGACAAATTACCTACGTTGAGCTCAATTTTTTTCCGGTTACAATCGACAGATTGTAAAACGCCGTGGCTAGTGGATTGGAGCCCCTCGAGACATGGCCTTTTACTATCAATCGATTAAACATTAGATTGTTTCCTTTTTCGCGTTCGTCTTTTATTCTGTAATCGATTTTCATGGGCTACATAATCAGTTGAAGACCTCGAGTTTTGCTTTGCAAGACGATTTTCATTTCGGCGTCGCTCTTGCTCTTTGGCTTTGGATTTTTCCATATCTGATAATTTGCGCCTACCCATTTTGTAACTTTTTCAATTTTTAACGATTTTATACCTTTCGATTACCTATTCAAATAAAAATTCTTCTAAAAGTAAAGAACATCGTTGAATTTCGTTAAAAAATAAATAAAATGCGAGCATCATTTGGCCCCATCCTCGACCGAAAACAACCACCATTTCCAAATAGTTAAAAAAAAAAATGCTATTTTTTTTCACTTTTTTATTATCATAACCTGCTGCAGTTGTAGCAGTTATGTAAAGCGTAAAATCTCATTCATTATTTTTTATCACTTTCATGAAATAAACTGATATGCTTTCGCGTATTTATTTTAATTAAATTAGTTTTGATATACTGGTCGCTACTGGTTCACGATCTTCAAAGACGAAAATAAAAGGCAACGGCGAAGTTTATGATAACAATCAAGAACGCGCTGACAAAAAGTTCTTACTTCATCAAGATGAGAAAAAATAAACGGTCAAGTGCGAGTATTACTCGGGCTCAGAGGGTTCCGTATAATAAATATATGAATAATTAACTGTAAAAATCGTTGCGAAAAGAATAATAAGACTTTTTAAAAAACTACACAACGTAGGGTTGGGTACGAGGCTAACGAAAAAGACAGGCTACGGCGTTGCATCTCACGTGTCCTTTTTACAGACCACTAGAGTGACGTGATGCTCTTTTCGCACACCTTCATTGGTGCATTCGAGCATCACGTGACTCCAGCGGTCTGTAAAAAAAGGTACGTGGAATGAACCGCGGTATAGCCTGTCTTTCTCGTTAGCCTTGGTTGGGTATTGCTGTATATACTTGAAAAGTATGAATAGGTGTACCATAAAAGTTCAAAGACATATGAAGCCTAAATAACATCAAATATTGCTATTCTGCATAACTCTTTTTTTTTTCTTATCCTAATCTGTTTATGGTGAACTTAGTTCGGTACTGTCAATAAACGTAGTTCATATTTAAATCCTTGCGCTTTTAGCAGATATATGTCACTAGCCACCAGTGTTACCGCATCTGGCAGATTCTTTTTTTTCTTTAGATATTTTGAATTCACACCGCAAAAACTTAATTGGTAATTTTCTTTCACTTTATTTACAGGAAATGAATAATCCTCTAAAGCAAAAATAACAGTTAAAACTTTCTGATGAGAATTCGGAATGTCTAATTAAAAAATCTGCCGTATATCATGTACGTACGCTACGTACGTCATTGTCGGAAATGACCATAATGGCATAACGTACTACGCTACTTACGTCATAGAGCGCAAGAGGTTAAACTTTATTTGGCATTTCATAAAGCTAAAATCAGCGTAGTAATAATCTTTCCTTTTTACAGTGTAGGTAAAACAAAACACTTGTTCAAACTTTAAACTTGGCATTGTGTTAAGCGCGCTTCGAAAGGAGGTCACAAAGTTGAAACGCCGGCTTGGTCCGTGCCGCGTTTTTCCAGATAGGTTTTTAATTAACTTTTAAAGACACAGGAGACTTGTTGGGAGATCAACTCAATGCAAACTTGTCCCGAATGCCATAGTATTTGATTAATTCTAATTAAATTACTCCGTTGTCAACAATTTGACATTTATTGCTTTACTGCTACTGGGCATTGCATTACACGAATATATCATTAAAAGTTGTTATCTGGGCTTTAAAAGCCGATGGTACATAGAGTATGCAGCCCTTGTCATTTGTATGCCCAAACTGTCCGTGTCTTTAAAGATTAATATCTCTGCTAATTACAGACGATTATTTTCGAAAATCATTACCAACAATGCTTTTATACTTCTGATACGGGATAGGTACCTTTAGCACTCCTCAACACCTTTGCTGAATGCCCGCAAATCGAAATTTGTGTGTAACGGAAAAATGCGCTTTCCTCAAAAACTATGTCACTTAGGGTAATCGCTATAATTTTCCTGCACGGTTTAAATTAACGTCTACTCCCTCTAATTTTTTATATTTTTTTTATTTTAGTTTTAGTAGATTCGGATATAGATGGGGGAACATGTTTTTGCACTACATTTTCGGCGGTATCTCTGAAAATACAATACCTAAAATTAAAAGAAATGTATTTTTGAGTTCAGCGTTACGAAAACTTTTACACGATATACAAAGAAGAGTTTTTTTTTCCAAGTAACTTAACTAGCCCCTGTAGATTTTTACTAGCATATTTTATGGAAGAAATGCCGCGCTCCTCAAATTGGCCTGAATAAGCTTTAAAATATCGTAATCGCCGCACCCGTTGTAAACGCCGCATCCGTCGGAACACTACTTTTGTCGACAGCGTCACTGACCTAACTTTAATCAAAGTTTTCTGAGCAGTGTAGGATGCCTCGTTTTTAATATCTTAAGATGTCTGGAGTTTTATTTAAAATATTTAAATCCGATTTTAAGTATTTTTATGAATTTTTAAATTAAGGAAAATCAGTTGATATTAAAAAAAAAAAACAAACGCCGCACTTGGAAAAAAATTAACTTTTAAACTCGTAAACGCCGCGGCATTTCTTCCATAAAATACGGTAAATATAATTGTGAAAGTTTAATAATCTGTAAATATGTGGGTCAATAGTCTTTTTTACTTCTCCCAATTTGAACTTTCCACGTTCTATAGTGTACGAGTAAAATGGCTCTGACAGACAGACACAGGAGTGATCTCATAATGGTTCCGTTTTTACTTTTTAAGTACGGAACCCTAAAAGGACAACGATAATCACCATTTCTGGTTCAGTTTAATGCCTTGTATTTAAGTTTTAAATGCAGTAGAAAAATTGTAGCTCAAATCTCAAATACATAATTTTGTAACAATTAATTTTAAGAAATATGAAACTAATAAGCGTTTCAGAATGCAACATTTGAAAAATGTAAAAAACAGAACTTTAGTAGTGCAGGAGAGGTGCAGCGATCGGGATCGAACCGGAGAACTCACGGTCAGAAAGCGAGATCTTACGTGCTGAGCAAAAGGCTAGCTCGATCGCTTCCTGCGAGAAACTCGTTTTACTAAGCGCGCAAGATGGCGTCGCCACAGTACTCCACCCCCAGTGAGAAGAGGAACATAAACAATCACCTGAGGTCAGACAACACAAGTATAGAAAGTCTCAGGAGTTAAAAAAAAATTATAAAACACGGAATACTTATCAAGCACCCCCCCCCCCCCCCAGACATCAAAATTTTCGGAGATATAACAACGAACGTTGCCAGCTTTGTTTTCGGGTCGGTCATGTCGCCACCAATTGCTTTAAATGGCAACGTGCTAGCACACGACAATTTCATCAACAAAACAATGATTTTAAACGACACGATAATTTTAGAGACCGCAATTTAAACTCAAGGTGAGGTGTAATAGCGCTGATAATATTACACCTCAACAAATTCAAGACATTTCAGCAACAGATACACAAACCATTTTTCACACACAATTTCACGAACTTCGAAAATTATCCTCTAAAAGAATTATTAACTCGATTGCATCGCAAACAGAGTCTACGATAAAAATTGCAAACAGTTGTGCTACCCAGACAGAGAGTGAAATTCATGAACACATATTTAATGTCAATAGAGACTCTCCAGCACTTCCTCTTGTAAAGGCCTCCATTGCCAAGGAAGATGCTTTCTTATTATTAGATACTGGTAGCAGCACGTCTTTAATTTCAGTGAAACTTTTTGAAAATCTTAAACACAACTTAAAATATAAACGTCTAGGCTCCAATGTTACACTGACAACAGTTAACTCTGAATTAAAATTTACAGCATGTATACGTTTCTCGTTTAAGATCAATCGTAAATTTTTTCTCATTGTTTTTATGTCGTAGATATACCAGAGTCATACAAATTTGATCGCATTGTAGGGCTAGACTTTCTACAGAGATATAACATCACATTAGATTTGTCAAATAAAATTATGCAACTCAATGACTTACATATACCGTTTACTTGTATAGAGTCAAATGATACATCACCGGAATGCCATAATATTTCTGTAGATACTCACATTATTGAAGATGTAACGCTAAAAAGTAAACTTATGTTGCATCCTGATATGAAGTCAAATGTGTCACCGTTAAAACTAGTAACATGTTACACGACACTCCATATTTGTTCCAAAGTAATGCATTTTCTAAGGATATTCTGGTTTTTGACTCAATTATTCAGCTACAAGATAGTAAACATCAGTATGAAAAGAAGATGAAGAAACATGCAACTGATGAATTTAATATTTATGTTAAAAATATATCTAAAGAAAATGTGCATTTGAACAAAAACACAAATATAGGATGCATAACTCAAGTTGATGAAATACTTGACAATTTTAATGACTTTGAAAACATTCAGGAGGATTTTAAAAAGGATTCTCAATTATTTGTTAATTTTATTCAGGCTTCTCAAGAAATATTACAACAGAGGAAATTAGAACTATCCTCTTTTGATTTTAAATTAAATCATCTTGACTCACAAGAGGCCGAAAAGCTAAAAAAGTTACTGTTAGATCATTATGCCGTATTTTCTAAAAGTATGAAAACGTTAGGACATACTGATAAGTTTAAGCCTAACTTTCACCGTCCGAGGGTTTTGCAGTAATTTTATAAGAATGCTTGTAAATCCCAGGATATATATTTTTTAAATCTCAGTTTGATGCTATAATATCTTTAATATCACTACTTTCTATATAAGGTTAAAAATAAAATTCTGTTTAAAATATTTTGGTCTACAGCCATTTTAACATGATTTCTAGGAACGGAAAAATCCGGGCCAGACGGTTAAAGGGTTAAAATTTATTAATGACTTCCCCATAAAAACTCTACCTTTTCCTTTTCCCCAGGCCCTCCAGCAAGAAGCTTCATCTCAGATTAATCAATTAGTAGAGGCTGGAATTATCGAACGTAGCTGTTCAGAGTGGGCATGTCCCATCCTTTTGGTAAAAAAGAAACCAGATGGGTCAGGAAAACAAAAATATAGACTCGCGCTTGATCTATGAATGTTAAATACCATCATTCAAAGCTCTTCATATCCACTTCCTAAAATCCAGACTATAATCTCGAATCTTTCGAAATATAAATTCTTTACATCCTTGGATTTTAAACAGGCATACCATCAGATTGATCTCCCTAAAGAATATCAAGAAAAGGTTACTTTTTGCAGTATGTTTGGTTCATTTAAATTTAAACGTTTATGTTTTGGTTTAAAGAATGCCAGTGCTTATTTCCAAACTTTAATGGGCATGCTAGTAGATGAGATGCAAATTGAAGGTATACATGTATACCAGGATGATCTCATTTTTTGGTTCTAACTCATTTCAAGAAACTTATGAAAAATTAGAAAGAATTCTTCAAATTTTAAAGAAGTACAATCTTACTTTGTCACCATCTAAATGTTCATTTCATAATTCTGCAGTAGACTATCTTGGTTTTCACATTGAAAACCACTCCATTTCCCCTATTAATGCTAACATTCAGAAAATTAAATCTTTTCCTGCTCCAACTACTAAAAGGCAAGTTAAAGGATTTGTTGGTTTAGCAACTTTTTACAAAAGTTTAATTCCATTCTTTTCTGAGCTCATACAACCACTTATTGATTTAACTAAGCCTAATACTACTTTCAAATGAACTGATTTTCATCAAAAGGTATTCAATGATATTCAGAAAATTTTCTTTCAACCTCCCATGGTTAGACTACCGGACTGGAATAAGACTTTTTATGTAAACACTGATGCCTCAGGTACTGCAATTTCAGGTGCTCTTCTTCAAAAACATAATGATCAATTACTACCTGTCGCTTATTTTTCTAAGTCACTTAAACCATCTGAGCGCAGGTATCCTGCTTTGAAATTAGATCTGATGGCCATCGTTAAATCTATTAATGCTTTTAATAGAACCTTTTCAATCGTGAATTTGTTGTTCTTTCAGACAGTGCACCTCTACAAAAATATAAAAAGATTTCTAACCCTGCTGATATTATAACTAGATGGCTTACGCACCTTTCAAAGTACACGTTCACATTTCAACATATTCCAGGTTCCAAAAATGTATTGGCAGATTATTTATCTAGATGCAATTTCAAGGAAGATAATATTGAAACTCTAAATTCTAACCCTCAACTTATTCACGAGGTAGATCAGGCCTTGCCCATTATTGAAGATGATGTAGATGAGAGTGCCAAACAACATGAGATTATCAATTGTTTAGTAACAGGTAATTCTAAGAAAAAAGACCCTCTTCTAGAAATTTCGAATGAAACTTTTGTACAGGAACAATCTAAAGACCTTCAGTTATCTAGTATATACAATGAAATTTTAAAGAATGGTTCATGTGAAAAATTTCCATCTTATTTTATTCATCCGGATTCCAAGGTGCTGATGTTAAAGAAAAACAATGTTGCTAATAATACTTATTCATACATTATTATCGTTCCAAATTCTCTTAAGCCTAAAGTGTTAACTATTTCACATTTCTCTCATTTTGGACTGCATAAAACATATGATTTTCTTTCATCCCGTTACTGTTGGAAAGGCATGTACAGGGATACATTAAATTTTGTTTCATCATGTGTCAAATGTTTACAAGTTAAACATCACAGGACACCTAATGCACCTCTCCAAACTACATATACACCTACATTCCCTGGCGATACTATCTCAATGGATTTAGTTGGCCCTTTTTCAAATGGTCAATCTACTTTAACTATCATTGATCACTTTTCACGCCACATGGAATTATATCCGTTACACAGTACTACTGCTCCTAAAATTGTAAAATGTTTATTTTCATACATAACAACTTTCGGTCGACCTTACAGAATTTTGTCAGATTTAGGAAAACAGTTTACATCACACGTTTATGAATTAATTAATGATACTTTAGGTATTAAAATCAGCCACTCTTCGGTAGGGCATCCTGCTTGTAATGCGATTTCGGAGCGTATTAATACTTCTATTAAGTATTCTATTAATATGTTAATGCAAGAAGGTCATACATTTGAAAATTCTATTGCTATTCACAAAAATTTACATAACGGATCAAAACATTCTTCCACGGCCTTTTCGCCAAATTTGTTACACTTTGGACGTGAACTGTCCTTAATTTTTGACACTTATGATTTATATGCTAATCAACCATTTTTAAATCAATGTTTTGAAATCCATAAACTTTTGGATGATTTAAAGGGTATTTACATAAAAGCGTATGAAAACATTACATCTTCACAAGTTAAAAGAAATCAATATCAGCAACGAACAACAAAGTTAAGACCTATATGCGAAAAAGATATTGTATATTTGAAATAGGTGGATAAATTTAAGCCAAAGTACACAGGACCATACATAATTGTAAAGAAACATTCACCTGTTTCATTTTCCATCAAACAAGTAAACTCACATCACAACAATTCCATATTCAGAGTTCATATTGACAGGTTACTGCTTGCCCCACCTCGCAATGGTCACTTATTTGATTTAAGCTATGGTAATAATAATAACAGTCCTTCTAATAACAACAATTACATCCTTAATCAACCCCATCCCTATAATTTGCGTCATAGGAAATAAATATGTCACTAGCCCTGCTCGTTCATGTTTCTTTTGTATGTAGTATCTTTGCATTGTTTTACTTCTATGTCTGTGCACACATTTTTTTTTTCTTTCTCTCTTTGTTGTCATGTGGCTGATTCCATATGTCATGTGTTTTTTTTATATGCACAGATGCTCCATGCAGAAGGTTTGACATTAAGTGCTAAAAAAAAAATAAATAAATAAATAAATAAAAATATTTGCAGCTTAAATTTTATTTTATTAGTATTTTAAATGGTAACTTTGATACTTGTTAATTTAAGTTTCGTTTTGGCCAGCAGTAGTTTACAATTTATAAACATGAAGGATAATTAACAGATTTAAAAAAAAAGTTACATCCTTATGGAATTGATTGTTTTAAAACAAGTATGGATTAAGTAAAATAAAAAAAAAAATACAGGAATATAGATATTCTCGACTATGACACTTTTCGCTCTCAATACTCTAGATTTATGTCTTTTACACATTATTACATTTTTTTTTTTTTAGAAAAAACTTTGATTTATTTTATATTTTGTTTTATTTTTTCATTCGCCCTTGTTGAAGTGTGACCCGTTCAAAATTAAATGCCCACATGGGGCCTGCATTTCATTGTATTGAGAGCACATATACACTTTGGAAGTTGGTTCGCCAACTTCCCTTATGACAATTTTTGTTTTGAAGTCCAGGTGGCTCCAAACTTGTCAGAGGATCTCTCTGATTTTGTGCGGAGCGGGGGATTTGCAGATATTAAATATTAATGTCTGTGGGTCCCCCTCCCTTTCACGCCCTGTCCCGTTTAGGATCAAAGCCATAAGCTGCGGTCATATTCCTTGTAAGTACTGATTACAAGTTTAAGGGGAGATATTTTTTTTTCTTCGATGCCACATTTGCATATTTTTTTATCTCTCCTGTGCGGATTGCACGAATATTACATTTTTCTTTTCTTTTCACACTTTTTGCATATAATTTTGTGTTTAATATTTGATTGTATGCATACATATATTATATTTTGTGAATGTCAAGTATTATAAAACATATTAGAAAATGTTTGTTTATGCTAGCAACAATTATAACAAACAAACAAAGATTTGTTTATGTCCTATTCAGAATTTCACAAATAAGGACACAGTACTTGTTAAGGACAAATGACTTTTTATTATTAGATCTGATTATTGAATATCAGTAGTATGTATTTGCGGGTTCCACGCCACCAGTGGGCCTGTGGTGGTGTAACTGTGGAATGTGGTGGCCTGTGGTGACACACCGCGAGCGCGCGCTGATAAGAGTTGGTGGTGGTGGAAACACATCTCGGTGGAGGGAGAGGCGTTGTCGGGAAACTGATAAGAACTTGTCTTACAGTACGAGGGTATTTATTTCGGGAAATGAATGAATTAGCGAGACTTTGAAAATATTTAGGAGATAGTCTCTTACAGTACGAGGGTATTTTTTTTTTCGAATTTTATTTTGAGGAAATAGAAAATTTTTCAAATTTTATTTTCAAGTCTTAGAAAACTTTTGCTAACTAAATTTATTTAGGGAAGATAGAACATTTTTTCGAAGTGAATTTATTTTAACGGAACTTTAATTTTATTTTACGAATTTTATTTTTCGAACTTAATTTTAGGGGAGATAGAAAATATTTTCGAATTTTATTTTCAGGTGTTAGAATTATTTTTTTTCTTTTAAAAATTACTTAGAGATAGAAATTATTTGCGAATTGAATTTTATTTTTCGAAATTTATTTTGTGATGTTAGAAAATATTTGAGAAGAATTTCATTTTCGAACATTATTTTAGCGGAGATGGAAATTTTTTGCGAACTGACTTTTATTTTCATGTCTTAGAAAATTTATTTTACGAATTTTATTTTTCGAACTTAATTTTATTTTGAGGAGATAGAAATTTTTCGAGGAAATATTTTTTTTTCGAATTTTATTTTAACGGAACTTTATTTTTATTTTCGAAGTTTATTTTCAGATGTTAGAAAATTTTATGCGAATTGAACTTTATTTTAGGGGAGATAGAAAATTTTTTCGAATTGAATTTTATTTTTCGAACTTTATTTTTATTTTAGAGGAAATAGATTTTGAGAAGAATTGCTATTTTATTTATTTAACGGAACTTTGAAAATTCGCGGGAATTCATTTTTATGTTGGAAATGTATTTAGTGGCGATACTCTATTTCCAACGGATGACTTTCTGATGTGTGTTCTTCGAGAAGAGGTATTTTTTGCGTGATGTATTATCATGTTCGTGTTAATTTTGGAGGATGTGTACTTTAACATGGGGATAGCTTGATTGAAATTTATTTTGTTTGCATGCGCAAAGAAAATATTTTAGTTGATTTTGATAAACGCCATGGGAAAGAATGATTTTTTCAATTTTAATTCACCAGCAAATCAAAATTGACTGGAAATGTTTTAAATTTTGATCTATATATTTCCTTTAAAATGAGTGGGAGATAGAAAATTTAGCGGAAGTGTTTTATAACATGATGATATTTTAAATTTTTGAGTATGTATTTATATTATGATTTTATTGAGAGTCACAAGTTAAAGATTAAATAATTCACTTTTAGATATTCTGCGCATTTTCAATAAGCATTAAATAAATTTACACAAATAAAGCTCACGAAATTTCTAAAGAATTCTATATGTTAAGTTACGCATTAATCATCTTACATGATTTAGGTTACGTAAGTAACAACATTTTTAAACTAATCATGTTTGTGTGTTTATAATTTCCTGCACTCGTTAGATAGAAAATTTATGTGAACTTTATTTTTATTTTAGAGGAAATAGAATTTTTGAGAAGAATTGCTATTTTATTTATTTTAACGGAACTTTGAAAATTCGCGGGAAAGAATTTTATTTTGGGGAACTTAATTTATTTCGTGGTCTTAATTAAGAGGAAATATTTTTATTTTCGAACTTAACCTATTTTTCAGGAAAGTGTTTTCTTATTTTGAGAACTTTTATTTATTATTTTTCGTAAATAATGGATGTGTGTTAGAAAATTGGGTGGATATTTGCAAAATTATTTGATTTATTATGTTTTTAAAATAATATGAAATAAAAGCTTACTTGATTTTCATGATGAGCAAATAGATCTTGCGCATTCATCGAATTCAGGTTGTAAATGAAATTAACGCGCATAAATTATAAAAATACTGAAGAAATGTTATTTCAACTAAGTAGCAGAAAGATTTTGCACCAATACACCAATGCAGATATTAATGAATTCCTACAGATGTCGTGATGCTTCTGTTTATCTCAGTCGAAGTAGAAAATCTGACTTGCACGCCCTTTTAGAGCAGATATCATTTGAGTTGCCATTTTTAAAAATATAATTATTTTATTATAATAGCATTGCCACATTTCGACAAAAGTCTCTTATCAACTGGCTTAGTATGACGCCAAGGATAGCCTCGTTCCCAAATAAAGTAATCTCGAACACGGATTTTATCAAAGTTCACCCCTTTTTCGCAGACAGAAATACTGAACACTAATGATAACATCTGTTTTTAATATCACTCAATGACCGGCAGATTAACTTAGAGTAAAGCGGTATGTGTTATCATTTTGCAGTGGTGACATTCAGTCTATGCGGGCGACAGTCAGTCTCTACGCTCTTGTTTGTGGTGGACTGCAAGAATGTATTACCCATTTCTAGTAAATTTATTAAAACTGGAATATTTAAAGTAAATACAGAGGTTTTAAAACTTGCAAGACTATAATTTATTTAAAAGATTCTTTCTTTTAAATGAATGGACATTTGAAAAATTTTGCGGAAAGATTTTAATTTTGTGAACTTAATTATTTTTTTTTTTCGATTTAAATTTTCATGGATACATTCTTCGAGAGGGAATGTATATTTTTAGATACGTTAGTTTTAGATAAGTTGTATATGACATGCTTTAAAATTAAATTTGTAAATTTAAATAATAATAATAACAATGAAATAATAATAATGAAAACAATGAAATAATAATAATAATGACAGCATTGAAATAATTATAATGACAACATTGAAATAATAATAATAATAAGCAAAAGAAATATTTCGTTAGTTGAAAAATAAAGTTTTCTCTTTAGAGTTCATATATATTTTGCAGTATTCACTATCAATTCACATATTTATCGATGTGTTAGATCTTTTCAGAAAATTAACTTGATTTTTGTGTAATGTTTGTGGGAAAGAATTTTTCTTCTAAAGGAGTCATTTGAAGTTTCTTTTTTAAAATACCATGGTTCGACTTAGGAAATAATTTTACTTATTACCTAAAATGAATTTTTTCAAACTTCTGCTTGAAGAATCGCTTATGTTACAGTTGAAACAAAGGCAAGTTAAAGATTAAATAATTCACTTTTAGATATTGAGCACATTTTCAATAAGCATTAAGTAAATTTTCAGTAATAAAGGTCACGAAATTTCTGTTAACTTAACGCGCCAATCATCTTACGTGATTTAGGTCACGTGACTAGTAAAATATTTTAAAACAATTAGGGTTGAGTATTTATAATTTTCTGCAACCACTATGATTGTATAAATTTTCATGGTATGATATAGTGATTTTAATTACATGACAAACAGGTATTTCGTCCGCTCTTGAGTTCTTTTTCTCCTCTCGCACGGAAATTCGATTCAAAACATCAACTTAGACAGAAATTTGAGATTTACGGATTTCTTTTTAAAGGAAATGAATTGATTTTATTTTAATTGAAACTAATTAGAAATGTCACTTACTTTAATCTTCATTAGAAAGAGTTGGAGACTTTGCTGTTTCCAAACATCACTTCAAAATTAATTATCTTAAACGCTGAAGCTAAAATATAACGTTACTTTTAAATTCTTTGAAAAATGAAAAGTAAAAGAAAAATGCATGTTCACGCAGAGACATAGAAATTTTTTTTTGACTTAGAACTATCTTTAGTTAAATTTTGGTTTGACTTAAAACTTTATCAACCTGTTTAAACTCTGTTAATTTATATTTTGGAACTATTGAAAATATTTTTGAGTGAAAAAGCTTAGAGTTTGAAATTGTAACTCGCACATAACAACGTTTCATATTTTTCCAAAATATGAGTGAGTTGACTTTTTGAAAACTTTTGAACTATCGTTTAGAAATTACTTGTAACAGTTTAGCAATTTCATATATGATGATATTTCTAGTCACTAACAAGATTTGATACTACAATGTGACTTATGTGTCACCAATGATCTTTCCCTCACAAAATACATTTGAAAACTTTATTTTTACTTATACGTTTAAATACATAGAGAAAAATTTAGCTTACCTGAAGCCAAATACTTTAAGCATGTCTCTTCCCTCACCTTATTAAGAGAAAATGGTGGATTTCTTATCTGTAAAACACGAAAGCCACGCATTATCACATGACTTCACTCTACTATGTGAATGGCTGATAGTATAAACACGTTATCAACGTCATCAGTAGGTGATTAGAATAGCTAGACTTTTGTGGTGTATAGCATTGCTATCCGAAGCATGTTTGAGCCTGTTTTTCGCTACCTCATCTGTAATGTAAGTTGTGATTATTTTAATTAGTTAAAATCCCCAATTGCTAATTGTAATTAGATCATTAATTGATTTTTATAATAATAAGTGATTTATTTTTATATTGTTTAAATTTCATTTAAGTGTTGATCTTAGAAATAACTTAATTTTCTTTAAATTTCATTCACTTAAGTCTTTAAAATTTTGTTTTGTATGTTGGAAATTATTTCAAAGTATTGAAAGTCGTATTTGTGAAATGGTTCATTTTTTAGAAAATGAGTCTTGAAAAATAGTCATGGAAATTATTAGTCTTTAAAATTTTTGAAAGACATGAAAATAACCCGAAAAAATTATTTGACTTGTAAACCATTTTCAGTTCTTCAAATATTTTACAAGTCAAATAATTTTTTCGGGTTATTTTCATGTCTTTCAAAAATTTTCAAGACTAATAGTAAGACAAGTTCTTATCAGTTTCCCGACAACGCCTCTCCCTCCACCGAGATGTGTTTCCACCACCACCAACTCTTATCAGCGGGCGCGCGGTGTGTCACCACATTCCACAGTTACATCACCACAGGCCCACAGGTGGCGTGGAACCCGCAAATACATACTACTAATATCAGAAAGAATTTAATACAAATTCATATTGAAAATAGTCGACTATTTAAAAAGAACAATAAGAAACTTTTGAAGGTTTTGATTGATGAACAATCAATTTTATCACGTGATATGGACATTATTATTAACATTCAGATCTGTGCATTTATTTTTTCCAAGAAGCTTCTAATTACTTATTTTCAAAAAAATAATGAGGAAAATGTTTGTAATTTTAGATATATTGATTTAGTACACAGTGTTTTTGAATATATTTTTATGTTATTTTTGAAATCAAGCCATGCCGAGAGTCAGCATTTTTGCGTGCTGGGGGTGATAATATATGATGACGCAATCATCATATATTGTCCTTTTTATTCTTTTTAAATTAATGTTTTCTTTTTCTTTCCATGTATTCAGTCAGTCATAAATGGATTTGTTAAAAAAAGTAATTTCAGGCTTATTTCTCGTCTATTTCATGCGGAAGTAAAACATTAAATAATAAACATGTCTTTTTAACGAAATGATTCATTATCATTTTGATTTCGCTATTTTATATCTGCAAGTCAACAAACTATATGGGAGATTTACGATAATTGCACTCTTGACAGTTCGATATTAATTTAATACTAATCTATTTTTGTTACAATATTTATGTGGGTAATTTTCCTTTGCTTTGTTTATAAAAGAAAGCAATCATTTTTATTAACAAGGGGGATGTTATCCATTTCTCGCATTTTAACTCAGGCAATAAATTTAATCATAAAATTATATTTGACATCTATAATATAAATAAATTTTACGTATTGTTACTGTTTTGGTAGGGTTGCTTGAAGTTATTTTCACAATTTTGTCTGTATCAGTTTAGTCGCCAATAATTTAAATTCTCTCCCATTGTTTTTATATGCAACGGATAATTTGGCGTTTGCGTAACTCTCATATTGGCTTGGTATTCCAGTGGATGCGGCGTGCATTCGATATGTAAATTCATTCATTCGGCCTGATACTCTGACGGTGTAACCCACGCTTTTTCTAAGCGGCCCACCCCATCAGTATATTATGTCAACATTTCTTCAATAAAATTTTCATCTTTACTTTGCTGAATCTATTTGCAGTCATGGGGATTAGAGCTCACAAATATGTGTTTTTGTGAGACATCCCAATGTACTACACTTGTACATCTGGCCATATCTCTAATTTCAAGTGTGGGGGGTTTCCCCACCACAATAGTTTACGAGTAAAATGGCTCTGACAGACAGACACAGGAGTGATCTCATAATGGTTCCGTTTTTACTTTTTAAGTACGGAACCCTAAAAGGACAACGATAATCACCATTTCTGATTCAGTTTAATGCTTTGTATTTAAGTTTTAAATGCAGTAGAAAAATTGTAGCTCAAATCTCAAATACATAATTTTGTAACAATTAATTTTAAGAAATATGAAACTAATAAGCGTTTCAGAATGCAACATTTGAAAAATGTAAAAAACAGAATTTTAGTAGTGCAGGAGAGGTGCAGCGATAGGGATCGAACCGGAGAACTCACGGTCAGAAAGCGAGATCTTACGTGCTGAGCAAAAGGCTAGCTCGATCGCTTCCTGCGAGAAACTCGTTTTACTGAGAGCGCAAGATGGCGTCGCCACAGTACTCCACCCCCAGTGAGAAGAACATCTCGTTGATGTTGTACGAACGATGTGCACTCGTGCTGCGGTGGCGGTTGCCAGGGTGATGCTGTCGTGCGCATGTGTGCCCCCGAAGATGCGCGGCGTGATAGGCTTTGTGCTATGAGATTTGTCATAGAGGTTTTGCGTGCTGTTAGCGTTTCACAGGCTTTGCTTGCGTGCTGTGATAGTTTCACAGGCTTTTGCGTGCTGTGAGCATTTCACAGGCTTTTGCTTGCTGGGGGGTGTTTTCAGTGCTGAAATCTGTTGGTCTCGAAAGGAGACGATGTTTGTGAAGGTGCGTGTTCGTTTGTCCAAGGTCACCAATGCAGGAGAGGTGCGGCGATAGGGATCGAACCGGAAACCCACGGTCAGAAAGCGAGATCTTACGTGCCGAGCAAAAGGCTAGCTCGATCGCTTCCTGCGAGAAACTCGTTTTACTGACCGCGCAAGATGGTGTCGCCACAGTAATTATAAAATTTCTCTCAAAAAAAGAAATTATTTTTTCTTCCCACTTCTCTTTGAGCAAGCTAGAGAGTTCTAGCGTAGCCATGATGATTGTTTTGATGGATTTCGTTATACCTAAGAGCTTTTTTTTCTAGCTTTCTAACAAAAGCTGAGAAGGCATAAGTTATTATCTACTTTTTCAGGTTTTGAGAAAAATTGCAGACTTTATAAAGAGACTAAATTTGTTAAATTTTACATCTCTGATTCGCGCACGTAGGGGTCGCGTGTGGCATTCAGAAAATGAGAAAATAATATAAAGAAATGCGTGGGTCATCGTAAGTATATTTTATTTTATAAATAGTTTGTGAAAATATGCATATTGTTATGCATATTTCTATAGACCAAAACTCCCCCCCCCCCCTCCCCCCCGCGAAAAACAAATGTAAAGGTTAGATAATACTAAATTTATCTTATTCTTATTTTAATTGATGTAGATTATTATTTCGTATATTATTATTATTATTTTATTAATTCTAACCTGGAATAACGTAAAAAATATACAAAAGCAATCAATAAAAAGTTTATTTAAGCTGAAACAAGTGGGTAAGTGTGATTACAGATCGCAGAGAGGGTTTCGTTTAATATTCCTTTCAAAACACTTTATCCTTTTCAAAAATCTGTTAGTTCCACATTTCGCAACCAGGGGCGCACTCTATTCTAAACAAACCTCTATCCGAACGAAACTCCGTTTTACATACTATCCGTAGATATATTAGACGAGGGGATTGAGCCCATAGCATCCGATTTAAGTAGGCACCCCTGGCGGTAAAAAGTGGAACTAAAATATGTAAGGCTTTGGTGCATAATATAAAAGAATGGTCAAAGGGGTGTCGGCAAAAGTTGGAAAAGTTCTCCCCGGGTGAAAAGGGCGGAGGTTAGAAAAATTGCTTAAAATACACAAGTTAGAGCCCGGAAGAGTAAATAATATAAGACTTTTTGAAAAGTTTATGATTTGTCTAACGGTCTGAGGTATTCAGCTATGCGTGTGCAAAAATTCATGTCTCCAACTTAATTAGGGGTTCTCTTAGAAAGAATTGCTTAAAATACATATGTGGTAGCTCAAAGGGTTAAACGTAAGACCTTTTTCAAGATTTTATGACTTGTCGCCTGGCCTCAGGTGTTCTGCTATAATTATGCATGATGGATATAAATCAAGCTAATTAGCCGTGATAAAGATAATTTCCTCAGTTACATAAATAATGCGTCATTTCAACTCAGCCATAAATCTTTTCAAATGTGAAAAATGTATTTAACCTTGAAAACCTTGATAAAGATAATGACTTGTTGAGTGACTCATAGACATTAAACTGATTTATTATTATTATTATGATATTGCTATTACAATTATTATTACTGATTTATTATCTTATAATGTAAATATTTTTTCATTTCTGAAAATGTAGTTATTCCAGAGAAGAGGGATGAAAAATGCTCTCTCTTTTTTACAATTTAAACAATGTGAATTAAATAGCTTAAAGTGTTACCACTGCTTATTCATTTGATATAATAGTCTACAATTTTTTGTCAAAGGAGGTTATAAAGAGTGGTTCATTAAAAATATGACAACCAACACATTACATTGGGAAACCAATATATTGGATTACACAAAATGTGGATTTACACCGAAATAGATAAGTATCCTGAAGAACGGTTAAGTCCCAATTTTATCTAACTTACTCACGCCTTTTTCATTGGGAATCAAATACTAACAAGATTATGATTACTGATCACTGAATAAAAATAAATAAATTAAATAACCTCCACTGAAATCTGAAATATCAGATATTTGATAAATAAACTTTTAAACTTTCAAAAGAAAAGTTGGAAGAACTTTTTACGGTAACACGTAAGTAATCAAAAGTTAAGAAAATGGCAGCTTCTAAAGATAATTTAGCCATTGAAAAACTTACAGTTACGAACTACTCGATTTGGAAATTCAAGGCCGAAATGATGTTAACAAAAGAAGACTTATTTCATGTAATTACGGAAGAACCGCCTAATCCAATTACGGACGCTTGGTCCAAAAGTGATAAGAAAGCCCGTGCTCTAATTAATCTAACAATTGATGATAGACAGATTACTCATGTTAAAAATTTACAGACAGCCAGACAAACTTGGCAAGCTTTGTGTGAAATCCATGAGCGACATAATTTCTCTAGCAAACTTTATCTCTTAAGAAAACTTTACGGGATTAAATTAGCAGAAGGTGGCAACGTTGTTAATCATATTACAAAAATAATGGAATTAGTAGATAAATTAGCGGCCATAGGAGAAGTTATAAATGATAACCACATTTCTGCACTGTTATTATGCTGACTACCCCAATCTTATGATACTCTTATTACTGCCCTTGAATCGAGAGAAGAAAATCAACTCACACCATCATTTATTAAGTCTAAACTTATTGACGAATATAATCGACGATATGATAATAATGAGAGAACAGAAAATCCTGCCAGAGCATTTAAAGCACAGAAAAATTACAACAACAAAACAAGTAATAAATACTGCTCCAATTGTCGGATGAGAAACCATTATACCCAGGAATGTTGGCATAATAAAGCCAAAACACAAAATCAACACATTAGACCAAACAAAAAACATTACTCTACATCACTAGTTTTTCAAAAGAGTGAAAACAATTTTAGAAGTGAACAAACACCAGAATCAAACCGTAGGTACAGTCACTCTGAAAATGAAAACAATACATGGAGGGCGAGCGAAAATAAAAATTACGCCTTTATAACACAAGGAATAGAAAACAAAATATTTATAGTAGACAGTGGCAGCTCAAGCCATATTGTGTGTTCAGAATCAATGTTTACAGAAATAAAATCACGCGAAAAAACAAATGTAACCATCGCAAACGGGAAAAAACTTATCAGTTACGGGTCAGGTGACGTAAATATAAACACGCGAACATCAGACAACAAAGTTCATGAAATAACACTTAAAGATGTATTACTAGTACCTGAAATCGAAACAAATTTATTATCGGTTAGCAAAGCGACGCAAAATGGATGTGAAATTATATTCAGAAATGACAAATGTATGTTCAAACTTAACGGAGAAATATGCTTAGAAGCGCTAAAAGTAAATAACCTATACGAAGTTCAGTTGGCATTCCAAAACTATGCAAACGTAGCACAAAGCTGCAACAACAAAAATTGCCTAGAATTATGGCATCGTAGGTTAGGACATAGAAATCTAACATCAATTAAAGAAATTACGCAAAAGGAATTAGCTAGAGGAATCCAAATAAACAACTGTAAGCATAACATAGATTGTGAACCGTGCATTAAGGCAAAATTAACTGATGAACCCTATCCAAAAATTGCAGAGTATAGAGCAACTAAAAGACTCCAGCTCATTCACTCCGACGTGTGCGGATCTTTTCAAACACCGACAATAGGGGGGAAAACATACTTTTTGACTTTTATTGATGACTACTCACGATTTACGATCATATACCTATTGTCTAGAAAAAGTGAAATTTACGGAAAACTTAAAGAATTCATCGCGTTAATTAGCAACAAATTTGGAGAAAAACCGAAAGCAATTAGAACAGATAACGAAGGGGAATTCACATCAGATGAAATAGAAAATTACCTCAGGGCTAATGGGATAAAACATCAACACACAGTTCCATATTGCGCAAGCCAGAACGGTGTGGCAGAGAGGAAAAATAGATCGTTAGTTGAAATGGCAAGGACAATGTTAAGTGAATCAAATTTACCATTAAAGTTCTGGGGGGAAGCAATTTGCACAGCAAATCATTTGCAAAACAGACTACCGACAAAAAAAATGAAAAGACGCCATACGAGTTATGGACAAACAGACAGCCAAACTTAAGTTACGTTAGGGTATTTGGCTGCAAAGCCTTCGCATATATCAGTAAAGCCAGAAGACAAAAATTGGACGATAAAGCTATAGAGGGAATTTTCGTCGGATATGATAATGAATCCAAAGGATATAGAATATATGTAGGAGGAAATGAAATAAAGATCGCGAGAACCGTTAAATTTCTTGAAAACAAATTTAAATATAGAAACGAGAAAGTAGAAAACAAACCAAAACAAGATGAAAATCGGGTTAACGAAAACTTTGTAGAAATAGAAATTTCAAATAGCAATGAGACACCATCCACGTCCAATCAACCAGTAGCAGAACTTAGACGATCAGAAAGAATTAACAAAGGTGTACCTCCTGATAGGTTAATATACATGGTTAAGAACGAAAACGCTACTGAACCAAAAAATTATGAGGAAATCGAAAACATGGAAAATTTTAAGGATAAACAAAATTGGATAGATGCAATGAAAAGCGAAATGAACTCGCTTATGAAAAACAAAACTTGGTCAATTGTAGAACCTCCACCAAATAGGAGAATAATGAGTTGCAAATGGACCAACAAACTAAAACGCGACAACACAGGAAAAATCCAAAAATATAAAGCACGTTTAGTTGCAAAAGGATATTCACAAAAATTCAGGGAGGATTATGATGAAACTTATGCACCAGTCGTGTCATATACAACAATAAGAGCATTATTAATAACAGCATTGCATCAAAATTTAAATGTAAAACATATCGATATTAACACCGCGTTCTTACATGGAGAGCTTGAGGAGGAGATATATATGTCACAACCAGAAGGTTTCGCTAAACCAAATGAGGAAAATAAAGTATGTAGGCTAAACAAAGCCATATACGGACTTAAACAAGCCGCGAGAGCGTGGCATAATAAAATCACAGAAACACTAAAAAAGATGAATTTCAGTCAGAGCAAATTTGACTCATGCCTTTTTACGCGAAAAAGGGGCGATAACACAACATACATAATAACATACGTAGACGACATTTTAATTGCTGGAAAAGACGAAATAATAGAGGAAGTAATCGCGAGCTTAAATAAAGAATACGAGCTAAAAGATTTAGGTGACATCAGTAACTACCTATCTATGAACATTAAAAAAGTAAATAAAAGCTACATGATAAATCAAACTCAGAAAATAGAAGAATTAATCAATAAATTTAATTTGCAAGACGCAAAACCGTGTAGCACACCCATGGAAACAAATTACACACGCTTTAATGATGAGGATAACATTTTATCAAACAACATATATTACAGACAAGCCATAGGAGCACTTCTATATCTAGCAACTATAAGCAGACCTGACATCTATGCAGCAGTAAACATTCTTAGCAGAACAAATGAATCACCAAGAATGAAAGACTGGAATGCAGTAAAAAGAGTGATAAGATATTTAAAGACTACAAAAAATTATAGTCTAGTTCTGAGCGGAGAAAAGAAACCGATACTTGAAGTTTATGGGGATGCAGATTGGGGAGGAGATGTAGATTCACGGAAATCAACGAGTGGGAACCTATACATGTTAGGAAGAAACCCCATACAATGGTCGACCAAGAAACAATCCTGCATTGCATTATCATCGGCAGAGGCCGAGTATGTGTCAGCAGCAAATGCAGCATTTGAAATAAAGTGGCTAGTCAATCTACTGGAAGAATTAAACCTAAAGCAAACCTTACCTATAGACCTATATGAAGACAACCAGTCCACGATCAAGATGATAGAATTAGAAAAGCACTCAAGTAAGACTAAACATATTGAAATTAGGTTCCACCTGATAAAACAACTAAAGCAAGAAGGGACTATCAACCTAAAGTACTGCCCAACCAAATTGATGATAGCAGACCTGTTTACGAAACCAGTTCCCAAACCTGTTTTTCAAACCCATAGAAGGAACTTAAATTTGTGTGAGAATGAAACTTCAGAAATTAAGGAGGAGTTGATGGATATAAATCAAGCTAATTAGCCGTGATAAAGATAATTTCCTCAGTTACATAAATAATGCGTCATTTCAACTCAGCCATAAATCTTTTCAAATGTGAAAAATGTATTTAACCTTGAAAACCTTGATAAAGATAATGACTTGTTGAGTGACTCATAGACATTAAACTGATTTATTATTATTATTATGATATTGCTATTACAATTATTATTACTGATTTATTATCTTATAATGTAAATATTTTTTCATTTCTGAAAATGTAGTTATTCCAGAGAAGAGGGATGAAAAATGCTCTCTCTTTTTTACAATTTAAGCAATGTGAATTAAATAGCTTAAAGTGTTACCACTGCTTATTCATTTGATATAATAGTCTACAATTTTTTGTCAAAGGAGGTTATAAAGAGTGGTTCATTAAAAATATGACAACCAACACATTACATTGGGAAACCATTATATTGGATTACACAAAATGTGGATTTACACCGAAATAGATAAGTATCCTGAAGAACGGGTAAGTCCCAATTTTATCTAACTTACTCACGCCTTTTTCATTGGGATTCAAATACTAACAATGCAAAATTTCAAATCTCCAATTTAGTAAGAGGCTCAGTTAGAAAGAATTGCTTAAAATACGCATGTGAGAGCCCAAAGCGTTTAATGTACAATTTTTTCAAAATTTTATAATTTGTCGCATGATGGTGCTCAGCTATAAGTATGCAAAATTTCACGCCTCCAATCTAATTAGGGGCTCACTTAGAAAGAATTGTTTAAAATACATATGTGGTAGCCCAAAGTGTTAAATGTACGACTTTTTCAAAATTTTATGGTTTGTAATTTGATGTGAGGTGTTCAACTATAAGCAGGGCTTAAATTGCGCCGGAGCCCACCGGAGCCCATAAATACAGGGCTCCGGAGCCTAGTGCAATAGCGCTTCCGAAAAACCGAAGCGCTCGAACTCAATCTGTCTGTAAATTAAAAATTTTATTTACTCAGGTATAGAAAAAATAAAATAACTCTTCCCCCTTTTTTAATGCCATTTTGATCAGAATAGGAGAAACAGAAATCGTGTTTTGTTTATCCTACTGACATTTGCAGATTTATGTCTGGCATTGTTTTCGGCGACATGTATATTGGCGCCATTCAAGAGCGCGAGCAATAAATTTGCTTTCTGTTTGATTTTCTTTTCTGACACTAGGATATTTTTTAGTTGGATCATTAAAAAAAAAAAAAAAATAGATATATAACCAGAAAAGAATATTTTCCTTTTTTAGTCAACGAGCATCAGCTTGAGATATTGTTTGCTTGAGGTTTTTAGTTTTCCATTGCGTACGAGTACGAAAATAACGTTAGTGATTTTTCTATTTATTTTTCATCACAAATGCGGCTCTGCTCTGCAGATTTACGAAGTTGTAAGTAGTAGTCATTTGTAAGTACAGTAGAGGATCTTTATAACGCAAACCTAAAAACACAAGGTTGTGCGTTATATAGAATTTTGCGTTATATGGAACTCATCATTAAATTCACCTTGTAAACATGGCCAAATATGTCTGAAACATATCAAAGTACATTAGAATATCTTTATATTGCATTCCTTGTTACCAAGAGTTATCCAAATTATAAATTTTTGCATAATATAGGTTAGACATTGTTAAATTCACTTTATAAACATGATCTAAATATAACAGACACAACCATCCCTTACATTAGGCATTTTCAAAAATGTTTATTGTAATAACATTTTTTTCAGTAAAAAGGTCTTAAATTAGAAGATAAAGTTGAACTAATGTATCAAATTTAGTCCTCTAGAGAGTAGCAATATTTTACAATGTGAAAATGTAGGTGCTTTTTAACTGCAAAAATCATTGTTTACATCTGAGAAGTTGTGCGTTATATGGAGAATTGCGTTATATGGAATTGCGTTATAAAGATCTTCTACTGTAGATATAATTGTAATGTATTGTTATTTTTATAGTAAGCAATAGAGCAGCGTTTCCCCTTTTTCTATAAAAGTATTGAGTCTTTCCGATCACGGTGTCAGATGTTTAATTTAATCTGATTTTCAGGGACTCAACACGAAAGATTTTTCTACGGAAGGAATCGATTATAGTTTGATATGCTACTTTTATGGGAAATTGAAAAACATTATTTGATTCTTTAGCATATCAGTATTAATTTCTGTAAATTTCATTCATTTTTCATAAAAATGTATAGCTGCGAACTGTCCCTTTTTTGTTTTAACACTATTTTCGAATCAGAATCCTTAATTTATTTACTCGCAGAATCCTGTGATTAATTAACATTAAAATTAGGCAAAGGTTTCTACTTGGAAAGAGTGCTAACTAATAAGTGAAACAATTGACAGCTAAGTATATGCAGAAATTATTGAATTTTTTTTTTCCTAAAGAAAAAAAATGCTTTAAATTTTGCAAATAATGTATGAAATATAAATATGCGGATTAGAGTGACGGTGGAGGGGGGGGGGGGACGCTACGGTTATTAGTATTAGGGGAAAATATTAGGGCTCCGGTACTTTTTTTGTTAGAAACTAAGCCCTGACTATAAGTATGCAAAATTTCACGCCTCCAACGTAAATAGGGTCTCACTTAAAAAGAATTGTTTAAAATACACGTGGGAACCCAAAGGGTTAAATGTACGACTTTTTGAAAAACTTATGATTTGTCGTTTGATGTGAGGTGTTCAGCTATAAGTATGCAAAATTTCACGCCTCCAACCTAATTAGGGGCTCACTTTGAAAGAATTGTTTAAAATACACATGGGGGAGCCCAAAGGATTAAATGTACGACTTTTTCAAAATTTTATGGTTTGTAATTTGATGTGAGGTGTTCAACTATAAGTATGCAAAATTTCACGCCTCCAACGTAAATAGGGGCTCACTTAAAAAGAATTGTTTAAAATACACATGTGGGAACCCAAAGGGTTAAATGTACGACTTTTTGAAAAATTTATGATTTGTCGTTTGATGTGAGGTGTTCAGCTATAAGTTTGCAAAATTTCACGCCTCCAACCTAATTAGGGGCTCACTTAGAAAGAATTGTTTAAAATACATATGTGGTAGCTCAAAGGGTTAAACGTAAGACTTTTTCAAGATTTTATGATTTGTCGCCTGGCCTCAGGTGTTCTGCTATAAGTATGCAAAATTTCAAATCTCCAATTTAATAAGGGGCTCAGTTAGAAAGAATTGCTTAAAATACGCAAGTGGGAGCCCAAAGGGTCATATGCACGACTTTTTCAAAATTTTATGATTTGTCGCATGATGATGTTCAGCTATAAGTATGCAAAATTTCACGCCTCCAACCTAATTAGAGGCTCACATAGAAAGAATTGTTTAAAATACACATGTGGGAGCCCAAAGGGTTAAATGTACGACTTTTTCAAAATTTTATGATTTGTCGTTTGATCTGAGTTGTCCATCTATAAGTATGCAAAATTTCAAGTCTCCAACATGTATAGTTTCTGAGAACGGTCTCTGTGACGGACAGACAGTCAGAGGAGCGAGACGAATAGGGTTTCGTCAGATGAACGAAACCCTAAAAACGAGGTCGTCGGGAGAGAGCATGACACCACGAGCCTTTCTTTAAATTCACCTTTGTACGTAAAAGTAAAAAATAATAATAATAACTAGAGAACAGGAATTCTGCTTTATCAGAATTTAGTGTCGCCTCCGGCATTTCCATTACTTCATTTTTTCTGATGGACTGATGGCTTCTATTATTATGAAACAGCCATTATAAATGAAGTGTTAGGTGAAGATGAAAGAGCAGCCTAAAAAAGTTAGAACTCTAATTTTCTGGTCAGAATGGGGGGAAGAAATGGCCATAATTGTTTTTTACGGCTGCTCTTTCATCTTCACCTAACACTTCATTTATAATGGCTGTTTCATAATAATAGAAGCCACCAGTCCATCAGAAGAAAATAACTCGGCTAAGCGAGACTCTACTGCAGTACAAAACATATTTAAGTTTTAAGACTTAAAGCACACGTTTTATTTTATGTAAAATGACGTCATTCGCATCCGCTTAAGAATTTCACAGACCGACAGTAAAGCATGCATAGTACATCACTATCGCGAAATAATGCACAAATGCAGTGAAATAGATTAGCAACATTAAGAGCTTATAAAAGCTTTTATTAACTAAAAATAAGCATAGGTTAAAGCAATAGCATTGCAAGTATAGAAATATGAATAAATTATGCTATTGCCACTTTACATAAGTAAATATAGTGTTGCCACACAAATACATAATATCACATTCACCCCTCCCTAAAGAGTTTGCTAATTCAATCGGTCACATAGTCTGTCAAATAGGAAGGCTGGCGTCTTTTTCTTGTCGGACGTAGTACGCCTCCGCCATCTAAACTTTCAGCTGTAGATCTTCTGAGGCTCTTTGTATGCAACTCTGGACTAACAGGCAATGAAGTGGCATTTTCTTCAGTATTCTGTTCTGTTGATGATTCGGGAAGTTCATCATCCGACTTGGTATTCTGATAGTCGAAGGAAGATAGGGGCATTCGGTTGTCACAAACGTCTCCACGTCTAGGTGATTCTATAGTTTCTCCTTTTGGTGCTAAGTGTCTTATAGAGACACTAGTTTCGCGACCATCTGGGAATCTTACATGAGCATAATCTGGATTTGCTTCAATAAGCTCTACTTCCTGAACAATTGGTTCATACTTATTAGCACGTACATGGTTCCGCATGAGTACAGGACCAGGGTGGGACAACCAAGTAGGCAATGAGCGACCATTGTAGGATCTCCTAGCATGGTTGAAGAGTCTTTCATGTGGTGTAGCATTAGTTGCTGTACATAAGAGGGAGCGGATGGAATGTAGAGCAGGTTGTAAAACTTCTTCCCAACGTTCGATTGCCATCTTTTTTGATTTTAAGGCAAGTTGGATAGTTTTCCATATGATTCCGTTGTATCTCTCCACTTGGCCATTCCCTTGAGGATTGTATGCAGTTGTTCGGCTTGTTGCTACACCAAGTGAAGTTAGGAAGGTTTTTAACTCACGTGACATAAAAGATGATCCCCTATCAGAATGTACATATGCTGGTATTCCAAAAACTGAGAATAGGTTCTGCAGTTGAGCAATTACAGTAGCAGCAGAGGTATCAGGGCATGGGATCGCAAAAGGAAACCTTGAAAACTCATCAACGATAGTAAGCAAAAAACGATTTCTGGAAGCTGCTGGTAAGGGTCCTTTGAAATCTAGATTTAACCTCTCAAAAGGGGCAGTAGCTTTAATTAATTTTCCTTCATTTCTGCAAAAACGTGGTTTTACTTCATTGCAACAATTACACGAGTTTATTACTCTTTTAATATCTTCTAGAGAGAATGGTAAGTTTTTTGCTCTAATCCAATGGTACATTCGAGTAATTCCAGGATGGCACAAAGAATCATGTAATTCACTTAAATTTATTTGCGGTATTATGGCTGCATTGATCCTTGAGAGGGCATCAGCTGTTGCATTTCTATTGCCTGGTCGATAAATGATATCAAATTTAAAACATGCAAGCTCTAACCTCCAGCGCATGATCTTTTCATTTTTTATTTTGCTGCTGTGATGTTGATCAAACATGAATGCAACTGATCTTTGGTCTGTAAAAACTTCAAAGTGTCTACCGATTAAGTAGTGTCGCCAGTGTCTCAGAGATTCAACGATTGCATAGGCTTCTTTTTCAATAGAGGCATGTTTTCTTTCAGATGCATTTAGTGTTCTAGAGAAGAAAGCTATAGGGCGCTCAGCCTGACTAAGAGTAGCTCCTATCGCAAACTCGGAGGCATCAGTTTCAACTCTAAATGGAATGTTGTCTTCTATGGCAGCTAAAGAAGCATTGGCAATATCAGCTTTAAGAGAGTTAAATGCCTTTACAGCCTCGTCCGTAAGTGGAAAAGGTCCTTTAGTCAAGAGAGGGCGGATTTTGTCAGAGAAGCTGGGAATCCAGCGGCAGTAGTGGGCAAACATGCCTAATGCTCGTTGTAAAGATGAAGCATCATTGGGAACAGGTAGATCCATCAATGGTGAAAGTCTTTCAGGATCAGGTTTTATTACTTTGTTAGTTATATTGTAACCCAATAATTTAATGGATGTGGTTGAATAATGGCACTTTTCTTCATTCAGTGTTAAATTATATTTCCGAGCGGCAGCTAAGAATCTATTCAAGTTGCAGTCATGCTCAGCTTGAGTTTTTCCACATATAGTAACGTCATCAATATATGGAAAAGTACCTTCTAACATTTCATTTTCAATAATTTTATCAATTGTTCTCTGAAAACTGGCAACCCCATTTGTAACACCAAAGGGAACACGTAAAAACTGATAAAGCTTACCATCAGCCTCGAAAGCTGTATAATGTTTTTCAGACTCCTTGATTGGAACTTGATGATAAGCACTTCTGAGGTCAATCGTGCTGAAAATTTCATATTTGGATACTTCTGAGATCATTTCTTCAATTTTGGGGAGAGGGTAAGCATCGAGCAAAGTAAATTTGTTTATTGTTTGTGAGTAATCTATAACCATTCTGTGCCTGTGGTTACCTCCTTTCACAACAAATGCCTGTGCACGCCAAGGCGAGTTACTGGGTTCAATTACCCCTTCTTTCAGTAGTTTAGTTACCTCTGTAGCAATGAACTGTTTATCTTCTTCAGTCTGGCGTCTTGATTTTGTAATGATCGGTTTACAGTCAGGTGTTAAGTTAGAGAAGAGCGAGACAGGGGGTACGGAAGCCACTGCCAAGGAACAAATTTTAAGAGGTGATCTGTCACCATTGAAATTAATCTCGACATAAGAATGGCCACTCAGTAAGTCATGACCAATTAAGAAATCTGCGCAGAGATTTTTCATAATCAGCACTTCTACATTATTATATGTGTGATTTTGTAATTTTACTGTCACTGTGCAACAACCTGTAATGTCTGAACTAAGAGAAGAGTTAGCCATTGTTATTTTTCCAAAGTATGGCTTCACTCGAATATGGCATTTTTTTACAAAACACTCATTTATAAAACTGAGTGAACTGCCAGTATCTACGAGTGCATTTAGTTGAGTCCCATTTATTAGAATTTCTGTTATTGATTTCTGAAGACAGCGCGGAAAAACAGAAGCTGAGGCTAAAGTAAAGGTTGATGCAGTAGAATTGGTACGGTTGCGCTGAGGTCTGGAGTTGCACACACGCTGATAATGCCCTTTCTTCCCACATCCCCGACAGAGAGCATCCTTAGCTGGGCAAAGACTTCGTAAGTGGCGCTCACCCCCGCAAAAGAAGCATTTTCCCGAGCGAGCAGGGGTAACAGCTGCTAACTGAGCATCCTCTATGCTACTTGGATGCTCAACAGAAGCTACGGTTGTTGGATCTGGTGGAGTTAAATACGAGGCCGAGTGAAGTTCTGCCAATTCTAAAGTTCTAGCTTGATCAAATGCTTTCTCTAGAGTAATAGTAGTGTTTTCCAATAGACGTTCACGGATACGCGCGTTTCTTAAACCTCGAATGAAAGCATCCCTGATGTATTCATTTTTATTCTGTTCAGCAGTTAGACTTGAAGTTGCAATCTTTACTCATTTGTTTCAGAATTTGCAAATATTCATTTACAGACTCACCCGCTAGTTGGCTCTTGATGCCAAGCAGTGTCTGGCGAAAATTTCGTTTCTTTTAGTCACGTACAGCGAGTCTAGAACAGCGATTGCACTATTGTAATTTTCACATTCGTTGATATACGTATACACTCTTGCTGATACATAATTACACAAAAGTTGCAGTTTATTCTCGTCAGTCATCTCTTTAACTTGAGTAATAAAGTTTGAGAAAGTCCGATTCCAATGCTTCCACTTCGTTTCAGCATCCACGCAAGTGGGATCAACATCAAACCTTTCCGGTTTTAGTAATTGTTCCATTATAATGGAAAAAGGGGTTTGACTTTAAAAAATATATATTTTAGTTAATAAAATTGAAATAGATTAGCAACATTAAGAGCTTATAAAAGCTTTTATTAACTAAAAATAAGCATAGGTTAAAGCAATAGCATTGCAAGTATAGAAATATGAATAAATTATGCTATTGCCACTTTACATAAGTAAATATAGTGTTGCCACACAAATACATAATATCACATGCAGCAAACAGATATCGTCATTCAAGAAAATCGAAAAAAAAAGGCTTAAATATAGTATATAATAGCTCCATTGTTTTAACAGAAATCATTCGTTTATATTTTTTTCCAAATAGCACGTATTTTAATTACATTTTCTTTCCGTTGTTATGAGAAAATGGCAACAAAAATATATAATTACTATTTTAGAACTATTTTTCGTTTGCTTTCTACAGAAATGGATAAAATGCCGTTGCCAATATTAAGCAAATGGCTCCAAAAACTACAAAAAAATTAATATTTCAAAAACAAATGGAGATACAGTTTTTAAACAAAGTGCATTTAAAAGAACTTTTTTTTTCCAATACGACGGTATAAGAACTGAAAGTGTGCGATGCTTAGAAGTTTAAAAAATTGCTAAAGAGTACTTAATCGTAATGATTTGTTTTACAGCTAGCCTTGGTAAGCTAACGTTATTTTTTGGACACAAAATAAGCTGGGAGAAAGAAATAGCATACCGGACCGGAGGCTAATAAGGAGACACAAAATAATAAGCTTTATCAATTAAATACAGTGTTGTAGACATAAAAAGCCAGAGGGTATATGCTAAACTTATGAATGTCATACCTAGATAATATGCTATAGCTTTATTTGAGAAACAGGGGTGTATACAGAGCTTCTTTTTAAAAAATCCGGAAGGTATACAGTGTATGTCACACTACACCCCTTATTAAATAAGATGATTTAGTATTGGCCAACTTTAAACATTATTTGGGGGAAAGGGGTGTTTATTGAAATATGCAAAATAATATAAATATGCACATGTCTACAAACTATTTTTAAAATAAAATTTACTTGCAATAACTCATGCATTCCTTTATATCTTTGCCCCACCGGTGGCTGAGAGGTTCTGCTCTCGAAGCTGGTAGACGGGATGTGCTGAGTTCGATCCCAATCGCGCCCGTCGGCCTAATCGTTCGGAGTTTTCTTCGAGCCATGGATTTCCATGCGTAAATACGGATTAGGTTCCCTTAGAAAGACCCCCACGAAGGACACTCTCCCCTCGGGCCTTTATCCCTAGTGTAGATAATCGGCCGTCAAAAATCAACCAACCTTTATATCTTTTTGTCCTTTTGTGAATGTACTTAAATTTTATGTTTAACTGTCTCCAAAATTTTTCTTATTAGTAAGATAATGTTTAAAAGTGGATTCCAACATGTGTGAATAAGAAACATAAAGGTTAATGAATTTAGTCTTTTTTAATGTTAGTTCTTTTATACTCAAAGTCAATATGTAGGAAATAAAACCTGCATAAGTGCATTAGGCGTCCCAGAATTTTTAGACCACATTTGTTTATACTGAATTTTTTCTTTCTAAAAGCAATTCCTTTTTTAATAATAGCAAAATAATTTTTTTAAGATAAATGTTATAGCTAACATCGTTTAAAATACGTATTTATATTTTTCATTACTTGAAATTAACTAGCCAAATAAGGTACTCCAAAATAAAAGCGCTTGCTTTATCAAAAAGTTCTATTCCCATTCCTCCGTTCGCTAAATTGCTGAAATAAACTTTTCTGACCACACGTGAGGGATGATTCTGAGAAAAAATATTCTGAAATTCACAGAAAAACTTCAGGAACGTTACAGCACAGGGGAGAAGGGGGAGGGGAAATCTCCTCCCAGCGCTAATTATGCATTTTCCGCGGCCCTTTGACGAAATTTGCCTTTTTTCTCGATCCTTTGGCGAAATTTGCGTTTTTTCTGCAATCCCTTGTCGAAATTTTCGTTTTTTCGTGATCCCTTAATTTTGCATTTTTCCGCGATATTTTGGCTTTTCTTTGACGAAATTTGTCTTTTTCTCGATCCGTTGACGAAATTTGCGTTTTTTTTTCGCGATCCCTCGAAGATATTTGCGGTTTTTTCGCGATTCTTTGACGAAATTCGCGTTTTTTTCTGCGATATTTTGACGGCTCTTGCTGTTTTTTTTCCGAGGTCTTGTCAAGAAAATTGAGATTTTTTCGCGATCCTTTGGAGAAATTTGCGTTTCTTTCGCGATCCTTTGAAGAAACTTGCGTTTTTCCCCGATTCTTTGACGAAATTCGCTTTTTTGCGATACTTTGACGAAATGCTTTTTCGCCAACCCTTTGAAGAAATTTGCTTTTTTCCGCGATCCTTTCAAGAAATTTGCGGGTTTTTTTGCGATTCTTTGACTAAATTTGCGTTTAATTCGCTTTTTTCGCGATTCTTGACGAATTTCGCGTTTTTTCACTATCCTTTGACGAAATGCGCGTTTCTTCTCCGATCCTTTGAGGAAACTTGCTTTTTTTTCGCAATCCTTTGAAGAAACTTGCGGGGTTTTTTGCGATTCTTTGACGAAATTTGCAAGATTTTTTTCCTCGATCCTTTGACAAAATTTGCGGAGGTTTTCTCGATTCTTTGACGAAATTTGATTTCTTTTATACTTTGATGAAATTCGCGTTTTTTAAGCGATACTTTGATGAAATTGGCGATTTTTTTCGGCGACCTTTTGTGGGCACACAAAGGATAACAGGTTACATAGAAAAGCTGATTCTACATTTACTAAAACTGTGAATGCATATTGAAGCACAATTTTTACACTAGAAAATTTATGCTCAGGCTTATGTAAAATTTATAATTATGGCATCTAAATCAAGTCAAAGAGTACATTTGGATTTGAATGACAAAATCAAAGTTCTTAATTGTCATGATCAAGGAACATCTGCAAGAAAATTATCTTCACAGTTTAATTGCAGCAAGAATCAAATAAACAATATTGTTAAAAACAAAGAGAACTTACTGAAAGAATATGCAGATTTTAAAAATCGCGGGATAAAAAGAAAGAGGAATGAAAAATTTGGTCACCCCTCATAAGGGCCAATTTTCAATGGAACGGCACGTGGCCCTTACAGAGAGGTTTCACTGCATATATTTTTTTTCGTTTTGGGAGGGAGGGGGGGGGGGAGAATAGTAATTAGTTATATTTAAATCTTTTTTTTTTCTATTCCTTTTAAGTAGCATTAATTTTTTAAAAATATATAATTGTTTATTTGCAAAATCGCATAACTATTGCATTTTGTTTCTTGCTGAATAATCAATCTGTAGTTTAACTACTAAGTTTCTAGGAAAAATGTAGTTTAATATCGGCTATTCCCAAAGAATTTCACAAGTGTTGTCCCAATAAATTGAAGGGCCACAGTTCAACAAATTGAAAAAATTCTATTTGCCAGAAAAATATTTGTAATCTCCCTTCAATTGATGTTGCTGTTTTTCCCCCAATTTTTAACTTAATCGTAGATTTTTAAAAAGCACAAAATACAATGAAAAAGAATTATTAACAGCACAGTTTTAATATATCTTGAAATTCCCTTAACTACTCAATTTAGTTAAATTAATTTAGAAAGACAAAGTTTCTCAACAGAAAATATATAAACCTAAAAAAATGGTGTATGCATTACATAGTTTGATTAAGAAAGTGTAGAGTATCATAAGAAAAACAAATTGTTTTTTACTAAAATCATTATTATTTTTTTTTTTTCCACAAAAATTATTTGGCAAAACACTGACCAGTATATACTTAAAAAGCGAGTTGAATGGCTACTTTTTGCTTCTTAGCACTTAGCATATATTCTTGTATATGCCTGGATTTCTTTTTATTTCAAGTATTACCTATCCACTATTTTCTATGGTTTATAATCGCTAGCAGTTGTGGGAAATTTTAAGAAAAACTTACCAGCCAGCAAGATGCAACGTACAGTTGAAAATTGTTATAAAAAAATGGAAACAACTGTATAAATAGTTAATTAGTATTACTACAATGCATTTTCATATTTTTTTCCATAAATTTTACAAATATATACAACAGGGAAAGTTCAGTATAGGATAGAACTTTGTAACATGATTACATTGTGGTAATTAGGAAAGTTACAAAATACAGGCAAAGTTCTTTAATCCGCACAAGTTGGGACCAAAGGTTGTGCAAATTATGGAATATTACGGATTATGGAGTATTATGGAATATACGCCATTTTCTTATTTCTGGACACTATTTTAATTCCATATTCAGTATAACATGAAAAGAAAAATATGAAATATAATTAAATATGCTATATCAAAAAATGCATTTTTCAAATTTTGTATTAAAAAATTGATTATATTCACTTTTATATTTAAAAATTTCAGATATTTCTTTTAAAAAATCATTTTTGGATCAAGAATTTGTATAATTGTTTACATTCATTAAGCAATGCAAATTATAGAAAATTGCAGATTATGGATCCTTGACTGTATATCTAACTAGTGAAAAAAAAATGAAGTTTTTTGTATATCTATATCCTGCAGTTTTGCAAAACCCACCTAAAAATTCACTCGCCTTGTCAGAAAATCCACTCGCTAGTGGCGAGTAAAATGATGCATTTCCCCACCCTTGATCACCAGTATAGTCATATAAACACTGAGATATACATTAGATAATATGCTTTATAGCTTTATTAACAACAGAAGGTATTCACAATACCTAATTTAAAAAATCCAGAAGGTATGCATCCTATACCATCACATACTCTTTACTACATCCGTGTTTATAATCATTAAGAGTCTACACTAGTCACAGGAAGAAAAGCTCAAGCTAATCTTATGGGAGCATTGTTTGCAGATTTCTCGCTTTCATTTTAATATTTTTAAATATTTATTTTTTTGGGATGGGACACCTGAAGTCGATATTTTTTATTGTGTGTTTGTACTTTTTCAATTTCAGTTCTAGTCTTTTTAATATGCAGATACTTTCACTTTTGAAACAGGTTAGAACCAGTTCCTTAAACGAAACTATCCTCATATAAAAAGACTTTAATCAAAATCACAAAAGTACAATAAAAGATATCAACCTTAGGTGTTCCATGCAAAAAAAAAAGTTTTAAAATATTAAAATGCGAGTGAGAAATCTGTAAAAACTCCCATAGGATTAACATTGTCGTTCAAATTTCTCTGTGCGACTAGTGTAAGTTCTTAAAGAAAGGGCTGTTTAAGTGAATCAGCAATGTTGATGTTCCGGCACCAGTTACAATATTTTCATCTTCAATGACAGCTTAGCAACAAAATTTCTTGAGAACTGAGAACTAATGAGAAAAAAAGTGTATAATAAATAAATTTCCTTTTTTTTTTTCCATTAATAAAAAAGGCTGATAGTTGATTCAACCTGGTTTTTGCAGGTAAAGACGGGATTTTGTAATTGATTTTTTGAACAATTCCAGATAGGCCGTGTTTCCAATAATAATACATTTTAATATTTTTAAAACTTAATTATAATTTAATTAATTTTAACTGCATTTTTCCATTAGTCCACTAAGCTGATAAACCAACTATTCCTTATGGTTAGAATTGTATGCAAGTTACAACAAAAAATAGATTTAATTATGTGCCAAACTGTGCTCGCTAACGCTAAAGTTGGCCAACTGGCTGTGAAACTGCATTAAAAACCTATTTCAAACATTAAAAAGCAGAAAATATAAATTAAACAGTGTAATATTTATTTTTTAAAATACGCTGGTGCTGGTAGTTTGCCATATCACAACCTATTGCATTCATTTAATTTAAAACACAAGAGAAAAAAAAAAATATTTCAACATCAACAGATTGGTTCTGATTTACACACTCAAAAATAAAAGCCTATCAATTGGCAAGATTTATGCATGATAGTTTAAAAATAAATTTACTAGCTAGTGCTTTGCGACTTATTTTTAAATTCATTTTTCCTCTCAAATGCATCCAATTGGCAGGTTATCTTATTGAGAAACTTTATAATGTACTGTGTTGGTTGATTTTTTGATAAAAGCAGAATATATTTCAAAAAAATTCAGTCAAAGTTGGCATTTTGAACCGAATTTCCCGAAGCGATAGTGCTGGAAACAAAAAAAAAATGGTCGTACAAGGAAAATAATTGTTTGCAAATCAAGTTCTAATTAATTGAACGAAAAAAAAAAAAAAAAAAAACACAGGTCGCTTATAAATCTCTTCAAAAAATCACGTCAGCAAGTTTCATGTTTTTACTTTTAAAAATGAGTCTGAAAATGTGTCAGAAAATTTAGAGTTGTTGAGCGTGGAAAAGTATATATTTTTTAATACCGCCTTAACATGATTCTGATAAAACCAACTCTAGAGAAAAATAAATTAGAAACTCGTCAAAAGTGGCCAGATAAAATAGCTAAATTGGGTTTATCTCTAATCTTTAGTTTTTGTTGGTGAAATTAGTACTTAACTTCGAAATCTACCTCCATCTGTATAGGCCGAGCCGGCAGGGATTTTTGTACATAAACATTGTGCCAGCTTTTGATAAGTGACAACAAAATGTTTAGTAGACAGTAAAATGCAGTAATATTGACTGTCGGGATAAGCATATCCCTTAGAGGGAAGGTGAGATTCCACAATCATTAGAATGTGCGTGCGTAGCATTAACGAACGGGTCTTTTTGAGTGACTGAAGACGCCGCCTTAAGTAATCTTCTGTTATTGGGTTCACTGCCAATTGGCATATCTTAGCTAATACGATTTGGTGCATAGAAATGTTTTTGTTAATTAAACCTTTTATGATACCGACATTTACATTAAACCATATTATTGCTAATATATTTTTCGTTTTACACTGGCCTTAGCTGTGGAATGGATTACGGAAGATTAGAAAATCCATCTTCATTCTCTTACTGTGATGATTAGATTACTCACTGTGTTATACACATTTCTACTTCATTACTGTGACATAATCGGTCTACATACTAATTGACATATTTTAGTGAGTATAGTACTGCAAAACATAGAACTTTTGGAAGCAACTTATGATATTCGCATTTCTTTAAACCATATTTGCTGATAGTTTTGCCCACTTTTGTTGTTTAATCTGATAAAAATTTACGATTTTCATCTAGATACCGATCTTTTTTCTCTTTGCTCCCATTTCTTGATACAATTCAGAAGTTTTCATAACTGTGTAACTCACTGACTTTGGCAATTATACTTAATGTCTACTGACGTTTAAGGCTGTTCTCAACTGGTCTGCTCAACAAGTGTAAAACGTTTTGACATTTTTTACAAATTCATTTTTTAACGGAAAGGTAAAATTGGAAGGCCTGACTATGGAAGAGATTTGGAATCGAACTGTGTTTTCCATTTTCTGATCAATAAATTACCTATTGAGTTATACGCAATTTTGATCATGTGACAAAGACGTTTTTCACCCTCTCGAGTGGTTATTCTGTTCACAACGCACACTTTGACACTATTTTCTGAAAAATCTGTTGCATTACCAAAAAAAAAAACAGGAAAAACAGTTCGATTACATAGTTTCTGAACAACACCTGCTAGTTTCATGCATTTCCGAACAAAAATAAATTAAAACTAATGTCATAAAGTTCCCCTTTTGGATTTGAGAACAAACAGCCTTAAGATTTGTGCGATGTAAATATGCTGCACCAACAATGCCGCCTGTAATACTAATTACAGTAACCTTTTTTTTCTTTCTATGTTATACATCTATAGTTAATCTTGTACTTTTCCTGTATAGGGATCTCAGAGTTTTTTTGTCACACTTTGGATTTCAGAAAGTAAGATGTGTGGCCAAAATGATGCAAGCAGATATAAAAACAATAAATGCAAAACAATAAATATAAAACACTTTAATAAATGTACATTAAATTACTATTTTGAATGTGATTGGGCCATTGATAATTGAATCGGTCGCATGGTTTTGGAGTAATCTATGTACATGCATCTTAAAAAAAAAAAAAAAAAAAAAAAAAAAAAAAAATATGTGTTGAATTGATAACCTCCTCCTTTTTTTGAAGTCAGTTAATAAAATAACAAATATAATATAATAAAAAAAGTCTTTTACAAATAAAATTGTTACAATTGTAGATTGTTATTTCACACCAATTATTATTAACATTAATTGCATGACTACATCGTCAAACAGTCTCAATGCTCTTTGCAATTCCTCTTGCAATCGACCTATGGCCTCATGATGTCTTTAATTTGCTTTCTTTTATGATTTTGAAAAAAAAAGAAAAAAAGAAGTTACATTTATTCTTCCCAAATGACTTAAAATAATGAAACACAGAGAAAGAGGAACTACGAATTTCCATCAGAGGGATTCTGTTCATCACAACATCCCATGGAAATCAATTTTTTATCTGTTTTCTTTTTACGATTATGTATTTAAAAATGATCCTAAATGGATACTTCAGGGAGAGCAGAGCCCAGTGAGCCCCCCCCCCCCCCCACCACCACCACCAAAAAAAAAAAAAAAAAAAAAAAAAAAAAGAGAGAAAAGGAAAAAAAAAAATGCAATATTTCGATTCATGATACAAGATTTTTTTATTAGCATGAATGCAGGAATGTTTTTTTTTAGAACATCATTTCTATATATTTTTTAAAAGCAAATATAACAAGCAAACAGTTTTTCATTTATATGAGCACACAAGTGTTTTTTCTAATTACCAGCATTTCAAAATTCCATAGAGCAAACTTCATAAATAAAAAGTTTTTCATTTGTATGAATTTGAAGATCAAATTTTCTACAAAATCCTTTGGGAGATACTTCACAAACAAATGGCTTCTCTTCAGCATGAATCCAAAGACGTTCATTCAAACTAGTCTTTTTGGAAATGCTTTTGAAGTCACAAGAGAAGGGTTTTTCCTTTGTATAAGTTCGGCAATGTCTTTTAAGATTGTCACTTATAAGAGTGTTTGGAGCAAAGTTCATAAATGAATTTTTTTTTTTTGTACTGCGTGCAGAGGTATCCTTCCACAACACCAATTCTCCTAAAGCCTTTGAAGTTTATTTCTCAAAAAAAAAAAAGGGCTTTTCCATTGTGAGAGGCTGCAGGTGAATATTTAAATTTCCCACCTGTGAAAATCTTTTATCAAATGCCTTGCAAACAAATGTTTTTCCTTTGAATGAATATGCAGATGCACATTTAGATTGTTTCCTTGGGTAAATCTTTTGTCACACAATTCACAAATGAAAGGCTTTTGTTTTACATTATAAAGATAACTAGCTTGGCCGCACATACTTGTAAGTCTTTCAGAATTTACTTCACTTACAAAAGGTTTTTTTCCACTTGTACAAGCAGGGAAGTGCCCATCCAGTTTTTTCATATCAGAAAGTTTGGACAAGCTTTAGAAGTAAATGTTTCATCTCTTATTTAAGAAATTTCTTTATAGACATCTGTTAATCAAAATGACTTCCTTAGATCTAAAATAAGAAATTTTATTTAAGTAATGACAGATTATACGAATTTGTAAAATTATATAATTATGTTAAAATCGAACTTCTACAAGATAAAAGCAACAGTTTCATAAACTGATTTATGTATCAGATAATCAAACTAGTTATACAGCATGACAACAAAATTAATTTGCACATGAAAAAATTTTTTTAATAATACAGTTAATAATTCATATTTTTATTGTACAGAACCCTCTACGAGTAATACTCGCACTTAACCGTTTATTTTTTCATGAGAATATCCAAAATTTACAATGTAGAAAACAGTATCAACTTGTAATAAAACTGTAAAAATATCAATGTTAAAAATACCAATAAATTTCAATTTTAAGCATACCGGTTTCGGTAGCATATAGCATACCATCCTCAGTGCTAAGGATAGTGGAAATTTGCTCACATATATAGGAGAGATAGGGATTCAAGTTAAAGGTTTATTGACCAATAGCAAAACAGAGGGTTGCAGGTAACAGCCAATAGGAAAATAGATGGGAAAAGGAACCAAAGTAGTGAATATTGCTTAAAAAAAGAAATAGAAAATGAGGTTTTTATGTAATATTTCCAACAATCTGATCATGGGGGAATAGCAAATTCACAATTAACAATACTTTCAAAATTTTTATAAATATGAAGTTAAGTTCATGTAGGTTTAGAGATTATTTTAACCGAATTGAAGTTAAAAGTATGATTCATCTCCCAGCAATGTTTTGCAATAGAGGATTTATTGTTTTCTTGTTTTTTAATATAGTGTTGATGTTCTTTAACACGAAATTTTAAGCAATGTTTGGTTTGTCCAATGTAGGAAAGATCACACTGGCAATTAATACTGTAGATACCCATGAGTTAGATAATTCAATAGGATCTTTGAGTTTAGTAAGGGTGAGATTACTGGTAGGGACAAAAATTATTTTGAAGTCATATTGTCAGTTAAAAAACAAGAAACCAATAAATCCTCTATTGCAAAACATTGTCGGGAGATGAATCATACTTTTGACTTCAATTCGGTTAAAATAATCTCTAAATGTACTTCTATACATGAACTTAACTTCCTTGAAGCATTTCATATTTATAAAAATTTTGAAAATATTGTTAATTGTGAATTCTCTATTCCCCCATTATCAGATTGTTAGAAATATTACATAAAAACCTCTTTTTTTTAAGCTCCATTTCCCATCTATTTTCCTATTGGCTGTTACCTGCAATCCTCTGTTTTCCTATTGTCAATAAACCTTTAACTTGAAACCCCATCTCTCTTATACATGTGAGCAAATTTCCGCCATCCTTAGCACTGAGGACAGTGCTAAGGATGTGCTAAGGACAGTGCTAAGGATATATGCTACCAAAAGCGGTATGCTTAAAATTTAAAATTATTTGTGCTTTTACAGGGTTTGTATGCATCGGGAGATTCAGGGGATTTTAAGCGTTTTAACACCAGAAATTTTGTAAAGTGCTGGATGCTATATATGAAGATAGAATTTTTTTTTTTCAATTGAATAAGCCAAATATTATTTTACAAAAATTCAGTTAAAAGGTGCTTGAAATTCCTTGAAGCGTACAAACCTTGTTTTAACATCGATATTTTTACATTATATAGCACCAACCTCCATCTTAATAATTACAGTATCAACTTTTATTTACTTTCATCTGATAATTACGTCATGCATTTTTTTTTTTTTTTTTTTTGGTCCCTCTTTTGCACTATCTCACAGTCGAGTGCAGGGCATCATTTCAAGACTATCTGGAAGGGGTAAAATTTTCTTTTGGTTTTGTAGCGCACTGCTGAAAAGCAACTGGTACAGTTTTATATACTTTTTAAAGTAGCCAAATTACTCATTAAATGATAAATGTACCTCATTTTTAAAATGGTTCAATAGATTAGCTTTGGCAAATATGATTAATAATTATTCATGTCTGTGTTTATTTAACGTTAATATTTCTATTTTAATCAAATCTGATAAGTTATGGGGGGGGGGGGGGGTGCAGTATGACATGTAGTCACTGATGATACTCTCTAAAATATCACATTCCTTTGAGGAGAAGCAACTACAGTAGAGTCCCACTTAACCGAATTTGCACTTTAACAGAATTATTTTCTATCTGATGGACTTGTAGTGTTAGGTAAAGGTGAAAGAGCAGTCGTAAAAAGTTAGAACTCTGATTTTCTGCTCAGAATGGGGAAAAAAAAATGGCCATAATTTTTTTTTGAGTGAGCATTAAAGAGCAGTCGTGAAAAGTTAGAACTAGAAAATCAGAGTTCTAATTTTTTAAGACTGCTCTTTCATAATTTTTTAAGACTGCTCTTTCATCTTCACCTAACACTTCGTTTATAATGCCTGTTTCATGATAATGGAAGCCATCAGTCCATCAGAAGAAAATGATCCATTCTAAAGGTACGAGTTCGATTGAAAAAACTATTTAATACTTTGAGCAGAAAGAAGAAGCTACGCCTGCAACTTTCATGACACTAATAGAATCACATAGCTGAACAATTTGCATGATTTTGTTACCTCTAAAATTTAATACAAATTTTTGCCGTATTTAATCATTGAAAATTGTGAGATTTCAGTGATTGAATTAAGCAAAATTTACTGGTAAGTTTTAGTGGTAAGAAAATTTTTTAGAAATTGTTAACTAGGCAGTAGCGCAATACTGCAGCAAAATTGACATTCAACAAACAAAAAACTATCAATGGCTTTTTCAAATAAACAAAGTAACGGAAATGTACATCAAAGAAATGTTACTAGTACCATAAAAATTAAAGAATTAAGTGAAAATTTATATTTAATCTCTTTAGTTTGTGACGATTTGTGTAAATCCAGTTTATCTGAGTTTTTTGCTTATCCGGGGTGAGCTTGGTCCATATTGATTCGGACTAATGTACTACCCCCTAGTCTCCCACCAAACGGTACCCATGTTCAAGTCATACACTTCCTCACCCTGTTGTGATGTCACATTTTTTGCAATTACTATTATTTTAGAATGAATAATAATAATTTAAAAAAAAACATATATACAATCTAATACTACCTATTGATAAAAATACTATAAAAATGTTAAGATTGTGTGTCATTTTGCTTTTAAGTTATTGCTATTAAAAGAAAAAAAAAATAAAATGTACAGTTCTGGAAAAAAAGGAATCATCTGCACTAACTCTGCTGCAAATCATCATATAAAAACATGGTTGATACCAATCGATTAGTAATAACCAGGGTTGTCAAGTTTTTGACATGCAACAGTTTAAACCGATTTTAACCATGTCAAATCCATCGTATCAAAAACCTTTATATCAAAAATGCCAAAAAGTGTTAAAAACCTAGATTTAATAAAATAATATCAAAAGAATTATTTAGCAGAGTTAGACTTTAGCCAATAAATTCTAAATAAAACTGCATAAATACATTAAATCTGTTGGTATAAACTGCACAAATATATTCTTGAAACCTATTTACATAGGATATGGTAAACTGCAAATAGATTGTTGCATGTTTTTTTGTAATTATTTGAATAATGCATGCTTTTAAGGTGAGCAATTAATAAATCCTTAATTATTTGTAATCAATAAAATTATGTAGGTTTAAAATTGTTTACAAAAATTGTTTAGATTTTTTCAGGGCTAGATGCAGAAACTAATCTATCACAATTAGCATCTAATAAGCATATTTACTTTCCTAAAGATAGAGCAAATTCAACGATATTTTCCTTCCAATACAAAACAGTATTGCTATTGCTACAAAACCAGTTTTCTTTCTTTTCCCCTACTATGTTCTTATGGATGGGGTTGCTTAACATCTTCGGTCCCTGGGCCCCAAATGAGGACTTTTTTAAAAAATCATAAAAAATAAAAAATGCATTTATCTGTTCTAAAAACCAAAGACTCCATTTGGGAAAGATTGATTTTGTAGAATTCTCGACAGATGGTAGTACCATATTGTGACTGAAAAGATGAAAACACATTCAAAATGTCAGAAAAGCGGGAAAGTTCGTCTCGACCTACTACAGGTGGCAATTTTTCCTTCTATTTTTCCCTCAAATAAAAAAATATTATTTTAATTCATTCTTTCATTTTTTGGTTTAAGGATAACCATTTAATATGATGCATGTCAATTTTAATGTAGCATTAAATATTATGTCTGAAAATTTTAACTTTGAAAATGAAGTACACATTTGGGGACCTTGGAATTCAAACCAGCATTCAACACCTTAAAATTTTCTTGTCAGCGCGCTACTTGATTCAAGAAAAAATTGAAGCTCTTCTTGCCGAAAGTGATGGAGATCTTTCGGATCTTGACAATCCAGAATTTGATGACAAAAAACGTTCTGAGAGTGATCCAAATGAGGAATTGGCAGAAAGTTATGATCAATCGACACATCAAAAGGACGGAAGCAAAAACGATCTGAGTGGGAAAATATGGACTAAGTACTTTAGGGGATTCTTTTTTAATTATGTACTTTTAACGATTAGGGATACAATAGTTGTGTAGAAGTGTTACAATATTTATAAATGTTTACAAATTGCATATGCAGTGTAAAAATTTAAAATAAGTTTTATCTTGTAGTGCAATGCATAGATTGTAAAATAGAGAAAAAGGATAGTAAAAAAGAAAAAAAAAACTTTAAATTTATTAGTTATAATTTATTCTTTTCCATTTTATTAATTATTCAATTCAATATTTCTACATTTATATGTAATATTAATTCTAAGTAAACTATAAAATGCTATTTTAAAATTTTTCATTTTTTTTTCTGTGTAGGTTTCTTTAAATTGGAACTTCAAACTGGAAGACCTAGCAGAAACACCTGATGGCGATTCTTATGATGGACAGCCTCATTCACCAATCAATGGAATATTTTTGTGAACAGTTTCCCGAGGAATTTGGAACTTGCTAATGCACATCCCTCAAATAAGATTGTATTGGTCTAAATATTGTGATGTTCCGATGACAACACAACATATGGAAAGAAATAGATTTTTTGAGCTTAGGAAGACATTGCATTTTGTTGATAAGTCAATTCAAACGGAGGAACAGAACAAGGACAAACTTTTTTTTAGTCAGGCTATTGCTAGATTATTTTAGAAAGCGCTGTCTACATTTACCTCGAACCGAATGTTTGTCCGTTGATGAACAGATGATTCTGTTTTGTGGAAGATGCCCAGGAAGACAATATGTTCCCTTGAAACCGAATCCTGTTGGGTTTAAAAATTTTGTGCTTGCTGCATAAGATGGGCTTGTATTAGATATACACAAGAAATAATACTGTTCCGGAAACGGATGCAAATTTTTATGGTTTAGGAGACTCCGTAGGGAAGCACTTGGTTGATACAGCCCCTATTGTATCCAAGCCAACCCTACTATTTACTGACAGATACTTTACTGGTCTGAAAATACTGGACTATCTGATAGATAGAAATATTTTTTGACAGGCACATTTATGACCAACAGAACAGAAGGAGTGGCTGTTACTTTATCAAAAGATACGGAAATGATAAAAGGGACATCAGCTTCCAAAACAAGAAAAGTTATTAAAGCTTGTTTGGTCAAATGGAAGGATAACAAATCTGTCATGCTTTTATCAAGTGCATTTAGAACAAACCCCAAAATCTTCTCGTAAAAGGTGATCAAAAGAAGATAAATACAAGATATCTGTTCAACAACCACCTATAGTTAAGCCCTATATTGGGAGAGTTAATTTGATGGATTGACTAATTTCTTAATATAGAATTTCAACGAGGACAAAGAAGTGGTCGATAAGAATATGTACCCACTTCTTGGATATGGCAACCTGAAATTCCTTGATTTTATACACCAGATATTGCTGAAAAAATTATATCTGTCAAAAAGATATCTTGCCTTTGCTTGATTTTAAATTGTCCATAGCAGAGAGGTCAATTCGAGATGACAACTCCTGCCGAGAATATAGGGTGAGAGCCCTCTTATATGTCAAAAGGTTATTCCCATTCCTGTGAATGACATGAAGTTTGATAAAGTCGGACATCTTCCTGAGTGCACAAAAATTTAAAACCACATGAAGTATTGCAATACGGGTTGTAAGGGTAAATCTTGTGTCAGATGCATGAAGTGCAATTTGTTCTTGTGTCTCCAAAATCAAAATTGTTTTTATGATTTCATACTAAATAAATTCGAATTATATTTTTCATGCGTAAATAAATATAATATTCCATCTTTGAGTAGTGTAATGTTAAGTTTTAACAATATTTCTATATTAAAATCTAAATCTGCATTTTAATTTTAATGTTTTAGTCCAAGGTACCCGATTGGGTACTTTATCATTTTTTGACATTCAGTACCAAGGTCCCTGATTGGGTACCACATAATTAAAATTCATATGCATATTATTTTTTAATACCTGTATTAAAATAAGAAAACCCCTAAATTGTTTAAAAAAGTTTGTTTTAAAACCTGGGAACGGAAGAGGTTAAGGAACTACTTCACTAATGCGAAAACACCCACACCAAAATGCTAATATTAACCCTATAACAGATTTTTTTTTTAAATATTGTGTTTGAAATTTCATACTTTTTTTTTTTTTTTAAGTAAAATGAAAACACCTGCTCAATATTGTTATTATTATTTTTTTAATATTTAGTTTGCATTTCAATATATTTTTTTTTCTTGGATAGCTAATAATGATCTCTACAAAGGCTTTTTTTTTTTAACTTTTTCGATTTCGCTTGTAGTTTTTTTAATTATTATTATTAGGATACTTTCCCTTTTGGAAAAGGTTTCAAACTAAATTAAGTAACTATTTTTTTCCCTACTGGTATGGAGATTTATTCATTTGTCCCTAATTTTAGGAGATATTCCGTAAATAAGATAATTTCATCAGTAAGAGGTGATTGTCAGCGACTAACAAAAAATAATTTGGGGATAAAAGGTTTAAAATATCATATTTTAATCATTTAATTATTTTCTCTGTAATAAAATAAATGTTATTTTTATCTTTCTGTATTTGTACTAAATGAAAAAAATAAATAATTAATGCTGCAGAGAAAATATTTTTTAAAAGCTATATAAGATTGTGTGGGTTATTCATAGTTTCTTATTTTACATACTGGTTTCCTGTGTTGATTTCTAAATCAACTTTAGAACTTTGCCAATTTGTTCATATATTTGTGATTTCAAATTTATTATATTATATATATATTGCTAATACACTTTTTATATGGAGGTGATTCGATACTTTATATATATATATATGGTGACGTTAAATTTTTATTTCAATTCATATTGAATTTATTAAGCTTAATTAATATTTAATCAAGTTAACAATTAACTTGTTTTTAATTTTTAGTCTTCTCGGGACAATATCATATTAATTTCTAATTGTATACCATCTTTATGGTGAATAATATGCATAATAAGTTTATTTGATATAACTAATAATATTACAGATTGTATTAAAATTGGGATATTAGTATTTTATTAATGTTTAATCTTGAATTTAGTATTAAATGATTAATTTTTTTGTGAATGTTAATCCCATATTCATATTCTTTAGTTTTTTATGGTTAATATGAATATAAACCACACAATTTATTTGTTATCATTAGGCAATTGGGAAATGAAGATTCTGACATAATTATATCAACATCCATTTATTTATTTATTTATTTTTCTTCCTGTCATTTTATTAATTATTTTTTTTATATTTATATTTCTTATAGTTTATTTTTATTATATATAATTTTTTGATATAAATTATTTAGTTTTATAGCATATTGCTATATTATATTATTACTGTTTTGAAATTATTTAAATTTTCCGTATAGATTAATTGGGTATGGTAGTAGAATATATTATAATCATTCTATTAACATTTGTATTTATTTAATATTTATATGAATAATGAACTATAATATGATAATTTTATATTAGGAATTGTTGGGATATAGCAGTTGGTATATTATGAATGAATTAACTTATAATAGCATAATCTTTATGACATTTTGTTCATATTAGTTTCAAGTTAATATCATAGACGGCAGCACTAAAATTTAAATTGGATTCTGTCTGATGCTTCGAATAGAGTAATAATATCAATTTTTAACACAAGGTGGAACTTAATTTTGGCTATTTGCAATTTCGTAAACTTATAGTTTTGGAATTTTTTACTTTAGTTAAGAAATTTAAAAAAACTTAAAAGTGTTAAGAGGTACCGTGTTTACTCACGTAATAGTCACACTTTTTTTTGCCAATTTTCCATTGTGAAAGTCTAGGTGCGACTATTATGCGGGGAAATCTACTACGCAATATTGTGCACTCTAATGCTAAAACATTACTGGTTTAAAAAACACATAATAAAATACCAAATGTTTCCAAATTATGTGCTGTTTATTAAATACCATTTTTCTTTTTATGACAAATTTTTTATAAACATAAAATTTACAAATAATCTTTGTGAAAATTTTGACAAAAAATTCTCATAATAAATCACTTTCACTATAGTAATGTGAATCGGTCACTGAAGAATTTCCGTCATTCCATGAAACGCCATCTTTGATTCCGTCCAAAGCGTTGGAGATACCCGTCTTCCTAAAACTTTTTGAAATTATATCGCTTGTTATTAAAGTCCAGGTGAGTCCTTCTAATGGCGTGCTTCTAAAAATATTTTTTAAAATAAAAATGTTGAAAATAGTCCAAGCTCCAATAATTATTTCACCGTTAATTTAAAAAAAATTAGAATATCAGTTTAATCATTTTTGCATCCTGATCCAGTCCGGTTTAAAAAACATGACTGCGACTTTTATGCCAAGAAAACATTTTGAAGATTTTTTCTGGTTCAAAACGGGAGTGCAACTATTACGCGAGTAAACACGGTAATTTACTCATTATGTAATTATTTTCTATTTATATTATTTTAATTGCATTTATCATGGTATTTCAAAATAGATTAACTGTATTCATTAGGTTTTAAAATCTGTGTTAACTTAACTGTAAAAATAACCTTAAAATTATCGTGCTTTTGGATACCATGTGCTGATGTGTATTTGGATAGAATAACTGCGATTTTATTAGGTATTTTGTGTAATACTATTTTTACTTGCTATAAATTAATTATTTAAAAGGTTGTATTGCTTTTTTCATTTCATAGCATTTAATTTTATTCTGTTTTCATTTTGAAACTATTCTACTGCTTATATTGGTCGTTAGAGTACAGGAGAAAAAAAAAATTCAGCTTTTAGCTTTTTTTCTCACAGAAAATGACTGATTTTGCTTATATAATTGAATTCTGTACTCTTGATAACGTAATTCAATATATAAGCTTTTCAATTATTTTTATCGAAATCCATATTCTTCTCTTTTTCTTCATTATTAATTCTTGTCATATAGTAAAAGGGACTTTATTTTATACATAGCAGCTTGTTTCTTATGTTTTTGGTATCCATTCAGTGTGTTGAGGACACTGTATTGTTTTAAATTCATGCATACTATCACAATTATTGATGGTGGTCAGTAATGTTTAATTAATGGTTATATATATATATATATATAGTATTCAACCAAGTATGCAAAAAAAGCCACAACAGAAATTAACACAGCTTGGAAATTTAGTCATAAACATAGAAAAAAATTATAATTTCGTATTTAATTAGAATTTAATGTATACCAAACTACATTGAACTATCATTAAACAATAGCAATGCTATATTAACTGACGGGTAAAACCCAACCCTGGTAAATAACTTATACTAATTAATGATTTATTTAAATTTTACATAGGGGTTATCTACCTACAGAAATTGTAGCAAACTTGAAAATTTTCAAAAGTAACATTTAACTTTGACATCATATTTGGATTCTCTGGTCAATTTTACCTTAAGATAATGTCAAGTCACTCACTCAAATAGTTTAGGAATTATGCAAGTTTAAAGTCTGGAACTCAAGTGGCGGTTGGTGAGCCAAATAAGTGAGGAGACTGAGATTGAAAGAAAAATAGGGACAGCTCCTACCCACTTGCAGTTATAAATTAAGGCTGTACTAAAATCAATACTGGATAATTCTGACTCATTTATGAAGTTATTTATATTCATAAATGCACAAATTTCAAAGCAGGATTTATTGATATACCAAAAAACCGAATTCCCTTTTCTTAAGGAGGTAAAAAATCTTTAAAATATTTTCTAATGTTGTCCTAGTATTTTAGGTCAATTTTCAGGATGCAACAGTTAAAGAAAGAATGACACTTGGCTGTAATTGATTGCAATTCAAGATGCATCGATTTTCAGGAAAATCGAAAAATATTTAATTTTTACTCATTTAAATAGTAAATCTGCAAATTCTATACATTGTAGAAAATGTTTCAGAAATTTCAAAGAATTAAACAGTTTACGTCTGACATACAAATTTAAATTTTTAAAAATATGCCATTGAATCAGACATTAAAAGGCTAAAAAAAAACAATAGTATAAAACAACTACAATAATACAGCAAACATTTCAGGCAACAATTGAGACCCCCAGCAGTGCAATGTCATATGATAACCAGACCATTTCCAAATATGTTCACAGTTGAAAGTTTTTCTATTAAATTCATAAAACATTATGGAGCTTACATTAAAATAAGGCTGTATATTCGGCTAGAATTGCACCAGACTCATTAATTGACAAATTCTGTAAATGTGTGAACCAGCCTTAAACTCCACTCCTAATATTATTACCACTGAATCTAATTACTATGATACTAATGAAATATGGAGTATATGGAAATATTGGTCAGTATCCAAGGAATGTTAGTACCAGTTTCCATTGAAGATTTCCAGATTTATAGACATGTTTATGTTCAACAAGACAAATGATGAAAGTACGACCAGTTTTACCAATATAAATAGAGTTGCAATCCTTACAGGGGGGTACTGTAGATTATACCATCTTTATGTAAAGAGGGCGATTCTAGATTTGGATTTACATAGCATATATTTTAAAACATTTTTAGATTTGAACGCTGTACTAATATTATTAGATTTGAAAAGACTTGAGAAAGGTTTTTAAAATAAGAAAAAGATACCAGACTAATGCGGCTTTTTCAGGTTATAGAGGATGACACATGATGCTAAGTAAGATTGGCATTTTTGCCGGAAAAAATGGAAAAAAACAGCAAAAATGGCAAATTCTTATTTGTCTTTAATGTATAATAAAATCCATAAGCTAATAAGGATAATAATGGTATACACAATTAAATTTAATAATGTATCATTTAATCTTTTTATTTAATTTGCTAATTAATAAATATAATTAAATATTTTTACATCTTTCTATATATATAAGAAAAGTAACACTTTGGAAATGGACCAATGAAAATCTGCGTAGATACTGCGAAACGCATCTGATTGGTCGGAGCTTTCTGATGCTATAAGTGGGGTTACCTTGGGGGGGGGGGGCAAACTGTCGCCAACTTGGCAATATATTGCCAAATTTGGTGGCCACAATTAGTCGCCAAAAGTGATGCCAACTTGATGCTATTTCCAGTATTTCGCCAAATTTCCATAGACTTCCATTGAAATACAATAGGGTTTACTTGCTTGCAGAAAATCAACAAGTTGAGATATTTCAATCCAACAAAAACTAATTATTAACTTATGACTAGAGCTTAATTGAACTATTTACATTATTTTTAAGCACAAACAATAATCTGGGGTTAGCTAGAAAATAGTGATTGCTTCGCGATACCAAATGGAATCGTGAAACGATTACGCGGAGGGGATAGCTTGCAGGGGGCGGATCCCCTCTAGTATTTTAAATCTTTATAAAATAGGTGGGATTCAGTCTAATACTTAGGAATTTAAGAATCAAATTAAAAATCGGATATCTAATTTTTTTTTCTTTTGTGAGATTTCAAAAGATTTCTGTTCATTAGTCGCACACCTTCAAATATGTCAAGCAAGTAGTGCTGCTATCGAAAGAATTGTTTTCAAATTTTTCATTTGAGCAAACTAAAATTCAAAATAAACTGTCAACAAACACTCTTTCTAAACTAGTTTATTGTTATGCTATGCTAAAACAGCAAAAATTAGGTTGTGATGGAGATATCACTGAATTACTTGAAATTTAACAGTGTTCTGCTTTAAATATAATTTATATTAAAAAATTGAATTTAGAATATAATTGTTTATATGAATTTCTAACACATATAAACATAAATGCTTCACTCATTTAAAGCCTCTACAGTTCTATTATGTTCATTAATAATTGCATAAACATAAATAAATAATCAAGTTTCCTATCTACTTATAATAAAATCTGAGTGCAGGGGACCGTCGGAACCATGCCGGTGCGAACCACTCTGGTCTGCGAAACGACCGTAGCTAAACGCCATGTTAGGCTTAATGAAAAACATATCTTAGCATATGACGGCTAAATGATAGTTTTTTCTATTTGAAATCCTGTCTGTTCAGCATATTTTCACATAAAACATGAGTATGATATCTATTTATAATGTATTAAGTTCTAAATTAATATTAAGCTATTATAAACATAGAAATCAGACGTAAACAAACGATACTGCTGCCATTCAGATTCAAATTTCAGCAAATCTACAAACAAATGACTCTTTGAACGCTTCATAAAAAAAAAAAAAAAAAAATACAGGTTAAAGCTGATGAAGGTCTTAAAATATTTGTAATAGTATATTAAAACCTTTAAATATTTTAACTTTGTTTAAAACCTTCAAAAACTGTTAAGTTCTAAACAATTAAGTTCTAAATTTAAGGGCCAAATCATCATCAACAACAACAACAAGTTCTAATTTAAAAATAACGGATAACTATCGCCATCTAGGGAGAAAAGATAGAACTTTCGTTCTAAAAAGGTGCGTTCAAGCACATTGCATTACATGTATTTTTAATTTATTCAGAATGATTATTCTTTTGCACAATTTCATATTTACTGTGACATTTGTTTTCTATTTATTCAGAACGATTATTCTTTTGCACAATTTCATATTTACTGTGACATTTGTTTTCTGTCTTATATGACAAAGTAAAAATTATTCGAATTTGAATATCTAAAACTTTCAAATCCATTTAAAGTAAAGAATTATTTAAATGGCACTTCAGCATTATTTAAAGGGAAATTGACCCTTTATGTACTGAATTATTAATTCATAAAAATTTCATCTTCTAAAGCATTTTTCGTGAATTTTTGAACCAAAATTAGAGGATTTACATAATCATTAAATAAATTTTAGAAGGATTGAAGGATTTAGAAGGATTCATTAAATTTGAATTTATAATGATTTTGTGTAATATTTATAACCCCACTTAAATCTTTTATTTTATATATTTTTCTTTGTATTTTGTAGGAATTAGGAAATCGAAATTAGGAAGTAGGAAATCTACAAATATAATGTTCTTACAATAGAAATATTGAAATACTTCTGATTTGAAAAATCCCCCCCCCCACTCCAACGCCAAGAAAGCTCAAAAGATGCAAAGGCCAAAGAAATCATCTTTTAAAAAATATTTTTGTTTTGTGTAACCCATAAAGCTTTTGGAACATCATAAAGTAATGCATCTATTACTCATTCTAAATTGTATTTCTACTAATCAATGCATTAAATTAATTGTATAACAAGTTATTTTAATTGTACTTATAAGTACTGTCAGTAGATAAAGGGTTAAAGAGACAATTTTTTCTGTACCGAAGGCTGCGAGCAGTGCCTCTGTAGGCTGTGTTAATTTCCAATAAATTGGGAGCTTATGTTTCGTGCTAATTCTTTTGCCGTCAACTTTCTATTGTAATCGTACTTTTTTTTACAATGCATTGCATCAGATTTGAAGACATTGCAAATAAAATGAATATTTCTTATCGGTGCAGCATATTTCAATTATCTTGCAGATAAAATTATGAATTTTAACATAGTTTGTAGCGAAAAAATAAAGTCCCACTAAACAACAAATTTTTAATGTAGAGGGAACCTAAACAAGCATTTTCGTCATAGAATGTGTAGCTGGAAATGGAGCGTTTAAGCACTTGTGATTAAATTGTAGTTTACATAATTTCTTTGTTCTAATCATAAAAAATCAAAGGATAATACTTTTAGATTAACAAAATGCATGAGGCATCTTTTTTTTTTTTTTTTTTTTTTTTTTTCAGTCAGAAAAATATTTTTTTAACTATTGTTTTGCAGATATATCATTTACTTTCCGTCATTTTTCGTCATAAAATGTGTAGCTGGAAATGCCGCGTTTAAGCGCTGGTGACTAAATTGTAGTTTACATATTTCTTTTCTCTAATCATAAAAAATCAAAGAATAATACTTTTTGATTAACAAAATGCATCAGGCATCTTTTTTTTTTTTTCTTTAAGTCAGAAAAATATTTTTTTAACTATTGTTTTGAAGATTTATCATTCACTTTCCGTCATTTGTGATGGGGATAATATACTAGTTTATTTATATAAAATTACTATTTTTTTCATTTATAATTTTACTGTAAAAGTTAGTAGATATTCTTTCATAAAATGGATAATTATACATATTTAACTTAAAGAGTTCAAAAATAAATTTAGAATATTGATTTTTTAACTAAGTATTAAGTCTCTTTTTTCTTTCATGAGGTATTTTTTTTCTCTTTTTCTGGTAAAAAAAATTAAATGGACAGCCTATTTTTGCCACCACTTTGGCAAAAACCTAGTTTTGCCAGGATGGTTTTAAACAGGTTTTTTCCACCTATGGCAAAAACCTACCAACCCTAATGCTAAGAGAAAATTCTTTTCAGCCACCATAAAGGATAAACATGTTTTAAGTCAGTAATTATCCTGTCTTTTCCTAACTGAAAAGCTAAATCAGCAGCCTTTAGCTTTATGCGCTAATTGTTTTCACAACTGCGAGTTTTTGAGAAACTAGATTTAAGATTTAAAATTTAGATATTGTTCAGAAAATACAGTTTTACGATAAATGTTAACATTTCTAGACAGTCAGTTTTTTCTATTCTTTCAACTAAAATATTGAAGAAGAGAAATTTACTATCAGTTTAAACTTCAATAGTCAACTGGATTGCCGGGGAATTATAGTTGCCACTTTCCAAAATTTCACTCAAATCCTGTTACTGCCAAGCAATACTCGGCTAACTGAATATTCATTAGGTTGAACATTTTTATATTTGACCAAACAAAATATTTGGCAGTGTGGCCAAATACCGAATACATATCATATTTAGTGCATCCTTAATACATATATCAGAATATTGTGATATAAAGATGACGATATATCATGGTATCCAATGCCAAGCATTGCCTAATCCTAATACACACAGAGACAAACTTTCTTTTATTAATGCAGATATTTTTCCGATAAAATCATAACAGGTGGCTAAGTACTAACAAAATCTCATTTTGCTACTAACAATTTCATGAATTCTATTCTTTATTTGAATGAAAACAAAAAAATGTTTCTTTATTAATAATCTAAATAGATAAATGGCATTCAGTGAATTTTTCAAAATTTCATTGATTACATTAAGAAAAATAAAACAAAACTTGAAGAAACTAACAGTTAGGTCAATTACTCATCCACCGTAAAATACCATTAATCCCCCCCTCCCCCCAGACGTGACGAAAAAACAAAATAATCAGAGGGGGCGCTTTGATCGGGACGGGTGGATTAATGGGATATTACATATAAGGAAAAACATATTTCTCTTCTAAATGATAAGAGGTACCTATTAAATTTTTCACAAAAGATACAAATATCTCGTAATTTATAACTCATTTATTTTCAGAGCTATTGCAATATTTTAAAGTAAAATAATTAAACTTATAGTGGTCTAAGTCGATGAGAATAAATCAATTTTTTTGCCATGAAAATATATTTAACAGGAATTACAGTGGGGAGGGAAAAAAAAAAAGATCAATATACATTATTTATAAAAAAGTCATAAAATTGTTGTACATCAAAGTTGCCAAGTTCCAAAAGACAAAAATCAGGAGATTATTAAAAAGAAATCAGTAGACCTTTTTGCAATGAAAATTTTGCTGTTGTTAAATGCAAGCATAAAATAACAATATAATCCATTTAATTTTAAATGATATTACAGCCGTATATACTTAATAAATTTAAAAATGCTTTTAATTAAGGGCTTTGAAATGCTTTTCATGCATATGATATAAAATGTTTTAAAAAAAAATTTAAATTCATTATAAATACCAGGAATAGATTTCACCTTTTCATAAAAATATACAATTGTGAAAGATAATTTTGAATGAAAATAATAAAATACGAATAAGGTATGGAAACAATCTTTGTTGATTTATTACTTGCACCCGGCTAACATAAAAGTATCACAAAAGCCATGTATTCACCTTTCTTTGGGTAGTTGTTCATGGGATTGCTGGTTAATCTTCCGTAATCAGATGCCTCGCCAATCGGTGTATTAGTTACAATGTTGAAAGCATCGTTTATGTATGAAGCGAAAACTTCATGATGAATTCTATTACAGAAAATCGTATCCTCATCATCTACTAAATATTTAAAATGAAAATTTGCATTTCATTCAGATTGTTTATAATATTTTGATAGGATATGCTACTATTAGTTAGGTAATGTTTTTGGAACGGTTTTTGTGTTACACTCAGTGTTGTTCTATGTTGCTTAGTTATAGAGATAAAGGTAAAAGTTAAAAAATTAAATCTGATTATTAAAGGTTATAAAATTCTATTGAACAGATTTTGATCCAAGTGGCACTGTTACATAACTTTTCAGGAATGTTTTTTGTATATAACATTTCATTATATGTTGCTTAGTTATAGAGTTATTGGAAAAGCTATAGAGAAAGGTGAATGCAATTATGAAAGATACATCTACTGTAATTATATAAAACGCAAATTTGTCTTTCCTTCCACCCATTTATAATTTGAGTTTTGCTGGATGCATTTTGATGGGACTTACACAGTTAGTTAGATAATTTTTTGTGGATGGTTGGTACTTTTTGCATGATTGGTACTTCCTATAGATCAAAATTGGGAAATTTCATTAGCAGCCACTGGCCGGTAGGACTAATTTTTTAAGTGGCCACTTTCATTAAACTAGCGGCCACTTTTTTATTTCAAAATGCTAAACAGTAAAATTTCTATGAGTATTAATCTAAAACTGAGTAGCCCAAATAAATATGTTAATATAAATATATTGGAACCAAAAAAATAGAATCCTTGATGAAATGCAAGAATATTTTATTATCTCCTTGTAAAAAAGTGGACGGAAGGTGGCCGATGATAGACAATTTTTCACTAGCCACTTTTTTTCATTTACTGGCTTTGTGGCCGGTGGCTAGTGCTAATTTTGACCTTTAGTACTTCCTGCATGTATGGTATTTCTCTGTTATGAAGTTTTCTTCTGGTTTATTGTTTTTTCTGAAGCACAAACTTGACAAAAAAAAATCAGATTGCAGAAAATTACACTACAAGAGAAAGATCCAAAACTAGGTGAACCCGATCATGAAAGATTACCTTTTATTTAAAATTCTATTGAACATTTTTATTGGAGTTGTACTGCACAGTTAGGTAATATTTCAGGGATTGTTTCAATATTTAACATATCATTTTACATTTTTAGTTATGGAGCTATGAGGAAAGTTCTCAGTGGTGTAGTTGTTAAAAAACGTAGGATAAAATCTACAGGAAGAGGGTATACACTGGAGAGTATATTTGTTATAACTAAGGAAGGTGTGCAGAGTTCCTAAAAAAAATCCAAAAAGTCTATGGCGTACAGCCTATGCCGTATTTCTGAAAGTTCTACAATCACGTTAACGCGATTGTGAAAGATATATTTAACTATCTACTCCACATAAAAAATACAAAGAGCAATTTCAGTCCTACCATTTATAACTTGAGTTCTTTTGAACAGATTTTGAGAAGACTTGCATTGTTAGTTAGATAAATTTTAAAGAAAGAGTTTCGTAATATAACACATATCATTCTATGCTGCTTAGTTATAGAAATATGTGCGAAAGTTCTTTAATCAGCGAACCCTGTTCTGAAAGATTAGCCTTTTTAAAAGGTTCTACTTAGTACAGGTAGACAACAGGTGAGAAACAGGTAGACAACATTCTTTCTCTTTTATTTACTGGTAAACACAAGTATCATTTGAAAAATACTTTGCATACATATGACAGAAGAATAGGAATGTGAAATGTTGGAGTATTTCATATTTCGGAATAAAATAATTTTATAATCATTTAAAAATTTTAATAATAACTGTATTCTCTTAAAAATAGATAAGAGTAAAAAAAGATAACATACTATTTTCATGTAAACACCAAGTTACAAATAAAAAAAGAACATTTTGGTTGGATCAAAAATGATAATATCAAAAGACAACCCCCCCCCCTAGTGATATCATGTGGTGACAGAACCCCCCCCCCCCTCCTCCCTAAAATGATAACATTATATATGCACAGCCCTAAGGATAGGCAAGATAATGACAGCAATAAAAGATACATAAATGAATGCCAACTAAAATGCTAATTAATATTTTAAACTCGAAATCTTACTTAAAGTTTGTTTCTTTGATACTTCTGCTCTTAGACTACTTATTTTGGCCGGTGTTAGACCGGTTTGCTGGTGAAAAATAAACTGTGTTATGATATAATTTAATAGAGTGTTACCAAGGCAAACCATTCTCTGATACTCTCTGATATATGTGTTTTTGAGCAACAGTTTTGCTAAAATGTTATTGTTTGTGAAGTTGTATGGTGTTAGTATATTTTCTATCAAATGGAGTTCCTCTTCAGTGACAGGGGGTTTTGCTGCCAATCGTGAGACATGGAGCATAGTTAGGCCACTGAAAGAAATCTGCGTTTGTGGGTGTTTGTGTGTGTTGAATAGGCAATGGATCCAATCCGATCCATTGCATGTAGAGGAGAGCACCTCTTTGACCCCATGCTAAAAGATATGTGCCAATTAATGCCTGGACCGTGTCAGTTATGCATTTATCGCACAAGGCTACCACACTGATGGAAACAGGACTGTGTGATGCGTAGCACGGTGGAATCCAGTCGGATTCCACAAATGGTTTCGCTATGAGGTAGGCTGACAATCCTTTCATCTGTGCAAAATTAAAGAGTGTGAGATTTTTCATCAAATCCACCTTTGATTTGTGAAACTTGTGCTTTTGGAAATTCTACTAGTAGGTTAAAGGTAATGAAATATTCTAGAAAGGAATCACCGATCATTTCAAGACGCTCATGGTTAATTTGATCCTTAGCTTTTTCAAAGGTGAGCGCTTGAAGCACAAGACCGGGGTCTGGTCCAGGATTGAATTTTAAATTGACTTCCCGGCAAAAGCTAAGGATTTCACTTTCATTTGTCGTGACATCCTTGCAGGGAAGATGAGGTACATGTGTGGGATTGAGAGTATCGTTCTTGGAAAGATCTAACACCGGCCAAGAGAGCATGCAACTAGAGCTTTGATCAGAGGAAGATGCTGGGAGAGATGGCCCATGAATTTCCCAATCAATTGTATCTAAAATAATAATAAAAAATTATCAGTATTATTTATAACAAACACATTAAAACACAATATTTACTACCATTTTCAACACAGGGAAAAAGAACCAAAATACATATTAAAGCAAATGATAATTTTCATCGATAAATAAACTATAATGATTAAAACATTGTTGTTATTAGTATTATTTAAAAATGCAGATATATGGGTTTCCTGAATGAAAGTGGCAGTAAAGTTGGTTTGAGAAATGGTTTATTGAACAGTGGTTAACGATTTGTAGATAGTAACATCGATAATTTTCCATTACTGTTTTGCAATATATTTAATAAGGGATATCCATTTTCCCCCTAATTGTACATAAGGGACAGCAGTAGTGACTGAAATTCAGATTTTGCACAGGACACTTTTAATAAGCCACATATTATGTGGCTAATATAAATATAAGCCAATATAAAACTAATATAAAACACTCTTCTATGAATAGCCTTATAAGATTTTCAAATATAAGTATACTTAAAAATAAAGTGAATCTATATTTCAAATTAATATAATTGTTTCAGTCGAAAGAAAAAAACCATGGTGAGACAAAAATTAATGTTTTATTTTTCGTTTAAATTTCTGAATTACACATGATATCGAATGAATTTTTTTTTTTTTTTTGAAAATGATAATATACTTGTACTGTTTTATTAAGGTAGATTTTTGTTAATTTAAATTTTAAAAGTTACTCTTTAAGCAACTTCAGTAGAAAAATAAATTAAAATATATGCCTGAGAATCATCGCATAAAGTGGGTATTTTTAAGAATATTCAGTCACAGCACGGATATTTTCGAATTTCGAGTGTTTCTGCAGCTACTTTGTCTGCCGTAGCCCTTGATAGTTGCGACGAGCGACAGAACAAGTTAGAGGAATATTCATTCATAATGTTGTTTATGTGCATAAAGAGTATGCCAGCATGTTTGTACAACGTTTTGATAAGTGACAACAAAATATTTAGCAGACAGCAAATTCTGTAATATTGACAGTCATGATAAGCATATGCATTAGAGGGAGAGAGGGTGGGACTCCACAATCATTACAATGTGGTATGGTTTTTTATGTAAATATGCTGCCACTGCTACAACATATGTCAGATGACACCAAAAGTGTTCTATTTCTATCTTAGCCTTTCGCATATTCAATCTGCGGTTTTCAAGAGTCCTAGTGCAGTGTTGCAGTAAAAATTGGATAACCATTTCCTTTACTAAATCGCGCGAATGACCGTGGTACATGGTATGAATGAATCAGCATTAAAGTTAAGTAGTTGTAAAATAACATTTTTTATGGGTTCGATTACAAAAAAATTTGTTAGAAACAATTAGAATTATCGACTGTTAATTATGTAAGCAGCTTTTGAGTTACGGTTATAAAATATTCGCATAGAAATATATAGTGTATCGCAAATAATCAATTAAACAGTAAACATTCAAAATATAACGCTTCAAAAATCCTTTCTTAGTTTTATAAAGCACAATTTACCGAAAAATTAAAAATTAGATGACAAATATTTTTGTAAGTATTAAGGTATCCGCACACCTTCGGAAGTGATTTTTTGAAATTTTAATAATTTTCTCTTGTTATCCATTTTTTATAATGACATTTACTTTAAAACTTTGAAAAAAATATAAAAATTTTAGCAATTGCCCAGAAATAATTTTTTTAAAGAGAAAAATAGTCAAAATTATGTCAAAAATTGACATTTCCGCAAAACGTGATAACTCAAAAATAAAACAATGTATTGACATTTTGTAAATTGCATAATAAACAGAATAACTTTCTCTAGGACTTAAACTACACACATTGTAATCGCATCTCTATCTCAGATGATATGGCAGTTAAACTACTAATGTATCGAAAAATTCGCAAAATTTGATTCAAGAATGTCATTTATACCAGTGTAAATATAAAACTATTTAATATATTATCATGAGTGTAGTCTATTCCCTCAAACGACATTTGTAAAAAAAGTACAGAAAATTTTGTGGCATTTCATGCATAATTTTTTGTTTTAGGATGTTTTGCGTATAGTAAATATCTGAAAAACTTCATTTTGAGAAAAAGCTAAAATTAACTTTTAAAAACCATTCAAAAGCCGTAATAGATGTAATTTTAAACGGCTGAAACTCTGGTTCTATTTTAGATACAGACAAAATTTAAGCAGATTTTGATAAATAAAAGATTCAATTTTAATATTATTGCAAATATGAAAAATCGATATTTTGATCTAAAATTGCATTTTAAAGGTGTTCGGATACCTTAAAAATAGTAAAGTTTATATAATATCTTCATATAGCAGGTTTTACTATATACATGCCTCCTAAGCGAAGCGAACAATTCGTATTCGTTGAATAGTGGTTAACGATTTGTAGATAGTAACATCGAAAATTTTCCATTACTGCTTTGCGATATATTTAATAAGGGATATCCATTAAAAATTAGCACGATATTTAATAAACGGATGAAATCCCTTATCAACAGTTATCTTTAAAATAACGTTATTTTTAATTTACGGCTGTAGTGAGCAAACTAAAGTTTTTGCCAAAAAAGGGAATTAATGTTAAAAAAAGGTGGTAGCTGAGGTAAAAAAAAAAAAAAAAAAGAATGACTGGTCCCTAGGGGCAAGGATCTCAAATGGAATGTAGTTGCGTATACAAAATTTTTTTATTAACACATACTGGACAATTGCACCATAAAATATAATAAATAAAGACACAATCTCGATTAATGATACACAAAACACAAACTTTAATAAGCTAAAAGTTAAATTCTACATTTTGAGCTGTTTCTACAGCTGTCTTCAGGAAAAATATGATGGTTAAATGGCTAAAAAGCTCAGAGATAAAGGATTCCTGTGCGAGATAATTTGTCGAACATTGACTAAAGACATGAAAACAAAAATTCAGTGGTGCCATCCAGTGAAAATAAATACTTATTAATGAAATGAGCCAAATAAGTCAAAAGTTCGATTGAAGAAACCACGAGCCACCTACGCATGAGGGCCAGAACCACATTCAACAAAGTTTTCATTCAAGTTTTTGGCAACATGATTCAAGTTTAAATTGAAACATTGCAGAATTATGACTTTATGATATTATGTAGATAGAATAAGCCTTGTAACGATAATTTATCCTATTATATTCCAAAAATCTGGCATAATATCATAAAGTCATAAATGCTTAATTGCCTATGAGAAACTGCATCATATAAGAATAGGCATAAGAATTAATACAGTAAAACAGAACATGTCTATAATAGTATATACACCCTTATTATAATAATTTTCATGGTCCTGGTGAAAAACATACAATTCAATTATAATAGACAGTGGGTGGATATATTAGGAAGAAAACTTGTCTAAAGATTTTTTTAATTTATAATTTTTTTCTATTTGGTACCATGGCGATTCTGTCTTAGCAGGTTTTACTATACATACAGTCGAACTTGGTTACGACGTGTTTCAAGGGAGTTGGCAAAAGTCGTGTATTAAGCATGATTTTTATAAAGTTACAGGAACTGAACTTATTTACATATCTAAACATCTAAATGAACTATAGAGTTTTCATTTATTTGTTTATGGTCGAAAATTATGTCTTCTACATATATTTAGATTAAAATTTAACTGTATTCAACTTTAACTCATTGTTTCTGTTTATAGGACAGACTGGAATAATAACTGAAAATAAATATGGATTCAAACTTGGCTTTATTGTCGATTAATATGTTACAAACAAAGTAAAACAATAAAAATAATTTTCTGCTAGACTACTTTTTTTAACATAAACCAAAAATATCAAATCTTTGAAGTACAATCCAGTTATTAAAATCATATCTATTACTTTGATAATCAGTACCATTATAAAGTGGCCTTTTTTAATATAAAAAGAAAACACTATCCTTATTAACCTTTGTATAAAAAATACTGTTAGCATAGCAAAAAGTAAACAAACGATAGAAGACATTAAAAAAAAATTATACAACCACAGCCAAATTTGCTTAATCATTATGAGTTTTATTTTTTTACAAAAAGGTATAATCACCTCTAATTATATTAATTTTTATGATGTATCTGAGCATCTTGAATTCACCTATCACTCTACTACAAAAAACATACCAAAGGGAGAATCAAATAATGTTAGGACGCAGAAAAAAGAATTGCAGTTGCAATGTTGCTAATTTAGAAGATTTATTTTAATTCAGCTATCTACCATTATTTCTGATTAGTAATGTTCTCCATAATTATTAACATAAAGTCAATATTACTATTCGTAAACAGTGGTTTTTATCTGAATGAAAAAAATCCGCAAAATTGGCAAACTTGATAAGAGAGAAGAAATTGATTCACATCTTGAGCTATAAGTTTGTGTCTTAAGCTGGATTTTTTGCCTCAAAAGATCAAAAATCTATCGAATCTTAAGCGGGATTGCATAATAACAGTTTGCCGATTAAAAATGATATTTCTGCATTAGTCTTATGGGCAATGTTCAAGGGACCAGAAATAATCCACGGAATAAGTAGGATAGCATATCAACCGTGAGCGACTTAACTGGGTCCAACTGTAGATTAATAACAGGTTAATAAATTCTTGGTATGAGAGAAAAATAAACTATTTGATATTTTAATGATTAAGCACTAAAAGAATGCATGTTAATTTACAAGACATAAAAGAAAAGCATACAATATATTATAAAGGTTTGATGTTATCTAAACCCTTATAATCCTTATGTGCAATATTTTAAGAGTTCATTGAAGAACAGCAAGCTGAGGGAAAATAAAGCTTTTTATGTATCCACTCCAATCTGACAATGAAATGGACAAGATTTCTCGAAAATGGCATGACCAATTACAAATGTAATTTGTGACAAATATAGATTTTATTAAGACTGAAGTAACAACATAAGCCTATTCTTAAAATTTTATTTGTGGCCTGAGTAATTAAAAGTCAAAGTTCTAATATAAACTAAAGATCGACTGAAAATTCGGTTTCGTTTTTGCCCCAAAATCTGAGTTTCACTGAAAATTTGGCCAGACCAAAACTATCAATACTCCAAAAATATCGTTTCTTCCTTTGGGAATTTTCAACATGACTCATCGATTTGAGCTTTATTGGCTCAAATGAGACTATTTATTGCTATGAACTTCGTTGTTTATAATTTTCACTTATGACTGACTCAAGACATGAATGCAAATTATAAAGCAAGCAATGCATATATAACTAAACTTTTTCAAGTGCTCATCAAAAGCTGCAGACATAACAGTAATAGAAATTTTTCAGTTTGAAACTGCAGAAATGTTTCAAATACTCTTTGAGAAAGTTCTAGTATAACAGATGATCCTTTACAGAAGTCATAAAAAAAAAATCTAGGTATATATACTTAAAACATTTTTTAGTTAGAAGAAATTCGTATAATTAGGAAATTATTCTGTGTCATTGATGAATTAATTACATTTTATATTATATGGAAAAAAAAAATTTTTGGATAGGCACAGACAGCCAACTTGGGGCACACGTATAATTAATAATTACAGACCTGCCAACCTTTGAAAATGAGAAATCGTAGCACACAAGATTAAAATTAATCTGGAGGTTGGTTGGTTGGTTTTTCGTGTTTCGCAGCCATCTTTTGACATTCGTAAAAGGAATAAGGTTTCAGTTTTTTAACTCAATATAGAAAATCTTTTCCTTCGAAAATTTTTATACAATTTTTAGAGTTTTTTTCTCGTTTCGAGGCATTTGTTTTACATTTGTAAAAGGAGCCTGGTTCCAATTGTTTAGCCCAGGGCGGTAAATTTTGACGAAATTAGAGATTTTTTATCCACAATCATTTCAAGATATTCGCAGTTCTTTTCCCAGAAACGTAATTCACATTTTTCTATCATTATTCTTTGTTGAAATCCGTGGTAAAAACCACAAACTTTTGACGAAATTCGCATTTTTTATCGCGATCCTTTGACGAATTTTGCGTTTTTTATATGATCCTTTGACGAAATTAGTGTGTTTTCTTTCTACGATTTTTCGGTGAAATTTGCGTTTCTTACTGATCTTTCGATGAAATTTGCATTTTGTTACTGATCTTTTGACGAAATTCGCATTTTCTTTCTAAGATATTTTGACAAAATTCCCGTTTTTACCCCGATTTTTTGACGAAATTTAATTTTTTTTGCGACCAATTGACGAAATTGATTTTTTTTTTACATGGTCATTTGTCAAAATTCACGGTAGTTTATCGCAACCAATCGGCAAAATTTTCGATATCTTTTCTCAACCAATCAACAAAATTCACTACTCATTTCCATGACCTTTTGACGAAATGTACAATATTTTTCCCTCGATAGTTTATCGAAATTTGTGATTTTTTGTGCAATCTTTTGATGAAATTTGCAATTTCTTTCTGAACTCTTAATGAAATTAGCGATTTTATTCAGCGACCAATTGAAGATAATCACTATTTGTTTCTCAGATCTTTGACGAAATACCTGATATTTTTACATGATCATTTGAAGAAATTCTCAACTTTTTTCAATTAATTTGGGGAAATTCCATAAAAAAAAAAAAAAAAAAAAAAAAAATTGTGGACTTCCAAAAAATTTCAAAATACACTCGCAAAAGAATCATAGGTCTGTGGAAGAATTTTCAGGAGGAAATACTGGACAGAATTTTTCATTACGTAGGACTTTCTTTTTCCGTGTGCAAATCATGCGATTTTGCCCACTATTTCAAACCTTGCCCCTCAAACAACCACCTCCCACCCCCCTCCAGAAATTCTTAAAATGACACCCCTGTTTCTAAGGAAGGGAATTCCTGTATAAATATTTACAGAAACACGATTCACTCGTTGTTAATATACATAAAGAGGGTTAATATATACATTAAGAAGTTTGTTTTGCAGGCCAGATTTTTTTTTTCTCCATGAGCATTTTTTAATGTTTGAGTTTTCGGACTAATGACCAATTTTTTAAAACTTTCGGAAATGAATATTTTGAAATTTTGGAACAGAATCACTCCTGAAAAATATGCTGCACGGGATAAAATTCTCAACTAGAAACAAAAAATGTGTTTATGTTTTTTGCAAAAAAAAATCGTAGTTTAAGACCGATTTTCGTAGCATTGTAGTTTATAGATCCAAATCGTAGCAACTACGATTTTTTCATAGCAGTTGGCAGGTCTGTAATTATGTCTATTTATGTATGTATTGATTACTTTAATACATACAATTTAAATACTTAAAAAAAATTTTGGACATTTTCGTTTTCGGCCGAAAATACGGAAGATCACCGAAATTCGGTTTTGGTCGATCCTTAATGTTGAGTGAGGTGCTGGGTATGTGAATTCCGAGAGTATGAAATGAATTCAAGGTAATTAATTCATATATAATCACCCCAAATTCATACTTGAAATCTCAAAACCCACACACCCAACATCCCACTTTGGCCGGAGCGAAAGTAGCAGTACATCGTGCCGTGAAAAGTTAATTTAAAGTTATTGCAATTAATATTAATCCCCTTTTATCTATTATTTAATATGAGAATCAAGCTGAAATAACGAAAGTTGATAATCATTAATCTCACCCTTCGAATATATTTTCAAATTACACCTGAAATGATGAACTTAAAATCAATAATATTCAAATATTAAGAACACACAGAAAAATAAATTTTAATACTTTTTTATTTAGTATTCATACAATTAATTATATATATGAGGAAAATATCTGGCCAGATTAAATAAAAGACAGACTTTTGGAACATGAAATATATCTTAAAATATTAATAAGCAATAAACAGCGACATTATGAAATGCAAATTTCTGAGTTTCATTTATGATTAACAGAGAACATAAATGTAATAAAAGAATTACTAGGAATACAAAATAGATCAGATTGTTCTGAAATTGCGATCTGCAGCACTTAAATGTTCAAACTTTAAAGTATGAGTCACTAGGAAAAGAGTTGCTAAAAGATAAGCACAGTTCCCGTCCAAATCTATTTTGCTTTAAATCCACATATTGCAAATTAGCTTGATCAATCATGGAGACGACGATTTCACAGTTTCCTTTGTTTAAGGTGTGAATCATGAAATCACTAATTTTTTTCTCCGTGACAAAGTTAAGGAAAATAAAAATCTTTTACCTCCAAAGAACGAAGACACTCGTTTAATGTCGGGAAGATGCGATATTTTTAATGATCGATCTTTATGAAATCTCACCTTGACTATCTCATATCTAGTGATACACTAGATATCATCCGTTTCCGAGATAAAAAATCTCTAACGGTCTGCATATGAAGACAGCCTTTTCTCCATCTTTCGAGCCAATTGGACAGGACACCTCTTTTAAGGATCCATAAGTAATGCTAAATCGTTTCAAATATTCCTATCTTGTATTTTAATTATTATAAAATAAAGGATTAATTTATTTTATCAGACAATACATTTATAGGAAAGCCAACCGACCGATGTGCCGATTATTTCATTACGGCACCACCAGCCGGCCGCTTCCTATGTCTTCTCACTCTCAGAGCTAACACTTAACAGAGAGAGAAACGCGTGGCTTGGGGAGAAACGAAGTAAGCGGCAAGCGCTGTGATTGTCTGGTTTGACAACATACTCAAACGAACTCAAAAGGAATCTTATTTGAAAAATGAATCAAAATAAATTGTTTTTGAATGAAAATTGAAGTGATAAAATTTATTATAAATTGGAAAAAATAATTTAAAATGTATATTTATTTTATAAATGAATTCAGATGATTATTTTAATTCTGAAAGTTTATCTCTTGTTTCCCAACGATCTTGATATTGAAAATAAATCATTTATTAAATTTGGAAGAGCATTGTTAATTTATAATGTAAATTAAGTTAGATATTATTTCTTAATTTTTTGATAGCTGAAAAAGTTTAGAAATTATATTTGAAATATCTTATTAGAGATTGGCAACACTAAAACGAAACTTTGAATTTAAAAAGTAAAAAAAGATCGTTAGGAAGATAAATAATGTTATAAGCATTTCCTTAATTTGAAGTATTTAAATTTTAGGGGGTAATTATTATTAAATTAAATATTTAAATTGTTTTATAAGGGGAAATAGTATGTTATGTTATTATGATATAACACTTAATATAAATCCTGTGGAGGATTTCAATAAGGATATTTCAGCAGAGCAATTCCGGTTGAAAAAACACGTGGATAGATGAAAATGTATTCAAAATTTGATGACGTAAATATATACAAGAAATTATACAGATGTTTTAAACTTACACCGATAAATTAATTTTTAATAGTTATAAAACAGATTGCAATGAATGCACTTTTGTAATTCCAAAATCACTTGCCGAAATAAGTTGAAATCTTGATTTGTATATTTAAAGCTTCTAGAAATAAATTTCTCTTCAAATATTTACAAATTACAATAGATATATTTTTCAAATATTATTTCCATAAGGATACAATTTTTACAAATATTTACAAATTACAATAGATATATTTTCACAAATATTATTTCCGTAAGGATACAATTTTTGGAGGAGATATATTACCACCAAGCAGATGGAATCATTTCATACCATGAGTGCAAGAAGTCAATCCAAGCCAAGACTGAAAACATTTTTGAGTATTGGGTATAACTAAAGGAAATAGGCTAAAAGATTTCAATATCTTGCATTATAGTTAAAAATTGGATCATTTACAAGAAAAGAAAGTGATTAAATGTTTTTGCTTCAAAAATTGCAATTATTTAACTAGATAAAGTATAATTTACAGTTACTCAAAAATCTCTCCCAGACTGAAATCCGTCCAGAGACTGAAAACTTGCACCCATGTTTCATACAGATAAGCTTAGGAAAATTAGCACTTGCGGTGATGCATGGTTTATAGATTTTGTTAATGGGCTCTTTTTCTGAAACTATTCGAACTTTATATTATATAGCAGAGTTTAGCACACATGCCATAATAATATATATTCCAAACAAATGGGATTGTTTGGAATATATATTATTATGGTATAGTTACAGTGGACGTAATTAAGACTATTTTACTTTTACAGTAGAAGACATTTATAATGCAAGTCTATACAGGGTGTCCCAGGATTATTGGGACAAACTTTAAAGGGAGGTAGGGGACATCACAAGGATTCAGATTTGCATAACAACCCAGGGTCGGAAACGTCATGGGAAAGAAGTATGAAAGGTACAATAAACGAAGAGACACAAGACTGAGATCATCTGAAATAATTTATTGGTCAAAGATATTACATGTGCTGCTGTAGATAATATGTGAAAATGTCACAAAAGATGTTTAAAGTTTCCACCATTGTTAGCATTAGCATTACACCGTCGGACCATGGATTGGTAGACTCGCTCAAATACACCTGCATTTTGCTGGCTATCTGCAGCAGCACAGACGAGTCTTGCAACCAGATCCACATCAGAATCCACAGGCATTGCGCACACAGCACTTTTCAGTGCACCCCAAAGAAAGAAATCTATGCTGCTTAAATCAGGAGGGCGTGGAGGCTAAGAGCACGCTCTTAGCCTCCACGCTCTCCTGATTTAAGCAGCATAGATTTGTGATACAGCATAGTTTTGTGAACACCACCACCTAATGGCGAACGAAGCCGTTCCCAACTATGGGTTGCTATGCAAATCTGAATCCTTGTAATGTCCCCTACCTCCCCTTAAAGTTTGTCCCAATAGTCTTGGGACACCCTGTATAACACAATTCTCCATATAATGCATAATTTCTCAGGTGTAAACAATGAATTTTGCTGTTAAGAAGCAACTGAATTCTCACATTGTAAAAAATTACTACTCTAGAAGTCTAAATTCGATACATTTGTTCAACTTTATCACCTTAATTCAGAGCTTTTTAATGAAATAATTGCTATTATTACAATACAAATTTTGGATAATGAGTAATATAATGAATCATTGAGTCCAGGCATATTTGAATCAAGTTTATAATGTAAATTTAACAATGCGTTGAGTGATCTATATTATACAAAAAGTTTTAGTCTGCAGAATTTTTGGTAACAAGGAATGTAATATCAAGATACTCTAATGTATTTCAAAATGTTTCAGATGTTTCAGACATATTTGGCCATGTTTACAAGGTAAATTTAATGATGTGTGAAATGTGATCCATACTATAACGCAAAATTCTATATAACGCACAACCTTGTGTTTTTAGGTTTGTGTTTTAAAGATCTTCTATTGTATTTATATTTGAGTTTAGCACAGACAAAGTCTTAAAAAAAAAATTAAAAAAATGTATTAATGTGTGAAAGACTACAGAAAAGATAAGTAAGATAAGTATAGTATAGTATAGTAAGAGATGTGCGGAATCAAGCAGAAAATTCACATTCAACAAGCCTTAACCCCTTGATATTATAATATTAAAATATTTATTTGCTTAAAAGACATTATAAAAACACATTAAAAATAAATTAAAAATCTATATTGACATGTTTCAACTCTTTTACTGAGTCGTCATCAGAATGTATAACAGAACATTACAAATACAATGCATATGAAAAATGGAAAAAAAAAATCATCGAATATAAACAAGTAATCATATAACGCGCCCTACATTTTCGCGATTGCACGTGTTCTCTCTATGTCGCGACTCCGTAAGTTGTTCAACCCATTCAACGAATAAATTCGGGATACGAAAAGATAATGTATCGTTACAAACTTCTGAGCCTCTTAAATAAATTTGAATGGACTCTCTTATAAATAATTGTAAATAAAAATTAGATCTGTAGATTATTCTACTCTTGTTAAAAAGTATGTTAATGCTCTCTATTTGATTCAGCCGGGAAAAAGCAATATTACCTCTATTATATTTTATGTCCGCTACATGTTCTTTACATCTGATATTGAATTTTCGTTGGATTATACCTATATAATGATTTTTGATTTCCCCTCCCTAATAAATGGAAGCATATAAACTCCTGAGAGGTCATCCCTATTAATAGGATCAATTTTAGTGTTTAAAAGCATCTTTACTTTCGGAGGAGGCTTCGTGATCAAACATAAACCAAAATTTCTTGGATGATTTTTTGTATATTCAAAGAAACCCAGGAAATAATTTGCTACAACCCTTTTTATATTAACTTCAATTATAGTTTTATTTTTAGAAGTATCTGTGTACATTTTATCAAAGGAGCTCGGAATCAATTTGTTAATTTTACCTGATATCCATTATCAATAGCAATCAATTGCTGTCAATGTCAATATAGATTTTTAATTTACTTTTAATGTGTTTTTACAAACGTCATTTAAGCAAATAAATATTTTAATATTGTGATATGATTATTAGTGGGCGTAATTTTCGCTTATTACTCGTACTTATTTACATTTGTACTTGATAATCTGCTTTATATGCATATTAGCTTTATAAAAAGAATAAGTTAACCCTTAAATGCCGGGTGTTGCTTTTCGGCAACATACCCAATTTAGGCTCTAAAATACTATTAGAATAATATTGAAGTTATAATTCCTAATGTTGCCAATAAAATACATTCTGAAAATATTATTAAATCAATTTTCAACATGTAGATGACAACACTTGTGATGTTTAAGAATAAAGATAGATTTATTTTTTTAATTGCTGCTACTTGTTCTTTTTGTTTTGTTTGATAGCTTGTGAAATACCCTATTTTGTTCGGCAGTGAGCAAGTAAAATTTATTTCTTATTATAGTTCCTAAAATTCTTGCGTGTTTAATATTATAGAATTTTATCAAGGAAAATTATTTTTTCAATTAAAGACCAGTATTGCCGATTAGTAACAAACTGTTTTTAGCCATAAACCGTACTTAAAACAAAATATGATTTTTTAAAAGTATTTTTTCCATAATTTATTAAAAAAATGAAAGCTGAAAAACATTATTACAATGATTTTTGAAAAATCAGGCATTTAAGGGTTAAACATTTTTCTAAAATCCAAATATTGTAAGTTTGATCAGGTTTCACACTTTAATAGAAAGAAAGTTTTAATTTTGTTTCAGTGATTAACACAGAGATAATGTGTTTAATATGTACACCCCCCCCCCACACACACACACACACCCTCCTTGCCCTTAACACATAAAAATAGAAACAATATTATTGTTAACATGGTTATGAAAATAAATGAGAAAATATGATATAACATAAAACTGCAACCACAAAATGCATTTTGGCACCTAGAAAAAAAGTTGTAAGCATCATTTGATGCTTTACTTAGAGTTCTTAATTTTTAATACTGTTCAGCACCCTCACATTGGAATTGGACATAGTTTCATTTCACCACAACAAGAAGTCATTTTTAAATTCTAATGAAGGCACATGGTATTAGCATTGGTAGTAAAAGAAAAAAAAAATTAAACAAATATGTACTTTTTTCTTCAATTTTCCTGTTTGAAAACATGCTTGCTGGCATAAAGTGCACAAACCATTAGTTAACTGTATAAGCTAAAAAATTTTTACAACGTTCAAACGCACAAATACGTACATCATGACATCAAAAAACCACATATGGCAATTTCAAGAATTTTTGGATCCCCTTCCTCAGTGTGAAAAGAAAAGAAAAAAAAAGATAATAATAAAATAAAATAAACAAAAGTTTCAAAACGGGTTTAAAGAACTTCTTGGTTATAAACTAGAGTACTGGTTAATGAAGTGACTGAAATGGCAAAAGTAAGCGTTTATATATTCAAAAGAAATCATGTAACTGACAGGAAAACACTGAAAAATAATAGACACTACACAGTATCCCTCCACACAAGCGAGAGAAAAAGGGTTCTAGTCATGCCATCTACCAAGGAAGTAGTATGTTTATGTATGCAATAAGCTTCGTAAAAATCTCAATAAAAAATTGAATTACACTTTTGAATTGTTTTAGCCTCAGAAAAATTAAAATGGTGGTTGGAATTCCAAAAATGTTTAGCTATAGTAGATTTATTTAATTCTTGCCTTTTAACATAATTCTCATGTTCTCTCAGCTTAAATCTAAGTGCATGCTTCATCTGCACAATGTACATCCCAAAAATGCTTTGTCTGCATAAATTTTTTTTAAACCTTACATATATTTAAAACTGGTATAAATTTAAACAAAAAGAAATGTGTGTGTTTTAAATCTCGCGATAAAACTTGTAAACAAAAAAAGGAAAACATTGATATTTTTATTTAATGATAAGTTTTGTGAATAAGTTTTGTGTTTCATAAAAATTAACTTTAGATATTTATGTAGATTTTAGTTATTGTAATACAAAGGATAATCAAACATAATTAATCTTTATTTTTAGTCAGGCTTGGCAAGTTTTTCACATGCGACGGTTTAAACCAATTTTAATCATAATTAAAACTGCCGTGTCAAAAAACTTTATGTCAAAAACCTAGTTTTAATAAAATAATATTAAAAGAATTATTTAGCAGAGTTAGATAGACTTTAATCAATAAATTCTAAATAAACTGCATAAATACATTAAAACTGTGGAGTATAAACTGCACAAATACATTCTTGAACCCGATTTGTATAGGGTAAGGTAAACTACAAATAGATTGTCTTTTGAATAAAATTTACCTAACCTTTTATTTAATGATTAGTTTATCATTAATGCATGCTTTTAATATGGAATAGTTAATAAATCCTTAATTATTTGTAACCATTAAAATTATGTAGATTTAATCTAAATTTTGAAGAGGTAAATAAATTGTTTAGATTTTTTCACTTTTTTATGGCTAGAAGTAGATTCCCTTCCAGTACAAAACAGTATTGCTATTTCTACAAAACCAGTTTTTCTTGCTTTCTCCTTACTATGTTCTGATGAATGGGATTGCTTAACCCTTTATGTCCCGAATTATGAATAAAACATTTGCTCCACCTCAATAATTATCTTCGTTAATATCTGAGGATATCCAAAACAACTTAATAGATTTTTAATTAAAACTGATTTAATAAATTTGTATTTAGAGATCTTTATGTAAAATATTTACAAGAATAATTAGATTAACAAAAAATACTCTTATGGAAACCACACAATTCTTATAAGAACAATGTAAATAAATGTATTGAGATCCTATCTGAAACTGAGAAGTGTTTTGTAGTTGCATATTTTTCGTATAACATTATTTTAATAGCAGAAAAGTTACACCTATGTAAATGACCGAGAAAATAACCACATTAAAAAATATTTAGCTTTGACTGTTTCGTTGTGCTTTCTAAATATGATCAAGCAAAGTATTTAGTATTAGTGTACTTTTGTATGAAAAGTACAATCTATATTTATTAGTAGAAAAATTAAATAAATTTTATATTGCATTTTCTTTAATGGTACTTAAAACTACCATCAAAACACAGGGTTAAGGTTGAATTTTCATACTTTTAATTTAAATGACATTTTTCAAAGTAAAAATGAAAACAACCGCTCAATAATGTCCATTCTATGACAGAAATTTTGTTTAATATTTAGTTTGCATCTCAATTTTTTTTCTTTTGCATTGGATAGCTGATATCGATCTCTACAAAGGCTATTTTTTTTAATTTTTCGATTTTGCTTGCAATTTTATTTTTATTACTAGGATACTTTCATTTTCGGAACAGGTTTCCATCTAAGTTAAGTAACTTTTTTTTTTTCTATTGGTATATGGGAAATTATTCCTTTGTCCCTAATTTCAGGAGATTTTTTAGACTTCAGCTACCACCAATTTTGAATATCAATCGCCTTCTTGGGGTCCTTGATGCAGCTTCTTTAAAAATGATGGCAATTGCTTGCAATTTTCTTTAACACATTTTTAGCATCCTCTGACTACTTTAAAAACTATTAAAAAGTATCTTTATACGCAACCACATGCCACTTAAGTCCCTGGCCCCTTAAAGTTTTTGCACCATAAATTGTTAATAAATTGCCTCCTCTTAATCTGATTTTCATTTTTTGAACACTTTTTCCATTTAGTTATTATCCCGTTTCTTTATTCCAGTTAAAATCCTTTGGCATAGGGCCCGATCCGGAGCCATTTGAACTTTTTGTGTGGCATGCAGTTTTTCACCACCTAATTTTCTTGCATTATCAATGCAAAACTTAAAAAAGGAGTCTTGCACTCTTCTCCCCAGACCAATACCCTCTTATTTTTACTGGATCCCAGGGCTCTGTTTTAAGCATTTCTCCCTACTTTTTGCGCATTTCTTTAAAATTTTATTCTAATGATTAATTCATACCGTATCCTTAATTTTGACTAATTGAAGATCTAAAGTGCTAGAGCTTAGATCTTTTAACAAGTTTTTATGTTAGGACCTTGCTCTTTACAATCAGTCGGCTCTCTTTGGGCCCTTTGTTACAGGTCCCTTAAAAAAGGTCCAATTCACTAGCTTTTTTTTTTAACAACTTCTTAAGTCCTCCTGCTACTACATGAATGACAAAAATTCTCAGACTTCAGCTACCACCAATTTTGAATATTAATCTCCTTCTTAGGCCCTTTGTTGCAGCATCTGTAAAAACTATCTGATTATATTACATTTTTCTTTAACATAGCTTCAGCGTCCTCCAGCTACTTTAAAACTACTAAAACATTTTCTTATACCCAACTAGGACGGCTTTTCGAAAAGTAAAGATACAATGCCGTATACACACTCAAAATCTTATTTAATAAAATGTTTATTACGAATTATTTACAGCTATATACCTTATTTTTCAATATAATTGCTCCCGTGTTCCAAGCATTTGTTTAGTCTGGGTACAAGCTTCTGTATCCCATTGTCATATAAGTTTGCCGCCTGTTGTTGAAACCACATTTCAACTTCAATTTTGATGTCATCATCATCGTGGAAGTTTTGCCCGGCAAGGTGTCTCATCAGATAGAGGAATGAGTGGAAGTCACTGGGTGCATGGTTCGGACTATATGGTGGATGGATTAAAATTTCCCACTTCGATTTTTTGAGTAATGTTTTGCATAGCGCATGAGGAAGTCGAGTGCATAACCCACCCTCTTCTTTTTGTGTTCTTCTGTTAACATTTTCGGAATCAAGCGTGCACACAATTTACGGTACCCTAAAGTCACAGTCACAGATTCATAAAGAGTTTTCATAGACACTTCAGGTATGATTTTATGCAACTCTTTCATTGCGAGACGCCTATTTGCTCTAATCACTTCCTCCGTTCTTTGAAGAAGGGCATCAGAGATCACAAATGGTCGACCTGGGTTCTTCATGAAAACTTGTCCTACCACAACATCATTTCGTTACATTTGTTGATTCATAATGTTCCCATAGACAGAAACAGTTTCTTTGTGAATTTATGCTGGACGCTTCCCTCTTGCGTGAAGAATACGTATGATGGATCGAACTTCACATCTGGCGGAATTTTCAATTGACGCAGCCATTCTAAGCATTTGCTACATGAAGCAGGATCACCATAGAATTAACGAATGATTGTGAGGGAAAAGTCAAAGCTTCAAGGTTACAATCTATGTTGTCAATGCACTCATTAAAACTTTTTCCCCTATCGTCTGCGTTGTATCTTTACTTTTCGAAAAACCCTAGTACATTCCAGTTAAGACGCTAGCCCCCAGGGCCCGGTATTTCTTTATACCCCAGCTACCACTTTTTTCGAACATTAATCTCCCTTTTTCAACATCAACTTACGTTGTTTACTTACTACAGACATAAATTAAAAATTGTGATAATTTAGGTAACTTTAGATAATGGATTTCATCAGTTTATTAAATACTGTGTCAACATTAAAAGTAATTCATGAAATTTACAAGGGGAGAGGTCATCTTCCACTGTTTGGGTATGCATTCTTTCCTCCGATTCTAAAGACCTAATTTCAAAGGGATTTGGTTCATTCAACATAGATTACAATTTAGCTACTTTCTGTATTATGAAATTTTATCTTAGACTTCAGTTATCAACATTTTCTAACATTAATGATGCATTCTTTTTTTGGATTCTATGGGCTTGATTACTATGAGGTTTGACTCACTCAAGTAGGTTTTCAATTGTCCCAGCACGTGCGGAACACTTCCGGTACACCTTAGGTAGTGTGGACCCGGGTTACAGGTTCGTTTGGAAAGAAGTTTGTTCGGAACACACTAGATGTTGCGGAAGGCAATGGGTGCCTTTGAAATTAAGTTCATTTAAAAGAATTTCAAACGATATAAAATCATACAAACTTGAGTTTTGTTTAAGGTTATTATTTACGGACACCAGGCAATGTCAGGCGAGTCTGCTAGTAATGTTCTAAGATTTATAAAAAAAAAAAAAGAAATAGGCAGGTGCTGACTATAATCGTTACTGTTTTCATATAAAAATGTGTAAATAAATATATTTAACTGGTAACATAGGAAAAACAATAAGCAATGGCTCCTAAGTCAAAAAGTCCTTTTCTGATAGATGTGTATCATCTTATATGCACTTCAACAAAAAGATGCAATTATAAATGATGTATAAAATAATTTACATAGACTATCAAATTTAATTGGAATAAAGTAATTTAAATAAGAATTTTTGTTAAACAAAGTTAAATATACTATATGAAAGAGTAATAATGAGTATTCAATTTTGTTAATAATACTTATGTATGTTACATCCAAAGATCGGCCAGTTCGTGAAATGGCTAGAAGCTGTTGGCGAGAACACGAAATGGCTGGAGGCCGCTGGTCAGTTTGCAAAATAGTTATGTGCATGTGGCTAAAGTTAAAATAAAAAGTCATGAGCTGATTTTGAAGGTCTGTATAGTTTCTACTTAATGAATCTTATTTTTTTTTTTTTTTTTTTATGAAAACTTATTCATTTGCAGATGAGTTCGCACAAGATATATATATATATTCTTTATTAAATGTTTTTAATCAAATTTCTTCAAAATGGAAACAACTGGGTTACTTCCATTTTTCATTTTAAAAAAAGGATAATTATGTTTTATTAATGCTTTTTTTAATTACAATAATTTTTTTTTTTTTTTTGGAAAAAAAAATTGTGTTTAAGATCATCAACATTTAAGTTGCCTTGAAAGTAAATTAACATCATTTACCAAAGTAAACAGGATTAGCCTATTAACGATGTATGGGCGTGAAGAACTCAGAACCCCGATATAATACATACAAAGACTGATACTCTAGGACAGGGATGGCGAACCTATGGGAGATTATTTTCGGCACGGCATAGACTCATGTTCTAAATTAAGATAGTGCAGAGCTCACGTGTAAAGCAAGATAATTAATAAAATGGAACTTTTGATACACTCAATTTTCAAATTTTGTGAAGAAAATACACACAAAACTATTATAATTGTTTCCTGCTAAATAGCTGATTTGTTAAGAATGGAACTTCTGTTAACTTATGTGCAATATTTTTCCCTGATAGACTTCATTTTAGGACTTATGCGCAAATAGTTTTCATTTTGTAAAGTCAGATGTGAAAATTATTAAATTAATATATATTGTGTAAAATCTCTGTACTTCTAGAAAGTTGTTACGATGTAGTTAAATAATTTTACAAAAAATAAATAAATAAATAAATAAATAAAAATAAATAAAAAAATAAATTTAAAAAAAAATTAATCAGAAATTTTTTTTTAAATGTCAGTTGCCACGCTTTCCGCCCCAGCGTTTCATATAATGAAAATGCACTATTTTGAATTTAGACTTGCTGAGTTTTTCCAGATTAGGTTGCTTGTCATTGTCATACAGATTGAATAAACTGAAATGCAACTTTATAAATCCCGATCTATCTCAATATTGAGTCAAAAAATTATATTGAGAGAATTAGGAGATTATCGGGAAATAACGACCCTAAGCAAAAATTCCGATGGTGAAATGAAGTTGGAATTTCGAATTCAATTCCATAGTGAGAAGCTTTTTTTTTAAAGAAACCATTTTGATATTTTTTTTTTCTGATAGTTATTTTTATTTTATTTATTTATTTATTTTATTTTTTATTTTTTTTTTTTTTGGGGGGGGGGGGGGTGGAGGGGGGAGAATAGGTATGAAAAGTATGAAAAACTCAAGTAGAAACCAGTTGTCATGTGACTCCAATCCAGCTGGTATTCTCATAAGGAAAAACTGAAATACGAAGCTGATCTGAATTATTTGGCATCTAAGACGTAACAAGATAAGTAGGATTTTGTAAAATACTTAAGTATGTTTCAAATATAAAATGTTACTTATATATTTTAAATCCTAAAATCAGTATTTTAATTAATTTTGCTGCTTTGATCCACTAAATTTGTTGGCACACCGTGATCATTTAAAATATTTTTTGGGAAAAATTGGTACGTGGATACAAAAAGATTCGCCGACCCTGCTTTAGGATGATTATGCAATGCTAAAAAAAAATAACGTAAATAACAGAATAAACAAAGTACATTCAGCTTTCAGATCAAGGCTTTATAAGAAATCTTTCTTCAGTAGAAAAAAAAGGAGAGTGAAAAGCAGCAAGGGCAACACACATGGTCTAAATTCAATGTGAATTTTTTTTTCTTTATGTTGGCTTTACATATTTTTCACAATAAGGATGTCCCGTCCACTGAACAAAATTCAAGAAGAGGCAAGATATCCGATAAGATTTAAGAGCTATAAAATTTTTTTAGGAGACTATAATCATGAAATAAATAAAACTTAATTTTTTTTTTATCATAGCCTCATGTAAAAAACAATTTTTAAGAGTATAAAAATCAATACAGGAGTATAACAACATATATTAAAAGTTCAACAACAAATATTAAAAATAACGACATAAAAATGCTAATTATTTTTTTCATTTGGAGGAGAAGAGGCTCAGCCCTCTGGAGCCCCTATAAAATAATTGTTAAACACATGAATATAAATTAAAAAATAATTAAAAATTTTCTTCAACGAAAATAGAATATGGGGAGTCAGAAGGGCTCTGACAATGAAACGAAAATTCTTAATTCCTATTCCCTTTAGTGTTTAGCTATCTTAAGTATTTTGAGAAGAATAAATTTTATTATAATTTCAAAAGAATAAGCGAAGAAAAATTAATAAAATTTGAAATTCATTTTGTACAAGGGATATTTTCTTGTAGAAAATATAAATAGAATATTTATTTTTTAAACTATGCACCCTGTGAAAGCGCATATTACATGCATGGGTTAAGTGAAAACATAAATTTAAAGGGGTACATAAATTAAAAGAATATACAGTAGAATCTCTTTTATCTGAAACTCTTTTAATCAAAACTCTCGGTTAACCAAAATACAAGTTTTTTTTAACTATCATATTTTTTGTGTACAAGCGGTTCTTTCAGAACTACGAGTGCATATAAATATTTTCGATCCCCTTTCTTAGAGTTTTTTTTAATTTAACTTGAGCTCCCATAAGTTACAGAGTGGAACCGGAACGAAGAAAACGAACAAATTCTGAATGAAATGCAATTCTGAAGCTTTTGGATGTTTTGCAAAAGGTTTGGCATGGCTCTAGCAGCTGAAAGACTGTGATACTGGTAAACTAATACAATTAAAAAACTCCATCATAGAGCTTCAAAGCAAAGGCAATCGAAACTGTAAAAAACACAACATTTTTCAAATCCTTATGATATATTTAAAAGGTACTTAATTTCAAAATTAAAATTCAGGCAATTTATTCTTATTTCTATTTTGGTATTGCTTTATTTTTATTAAGCACTTGTTACCATAATAAGAGATATTGCATGTATTTCTCTTTAATCTTAAAATGGAAGTATTCACGATTATTCGATTTTCTGAAAGATGGTCGGTCCCAATTACTTCGGATAATCGAGGTTCTATTGTAGTTCATTAGTTGTTAATGTTGCTCGAAATTTTCCCTGGGAGGTCTTGCTCTCAGAGAGACACTACAAACACTTCTCCAGCGAGATATCCAAAAGAAACACTAATCACAATTACTTTGACTGACAGATATATGGCTCTGAGCAAGATAAAGCAAGAGAGGTGTTAAATGCGAAACATTTTCTTAGATTTCATAAAAATTGCTATTTATAATTACACTCAAACTTATATTAATTATGCATTAACTTAAAAAGCAATAAATTAGTTATACATTGATTTACACTTATTGTATCTTAAGTGATACTAACTGCATGTGCATATCATCAAAATAACGACCTATTGTTTTGACGATGATGAGAAAAATAAAGTCACTGTTTTAATTAGATAAGAATTAAAAATGTGTTCAAATTATTACTGAGTGGGTGCGGCGATTTCTTATAAGATTTTAGCTACAAAGCATTTTATTAAAATAAAAGCACTTATAAGTAGATTCATTCCCAACTATTTCATGGGAGAGTGAAAGAAAATACAACATCCCTTTCTTTGAAAATGTTATTGAATTTTTCTTTCAGTTTTTTGCGGCCTAAGGTATGTATCTAATATCTTTCAGGCCTCCTTTTGAAGAAAAATCCTGCATACGCCCATGCACCAAGTCTATTTCTTAATTAAAAGCACTGAAAAGGGTGGAGAGCACAGATAGCAAAAAAGCTCAGCAATTAGCATCAATTAATGAATGATCTGTTAAGGCTTATCACCATCATATAGCAGGCAGGAAGATATGGAATTTAAAATTTTAACTGCTAAAATACACCCCTACAACGTAAACTAGAAACATTTAAAGTGCATACTGGAAAAAAATAAAGTAATAGCCAAATCGCATCGCATACATGGAAAATTGCATGCCACATACATAATCAGCATTGTTCAGTCATAAAATACCACCGCACTAATACTGAGGGAAAATTTGTAGAGGTTTAACCACAAAATTTTTATAAATTGTTCTCCCAGATGAAACACAGTATTAGATTTTTTGTATTCAACATTTTAATTCAATACTACTGAAAAGGGAATAAATCTTCTGGAATGAGAAAGAAAATGTTTTATCCTGATGGCTGCTTATATCTAATGTTTAATGTCAACTACTTTTCAAAATATGGAGTAACTAATACAGCGCTGTTTCAACACGCATGATCACAACTTCCACCAGTTCTCGTGATATTGTTACATTTGATAGAAAGCAAAGCAAGTCTATCAAAAATTTTTACTAAAATCGCTTCCTCTATACTAATAAAAGAAAGTTTCATTCTTTTTTCGATGGCTAACGAAGTTTATCGCACGTACAAGTCTGAAAATTTAGACGAGGGTAGTGAGTCCAGTGCATGCTAAAACTCAGATTTTAAATTTTTTGTTAATTAGTCGAGATATTAATTAAAAATGACAATGAACTCTCATCAAAAACTCATATCTTTCATTCCGCGCTGGCAAAAGCATTTGTGCTTGCCCAGAACCAGATTTAAACAGCACAACGAAAATGAAAAACCCAAGAGATAGATTTTGAAGGGTTTACTGTCATTCTTTTTTAACCTCGATCAGCCAAACCATTTAGTATAATTAAAACTGAAGACAGATTTTGAAGGGTTTACTGTCATTCTTTTTTAACCTCGATCAGCCAAACCATTTAGTATAATTAAAAACTGAAGACATATTCTGAAAGATTGTACTTTTATGTCTTAAATTTCGCAATCATTTTGAAAAAACATTTTTAGTAGGAGAGCTGTTGAACATTTTTGAGTAGGTATTTGAGGCACCCTGAAAATTTGTGCAACACTTCTTTTGTAATGCCTGAATACAAAATCGAATGTCTGGCTGAAGGATCGTGGCCCAAAAACTGTGCCAGACACGTGTCAAGTGCCATTTGGCACTTGACATGTGTCTGGTACAGTTTTTGTGCCGACTAAAGTGTCTGTCATTTTCAAAATATTTTTTTCTAAGCATAAATATTATTCTGCCTCAATCTCAGCGTGCCTCAAATACCTTTTTTGGGTAGTCAAAAAATGGCACTTGACACGTGTCTGGCACAGTTTTTGGGCCAACTAAAGTGTCTGTCGTTTAAAAAATATTTTTTTCTAAGTATAAATATTATTCTGTCTCAATCTCAGCGTGCCTCAAATACCTTTTTTTTGAGTAGTCAAAAAATGGCACTTGACACGTGTCTGGCACAGTTTTTGGGCCACGATCCTTCAGCCAGACATTCGATTTTGTATTCAGCCATTACAAAAGAAGTGTTGCACAAATTTTCAGGGTGCCTTGCCTCAAATACCTTCCCTAAAATGTTTAACAGCTCTTGGACTATTTCTTCCATACGGCATCGCTTTTCTAGGATACAATTTTGAAGGAACCAGTTAACGAAAAATACGTATAGAAAGCAGCGACCTTCTTTTCTTCTAAGTTCTAGTTGGTTTTCAAAAATAGGAATATTAACCCTTTAAAAAAATTTGCAACGCATGTCACTTTGTGCCATATGGAGAGTATCTTTTTTCTACGGTAAAAGTGTCTAGGCTTTTGTATTTCGACACAATCTTTTCAGAGAATTTCTGCAGACCAGATTTAGATCGGTTAAAAATATTTTGAAATGTTCGGTCGAGTAGAATTATTTTTCGTTAAATAAAATGTGTGAAAATTCCTACGAAAACACTAAAAACCAACTGGGTGAAAAAATGTCAGGACCAGGATTTGAACCAGGGATCTCCTGGCTGAAGCCGCCAGTGCTCTGCCATCTGAGCTATCCTGAACGAATCTGATGGAATTTTTTTTTTTTCACCCAGCTAACCTTAACGATTATAGCATCTGGTCTGAAACCTGTTCAGCTCAACAGAATAAATCTCAGGTAATGGAACTCCAGAAATCGCTGGATACGAAATTACGCTAGATTAATTTTAACACAATTATTCCAATTGGTAAATAAATCATATTAGCTGTAAATTTCCAACTGGGCAAAAAAATGTTCGGACCAGGATTCGAACCAGGGATCTCCTGGCTGAAGGCGCCAGTGCTCTGCCATCTGAGCTATCCCAGACGAATCTGGTGGAATTTTTTTTTCCCCCCTCGCCCAGTTGAAAATTTACATCTAATATGATTTGTTTACCAATTAGAATAATTGTGTTAAAATTAATCTAGTGTAATTTCGTATACAGTGACTTATGGAGTTCCATTACCTGATTTATTCTGTTGAGCTGGACCAGGTTTCAGACCAGATACTATAATCATTAAGGTTAGCTGGGTGAAAAAAAAAAAAGTTCCACCAGATTTGTCCGGGATAGCTCAGATGGCAGAGCATTGGCGGCTTCAGCCAGGAGATCCCTGGTTTGAATCCTGGTCCAGGCATTTTTTCGCCCAGTTGGAAATTTACATCTAATATGATTTATGTACCAATTAGAATAATTGTGTTAAAATTAATCTAGTATAATTTCGTATCCAGCAATTTCTGGAGTTCCATTACCTGAGATTTATTCTGTTGAGCTGAACCAGGTTTCAGACCAGATGCTACAATCATTAAGGTTAGCTGGGTGAGAAAGTTCCACCAGATTCATCCGGTATAGGTCAGATGGCAGAGCACTGGCGGCTTCAGCCAGAAGATCCCTGGTTCGAATCCTGGTCCGAACATTTTTTCGCCCAGTTGGAAATTTACACCTAATATGATTTATTTACCAATTAGAATAATTGTGAAATTAATCTAGACTGAAAACCAAGTTGTTACAGAACAGTTTCACTTGATTTCGGCTGAAGTTTTCACTACTAAATATGAATATTTTTTCACGAAATTTTAAAGAAGGTTCGGATACAGTTATATTTATAACTATAATCTATTACAATTTTAGAAAAATCACACGTTAAGAACTATTTGTTTTGTTATGTTAACAGAAACGAGCAGAAAACAAGAAAAAAAAGCATGAAGAAAATGTATTTCTTTTTCAACTAGATATTGATATTTTTTCACGATTTTTCTCACAAGGTGCATAACATTTATAACTGCTGAAAATTTCAAAGAGTTTGGACAACAAGGATTTTTTTTAAACTACTTAAATAGACCAAATGAAAAAAAAAAGTCTTATGAGACATTTATGAACCACTATATATATCATTATATTGTGCGACAGCTAGCGAAATCTACCGCATGTAGAAGTTGGGTGAGGATAGTCCAAGGTAGGTCCTGATGCACCTGAGGCTCAAACTTTTAATTTTTTAAGACCCAGGCTCCCTTTAAGTTTTTATGCCCTAAATTGTTAATAACTTTCCACCTTTTTATCCAATTTTCTTCGTTTTTGTTGACCTTTCTCTATTTAGTTATTATCGCATTTCTACTGTCCAGTTAGAATCCCAGCCCCGTGGGCCCCTTGAAGTTTTTGTGCAAAAAAATTGTTAATAAATTTCCCTTCTTTTAATCCGATCTTCGTTTTTGAGATCCCTTTTCCATTTAGTTATTTCTTCATTTCTACATTCTAGTTAAGATCCTGCCGCCTAGGACCCCTTAAATTTTTGGTGCGGCATGCATTTTTTACCCCCTAATTGTGTCACACTATCAATGCATAACTTTAAGGTTTGAGTCTTGGACACCTTTCCTCGGCCCCATACCATCATATTTTTATTGGGTCCTAGGGCTCTTTTTAACTTTTTAAGCATTCCCTCCATTTTAAGCGCATTTCTTAAAATTTTTATTCTAATGATGCTGAATTTTCACTAATTGTAGATTGAAAGTGCTAAGTATTAGAACCTTTTAACATGTTTTTATCTTAGGGTCCCACTTTCAATTATCAGTTGGCCCCTTTTGTGCTCCCTATTACAGTTCTCTTAAAAATGGTCCAATTCACTAGCTTTTTCTTTTTTTTTCTAAGAATTTCTTAGGCCCTCCAGTTACTACATGAACAACAAAAAAATTTCGCAAGCTTCAGCTACCACCAATTTTGAAAATTAATCTCCTACTTGGGGACCTTCGTGAAGCTTCTTTAAAAAAGATTCAATTCTCTAGCAATTTTCTTTTACATAGTTATAGGGCTACTTTATAAACTACTAAAAAATGTCTTTATACCCCAGATACCACCTTTTTCAAATATTAATCTTTTTTGGAAACAACTTATGTTTAGTAACTACACCCGTAAATTAAAAATTGTGTTGCTGTTCAAGGTAAGTGGTTTAACTTTAATGACAGGAAAGATTTCATGCATAAATTAAATATCACATTAATGCTAAATATAATTTGTTAAATTTACAGGGGAGGGCACCTCCCTCCAATTGGGGCCGCATTCATTTCTCGGGTTTTATGGGTCTGATTACTATGGTGTTTGGCTCGTTCAACTGGATATTCAATTGCCTAAGGTGCATGTGGAGCACTCCGGTTATATGCATTCTTAGGCAGTGTGAGAATACTTCTCACAGTATTTAAATTTGGTTTAATTTTATTCCCTTTCAGCCTTTTTTTTTGCATCGATGTCTATTTAAACCCAATCTTTACGCCGCGATGTTGACGCGTTTATCTCTCACCGTAAAGCAAGTTCATTTTTCACCGCCGATATTCATATCTGCGTTGGGAGCGGATCGGCAGCTAGCGCATGCGCACTCCGTATTTTAGGAGCACATTTCTGGAGCTCTCGTATCGATGGAGACAGCTTGCATTATGATGACGTCATTGAAATTATGCGCCGCCCTCTTTTGACGCCGATCGCTGACAGGAGAATCGTTTGGTTTCGTTTTCCAATCAGTGAAACATTTTTAATTCTGTAGCTTGTAATTCGATTCTCATTAATTTCCCGTAAATGTTAATTTAGCTAATCAATTTAAATTCTGCCTTTTAATTACTTTGTCAACCCCGTATTCATCATTTAAAAACTAAAACTCGTTAATTTTTAATTCAGAATTTGGTTTGATGTTGTCTGAAAAAGATGTAGTCTTTTAACGTAGTTTTAGCGGAGCGCGGCCCGCCGGCCGTTCGAATGTCGTGCCGCTTTTTTTTGGCCGAATGAGCTTGATATTTTATTTAAGTGGATGTTTTTTTTTTCTCAAAGTTTAATCCTTTAAAGTTGTGCTGCTCTCGTTAAAAGGAATCCCATGGATTTATTCCATGTTGGCTGTTATTTTTCTTCTTAAAAGATTAGTTCTTCTATTTTAAAATGGTGACCAGAAGCAAGTATTTTCTTAACCTTCTACTGCTACTAACGACCGAAATAAAGAATATTATTTGTTTTCATCAAATTGCCTCTTCATTGTCTACATTTCAAGTAAGACGTTTCCAGTTTTATTACTTCTTTAACGATCAATAGTAACTTATTAAAAGACCTTCGCAATTTGTTCTAAACCACTTAAACGATCATTACTTATCGTCACAGGCAGGGGGAACCCAAGTCACAGGTTGGGAAAGAGGTTTGTTGGGAACACACTGGAACAGGGATGGCGAACCTGTGGCATGCATTCTGAACTTCACACTTAATTTTGTTAAGTGCCAAGTTCGGACACACGAGAAACTTAGATAATAATCAGTTTATGGGGCAAATTCCATTTTATGTTTTCTAGAAGTAGTACAGTTTTGTGCAACATGCATACAAAAAAAAAAAAAAAGCAGTTATATTGAAATGAATTAATGCATCATAGATATCAGTGAAAGTGCTATGTAGTGCCACTTACTTGCAAAATCCACTCAACATATAATGTTTGCTAAATCATTTTGCTTCTCTACAAAATTTTAAAGGTTTTTTATTAGAAAACAGAATTTAAAAAGATAGTTTAAATGATAGTATACCTAATAAACACGCTTTTGCTTCAGATTACGGTTTATTTTATTTAGATTTAGGGTATTAGGTTTTCTTATGTTTAGGCTTTATTTTTGAAAATTGAATTTTAAAAGTTTGTTTAAACAACAATGTACCTAATGAACTCGTTTCATTTTTAAGAACTAAAAATGACCTAATAGTACCAGATTTGGCATTAGACGTATACAATAAGGAACAATCTCATTTATAAATTATTAATACCAAATTAAATAAGACTTGGCTATGTTATTGAGTAAATATAGCATAATAATTAAGTTAGGGGTCAAATTTAGTACATGTGTAAAAATATTCAAGTAAAAATTCTATAAAAAATTATTGATATTTTTAAGTTGAGCCCCGGAAAATAAGTTCATTTCAAACATTCTATGCTGCTGAAGTCAGTGCGGTCCTCGAAACTAAGTTCGACTGAAAGATTTTCTGAAGATATAAAATCATACAAATTTGAGATTTGTTTAAGGTTATCATAACGAGCCAGGGCAACACTAGGCGGTTCAGCTAGTATAACATATAGGAGGGAAATAATGAGTTCCAATTTTAAAAAAATTGGCCATATATTCCACCCATCAGAAAAAAAAAATGAAAAAGAAAAATAACAGAAGAAAACACTGCTTTTTTACAACTGAATATCAATATCTTAGCATGAAATATATACACAGGCTTTGGGTAACAAGAAATGAATTTTATTGGTTATATAAGAAACAGTAGCAAATCTTAAAATAACCAAAATTTGCATTAACAAAAAATATATAATAAAGAGTTACAATATATACAAAAAATCGAAAGGCACAAGTTGCATTTTAACATTTCTTTTATGGCTACATGTCTAGCCAGTTAAAATAATATACAAAGTTTAAAATAATCTGCAGCAAATGCACTGCTTTTGCTTGTGGACTTCAAACATAATTAAATTAAACAAGAACGAAAAATCATGTGAACAGCATAGATTATGAAACGTGTTCAGAATATTATAACAAAACTTCACAGTTTACTAAGACGAAAGATATCTTAATGAACAATTTGGAAAACACATATCACATCTGAAAACCCAATTTCTGCTATTACTATGAATAATCAGGAAAATGCATGATTTTTTGTGTAGCACTGAGCTAACTTTTAGCATACCATGTATGTATACTACATAGTATACTAAAAGTTAGTTCAATTAAATGCATAGTACAGTTGGAAATTTCCATTCAGCAATTTCTGCCAATAAACAGATGTTTTTGAGAACTTTCGTGCAACCCTGTATATAATCTATGTAATTTACACATACCAAGTAATATTTTAAAAAGTTAAATTTAAAAATGCACATCACAACTGAAAATGCACTTCCAGCAATTATTGTTTGTAGGCTTCAATAGTTCAATTATTGTTCATTTTTTTTCTGTAGTCAAATTCTTTTGAGTGTTCTTGTAAATGAATGATAACAACACACCATATTCTAAAGTAAAAATCTTGTAGTATAGTCAGGGATTAATTTGCACTGGAGTCCACAGGAGCTCGGCTCTGGTACTTCTCTCTTTTCAGTAAATATTTAAATATTGGTCGTAATTCACTGGAGCTCATAAATACAGGGCTTTGTGTTTGTGACTATATTTTACGTTTGAAAAAGCAGCTTTTTTATTTTTTATTCTCTACTGGTGCATATTGTCTTCATCTACCTATTGTGTTACGTTCTTCATAAATTTTAAAGATTTTTTTCCTTTTCTAAGTATATAAATTGGAATAAAATAGTAGGGAGGGGAAATCACTCAAACTGATGTGAGTGAAATAATAAAAGGAAGAGTTGAGAAGTATTTAATGGAAATCTGTTACAGTAAATTAAAATAAGGGTGGGAATTTGCAGAAAATCTTACTGGGATTTTTTTTAAACAGCTAGTTGGGGCTTAATTTGCGCAGAGCCCACCAGAGCGTAGCTCCGGTACTTCTCTGTTTTTAGTAAATATTTAAATATTGGTCGGCATTAACCAGAGCTCATAAATACAGGACTCCAGAACCCTATGCAATAACGCTTCTGAAAAACCGAAGCCTAAATTACCCTTTTCATTCCTTCCTATCTCAGAGTTTTTGCATTCTTTTAAATCAAAACACTTACAGGGTTGCCACTCTAATATTGAAAAAAAATTCCCTGAGTTTTTCCTGTGCTACAAAGTGTTTATTACTATGCTGAGCAGGCAAAAATATATGCGTGTATATATACTTCCAACATTCGAGAATCAAGCGTGCGCCGATTGTATCAGCATTGTTTTGTTTTGCGGTACCAGATACATGCATGATGAAGGGAGAAAAATGAAGAGAAAGTGCATTTCGTGCAGTCAGAAATGGGTGGGATGAGTGCAGCCGCTTTGTGGATTCAGCCATATTCAAGAAGAGGGGGTGTAGACAGAAATGTGCTTTTACGAAGTTTCGTTGAAAAAAAAATTTTTGCACCACTTTCTTCTTTTTTTTTTTTTTTTTTCCTGCTGAGTGAATTTTTTTTTAAAGAGAAAAAATAATTTCTGTTTGAAAGTACCAGACACACACACACACACAAAAAAAAATCCCTGTGTTTTCCAGATTTTTTAAGAAATTTTCAAAATTCCCTGCATTTTCCCTGTTTTTGGAGGGGAATTTAAAATTCCCTGTGTTTTCCCTGTTTTCCAGGTGTTGTGGCAACCCTGACGTAATGTGTCGCACACATAGAAGATGGAGATAAAATGGACTCAATTTTTACATCAGTTTTTGGGCTTGGACTGACTCGAGCTCAATCTGTCTTATATTCAAAATTTTATTTATTCTTGTATAGAGAAAAAAATTTCCTCCTTCAAAATTACACATAATATCCTATTTCAAATCATTTTAATGCTATTCTAATCAGAATGAAGAAATAACAGAAATCGGGTTTTTCTATTCTAGAGATATTTGCAAATTTATGTCAGCGATGCATCGATACAGCACCCCTCAAGAGACTGAACAATGAATTTGCTTTCTGTTCGATTTTCTTTTGTGCCAGTAGGATATATTTTTTTTTTCCAGATATCTAACCTGAAAAGAATATCTTCTGTTTTTAGACAATGAACATCAGATTGAGGTTTTGTTTGTTTGAGGTCTTCTATTGCAGACGAGAATAAAAATCACATTAGTGATTTTTCTATTTATTTTTTATCATGAATGCTGCCCATGCTAAAGCTTTGCTCTGCACAGTTACGAAATCCCTTTCATTTGTAAGAGATATAATTGCCATGTATTGTTATTCTAATAGAAAGCAATCAAGCAGTGTTTCCCCTTTTTCTATAAAAACACCAAATCTTTCCAATGACTGTGTCAAATTTTTAATTTAATCTGATTTTCAGGGACTCATCACAAAAGATTGTTATGCAGAAGTAATCGATTATAGTTTAAGATATGCACCTTTTATAGGAAATTGAAAAACATTGTTCCATTCTTCAGCATATAAATATTAATTTCTGTAAATGTCATTCATTTTTTCTTAAAAATGCATAGCTGCGGACTATCCCTTTTTGGTGCTAACACTATTTCTGAATAATAATCCTTAACATATTTAATCGTAGAATTAACAAAAAATCACAATTAACATTATAATTATTCAAAGATTACTATTCGGAAGGAGTGATAACTAAAAAAAGGAATAGTTGACAGCTAAGTATATATTTAAAATTTTTATTTTGTTGCAGTTGTTAGTACCAGTACCACAGAATATTAGAGCTCCGGTACTTTTTTTGTTAGAAATTAAGCCCTGAGTACAGTACGCAGAATATATACACCTCAGTGATATATATTAATTTCAATATGTATAAAATGGTGTAATATCATTAAAATACACACCATAAATGCTACGCACTTCATTTTCAATACCAAACATGGCATATTGTAAACTCCAATAACAAATATCAATTTCAGGGAAATCCAACTATATGCGAGTTAGAGCAGAGACAGACAGACAAACTGAATACATAAACATTTTTCAACTATGTTGGAAAATGTTAAAAAGGATCACTGAAGTGCACCACAACGTGTTTTCTATAAATTATGGAGTGCTTAGCATTTATCGTTCATTTACAGAGAAACACAAAAGGTTACAGAACTGACTATGATCGATAATTACTAAAAATGTGATTTCCGAAGTGATATGCTATTATGCGTGGTGCGTATAAATTCTATAGCTCATATGTAGAGCGGCACGGAAGAATTGGTGTATATTACTGGATATGGACAGCAAATGCTGAAAATGGATTGTTCTGAGTTATGTGTTTTAAATTACTTATTTAGATATCTCATTTCACTGTATGAAAAAATTATTAATATTCTGTTAGTGTTCAAAAGCATTTCACAATCTCTGCCTGATTCAGGATTTTTTGTTCTTGTTTATTTAATTTTCAATAGCACACATCATTTGGAGAAATTTTTTCTGCTTTTTCTTATTATCTATTAAGGGGACAGTGGACGTTCAAAACCATGTTTTTAGTTTTTCACTCAATTGCGTGGAAATTTAGCACACATTTATACATTTTCTAATTAATCAATTTTATTGAAAAATGTATGTAATTAATTCTGCTATTAATTAAAATATGTAAATTAATCTAATTACAAATGCTCAATTCGCATTAAATATGGCTTTAGGAACCTGATTTTTTTTTTAAATGGTAGATTTATAATATTGCAATAAAAGTTGATGTTTTAAAATTGTACCAATATATAGAGAAAAATTAATAAAAAAACTTCAAATATTCACATTTTTTTTTCTTGAAATTTCACAGAAAAAAGTTATATAACTATCAAATTTTATTTTTATGTACAATAATGCATGCATATTAATACTAAGTTTTGAAATATAGCATATTGCAAACAAGAATACTTAATGTTATGAAAATTGGATAAAAAATAAGACACCAAGAACATTTTGAAAAAACTAACTCGACAAAAATTTTCATTTTGAGAATAATTAAGAGAACATAATTAAAAGTTTATTTTTAGTATAACTCAATTATGGCATACAAATTTGAAATGCTTGTAACTTTGCTAGGGATCGTTGCAATTACCTGTGATTTCTTGCAAATAATGCAGTTAAGAATAACATATATTAATAACCAAAAAAGAGATTTTTTTGTCAATTTTTGTCCAACTGACGATCCACGGTCCTCTTAAAACACAAAATCCTTAAGTAAGTAGCAACTTAAATGTTTAAGACTTTGACAATAGATACCTTATAAAAGAAATAAAAGAAAAATACCTGATCATTCTAAAAGAGATTAAACAATCCTTAACATGAAAGATGCAGCTTTTTTAAAGAACAATAATACTAGGCATCTAAGTTATCTTTTAACAGCACTCTTGTAATATATAGCTAAAACAGAGATAAGCATGAACATCATTGTATTTTATGAATTATCTGAAAATAATTTAACATAAATATGCATTTTATTATTGTATACAAAATTACCAAATAGTTTCAAGAAATTTAATTCTTGTGAATTCTAACATGACATAGGATTATGTATTGATACTTCATGACTGTATTTCCTGTCAAAATTTTATTATATCGATTACCTCCCTGGTATAATAAAAATCTCATTAATTTTATAATCCAGCATTCGAAATCCTTGGTGGTCGGCTGGTCCGAGACCCAGACCTGCCAACCTTTGAAAATGCGAAATCGTAGCACACAAAATTTAAATTAATCTGGAGATTGGTTGGTTGGTTTTTCGTGTTTCACAGCCATCTTTTGACATTCGTAAAGTGAATAAGGTTTCCGTCTTTCAACTCAATATAGTAATTTTTTTCCTCTGAAAATTTCTATATGATTTTTAGAGTTTATTTTCGTTTCGCAGCTTTTTTTTTTTTTTTTTTTTTTACTTTTGTAAAAGGAGCCTGGTTCCAATTTTTTAGCTCAGTGCAGTAAATTTTGAGGGAATTCGCGATTTTTTTCCCGCCATCATTTCAGGATATTCACAATTTTTTTCCCACAATCGTAATTCACATTTTCCTATCATGATTCTTTGTTGAAATCTGCACTTTTACCATGAACTTTTGATGAAATTCGCATTTTTTACGCGATCCTTTGACAATTTTGCGTTTTTTTTTACCACGATCCTTTGACTAAATTAGTGTTTTCTTTCTGCGATCTTTCGGTGACATTTGTGTTTTCTTACTAATCTTTCGATGAAAGTTGCACTGTCTTACCGATCTTTTGACGAAATTCGCGTTTTTTTTCTGCGATTTTGACAAAATTCACGTTTTTGCCACGATACTTTAACGAAATTTATTTTCTTCTGCGACCAATTGACGAAATTGATTTTTTTTACACGGTAATTTGTCGAAATTCGCGATAGTTTATCGCAAATCTTGCGATTTTGCACACTATTTCAAACCTTGCTCCTCAAGGAACCCCCTCCAGAATTCTTAAAATGGTACACTTGTTTCTAAGGAAGGGAATTCCTGTATAAATATTTACAAAAACACGATCAGAGTGTTTTATGTTAAGAAGCTTTTTTTGCAGCCCAGAATTTTTTTTTCTCTCATGATCATTTTTTAATGTCCGAATTTTCGGACTAATGGCCAATTTTTTAAAACTTTCGGAAATTAAAACTAGGAAATTTCGGAACAGAATCACTCCTGAAAAATATGCTGCGGATAAAAATCGCAACTAGAAACATAAAATACTTTTGTGTTTTTTGCAAAAAATCGTAGTTTAAGACCGATTTTCGTAGCATCGTAGTTTATAGGTCCAAATCGTAGCAACTACGATTTTTTCGTAGCAGTTGGCAGGTATGGAGACCACCGATAATTCAATCGGACCAGTACGATTTTTCAGGCCCTGAGAAAACCACAACCGATTGCACATAACATTTTTTTTATTATTATTTAAAAAACGATAACAATAAATAAATAATTAAAAAAGTGCAATCATATGGCACTTCATCTTCTCTCTCAAACAATAGATGCACTGCTTTCTCTTCCAAGCAATACTGTTGGGTGCCATTCCTTGACTTTTCCGCTTGTCGCAAATGCTCTTCCAAAGTAGCTAGCAATGTGATTTTGCACCAAATGTGTTCACCCTCCTCAAAGGAGAGTTTGCTTGCATCACTTCGGCTTCTACAAAATCAGTATTAGATTGTGCTGTATTGTAAAGCAGTTCTTTCAAAGCTTTTATTTCATATTAACAGAATTTTCCCGACTCGAAAAAACACTAAAAAATTGCATAAAAATTAGCAATCTCAAAAATCGCTCACGAGCAAATTTACTGCATTAAGAAAAATAATCAATACCTACCTGATTCCTTGTGCGAATTTTAAAAAATCGCCGTGAAAAACACTAAAAATCTCAAAATATTTGTGAAAAATTAAAAAATTGCTGAGGACGAAATTTACTACACTGGCTAGTCTAAAAGATTTAAACCACATTCTTTTTTATGAATGTAAAGAAAAAAAAAAAAAAAATGTTGAATGTGAAAAAACTATAAAAAATCGCATAAAAATGTTCGCAAAAAATTCAAGCATTGCCGAGAACAAAATTTACTTTTCGTGCTAAACAATTGAAACCGCATTCGTTTTACAAATATTAAAAAATACTGCGGATCGCGAAAGTATTCTAAGTATCGTAAAAACATTAAAAATCGCAGATGACAAAATTTAATGTATTATTCTAAACGAGAAACGACTGAACCAGGATTCCTTTTATGAATGTCAAAACGCAAAAAAAAAAAAAAAACATTTAACCCCCCATTTAAAATCCAAGTCTCTGTGTGTCCCTCACTATTCCGGTAGGACCGTCTCTGAAATGAGTGATTGTTGAAAAATATTAATGCAGGGTTACCACAGTAGCGCCAAATGTTAGCCAACTTGGTGATAGCTGGCTAATTTGGCGAAATTCCCATTTAAAACCATTAATCTTTCATAATGGAGGTAACCGAAATTTAATTTAAACTCCACTCTTTTAAGATATTTTTTCGAAATCTATGGATGAGAATTTAAAGTACATCTTTACATCTTCCTCCCGATGCTACTAATAAAATAACCGCCAATAGACAACGGCGTACTGTGTGAGCTCCTAACTGCGCGATTTTAATGTGCTTTAGGTACTTTTCCAGTATAGGTGCCTTGGCGAAAAAGGAAATTTGGTAACATATTTTCCGGGAACCTATTCACTGTTTCATTTTATATACACACGCATTTTTTTCGATATTTATATGATTTATTTAACATAAAAAAGCCGTTTCTCTAATTTTATACAGAAACAGATGTAATTTGTACATAAAAACATCAATAATATACATATAAAACAAACAAAAACGCTCATCAAATTTGTTTTCATAGCTGTTTATATGATTTGACAACAAATCTCGATATTTTTCCGTTATACGGACACCATGCCAAAATGTATGCTAATGCGCCAATTATTTCAAAATGCTAAAAGATATTTGTAATTTTATGCCAGCAGTTTAATATGAGTTTTATTTTATTGCTTTATTTTATAGCAGTTATTTGTTCACTTATTTTAAGTATGTATTTGTGAATTGATGAAATAGTTCGTAAAAGTCTGGAATTTTCAAATGTTATATTTTTTAAATGCTCACTTTAGTATTGACCAGGGTTGGAAAAAAACCGGGGTTTTTTGTAAAAAACCAAAAAAACCGGTTTATTTGGTTTAAACCAGGTTTTTTTGGTTTAAACCGGGTTTTTTTAAATATAATTTCCTATTGCATACAGATGCATATCTGGTGATAAAATAAACATTTTTGGATATTATATAAGTAATATAACTTTTGAAAATATTTAAATTAAATAATTACAGCCAATTATATAGAAAATTGAAATCATTTCTAATTTAAACATTATTAGTAACAGCTATGTCTTATGTTCAAAGTACACTAGTAAACTGCTCTACACAGTGAAACATTGATACCTTGAAAATCGTATAAAGAATCCTTTGATTAATAATATAATAATCAATCAATAAACATTTGATGCAGTTTCATGAATATAATAATATATTATTCTGTGGTTGTTATTATTATTTTTTTAATATCCAAATCAGGGTTGGCAAGTTTTTGACACATGACGGTTTTTACCGGATTTTACCATGGTTTTTACCGTCATGTCAAAAACCTCTTTGTCAAAAATGTCAAAAACTGTCAAAAACCCATTTTTTAGTAGTAGTTCGTTTTTACATTTTTTTTTTTTTAATTCTATCTTTAGTAATAAGTTGTTTCATATGAAATATTCAATATCAAACAGAGTCTAAAGTATATTTATCCATCCGAGAAAAACAAAAAAGAATTGCATTAGAATAATACATATACATCTCTGTTAGAACATCTCTCAATAACCTTAAGCTATTTGGCATATTCTATAAAAACGATATTTTTTGAAGAAATTCTATAACCCATAAGTATAAGATTAAAAAATCTGTATAATTTCGACAGAATGCATAAAAAATAAATAAAACATTTAAGAATCTCTCTAAATTTAATAATAATTTTAAAGGTAAAAGATTTTTACTATACAGTCATATGTATGCAATAAAAATAATGCAATGTGTTATTTCTTTCAATTCACTTTGAATAATGCCTAGATAATTTTAAGTAAAATGTATAGAGGACATAAATACAGTAGAAGATCTTTATAACGCAATTCCATATAACGCAATTCTCCATATAACGCACAACTTCTCAGATGTAAACAATAATTTTTGCAGTTAAAAAGCACCTACATTTTCACATTGTAAAATATTGCTACTCTCTAGAGGACTAAATTTGATACATTAGTTCAACTTTATCTTCTAATTTAAGACGTTTTTACTGAAAAAAATGTTATTACAATAAACATTTTTGAAAATGCCTAATGTAAGGGATGGTTGTGTCTGTTATATTTAGATCATGTTTATAAAGTGAATTTAACAATGTCTAACCTATATTATGCAAAAATTTATAATTTGGATAACTCTTGGTAACAAGGAATGCAATATAAAGATATTCTAATGTACTTTGATATGTTTCAGACATATTTGGCCATGTTTACAAGGTGAATTTAATGATGAGTTCCATATAACGCAAAATTCTATATAACGCACAACCTTGTGTTTTTAGGTTTGCGTTATAAAGATCCTCTACTGTAGTCTGTCTTTATGGTAGCTTTAATAAATTTCCATTTAATTCCCTTTGCAACGAGCGTCTTTTACTGAATTTTTAATCTTTTATCAGTATTTTAAAAATGAAATTTTTGACTAGTTGAATTGAGAAAATGCCTTGATTAAATAAGGCAAAATTTACAATAAAAAGTAACTGGTAAGAATAATCATTGCGGAATAATCACGAGCGTATACATGACGCTCGTCCTGAAAGGGTTAAAATATTTCATGACTATTCAGGTATAAATTTATATCTAAAAATATAGGTGTTGGAATGGTTCATAGAATGCTATTCTAAGGTTCATATATATTTCCACTAAAGTTAAAAAAAAAAAAAAAAAAAAAAAAAAAAAAAAAAAAAACTATAGTGTATATCTATATAAATTATTATTCTATTCTGTTTTTTCTTAAATATTGTTTTGTTATGTGTTAAATTTTAAGTCTAAGAGTTTTCACCTGAAATCAGGTCCTACAGGTTTATATAAAAGTTTTATTAATTTAAAATTTTGAGGTACTGCTTATTGAAGTGAAAATGAAAATCACCATAATATTGCCTTTATGATATACATAAGATATGCATTTTAAAATATCATATCTAAACATATTAAAATTTATTCAATGACCACAGTCCATGCTTGACATCTATTGTCACATCATATAACAGCATGTTTGCATCTCTAAAATAATTTTAATGTATTTTATTAAAAATGTATATTAAATATTATTTAATAATTATAATAACCTTTTATTTTCATTTAATATTAATGTTCTTTGCAGTTATTAGAATCTATATTAGTGGAGGTTATGACAAATATTGTTCCTTTATTGTATTCTTGTATTTTTAAATTTTGCCATTTAGGAAATGCTCTTCTTTTAAATAAATTTAACAAAGTAATTATGAATAATAATAACAAGAACAACAAGGAAAAATCAATCTACAAATGTATCGTATGCTACACTTACACTATAAATTGGAGGAAAATCGAAAATGATAGGTTTTTGACGGAATAAACCGGTAAAAACGCGGTTTTTACCACTGTCATGTCAAAAACCCAACCCTGATCCAAATACTTCTGGTTATTTTGTTTTCTGAGTGATAACTCCAAGTGTCCAAGGCAACATTTTTGGCCATTAGATTCAGCAACTAACAGAAAAGATTGATTGGTATTATTGAAATGCTATAACTAGCACTCAATTTTTACAAGCTGTGTTATTCACTTTAATATCTTAAGTTACTCTTTTAAATTCTTTAAGGATAATCTTCCCCAATCCCAATCCAGAAAATTTTCTTTTACAACTTAACCAAAATCTTAAAGATCATTGTATTTTGTTATTAACTACTGTAAATAATCTGCATTTTTTAAATGAAAATATTTTATGCTAAATATTGAATATTATTTATCTATTTTATCTTTTCTAATTTCACATGTTTTAAGAAAAATCTTTAGGGTACCAGATATGTTCATCAGCACATGCTAATTTTCATTCTACATGCATAGAATCATGACCTAGGCTCATTATGTCTCATGTTGACTGCTGAGATGAAGTGTTAAAAGTAGAAATTACTTCTATCTATAATTTAAAACAATTAAATTACAAAAAAAAAAAAGAAAATATTATATTAGATTTTTTCTAAAAAAACCAAATGGTTTTTTTGACAAAAAAACCAATTGGTTTAAACCGTGGTTTAAACCATGGTTAAAACCACTTGGTTTAAACCGTGCCAACCCTGGTATCGACAATGGTTTTTCTTTTATTTTTCAAATGCTTCAATTCCCGATTTTGCACCAACTATTACGCTTGGCGACAATGGTGTCCGCATAACGGAAAAGTACCTAAATCTTACTTTCTGATGCCCAAATTACACCAAGCTTTTTTAAAAAAATGCCAAAACCCCTACAGTGGAAAAGTACCAAACTGTCTATTATTTTACGCTATCCATGTTATAGTTTGTACTATATGCAAGGGGAGTGGAGCGAAGAGTTTAAACATTAAATATTAAAGTTTCAGCACAGATGTCATATACGCCCCATATTGGTGAGATTTTTTTCTGACGCCAATGTCATATACATAACGGGTACTTAACTGTTGCCAAAGTGTCGTAATTTTTGTTATATGAGACTACTCATATAACTAGTGCTTAAGATTAATCTATTACTTTTATAAAGCCCTTCAATAATACATCCTAAAACTAAGCAGATAAAAATTTGCAGTAAGAAGCATCCGCTGAAAAATAAAACCCTAAATATGCAGAGAGAGAGAAATGGTTGTTTTATGCAGTAAGTGTAAGAAGAAATGATGACCAGATAAATAAAAGAAAAACTTAATTTTATTAAAAATCTTTCATGATAAAATACGATAGTATAAAAATAAATGCTTTGAAATTAAACAAACAAATATTGATTAACTTTATATCTTGCAGAAAATAAACGTAATAAAACAATAATTTAAGATAATCCCTCCAGAGCTCATGCCATAATATATTCCTTCTAAATCAAATTGCAAACGAAAAAAGTCACCTGTCGTAAACGAATTCATCATTTTATTTCATCTTTAAACTTGAAGAAAAACATCGTAGAACTAGCGAAGATCCAAAGATTAAAAACATCCTCTCAGCAACTCCATCGTACGTAAAAACTTAATAACATAAACTTCATATCCGTTAAATAAACATCAGAGCGGCAGACATCAAAACACCGAAAGAGAGACGACCAGCATGTATCAAAACAAATGTTCCACCAACAGCTATCACGCCGTTCCTTTTATCTATATCGGCAAACACCGAGAGCTGCTCCGCAGAGAAGCTGCAATCGGAAACGCCCTCCTTCCATCGCACGTGGAAAAAGTAATTTGCATAGGCACGTGCCGCGCCAAAGGCGAAAAAGAGCACTCGTGGACGGGCAACGCCACCTATCGGCCAACGGAGTTACCGCTCAGTTCGAAAACGATATACGATAGAGCTCGGCTGGAAAAACATTGGGATGTGAAACTCCGATGATACAATGCAAGTTCTCTTTAAAACAAATAAATAGCTGCACAAATGGATAAAAATAAATTAGCTGTAAGGATGAAAGGTAAGTCATAACTAAAGAAGTTTCAAGATAAAAATATATTTAGTTGAATAAAATAAAGATAATGCAATTGATAAGAAAAGTGGGAATATGGCTAACAAATGCCCCCCCTCTTATCAATGCTACGAAATACCAAGAAGGCAAAGTCAATTACATGTCCAAAAAAAAAAAACTTAAAGTCAACTGAAACAAGTCTAATGGAACAAAAACTACCTGCGAAAACTACCCAAAAGTAAATTCGAAAAACATGAGCACCAGAGCGACTAACAATCCATGCGATTAATTTCACTGTAAAATAAAAGTTTGTATCATGCAATAACAATATCAATAAAATCATCAACCAGCAACTCAATTCAAAATTCCAAAATTTCAATTAAATAGCAATTCTACAACAAACATTACACAACATCAAAAACTTTAAAACAATTAAACTCTTAAAAACAATTCAACATCAAATTCCAAAATTTATGCTTCAAGAAATACGGAACTTCCAAAACAGTTCAAGATATCAAAAAAAATTTCAACAACATCAAAAACCATTTCAACATAGCAATTCCAATCTCATACTATCACCAGAGATAGACAAACAGTGCCAACATTTTCAATTTCCAAACAAAAATCTATAAAGATTAAATTCAATTCAAAAATCAAGCAAATATGCAAATTCATGATATTTAAATGCGAAAAGAAGTTACAAAAGTAGGTGCCGAAACAGGATAATCTTCCACATGTCCGTACGACATTTTGTGAGCTGTAATACAATTAGACAACTTTTAATATAATCAAAAATATTTTTACAATAATGGCTGTCAATACAAGATTTTCTTCCACATGTCTATAAGACATTTAGTGATTACAATTAAAGTCACAAGGTACCTACACAAAAAAAACTTAGAATACAATACATATCATACATTCAACTTTCATACAACCTTACGTGGCGCCACGATTTCATCAACTCTTATTCTCACATAGAGACAAGGAACCTGTAACAATATTGTAAATTATTTAGATCAGGGATTTTTCACACTTTGACAGAACCACTACACTTCAACCATTATTTTAACAAAAAGGAATCCTTCAACATCCACCATTGTAACATATGAATATTTATACATTTCTGCCTAGGCTCCCGGGATGCCCAAGCAAAAAAAAAAAAAAAATTTTTAATTTTTCTTATACATAAATCTATAAACCCTAATAAATTCAAACGCATACATATTTCCATCAAAAAGTACAATCTTTAAATCAACTGGTAATTTGCAAGGTAGACGGGAATTAGTGACAGTTCCATATATTAACATAATCAAAATGGGACTTACAAAAATAAAAGTTAACCTGCCCGCGAAAAGACCCTCCTGTAGCAATGGTCAACTCAAAAATCCACCCCAGATGCCACTCAGACAGATTACAGTGGCACCCCTGCGAGACGCTTCCTTGGGGCCATTCGGACACCCAGAAATGGACCTCGAGAAGTATCACCACATTCAGGCGGGATTTAAATGTCCACCAAGCAAAAACCGTAAAGAAAAGTATATATATATGATACCAACAATATAAAAAAATATATATATATTATAATTCAAAAACAGTAAAATTTCAAGAAATACAAAACTTCAAAATTATCTAAAGATATGCTCAATAAATCTTTTTATTTCAAACTTGGTGAGCGGCTTAGTGAAGACATCAGCAAGGTTATCCTTGCTGCGGACAAAAAGTAAATCAAAAGTATTTTTATCAACCAGATCCCGTACAAAGAACAGCTTAACATCGATATGACGACTTCTATGATTCTCAATAGGCGATTTTACAAAATCAATAGTAGCCCTATTATCTACATACAAAACTGACTTCATCTTTTCCCCAGTGACAACCTTTCTACAAAAACATTCACTTAGAATCCTGTCAAACCAAAGAAGTTCTTTTGTCGCTTCGGTCATTGAAATAAACTCAGCTTCCATAGTTGACAAACTCACACTTTTCTCTTTAAATGTTCGCCAAGAAATGGGAGAGTTTCCTAAAAATACAATTTGACCACCCAGCGAGGTCCTATCATCTCGATTTGCAGCAAAATCTGCATCAGAAAAAGTTATCAACTGAGGTTTTGTACAAGATAAATTAAGTGTCATATCAATAGTATGTTTAACATATCCCAACAATCTAAGTAAACCATACCAATGTGTCATTCCTGGATCTGATTGAAATTGACTCATTATATTTACCGCATATGAAATATCGGGACGGGATCTATTAGCAATAAAGGACAAACAACCCAGTACACTTCTGTATGGTAACTGTGACATCTCTCTACGCTCTTCCTCAGACCTAGGACAATCAGATTTAGAATAAACAGAGCCCTTGCTTATGGGTAAGGAGGAAATGGGAAACCTGTATGACTCAAACCTTTTGCAAACATCTTTAATATAGGATTGCTGGTGAATCCGCAAGCCTTCATCACTTTCCTCAAACTCCACACCAAGCAACTTCTTAGTTTTGCCTAAGACCTTTAAATCGAAATATTTACTTAAAAGTTCTAAAGCTCTATTTATAATCCTTTGATGCTTCCCAAATAAAACAATATCATCAACATACAATAATAACACTAAATCCGAGTCTAAAACGTAAACACAGTTACACCACTCTAATTTCTTAAACCCAATCTCCAAAAGAACACGGTTTATCTCAAAGAACCAAACTCGACCTGACTGATGTAGACCATAAATAGCTTTATCCAACTTACAAAATAAACTTTCTTTACCAACCTCAACAAAACCCGGGGGTTGCGACATATAAACATTTTCAGTAAGAGGAGCATAAAGATAAGCACATTTGACATCACATTGGGTGTGTAACCAGCCTTTAAAGGATACTAATAAAGAAAAGAAAAACCTGATGACACTAAAATTAACCACGGGACTAAAAGTTTCCTCATAGGATTCTCCTCTAATTTGCTTAAACCCTTGAGCCACTAAACGGGCTTTAAACCTGGCAATTTTCCCCATGTCATCTTTCTTTATAGTGTACACCCATCTACAACCTACAGGGCTGATGTTTGAAGGTAAAATTTCTAAATGCCATACGCCTCTATCATACATAGTATTTATCTCCTCTTTCATAGCTTTTTGCCATTCATCCCTTTGATCAGATTTTATTGCTTGTTTGTAAGTTCTAGGAATAACTGGGTCATATAGTTAAGATTGTGACTGACAAATATTCACATTAGAGTTAACATTAGGTTCAGAAACCACTCCCTCAAAAGTATTGCTCCCTTTAAAATCAAACAAGTTAGGCTTAAAAATTAAATCATTCTCCTTACAATAATCCTCCACTTCCCTTGCAGACCTTAACCTATCAGAATCATTATCAATATCAAAATAATAAATATCCCTACGAATACCAGTATTTCTGGGAACAACTTTTCTTCTCCAGTGAGTATCTCGTAATGTGGTGTGAGGTTTACTAGGGGAATCACTTTCTGAAGAAGACCCCTGACCATCACTCTCTGCCCTAGAAGATGATCCGAGGGAGTCGTTGGAGCTGTCAGTGGTGGCTCTGACCTCCTCAACAACGTCTTCATCCTCGATATCACTCCTAGTAGCAGGAACCCACTGAAACTCTCCTGGAGTATCGCCCAGCACTGCTCCATTTAGCGCATCCCTATAACTGGATTGTTCGTTAAAGGAGACATTAATAGTCTTAACAATTCTGTCACTATCAGGCAACCAAACTCTATAACCTTTTGTTCTAAAAGCGTAGCCAACAAGATATCCTCTACTAGCCTTTGAATCCAGTTTTTGCCGTTTCTGACGAGGGACACCAACATACGCCAAACACCCAAATGGTTTTAAATGCCTGACAGAAGGTTTATAATTACCAAAAAGTTCAAAAGGGGTTTTGGTCTGATTTTTGTGACATAAACAGTTCCAAACATAGGTGAAGTGGAGAACTGCCTCTGGCCAAAAATTCAAATCCATGCCACTTTCTTTTAACATGGTTCTAGCCCCATCTACTACAGTCTGATTGTACCGTTCAACAATACCGTTCTGTTCTGGAGTAAAAGTATTTGTAAATTCATGACTTATTCCCCTTTCAAGACAAAATTCTTCCATTTTGTTATTATCAAACTCTCCCCCATTGTCGGATCTTATGGCCTTAACCTGTCTACCCAAAAATCTTTCGGCACGGTTAATATGTTGCCTTAAAATTTCAAAAACTTCCGACTTCTCTCTCATAGGGTATAAAGAAGTTTTACGGGAAAAATCATCAATTATAGAAACGAAATACCTTTCTCCTTGCCTGCCTTCAACCTGACTTTGACCCCAGACATCAGTATACAAAAGTTCCAATGGAGATTTGGATCGAATAAAATTTCTAGATTTAAAAGATGTCCTCCTAAACTTGTTAAGTTTACATGATTCACATTTAAATTCCCCCTCTCTTAAATTTGGCAAACCCCTAGCACCCGCATTTCTACATGTATGAGCTATCAAATAAGGACCAACATGTGCCAGCCTTCTGTGCCAAACATACATATCATCATGCTTACTGGTAGAAGATGCTTCAAAACTAACTCTCTTAGTAACTTTGCTAGGAATTTTGGGGTATAAATAGTAAACACCATTTTTAAGAATGGCTTTAAAAAGGGGTTGTCCGTTGCATGATATCTTCACCTCGCCACTCTCACCAGAAAAACATGCCCCATTTATATCTAAACGAGGACCAGATATTAAATTACGCCTTAATTTAGGAGAAAACATTACATCTTTAAACATTAAGATTCTTTGCCCAAATTTTAATTTAATAGTTCCACACCCTTCTATAGGAAAAGTTACACCTTCAATGGCTACAGCCATATGCTCATCATTTAAAGGAGTAAATTCAATAAAAAGATCTCTATTTTTACAAAAATGATGCGAAGCTGCTGTGTCGAAGACCCAGTCAGCATCTCCATCAACTAAGTTAGCTTGAGACAAGAAGAATGAAGTATAGGACTTACGTTCTGGACTGTTCGACAGATAGGACTTACGTTCAGGACTTCTCTGACGCGTGTCTCTAGATCGGCCTCTTTTCACTTTGTCATCAAGTCTACGAGGATCACTGTGTTGATGCATAGCAGGAGATCTTGTATACTGTCGTGGAACTCTCTTATCACTATGAGGGCTAAAGGATCTAACTAATGAAGTATCACGATGAGATGAAAATTCGGCTGACGGTGAACTATCTCTGTTACAGGATAACATACTCCTTCGGAAACTATGGCACTGGCTTTTAACGTGACCTGGCTTTTTGCAAAAATAACAGCTCAACTTCTTTCTAGCTTTTCTCTGGTACTGTAATGATTGAGCTTCAGGATACACTTTACTATGATCACGTTCTCTCAGTTGAAGCCTGGTTTCTTCGGCTACCAATGAAGTCACCACATCGTTAAAAATAAACTCCTCTTCCTTCCATCTGAGAATTGCCTGTACCATGGAATCAAACTTTGGAGGCAAGAATCGCAATAGTTGAAATGTCACATAGACGTCATCAAAAATTTTATTTATATTTTTAAGCTGGTTCGCCACTCGTAAAAGCCTGGCAGCATATAAATTAATACTCTCACCATCGGCAATTTTGCATTCACATAATTCAGTGAAAACTTGCATATGACGGCTTCTTGTGTCTGGATAAAAATGAGTACGAAGCTTTTTCCAAGCATTTACTGGATCGCTACATTCTTCTATAATTTTCCTAAAATTAGGATCCACATTTAAATAAATCATAGACAGTGCTAATTTCTGTCTAATATGATAATCTTTAGTATCTTTATCGGTGACACCAACAACTGCTGTGGCCTCTTTACCTACAGCCTTACTATCTGCACTGAGCTCAGGAGGTTTCTCTATTTCTGCAACTATATCCCAAACATTTCTTTCCATCAATAAATATTTCATGTCAGATTGCCAATTGGCATAATTACTAGCATTTAATTTCTGAATCTGATTCTGCATCATCATTTTGAAAAATTTATACTTAAACCAAAAAAAAAATTTTCACAAATTTAAAAACTTTATGGACCAGCCAAAAAAATTTATAGTTAAAACATTTTGTATTAAAAATTTCTTAAAAACTCTCCAATTCTAACTTATTTCCCTTCTCTTTTCAAATTATTACTTCAAAAACGAAATTATTTCAAAAAAATTTTCTAATTATCGGTCATCGTACGAAAACTAACGGCCCCCCTAATAAAACTATCTCTTAATCCTCCTTGGGCCGTAGTTACACTTTACTGCACTAATATAAAGCATAGCTAAACAGAAACTATCTCTGCATGGGTCTTAAATGCCCATAACCAAAAAATGTTATATGAGACTACTCATATAACTAGTGCTTAAGATTAATCTATTACTTTTATAAAGCACTTCAATAATACATCCTAAAACTAAGCAGATAAAAATTTGCAGTAAGAAGCATCCGCTGAAAAATAAAACCCTAAATATGCAGAGAGAGAGAAATGGTTGTTTTATGCAGTAAGTGTAAGAAGAAATGATGACCAGATAAATAAAAGAAAAACTTAATTTTATTAAAAATCTTTCATGATAAAATACGATAGTATAAAAATAAATGCTTTGAAATTAAACAAACAAATATTGATTAACTTTATATCTTGCAGAAAATAAACGTAATAAAACAATAATTTAAGATAATCCCTCCAGAGCTCATGCCATAATATATTCCTTCTAAATCAAATTGCAAACGAAAAAAGTCACCTGTCGTAAACGAATTCATCATTTTATTTCATCTTTAAACTTGAAGAAAAACATCGTAGAACTAGCGAAGATCCAAAGATTAAAAACATCCTCTCAGCAACTCCATCGTACGTAAAAACTTAATAACATAAACTTCATATCCGTTAAATAAACATCAGAGCGGCAGACATCAAAACACCGAAAGAGAGACGACCAGCATGTATCAAAACAAATGTTCCACCAACAGCTATCACGCCGTTCCTTTTATCTATATCGGCAAACACCGAGAGCTGCTCCGCAGAGAAGCTGCAATCGGAAACGCCCTCCTTCCATCGCACGTGGAAAAAGTAATTTGCATAGGCACGTGCCGCGCCAAAGGCGAAAAAGAGCACTCGTGGACGGGCAACGCCACCTATCGGCCAACGGAGTTACCGCTCAGTTCGAAAACGATATACGATAGAGCTCGGCTGGAAAAACATCGGGATGTGAAACTCCGATGATACGATGCAAGTTCTCTTTAAAACAAATAAATAGCTGCACAAATGGATAAAAATAAATTAGCTGTAAGGATGAAAGGTAAGTCATAACTAAAGAAGTTTCAAGATAAAAATATATTTAGTTGAATAAAATAAAGATAATGCAATTGATAAGAAAAGTGGGAATATGGCTAACAATTTTGCTTGATATGGTAATCCGGATGTTGTTGTTTATGCTGTTGATGTTTTCGCCAAATTGGCGGCGGAAAAAAAATCGCGCCAATATATGATAACGTATATGAAAACTGTGCCAAAGTTTCTATAAAGCAGTGTAAGACTAAAAAATTAAGAATAAAATAAATTCAAAATAAGACTAAAGAAGAAAGAAAAATCATGTGTTAAGCATAGAATATGAAACACTTTCCAACACATCCTGAATGCTTTAACAAAACTTCGTTATTTAGGGAAATAAGGTAAATAAGATAACGTTACTTCTTAGATATCGCGTCGACCAATTTTGCCAAATTATATAAATCGCCAAATCAATAGTAAAACATTAATAAAAATACAAATAAAACGTCGAATTAATGGTTTTATTGGCCATTATTGGCATTTGATTAATTAACTAATGGCAACCATTATTGGCAATTAATCTTACAATTTGGCGACAGTAATTTGGTCGACGGGATAACTAAGAAGTACCAAGATAACTAAGTAAACATTTTAGAAAACGCATAAAAAAATTTAAAAATTGATTTCAGCAGTTACCGTCCACAGCCAATAGTACCGTTATTACATGTCACTATTTAGCTAAAATTTAATTTAAACTACTCTTAAAACTACTAAAATCACATTTTCAGATATTATCATCCATAGACGGTTATGTATCCAATTCTTTGCGTGACCATGTATATCATTTTATCTATATTCCACAAAATTTCTTGGGAAACTAAATGCAGTTCAGCGTAAAAATGCATAACTCATTTAAAAACAACCTTTAAGCAATTTACTCTCATACTCAGTAACCCTTACGAATTCTTTTGTGTGGCCCTGCATATGAACTGTAGCATTTATACACACAGTATAGTATGCATAAATATAGTGAAACATAAAAGTGCATATCATAATTAAAAATGCATTTCTAGCAATCATTGCTTATGTACAATACATCGGAGAAAAGTTTCTTGGCGAGAAAGAAGTTTGCCAGCGTATTTTCTGGCAACCTATTTACTGCTTCATACTCACAAGCAAATTTTTCCATATGTATACAATTTGGCACAGATGTCATATACTGGCGCGATTTTTTTCCGACCCCAATTTGGCGAAAACATCAACAGCATAAACAACATTCGGGTTACCATTACAAGCAAAATAACGACCCTTTGGCACCAGTTAAGTACCCGGTGCGTATATGACATCTGCGTAAAAAAAAATCGTGCCAATATGGGGGTATATGACATCTGTGCGGACAATTTAATATATAAAAAGCTATTCACCCATTTTTATAAAGAAACAGAAGTAATTTTTGCACAGATGACATATACGCACGGGGGTTGGCATGATTTTTCTATGACGCCAATTTGGCAGAAATCTCGCTTTCGAATACCAGTTACTTATATATTTTTCAATTATTTGCTATCCTTTTGAAAAGGAAATAACTATAAATAAACAAAAGTTTGAATAATAACTATAGAAGAAAGCAGTTTATATAATTAAAAAACAGAAAATAAAAGTAAATAAACAATTTATTAATAAATAAAAAACAATATCCGGGTTACTATAGCAGGCAAAATAACACCATTTTGGCGCCATAACACCATTATTAACCAATATAACAACACCATTTTTTAGGTATCCCGGTTCATATCTGAAATCTGTGCCGTAATTTGTATATAAAAAAATTATATATATTTAGAAGCTATTTTTTATGCATATAAGTGCATATATAAACAAAGATAAAAGTTCATTAGATTTGTTTTCATAGCTGTTTATATATTTTCGCAACATATCTCACTTTCTGATGCCCGAATCGCGCCAAGCTTTTTTTAAAAATGCGCTATAATGGAAAAGTACTTAAATAAATAATTAACAGAAATAACAAATTATACAAACTAAAACTTTTTATTTCGAGATCAAAGCATTGTTTTTAATTTCGATTAAAAATACATATATCCTTGGATAACTTCAATTGAAATTAGTTTCACAGCTTAATATCTCATTCCATAAACCTAAACAAACACAAGTGATTCATTCATCGTGAAACGTCAAAAATATTAAATCATTGAGGTAATCATTCACAAAGTAAGTTCTTCAACAATCAATGGGCAATATTCTAATGACGTCATAGTAGGTAAAATGGTGGCGGTATCGTTTGTTTATGGTTTGTAATCACAAAGATTTAATTTTGCATTGTCTCTTAGTTACATTATTTTATTGTCATATTTATGAACTCGGAACAAAAGCCTATTTTTTCATTATTTAGTTATTAAAGACGGAAAAAAATCATAAATGCATGATTTGGAAATTTTAAATAATTTTCTTTCTTAATACTAAAAAAAAACATCGGAAAGTAACAGCGAATTTAAGTTAAATACGTTTAACTGTTTAATTCTGTTGTAATGTTCAAAATAACTGTATTTATTAGATTTCAGTACTCAACATCAGGGCCCGATAAAACTTTGAAGTAAGAGGAATTACAATGTCATTTCAGGACCTTTCTTTTGGGGAAGCTTTTCTAAATTCCATATATACATGGAAAATCTTCAGTGTTAGAAATATTATTCCTAGGACTGACATAACACGAGAACGGGCTGCAATTTTACACAAGTTTTTGAAAGCTACTTTATATCAGAAATTTTACTAAAAACTGGTTACTTTTTTGTTATAGCGGCCCACACTATTAGGATTATGACAAGTTGCAGCCAATTTCGCAAACGTCGTAACCAAGATCATGAAGCACACACATATAATACCATATAATACCATTTCATGAAATCGTATACGATAATTTAATAGTTTTTAACCTTACTTCAAGTGTGTTATTTATTTATTTTTAAGGCTCAACAATCTAAATTGTCCAATATATGAATTTTAAAAAATGTAAACAAAGATTGAATAGACACGACCGCAAAAAGCCTCAAATCTGCATAACTCTTGGAACCAAACTGTGCAGATTAGTGGTCTTCTACTGTACACAGTTTTTCATAAATGTGTTTCGTTCTTAAAATGTGTTATTTTCATCTATCACTGCGGAACAAGCGAGAAAACTCATATTCTTGCACATGAGTTGTATATATCTTTATATCTAAATTTCCGTCATTTTTGACGGGCTACCTTTCTAGTATGTATATAAAAGAGAGAGAAAAATCAAAATACTCATAAATGTATTTCTAAAAAAAATCCTAGTGTTGTCTCTAACCCGCTTTAGCAGGGTGCAGCGCACAGAGGCCCTTTTTATTTCTTTTTGCGCCCGGTGGCTCTTTTAAACCCTTCTGATGCACACGGCTGCCCTTTTTAACACTTACTATGCGCCCCTCGGTAATTCAATTGATCCCGGGAAAATATCACAAATTCTAGAGACACTAAACAAACCAGTTCAAACTATTTTTAGTGAACAAGGTTCAAGTGTGCCCTTTTTGAAAACAAATATGGCCTTTTTTTAGAATCGTGCTCCCTTTTTGAAAAAATGTACCCTTTTTCAGAATAGTGTTCCCTTTTTGAAAAATGTATCCTTTTTTTAGAATAGTGTTCTCTTTTTGAAAAATTCCCACCCAGTGGTCCTTTTTTTCTAGAGTCAACACTAAAATTCTATTTTGTACTACTTTTTATTTAAGGATTTGTACCATATCATCTATCAATAACTATAAATATTCCCTCTCTAAAATGTTAAAAAAAAAATTAATAAAAATCAAATTACCAGAACAATAAGTTTAACTTACACAAAAAAGGATTATAATTTGTAACTTAACACATAACTTATGAACAAAATATAATCCTTTGTTTTTGATTTGCCTATCGCAATTTTAAACAGACATGGATGGAAATTAGCAGTTGCTCTATTTTAAGCATTATATTTAACTCCACCTGCCTTGAAAGTACAGATAGAAAAATTGTAATAATCCAATATTGAAATATGAGAAGAACAAAGTAATAGTTGATTATTTGTAAATATGACTATGTCCATTACTTCAGCTATATATGTAAATAAGGTTGATTATTATACTTGATATCAAACAGCAATAATAGATAAAAAATGGTGAGCTGTATGAGACAAGATGTGATAAATTAGTGGTAAATGGAAATGTATTTGTATGTCAAATGTAATGCTTTAACAAATTCAATACAAAGTGTATATTTCAAGAGCACCAAAGGTACTAGATATTATATATATCTTATAGTATAATGCAAAAACAATCAAATCTCTCACAATGCCTGAGAAAAATCTAACTCCTAAATAGGACATAATCTAATCAAATTAAATAGTTGGATGGTGAAGGGAGAGAAACAAGAGTAATGAGATATGATAAGTGTCCTAATCCTTGATTTTCCTTAGTTAAGGACTTCTCATTTAGTTTTAAAATTTAGAACATATACAGAAAATAAAAGCATCTTATCAAGATATATGCCTAAAAACTAGGTGCTTAGACCATTAGGTAAACACAGTCAGTATTCATAAAGAAAAGAAAACTGCCACATAATCACCAATAAATTTGTGTTGTTTGACAATGAGGATAATGAAAAGTAGAATGAAGCTTATGTAATAAGCAAACATATTATAGGCAGTATAGGTGAAAATTAGCGGTCGCCACTCGCCACGTGGCGATTAAAGTTGTAAAAGTGGCGATTAAAAAATCGGCCATCGATCGCCACCCTAGTCGCTACTCGCCAAGTGGCGATAAAAAATCTGTTATCGATCGCCAAGTAAAATATAGCGTTTTTCATAAAAATATGCATCTCTACTTTGGTTACATCTAATTAGCAAACTGATTAATTCTTTTTCCTACTGGATGCAAGCAGATTACAACGATTTAGCTGTATGTTCAATATTTCAGCTTTTCGCCATTGCTCTTTTGTTGGATTATTTTTTCAAGAAATACAGTTTTATTCTGCAAAATATATTCATCAGCTTTGATTTCCACATGCATTTCAAATAATTTATTCCTTTTTTTTTTTTTCACCGGATGCAAGTGGATTTTAAGGACATTGCAGTATATTTTCAATATTTCGACTCTAGCCACATGCTCACTAGTTAGATTATTTTTCTTTGGAATACACTCATCAGCTTAGATTTCAACTTTATGCAATGTGTGTAGTATGTTAATAACACATTTGCTTATTAAATAGAATCCAAATAACATTTTATTGTTCTTTATTTGATTTTTTTTTATTATTATTGTATACCTAACTGTTGGAATTTTGATTTAATTATTTTTTATATGAAGAAAGTAATAGTAATTTAATTGATAATAGTGTTTATGAACATATATATATATTCTAAAAAAATAATATAACAGATTATGTGGTTTTAAAGTAATTTTCTTGAATTTTGACTGCTTCCCTATTATCATCATGAATAGTGTTGGCTGGTATAAAACTCTGACTTATAGAATAATATGTATATATACAACGATTATAGTTTATGTAGATGTCAAGAAAAATTGAAACATTATAGTGGCCACTAACTTTAAAAAGTGGCCACTAATGAAACTGAGTCTACCGGCCACTGGCTACTAACTCATTTTCCCAGTTTTCACCTATAATAGGCAGAATATTAAGCTCACTAATACACATGCTCAATATAATAATAACTACAGAATAAATGAATGTTTACCTTCCTGCAATGCCATTTGGTTGAATCTCTTGGATAAAAATACCAAGTTCTCTTTATTGCTCACTACATAAACCAACAATGCTAAAACCAAGACTACTGCCTTCAGGTTTAAAGAGCTGTAGAGTATGAATGTCTCTCCCTTGAGCCCCCTGATCAATAGTACGCTGAAATTCCTCTGCATAACTTTCAGTAGTAATGGGAGATAAAACATACTGAGGAGGAGCTATTATTGAAGTCATCTGAAGAAGAAAAAAAAATTACAATAAATAGAAATAAAAACTTGAATTATTTAAAGTTAATATTTAACCTAGTTAAAGTTCATGTCATCAGCACTTAAATTTTTGTATTTGTTCTGATAGGAATTTGGGAAAAGGTCATGTTAAAAGCAATTCATGTTAAGCATGTTCCTATTAATAAGGTTTGATTGCATGTTATTAAAAAAAATTTTAAAAACTTCATTATTTGAATTTTGGAAGCATTCATTCATTATGTATAACTTCAAGTGTCGAGAAAGGGTCAAGGGCAACATAGTGTGACAAGGGAAGGGGGGCGAGTTAACAGGTAGCATCACATCTAAGATATGAAAACAGTTAGCTTCCAAATAGTATAATAAATTTCATTTAAAAAATGTATTGCTACTCAAGCAACTTAAAGTACATTTTCCCTTTTCCTTTGAATTGAAATAGCTTGAAATAAAAGAATTCAAGATGTTTTTATGGTATTTATTTCAGTCAGTAATAGATAATAAATTATTTGTTTTACATAAAATTCTAATTCTAAATTAACAGTTAAAAAAGAAAATTGGCATTACAACAAAGAAGACTTATAAATTGAGTGACAACCTGTGACAAAGCGAAGGTGGAATAAAATCTCCAAAAAATCTACATACATGATATAATTAATAAACAACTGATTTAATTCAAGCTGCTTCCATTTTAATAATGTGTGTTAGGCAAAACAAGAGAACAGTACTGCATAGACACAACCAACAGGTTTCCTTATTTTGGCTCATGTTTTAATCAGAATAATAAAAAATTAAAATAAATAACACCATTTATTTTTACTCTTACCACCTAAAATACTCAACTGGATAGCAATATTTCTTTAAATTCAATTCCTACACATAAAGATTAAATTTAATGTTCTGGACCATATGCAAATTTCATATTTAAATTGGTGAGCAATATACAATTATACAATTAGAAATATACAATTATCTAAATCAGTTGTTTTTACCAAAGTGCAAACAAAAACACAAAGCTCTTGATACATTTGCTTAAATGTTTTTTAGTATTTTTTTGCTAGACTGGCATCACATTGCAAATAGTGCAAATGTTGGTACGAAAATTAGCAAATATGCTATTCATAATTATTATGAAAACTATGCAGAAGATAACTTAGGCATAAAAAAGCCATTAAAATTACCATAGGAGATAAAAATGGTAATTTTATAGGCACATGCAGGGTTCGTAAATACCATGATATTTTCATAAATATAAAAAAAAAATCTGATATTTTCATAACAGTCAACTTATTGATTATTATAAATATTTTCAGACTTATTATAAATTAGAAACTGAAGCATATTGAACTTGAAAACTTGATAAAACAATGTTCTAAATATATTTTTCACTTATGTAACAAAACTGAACTTATTGAAAACAGACAATTTGGTCTTTACACTCATAAAATAAAAAAATGGTAAGATTTATAAAAAAAAAATTATATATATGTTACATTATTAGATCTAATTCCGCGATTTCCTTATCTTATTCTAAATTACTACTTTATATTCACTAAATCCTTAAATAATCTCTATCGTTAACTCTGTTAAATTCCCTTTAATTTAATGTCTCACTTGTCTAAATCGCTCAAATATTACGCTTTTAGTATTCTTAAATTAAATGTTCCATTTCCGTGCTTTTTCCTTTCTAGAATATTCTTTTAGCTTCCATTTTTACTTTCCCGCACATTTCTGAGGTTATCCTTTTTCCCTTCAAATTCATCCGCTTGCTCTGTCTGCACTCTTTATATGACGTGACATTCTTAATTATTCATTGGTTGAGAGCGCGATCTACATCATATTTATATCCTTACATTGGAGGAACAAAAAGTCGATACTCGCTGTGTTTCAGCAGAATTTGTCGTATTTCTACTTTGATAACTTCCTCTGGTCGCCGTCTGATATTTTCTATTATCTATAATTGCTTACCCATGATTAAATACTACGTAGCGATGGCTTGATTTAAATTGAATCAGTGGAAACTGCACCGCCGAAAGCTCTTTCAATAAAACCCTGAGTTAAATTACGCATTGTCTCAATTATTCCGGAGAAACCTACACTGAATAAATGTGTTACCTGGCCTACCACTCGATGACTGCAACTACCTTCCAATATCCATGTTGATTTACTACAAAACATTCTATTTCAGCTTAATCTAATGTACGGCTTCCAGATTGATTATTCATCTACTATGACATCGAAGCTAACCCCACTTTCGAATCCCCATATAACGTAATATCATTATATTAGTCGACAGGATGAGAAACGCTATATTAGTCGACGAGGATTCAACTCTACCTGTGATTCTATTAATTGCAACATTGCACTACTGGTAACATAACAACCAGTTATTCCGTTCACAAGAAAAACTTTCCAATGTTAGAATAATCTAACATACATATGATTTATGCAGCAAAATTTTAATACAAAATACTTCTTTTTAAATAGAAAAATTTGAACATAAATGTAGCTTGGATGCTTTTTTATTTCTTAACTTGTTATGCAATTTAAACATAAGTAAAGCAAAACCAGAAAAGATTCTTTCTAATGAAGCAGTAAGTAACTTATTCTCCAAATTAGACAATTTATCTTTAAATTGCTTTTCTCAGTTAATACTGTCACACATAATTACTCGTTCTGTATTTCAAAATTCACCTTCAAATAACGCTTGGAAAAGGTTTATTACTTTTTTTTAATAAAAAAATCATTGTTAGATGCAAAAGTTCTTACAGAATGATACAGTCAGCAAAAGTTGAAAAATTTAATTACACTTGTTTTGACAGAAAACAAAAATATCATACACAATATTTTGAAAATAAATAAAAAATACTATATCAAAATAACAAAAATCATGATATTTTGAAAATAAATATAGGATAAATTCATGCTATATATATATTAAGATATATATCACCAAACCAGGGTTCTCGCTGGCTTTTGATGAACATTAGCGATTTGGCAAATAAGAAATAAAAAACAGTAGCCAAATGAAAAAAAAAATGTTAGCAAAATAGATTCGGCGTGAAACACTGAAAAATCTAACTTACCCATTACAGGGTTTTGAAAATAGCCGTCGTTAGTCATCAAATGCAACTAAATTATTGCATTTGATGACTACAAAATTATTGGTACTTCTTAGTTATCCCGTCGACCAATTTCACAAAACTACTCGCCAAATTATACACATTCACATAATTTTTTATTTTAAATAACGAAGGAACAAATAAATTAGTAAAACATAAATAAAAGTACAAATAAAACGTCGAATTCATGGTTTTATTGGCCATTATTGGCATTTAATCTTACAATTAATTAATTAATGGCAACCATTATTGGCAATTAATCTTACAATTTGACGACAGTAATTTTGTCGATGGGATAACTAAGAAGTATCAAATTATTCTTGGTTGTCAAATTTGACACCTAATTTTTACGTTTATTTAACAATTAGCAAAATAAAATAAAATTAGTGCACTTTTGATTTCATGTTATGAGATTCAAATGTAGATGGAATATTTATTATTATTATTATTTTTTTTTTTTTTAAATAGTAAATTCAATTGTAACTAATTGTGACATTTTTGACAAAGATTTTTGACATGGCATGTCAAAAACTTGCCAACCCTGCTATCAACATTGGATAAATTTTGTTTTGGATTTGCTATTGAGTTTTAAATTTTGTTTTATATGTTTTGCATTTTCTACTAATTTCTAAATATAGTAATAATTAAAAATGATTTATATCAGCTTTAGAGTTTTTTCAATTATTATGATCTTAGAGATTAAGAACTTCAATAATTTTAAATAAAAAGTATTAGTGTTTTTCTAAAAAGTAGCATGCTACATTAAAGTAAGGTTAGAAATGAGTTTTAGAAATTGCAACTAAAAATTTTAATTTGGCACCTAAGATATTTACAATAGTCGCCATTTGACGCCTATCTTTTATTTCTCAATTTCCATCACTGACCCTTTATTGTATACCATTTTTTCAATATGTTCTAAAATAACCTAATTTTTTGTAATTCCTTATAAAATAGAAATTTGTCTATTTGCTACAGAAAATATTAAAAATAAGTACATTCTAAATGTCTCTAAATGTGTAAATGTTTCAGACATTCTTTTAGCAGTCTGGATAAAAGTTAAAAACAGCTATTTTTGATTTACCGTTGTGAAAACATACGCGAAAAATTGCTATGAGACTTCGACTAACAGATAGATAAGATTGACCGGCCAAAATATACTTTGCATACAACAAATAAATAGTATGGTAAATGGCTAATTTCAATGCTGCATTCCAGCAAAACTTTTCTCTATTTGGCACTTGACGCGAGTAATTTTGTTTAACGGCGCAATGCCAGCTCATAGGTAGTGATCAACTGACAATAGAGGAATTTCTATTGTATAATCCTTTCTGCCTCTTTGGCTGTTGCTAAACTGAATTAGTGTTTACTCAGTATCTCTATAAATACAGTAATGTAAATGGCACAGAGCGATTGAACATGAACAGCGACATCAATCATTCAGTAATGCAGATTAGAATCTGAACTGTACTGGCACACATAAAAAGAGCAAAACTTGAGCACTCACAATTTGGCGAATCTTATTGTTAGTTTACTCACCAAATGAAACATTTTGTCATGATTTGGCGCAATGGTGAGTGGCAGTGAGAACCCTGGCGCACGTATAGTTTAATAAAAAGTACAGAAGACAACCTGTCTGTACAGTTTGTAACAAGAGGTTGTGTGGATTTTAGAATTTTGCAGATTCCTGGTCATTGCTTTGTTTACATTTTTTAAACAGTAATTTGCATGTAATAATGCAGTCGAGATTATAATGAATGCTTACAATATAGTAAAATATTAAAATAATTAAGTAAAATAATAAACTAAAATAATAAATAATAACGAATAATATAAAATAATAAATAGTAAACATACTGTCATTCATCAAGATAAAACCATTAACATAAAAGCACTTTTTTTTTTAATTTAAGTATATCAGTATCAAATGACTTAGAAAAAAACATGCCAAATGTAGCACACATTTAATGACATTCAAAAAATTAACATTCCCTTAAAATCAACAGTATCAATTGCACACACATTAAGGAAATTTTAATAAAAATGTATTTAACAATATAGCAATTATTTTCAGTTTGATATATTTCTGAAATAATTTATAATGATTAGACAAAATAGCGCAATAATTTTTTGAAGGTTGAAAGGGTGAGGTACAACATGAATAATATTGATAACTAAAAAATATCAATAAAGAGATGGGGTCAGCCAGGATTTTATTTAACATTATATTTAAAAATGAAATATCCCTTCATTCCTAGCTTTAACAATCATTTATTGAAATATGAAAAACAGAAAAGAAGCTTTATAAATTTGAAATGCAGAATAAAAATCATTTATACACCAACAGTACAGCGATCAAACCAGGGTTGCCGACTTTTAGACAGGCCAAAAAAAGCCGTCCGGCTTTTTTTGGTTTTAACCACTTAAAAAAAGCCGGTTTTTATTTTTTTAAGTTTGTTTACAGTTAATTAATTTTAAATTTGAATCAATTAATTTTTAATACACTTATAAATATGTTCTACTGAAAAAATTATAGATTTCTATTAAATTTTGTCAAATAAATAAGTCTTTATATAACTTCTAGAAGGCAATTGTGCCTGAGAAAAAAAAAATTATAGACATTGAAAAGAATATAAGTTAGGTTCCAAACTGGCGTTTTGAAATTCTATATTACATAGCTCCACATATGCTACACATTTTAAAGATTATATTTAATTAATGACAAAATGTAGCACATCAAAATGATAACATTCTTATGTGATTATATTTAATTAATGACAAAATGTACCACATCAAAATAGTAACATTCTTATGTGTCTATATGGAGACATTAAGTTATAAATGTTAAAAGAGAAATTAGAAAGGGTATAATATTTGAGGAGAGTGGTACATAAGTGTATAAAAAAATAGAGCATTTAAACAAGAAAAAAAAAATTCTCTAAATAAAATTTTGAAAAGCTTGTTGCTAAGCATATTCATAAAGTTTTTAATAGTGAGAAATTGTGTTTTTATTAATATGACTATGTATAAATGCTTACTAGAAATAAAATAAGACATATATTAATAGTTCTTAAAATTAATTAAGTAATAAAACATGTAACTAAGTAACCATTGGCCTCTTTAATTTTATAAAGCAGTAAAAATGAAAAAACTGGCAGTTGGTATGGCCCTTTTTAAATTTAGCTGACATATTTGCAATTCTGACTACAAATCACTAGCAAAACCATCTAAGTTTTATTCCAGTATTAATGACCTCATTATTGAGAAATTGGGTTACTTACAGTCGGACCTCTATTTAACGAAGTCGCTAAATCCGGAAAAAAAGTTCGTTATATGGAAAATTCGTTAAATAGAGAGCCACCTTTTAAAATACTTTAAACTACATAAAACATATTTTAAACCCATAAACACTAAATATAATTTTGTATAAATTATATCTATTTGTTTTATACATTTTACCCTTCAAAAAGAAACTTGCAAGGGAAATAAGAATGAAACAAAACATTGTCTGAAAATACATTGTATTTTCAGTTAAAAAATAATTTTACATTACAATCATGATTTTTTATTATGATCCATAAGCTGTTTGGAGGAATACCAAATTTTAAAGCAATATTCTTTTTCTTCACGATTTTATCCACCACATCAAGATTTTTTTTCTTTTATGCCAAACACTTTCTCTTTGACATTTTCGAGCTAAAAGAACCGAAATTACCAGCACGACTGAATGATCAGATACTTCTTGGATGAAAAGCAAATAATCACAGCGATTTTACTGCTCTTGGTGAGTTAGGTGCTTGTAAGATCTGTTCATGGTCACTGATCATCATAAAATGTGTTAAAAGAAAGAATAAGTTTGAAATATCCAGTAATATTTTGACAAATAGGGAGAAAAAATTTTAGATTCCAAGAAAAAGTTCGTTAAATAGAGAATGCACTTTGCTATTTGGAGGTTATTTTACAAAGAAATTCGTGAAATGTTCTTGGTCCCAAGGAAAAGTTCGTAAAATAGAGAAATTCGCAAAATAGAGGTTCGACTGTATTAAACCCGAAATCAGTTAAATGTCATTAAAACTAATTAAAAACACTTTAAAATGTGTAGTTTATAATTACAATTCTTCATTCTATAAAAGCCAATTATGGACAAAAAAGGCCAATTTTGGCCAAAAAAGCCACCGGCGTGGCTTTTTTGCAAACCTGGATCAAACACGTACAAGTTGAGAAATACACTTAGTTCAAGCATTAAGATAATTTTAAAATATTTCATTTGTTCATGTTTTCCGTTCCAAGATATGGAATAGTTAAAAGTTTTAGGTAAAGAAGCAGCAGAATTAGATGATAACGAAACTATCTGATTACATGAGTTTGAAAGTTAAAACGAATCTTTACTGGAAATAACATAAGAGCTGTACACTAAAGATTAAACATAAGATTTCCTTTTAATTTATATCTGGAGCAATATTGAATGAACAATTAAATCAATACTAAGTTTTTCTGAGAAAATATGCCAAAATACTTGTTGGAATCAAATGATTTGAGCAAAATATTCATTCTGAAAAGCTTGCTGAATTCTTCTACGCACTCAACTACATCGAAGTGAAGTTAAAGCAGGCATCACGAACTGCGTAGAAATACCAGTTATCTGCATTGGTCATTAAGGCATAAGGTTTCTATTTATATTGATATAAAACTAATATAGCTTGTTGTTAGTAAAAAAAGGGGGGCCTTTAAGAGTACAATCTGTATTAGGCTCAATAGTTTTGAAGTTGCGTTCTGTACAGTTTTGAAAGTTAATACTTATTTTGTAAACTGCCCTAACAAACAAGATCTAGAATAAGCACAGAAAAAGGTATAACTGAACTTTTTTTTCTAAGAGATCAGAATGACTCTTCCACAAGAGAATTGTAGAAGCAAAAGTGTTTCCAGATTATCATAATTAAATTATGATCTAAAACTTTTTAAATAACCTTTTGAAATACTAAGTGATTTTTAAAATTTTGAATACAAAATGTTTATTGTTACACAGAATAGATGTTCCATAAACAAAAAAGCAAGCAAATAACACAAATACATAATAAATACAAAAGATGCCAGTATGACAATATTTCATACTCAGGAAGAAAATGAAATTATTCATTCAGAAAAAGGAAATTTCTTTAAAATATACAATGAAAACTGCAAGGTGACCACCTAACATTTTGCTATCATTTTCTGATCAACTTAAAGCAGATATACAACTTGTAAAGGTAGTGAATTTATAAAAGCCATATCTGGTGCACCTTTATACAGGTTAACTTAGCAGGTGTTACTGTGCCATATCTACTTGCATAATTGATGATCTACACATCTATACATTTTTTGCATCCTTTACATTTGAAAGAAAAATTTTCACATCATGATTACAATTTGAAATGGTGAAACGATATTTCACATTAATACAACACCATAAACAGAGAGTCGATTGTAAGATCTGCATTACAATCACGTTTAAGATCAAATTATGTAAATCTAAAATCATGTATTTCGTTTCCTTCTCTTCCCTGCATTAAAAAGGACATAAGTATTGCATTAGAGATTTCACATTAGTGCTTTCCATTAAAAAATACTCAACAAAGTTCAACTTTAATAAATTGAGAAAATGTAAATATGTTCTAAAAATTAAAATAGTTTAAAATGACTAAGAAAAACAAATTTTTCAGAAGATCTTTAAAGTTGTTAAAATTACAGAAAAATCAGTTACAGAACCGAAAACATAGCGAAAACTAAAGTATGTACTATGTACATATAAATAGTAAACAAAAATGTATATTTAGTTTCACAAACCAATCTACAGAAAGCCTAAATATTTGCTACATTTCTAAATTGACTTGACAATTTATTATTATTTTCCACTATCTTAAATAGCTACATTCCCATTCAAAACTTCTCCAGAAATAATATGAAAAATGATATGTGTCACATATGATTTGATTAATTTTACCACAATTATTTTAACTTGTAAATAAATCACACAAATTGTAATTCTCCAACTGAATGAAAAAATGTCCAGGCCAGGATTCAAACCAGTGACTTTTTGGCTTAAGCTACCAATGCTCTGCCAACTGAACTATTTTGGTAGACAACACACAATTCACCAAGAAACCTTATTGATTATGACATCTGATCTGATATCTGAATCAGCTCAAAAGAATAAACCACAGATAATGGAACTCCAAGAAACATTAGATACAAAATTACACTTAATTTTAAGACAATTATTCAACTTGGTAAATAAATCACACCAGTTGTAATTCTCTAACTGAGTGAAAAAGTGTTCATCCCAGGATTAAAACAGACCCTAACTCGGGGTTCTTGCTGGATTTTTACAAACGTTAGAAATTTGTCTAATCAGAAATAAAAAACATTCGCCAAATGAAAAAAATAATAGAAAAATAAATTTGTAGTGAAAAATTGAAAATTCAACCTTTAAACCCCTTAATGTATCCGTTTTTTTTTCAATGTGTTCTAAAATAACCTACGTTTTTGTAACTGCTTATAGATCAGTTATTTATCTAAATTTAATTATCCGCTACAGAAACTTAAAAACTATATTCTAAATGTTTTGCACAATCAAGAAAAAGTTTAAAATCTGATTTAACTCAATAAAATATTATGAAATAAAACTTTCGATACCAGTTAACTCAGGATTTTAAGTTATTACATTCAATGAATTCTGAAAAAAATTCAAAATATAAACAGCAAAATGTACCAAGTTTTCTAGATTTCTTCGGCTTTTCATTGAAAGTCATACTTCAAAGGAAATTTCGAAATAGTACTGTTGCCTATCAGGCAATTAACCCATACTGAAATGACATTTTTGCTTACTGTGTCTTTGGCTGTTCCTAAATTGAATTGGTGTTCGGTTAGTAGTTCAAAAATTAATGTAAATGTTAAGGTACAATTGAGCATAAGAAAGCGGCATCAATCAGGAATGTAAATAAGAGTGTCGCCTGTACTGATACACACACACACATACAAAAAAAAAAAAAAAAAAAAAAAAAAAGATGATCAAAAATTGAGCATTTGCAATTTGGCAAGTCTTAATCATCCATTTACTCGCCAAATGAAACATGAACCCTGCCCTAGCGTAAAAATAATTGAAATTACAATATATACAATCGACTCTGTGAAATCTGCACACTTAGGAAGCAAGGGTTTTGTGGATTATAGATACTAGGGGATCGTACCCGTGCTTCCCAGGTTACAGAATATAGGTGAAAACCAATTTTTTTAATTGAAAAACAATTTTTTTTTTTTTTTACTTGCAATATATTTTTTAGATTGCCCACTAAAAATAAAAAAGCCTTTTTCATATGAAAATATGAATTTTACAATGAAATAAACTTTTGAAATTTATCAAAAACGATTTTTTCGCATTAGCCACATGCTAAGAGTTATTAGCCCAAAATTTTGCTTCTTACCGCATCCTTTTATTTTCTGATAATCTCAGAGCTTTAAGAGCATAGTTCAATTACATGTCTGTTAAATTTGTGTTTTATACCTATAATATTTTATTTGTTTAATCATTGAGAATTTTATTTTTGTTTACGGAATATTAACGGTCGTAAGAAAATGATGAACTCTTTATGTTGTTTTAAGGGCAAACAGATTAACCTTTCTTAATCGAGCTCCATGTGATAAATTTAAAAATTAACCTCTCATACCCGCAATCAGCCTTTTAAAAAAATATTTTAATTCAGTCATTTTAAAATCATTTTAATTCAAAACGTGAAGTCATGATTGTCAGCAACATCTTTGCATGTTGCTACTACACGTCGTTTAAACTGCAGGCTTGAAACATACATGATAATATTCTTTTGTGTCGAAAATTCGAAGCTTTTATATAAATCAAATTCGAAAGGTTTCACTTATGAAAACGAAGAAAGGCACACTCACAACAACTCTAATAAATTCACACACTAGATTTTAAATTAAAGAACTTCCTTTAAAAATACTTCCTTTATTTACAGTTTATTTACAAATATACAGAAATATTAATATATTATTACTCTCATTTGAGAGTTCCATTTTTACTGACCAGTGACCCGGAGCCGAACAATTTTTGATGCTCCAGCTCCAGCTCGGCTCCTAGAGAAAATACCGTGGCACCAGCTCCAGCTCCAACTCGGCTCCAACTTCGCGCTTTTAAGTTGCAGATTTTAATTTACACGTTTAATTTTTTGCTCACAAATACTTTCTATCTTCATTAAAGATCTGACAAAATGCATTTTTCTTCTCATCAAACTTGAAATGCTTGTTCAGAAAATATGACATCTTTTAGCTTTTGCTTTTAAAATAGAAAGTTTGGTAGAATTTTAAACACAAAAATCTTAAATTTCTTCTACACTTTTCGAACAGCCAAAATTGTACGACTACACATGTAAACAACAGGCGGCCATATTTGTTTTCAAATAGTACACTCAGTTCACTTGTCACTTAGTTCAAGTAGAAAGTAGAAGTAAAGTAGTGTTGCCATTTTTTGAGAAGTTTTCCTTCCCTAATAATAATAATAATAACCTAAAAAATGATATAATTAAAATACTGAATAATGATGTAATTAAAATATTTTAAGCCTAGAAATTTAAGAGACTGAAAAAAAAAAAAAAAGATTTAAAAGAATATTAAAAACTAAAGGAGCCCTGGAGCTGGGGAAAATTAAGAGCTCCAGCTCCGGCTCCAGGTAAAACACAGCTCCGGAGCGCTCCGGGTCCCTGTTACTGACACACGGTTCAAATCAAATTTTAAGTCTACCTTGAAAAGAAAATCAGAAAACAATAAAAGGGGGTTGCCACAGCAGCCGACTGACAGAAAATGGCAAGTATCGCCAAGTTGGCATTCTCAACACATGTGAACAGTCGCACTCTTAACTCGAGATTGTAATCTCAGTACCGGAGAGTAAAAATTGCCGTAATGCTTTTTGATGCATTTGTGTTAAAAAATTTAGTTTTATCTCAGAAAATCACCATTTTCTTTTAAATATGACGTCATTTTAACCCCTTGAGGGGCGGTGGGATAAAGTATATCCCACCTAATTTAAACAAGATTCTCACCAGAAAAATTTTAGGGGAGACTTGGGCACTAGGTCTAAAACCAGAGAAAAAATGCAATTAAGTCTCTGAAACTGGAAGATTAATAAAGTGATTCCTTATCAGCAGATCTAGCAACATAATTTCATTCAGCCATTTTCATTTTTGTTGTAAGAAAGGAATCTCTGTTTTCTTACAATCAAACTTCTTTTTGAGTAGGTAGTTTGTGTTTCATATTTTTTGCTAAATATAACTAAACTACTTAATTTTATTGATATAATATACTAACATTCCTTACTGCTTAAGTGTTGTTATTTAAGTCCAATACAGCTTCTTTATTTTTGATTTTTTCCCCCCAAAACATGCACATTAGGGACACTTGATCCCTGTTGTATGGGGAGACTTTGTGAATTCCGGATCCGCCGAATGCTCATTGATCAAATAGGTAATTAAATACTTCCGTCCGAGAATCCGAGAATCATTAAGACGGGGAAATGTATCAAATAGGAGTCGCATAGTGCCAACGTTCAGTTCTGAATTTCAGCAAGATAAAAAATAATCAAATTAAATACTATTAGCTATGGCTCAAACACAAAAATACCTGTAACGCAAGAATTATATTAAAACTGAACCAAACTTCGTTTGTAATTCTATGCACAAAAACAGATAATCTTAATGTATGCAATACTTTCAACAATACTTTTTAAATAGAAATTTTACTAAATTATGCACAAATTTAGATCCAATCTTAAGTTGTATATATAATATCTAAATTCGTAAAGATTGCATGCAAAAATATTAACTAATGTAAAATAAATCTTATGCACAATAAAATAAAAAAAAAAATGGCTTTTTTTCATTTTGAGAAAAATATCTTTAAAAGTGTCTTTTTAATCACTGTTTGCAGGAAAAATGACGGGCACATTTTTTTAGTCATAACTTAGGTAATAATAGTAAAATTTTTCCATGTAAAATGTTTTAAAATGCAACAAAATACCGTATTGTTCCTTCATATATAATTTTTCGAAAAATCAATATTTTGGTGATTAAACAGCTCTATGTCTCTTAAAATTTCAAGGTAATAAGATTTCAATTATTTTGTGGCTAACAAAAAAATGCTTAATTTTCTTTTATAATCAAAAATATTTAAATTACATATACATCAATCTTTTTAAAATATATATAACTACTCAATTTAAGGTAACATAATCTCAACAATATATAACTCTTTTCAGATAGCCTAGTGAATTTTCACGAGAAATAAGATATATATATATATAGTTATAATGTGTTGATTTTAATCCATGTAACTTGTAACCATCCCACTAACCATGTATCCATGTATATTTTAATGCATGTAACGGTTTGCACAAAATAAAATTTAAAACTGAGTTTTAAATTTTATTTTGTGCAAACCGTTACATGCAAAACTTTAAAAGGTAAAAGAATTAAAATAATTTACAAAAAATTTAACTGATACATTCCATTTTGTAAAAACATGTCCTTCCAAAAAATTTGTTGATGCAAATTTTCATTAATTACGCCAAAATTTAGTGTCCAAACTCATCAATCAGTACAATACTTCTTTAAACTATATGCTTTCTTTGAATCTTAATGTGCTAAAGTTCTGTAAATTATGGAGATTTTGAGACTAAAACTTTACTAATTTAATAAGATTTCTACACATTTCAATTTTCATTAAATTTCATTAAAATTCTACACATTTGCTTTTAGTAGGTTCTAAGGTAAAAGCCCGTGAACCGACAAATTACCACTAATTCAATCTAGAAAAATTGTCTTACTTAATAGCAGAAACTTTGCAATTAAATAAGGCGATAAAGAGCCTTTTGAAAATTGTGGTGGAAAACGACTACATGTATACAAATTAAATAAATTCATGTAAATAAAACGCAAAGATTTTTTGGGATACTTTGAAAGATAGATATGTAAGATATGTATATGTCAGATAGTTGAAAGTTACTTTTTTGTACTTAACTCAGAGTTTAACATTCAAGGACAAAATATTATGAATAATAAAATATATTTAAAGACATATTCAAATATTATTAAATTTAATAAATGTTAAAAAAAAAACATCAAATAGAAAAACGCATTTTTTCATACGGGAAATTTCATTAAAATTCTACACATTTGCTTTTAGTAGGTTCTAAGGTAAAAGCCCGTGAACCGACAAATTACCACTAATTCAATCTAGAAAAATTGTCTTACTTAATAGCAGAAACTTTGCAATTAAATAAGGCGATAGAGAGTTAATATTACCTTTTGAAAATTGTGGTGGAAAACGACTACATGTATACAAATTAAATAAATTCATGTAAATAAAACACAAAGATTTTTGGGATACTTTGAAAGATAGATATGTAAGATATGTATATGTAAGATAGTTGAAAGTTACTTTTTTGTACTTAACTCAGAGTTTAACATTCAAGGACAAAATATTATGAATAATAAAATATATTTAAAGACATATTCAAATATTATTAAATTTAATAAATGTTAAAAAAAACATCAAATAGAAAAACGCATTTTTTCATACGGGAAAAGCAGCCAGTACTATAAAAATAAACTCCAAATTTGAAAAAAAAATAATAATAATACTTTTAATAAGGATGTCAACGATTTTAATCAGACAATTAAAATTAGTGATTAAATCGTGTTTAAAAAATTAAAATTTTTTAAAACGGTATAAAAAAGCATGGAAATATAAAGTGAACCTAATCTGTAAAGTTTCTATGGATATTTTGCCTTAATGAATACACAAAAAATATTTTAAATACATGTTTTAGCTTAAATGATTATGTTTATAAAAAATTAAATTTGATAAGTTTGTAAAAATCAAGTTCGCAAAAAACATTCAATTTAAAAATTATATTTAAATCTAATGCTGCTATTTTGTGGATTTCAAATATAACTTCAGATGTAAAACTGGTCATTCTCATATTTACTTTGTGTGCATAAATTAATGGTTTTCACCCATTTTCATAATTTGTTTTGATTAGCATAAGCATTTACATGCTTGTAAGTTTTGATTTATGGTATTAACAGCAATTTTTATAAGTTGAAATGCAAAAATTCTTGCCATGATATTTGTTTGATTTGTTATTTGTGTTAACTGATGAAATCACTTATGTGACATTTTTATTATTTCTGTAAATATAATAATTATAATTTTATTAATCAAAACATTACTAATACATAATCATCTACAAAAAATTTAACAAGAGTTTTCGCAGCAGGCGCCAAATAGTGTTGCTGTGGCGCTGCTTAGGTAGGAGATTTCAGAATTTTTTTTTTTTTTTTTGAATCAATTAAATAAAAAATGTTTTGTCTTTGAGTCTATCCTGTTTTATGTAAAAAAAAAAAAAAAAAAAAAAAAAAAAGGTATGTCGATAAAAAAACATTTTGTCTACATGTGGTGTGTAAATTGACTAAATACATTCTGAATACACTATTTTGTTGTCTTAAAACTTACCAGAAACAACAAACTCATCACGTATATGAGTGTATTCTTCATACAGTTTTGTTTTGCGATCAAAAAAACATTTACTTCACAATTTACACATAGCAAAATTTAAAGATAAAATTATGTACACAAAAATTTGCCTTTTATAAATATTACAATAAAATGTATGGTTTGCATATTAAGCAGAAATATGTGTAAGAGCAGAATATTACACAAAAATTACACTCCCAAATGCTTATTTTGAAATTTACACATTATGGGTAAAATTGTATTTTGGCAATTTACGCACCACTTTACACATATAGACAAATTGTTTTTGTACCATCGATATACCAGTTTTATGTTAAATTTGCACATTTATTTTTTAGAGTGCATAAAGGAAAACATCCCATACAATTTTTAAGATTAGCTACATTCTGTGACGCAGAGAATTTACAGAAATCTTTAATTTATCTGTACTGCAAAATAAAAAATGTAACAAAATTGTCTTGAAAAAATTTCTCTTTCCTCCACTGTCGCGTCTGGTAATTATATGTAAGAAACTTGCCTACAGTGGTGCATTTGTTACGTCCAATTATCGGCAAGTAAGAACAACGTTAATGCTTTACATAAACTAAATACCCCCACCCCCACAACACACACACACTGTCACTTACTAGATAGAAAGCTTTAAAAATGGCTATTTAAGATGGTTGAGAAGTTTTTCATTTTTGAATAAATGAATTACATCTTGCGCTAAAAGTGATTGTTGTCACAAGACGCCAGTTTTTTTTCCTTTCTCTCACTGTCGCCAACTAAAATGTGATTCAAAATACTAACTTTCACTTTTCACAGTATTTTCTAAAAAATATTCTGCCTTTATCGAAAAATGGAACTGGATTAACAATTTCTGCATAAGAGATGTTGACAATTTTTGAGAACAAAATAAATGTAAAAATGTGTTAGAAATAGGCAGTTTAGATTTGAAAATAGACTTAAAAGCCAACTGCATTTTGATTTATAAAAGGGAAATGTTTCATAACAAATACTTCAGAGTGACATCGTTTTCATCTATTTTAAATCACATAGGTTTCAGGATTAAAACCTAAGAAATACAGAATCTTTCTAATGTGAAGGAAACGTTAGTTTTTCGATTTCATCTTCTTAAATTCTGCATCAAATAGCATAAAACTTTTTTTTTTTTTAATCTTTTGATCATTAACCTAAAAAAAAAAAAATTAGTAATATCAAAATAGGTTAAAAGTTTGTGACCCAGCACTTGATCTTATGGCTCTAAAATTTTTATAGATGGATCTTAAAACTAATATTAAATCTTGAGTGATGCTATGCTATTAATTAATGGATATATGCATGATTTATTTCATCATACTTTTTTTTCTATTTGTAATCGTATATGCAAAAATTATGTTCAACATAAAAAGATGTATGAAACTTTATTCGCTGATGGTTTTCATTCACTCTCTCATAAATTCAAAATGAGTTTTATATTAAAATTTGAATGATACCTTGATGTGACTTTAATAGGTTTGTTTTAAGATTCAATTTAAATTATTTTTCGGTTTTCTCTTCCAAAATATATTTACACAACCAAACTATACTTCTAATTTTCCAATACACTGTTAAGTATATCACTTTCACTGAGCCTATATTCGGCATTGAAATGCCGCTTACAGGATACTATGATGAAAAGTAATCATTTACATATTAATCCTTTTTACATATTAATTTTGTTGAAAAAAATATTTATTTAAAACAATATCAAACAAAATAATTTTTCAAACTAGGTTAAAAAATGGTGCAACGAAGGATTTTTGGGGTCCCCCTACCAGCCAAAAAAAAAAAAAAAAAAAAAAAAAAAAAAAATTACCGGTTTTTTGAATCACTAATTAATCACGTTATCAAATTTTAAGAACCAAATCCAAAATCTGTATTAGCGTCTTCAACTTATCTAAATCCGTTGCTTTATTGAATCAGATTCAGCTCAATAAACATGTTTTTTTTTAAACGGCTATTATGATATTTAAAAACAGAGAAAACAAATAATAGAATTCTGGGATAAATGAACACCGTCCTCTAATTTTCAAAAAAAAAAGACAACGGTCACAAAATCCCGAGGAAAAAACTAAAAGCTATGAATGATTATTTCGTATTAAATGAGTATTAAAAATTTAAATTCACATCTTCTTTTGTCATTGCATTCAGATTTGCAAAGATACAATAATATGTGGTTAAAAGAGAAAGAAAGACTCCTTATCTCTGTTCGGTATTTTAATTTTTAACACTCCCCTCTTTTTTTATCACCATTCCTTCGTAGGGGTGTTGAAAAAAGGCAGGGGAAATCTTTCGGCGAAAATGGAAGGAATCGGGAGACTTGATCCTGAGGATCGAGTGTCCCCAAACCAAAGTTAAGCTAAATTAATGTTAAATCTTATTAACCCCCTACTTCTCGTTGTGACATTTAGATATTATCTGTATTAGTTAGAGTATGGTTGCCTTGATTTTAGATGGTTGACAAAGATAGAAAGTTAATATGTGGCTGCATATGATGGTTAGCAAGCACATGGTGAATGAATACACATGTGAGATATACATCTAACTTTGCAAAAATTTTACAGCACTTTGTAAAGAATGCAAGATATTATAATCAAAACAGTAAAGTGTTAATCATAATGAATAACCTGATAAACATTTAAGCATTGAGAGAGTTTGAATTATGCCAAAGAAAATTGAATAATTTTGTTAAAAATATCACCGCACAAGTCTTACAAATTGCAGCCTCTAGATTGTACTGTATATAGACCACTTAAAAGATATTTTAATGTGGCTGATCAAGACTGGATGACTAATCATCCTGCTCAAAGGACAACAATTTATCGGAATTGCTTATCCTATGCCATGGTGACAACATAATAAATGGATTTAAAATCACTGGAATATATTCCTTAAATAGGAATTTCTGAAGATGATTTTTTATCATCTTCCGTCGCAAATCAACCATTAACTTCAATAAGCAGTAAAAAAATTACAGTTAAACCAAACATAGTGACACCAGAAGGCATACAAGCCTTCCCTAAAGTTGCATTCCCAAAAATGGGAAAATCTACAGAAATGAAAAAAGGGTCTTCAAAAATTTTGACAAGCACACCAACTAAAAGACAGAATGAAGAAGAAATACCAAGATCGTCAACTGAATAAAAAACAAAATCGGAAAAACTCATTTCATCTCAAAAAGAAAAGTAAACACACTAAAAATGAAAGACCCGATTCTTCAGAAAATTATAAAAGCAGTTATAGTGTTTATGATTCAACTGACCCAGATCCACTTGATGAACATTCTGATGAAATCATTGAAGATCCAAAAAATTTGTCGATTGATGAAAATGACTTGTGTTGTGGACAATGATGACATTGTCAAAAAACTAGCCAAACCAACCATGCTGGTGGAATTCTTCAAATTGCAATAATATTTACATTTGATTTTTCAAGCTTTGGAAATGTTTTTTGATCATTAATTGTGTTTTTCTCCCCTTTTAGATGTTAGTCAACAATAAATTTGACTTCTCCTACTTAATTTGAATCATTTCAATGCATCTGTTTCAAGGATCAAGTCTCCCTTGGCTAGAGATCAAGTCTCCCTGCAATTGGGGAGACTTGATCCTTTTTCTATTGTTTGGAAAACAATTTATTTTAATTTTAAAAATGGCTTTTCAAAAATAAAAAAAATACTACAACAAGAAAGACACATGAGCCTTTAATAATAACTAGAAACATTTTTTGAAAATTTTGTTTTTTCCAAAATAAAAATTAAAAACTGAAAAAGAGATCAAGTCTCCCCTACTAAATTTTATATTTTTAAACTTTGGAGGAAAATCGTTGAAAAATTGCTTTTCTTTATTTAAAAAAATTTTTTTTTTCAATTATCCCGGTGAGAATTCAATACTTAGAGACATTTTTGCTTGCCCCTCAAGGCAAGCAAACAAAATAGCAACAAAAAGATACAGCAATCTACTATTTTCCTTTTTTCCCCTTTACTTTTAACAGAAATGGAGTACTCCAGTTGCGTTGATTACAAAAAAAGTAATAAAAACTACAAAAAAAATAATATTTTAAAATTAAATTGAGATACAGGTTTCAAACAAATTGCATTTAAAAGAGAATTTTTTTCCTTATACAATGGTGTAAAAATTTAAAATGTGCGATGTTTAGAAGTTTAAAAATTTGCAGTAGAGAAAATTGCAAAACCAAAATTTTATTTCAAATTTCAAAGTGTTGCCATTCGCAAAATGACATATGCGTTATGCACAGATATGTTTGTCCTTTATAATATAGATAGATCATCTGTTTGTTTACATTTTATTTTTTAAAGTCCGCCTATAAATTAGGAACAACTGCACAAAAATTACAATTACAACGAAAAAGAAAAATATAATGCAACATTGATTTATATTTAACCCCTTCGCGACGGGAGCCTTTTACGAAATGTTTATTACTTTGCTACCGGTTTTAAAAAACAGAAGTTTGTGCCTATTCAAATCGCGAAAATGCTCGGATTAAATAAGGCAAATTTTACAGTAAAATTTTACTGGTGACAATAAACGAGGATCCTTAGGCCTATTTCCGGCACGTATATGTGTCACTCGTCCCCAAGGGGTTAACAAGTTAATTTCGAGAAAAAATAAATTACATACACATTTTACTAATTATTGATTTTTTTAAACATTGACACAACACTTTTGGTTTGTTGTCAATAATTCTTTTCTGTAGTCGATGAACACTCATTACTTCTTGCTCCAAGATGAAATTCTGTTGATAAAGGAAATTTAAATATTTATATCCAATTTATATTGAAATATTTATTTCTGCATCTGAATCACTTTCAGTGTGATGTAGTATTTTATTTTTATGTAAACAGTTCTTGGACTTACGACAAATTCTTTTGCAAGTAAATTCACATGATGCAGCATCCAATTTTTCAATCACTTGCACTTTTTGAAGAATCAAAAACACTACATGGATCATGATTACTTGTTATTCCAGACATAATTCGTAAGAAAAATCGCATGCGGCAAGCAAAAGTAGGTATAGAAACACTTGCAGAAATTTTACTAAAGGAAAAATTGATGTGTTTTGTAATTGACATTGAGATATAGTAAGCTAACGTTACAGTTTCATTGGCATTTGAGCAAAGCATACATCTGCATTATATGTGTAACCAACCTACCAAACATTGATGCCTATTTAAAATAACAATTTTTATTTCGATTTTATTGTCCCTTTTTATTTTCGAACGCAGGGTACAAAATGCGTAAATTTTCTTAAATTATAAATTATTTCATTGAAAATTGATAATTTGTGAAAACCACCACATTTAACTTTACCCATGAGCTTAACTGTTAATGGCAATTTTCACTGTTTACATTCCAATATGTAGTGCGGATAATAGATGTTTGCGGATTATACTTTGACAGATTTTACAGAGTTGACTGTGTATATATATCGTCGAGTCTCTCTATAACGAAACTCCATACATCGAATTTCTCTATATAACGAATTTTTAGTAGGAACGGTCCCCTTTTCCCATGATCTCATTAAAAACAGTCTCCACATAGCGAAATATCTATCTCCATACAACGAATTTTTTCATAAAATATTCTTTATTTATTCAGTTTTTAAAAAACTTCTAAATCACACGGAATCAATTTTCCATCACTGATTCCTAATTTATCGTTCAGTGCTGTTTTTTTTTCTTAGAAAGTGTGTTGTGGAACTTTATAAAGCCTAGAGATTTGATGTAACTGAAGAAACAATTTAAAATTGCTTCAAAAAGGCTGGCTTTTCTAAACTGGAGAATAATGCGGATTCTGAGGACGAAGAAGATGAGGCTTTAGCAAACTTAAAAGATAAATTAACATTAAGAACTTTCCTTAAATTAACATTAATTAAGGAACGTGAAAATGTCAAAGAAAATGTTATACTCTCTCTGATTTTTTGGAAGTGGATGACAATCTCACTATTGCGCAGTATCCTACTGATAGTGATATTTTAAGAAGCGTTATGAACAATGGTGGTGAGAGTGACAATGAAAACGAAAACGTACAACAAGAGAAAAAACCATCACGCAGTGAAATGATGGCTTCTTTTGATCTTATAAGGACAAGACTTCACATGGAGGATAATGTTCCCAATACAATTTTTCATTCCTTGCTAAGTGTGAACATTTTTTCGAGAGTGTAACAATTTTGAAATCAAAACAACGAAAAATTACAGATTTCTTCGTATAAAATTAATGTAAGTTTTCCTTATGTTATTTTTATTATGCTTTCAAAATAAATGTCTGTTTTCTTTTTTGAAACAGTTTAATTAAGAAATACGATATTTGGTTAATATTTATAGTTAAACATTTCAAATTCTTAATTAAACACCTCAAAAACAATTTTTGTTCAAAATTTACACATTAAATAGGAATTTTTACTTATTCTCTATATAACGAATTTTTTACTGGAACAATGGATTTCGTTATATAGAGACTCGACTGTATATATAGATTGTTATTTCTTTTGTTACTACAAGTTTTCAATTAAGAAGAAATCAATCAATATTATAAAAAATCCATTTTTTACACCCCTTAGTAGTGAAAAAGTAATAAAAGTATGCAAGTAAACATAGTAATTCACAACTCAATTTGAGAAGGAAGTTTAATATAGTCATTAAAATCCCCAACCCCATACAACAAAAATATTTTTAAAAGCTATAAAAACAACTGTAGATATGGCAGTGATTAAAATGTTACCTGAATATTTAGTATACTATAAAAAACAGGGCTATCCAAGACAGAAATCAATGTATTAAGATCATCTCCCACAGATGGACTCAATTGTGCTGCCTCTGAATCTTTCAAATATAATTTTATTTTTTTTAACAGCTTCAGAGCTTGATGGGTATCTAAAAGTAAAATCTTATCACACAATTAAATATAAGATAAATTTCTTAAATATATTTTTAAATAAAAAATAATTACAAATCATACAGATAAAAACTGAAACAATGTTTACATATTTGACGAAGTTCAGATCTCACGAATAAGTTTTGCCATATACATTGTCTAAGGCAAACTCTGTAAGACTGAACAGTCATCTGTGTAACTTAGAAAGATTTTCAAGTGCGGACGAATCCACAGACATAGAATCAAATTTGTCTAAGACAGAATATAGCCTACAACAGAAAATTTTCTCAGTCTCAATAAATTCTGAAATTAGACAGTTTGCTGTAGATTAAAAGTGAAACAATTATGAAACAAAAAGAACAATTACTTTCTTTAACTCCTTAATTCTCGCTCCCGTCAATATCACGGGCTGAGGTGTTGTTCGTTATTTCTCGTGTCTGTCATATTTCCGGGGGCTGGAGCAGATTTATTGCTGGGAAAAACTTCTGAAACCAGAATTTAACTGGCATTTCCCTGTTAAGTCTGATTGTGATGTTGGACTTTGTATTGCACGTTTCGAAATATATCACACTCAAAAAAATTGTTAATAATCAAAATTTAGTGTATATTATATTATTTCAAATATTATTTGTAAAAATTTGTTTGATGATGATAAATAAAGGTCTAACATGTGAAAAATAAGGGTCTTATTCACGGAAGTGTAACATTATAAGGGTCTTTAAATTTTTACGGTGCAAAACAAACATTAAAACACAGAATTCTCGCATGATGGCTTTTCCACAAATGTGAATAAGATTTTTTTTTTTTTTTTTTTTTTTTGCCTTAAAAAAAACTAATTGCATATTTTATATAGAAACCTTATAATTATTCAATTTCTGTAATAAAAACAAGTTGGAAATTGCTCGTCAAACGTGGCAAATGAGGTGCGTTCGTACTATAACTAGTTTTATAATTATTTTTTGCACCTCATATTGTACTGAATGTATAATTTTTTGCACTTCATAAAGCGCATAGTCTGATACATCATTAAAATGCACTTCCAATAATTTTTTCCCATTCCCCGTAATGTAACGAAACACTTTTGACTGTCCCTGTAATTAAACTATACATCCGATTTTCCTAAAATTTGAAATAGCTCAACAAAATTTTGCAACAATTATATATTTAAAATTTCAGACCATTCGGAAGTCTGTAATATCATTAAAATGCACTTGCAATAATTTTTCCCATTGGCCGTAATGTAAAGAAAAACTTTTGACTATCCCTGTAATTAAATTATACATCCGATTTTCCTAAAATTTGAAATGGCTCGACAAAATTTTGCAACAGTTATATCTTTAAAATTTCAGATCATTCGGAAGGCTCTAATATCATTAAAATGCACTTGCAATAATTTTTCCCATTGGCCGTAATGTAAAGAAAAACTTTTGACTGTCCCTGTAATTAAACTATACATCCAATTTTCATAAAATTTGAAATGGCTTGACAAAATTTTGCAACAATCATATATTTGAAATTTCAGACCATTCGGTTGGGTAGTTTTTGCTCTGTTACATGCGGACAGACGGACGGACTGAACGACGACTATAGGTGCTACGTATTTATATAATTACGAACGCACCTAAAAATAGGTACTTTTTTGATGGTTTTTCCAAATATTAAGCGACCGTTAAGGGGTTAAAAGAAAGATTAGATAAAGATCTAGTTGACAACAGAAAATTTCAAATGACAAAATGAGATTGAATATTATATCAAATATTGTGATGTCTGGAGACTTTTTTTAGCTCTGTGCTGATGCACCGTTGGTCACATGACACACATGCGTTTGGGAGAAGAGATGAGATTCTGTTTTTGAGAGAAAAAAGGTAGAAGTAGTATGCGAGCCTGTGTGCTCGCTTTTTGAGAAAGCTTTTTGAGTGCCGGTTTTTGAGAAACCAAAGTTTGTTATAAAAATGTTTTCAGGTGCTATGGGCACTGGAATATTATAAAATTTAGTAGTGTTGCGACTTTAAGATTTATGTGTGTAAGATAAAATGGAAGTAGCGTGGTATACTTAAACCTGAAATTTATACTTATTTGTATATAGTTGTGTTGTCATCTGTGTGATCATCGTTAATGTCTTTGTCCTGTACTATGTTAATAAATATTTATTTATGATAAACAAGGAGTGTTATTTGAGAAAGGGTAGAATGGATATATGGAAGTCGTTAAAGACATCACACGCTCCATTTGGAGAACAAGAGATTTATATAAAATAAGTCACAATTCTTTGTGTTTCTGCATGAAATAATTAAAAAAGAATGTGAATAAAGAAATATTTAACTACGATTTAAGCATATGAGAGAAAAGAATGTGATTTATGATTATGAGATTTATATAGATTTATTTATTTAAAATGAGAGCTAGTATTTGTTAAGCGTAGAAATTATAAAAGTGGTTAAGAGTAAAAACTAAAATGTTTAGTATTAAAGGGCTAAGGAAAGAAGATTTGGTTGTAGTAGCCGCTGAGTTAGGCCAAAAAGTAGAGGCAGAACACAGAATAATAGATTTAAAAACACTAATCAAGGGAAGTGATCAGTATTCTAAGGATATTGAATTCATAAAAGAATTCCTAAATACTCCAGTGTCTGACAGAATTGAACGAGAAAAATGTGAAAGGGGGGTGGGGGTGGGGTTGGGGGGGACAAAAATCCCATACGAATTCTTTAGAATCTCTAATTAAAAGTATTAAAAGTCTGAGTATGGCAGTCCCGACTAAGTCGGAAGAGTGGAATTTTTTTTTACTTTGCTCGAAAAGGCATTCGAAATGAAAAGTTTCGCGGGAGAGTTAAAAGTTGAAATTTTACTAAATTTAGTAGGCGAACAAGCATCGCATTTATTAGTTCACACAAATGTGGATGAAATGAAAGACTATCCAAAGGTTAAGCCTTAAGTTTTAAAAGAATTTCAAACCACCCCGGAAGCTTGTCTAAAAAATTTCCTTACGGCAAAAAGAATGAAAAATTAAAACCATTTACAATTTGTGAGCAGGATCCAAGCAAATTGGGATTTTTATTTTGAGCTTAGGAAAGTAAATGATTTTGAAACATTGAATGAATTAATTGTTAGCGATAGATTATCAAGTTCGCACTGGAATATTATAAAATTTAGTAGTGTTGTGACTGTGACTAAAATTTAGTAGTGTTATGATTTATGTGTGTAAGATAAATATGGAAGTAGCGTGATGTACTCAAACCTGAAATTTGTACTTATTTGTATATTGTTGTGTTGTTATCTGTGTGATCATCATTAATGTCTTTGTCCTGTGCTGTGTTATAAACATTTATTTATGATAAACAAGGAGTGTTACTTGAGAAAGTGTGGCCTGGATATATGGAAGTCGTTAAAGACGTCACAAATACTATAAAAAAACAAAGAAGATTTTTATAAATTATCAGCAAAGATTGAAAAAAAATTTTTTATGAATTATTCAAAAGATTTAAGTTCATTCTTTTAACTCTTTGGACATGGGATTTAGTACTCATGATAAAATGAACATTATTACAAATACATGAAGGACCAAAAATATGATGTAGCTATTTTAAAGTATCGATATTAAATAAGAATTATATTTCTCTGTGAACATTATATGTATAAAAAGGTTTGATTATATAATAGATTTAGAATAAAGAATTTCTGAAACACTGACTGTAATATGGTATGGTTTTTAACTTCAAATAGTTTTGCAATGCAGAAAAAAATCAATTCACATAGCTAAAAAGCAGAAAAATAAAAACAACAAACAATATATGTTCTGAATTTTTCTCGCTATTCACTAAATTAGTTCTCCACTGCCTTTTTTTCTGCATTAATACAATAGAGCAGAACAATCAAAAAGGAGTTTTTTACAGATTGGTTTCATCTGATCCGAGGAGCATCTTAGGGTGTTTTTCTATCGATAAACGAAGTAGGAAACCAGTTATGAACTGGTTTCATTTCAGAGGAAAATTGAGCGAAATCAAGATGGCTAAGTGGTCTAAGGCACTAGAAAGAGGAATTCTGGTTCTCTAAAGGGAGTGTGGGTTCAAACAGCGGCACCAACTTTTGAAAAATATTGGGTGGGTTTAACTATTTTAGGGTAAATTTACACGGCATTTTATTTTCTTTGAAAGTATCGGGAAAATGTGGTATTTCAAGTTATTATAAATAAAGTTAAAAAATTTTAAGAGCAGAACATAAAGATGCAATTTTATTAAATTATATTTTCATATCAGAATTTATGAGGTATTCATTTTATGGAGTCTAATATTTACTATTATAGCATGAATAAGATTACAAATTAAAACACAAATGGTTAAAAAAATAATAAAATGGACATTTAATACAAATACACTGAAATTCATGTATTAATTCTACTTTTTACTTAAACTATACCGGATATATCTTTAACCGCTGACGATAGAAATATGCTTCAAATTACAAAAAGTATATAAAATCGAGTATGTAATTTCAGATTTGAAAATGGTTTAACAAAGGGCTTCTTACACATTAAAATTTGAAATTTAATTTTTATATGGCCTCTTTTTTGTATAAGTTATATTTAAAATAAAAAAACTATTCGGATGTGTTAATCCTAAGACATTTTTCTATTGGATATATGTTAATACTTCAAAATTCGCTAGCAAAGTGCCAAAATTACATGACAAGCCATACCCATCATGATGATTCCAAAGGTAAGGGTTCATTGATTTGTGTGCATTTTAAAAGGCGATATAAGCATCACATTTTTCAAACACATCATAGAATTCCGGCACCCAGCCTCTTAGATGTCTGCAACCAAAGTTACCAACTCAAAGAGCATAAAAGCAACATTTGTTGAGCAGTATACACCCAAGACTAAAAAGGATCTATTTATGTGAAAGTGTAACAGAATATAAAGTTTGATTAAATTACGTGTATTAGTTTTTGAGATACAGTCAACTCCCTCAAATCCTTAACTCTATAATCTGCAAACACCTATAATCCGCCCACTGTTTTAGATGTAAACATTAAAAATTCAATTACCATTAACTTTGTGAAAGAAATTTAAAATGGAGACAATTTGATCGACGATTGGTATTCAGTTTTTGTTCCCCTAAAGTGGGCATTTCAATGAAGTAAAAATTTATTTTTCAAATAGGGGGGGGGGGGGCCAGCATTTAGACAGTGACGTTTTCTTCATCATTTGGTGGCTTCAGTTTGGATAATGCAAAAAAGAAATCTGCAGATCTTTTATGTTTGTAAAAAAAACTCACTAACTGTTGCGCCTGATTTCTTGAATGGAGAAAAATGTAATTGAACGGATGACCTCTCAAAATGAAGCTCCAGATACAGAAAATTTCACCAGATGATGGCATTAAAAGTACTACTCTGTTAAACTTTACTGAAAATCAAGATAATTCTCACACAATCTGATGAAGATGGAAAAGTAACTCTTGAGCAGGGTTTGGCAATTGGTTATAAATATCTGGATTTTCTTCAATTTTGTTACACAACAAGAAATAATGACTATAAATAGACTCCAAGAGAAAATACTAGACCAAAAGAAGTTCTCAAACAAATACAATTGATACTATATTTGATAATTATGAAAATTGACAAAAGCAACTGTAAAAAAAATAATAATAATAATTTTTCCTTAAATGTAATGCTTTTTTCAATTAAATAACCGAATGTGTTACAATATCTTTTTTACCAATTAATTTATGCATCAATAATTAATTTACTGTAAATTTACAGGGAAAAAATGTAAACAAAGTAGTGGCCTATAATGCGCAAAATTCTATAATCTGCAGAACCTTTGGTTGCAAGCTGTGGTGCGGATTAGAGGGGGTTGACTGTATAGCTATCGTGAAAATCATGAAAATTGTTATATTATTTACACGAAAACCTAATCAGCACCAACTTGTGTGAAGGTCTAACAGAATATGAAGTTTTTTTAAATTTCGTGGATTAGTTCTCGAGATATGACTATCGCTTTAACCATGTAAATCCTGAAAAATGCAGTATATCAGCACCATCTGTAGGGCGATTTATACCTACAACTTATGTCAACATCAAACTAAATCTGAAGTTTGACGAAAATCCATGCATTAGTTTTTGCGATAGAGCTATTGCAGAAATTGTGAAAAATGCAGCATCAGAGCCACCTGTTGGGCAATTTCCAATTTACACCAGAAACTATTCTGCACCAATTTATATCAGGGACTAACTGAATTTGAAGTTTGATGAAAACCCGTGCATTAGTTCTTGAGAAAGAGCTATTGCGGAAATTGTGAAAAATGCAGGATCACCTGCTGAGAGATTTACACCAAAAACTAATCAGCACCAATTTATGTCAGGGGCTAACATAATCTAAAGTTTTATTAAATTCTGTGCATTAGTTCTTGAGTTAAAGCACCCACAAAATCAGACATTTTCTAAAAATAGTCAATTCGTGTTGAGAACGTTCTAAAACGTATAAATCCATCGAAAACTAGAAGTCAAAATTTTTCACCATTCCAATACTTTCTTCTTATAAAGCTAGGAGAAAGAAAAAATTCTTTAATGGTTAAAGCATACGGAGTTAGCTACTTTAAATCTTATGAATTTTCAATGTTTTCTAGAACTAAAATTCTGTATATATATAAGTACTTAACGAATTTTTTTAATAAAATGAAGCCACTTTATTTAGATTTAAAAATGATCTCCTAACTGCACAATTAACATATACATGACAAGCATCTTCTACAACCAATTTTTCTGCACTGCCCATATTCACGTTTGAAATAGTAAGTTGATTAAGCCTTTTCTGTGACATAGTGAAATGCAAAAAATGTTTTCAGTCTTTTCCGAGGAGACAAGATGACAACATTTATACACTTTGTTATTTTATTAAGATAGTATAATCAGAGAAAACCCATTTTTATGCTGAAACCGGTGTATCCTGGGATTCTGTGCAAATTTCACTGAAGAATTGAGGTCTTCATACATCCTGCATTCGCTCTACCTTTATAAGTTGAACTGGCCACTTAAAACTGTCCTAAAAATATTTTTCTAAACTTAACAAAGTGAACTGTCTGACGCATTCACATATGTAAAAAGCATGAAATTTTTAGGCAAGGCATCTGGAGTGATTTAAAATTGAATAGCGTGTTTCATTTTTTAAAATGTATTACATCTTCTAGATTGCTGTCTCATGACGATCATGTCTGAGCTGATGCATATTGAAAATTGTCTTAAAACATCTTGGCAGCATTTTTTGAATGATCCTTTAACTCAAAAATGAAAAACACTGGATAATAACAACTGCACATTTAGTTCATTTAGGATGAAAAATGGAATTGCGAATGTGTCAGAAAGTAGCCAGTCTAGATTTGAGAACAGATATTTACTTTGTATGCATTTATTCGCTAATTTAGACTATAAAGTGTAAAAACGACGAGTTTTTGAATGCATTCACAGAGAGTTTCTCTGCACAGTACATCGATATAAAGTCATTAACAAATCTATATGATAGACACGGTAATGTTTAAAATGGATTATGACGGATCAGATTAAAGGAATACTGACACCTCATATATTGCCTGGAGGCAGCACTTTTTTTACATATTGTGTCTTGGTTTGTTTTCTGATTCTTTGTCACCTTATTATGAGTGTATTTTATTTGCATAATTTTTGTCCAGTCAAGCTCAAGGAGGTGGAATATAGCTCATAATTTTGTATGCAGAGAAGCCTATTCCCCCCAAAAAGAAAGGTACCTATTTACAATTATAAATATAAAGGAATATTTGAACATTTCACATGATCCCAAAATACAGCCATTGAGCAACACATTTCAGTCACCTATGAGACTTATGGATGAAAAAGCATTAAACATATATAGTCAGTACACATACTCGTTAAGGAATTTTAACCAAAATTAACCTCCTTGATACTCACTGGTCAAGTATGAGGAAATTTCTCTTTTGACAGAAAATTGTCTTTTAAAATGGGAGGAAGGGAGTCTAGCCTCTGGTGTGTCTGTTACTTACTGGTGTCCTTACTGCATTTTTAAACAAAATAATTTTGAGAACATCCACGGAAGAAATTTTTTTGGGAGATTCAAAAATAAATAAGTAACGAAAAAGAATAATGAAAATTGCGTGTGCTGGAAAAGCAAGTTATTGGGTGGGCACCCCTTATAAGTTGGCGTCACTGGGTTCATACGACTGCTTCTGGCATAAGATGTTTCTCAGATATTGTTAGTGTTCTGATAATTTAATTCAATAATATGAATGACATTTTATTTTAAGAGAAAAGTTATAGAATTTGTTTTTTCTTCATTATTGTTATTTAATAAAATTTACCATCCTCAATATTTTTTTAATTAATGATTTTATATCTAAAATTTAAAGCTTTGGCAAGGAATTATCAATTAAATACATTCAAATGATCTATGGGTTTTGATATATTTATTTCAATTGATCAATAAGGCATATATACTCACAGAAAAATGGGTGACTATTTTCAGTTTTAAAAAAAGCAGAAAAGGAAAATATTTCTAGTAAAAACTATGCTGCCCTCTATTACCGTATTTTATGGAAGAAACGCTGCGGCATTTACGAGCTTAAAAGTTAATTTTTTTCCAAGTGCGGCGTTTATGCCATGTGTGGCATTTACAACTTTTTTAAAATACCAACTGAGTTTCCTTAATTTAAACATTCATAAAAATATACTTAAAATTGGATTTAAATATTTTAAATAAAACTTCAGGCATCTTAAGATATTAAAAATGAGGCACCGTACACTGCTGAGAAAACTTTAATTAAAGTTAAGTCAATGTGGCGCTGTCAACAAAAGTAGCATTCCCACGGATGCGGCGATTACGATATTTTTAAGCTTATTCAGGCCAATTTGAGGAGTGCGGCGTTTCTTCCATAAAATACGGTAGTATTGTAATGCAATTGAACGTTTATATTAAAGAAAACTAATAAAAGTTTAACTTAAAAAATTTCTTTATTTGTAAATTTTTTTAGGAAAAAAAACTTGAGGCTGTTTTTTTTTTTTTATATGAAATCTAAATTCTCTGAAAAATGATCTGTTTTCTGTATGTGTGTAATGGCAGTTAACATACAGTTAATCTCCAGGATATAAAAAGAAGAGGTTTTTATTTCTTTTAAGTATTGCTAGCAAATATTATGTAAAAATTTCTGACATCTTGATGATGTTACGAATTTTTTTAATGGAACGTTTAAGCTCTTTACTATCAAGTTTCATGGCTAGTATCTAGTCTAGTTTCTTATTATAAATACTAAAATATGAAAATTTGTCTGTCTGTCTGTAATGCTATACAAATCCACAGTTTGGAAGCCAGAATTGTGAAATGTTACGTACATGTGTATTAAAACACAGCCCAGGTAACTAAAGTAATCCGGAATTGAAATAACTTATAGTTGATTTTTAATTAATAAAAAAACTACAAATTTAACAGCCATTTCCAATCAAATGTAAACATTTTTCGTTATAGTTGTTGCCAACAATTAAAAATTCACAATACAATCCTTTTTTTTTAATGGTCAAACCCGTAATCGTGTGAATTCTTTAACCAATGTGAGATATACATATTAAGTACGCCACGCTGCAATTGGTATTATGATAATTCTTTTACCTCACATGCAAATAATTAGAGATATACATATTACATATGCCAAGCTGCAATAGTAAAAAGCTTCAACAGGTATTACGATCATTCTTTTACCTCACATGGAATTAATTAGAGACATTAGATAACATTTTATCACAAACATCAACAAAACTTTTTATTCTATTTATTTACTTATTCCAAGGATAGTGTTTTATCGTCTGCTGCCATAGTAACAGGATAAATCAAATTTCATTACAAAAATGCGCAGTAATGAAAAAATATTTTACTAAATCGAAGTTATTTTTAATTTTGGTTTTAGAATAAATTCATGAACTCCTGTGCATAAAACGGGTTAAATAGCTAGTACTAAAATATTTTCAACGGCACTTAGTTTTGTTAAAATATTATACAGTTTTTAAATATGTAGAAAATATATACATGTATGTAGAAAATATATACATGTATGTAGAAATGCATTTGAAAGTAGTTTTAAGCCCATTTCGAATTATTTGTTCTGTATTAATGCACTGACTTCCAGAACAATTCACGCAACACAATGAACAAATGTAGTGTTAATCTTATTTAATTCATATGGCAGCCAATGTGTTAAACATAATTCTAGACATTTGACTATCTAAAATTTATTTTATGCTTTACTAAGAATTAAAAATTAACAAAACAGATTTTATGCTAGCTCAAGGTATTTAACTTTTATTGATTACTTAACTACCGTCATCATTATTATTAATATTTGTGATTAATACTCATAACTGCAAATACAATATAAATGGTTCTAATAATATTGTAATACTAAAAAAAATTCCTTTAAATAATTGTATTACTAAGTTTTTCTTTCTCACATAATTAAATTAAGATCAAACACTGCCATTTAGTAGATTGAAATTCAAATACTGAACTTTAGTGGGCAGTTTCATAGGATTAATGTACTAATCACCAAACATGAAAAACAAAATGCAAAGTCTAAAGCAGCTTTCCTAAGATAATCATGTAGCAAACTGTTTGAAAGCTAGAACTTTTTATTTCCACACTTTTCTAAGTTTTTTTTTTTTTTAACTTTATGTACACTATCACTTATTTCAACATCTCGAAAAATTTTAGGATTTCCAAAACTACAAATAAACTAGGATGACCAGACTTTTCGTCTTCAGATATGATAGTAAGATTAAAGAAGCACTGGGAAATAATGTTAAAAAAAATATGGTATCAGGGCGTCATTTAGGGAGGGCCAGGGTAGGGCTATTACCCTGCTGAATTCATACTTTCTTTTATCATTTTCTTTCATTATATTATTTGAATGTTTTCATTAGCTTTTAACAATATAAGTAATAATTACATGTAAGTAAATTATAAAAGTAAAAATATTCCTTTAAAAATATGTATGAAAAAAAGTTTATTTCAAGTGAACAAAAAAATCTGGATTTACCATGTCCATTGGTCCCCTCTAAACAAAATCTCAAATGAGGCTCTTGAGGGGTATATAGTAAAATCTACCAGACTTTTCTTTTTAAAATACTCTAAAGAATGATTTTAGTCTAAAAATGTCAGTTTACTTTTTACAGTTATTTAATTTAGTGTAAGCACGTATCGAAAGCAGTATGAACACAAGCTGTGTATAACTCTTTGTATAACTGACTGTTCATTTAGCATTATTTAGACGAATGAATTTAGTAACTTATGTACTACATGTGTAGAAATGATAATTTAAAAATAGTAGGGCTTTAAACATGAATTAGACATTTGAAACAATTTTTATACCTGTACTTCCCTGAATCTGTTTCTGTGGCTTCTTATGCATTGGAAATACTATACCTATATTACAAAGGACAAACGTGTCTGTGAACAACACTCATGTCATTTTGACAGGCGGTTAAATTTCACTTTTACTGTAATTTTTAAAGATTTAAACATTGCACGATTTCTACACCATCGAATAGGGAAACAAAATATTCTTTCAAATCAAATTTGTTTGAAAACTATCATAATCTGATTTTTTGTGGATTTAAAAATAATTTTCAAGCAGGAGTATTTTATGATTATTTATTTAATCTATCACCTCTCTTGTGTGCAGATGATTATGAAAGATGAACCCATCTGCTCTTAAAACAATATAAACTGTTCAATATTTTTTTACAGCTAATATTCCCATAATAAAAAAACTTCAATAAAAAAATAAATTAAATAATATAAATAAGAACACAAATTTAACAGACATGTAATCGAACTATGCGCTTAAACCACTGAAATGATCATAATCAAAAAGGCTGCTGTATGCAGCAAAATCTTTGATAATTTCTTGGCTATTAATTCCTGGCATGCGGCTAATGTGAAAATATCACTTTTAACAAATTTCAAAATTTATTTGAATACATTACTGATATTTTTCATATAAAATGCTTCTTGGTGTTTTAATGGGTAATCAAAAAAATATACAGTGGAACTCCAGTTATACGTTTTGCCCGGGACAGGATTACAAAACGTATAACTCAGTAAAACACACAACTAAATTAATAGTCTACATTGAATACCGAAGTTTCGTAAGTATTATGCACCATGACATAAATTCGTGGAAATGGATTAGACTAAAAAAAAAAGGTAAATGAGAAATGGCTATGGTGGTAAAGAGAAATACGACAGGAGAGTGGAAAGCAGGGTCCTTGCTGCCACGGCTAACGCCTCTATCCCCTCCCTAAAATAGGCTCTGTTTTTGCAGATGGCTTTTAGTTAGTTTTCCAGATACCCTAGAGCGGCAGTCGGGAAGAATTAGAAAAGGTTAAAAAAAATATTTTCTGCAAAACGTATAAGTAAGACAAAATTATGTCCGGGACGCAAAAGGCAAAAGTATAAATGAGGGAAACATATATTTCAAAAATGTATAACTCAGCTAATTTTTAACAGCAAATGATCGGGACTACTGAGTTTAAACGTATAACTGAAGGAAACGTACAACTCACGTAACGTATAACTGGAGTTCCACAGTATAGGGTCAGGTAGGCTAAAGCAGTCAGGCGAGGTAAAGTGGTCATAATTCATAAAAAGGGCTAAAATCCTGACTAATATAGATATTTGAATAATTTTCTTTTAATTTTAGATTTAGTAAGCATTGATCAAAGTTTCTCACTCAAAAAAATATTTGTAGTAACATGTTTGAGGCAGTGAGCACTCATTTTGTCTGTCTTTGTTACAACTTGTTCTTTTAACTCTTAAATTAACTTTTCTGCTGAATTTTGTTTGTTCTAAATTTTGTTAACTTGTCAGTTCAGTAAGCTTTACACATATCTCAAGAACATATTTTTATTTATAGCTAAGTTATATTTATTACAGATTTTATTTCATAATAGTGCTAGTTACATGGGGTAAAGTGGTCATAGAGTTAGGCTTAACTTATAGACATTTGATCTGAGTTAAACTATTCATTATGCACAATGCTGATTTATTAAATATTAATAATTATTAAAAACTAACTGCAAATAATTATTATTTAATAATACTTCATAATATGGGAGTTGAAAAAGGTAGGTTCAATTTTTAATAGGTTCAGAATAGTGTTATTTACTGATAGATATTTTAGAGAACTTTTAAAACGTAACTATTTTTTGTAGTTTCAAGATGCCTAGAATATATGTGAGGAAGAATCATGATAATTACTCCATGGTAGTTTTCAATTAACATTGCTAGCGGTGAAAAGCGGCAATCAGTATAGGCTGCTGCACAGCATAAAAGTCCAGGAAGAGAATCATGAAAGAAGAATTTTGTATTGTTGAAAGCTTGAATTTTCTTGCACAATATGGATGTCCATTTGATAATTCTGACATATCAAACTTAATTTACACATATTTTAACTATTAAATAACACAAAAAGTCCTTTTGGAAGAAAACCACCAGGATCTGATTATTTCAAAAACTTTGAAAAATGTTGTGCAAAGGAGTTAACTAAACGTAAACACGAATTGCTTAGAAAAGACCGCCCTTTTATTAATGATTGTGATGGACATAAATGAATTACAATGCTGTGAAAAAAAGCTACTGACAATCACGTTATAATACTCTGCCTGCTACCTCATAGTAGCCATAGTCTACAACCATTAAATCTAGGTGTATTTTCTCCATTAAAAAAAAAGCCGGGAAAGAATTTTAAAGAAACAGTATCAAGAAAACCGATTGCAAAATATGTAAAAAAATTAAAATAAGGTACATTGACAACGTTATCTGCACCCATTTTAGATGTGAATAGAATTGTTAGACGTAGTTTTAAAGGAAAAAGGAAATGTGTCCAGACCAAGATCGGGGGAGTATTGACAGAAAAAACAGTTGCATTACATCTGCAACTGTAAAGCAACTGTAAAACAACTAAGAAGAAAGAGATACTTAAAAGTTGCATAAATTTTAAAGAGGAAAAAAACAAAAAAAATATCCGTAGTCAACATCCTCTTTTGAATCCATTTATAATTGCCAAAGACGACAAGATATCTCAAATCATATCTATAGGATCTTGAGTGTTAAGAAATCAACAAAGCAATTTATTGGGAAAAAACTGATTAAAATGGGGATTTGGTTTTCTAAAAGTATGTTAAAAAAATCCAAATTTGGCAATCTTTATACTTTTCCAGAATCAGATGTTTTTAAAATCCTTGAAAAACCAAATTTTAACAACAAACAATTTTAACATTACAAATTTACACTTTAATAAAACAAAATGACAGATAACTTATTATAAAGGTTATTTAAAATGTTTGTAAATAATAAAATGTCACTTTTTATTCATTGGTTTATTTTTTTATTATACTTTTTCAATGTGACCACTTTACCCCACCCCCTGGGGTAAAGTGGTCATAAAAATATGCCTGAAAAAATATGTTATAAAAAGGTGTTATTCTACAAAAATATTTCTGAAATGGATATGGAAGTACCCTAGAGTAATGTAATGTAAAATAACACCCAAAATTTTAGAAAAATTACAGAAATTCTGATATTTATACCCTCTGAAAGTTAGAAAAGCCTGTTTTTATGACCACTTTCCCCCACCTGACCCTATCAAATGTAAAAAAATATTAGAGTTTTCAATTTAAATAAAAAGCGTTTTCACCTATATTCTGTAACCGAGGAAAGTTGGGTTAAATCACATAGTGTTTATAAAACATTAATTATACAGTAGCCCATGAAATGTCTCTCAGAAGACGGTTTGGAGTTAAGATGCAACTATATTAGCATACAACATACAATGTAATCATAATAAATAAAATAAGTCTTGTTAAATTAAATTTGTTAAATAGACAATCAATGTGAAAACCAAAATAGCTCAATAGTGAAAACCAATAAACAGCACCTATGGTCATAAGTAAAAAGCAAAATTAGTGGTGGGCACCAGGCCACTAAATAATAAAAGTGGTTGTTAAAAAAATTATCTGCCGACAGCTACTATTAAATGAGAGTAAATTTTTCTTGCATGGCCTCAATGATTCTACTCTTGCTGGTTGCAATATGCCTTTGATCCAGGGTTGGGTTTTTGACATGACAAGCATCAAAAACTGGTTTAAACTGTCATAAACTGGTTTAAACCATCGAAAACTGTCATAAACTGGTTTAAACCGTCGAAAACTGCCAAATACATGTAACACACTAAAACATTTTAACAATAGGTAAACATTACATAAGTCAATGATTTATGTGATCTTTTATTGAAATTTAATAATTAAAAAAAAATGTTATTTGCAATAAAATATATTTTTTTGGATTTTTCAACCAGAAGAAAATAATTTTATACAATTAAATACTCCGGATCAATTTTACCCTGCAGCACACTACGTGTTTAGCACATTTATTTACACCCAAAAGATTTTTGAGTTTAGAGTGCATGAAGCGTTAGAAAATAGTCTGTCTCTTAATTGATGCTGAGCTAGTAGGACTTGATAGCAAAAGCATTGCTAGATGAGCAAGTTTTGAAGCAGGCTCAAAAAGCTGTTGCATTTAATGATACCTTTCCACCAAGCAATGGAGTCCTCCCTATAGCAGTGAAATAAGAAGACGGGAAAGAGGATTCTTTAGCTTCATACACAATCAGTATGGGTAAGTATCCATAAATTATCTCTGTAGTTCAAGCACGAGCTGAATCAACTGATTCCTTGCTCTTCAGTCAACCCTTGCCCCTGATGGTTGGGATGCAAAGTATAAGCCAAACAATGGTATGGTTTAATGATTTCAAGGGTCTGTCCAGGCTTTTTCACAGGGTCCTGTTTTTGTGAAATTGTGAAGTTTTTCTTATATTTGTGAAAATTCTAGTCATAATTTTGTGAATTTTAAATTATCGATGTATTCAGGTTCTATCCTTCATATATAAAAAAGCTAAATAATATGCTCTTTGGCGAGTTCAACTGTTTATTTACAGGCCAGATTTTATTTTGAAATGATTAAATTTGTGAAAAGTTCAATTTGAAGGTGAAAAAATTCTGTGAAAGGTCTGTTTAAGAGACAAATAATTTTGTGAAGGGTCCTGTTTTGGGATAAAATGTTTTGTGAAGGGTCCTGTTTGGGGGTAAAATATTTTGTGAAGGGTCCTTTAAAGGACCTAAAATTTTCCTAAACATAGCCCTGGATTTGATCCCTTCTATTATGCACTTTTTCAAGAGATGACCGGCCAATTTTGTTCAGTTTTAAAATCGAAAACATTTTTATATATTGAAAGAAAGCATGTTTTAAAAAGATTTTGAATTTTAATTTTTTTTTGTTTTTTTTTTTTTATTACTTCTCTTATTTTGTAAATGTTTAAAATTAATAATCCAATTTCAATTTTGATTGGAATGGTTATTGCCTAGACTCGAATAACATTGATGCACATTATCTTGTTATATATACAAAAAAATCTGCACTTTTCTAAGTTTTTTTCTTTTTTTTTTTTTTTTTTTTCCCATAAAAAAAGCTAGCTAATGTTTTAAGCTCTCAAAAGTAAGAGAAATTAAAACGATTTTAAATAAGAGAAAAAAATGTACAGCTCAGGTGAGCTTAATGTCTACTTTTTAGAAAAACACAATTTTACAAAAAAAAATTTAAATAAAAATTTTACCCTGTTAAAAAGTTGTACTTAACAATAATACTAATTACTGACATACAGTAAGAGTGAATTTAAAATATTACATGTAATGTTGTCATGTGTGACATTTAATTTGAATTTTTACAGATCAATTTAGTATTTGAGGTTTTTGACAGATGGTTTTTGACAAGAGGTTTTTGACATGATGGTTCAAACTATGGTTTAAACCCGACATAAACTGACACATGTCAAAAACCTGCCAACCCTGTAATTATTACTAATACTATATACTAATTATACAATTACAGTAATAGTGAATTTTAAATATTACATCTAATGTGTGACATTTAATGTGAAATTTTACAGATCACTGTAGTATTTGAGGTTTTTGACAAGGGTTTTTTGACATGACGGTTTAAACTGCAGTTTAAACCGTCAAAAACTGACACGTGTCAAAAACCTGCCAACCCTGCTTTGATCTATTTAATTTTCCATCAATACTAATAGAAATTTTAACGAAAGCTTACCACTAGCTGAAATTTGAGAGTTTTGCTCTCTAATTATAAGAAGCGAATTAAACATGGCAAAAATCTAAAAGTCAAACACAGAAAACATCTAGCATTGTAATGTAAATCATAACATCACACTTAAAATAATATAAATATACTACAAAGCATTTCTGCTGATGATTACAAAAGATATTGAAAATTTAAATCCAATTAGAAATGTAGTTTGAATAAATACTGGTGTTTAAAACATCTAAATATGAAAGCATCACAAAATTAGTAAAAACTCTAAAATTTACACTATGGATTTGCAAAATTAATAAATTAAGAGTTTAAGTAATGTAAATCTTAATTTCATTACATCAAAATAAAAAATAGAAAAATTAAAGGAAAAATTATTACCTCCACTCACAGGCATTTTTAATTACAAATGCTCACACTGCATTCAAATAACACAGAAAGAAATTATACATTAGCTATCCATCAGAAATAAAAACTGCAACAGAAAAATAAAAATGGACTTATTATATAGCATTAAAAATTAAGCAACAAAAACTAGAAATAAAGGCCAACAAAATTAATGCTACAAAATTTAGGCAGATAACTAAACAGCATTAAATTTATTATCAACATAAAATATAATATTAAGCAATGTTTTTTAAAACAAAATATATACAGGGTGTTAGATGTAAATTTCCAACTGGACGAAAAATGTCCGGACCAGGATTCGAACCAGGGATCTCCTGGCTGAAGCCGCCAGTGCTCTACCATCTGAGCTACCCCGGACGAATCTGGTGGAACTTTTTCACCCAGCTAACATTAATGATTATAGCATCTGGTCTGAAACCTAGTTCAACTCAACAGAATTATTCTGTTGAGCAGAATTAACCTGAAACTGCAGGTGTGTAAACAGTATAGTTTAAGTCATATATTTCGGCAAAGACTTTTTCCCGAAACCCCATAGGGAACCATCAACATATCGAAAAAGAACGAATATCTTTTGGATAACCCTGTAAAAACTAGTGTAACAAAAGCATTCAAACTCGAGATTATTAATAAGTGGCTTATTGTAATATACTGTGTTCATTTTTATGAGGATAGCATGTATACTCGTAGAGAAATTAAGGTTTTTTATAAAAACAGTCCCAAATTTCACCAAGTTTTTTGCTCATAATTTGCAGAGTTTTTAATATAAAAAAAAGTTCTTTTCAAAAAATATGACAAATAACATTGTACACAATACCCTGCAATAAGAATGAAAAAATAATCAAAATTGTATAAAAAATGAGCAGGTTTACTAAATAATGATTCACTGTGCATGCTCGAACGTAATCAAAATATAACTTGCATAATGTGTTAGCTAAATGTATAGAGCACGGTAAGTAGAACACTCGGTAGGGTCCACGCGCAGGTTTCGTTTCTCCCTCTGACGTCACTGGCACCCAAGTCCAGCCTTTGGTAACGCACTTTTCGCATTGTATAAAGCTTTCCGTTTCATAAAAAGATATTCAACATTTGTTTATTATCCAGTGTATGATATTACTGAGGTGCGTGACACTTGGAACATCTACTAATTAAACATTTTTCAAATTCAAAGTTTATATACGTACATGCCTTTATTTTTTAGAGTTTTCTAAAGCCTAAATCTTCTGTTTTCATTTGGTATTTTGGAAGTATTAACTTTCGCCGCAATTATCATTATTTTATTTAAACACATATGTAAAAAAAGCAGTTTTCTTACCTGCTCTGTTGTATTTCAATATTTTAGACACCGTCTTTTCATAACATTTTTGCAATTTCGCTTTAATCCAAAATACTTTGAGAAAACTCGGAAAATGTTTGCTTCAATTCATAAAACTTTGGAAAAAATGCACTTATAATTATGTTGTATATTTTCAAATATATACACTCATAAAGTTATATGCTATTAAAATTTATAATTTTATACATTTTTTAAATCCCTATTTAATGTTCTAAAAACATAAAACGGCTCTAATAATGTTTTTAAAAGTTACGAGTATAACTCTGAAAAACTCTATAGTACTATGTACTTTAAAACGCAGGCATTGAAAAATATTAATAGCATTTTCAGGGCAACTTTAGATAAATGTAAGAAAAGCTTTTTTGAATTGATACTTGGGATTTTTTCGAATTTATAAATATTTAAAAAAAAAATGTGTAATAACAAAACGAGTAAACAAAGTTGCTGGCAAGATCTAGACAACTATTAAAAATTAGGTTAATGAATATCTTAATTTATCTATAAATTCCCTAGCACAAGCTAACAAGAGTGTTGGGCGCACCCTTTTCTCCGAACTTACTTGATCCAAAAGAAAATCTATCTTATAGGGGCCTCTAATTATAGAGAACCTGGTGATCGTAAAAGCCTAGTTAGTTAATAGATAACCTACGGTCATTTACCTAAAAGGTTATCTTGAATAAATAAGACAATGCGTTGTGAAATGTTTAGAAGATAACTAACCTATGGCCAATTGGTTTGAAGGGAAATATATAATAAAATCAAAACCACTAAATATAACTCCCCAATTTTCAGACAAACCAACCCTACAAGATAAATTTAATTATGGCTTTTACATATATGGTCTAATAATAATATTAAGCAGTCAGGTAATTTCTAAATACGTAAAATAAGTAATTAGCAAGACTTTTAACAAATAATAACAAAGAAGGGAATTAATAATAATACATCATTTATTTACACCACAGGCAAATTATATTAAGTTACAATTAAATAATTCATACTTTTACCATCCAAAATAATAACTCATGAAAAAAAAACACTAATTTGGATATTAATTGAAGTTGACAAGTTCTCCTGGGCACCCTATTCCCAATTCAAAACATTTGATATTAAAACGGTACACAATAGAAAAGAGAACATCCATAACATCGTACCTTTTTCCCCATTGGGGTCACAAGATCCTTTTAGAGTTGTAGACTTGACAGTATATATATATATATCCAAAAGTTCTTTTTTTTTGTTTGTAGAACCACAACACACATATTCGTGTTCCGTAATTTTAGTTTTATTTACACTAAATTCCACCCAGGTCTGGGCCAAAAGCAAAAATGTTTAAATCATTTTTTTAAAAAAAAATTAACACTACTATATTGCTCGTCATAGACAGAGCAAGTAAACATGGGCAGATCAGCCAAAAAGGGCTTGAAAAAATAACCACCGCACTCTGGAACTCTTTTTGTACATCTGTATTTTTTCGAGAAAAAGAAAATCTCTCTCTGTTAAAAATTTGCATGTGCGGCCCTGAGTGGTGGATGCGAATTAACATATTCAGCATAATTAAAATCTCCAACCACTCGCCGCTGCCTGGACCCGCCTTCGTGTCGGCCAGTGGTCAGTGGTTCCCCGGAAAGCACAGGGCCTTCCGACCCTCCTACATCCGATATTTCAAACCCCACTTTCCCACGAGACCGCGGGCTCCCACACGAAGATCCTGCAGCTGTCCCATAAAACATGAGGTCATAAAAGTCCCTCTTTTGTACCAAAACTGTCCAATTCTTTACTTTACATCGTAATATCATACATACAGATAGTAACTGGCAATTAAGCTTTCCCCTTAGCAAAACACTTGCCTGGGAAAATACTTAATGCTCTTGGTACCCATCCTTAATAAAATAATAATAATGTACTAATAAATGCATACATAAAAACAATAATACTGTACATTGAAAAAAAAAACTTGAATTAAAAAATTAATCAATTAGATAAAATAATCACTTAGATAAAAAAAAACTTGAATTAAAAAATTAATCAATTAGATAAAATAATCACTTAGATAAATATATACATAGATGATATCGACAGTAAACTTATTCATATATATATATATATCTTTTTCCTTCAAAAAAATAGTTCTAAATATCCAAAATGTTGAAATCATGCCAACATTACTTCCCCCCCAACACAAAGCACTTGAAAGTCCATGTACAGGAACTATAACATCTTTCAAGTGGACCGATGTCCTTATCAAACACCGAAAGCCTCTCCAACGGCTGGACGTTGCAGATCTGTAAGGCACTGGGGCTTCTCCTCTATGCTCCCTGATTCACCTCTTCCGTAGTGTTCAAAACTCTGTGAAGTCCGTGCAGAGATATGAATGTTCATTATCAAATACACGCTGATGTTATCTGTATAGTTCATTAAAATATGCCTGTACCCTAAATTGTACATTGTACATAAGATGAATATTCCTTCTTATTCTGTCCATGGTTTTATGCAGATTTGTATACGGTCCCTAAAGCAGTGTTCCCCATAACCATCACAGCCGCATACTGCATGAGTTCTGTCTCTCTGTGATGAAGGTACAGTCCCTGAATGTTCCCAAAAATTGTATATATGTGTACCAATTTAGAAGAGAAAACAAAAAGTTAATCATAAAAGATAAAATCCCAAAATTAGGAACCTAATTAATTATGCCAAAGAGTTTAAATACTGATCCACAAAGTTTAGCACACTTTTTTACACAAAGCAAGTATTCAGTTCATGACTACATAAGTACAACATTTAAATATCCATATTAAGAAAGGTTTATAACACACAATGAAACATATTTACCAACATAACTTTTTACACCGAATAATCACTTAACTACCAAACAAGCAAATATATCAATACATATTCTTACATTTTTCAAATACTTTTTTTTACAATTATTTCACTACCTTTATAGTTTACAACACACATATATTTTTAAAACTATGCAACCACAATATCTAAAATTGATTCTCATATAGTAAATTCGATACTTTCATTCAGTAAATTACGTGATTCTCTAAACGTACCCTCTAATTAAAAGTTAACCAAATAACTATTAATATTCTCTCAAATATAAGAAACTCAGTCTCAGACTTAAAAAAAAAAAAAAAACCAAAATAAAAAACAAAAAAAAACAAAAACAGCGCTTCCACCCAGAGAAGGAGATAGAGATAGTAGAAATTTAAAAACAAAAGAAAGCAGAAAAGAAAAAAAAAACAGTATTTCATATTATTTTGTGACTGAATCCTTTATCTGAAATTACAAATTATGAGTGTAAGTATTATCATGTTACTTTATTTTAAATAAATTACTTAAACACTCTTCTTCTATTTATTCTTTTCTTTCATATAAATAAGTGGATTGTTTCCACTCATTCACCGCTTCACTACTCCCTTTTCCTCAATAGGTACTTTAACCACCCTAGCAAACAGTGCAATACAAGCTATCATAAAATTACAATTTCTAATAGCGTCAACAAAAGAGGAGAAAGAAAAAAAATATCCACTTTTCCAGCTACCCGTTACCTGCCATCGATAACACTTAGAATCGCCCATTATAATGTATCGAAACAGGCTGGAAAGTGATAATTCCCGAGCGGCCGAAGGTCACCCCTTAATGCCAAGCCAAGTCTAGTACGAGCTGGTGCTGGAGTGGCCCTTAAGAGAGAGGCGTGGATATTCCGTTTGCAAAGTAAGTAACAATTACTTCTATTAATCCCTGTAATACATGTATTATCTTTACATTACTTCTCCGTATTCCTTAATCTGCACCCTATACACCGCCTACGCAACAAAAACAATTTCTTTTCGTACTATTTACTATAATAATTAACTATAATACAAGTGTTTGTAATGCAAATACGGAAGCCTAGTAGCCATTTTGCTGCATCAATGACATTCCACGAAACCAGTTTCACTTCCTCCCGTACGGAACTGTAGCCTGTTTTCTTACAAACAGCATCTGATATCCTTATTTGATTACTGTCTCCCCTATAAATGTTAGTTCCATTTAGACCTATGAAAAGTGCTAAGAAAAACTCGATATACTTTCTTAAAATATAACATCCAAAAATGTTATTCCTGTTCATTGGAATCCCTCACTTTTACTGACACCTGTATAAGACGAAACTTAATTCGTAACTAATAAAGTTGAACCGCGCCTTCGAATTTACAGTATATTGCAGAATAAACGGGTTCTGTGTACTTTATATTAAAATATCCTAAACAATTAATTTTGTATTCACCCCGAGAGAAAAAAAAAGAAAACAAGGAAAAAAAAATTATCAATAATAACTCTACAAATACTCTTATCTAAAATATATAAATATCGTTTTCAACTGATACTCTTAAAATTGAATTAAAACCACGAATGTTTTTTCTTTCTTTCTTTCTTTTTTTTTTTTTTTTTTTGTTGTTGTATGTGGAAACCCTTATTTTTTTAAATACAATACCCTAATACCTGCAGCCAATCTATATTTTTACAGGGGAACCCTGAAGAAAGACATGATCCTCTTCCACACAATGCCGGCCGGCTAAAAATAAATCTCCGCCTGCAGAGAATATCAATGCCTGGAAGCTGATCCGCCCTCTTTCCGCTCTCCACACAAAAATGTAAGTAAAAATTAATTTAAATAATGATTTAATTATTATTCCACAAGAGAAAACAAAAATTATAAATAGATTTTTTTTTTTTTTTTTTTTTTTAACCTACAGTGTTCAATAATACATTTTCTTTTCATTTTAACCTAGCTCTCCCAGTTCTGATACCCCTGGTAAACCCTTTTATGTACTCTATATTTTCTCTTACGTGTAGATTTTTTATGTTACTTAAAAAAAAAACAAAAAAAAGCTGTATTACCTCGTAACTAAAAAATATATATATACCAAAAGAGTCCGTAGAGAGAGAAAAAGAAAATAATAATAATTAATTTTGTTTTTCTTTTTGCGTATTTACTTGTATTATGAAATTTATTTTGTTATATTTATTTAATTAATTTGTATTATTTCAAATTTAATACATACTAAAAAATAAAAAAAAGATATACCAATAGATAAAAATTCTTATTAATTTAATTGCAACCTACATTCGTTAATGAATTTTTTACCATCCAGTATGCACCACAATTGACGGGATTAAATTGTTTAAATCTGATAATAGTCCTTCCTTTTTAAAAATGTAAATTTTGACTAACGAAAAGAGGAGAAAAAAAAAATTATCCTCTACTTTAATTTATTTTATCTTAATTTGTTAAAGATATTTTCTAACCCAATACCGTTTAAATGTCCTATATATCTATACGTAATGTCTTTTTATGTACTATGCTAATACTATGCGGGTTATTTCAGTGAACAAGAAGAAGAAAAAAAAATTGTTGCTCCTGGTTAAAAAATTAAATCTGGCGCTCGCAATGTGGCAAACCTTCCTGACTGAATCCAGGATTTCTACAGAGAGCGAAAACCGGTAAGATAAAATTACCATTTCTGCATGCCTGTCTTTGAATACATTTTGCATGTTTCTCTGAAATGCACGTAGATGGCGCTAGGCGACTGTTTATTTACATTTGACCCTTTAAATTTTCGTGACCTGTAGTAAACATTGCCCTTGGGGTGTAACCGCTACCTTCTACACACCATAACTAGCATTTATTAATAAAAATACTTACTTAGGACAATATGAATTGTTTTTCTATTTATACTAGTAGAATATATATATATATATATACATAAGGTATAAATAGTATTAATCTTAATTATTTATTCATTATTATTTTTTTTTTTTCGCACACTTAAATCTTAAATTATTTCTTTTCGGTGTCAAGCAATCTGTATTCCGAAAAGATGAAATGCAAAACTGACACCAGAATTTAAAATCAAATTTAGAAGAAAAAAAAAGTCTTCATTATTTTCTTATTCATAAAAGGGGGGAAAAATCCAATTGAATTTTCTTGATGCCAGTATGTTTAAAACTATGTGTCCGCTAGAGAGGCCACAACATTTAAACTTCCAACCGAATGCCTGCTGGTCAATTTATTTTTATTTATTTAATTTCTTACTGCACGTACTCTGCATGACAATTTTTTATCTGTTTATTTATCTGATTTTAAACCGCATGCCTCTGCATGACAATTTTTTATATATATATGAAATGTGATAAAATGCTTTCAGGCAAGGTGAAGCAGATGTTTGTCCCTAATTTACTATTGTTTTTTTTTTTTTTTTTTTTTTTTTGCACAATACTATCTGTTTTGTATTTAAATACAATATGAATTTGAATCTTATATATTGATGTGTGTGCATAGGGAGCCCTTTTCCAAACCTACTGATTTTCTTTTTTTTTTTTTTTACTGCTTATCAGTTTATTTGATTAAGATTTTATTTCTATAAATATAATGTATCCATTTCATTCGAATCGTTTGTAAAATAACTGGAACCGTAAATACCCTTGTTATATATTTACTTTTCTTGGGAAGAAAAAAAAAGTACATCCCCAAAAGAAGTTGCCAAAACCAAAAAAAATGTATATACATATTTATCTTTGGCTCTGCCCAGTTTTATATTAATAATTATTTATAAAATATACCCTACTCTGCTGTTAATCCATCTTCCACAGTTATCCTAATATCCTTATTAATTTAGGTGTTGTTTAAATACCACCACCCCCCCTTTAAAAAATGCAAATCCATTTTAATTATGCCTCCCCAAAAATTTATCCTGCAACATTTTTTTATCTATGTGTGCAGTTCCCATAGAAATTTTGAAAATCCCCTTTTCCAAAATTCCGCTGTCATGAACCAAAAAGTAAAAATATTGAGTAGTTATTCACTCCCCCTTCATCCTCCCCTTTCTCTGAACCCGAATTCCTTCTCTCGTTTCTGTAAAGAGAGATCGTGAACTGATGCTCCAAAAAGAGGATGGGGAGTTCTCCAAGAGAGAAAAACAATCCCTTCTCTGAATGTCTTTCCTGCCCTGCGCGCGCACTTATTGCGTGGTAAACAGAAACTAACTGACAGCGAGTTATTACCTATTACATTCCTTACTTACTTATCCGTACGGAGTGACCCTATGCACATACTTTTGCTTATGTTATATAAATTGTATTTATTACTTTATTTGTGTAAGAGAGAGGAAAAAAAAAGAGTTGTTTTATGTATTCCCTTTGTGTTTTAACTTGAATTCCGAATATATATATATATGTGTGTATATAAAAATAATTATTTATTCTTGTTAAAATGTTGTAGAGTTCCCTATTTATTATCTTGTAGACACCCCCCCCCCCCATTTATATTAAAAAAATATCCTTTTTTTTTTTTAAATTAGAGTCCACCGGATTTTATTAGGACCTAAAACAGTGGTGTGTAGCCCGCAAAAGGTTAACTTAGAGGCGTACCACATGCTTTTTACATGTATCCATTTGTCTAATGACTAGTAGTTACAAAACCAGTGTTCAGAGCCCTACTTTAAAATCCACCACAACCAAAAAAAAATATATTTATTTTTTTTTTCGTATGGCCAATTTGGGAAAAAAAACATTTTAGTCATGTATATCCATTTACCAACCATATAACTTACCCTCCCCCCCCCCCCAACAATAGTAATTATACTTCAATAATACAGTAACTTTTCCAATTTTTATTATTATTATTTTTTTTTTTAATTATTCATTGATAATACCATTATTCCAAGTATTGTAAATATTATAAAAGTGAAATATTAAATTTTTATATTTTACAGTAATATATCAAAAATTAGTCAAAAATCATAGATCCACTATGTTTATAATTTTTTTTCACTTTATTTATGGATTTATACCATTTTCCTCATTAAACTATTTCTACTAGAAATTTGCTTAACTAAATAATAATAAAAAATAATAAAATGAAGTATGTTCTTTGCTTGAACCTTTTACCTAAAACTATCTAGCCACTATATTAACCACTTGGTTAAAGGTGCAACTAACTAAAATATATTCCGCAGGAATCGTAATTACAAAAAGTTTAAAATACTAACTAAAATTCCAGAGAACATCAAAAATCATCGCTATTTACAACCTAGTATGGCTAAGCAAAACAATGTATATTATAAGTTCTCCCTCTTCCTTTTTTTTTCTTCACTTAGTGATAAATCCGTCTATGTGTATTATTAATAGACTGGAACCTAGTAATTACCATTCTCCCAAAACGTACTCCCAGACTGTTACAGTGCACCAGAGTGAGAGAGAAAGAGGGGGGAAAAAAACACACCATCCTATGCTTGTGAGCATTTGTCTACTATTTATATATATGTATTTTGCTACATATTCTACCTATTTTACTATTTTACATGCTTTAATATACTATAAATAACCGAAATATGCAAAGAAAAGACACTTTTCTTATATCAATATATGCCCTTAGATATAAAAATTAATATTTGAATAAGAACCTTTAAGTGATATGTTTATCACCCTCGCAACTGTTAAACTACCTAGATTAATATACTATATATATTAAAACTTACACACTAGTAGATACATAAAAGCCGTTAAACTACCTGTTTATCTCCATCGCCAATATTAAACTACATTAATTACCATGTTATATATACTAAAACTTACACGCTAGTAGATACATAAAAACAATTCAATAACAAGTTTATAACCCTAAACCTCAAAAATATAAAGCACCTCTTAGGCCATGTGAATCACTACACTACATATACTAACTTAAACACTAGTAGATACAGAAGCACAATTCGGTGGCCTGTTTATCACCCTAAAGAACAAAAAATAGAAACCTATTTCGAATTATCTGACTAAATATCCTATATACATTAAACTTAAACACTAGTAGATACAGAAGCACAATTCGGTGGCCTGTTTATCACCCTAAAGAACAAAAAATAGAAACCTATTTCGAATTATCTGACTAAATATCCTATATACATTAAACTTAAACACTAGTAGATACAAAAGAACAATTCGGTTCCCGCCCGTCTTTTTTTTTTGTGTGTAATACTTTAGTTAGATCAACCTCTACTTCTAAAAAAACATAAAAATGAAGAAAATTTAAAATATTTTTACACTTCTTCTGTACTTTCCTCATCGTTGTCGTTCGTTTGAGGTAATTTAATTTTAGCACTTGGCTTCCACATGTGAGTAATATGGCGTTGAATCTTTTTTTTATTAGGTTCGAGTATATGTTTCAAAATATAATTATTGCGTCTTGCCACCTTTACAACTTCATAAGGACCGTCGAACTTAGGATGTAACGCCAATGGGCGTCCAACATTTTTTAAGTATACTTGATCCCCAATTTCCAATTTCACAACTTTTTCAAAATCTTTGCCCACATATTCTTTCGCCATTCGTTCTTGGTTTGCGAGTGCAGTTTTATAAACTTCTTTCATATGTGCAATGCGTTTTTGAACAAACTGTTGTGTACATAACATATCCGGCTCCTCTAGAGCTGTAAAATGGTTGGCCGTTTCTCTAGCGAAAAACAGCTTATCAGGACGGTATCCTAAAGCTCTGTGCATCGAAGTATTATGCGACAGAATAAAGAACGGCAACCTTATATCCCATTCCGTTGTTGTTCTTGCCATTGCACTAATCGAAGACTTTAACTCTTTGTGAGTCACTTCAAGAATTCCATTCGAGGAAGGTTTATAAGTAGAGCAAAAGTGGAGGTTCACCCCCATTGCTGTCATAAATTCTTTAAAAAGGGTTCCCCGAAAATATTTCGCGTTATCCACAATTAATTCTCGAAAGAGGCCAAATGTACTAATGTAATTTGTGAGTGCATTTAGTATCGTTTGTGTCTCTACATTACGCAATGGTATTGCCTGTAAAAATCTTGACGCAACGTCAATGATCGTCAAGATAAAACAGTGTTTTTTTAAGGTCTGTGGTAGTTTGCCCACAATATCCGTATGCACCACTGAGCCTATTATATGATCTTTCTCCACTTTCTGTAAGGGAACCTTAATCATTTTATGCTGCTTATTTTTGTTACAAGGTATGCAAGCTGCACAATAATTTTTTACATCCCTATACATCCCAAACCAGTAAAATCTTGTTTTCACTAATTCATATGTTTTGGGAAAACCAAAATGTGCCTTATGAGCTTCTTGAATTATTTCAAATATTAATTTATTAGGAGCTATCAGCAGTGGTTTATCTTTATACCGTTGCTTCAATATTAGTACTTTGTTGTCCTTTAACTCAAATTTCTTAGTCTGGCGATTTGGTTTACCATTTTCAATTTTCTGAATAATTAATTTAAGTTTTGGATCATCATTTTGAGCCTCTCTTATCTTTTCTTCAGAAAGATTAGAATTAACTTTAAATAAATCATTTTGTAGTTCATTTAAAGCCGTTATATTATTTATATTTCTTGAGACGAAATCTGCCGGGTTCTCTTCGCCAGGAATAAATCCTATCTCAAAATCAAAATTCCCTAACCTCATTATCCACCTTGCTATGATATCGCTCTGTTTTTCTAACTTAAGATGATCAGTCAAAGCTTTAGAATCAGTGAGTATTGTAAATTTTTTTCCCAAAAGAAAAATTTCAAAATAAACACAAGCATCATGAATCGCTAGTAATTCGTACTTTATACTAGGATATTTTTTCTCAGAATCCTTTAATTTTCGTCCGTAAAATTCAATCGGTACATAATCCTCTCCCTGTTTCTGTGCTAAGATTGCAGAAAGTGCTGTCTTAGATGCGTCCATAATTAAAAAAAATTCCTTGTTGAAATTTGGCGCTTTTAAAGTTGGATTATGTAAAATAGCTTCTTGAATGGCCAAAAATGCTTTTTCCGCCTCTTCGTTCCAATTAAATTTTACTTTTTCTTTTGTCATTTGAACTAATGGATCTACAATTTCCGAATATTTATGTATTAACGATCTAAAGTAATTGGCCATTCCTAAAAGAGATTTGACACCCTTTTTGTTTTTAGGTCTTGCCAAATTTTGAATTTTTTCAATATTCTTTTTCGAAGGAGAATAACCGTTTTCATGAACCCTAAAACCTAAGAATTCAATTTCATGTTTGCATATTTGCATCTTTCGTGGCTCTATTGTTAAATTGTTGTCAATAAATTTTTTTAAGACCTCTGCAATTAGAGTTAGCATTCTTTCCACCGAATTCGCCGCAATAAGGACATCATCTATAAAATATGTGACTTCCTCTTTATTGAAGTCGCCTAAAACTAAGTCCATTAATTCTGCGAAAGTAGTTGGACTGACCTTCAAGCCAAAATTCATTCTCACTGGCTGAAACTTGCCAAATTCCGTTATAAATGCTAACTTTTCCCTGTCTTGTGGTTGTAAATTTATTTGGAAAAATGCGCTGTGGAGGTCCAGGACTGTATAATATTTTTTTCCGCTAATTTTCTGCAACAATTCACGAATATCAGGTATCGGATAAGCATATCCTTCTAATATTGCATTTAGTAACCTATAATCACAAGCTAAACGATATTTTAACTCCTGGTTCTCCGCAGTCTTCTTTTTTACAAATAATACCGGAAATGCGTACGAAGATTTGCTTTTCTCAATAATATTTGCCTCCAACAACTTTCTTATCTCTGCTTGTGCATATTCTCGCACTGTATGAGGAATCTTATAAGGTTTAGACTGTATAGCATGATTGTGCGCCAATTTGATTTGGGGGGTGACTAAGGATGTCTGACCTAACGATTTGTAAGATTTCGAAAATGCATGTAAATGTTGCATCAAAAGGTTCTCCATCTTTTCCTGTAGTTCTTTGGGAAGATGCGCAAGATCAAAATCTTCCGGTGAAATTTCTGTTTCCCTCAATTTACGAACTTCCTCAATACTTAAAGTATTAATCTCATGTACCTTACCGTCTATAATATTTTCAGGCACTTCATCCGTTCCAAAATCAATGTCTAAAATTAAATTCCCAAATTTTGTACCCTTCTGTAGAATAATTTTCTTATCCGAAATATTCTTAATTATTACATTAATAATTCTGTTCTGAGATATTTCGTGTACCGAGTTATAACATTTAATGCCCAAATTATGAATATCTGGCTCAAAAAGTACCATACTGTTTTCTTCTATAAAATCAGGACATAGTAAAGTAGCGATTTTTTCTTGCCCTGCAGCAATATAAATTTTGTGCACTGATTTTACCCATATTTTGTTTCTCTTACTCTCCTTTTTAGTAACTACATTTTCTACTTCTTCAGTAATTATAATATTTATGTCCTGCACTGGTAATTTGTTATCATTATGATTGAGTGGAATTTTTGCATTTTTAAATGTCAACATTTTTTTTTCTGTGTCAATCACCATTTGATTTGTTTTTAAATAATCATATCCCAACAACATATTATAAGATGCCTTAAAATTATTTTCTGTTACATAAAATGTGCCATAAGTAAATGCATTCTGTAATTTAAATGACAATTGTATACAATGTGTAAATGGAATTGATGTACCGCTAAAAGATTGTATTCTAATCCTATGGCCCAAATATTTAAATTTTACATTATTTTCTTTTATTTTTTCAAATAAACTGGCTGAAATTAAAGACACTGCTCCGCCCGTATCTAAAAGAGCTGAAACTTTTATTCCTTTAATATCAAAATTAATAATTGGTACATTTTCCATTTCTTTATCACTAACACTCGCTATAACCTTCGTATTTTGGGATCTGAGGACAGATTCCTGCTCCTCATTCTTAGAATCCCCAGATCCCCTTATATGTTTCCCGAACGTTGTTTATTTCCCGTTATCTTACGTCCCTCTGTTTTATTTGATGTACTATTATCCCGATTCGCATTATTCACATTCCTATAATTTTCCTGGGGATTTATTTGACCTTGATTTTGTGGGTGATACCCCTGCCCATTCGGAAAATTCTGCCCATAGTTATAATTAGGATGAATATTTCCCACACCATAATTACCATAACCTGAAGGCTGTCCCTGTGGGACATAATTATACTGATAATTTTGACCCATTGGCAATGAAGGAGGAAGAGGGGGTGGAGGAAAATTCCAATTACCTACACTTCCGTACCCCTGAAAATTCCGAGACTCATTATTAGAGCTTGTAAATCCCTGCATATTTTGTCCATGTGTTGGAAAATTCTGTTGATAATCATTATTCCGATACTCTCTTTTATTATTTACATTATAACGACATTCTTCCGTATCATGATTTCTTAAATTACATATATTACAATACCTCGTATTATTTCGTGAATTATTTTGCCATTTTTCTGTTGGCTTACATTTTAATTTTTCCAATTCCGCTCTCAACTGATTTAATTCCTTTTCTTGTTTTTCATTTTTTCTTAATAATGATTCGCAAAATTCAGTTGTTGTACTTGTACCTATCGCATTTAATTCCTCAAACTTAACCGACAAAAACGCCTCTTCCACTGTTAGGGCAATTTCGGTTGCTTCCTTATACTGATCAATCGCTCTCTTTCTTATTTCCAAAGCAATATCCGGTTTGATAGATTCTAAGAATCGGTGTAATTTCATCAAATCAAATAATTTCCGCGCATCTGCCTTGTTAGAAAGACCCGAAATGTCAAAAAATTTCGCAGCTACCAGATTAAATCTCACAATATAATCCGACATACTCTCCGCTGGTTTTTGTTGAATCTTTGAAAAATCATTATGTGATTCACCGAATGTTTTTTTTGTGTCAAAGGTTTGGATCGCTTTTTCTTTAAATTTCGCATAATCGGTTTCGAATTTAGTTCTACATCCGTTTGCAACCTTTCACGTGCCGTTCCGACAAATTTTGAGCGTAAAATTATTAATTTCACTTCATTAGAAAAGTTCGTCTGGACGGCAGCTCTATCGAACTCCTGAATAAAATAATGTATATTACATTCTTTCTTCCCATCATATGGTGCAATCACATTTAATAAATTATCCGTATTCGCCTTTTCGGTATCCGTTTTAGACATATTTACTTTATTCGTTGAATTTTTTAACTTACTCTGTGCAAGACGGGTACGCGCTTCAATAATGAAATTATTAAATTCCGAACTGGTACGCTTTTTAATTTTAGACTTATTTCCCATGCGCTAACATTATTTTAAATAAATTGGGTGTAAAATTTCCAATTGCAAAAATTATTAATAATATGAAATACCATGAAAAATCAAATATAAAATGTAAAGAAATATAAACACACCATTCAAAGAAAAACCCTTAGGAATAAGAGAACTAATCACAGTACATATAACGCATACTCCAAAAAAAAATAAATTCTTCCGAAAAATAGAGGAAAAGAAAAATTAATGTAATGTATATAAATCTTTCTTCAAGTGCACCATCTCAGCCACACATAACTGTATATATATATATATATATATATTTTTTTTTTTTTACATCTATGTATTTCTACCTTTTCTATCAGTTGCACTGATAAATTATAGAAAAATTTTATTATTTTCTTTTTATTTATTTATTTTTTCTTATTTATTTTTTCTTTTATCATAATAATACCCCTCTATTATTATTTCTTAATGCACATGTATAATATACAATTACTCATTATAATTCAACTCGATATATTTAACAAACTCCTAAACCTGAGAAAAACATATATAAAAAGTAAATATATAATTTTCAATAATATATTTTCTCATATTATCATTTGTCATGACTGAACCTTGTTATAAAAGTTGTGCCAATCTTTGTTTTGTCCACAGGAGAACTTTGTCATTCGAACAAAACAAAAAAAAAATTTAATATGTAGGATGAAAAAATTGAAATTATCTGCATAATAATTTAGACCTAAATATCCTTAGAATTTTAATACCTAAAGTATACAAAAAATTATTAATGTAATTAATTTGACCCAAAATGTAATTATAATTAAGATAAAACAATAATAACCTCACGTTCCCAAAGGAAGAGATCACGGTACCACCTAAGTATCGGGGAAGCCCATGCTGGCAAGATCTAGACAACTATTAAAAATTAGGTTAATGAATATCTTAATTTATCTATAAATTCCCTAGCACAAGCTAACAAGAGTGTTGGGCGCACCCTTTTCTCCGAACTTACTTGATCCAAAAGAAAATCTATCTTATAGGGGCCTCTAATTATAGAGAACCTGGTGATCGTAAAAGCCTAGTTAGTTAATAGATAACCTACGGTCATTTACCTAAAAGGTTATCTTGAATAAATAAGACAATGTGTTGTGAAATGTTTAGAAGATAACTAACCTATGGCCAATTGGTTTGAAGGGAAATATATAATAAAATCAAAACCACTAAATATAACTCCCCAATTTTCAGACAAACCAACCCTACAAGATAAATTTAATTATGGCTTTTACATATATGGTCTAATAATAATATTAAGCAGTCAGGTAATTTCTAAATACGTAAAATAAGTAATTAGCAAGACTTTTAACAAATAATAACAAAGAAGGGAATTAATAATAATACATCATTTATTTACACCACAGGCAAATTATATTAAGTTACAATTAAATAATTCATACTTTTACCATCCAAAATAATAACTCATGAAAAAAAAACACTAATTTGGATATTAATTGAAGTTGACAAGTTCTCCTGGGCACCCTATTCCCAATTCAAAACATTTGATATTAAAACGGTACACAATAGAAAAGAGAACATCCATAACATCGTACCTTTTTCCCCATTGGGGTCACAAGATCCTTTTAGAGTTGTAGACTTGACAGTATATATATATATATCCAAAAGTTCTTTTTTTTTGTTTGTAGAACCACAACACACATATTCGTGTTCCGTAATTTTAGTTTTATTTACACTAAATTCCACCCAGGTCTGGGCCAAAAGCAAAAATGTTTAAATCATTTTTTAAAAAAAAAATTAACACTACTATATTGCTCGTCATAGACAGAGCAAGTAAACATGGGCAGATCAGCCAAAAAGGGCTTGAAAAAATAACCACCGCACTCTGGAACTCTTTTTGTACATCTGTATTTTTTCGAGAAAAAGAAAATCTCTCTCTGTTAAAAATTTGCATGTGCGGCCCTGAGTGGTGGATGCGAATTAACATATTCAGCATAATTAAAATCTCCAACCACTCGCCGCTGCCTGGACCCGCCTTCATGTCGGCCAGTGGTCAGTGGGTCCCCGGAAAGCACAGGGCCTTCCGACCCTCCTACATCCGATATTTCAAACCCCACTTTCCCACGAGACCGCGGGCTCCCACACGAAGATCCTGCAGCTGTCCCATAAAACATGAGGTCATAAAAGTCCCTCTTTTGTACCAAAACTGTCCAATTCTTTACTTTACATCGTAATATCATACATACAGATAGTAACTGGCAATTAAGCTTTCCCCTTAGCAAAACACTTGCCTGGGAAAATACTTAATGCTCTTGGTACCCATCCTTAATAAAATAATAATAATGTACTAATAAATGCATACATAAAAACAATAATACTGTACATTGAAAAAAAAAAACTTGAATTAAAAAATTAATCAATTAGATAAAATAATCACTTAGATAAAATAATCACTTAGATAAAAAAAACTTGAATTAAAAAATTAATCAATTAGATAAAATAATCACTTAGATAAATATATACATAGATGATATCGACAGTAAACTTATTCATATATATATATATATCTTTTTCCTTCAAAAAAATAGTTCTAAATATCCAAAATGTTGAAATCATGCCAACAAAAGTAAACAAAAAACTTCTTAAATAGCCGTAATAGCTTAAATAATGTTTTATAGATAATTAAAAAAAGAAACTCTTTAAATTTTTTGTATACACTAATACAGAAATTTAAATTATAAAATTATTGAAAATATCAGAAGAACAGGCTTTCTAGATAGTCTTCTAGAGAACATATTGTTACGTCCACTCTTATGTGAGAAAGGGTAGCGCAATTTCTGAAAGAACAACTTTTTTTTTTAAATCAACAATTTACTTTATTTACAAATAATTAGAAAATAAGTTAAAATCGGTATCAAAATATTAATAAATATAGGTCCGTACAACTTTTAACTTTAGGAACAGAATAATCATCGCACACAAGATTCTGCGACTAACTAACACGATGTCAAGTCTAAGTTATAATCTAGGTATTGGGCTTCCGGTTCAGTAAATATCAAACTGTCTAACTCTCAAAGCCAAACAAAAACTAGGTTGTATAACATTCAAAATTTGAAAAAAAAAAAAAAAAAAAAAAAAAAATAGGTGTCATATTACGATATTACGGTTAAAAATTTTTAAACAATCAAATATTTTTTTATGATTAATATATCTATATACATCCTTAAATTTTTAGTATGCACTAAAGTATTATCAGGAAAAATTTAAATTACAAATTGTGAGTGGAATATTATTTTATATGGATTATCTCAATACCTTAAAATAAATAAAAATTATGGAATATATTTTCAAATAAAAATTGAGTTTTTATTCTATTGCTATACCAACATATTTTTTTCTCACAATATGCATTTTTGAAAATTTTAGATCCATGCCTGTTTATTAATCTGATATAAGTTTTTGATTTAAGTTCCCATATTTGCTTACAAACCCTTACATTTCATCGAAAAAAAAAAAAAAAAAACTACAGTGTTTATTTTATTTTTCTTTAGTTTTGAGTACATTTAACTATATAAGTACTCAAAACTAAAGCTAATTTCTATAAATTTCAGGAATTGTAACACAGCGATTTCACTAGGCGAAGAATATTTAAATTCACCTCTTGCATACACCTCTTCTGAATATGCAACTTTATTTTTAAAATAGAATTTTGAGAAAACTGGAATTTATATTGTTTCATAATTTCTTTACAACGAGAATTTTCTGATTTTTTACGTACTACATCGCACAATTTCCCCCCCCCCCCCTAACCAGCTGATATACATATATTTTTTATTTAATTTAGTTTAATTTTCTTATTTAATTTCATCTAATATCTGAATGATTTATCAGCGATATATGAGTGACTGTATTGTTCTTATTAAGAGAGAAGAAATAAATCAGGATTGGATTTATCTTGCTGATCACATTCATTTTTATTTAAGAAAAAGTTTATTTCCTTTCATGTATCTCGACAACTCATTCTTCTCTCTAATTTTTCAGCAATATCATTAGTGAAAAGTAATACTAAAGTAGTAGTAGAGCTGAAAATTTTTATGTGGAAACTGATTTATATCTTACAATTTGGTTTGGTTTAAAATTAAGCTGTTTTGCTTTTAAATTCTTTTACAAATCTGTTTCTTTAAAGTAAATTGAAAATTCTCTTGAGTAATAAATGCAAAAATTATCTGATCTCTTGCATGCGTGCAGCAAATGGTTTTCATGCTATAGTATTTGTTTAAAAAGACGAAATGAAATTCCTTTGGAATATCTAGAAGAATTAATGCGTTGCTAATTATTTTAATGTCAAATCCTTTTAAAAAACTAACAATAAAAATAAGACACAAAATGATTATATGAAAAAAAATAGTAATAATAACATTTATTGTCAGGAAAAGAGAAAGAGAGCAATGCGAATAAATGGAAAAACACAGGGAGAGCTTGAACGATGGGTGCCAGTGACGTCACGAACTGGACGATCTACTGCGCATCTCGCTCATAAACCCTACCGTGTATTCTAAGTACCGTGGTATAGAGCAACTTTTGTGAAAGTCTCAAAAACATAGTTTGAAAAGTCTGATAATAATCGTTTATAGAATAAGCTCAAAATTTGTTATTCTAAAAGGAAGCAAAAAGATGAGGGGCTGTATCCAAATACAGTAGTACGTGCAATATTGTGTATGCTATATTGGCACTAATCAATGGATATATGGATACAACCCCTCATCCTTTTGCTTCAATTTGGGAACAACCGATTTTGAGCTTATTCTATAAATGATTATTATCAGACTTTTCAAACTATGTTTTTGAGACTTTTACAAAAGTTGCTCTATACACTTAGCTAACACATTATGCACATTATTTTGATTGCATTCGCGCATGCGCAGTGCAGTGAAACATTTTTTAGTAAACCTGCTCATTTTTCATCCAATTTTTATTATTTTTTAATTCTGACTGCAGAGTGTTGGGTACAATGTTGTTCGCCATATTTTCAGAAAATAACTTTTTTTTATATTAAGAACTCTACAAATTATAAGCAAAAAACGTGACAAAATTTGGGCCTGTTTTTATAAAAAACCTTAATTTCTTTACGAGTATATGTGCCATCCACATAAAAATGAACACAGTATGTTACAATAAGCCACTTATTAATAATCTCGAGTTTGAATGCTTTTGCTACATTAGTTTTTACAGGGTTATCCAAAAGATATTCGTTCTTTTTCGATATGTTGACGGTTCCCTATGGGGTTTCGGGAAAAATCTTCGTGGAAATATATGACCTAAACTATACTGTTTAAACACCTGCAGTTTCAGGTTAATTCTTCATGTATTTTTCTAGATATTCAACAAAATGTCTAAAATCGCAAGTGACCAGTCACCTTTGGCCATATAGTGTATGTGTATATATATAACACTGGTGCCTGGCTAACCGAAAAGTATCAAAAAATTATTGCTTACCACAAGAAGAAAAAAAAGATTAATTTGAATAGTTCACTGTTTCTTAACTAATCTGTTTTCTTTAAAATTATGGTCTCTATTTTCCACTTTTTAGAAAGCAACATATCTTCTATGCAATCTGGACTTGTGGAAGGAAGAGAGGTTGTATTAAATTCTTTTTGAACTTTAGTACCATGCTTCGTAAATAACTATGTTGTATGCAACCCCTTAGTCGAACCACCTAATGTTTTAAGTGCTTTTTCCATCTTTTGACATCAAATAGTAGTACTAAACGGAAGATGTATCATTAGCTTTCCTATGAGCTACAAAATCCTTTTCATCACACATCTTTAAAGCAAGATAAGTATAAATGCACGAAAAGCAAAGAAGTTAGCACATAATAATGACTATGATATTCAAATGTGACGCTTGTCAGTAAATTCTAATTTGAAAATGACTTACGAAGTGAAAGGTATCTTCTACACACTCAGCAAAATCGAAATAAACAAAAGATTTCATTTTTCTTGACTAATAGCTGCAAGGGTTACATTTGTTTTCTAGTCAAAAGATTTCCCATTAAAAGATTTAATCGCTTAGAAATATACGTAAAAAATACTTGAGATATATTATATTCTTTTCCAATGATATATAAATTTCATAATTTTTTTTTTTTTTTCCAAAAGCGAAAGTTTATAAATATATTTTTTAATTTCAGCTGAATATTGTTCCATGAAAAAAAAAAAAAAAAAAAAAGACAATCCCAAAAATCCCATGATTTGGCAGAAAAAAACCCAGGATTTTCAGGATTAAAAATAAAGTGGGATCCAGGGATTGTAATCCCTAGGTGCAAGTGACGTGCCAATTTGGCGTACTGTTTTTCATTTCAAAATTTCTCATTCATATCAGAAAATTCCTATACTATTCTTTTCGTTATTTAAGACAGACATTTCATAATTACATAAAGAAAAAATTCTTCTTTGAAAATTTCAGATATGAAATCGAAATTTTTGAATAATAAAAAAAAAAAAAAAAAAAACGCAAATCTGTCAAACACAGGAAATACATGAAAAGAAACAGAAATGGCGGGTTTTTTTTAATTCAAAAATTTCTATTTGATACCAGAAATTTTCAAAGAAGAATTCCTTCTTTAAATAATCATGAAATGACTGTCTTAAATAAAGAAAAGAATAGTATAGGAATTTTCTGGTATGAATGTGAAATTTTGAAGATTAAAAAGGGCCAAATTGGCCCCCTGGTGTTTGTACCTCAACGTGTCACTTGCGCTTATACATTCCTATACAATAAATGATTGTTACAGTGTCCTGTACCAACTCTTAAAGTTTGTACAATGAACTTAGAATAACCAGGGGTCTGTCCAGACTTTACTTCCAGGATCCTGTTTTTGTGAAATTGTGAACAGCTCTTTACATTTGCGAAAAATCTAGTCATAATTTTGCGAATTTGAGATCATTGTTACATTCACGTTCTTGTTTATATGTTTTTAAGTAGATATATATTTATGCAAAATACATGCATTTTCTTTATATATGTAAAAGTGACAAGTCAAATTTTATTTTTTAAATGATTAAGATTGTGAAATATTCAGTTTAAAGATGAAATTTTTTTGTAAAAAGCCTATTTTTATAACAAAGAATTTTGTGAAGAGTCCTGTTTTGAGGTGAATAATTTTGTGAAGGGTCCTGTTTTAACATGAACAATTTTATGAAGGGTCCTGTTTTGAGATGAACAATTTTGTGAAGGATCCTTTAAAGGACATAAATTCTTCCTACACAGATTCCTGATAACCCTGTATAATAAATAAGTGTAGACTACAATAAATGTATGAAATATTAGAATTGTTAAATGACACCATTTAATGAATGATTTCTATTTATTTCCTTATCAAGGAATTATAATAACAATATTAAATTTTCAGTTACTTTATTATTATTAAAAATAATCAAGAATATTTGTATGCTTTCCTTTCAGATGTGACTGCAAAAGCTCTGCAAGATTGCTTAATTCACTCATTGAATTTTAATGTTCCACAGTCCCCATGCATACACAGAAAGCAGCATGTAACTTCAAGATAAGCGATAAGGTATAAACTGAAAAAAAGTTTCTTGAATGCAAAAAAAAAAAAGTCATTTTTGTTAAAGTGTGAAGTTAAGAAGTATCAAGTTACATTACAGAAACAAAAAAATTTCATTACAAAATACTAATGAATGAAGCAGTTTTTAAAGATTAGTTGTGATGAAATACAGGCATTTCCCGACTTATGTTCCGTAAACTTTTGTGTAAGTCAAATTTGTAAATTCCTTAGGTAAAATTTTGCCAGAAGCTGCAATATTTATTATATATATATAATATATACATTATTTACACAGCATTATTTTATAAACAAAGTAGCATGCAGCAGTTATTTACTTGGACATAAACTATAAAAGTATGAAAAAATATAAAAACAAACTGAAAGAACACTTTTAGAATAAAAAGTATCTTGTGGAATATGGGATTAATAAATTTAACATTGATGAATTAATTTATATCAATTTTGAATCTACATCAAACGAACAGCTCTGAAGCTGGAAGAAAAAATACACTCGTTACTCTTCACCGAAACTTTAAAATTAGGTTTCGTTATGGTTTGAATTCAGCTAACAAAATTACAGTTAAACAGTTAAACAGTGGTTTTTTTGGTTCATTTTAATCAGATTTGTGTTTGTTTTATTAAAGATTTGATTGTATATCCCAATAAAAATATAACTATATGTAATATATAAAACTATATTATTGTTGGGGTTTTTTATCTGCATATTTTATTTATAAAACAATTAGCAAAAGTATGCAAATGCGTATCAAACACACTAATTATGTTCATGTTCATAAATGTAATTTTCAAAATTTCTTACATAAGTGCGAATTTACGTAAGTCGAGGGATGCCTATAGTTCTAATTGTAATCGATTTAAGCAGGATTCTGCAAAAATGTGTCAAGCTGGTGAGTTTCTATCTTGTTGAAGATAGCATTGTACCAACTATGTTAATAATAAACCTGAGTTATCATAAATCAACTTATTCAGGTGTGAAGTTATCAGAATTCCACTGTATATTCAATTTCCCTAGAAATTGAAGCATTATTACCAACAGATAATCAAGTAACTCAAATGTTATAAAACTTACAAAAATATGAAGGAAAAAAAAATAAACAGCATTAAAATAAGTTCTACCTTAACTTAACCCAACTTTATGGTACAATAAATGCAATTCTCTATCTCTATAGTTTGTTTTGTTAAAAGTATCTATTCAATTATTAATTCCTCTGTTACATCATATTTTTGATACATATTGCATCTTTACCTTTTCTCCCAGAATGCACAGTATAACAAGAGACTACTGTATTATAAATGAGAGAGATACGAGAAGTTCTCTATATTTTACATTATAATTTTATGTTAGCAGAGTGCAAATCTTGTAAATTATGTTTAATTATTTTGCCAGTAGCAGCTTTATTTTTTGCATATGTAAATTAAAATGCTTTGATGTTCAAATAAAATGCTTTGATGTTCAAATAAAATGTCTTGATTGACATTATTATTTATTATTTTTTTTTAATTTTGTATTTTAAATAAAATGAGAGAAATACATGCACTACTTTAAATGTATATGTATTTTAAATGAAAATTATATATCTTAAATTAAATGAGTTAAAGGTTTATATTTTAAACAAAATGAAAGCAATATAAATTATTGTGACTGGAACAATATCTTAAAGTTTATTACCTCCACATATAAAAGTTCCTTATACAATAGACTCCATTAAATCCGCACAGCTTGGGACCAGGTGTTGTGCAGATTTTAGAATTTTACGGATTTCTGGTCATTCCTTTGTATACATTTTTTAAATAGTAAACTGAATGTAATACTGCAAACGAAATAATGATGAATGCTTGCAGTTTAGTAAAATACTAAAATAATTAATTAAAGTACTAAACTAAAATAATAAAAAGTAAGTAATTTCAAAAATGATTTAACTATTAAAAATAAAGTCAAGTAAATAATTAAAATGTATAATTATGCATAATAAAGATGAGATACATTTTTCTTGAATTATTCAATCAAACTTTCCACTTCTATTAACAAGAAAATCATCAAATAAGGAAGTTTTATTTCAGTTTTAGTCAGTTTGAATAACCAAAAAAGCTTGATTATAAATATATGTAAAAATAATTGTGATCACCAATAATATCAATTTTTTTTTTTTTTTTTTGAAATAAATTTACACTTCCAAAACTATGAGTTCAGTCATATTATCGAGAATTACATATTAAAATACATGCAGAATGATATAAACTAAAAAATTCTGTAATTTTGCTCATACATCTGAAGTGAAAGTCTCATTGTTTATATCTGTGATGATGTGCAGATTTTAGGCGTTAACGGATATTAAGGTTGCAGATTTGAGGCAGTCTACTGTATAAATGCAAATAACTCATGATATAATGTAAATCAACAATTTTATTCGATATTTGAAATTAATAATTTTATTTTTCAAAAATCAATAATTCTAAGAGTGACATACTTTGTAGAATGATAGTCACAGACCAGAATGTGATGTAAAACAAATTGAGGTACTTGTTAGTTATCCCTTCGACTAATTTCGCCAAATTATATAAATCGCCAAACCACTCGCCAAATTATACACATTGACATAATTTTTTATTTTAAATGACGAAAGAACAAATAAATTAATAAAACATTAATAAAAATACAAATAAAACGTTGAATTAATGGTTTTATTGGCATTTAATCTTAAAATTAATTAATGGCAACCATTATTGGCATTTAATCTTACAATTTGGCGACAGTAATTTGGTCGACGGGATAACTAACAAGTACCCAATTTGATTTGGGCACAAAATATGGGACAAATTAAAAAAATATATATTTAAATACTTCAAAATGCTCATTTCTATCTGATTAAATCAGAGTGGACCGCTGGTTAAAATAATAAATGCGGATAAATGCAAACCAGACAAGTAAATAAGCATTAGCCAGCTAAAAAGAAGAGTACTTTTTAGACAGTAAATGAAAAGTCATAATTCTCATTTTTAAGTACTGATGCACATAAACAGTGATAATAAAGTTTCATTTATCTGTCTATCCTGTATTTCTAGTTTGATTTCTTTCCAAGTTAAGCTAAATTTTAAAAAATATCAAAATTAAAATTTTTATTCATTCTTAACGGGACAGTTTACCTTTTTAAAATTTTTGTTTATTTTTAAAAATATGGTTCAAATGGTGAAACTCACTGCATTTCAATGTTCAATTAAAAGTACATTTTGAAAAGAAAAAAATAATAACAACTGCATATTTAATTAAAATTTTAAAAAACTGAATTTAATCCCTTCTATTTTTTTAAATATTGAATTTTTTGCCCTTTTTTTTTTTTTTTTTTTTTTTTTTAAGATTTTCAAATGCATATTACACAAGACTGCATGTATTTGTGATACATCTAATATTACATGTAATATAATTTTTTTACCGATATATAGTGAAAAACGATGAAAACTAACACATCTTCATATACTTTTATTTTTAAAAAATAACAAAAAACTTGAAGGCTAATTCACGTGCAGATTTATCACATCTGTAATAAAGAACATATACAAAAAAGTTTAAATCTATCTCAAATACAAAAAAAAAAGGCCTTAGCATTTTTAAAACAGGAAAGAGACGAAAATATGAACATGGAGAAAAAGCTGTTTAAAGTTTTAATTTGTGTGGGTAATTGCGCTGGGTGTATTAACAAAATTTACAATATCTTGTGATATAATTGCTGTATGGAAAAAATGAGGTGTCAAAGTATTCACAAATAAATAAGCTTTCATTTTATATTAAAAACAGAAAATTGATTTTTTGACCACTTTTGAGGTAAACTGTCCCCTTAATGAGAAAACTTTATGCTACATACCAAATAAACAAAATATTAATTTCTGTATCGCACACTCACTATCTACTCACATTCAAGAATACAATACCAATAGCATTATAAAAGTGACACTGTCAATTGTGATGAGCATGTCCTGTTTCATGACATACATTCAGCTTCAGCTTATACGAGGTAGGCTTCAAAAGTTCCCGGACTGTGCCTATAACTGGGATTTTTTTTTGCAGTAGTGCGATTACAAGAACGATTTTGTGTTACTACGTTCTCGCCTTCTTCTAAATGTTGTTTGTCCCAAATCACGTGGTCGAAATCTCGTGATGAAGTGTATTTTGAAGGCAGATGCAATTAGTAAGAGGCAATTGAAGAAAATTGCAGTTGTTGAGCAGAAAATCAATATGAAATTTTGTGTTCGCTTGGGAAAGAGTGCTACGGAGACTTACAAAATGTTGAAGCATCTGTACGGCAGTGAAACATTATCGCGAACGCAAGCTTTTGAGTGGCATCGACGTTTCAGAGAAGGCAGAGAAACTGCCATAGATGATGAACGCTGTGGCCGTCCGAAGACTTCCCGCATGGATCAAAACATCGAAAAGGTTTTTGCGGCGGTATGTAAGAACAGGCAGCAAACAATATCGCAAATAGCAGAATCAGTTGGGATATCAGAAGCCACATGTCAGCAGATACTGACTAAGGATCTTAACATGCATAGGGTGTGTCAACACATCGTTCCCCGCAAGTTAAACGAAGACTAAAAGGCAATTTGAATGGAAATGTTGGGCATCCCAGGCTGAATTAAAGGCCATGGCTAAAAATGGATTCGAGAAGTGCTTTGATGACCTTTACAGCTGATGGCAAAATGGTGTTCTTGCACAAGGATCTTATTTTGAAGGCGGATGTGTTTCAGTAATGTAATTGGTAATATTTTAACAGTTATAGAGTCAGTCCAGGAACTTTTGAATCCTACTACGTAAATGAGAATGTCATAGACTTACATGCCTGGCACAGTATTACTTAGTAAGCCTGGCACAGAATTACATAGTAAAAATAAAAAGTTGGGAAGGATTGTACTTTGTGCCGATATATTAAGAAAAAGAAACAGCGTATAAAGACACAAATAAAATATGTTTAAAAATAGTGGTGTACCGAGTAGTACTTTGGCCGAGTAGCCGAGTACCGAGTACTCGGCCACTGACTACTCGGCCGAGTACCGAGTACCGAATACCGAGTAGTTGCGTAATAAGAAAAAACATTGATGTGCACATAATGTGAGCTTGTGTGTACATATATATATAAATATACCTGTGGTACATATATATAATATATATATAGCAGGGTTCGTTGATATATATCAATGGATATATATCATGATATATATCCGATATTTATTTTTAAAATATCAAGATTTTTGATATTTTCGATATTTTCAAATTCTTGATATTTATTTTCAAAATACTAAGATGTTTGATATTTTGCATAGTTAATATTTATTTTCAAAATATTACCGTGCAAGATACTTTTGATATTTTCTACACAGTCAAAGCAAATGTAAATGAAATTCCATCTGTTATTGACCACATATTGTCATTCTGTAGATAATGAACTTTTGCCCCTGGCAGTAACTTTTTTAAGAAAAGAAGAAAACAGATATTTTCCAAGCTTTATGTTTGAAACTTTTATTTTGAAATGAAGAACTAATAATTATGTGAGACAGTTAATTCAGAACAACCTTTGAAAGATAAAATGTAATTTAGATAATCATTTATATACAGCCAAGGTTCGTTGATATATATCAATGGATATATATATATATCCGATATTTATTTTTAAAATATCAAGATTTTTGATATTTTCATATATACTTGATATTTATTTTCAATTTATCAAGACGTTTCATATTTTCTGCACTTGATATTTATTTTCAAAATATGAATGTGTGCAAGGTATTTTTCATATTTTCAGTCGTAATTCGTAATATTTCAGTGTAAATTAAATAAATTTTCAACTGTTATTGACTGTGTGAATCTGTAGGTAACGAAATTTTGTCTCTCTTTATGTGACTTTTTAGACAAAAAAGTCAACAAATATATTTTTCAAGCTTTTATTTTTAAATGTTGTACTTTTAATTATGTGGGACGTAATTAATTCAGAACAACCATTAAGTGTATAAAGCAAATTGTTACTGTTTTCAATTAGTTCATATTCAATTTTGTTCTAAGTAAAAAAAAAAAAACAGAAAAAAAAATGCATTTTTAGAATATTAAGTTTTCATGTTAAGTACAATATATTTTAGTTTTTAATCTATATTATGTTCGAAAACATTTATTATCAGAGGTAAGTTGGCTGCTTTGAAAATATCGGATATATATCGAAAATATCGGATATATATCAAAATATCGGATATTTTTGATATTTTCGAAAATATCATGATATTTACGAACCCTGATATATAGTATATATAAATTAAATAATTAAATTTGAAATGTATTTGTGCACCTTTTAAAGACAATTTTTGACAATTCAGAACAGTAGCAAAAAAAAAGGAGAATTGACACATAACAAGTTCAATTATTAACCAATATAAAATTTAAATATTCTACAACCCTCCAATTTATTCCGATATCTGAAATCTGTCTATCAAAAATAAAAATGTTAATTGGTTACTGCAACAATTCATTGAATAATCCAAAACATTTCATATTTATTTTGTAACTGTACCTTATTTTCTTTTGATTAAAAATAAAAAGAGAGGAACAAAAAGAGATACAGGCTTTCTTAACAGAAGACTTATGTAAAACTGACACTCCATTTGCATGGTGTGTGTGTGGGGGGGGGGGGAGGGGGGGGGAACTTTCCGATTATGTGCAACCTTGCAAAAAAAATTCTTATGTGCACCTTTAACCACTGTTTATTCTGAACGTATATTTTCAGAGGCAGGAAAATTTATAGTAGTAAAAGAAATGCCCTGTCTACTGATAATGTAGAACGTTTGGTATTTTTGCACCATAATTTGAAGTATAATAAATTTAATTAATTTTTTTATTACATTTATTGTATTTTCAGTTTCTTTATCCAAAATAATAGCCTTTTCTGTTTTCCTATACATTTAAAAATAACTTATTTTTATTTGTATAAATATGAAACTAAATTTTAATCTGGAATTATTTTAGGAGGGTTTTTGTTCTTAACTTTTAGTATAGAGTAGCCTCCCACTTAACCGGCCTAAACGGAACCAGGGGTTAGCCAATTAAGAGAAAAAACAGTTAAACTGGAGAATTTAAAAAATGTAAATAAATAACTGCATATTTAATTAATTAAAAGTGTAGGATGCATTTAATTTTTTAATTTGTAGTACATATTTTCTATAATTTGTGAAATTAATACTAATAGTAAGTAATTTAATAGTAATAAAAGTTATCACTAATAACAAATAATGAACAATATTCAATACAAATTAAATTGTTGAAAATCTTGTCACATACCAAGAAGCTGAAATTATTCTACATTATGTAAATTTGAGTTAATTAACCATAAAGAAATGAGAACCGAAATTTTCCTTTATGAATTTTGCCAGATGTTGGGAAAAAAAGCCGGCCGGTTAAAGCAGAGTTCCGATTAAGAGGAAGGCTACTGTATTTTGTAGACATATTGTTAAATACCGAGTAAATAGTTTTATGAATTATTACATATATTATACATTGATATTCGAATAACTTTTTACAGATCAGTTTTAAATTCATAAGCTTAAAAAATGAAATTCTTACAACTACTCGGTATTGGCCGAGTACTCGGCCAAAATTTCGCCGAGTACCGAGTACTCGGCAAATTGGCCGAGTAGGCCGAATACCGAGTATTTACCGAGTACTCGGTACGGCTCTATTTAAAAAGCATACAGCTGTTTCAAAACCTCTAAGGTTTCATCATCAGTGCTTAAAATAAAAAGTAAAATTAAAACACTGTGTAAAAAAGTGGGAGGGGGGGGGGGGGGTGTGACAGAGAGTCAGAAAGGCGTACCTTTCAGCTCTACTGCCAACAGTGAAATGCGACATACGGCTGACAAACAGCTACGGAGTCGATCTCACGTGCATACTCAGGGAGACCAATCAAAATCGCCCAATTGCTCCGGAAGAGTTCAAACTTAGAGGAAAAAAAGGGGAGGAAGGGAGTGAAGAGAACGAATTATAAAAAATTAAACCATATCTTTGAAAAATTGGGCGTACTGGATAAATCGTTAACTAAACTGTTTGAATTTTTCCATATGTGATAAGCTTCTCAGAAGTCAAGATTGTAAATTGACAAGCATTTCTGTATTATGGAAACTTCGGAAAATTTTAAATTATGGTTGTTGGACCAGCAGTGGTTGGCAATAGCGGAACGTTTGATATCACAATTTTTAACAAAAGTTTTATGCTCCCCCAAATGGATCTTAAAGGCTTGCTTTGTTTGACCAATGTGCATTTTGTTGCATTCGCAAGATATCCTGTAAAAACCCCAATTTGAGAAACTATCAATTGGATGTTTCAGATTTGTGAATTAAATTTTGTTAAAAGGAGTATAAACTACCTTAAAGTCAAATTTTAACAAGATTTTAGAAATTTGATGGCTTATTTTCGGAAAATATGGAAGTATAATTAAATTTTTATTACCGACGGTATTAACCTTGGATTGAGTACGTTTACTTAGTTTATTAGGAATGGAATCGACGATTTCAGCTGGGTCATTCCATGTCAAATCACCCAGGGCATGGCACCCATCATCACCAATTTTGATAAAAGTCAGTGAATTTGCAGAGTTTTTAATGCTGATTCCAAAAATGTCAATCATATTGAAATTGATCAAACAGTTTGTCAGATATGAGCTTTTAAATGTCTTCCAAGATGGCCGATTTGCCGCCATTTTGAATGGCACATGTGACAACATAAAGGTCTATAACTTCTTTCAGGTTTAAGCTAGAACTTTCAATTTTTTTTAGTTCTGTTCAGAATAAAGTAAACTTTCATCTAAACAGATTTTTGTGCAATTTATTTCATTAAAATGCTGTCAGAAAATGACCTTTTGCCATTTTTTTAATTAAAAAATGGTATAACTTCAATGGCCGATTTCCCCCATTGTTCCCCCTTCAATTTTCATCTAATTGCATAAATAGACAGCTCAAAGTGTGTTTTGATGCCTGATAAAAAAAATTTAATGGGCAGTTTGTAGGTTTTTTGTTTAAAGAAGAATTTTAATTTTACCGACTTCCATAAGTAACGGAAAGTACAAGATAATGCTGATATTTCTTTTATTACCAAAAGTATCATACATATTTACATCTAAACGTTTAGTAGCGCTTTATCTTTCATAAACATATATATTTTTTTAATGTAGCTAAAAAGAAGGGGAATCCCTCAGGAATTATAAATAGGAATGCTAATAGTAATGAATTCCTGCAAGACATAGAAGTATTTTCATGGCAAATTGAAATCTATTGCAAAGTTTCAGTAAATTTTAAATAAAAAAGAAATGATGGAAAAAATTCTACAAATTGTCACATTTTATAGCAAAATCATACTTTTATATTATACAAAATGATAAAATTACAATTGTTAACTAAATACAATAAGTAAAAATTATCATACTTCAAAATTATACAAAATAACATTTAGCACATACACGGTAAAAATACTATTAAAAATATAACTGCATTCAAAATAAATATAATTAGTTAAAAAATTAACTCTGTTAAGTATTAATATTGCAGCTCAAAGTGTGTTTTGATACCTGTTAAAAAAAAATCTAATGGCCGATTTAAAAATTTGAAATTTAGTTCAAAATAAAGATAATATACTTTATTTCACTTTGGTTCATTTTTTAAATGTAAATAACATTAAAACGGTAAATATTGTTGAATTATAAATCGAAAACTGCTGTCCAAAATATGAAATTTCTGATTAATTAATTGCTAAAATTATCTGATTGGGTTAATTTATTATCAGAACTTTCCAGAAAATAGAATTTTAATCAATAATATCACTTTGGTTTGCCAGAAGGGGTTTTTTCAACCAACCAGATAGATGTACTTACCAGAAAGAGATTTTCAACGAATCAGACTAAAGTTACTTCCCAGCATAGGCGTAGAGTTTTCAAAATTATTGGAGGGGCTCATCCAGTGGCGCAGACAAGGGGGGAGGTCTACACCCCCCTTGAACAGGGATTTAATTTATGAAGTAATGGATACAAAAATAGTAAAACCTGCTAAAAAAAATTACAAATAACCGCTGAAAGTTTCCGTTTTATACAGGTTTCCGTCTACCATAGCAGGTAAAAATTCAAAGTGTTTCTTTCGATGGGATCATGAAATGTTTGTCATTAGACAAGATTTCGTTATAGACACGTTTTATTTACACAGTCTAACCTTATATCTATATCCAGACAGTAATACCTTTGTACAAGCAATCGTAAGCGACCGAAACAATATTCCGTTTAAGGCAGGTTTCTGGCTAATTAAGTAAAATTGTACGGCAATCTTTCCTTCTGGAGCATGAAAAGTTTCCATTTAAGACTGGATTATGCCATAGACAGGTTCCGTTTTGACAAGTTTTACTCTACATATACCATAAATATCTATATATCTAATAATAAAAGACAAGAACGCTGCTTGTGTGTGTTTATTGCCGATGGTTAGGAAAATCTACTTCCCGCAGAGGTCTGAAAATTTATATGAGAATAGTTCAATGAGGTATGGATGCCCCTGAGGCTCACATTTTTAATTTTTTGATAATTGGCCGAGATATTAATTAAAAACTCATCAAAAAAAAATATTTTTTTTTATTGGCGGAGGCGCGCTCGTGCATGACCAGAACCTGCTTTTCGAGAGGAAAGGAAGGAAAAACTGAATAATTTTTTTTCTTTTTTTTAATGCTTATCAGCCGTGACGTTTAAAATACGGAAAAACGGACGACATATTCTTATAGTTCGTACTTATACGTCTCAAACGCCTCAATCAGTTAAAAAAAATATGGTTCTTAACTCTTTGAAAAAAAATTTCAAAAAGGGATTTCTCAGTCGACTTTTTGTCCCTTTCACCAACGCTTACTCAGGGCTCAATTTTAGAGGTACTGATTCACAAAAAACACGTACACTGTTAAAAAAATTTCCTATAAAATACGTAAATTGTTACTGGCAATCGAGACGCCAGTACTATTTCCGTATTTTAACGGAATTTTTTTCTGTAAATTCCAGAAAAATTTTTTTTTTTTTTTCACAGAAATTACGGAAAAAAAATTCCATTAAAATGCGGAAATAGAAATGGCGTCTCGATTGCCAGAACAATTTCCGTATTTTAAAGGAATTTTTTTTTACATTGTATTTAAAGCTAAGATCTTCTTCTCGTCGGTGGTCCAATCGGTTTTCTAAAAGACTAATTTTAATTCTTTAAACAAATTCGCGACCGTAGGTCACTTCGCGCCTCACCGTGACGAGACTATCCTTTTCCACAATCTTTTTTGAGCATTTCCACAGACTGGATTTTACATCTATAACAAAAATTTCGTAATGTTCGAACGAGTAGAAGTATTTAAAAATAAAATCTTAACGCTAACAAACGCTAAAAAACGGTCTCGGCGAGGTTTCGCTTTGCTTCGGCACACGTTTTCACTATTAAATATGCATGTTTTTCATGAAATTTTATAGAGTACTCAGGTACAGTTATATTTATAGCATATTAAAATTTCGGACAATTCGGACGACGAAAACTATTTTTTGTTTGTTATATTAAAGAACCCGACGCGAAAACAAGAAAAACAAGTCGGTTGTGACAATCCTAAAACTTTCTTCTATCTCATACATGTTAATACTTTAAAAATCGTTATCACAGTACCAAAATTAAATGACAATCTATTCTCATCTCAATCATAAGGATTCTAAAGATGTATGTTCATTAAATTGTGTACATTTTAAAAGGAGATCTTTGAAACAAACAATTGAATTTTGGCATCCACCCTCTTAGATGTCTGCAAGAAAAATTCTCTGCTCAAAGAGCATAAATGCGACACCTATCGCGCTGTATACACCCAAGCATAAAAAAAGATCCATGCGAAAGTGTAACAGAATATGAAGTCTGATTAAATTCGTGTATTAGTTTTTGAGACAGAACAATTGCGGGAATCGTGAAAAACGGAGCATAGCAGCACCACCTATTGCGCGATTTATACCAAAACGTAAAAAGAACAACATATATCAACGTCTAACTGAATTTGAAGTTTGATGAAAAATTTTGTATTAGTTTTTAAGATAGGGCTATTACGGAAATCATGAAAACTTCTGTATCGCAGCGCCACCTGTTGGGCAATTTACACCAAAAAGTAATTAGCACCATTTTATATCACGGACTAACGTAATCTGAAGACTGATGAAAATACGTGCATTAGTTCTTGAGAAAGAGCTATTGCGTAAATCGTGAAAAATGCAGCATAGCAGCGAAACCTGTTGGACGATTTACACGAAAACGTAATCAGCACGAAATAATATCAAGATATAACTGAATCTGAAGTGTAATGAAAATCTGATCATTAGTTTTTGAGATGTAAGCTATTGCGAAAATCGTGAATCCATCATAGAAGCGCCACCTATTGAGCAATTTACAACAAAAATTAATCAGCACCAAACAATATCAAGGACTAACAGAATCTGATGTTTTATGAAAATCTGTGCATTACTTCTTGAGATATAAGGCAATTTTCACCAACAACTATTAAGCACCAATTTATATCAGGGACTAATCGAACCTAAAGTTTTATTAAATTCCGCACATTAGATAGAGCGCCCAAAAAATTTATGTCACACATACAGACAAACTCACAGACGATTCACAGACAGACATTTTGCAAAAACCTGTTTTTCGGGATCTGTGACCGCTAAAAAGTGTAAAGCCGTCAAAAACTGGAATTCGAAAATTTTCTTGAATCCAATACTTTCTTCTCGCAAAGATAGAAAGTAAAAAGGAAGAAAACATATGTCTTTTAGAATCAATATTTTTTCACGAAAATTTTACACGGGTTGAGAAACGGTTATATTTATAACGATAAAAATTTTAAAGAGTTCCAAAAGAAACTATTTTTTTTAAAAAAAATTATGAAATGACCGTACGTGAAAAACAGAAAATAACTTCTTACGAGTGCTTTTACCATTAAAGCTAATGTCAGACGAACGCCTTTTTGCACGCCTTTTTCCCTACATACGATTCCTACGGAATGTCGGTAGCATTTTGTCTGACATTAGCCTTAAAGTCAATATTTTTTGGAAATATTTTTCGTTTAAAAATATAAATTCGGACAAAATTGGATTAAAGGTATAAAATCATACAAATTTGTGCTTTATTAAAGGTTATTAACACGGGCCCGGGAAACACCGAGCGGGTAGGCTAGTCTATAATAATAAGGAAAGAAGTTTGTCTGTCTGTTGGCCATGTTCTGAAAAAATCGCTGCGCGTAGAGCTACAAAATTTGGTATGTAGGTACCTATATGTATTTAGTTATGCGCCCCAAAGCCAGATTTCGGAGTTTTTGATTAGACTTTTTCAATATAATTTTTAATGCTATTTTTAACGCTTTTTCACGGTTCGGGGTGATTTTTTTTTTTTTAAATTATTAAAATAAATCCGATTTCAATCTTTTAGTGTACAATATACTAGTTAACTTTGTCCTCTTTTCAAAAAAGTTTTTTCGGAATTCGTACAGCGATTTTTGAATTTTTCGCAAATATTTGCATGCGATTTTTAGCGTTATTTCATGTTTCGCAGCGATTGTTTTATATAAAAAAATTCGGTTTTAAATTTTTAGCATTATACAGTGAATTTTGTCCTCCGAAATTTTTGAATATTTAACTAAATTTTTAACGCGAGTTTTTGCGATTTTTCGCAACGAGTTTTGACACTCGTGAAAGAATTACGTTCAAAATGTTTTAGAACACTTGTAGTAATTTTTCGTCTTTGCGACTTTTGGAATTTTTAGCACTTTTTAATGCAATTTTCAGCGGTTTTTCGCGTTCCGCAGCGACAGCAATTTTTTTGCATTCCGTGGAGATTTTTTGACATTCGTGAAAAAATTCCGGTTAATGTTTTTAGTCCACTATAGTGAATTGTGTTCTCAGCTATTTTTGAATTTTTAATGCTCCTTTTTTTTTTTTTTTTTTTTCGCATTCCGTAGCGATTTTTTGGCATTCATAATATTTTTTCGGTTTCAAACTTTCAACCTAATATGACAAATTTTCTCTTCCGCGATCTCTGGAGAAAACAAATTCCGCACTTCAACACGATTTTTAGCATTTTTACGCGTTCCGTGCCTTTTTTTACATTTATAAAAGAAATTCGTTTCAACCTTGTAACACGCTGTAGTAATTTTTTTCCTCAGCGATTTTTGATTTTTTATCGATTTTTAATGCGATGTTTAGCATTCTACTGCTATCTTTTGACATTCGTAAAAGGAACTGGGTGCCAAACTTTTAGCCCAATATAATAAATTTTGTTATATTTTTAATAAAGTTTATTCGAAATTCGTACAGCGATTCTTGGAATTTTTTGCGAATTTTTATGCATTGTTTAGAGATTTTTCTGCATTCGTAAAAGGAATCATGTTTTAATCGTTTAGCCCATAATAACAAAATTTTGTCACCTGCAATTTTTGAATTTTTAGCGATTTTTAGAGTTTTTTCGCGATTCGCTAAAATTTTTCCAAATTAGCAAAAGGAATCCGGTTATCTTATATCCCAAAATAGTAATTTTTGTTTTCTTTTCATTTAAATTTATTTGGAATTCGTGCAGCTTTTTTTTTTTTAATTTTTCGCGATTTTTTATTACGATTTTTTTAATTTTCGTGTTTTGTACTATTTTTCAACTGACCGGACGACTCTGGGCATGTCAGCTAGTTAGTGTATAAATGCATACTATAAATAATACAAGGTTGCGCACAAAAAACCGGCTCTGTTGTGTTTGCCATGAATGCGCATGTACAGATAAATACTTTTATATGAACATCGAAAAGTTTGAAAATATCACGAAAATCAAATCAAATGTCAGTCCGAAACGGCACGGGAAAAAACAAAGTTAAGACTGCCCCGGGTTTAGAGAAAAAAAATTAGACCTGGTCCCTACTCAGCCTGATAATAATGAAATAAAATAGAAAATCGGCCTGAGAAAGGGTTTCTTGCTCAGCCCGAATAAGAACAACTGTATATGTATTGTTTATTGTTACCAGATCCTGGTGAATCGTCATTTACTATAGAGAGACCGCTTGATTGGTTTGGACTATTTTAATAAATATGACCTTTATGCATGATTTAGAACAGTGGTTCCCAACGTGGGGCGTACGCCCCACAGGGGGGCTATTTTAGATTTCTTCTTAACAAATTTTATCTAATTTTTTTTCTAATGAAAATATTGTCTTAGTCTAAAAATAGAAATAATGGATGAAAAATTTTTTAAATATCTGATTAAAAATTAATTTTCGAAACTATCCCATTAATAAGTTCAAAAATACACTGACACCGGAATAATTATGTGAATTTTTTTCTATAATTTGACACCTTTTATATAATAAAACATTATTTTAATTTTTCTGGTTTTAGTGTTATTTTATTAAATTACATCTCTATATTTTTCTACTATTTATTTTTTTTAAAAATTGCATCTATTCATACTTCATTGTGTAATATGTCCATGAGGAAAATTTTACATATGAAATTTTTAGGATATATCTAAAATCGACTATTTGGACATATTTAATCTACAAAATGTTTTGAGTGATTTAAATGAGGTGCTACATTTATGAAATTAATAAAATCGCGTGTGCATCGCAGAAGGAAAGAGTTGAAAGAAAACTTCTTATCACCCTTCTGCAGACCACATACAGAATATGGCATTCATGACATATGCATTTTAAAATTTAAAATTGGAGAAAACATGGTGGCCAAATAATAATAATGGGGAAAAGCCTGCTATCAAAGAAGTATGGTATGAGTGAAAAGAAAAATAGTAACTTAAAATGGATAAAAGCGCGAATCCGGAAATGCTACTCGTGAAATTATCACGCAGTCTCGGCGATAAACAAATATCACTTATTCTTAATGAAGTACTAAAATACATTATAAAATGTATCAATTCTATCTGATGTAATACAAAATATGAGAGAGATTTATAGAAATTTTACGAAAATAAAAATGTAGACTATTTATCACTTTTAAATTTGGGGTAAGTTGCCAAAAAACAACAAAACGTTTGTTGGTGTAAATGCGAAGATACATGGCATCACTGCATTAATGGAGTTAGGTTAAAAGCATACTTGTAATTAAAAAACTATGATTTTAATAAATTAAAGAATGTGAAATCACTTATCAGAGTTAATGCTAATTTCGGATACATCCGGAAAAATGGAAGTTTATTTTTTATGTGACAATATTTATTTATATGATATAGACGGGAGGGGGGGACATCATGATTTTAGAGATGCTTAGGTGGGGCGCGACCAAAAAAAGATTGGGAACCACTGATTTAGAGACAAAGAATTTCTTCCTTTATATTCTATGCTTTGGAGACACTGGTGATTCTTCCTGACTTCTAGTTTCATCATTTGCAGCAAAACTTAAATCCTCTCCCCCTTCCCTCCCGAGTTCTTCAAAGCTTGTAAATTGGAATAACTTTCTTTGTAGCTTCGGGAAACAGCGAACCATCTGTGCTCTAATCAGATCATATCGGTCACAATTTGTTGTCCGTTAAAAACGTGAATTTATTGCTCTACGTCTATGACGCCGAATCAGAAAAAGAATTTCTTCCCAGAAAGTGTGCCCAGTATCCAAAGAAGGAATAAAAACCCACCAGGGAGAGTGCTTAGTTTTTTCTCATACGCCACGCTAAAATTTTCCAGTTGTTTTTCTTGTTTACAAAGAATAAAAGAAAACAGCGAATTTAGGGAAAGAAAAATTATCCATCGAAAACATTATACGCTAAAAACTTTTGTAAATTATATGAAATTCCAAAATCTGAATTTTTTCTATGTCAGTTGGCGTAAAAAAAATTTAGCCCATCTGAAAAATTATTGGAGGGGCCCGAGCCCCACGGGCCCATATAACTCTACGCCTATGCTTCCCAGAAGATTTTTTCCAGCAACCAGATTAAGCAGAATTTTACAACTTGTTATGCCAATCTGTTAAAAAAGATTAAAGTTTCTCTATTGATCTTATAACTATAAATGATGCTGCTTTGTTGTATTAAGTTAGATGTTTTCTTATGGATAAACAAAAAATGTACAATTAGTTTAAATATTAATAATCCGAATTGTGATTTAAATAATCCTCAAGCTACCCACCATCGCAATGAGTTATCCACCAAAAATAAAGAACTTCTTGCATTAAGAAGCAATTTAGAAGATAGCGAAAACTCAACAATATGCTTTGCTCACAGAGAACAAACACTTTCTGCATATGTAAATTCAGCAAAAGAAATGTTTTCATTTATTTAATCTTCATCCTAACAAGACCAAGAAAAGTATCCTTACATGTGATAAGTGTGGATCAAGCTAAAAATTACAGGCATAAGCTACATAATGATGCCATTCCTGGTAAGAAACTATATTCAACCTGTAGCGAAAAAAGCAAGAGCTTTGCTGGAAGTATATGTGAAAGAACAGAAAGACTTGTATTAGTCCACTGATTTTTCTGAAGGAATTACATCAAACATGGATCAGAAAGAAAAATATCACGTAAAGCTTAATGGAAGTTCACCACTAAGGTTATGTGCAATTTCTGCAGACAGGAAAGTGTCTGCTGGAGAAAGAAAATTGCCTTGCAAAAGAAGGTTGCTTGCACCCTTGATTTGGAAGAGAACATTATTCAGAGTGAAATAAGTAGCTCTGATGAAGATAATGTGAACCAAAAGAAAAGCTTCAGAATTCGAAAGATTAATGGAGATGGTGAAAGAAAAGTTTCCGCAAATTTGTCTCAGAGAAAAAATTCAGAGTTAACTTTGACTCCTGAGTCATGATGGTCAAGAAAGAAAATATTTGAAACCTTTAGTGTAACTGAGTACCAAATATAGACTTTATACTTGGGAAGTCAGCATAAAAAAATGTGCGCCCATGTTCAAAAAAAGTTTCTTTTTTGTAAGTCTGTTAACTGTATATCCAATTTCGATTGAAATTTCTTACCAATAATAAAATTGGGTTTTCAAAATTTGCTGACCTGCGACCTAAGCACTGCGTCTTAGTTGGGAGTTCTGGCACACATTCTGTCTGCATGTATACAATACATCAGAAAGTTCAGTTGCTTATTGCAGCAACAGGGATTGAAGAAAAATATGAAGATTTAATCCAGAAATTGGTTTGCAGCTCTAACAATACAAATTGTATGTTACATTTATGCAGCAAATGTCCCAAGAAAGATGTTCTTGAAGATTTTTTTAAAGTTAAAATTTCCAGATTTTGATCCTGAAGACGCAATTGAACATAAACAGTGGGTATCAACTGACAGAGTACGATTAACATCACATCCATCTACTCTGTACAATTTCATCCATCTTATTCTTAAAAAGATTGAAAAGCTCGTACCCCATACACACATATCCAAGTCCCAAAGCATTTATTTGAAAAAAAGATCTTACTAGTCATGAGGCTCTCATACAAATGGATTTTAGTGAGAACTTTTCTTTTGTATTGCAAGACGAAGAGCAACAGCTACCATTGGACGCCTGGTTGCTGTACTTTACATACAGTTGCATTCTATGTAAAGCAAGAAAATGGAAGCAGCTTAAAAAATGAAAGCCTTTGCATGCTTTCATATGATATGGACCATGATGAACCAATGGTTTATCAGACTCAAAAATTAATCATGCAGCATTTAAATAATAAGTATATCTTAGCTACAAATGTAGAATATTTTACTGATGACTCTGCTGCCCAATATTAAAATTGAAAAACATTTTTGAACCCATGAACATGATTTTGGTGGAATAAAAGCAAAATGGAGCTTTTTTGCTACAAGTCATTGAAGATCTGTTTGCGATGGGGTAGGGGGTGTGTGGGGAATGTTAAAAGACTTGTGACAAAAGCAAGTCTGCAAAGGCTGTTGCATGATCAAATTGCAAATGTGGCTATGATGTATGAATATTGCAGACAAAACATTGATGGTATAATATTTTTTATTATCATCACAAAAAGTGGCATTTTAAAAACTGTGCAACATGTCTCATCGGATGCAACTTGCTACGTCAATTCCTGGAACATGCAGTATGCATTATTATGGATCTACAGAAAACTTATTAAAAAGTGGAAAAAGAATAAATACTGATGAAAATTTTTCTGTTTGTTCATCTTTTGATAGGAATATTAAAGAGACTTTGGATATTCCATCGCTTAAAAGTTATGTAGCATGTATGTATGAATGGAATTGGTACATAAGCTTAGTGTCAAAAGTCCACAAAAAAGAAGGAGATACAACTGTTAAATTCATGCATCCACAATGGCCCATCACCTGCCTATTATTGGACAGAAAATGGCAGTTGTATTGTGCCTTTCAGTCATATCCTTTGTGCATGTGACATCAATACTACAAATGGTAGAATATATAAACTTGGTGATGCATCCAGTGCTTTAATAAGCACCTAGTGGGCAAAACATAAAATTAGAATGAAATAAGATCGAAATATAAAGAGAACAAATTTTATTAATTCTTTATTTTTAATTGTTATTGATGTAGATATATTTTCAATAGCATTTTTACTATGTATGTGCTAAATGTTATTTTGTATAATTTTAAAGTACGATAATATTTACTTAATGTATTTTTTTTTTTATTATATTTTGTATTACATACAAGTAGGATTTTGCTATAAAATGTGACTATTTGTAGATTTTTTTCCCATTATTTCTTTTTTACTTATAATTTACTGGAGTTTTGCAATAGATTTCAATTTGTTAGGAAAATACTATTTCTTGCAGGAATTCATTATTAGCATTCCTACTTATTCCAGTGGGATTCCCCTTTTCTTTATAGCCACATTAAAAAATATGTATATGTTTATGTAAGATAAAGCCTTATCAAACTTTTGTATGTAAATATGTATGATATTTCTGGTAATAAAAGAAATATCAACATTATCTTGTACTTTCCGTTACTTATGGAAGGTCAGTAAAATTGAAATTTTTCTTTAAACAAAACACCTGCGAACTGCCCATTAAAATTTTCTTATCAGGCATCAAAACACACTTTGAGCTGCCTATTTATGTAATTAGATGAAAATTGAAGGGGGGAACAATGGGGGAAATCAGCCATTAAAGTTGCGCCTTTTTTTAATTTAAAAAATGACAAAAAGTCACTTTCTGACAGCATTTTAATGGAATAAGCTGCACAAAAATCAGTTTAAATGAAAGTATACTTTATTCTGAACAGAACAAAAAAAATTTGAAAGTTCTAGCTTAAACCTGAAAGAAGTTATAAACCTTTACGTTGTCACATGTGCTATTCAAAATGGCGGCAAATCGGCCAACTTGGAAGACATTTAAAAGCTCATAACTCACAAACCATTAGACCAATTTCAATATGATTGATATTTTTGGAATCAGCATTAAAAATTCTATAAATACACCAAAGTTTATCAAAATTGAAGGTGGTGGGTGTCATTTTTAGAAAATTCTGGGTGATTTGACATGGAATGACTCAGCTGTAAAACCTTGATCAATGGCAATGGATTTAATGTAATCTAATTCTCTTTTTAGTAAACTGTCGGAAGAACAAATATTTAAAGTCCTGTAGACATAACTGTTAAAGGCAGCCAACTTTTGATTAGGTGGATGGGATGAAAGGCGATGTGGGGGTAAGGATACTGCAAATGGTTTACGGTAAACAGTAATGTGAAACAAGCTATTTTCGCGGAAAACCATAACATCAAGGAAGGGTAAACGACTGTTATTTTCGAGTTCAAAAATGAACTGAATATGTTCGTCTATAGAATTCATAATATCGAGAATATTAGTAAGACTAAGATCATCAGAGTTCAATAATGCAAAGCAGTCGTCGACTGACAATCTTAATCTTACTAATATTCTCGATATTGACTTCTGGGAAGCTTATCACATATGAAAAAATTCAAACAGTTTAGTTAACGATTTATCCAATATGCCCAATTTTTCAAAGATATGGTTTAATTTTTTATAATTCGTTTTCTTCACTCCCTTCCCTTCCCCCCTTTTTCTCCTCTAAGTTTGAACTCTTCCGGAACAATTGGGCGATTTTGATTGGTCTCCTTGAGTATGCGCGTGAGATCGACTCCGTAGCTGTTTGTCAGCCGTATGTCGCATTTCACCATTGGCAGTAGAGCTGAAAAGTACGCCTTTCTGACTCTGTCACCCAACCCCCCCCCCCCTTTTTTTTTTTTACACAGTGTTTTAATTTTACTTTTTATTTTAAGCACTGCTGATGAAACCATAGAGGTTTTGAAACAGCTGTATACTTTTTGAACATATTTTATTTGTGTCTTTATACGTTGTTTCTCTTTCTTATTACATAGTAAGCCTGGCAAAGACCTACATAGCAAGAGTGGCACAGAATTACAAGAGTACACGTGGCATAAACCTTCAGGAGTCTTTCAAATGTAACCTAGTGATCAGAATTGTTTTAAATAGTCACTGTGTGAAAAAAAAAAATTCCAAGATTTGTAAAATTAATTAATATCAACCCTCATTAGACGATATGACATTTAAAAGGGTGCAATTGGCCTTATGAAGATATTGGGAGACAGTAGACAAAAATATTTGTATGCCACTTTAACAAATTTTTTAGTTTAATGAATATTATTTGGATTAGAAAAAAATCCTATACTATGCCATTATAAATTTATTCACATTAATGAATTTTTCAAATTAACGTATTTATTAAAGTCTTAAAAAGAATACTTATTTCAGTTTAACGAACACTGAGTACGGAAGAAAACAATCTTTATCGAAAAATTGGAATTCCAATTTTTTTTATTAATATTATTTTTTTTTTTTCAAAATTAGTCCTGGTTTTTTCTGTTTGCCTTACATTCGTTTAGAAAAATATACGACGTCCAGAGAATTTTTCCAGTAGTCTCATCTTTGCATTTGATGATGAATAGCTGTACCTATTAATAAATTTCTAATTTGCAACGAATTATATTTGGAGTTAAATTTCTTTTTTAATGCTAGAGATAAGGAAAAGAAAGCAATTTTCATTGAAAGAAAAAAATTATATGATACAATCAGTAAGTGCTCCAAAAAGGCAGGTAAATGTACAACAGTTTGTATTCTACGATCAAAAGAAGCTCTCTCGTACATGGGAATTTTTAAAAATCATTTCTCTCAGAAAAAAAAAAAAAAAAAAAAAAAAGTGACTGCAAAGCGTTTTATACAACATTGAAAAATATTGTAGTCACTCAAAGTGAATTTATTCCTGGAATGCCTACGAGAGGCATAATGCCTGCGTTTACCTCAAATCTAAGCTGAAATGATATTAACAGAAATTATCAGAGTATATACATGAAAATAGAGAGTAATAATATTGAATGATAAAATTGTTCTCAACTTCAGAAAAGAGATTTTCCTTACTTTTATGTAATAATAATAATAATAATAATTAAAAGTTACATTAATGGTATGTATCAATGTGAATTTTTCAGCTTTTCGGGTATGTCAAATAAATTACAATTTTTTATAGTTACGACAAAAATCTGGAAATATAATGAATTTAATTATCTTAAAACAAAAAGGTTCGTAATAACATGCTGTATATTTAGTTTTTAGAGTATTAGTTAGTTTTTATTTTCTTTATTTACATGTTTTCAGAAAATTGATATAACTTTAATAATCATATATAATTTTATTTAATATGTATCTGAATTTAATTTTTTAAACCCATCATATTAGAATTTCACATTAACAAATTTTTCAAAATAACGAACTTAATTGGTAGTCCCTAGAAATTCACTGTAACGAGATTTTACTGTATAATGATTTTTTAAAGAAAAAATGAGTATGTTGCAATAAAGAAAAGCATGAACAGAAATAGAACGTACATGAATTGGGGACTAAGAATAGAAAATGCTGTAAGTGCCAAAACACTGAAAATCTTTTTTTTTTCTTTACAAAAAAAAAATGTCTTAAATGCCAAGCTTAACAAACATGTCAACACTTGAAGTGTTAACCCTAGCAGTAACAGTTCAAACAAGCCGGAAATTGTACATCAAATGTAGCAAATGAGGTGCTTTCGCCTTCTTTTTTTTACCCTTTTGAAAAATTACCTCTTTTGGACTTTCAGCGTTTTCATTCTTAGTCCTTAATTTAGATAGAATAAAAAAATATAAATATGAATGTACTTACACAGCACACGTAATCTTTTTCAAACAGTTCCTCACACCTTAGAAGAATTTCATTACTCTAAAATAGAAGAAAAGAATAAATGAATAAAACATTTAGGGGAAGACGGGGTACAATGAAACAAAATTTACTAATTTTTTTTTCCTATCCACAATTTTGCATGCACAAAAATATAATTAATGCATATTTTTAATCTTGTATTTTCCCCATCTAAATAAATTTTTATTAGGTTCTAAACAATATCTTTATGCTTGAAAAATAACAAAAAATAAATGTCTTACAGTGTTTCATTGTACCCCGTATGCCGGGGTACAATGAAACACATACTGGGGTACAATGAAACACTCCAAATGATAGAAGCAATTTTCACCCAGTATAGTTTATTTTATGAAAAATGAGATAATACAAAAACATAACTTGATAAAAATATTATAGTCTAAGATGAAAAATAAGAAAATTCTATTAGTTTAAGAAATACCTTTCATTTTACATTAAATTGGCGCAAGTCAGTTTCAAAAATTAGCATTTCAGTTAATATTTCAGTTGATCCTGAAGGAATATGGGGTGGTAGTTTCAACAGAATGAGTTTTTTTTTTAATGTAAGTTTCTAAAAAAAAAAAAAAAAAACTAGGTTGGAGTCTTTATATCAAATATTTCACATTTGACTTCATTTAAATGTATGATTTCTCCAACAGTACCGTAATTTCGGGTAGATAAGCCGCCCTGGCGTATACGCCGCTACGTCCGAAAATGGTAAAAAAAACTGAAATTCCATCGTATACGCCGCACCGGCGTATAAGCCGCACTTATTGAAAGTGGTGTACGTACTACTATAGACGCCATATTGAAGATTTTCAAGCATTTTTTAAAACCATTTTAAAAATTAGAATTTTAAATTTAATTTAAATGATGAAAATAAATAAATAAATACAGTAGAAGATCTTTATAACGCAAACCTAAAAACACAAGGTTGTGCGTTATATAGAATTTTGCGTTATATGGATCACATCATTAAATTCACCTTGTAAACATGGCCAAATATGTCTGAAATACATAAAAATACATTAGAATATTTTTATACTGCATTCCTTGTTACCAAGAGTTATCCAAATTATAAATTTTTGCATAATATAGGTCAGACATTGTTAAATTTACTTTATAAACATGATCCAAATATAACTGACACAACCATCCCTTATACTAGACATTTTCAAAAATGTTTATTGTAATAATAGCATTTTTTCAGTAAAAAGGTCTTAAATTAGAAGATAAAGTTGAACTAATGTACCAAATTTAGTCCTCTAGAGAATAGCAATATTTTATAATGTGAAAGTGCAGGTGCTTTTTAACTGCAAAAATCATTGTTTACATCTGATAAGTTGTGCGTTATATGGAGAATTGCGTTATATAGAATTGCGTTATAAAGATCTTCTACTGTAAATAATTTTTGGTTTGTGAATTTATCCAATTGCATTACGCATTTCAGCCTTGGATCGGCAAGTAGAAATATATTTGATGGAATTCTTAATATAAAACATGGCACTAGAATTACAAATAACACTATTTTTTATTCGAATCCATCAATTAAATAACGCTACGTAAAATTCCGAAAATAACTAATAATAAATAATCATTTTGACAACATGAACTATTGGCAAAAGTTAGGAGAGACGTATAAAGAGAATTTTTTTGAAAATCTCTTCACTACTAACTGTAAACATTAATGTCTAATAACAGAAATTAATTAGTACTCGATTTGATATGTTCTGTAAATATTTAAAATAAAATGTTCTAAGAAAGTTTTAAAATAAACAAAAATTAAATACATACGTTCATTATTGAAAAAAAAAAAAAAACATTCACAAATTTGCACACTTAAAGAAAACAAGAGAATCTACTTTCTTTTCTATTAAAACACTGCGATTATGCAAAACTGAGCATAAAAAGGATTCCTTAAATGTGTCAGCAACTTCACTTTGCGTAAGTGCAGTAAAAAGAAATTATTGAGCTGCAAGCAAACAGAAAAAATAATTTAAAAGAAAAAAAAACGAAAAGCAAAACCCGTTCTTTCTTAGCTATTAAAAAAAAAAAAAATCTCCATTATTAATTGTCCGATTTTGTTCAAATTTTCAGCAAGTTGGAATAACAGTAAATTAAGCTGTGTAACAAAATTTTATTAAAATATAATAAGTTATTAGAAAATTACAGCACTCCCCAAAACCCCTAGTTTATAAAAAGGAAGAGAGTATCTGCAGTTTGTTTATTCAACTCCTCTGGAGCGGGAAGTTGAACGTTATCAGAATGAGATCATTATCTTTGAGTAATACGTTTCGTTATGCAGAAAGAAACCATGCATAGATTTTTTTCTTTTTTAATGAAATAAAAAAGAATTCCCGATATTTTTTTAATGATTGTTATTTCTAATCCGTGAAGCATTTTTAATATTGTTTTTCAGATTTTCACTCTATAATATTTACATGATCTGATTTTTTTTTCTTGAAAAAATCGTTATTACTTCGTATACGCTGCACCGGCAGATAAGCCGCAAAAGGTAAAATTTAACTTTTAAACACGTATAAGCCGCGGCTTATCTACCCGAAATTACGGTATATATTTCCTTATGTTTTCATTTATACGGATACTGCTTGTGCCATACATGTTGTGTGTGAATATCTCATTCTTAGTACCTCGATGACCAGCTGGGCCTGGAAAAAAATCTGGATCATCATCAGAGTCTGTAGTTTGTTTACATAACAATCCCTTCTCAGCTTTTTTTCTCTTTCTATTTTTTAATTGACAAGAGCATTTTTTACTGACCTGGTTAGAACAAAACTTTTTTTTTTCTGTTTTCCTACTCTTACTTCTAATATATTCGATTTACTACTTTTATTACTATAATAAAACATGTTTCATTGTACCCCGTCTGCAAGTGTTTCATTGTACCCCGCACTGAGGTTACTAAATAAAAATTTATTTTCAAACTTCTAATATTTATTTTTTTTAGTTTGGTTTTGGAGGTATGAAGACAACAACCCAAAGATAACAATGTATAGAAAAAATAATTATTACATATAACAACAAGGAAAAAGAAACTAAATTACTTTTAGTAAAGAAAGTTACTTTCAATGGCATAAAAGCAATAATCTTCTATTGCTACTGTTGTAGAAGTGTGAATGTATCCAAATCACATCAGTAATTGGAACATATAGTTGTATAACATATATATATAAACTGCAACTCTCTATGACAAATTTGACTGATTTTACAAGTAATGTTTCATTGTACCCCGTGTTTCATTGTACACCGTCTTCCCCTACCTCATGTTCAAATTAATCACAGCTTGCCATTATCACAAGATTAATATTTTAGATAGAAGATTTAAAATACTAAATTTTAGAATATCAAAGTTATCATATTAATTGTAACATAACAATAGGTAGTTCAGAAAGGCTAGTAAAAGAAAAAATGGAAAAAAATTAGAAAAAAAAAATGCCTTGGAGTACCAGTGCATGGAATCTTATTTCCTGTTACAATTCTTAAGAGTTAAATTTCCTGAAACTGCTTTATATATTATTTGTACTATTTAATATGGAAGAAATGAAACTGCAGGTAATGTTTTTTAAAATACTAAATAAAATGATTTCAAAATAAAACTGCAGAACTGATGCTTGAGGCATCTGATTTGCAGATATACGGCTTCCATTTCTTTACTATAAATGCCCAGTAGCAGCAAATTCTTGAGGTGTCTGTGATAGATACTTCAGGGGTGGAAAATAATCTGTGGGTAAAATATTTTACAACTGAAGCATTTTAATGAAACAAACAATTACACATCTGTAACAACTTTTTCTTTATGCATTTTTATTAATAATAATCTTAAGTTTTAGTATTAATTAATAAAGAGCTAAACATAATATAAAGTGAAATAAAGGATCTATGGAAAAAGAATCTGCAAAAGAGAATAGAAAATCTGCGATGCCAGTCTCCCATCTTGAACTTTCTGCTACCGGGTATAAATGTAATTAAAATTTATAGTCTTTTTTCATGTCTACAGAGTTGTTTTGTCAAAGTTGAATAATCCAGCACTGAAAGCAGAAAGTTAGATATTTAACCACTTGTAACTATGGGGAGGGGAAGGGAAGCCTATTTGAATACGGAGGGCTTAAAATCCTCCTTTTTTATGTTCTTAAACACAATTCTCTGCTTCTTGATTAATCGCCAGATTATAAAATACCTATGCAATGCAGAATTCTAAAAATTAAATAAAAAATAAAAATCTGGTTTAACATTAAAAATTTTATTAACCACATGAAATTAATTAAAAGCAAAATCTACAAAAAGTTTATTCTTATGATATTCTGTTCTGGTAAATGTGATTCAATAATTAAATTTGATTACCAAAATTTCACTTAAAAAAAAAAAAATATATATATGCATTATGACCATTACTAAAATTACACTTTTAGCAATGGTCACATGGGATGTCTATTACTGGAAATTGATTAATTAAGCATTCCAGTAATGGAAATGATGCTAAATCCTTAAAAATAAATTAAATTTTGTACATGACGATTAGTGTACATATAAAATTAAAAGTTTTCTATATCAAAACAAAAGTATATGCATTTTTATCTTAAAATATCTGTTTATTTATAGTTTAATTTAATAATTCTGCATTTTTAAATATGTAGGGGAGAGTAGAGTGGGGAGGAATGGAACACTTTTTACAAAAATAAGAAAATCAACTTTGACAAGAAAAGAAAAATTTCGATTTATAGAATACAAAATGAAACTTTCTAATGTTCTTGAAGAATATAGAAAAATAATTTGCAGAAACAATTTTATAATTAAAGAAATTGTAAATTTCAAAATGTGTCCCATATGTCCCCACTAACATCAAAATTAAGTAATAAAACATGTAACTAAGTAACCATTGTCCTCTTCAATTTTATAAAGCAGTAAAAATGAAAAAAATGGGGGGAAGGAGTGGGAGTTAAAGGTCAGTGTAAACCACATAAAGCAGTTGGTATGGCCCTTTTATAATTTAGCTGACATATTTGCAATTCTGACTACAAATCACTAACAAAAACATCTAAGTTTTATTCCAGTAGTATTAAACTCTAGATCAATTAAATGTCATTAAAATTAATTAAAAACACTTTAAAATGTGTAGCTTATAATTGCAATGCTTCACTTTATAAAAGCCAATTATGGCCCAAAAAAAGCCGGTTAAAACCAATAAAAGCTACCGGCGTGTTTTTTTTTTTAAATTTTAGCCGGCTTTTTTGCAACCCTGATTTTAAGAGCATTAATATAGAAGTCTTATTTTATTTCTAGTAAACATTTAAAATTATACAGTCATGTAATAAAAACACAATTTCTCACTATTAAAAACATTATGAATAGCATATGCATGAATATGCTTAGCAACAAGATTTTCGAAATTTTATTTATTTTTTTTTTTCCTGTTTAAATGCTCTATTTTTTATACACGTGCGTACCAAACTCTACTCAAATATTATATCCTTTCTAATTTCTCTTTTAACAAGTATAACTTAATCTCTCCATATGGACACATAAGAATGTTTCCATTTTGATGCGCTACATTTTGTCATTGTTTAATTAAATATAATCTTTAAAATGTGTAGTATATGTGGAGCTATGGGAACAGATGTATTATAATCCCGCATCCGCCATCTTGGATTTTTTCTTGGCATGAATTAAAAATTGTTTTTTAATTAATAAGTTATAATCAGGGGCGTAGCTACCGTGGAGCAGTTGGAGCAAACTGCTCCAGGCGCACGAATCCTAAGGGCGCAAAATTAGAAAGATCGAAATAAAGATTTGTAAAAATATTTGCCTATTTTTTTTTATTATTAATCAGAAATTATAAATGAATCCTGTTACAACCGCATATTTCTATGATATTTTACATTCTGTTTAACCCAAATTATTTCGATATAAAACATGTTTTACTACACAGTTTAAAGAAAGTACTTCTATTTGCGAAGTTTTAATTTTAATTCATACCATATTGCAGCCTCAAATAACTTCTCCAACACCATTTCAGTAAGTTGGATTTTTTTCTCTGTGACTTTTTCGTAGACGACTGTTGAAGATTTTCAAATCTTAAAGTACTCAAAACTTATTTACAGAGAAACTTATTACATCGGTCACTTTATTCGATACCACTATTCCCAAACAATAATCTTCCTGGTAAATTTCTATTTAACAGTATGTTTAGATGAAATGCCTTAGCTATTTAGTTATTTTACGATTAAAAAAAAAAACAACAATAATGTGACAAGTAGAAGAAAATTATTAATCATAAAAAAAAAAAAAAAAAAAAAAAAAAAAAATGAGAATTCTAATCTTTTTTTGTTCTTTTTTTTTTTTTTTTTTTTTTTTTTTTTTGTGGAAACTAAACATGCATCAATGCAGATTACAAAAGATTTAGGCATATTCCACATTAGCCCATGACGACAAAAATTAGATATGGTTTGAGGGAGGAGCGACAAAATTATTTTTATGCATATTGTTTTTCAGATTTTGAAAATATGGTAAATCTCAAATGCAGAACTGATAAGCATTTTCTTTCAAAAAGAGAGAAAAAAATAAGTAAGTAATTCAGTGTTCCTTAGGACAACTACTTTTTCCGAAAAATATTTTTCCAGATTAAACTTTATTTAATCGCAGAATTTTAGGATCAAATAAGGGATAACATTTCCGAAAATAATAATTTGAGTTTGCTGAGGCCATAATCAGGCTCTGCCCACAGACCACCACCATCCGATATCGCAGAATTAGTAGTCAATGAATTTTGGAATAATAAAATGAAAAACAAATCTGGAGTTATACCACTCAACTTTCCGAACAGATTACAGAAATACTGTGTGTTCAAAACAGTATAACAATGAATAAAAACTTAGATCATAATTTCCTACAAAGGTGATATATTTCCACTGGTGATAAAGACGTCGTGTTTTAAAGAAAATGCTATCTTTCATTCATAAAGCTTAAACATTTTTCTAATGGCATAGTTTTCAACAAATTTTCATTACGCCCATGCTTAAACAAGGTCTATAAGTTAAAAAAAGAAAGAAAAAAAATGGATTGTACTAAATTAAGTCACATCTTGCCATACTCAGACTGGCCCGCCGGGCAACCGACCTGCGGGTGGCCTAAACCAGGTAAAGCTGCTCTCTCCCTGAGGTGAAACTAATAGTCACAAAATTTGCTACAAGCATTAGATTTGAACAGTCTTAAATTATTTAATAATTTAAAAAAAATAACTTTTTTGAAGCATTTTTTTTTATTAATGATTTTTTTTTCTTTGAAAACTAGAATTGATTTTTTTTTTTTTTTTTTTTTTTTTTAAGTTTCTTCGTTTCAGAGGGCCATGTGTCGCCTGTATTTCAAAATATATATACGGTTTTTTTGTTTAATTTTTTTATAAAATCATTTATTATGTATTTGATTGAAATGTGTAGGTTCTGTGTATTCGTACAATGCTGTGATTGTGATTTCACGTATAGAAATGTTTATTATATTGTTTTTCGTGCTTGAAGCACAAAAATATTTTTTCATTTTTTTTCATTTATTTTTAGTGTGATTACAATGCTTTCCTATTTCCTTCCTTACATGGTATATGTGTATGGAAAGTAAAAACTGTAATCTTGAGCATTATATAAGGGTGTCAATTAGGGTTCTCGCTGCAGGGCGGCCAAAATGTTTTATTTGGGGAGAAAAATAAACTGAAACCGTCAAATTGCAACAGATGTTTTCTTTCTTTCGGCGACACTCTCAATGATATTAGATGTAAATTTCCAACTGGGCGAAAAGTGTCCGGACCCAGGATTCGAACCCGGGACCTCCTGGCTGAAGCCGCCAGTGCTCTGCCATCTGAGCTATCCCGGACGATTCTGGTCGAACTCTTTCACCCAGCTAACCTTGACGATTACAGCATCTGGTCTGAAACCTGGTTCAGCTCAACAGAATAAATCTCAGGTAATGGAACTGCAGAAATCGCTTCAGCCAGGAGGTCCCAGGTTCGAATCCTGGTCCGGACATTTTTCGCCCAGTTGGAAATTTACATCTAATATGATTTGTTTACCAATTAGAATAATTGTGCTAATATTAATCTAGTGTAATTTCGTATCCAGCGATTTCTGGAGTTCCATTACCTGAGATTTATTCTGTTGAGCTGAACCAGGTTTCAGACCAGATGCTGTAATCGTCAAGGTTAGCTGGGTGAAAGAGTTCGACCAGAATCGTCCGGGATAGCTCAGATGGCAGAGCACTGGCGGCTTCAGCCAGGAGGTCCCGGGTTCGAATCCTGGTCCGGACATTTTTCGCCCAGTTGGAAATTTACATCTAATATGATTTGTTTACCAATTAGAATAATTGTGCTAATATTAATCTAGTGACTCTCAATGATGTTGTTGTACGATTAAACCTTTTCTGTGTAACTCATTATTTGTGTTTTTATATTTTTAGTGTTTCATGGCGAATTCATTACTACCATTATTTGAATTTGGCTAGTTTTTCTTTAGTGATTAGCCAAATTGCTCAAATTAGTCAAAAGCCAGTGAAAACATCGGTGTCAACTTTTATCGTTGTCCATTGGTTAACTGTCTAAACCAGTAGCTGTAGAAATATAGTTCCAATACAATAGACCCCCTAAAATCTGCAAACGCCTAAAATAAACACATTATCCCAGATGTAAACAATGAAACTTTCAATTAAGATTTATTGGCAAAATTACAGAACTTTTTAGTTTTATGTTATTCCATATGTATTTTAATATGTATTTCTCAATAATATGACTGAACTCGTGGTTTTTCATGAAGGAAATATAAATTTATTTCTGAAAAAAATCAAGATATTGCTGGTATCACTGGTAATCACAATCTTTTTACCAAATATATTTATGTATTAATCAAGTTTTTTTTGTTATTAAGACTGTCTAAACCTGAAATAAAGCTCCCTTACTTCATGATTTTAATGTGAATTTACCTTTATGAGGAAAGTTTCATTGAATAATTCAAGAAAAATGTATCTCAGTATAATAAAATATGCACATTTAATTATACATTATTAATTATTTACTTGATCTTCACTTTTAATATTTTTTTTTAATTATCTTACATTTATCATTTTAGTTTATTACTTTACTTAATTATTTTAATATTTCACTATATTGCAAGCATTATGTATAATTTTGAATGCATTATTACATTCAAATTAAAGTTTAAAAAATGTAAACAAAGCAATGACCAGAAATCTGCAAAATTCTAAAATCTGCACATCATCTGGTCCCAAGCTGTGCAGATTTGAGGGCGTTTACTGTACTAAAAAAGTTTTTGAAATCGTTCTTCATCCCCTTAAAAGTAATTTATGTCAAAATAGTTAATTTTTTAAAGTTACAGGATTTACATTTTTATTCGGTCCCTAGGTTCTATACGTTATATTTAGAAAAGTTTCTATGTATACGTGTAAAATAATAAATATTGCCAATTGGCCGATTTAAAACGAAACTCCCGCCCGATTTTCCGAAAATATTGGTAGGTACTCCATACTTAAAGAATTGTAATTCATTTCACTATCCATTATAATTTGTATTTAATACGTGTATGATAATTTGTATTTAATACGTGTTGAACTACACTGCTCAAAACAATTAAAGGATATTTGAAGTTTTATATAAAATAAAGATATAAACGAAAATTTTTTTGCCGAAAATAGAAGAAGAGAATCACAAATGCAAATTTTTCTGGTTTTCAAACTGTGGAGTATGCAAATTTCGAGTTCGACGTCGAAAAAGTCGCTTCAGCGGCAGCGAATGAAATTTGACTTTCAACTGGATAAAAGAGAATGAAGACAAGGATGATCGGCATTCAGTGATTGCTTTGTTTCGATGAGTACGATGTCTCAGCGAAGTCATATGACAGATTCAGAAGCTTTGAGAATTGTTGGTAGGTTAGAAGGGGGCCAAACTCAAGCCGAAGTAGCGCAAGCCATTGGAGTGTCACAAAGTGTCATTTCCAGGATCTGGAACCGTTTTTTGGAGAGTGGATGTGCAGGCCGAAGACCAGGGCAAGGTCGTAGACGGGCAACAGCGCCCAATGAAGATCGGTATTTAGCGTTAACAGCTCGGAGACACCGAACCATGAACGCTACTCTTCTCCAACAACACCTTCGCTCGGCTACAGGCACCACGATTTCAACTCCGACTGTCCGAAATCGGCTCCATGCTGTAGGTCTGTATGCTCGCCGACCGATGGTATGTGTTAGATTAACATCAAGGCATCGTCGCGACCGCAGGGAGTGGGCAACCGAGCATGTCAACTGGAGGAGAAATGTATGGAGCAATATTCTGTTTTCTGACGAGTCCCGTTTTTCTGTGCATCCGGATAATAGGCGTATTTTCATCTGGAGGGACCGTGGCAGTAGGAATAATCCTGCGTTCGTGCACGAAAGTGTCAGATTTGGCGGTGGAGGAGTGTTGGTGTATGGTGGCATCTCCATTGACGGGCGCACTGACCTCTACATCATTCGAGATGGAGCTCTGACTGGTCGCTGATATAGGGATGAGATCCTCAGACCTATTGTAGTCCCTTACGCTGCAGCAATCGGAGATAACTTCATTTTAATGGACGATAACTGCAGGCCACACCGTGCAAACCTGGTGGAGCATTTCCTTTTCAAGGAAGGAATCGTTCGAATGGAATGGCCAGCGTGTTCTCCAGACATGAATCCAATAGAGCACGTTTGGGACGCTCTAGGAAGACGAGTTTCTGGCCGCCAACAACCCCCACAAACTCTCCAAGAACTGGAAAGTGCTCTTCTGGAAGAGTGGGGCAGAATACCCCAACTCGTCATTAATCCTCATCGAGTCCATGCCTCAAAGGTGTTCAACGTTGCTGGCCGCCCGTGGAAACCATACCCCCTACTGAAAATGATTTTCTTTGAAGAAAACACCTTTTCTTATTCTTTTTTTCTCATATGCACAAATTGTGTTTTTTTCGTTTAGTACACAAATGCGCAATAAAATGCATTTTTTTCTGCCAAACATGTGTAATTTATTCTCATATAACCTACTATGTCTGTCGACCATGTATCAATCAGCTAAACAGTTTACCAGATACAAAATCCACCTAAAGCTGCAATATCCTTTAATTGTTTTGAGCAGTGTATTAAATACGTCTGACTTTCAAATAAAAGTAAAGTTTTAAATCTAATTAAAAATGGTATATGGTATGTAAATTTTAAAGTAAAAAAAAAAAAAAATGTACATAACTTTTCGAGTGAGAAGAGGGCGCACAAACTTTATTTGCTCCAGGGCGCTGAATTTGTAGCTACGCCACTGGTTATAATTATTATATTCCAGTTTTTTCAATATTATATTAATCTGTCAACAATATTTAACTATTGGCGACATTTACTACTTGGCGAAAAGGGAGTTTTCATGCAAGAAAAAAAAAATCCAAGATGGCAAATGCGGGATTATAACACATCTAAGCCTTAATTTAAATATTTAAGAATAATATTGTTAAATTATATCATTGGCCATTGGAAGCCCTTTAAATGCCCTGCTGATAATACAAATATGAAACCAAAAGTTTGTAAACAACAAACCTGTTCACCGGTTCTTGCGTCATATTGTCCTTTTTTTTTTTTAATAAACTCAATAACAGTCCGACATCTGGGCGCTGTATCCGATATCTTCTTTTGTAGTCATAATGATTCAAAAAAGATGTTTAATTAAGAATTTTCCGCCAAATTTACAGTTCAATCACATACATTTGTACAGTCATATTTTTAAAAAAAAGTTACAAACAACATTACACAACTTCAAGTCGATCGTCGAACTGGTAAATAACTGGACTGGATAACAGCAATTGCTTAAAATCACAGTGATTAAATATTTTCGTATAATTAGCTCACGAATACGCTATCTGGTGGAGAAAAGATATAACTTCTCGATTCAGGAAAATCATTTTGCAAGCACATTTCAGTGATTTTTTTTGGCACAATTTCAGATTTCATGTGATTTATTTATTTATTTATTTATTGAAGAACAAACATATGACTTGTGGTCGCCTGGTGGCGTGGTCAGTAAGCGGAGGCTGCTGTCACCACGAGGACCCGGGTTCGAGTTATAATATATGTAATGGAAAATAAAAATTGTTGTGACTTGTTGTTGTTCTTATGTGTAATAAGGATCATTCGAGGCGACAGCCATTGTAGCTATAGGCCCCAAAGCACTCTCCACTTCGGTGGACTTCAAATATGACTTATGTGCTTGACATGAGAGCCCGTTTATAAGTCAGAGACAAGATAGCACAAGGAAATTGGGAGTTCCACACAAAGTGTGTGTGCAATGGAACCAGCGGGAATCGAACCCACGATCTTCTACGCTCGTAAGCGATTAGCAGCGTGGTGCTTTGACCACTCGGCCACAGAGACCCATTTCATGTGATATTTGTGTTCTGTGTTACATGACAAATTAAAATTTTTAAACGCATTTGCAATAAAGAATGATTTCAGTGGCACTTTCGCATTACTTGGCACAATATCATATAAATAGAAATAAACGGTCGAGTGAGTGATCGCTTAGTAGGGGGCGGGTATTGAATTAAGTCTATGGGCTAAAAAATCCGTGGAATGAAAAAGTGGTCTTTATGAAGGGTGGTCGCTTAATAAAGGTGTCTATAAGAGGCCTTTCACTGATATGTAAATAAATAAATTTTATTGTGAAATAATAAAAACAATGTCAGACTCAACCAAACGAAAGCAAAATATGTAAATATTTTATTAAATAATTAAAAAATATATTTTTTCTTTTGGGTGCGAGGCCTTTCTAGGCAGGAGGCCTTCGTTGGTTGCACGTCGCTCCTGTTTCACATCCTTAGAACGCTTCTGGTTCGAAAACAATGGCCCTTTGAAAATTCGAATAATATTACGATTAATCATGCTACATTTTCAGTTCATTATTAATACATGTTAAATTTCTTCGATTTCAATAAATTTTTTACGAGTTATTAACGTAAAAGGATTTAGTTGACCTTTTGATTGAATGGTTACTTTCGAACCTCGTTTGAGTATCGAAAACATATGGTATCATAAATGTTATACAGCTAGCATATGAGGACCCGAGAAGCCAAGGGATACAAGTGACAAAATTTAGATTTGGAGTAAATTGAGTTCAAAGTTACTCATCAATTGTAATTGACTAAATTGGAATATGAAATTGTTGCTTACTTTTTTTAGTGGTCTTTGAACTCTTATTTCAATTATTGTAAAAAAAAAAGGGGGGGGAGTGAATTTTTTTTTTTAATTTATAATTAAGCAATATTGATCATCATTCGGCACTTGTACCCTTTGGCTTCCAAGCGGTACACAAGAAATGAAAAATTATAAGTAAAAAAATGAATTTATGAAAAATTTAAGAACAATGTGATGATGAACAAATGAATGAAAGGACAACATTTTGTTTTAATATAAGTTTTAAAAATGAAAGATCATAAAAAAAAAAAAAAAAAAAAAAATGATGAAAAATTTAAGAACAATGTTTATACAAATGAATGAAAGGGCAAAATTTTGTTCTTATATCAGTTTTAAAATTTTATTATAAGTTTTGAAATTTTATAATTTTTTAACCATTAAAATGTATTTATGTAACGTATAAGAAAGTAAATCCAACAAGTTGGAAATTGATCGTCAAACGTGGCAAATGAGGTGCGCTCGTACTATAACTAGTTTTATAAATTTTTTTGCATTGCGTATTGTACTGAATGTACATTTTAGTGCACTTCATAAGTGCCTATCAATTTCATTTTGTTCGAAATAACTGTTGTAAAATAACTGTTGTAAATCGATCTGTTGTAACATCATTAAAATTCACTTGAAATAATTTTTTCCCATTGGCCGTAATGTAACGGAAAACTTTTAACTGTCCCTGTCAGTAAACTATACATCCTATTTTCATAAAATTTGAAATGAATCGACAAAATTTTGCAAAAATTATATATTTAAAATTCCAGACCATTCGGAAGGCTGTAACATCATTAAAATGCACTTGCAATAATATTTTCCCATTGGCCGTCAAGTAACGGAAAACTTTTGACTGTCCCTGTCATTAAACTATACATCCTATTTTCATAAAATTTGAAATGACTCGACAAAATTATGCAACAATTATATATTTTAAATTTCAAACGATTCGGTTGGGTAGTTTTTGCGCTGTTATATGCGGACGGACAGACAGACGGATTGAACGACGACTGTAGGTGCTACGTATTTATATAATTATGAACGCACCTAAAAAGGAAAAAAATGACTCAAAACAGTTTGAAAATATGGAACATTATTCTTCAGTGATAGCATGGGAACAGCACATCTACATTATCCAATCCTCATCAGTTTCATAAGCACAGTTAGGCTCATCAGCCTGATCTTCAGAAACATGCGTAGCTGCAGTCTGTCCTGGTGCCACTTGGTGAAAAAGATTTTGGTAGAAAAAGTAGTACACTGGAGGTACAAACTGCAATAGTTTAATGATACAGTCGGACCTCTATTTAACGAACCTCTATTTTGCGAATTTCTCTATTTTGCGAACTTTTACTTGGAACCAAGAACATTTTGCAAATTTCTTCGTAAAATAACCTCCAAATAGCGAAGTGCATTCTCTATTTAACGAACTTTTCCTTGGGATCTAATTTTTTTTTCTCCCTATTTTTTAAAATATTACTGGACTTTTCAAACTTATTCTTTCTCTTAACACATTTTATGATGATCAATGACCATGAACAGGTCTTACCAGGCATCTAACTCACCGAGAGCAGTAAAATTGCAGTGATTCTTTGCTTTCCATGTTCCATCCAAGAAGTGCAAACTTTCAATATTCCCTTTTAACCCTCAATAGAGCTGTGTTTTCTAGATGGTTGATCATGATCAATCGTGTTGATAATTTCGGTTCTTGTAGCTTAAAAATGTCAAAGCGAAAGTGCTTGAGCATCAAAGAAAAAAAAATTATTCTTGATGAAGTGGATAAAGGCTTGAAGAAAAAGAATACTGCTTTAAAATTTGGTATTCCTCCAAACATCTTATTAACCACTAGAGCTGGATGATATCAGAAATTTAATATCGCAATATATCAACCAGTTAATATTGCTATTGGTGATATATTGCGATAACTACCTTAATGTGCGTAGGAGTTGAAAAAAATCCTTATTTCGAAAGATAGGTAAGTAGCAGCAATTTAAATACAAACAGTTCTAGAAAGCAATGAATCAATTGTTTTATACCTATTTTTTCACAGAGTATCCCTCAAATAAATAAATTTATATATATTGTATATATTTCAAGGGCGGTAGTCACACAGCGTGACCAACTAATTTTAATTCCGAAATTGACAACCTGCTCCAAGACAATTTTAATAAAATTTTACTTTTATAATGAAGGTGTAGAAAAGCAAGTTTTTATTTTCTAAGAAATTCGTTTTAAAATTCTGATGTCGGTCGATTATTTCGTCATTTTACTAACAGAATTTTTCTGCCCCTGAAAGGGTTAAAATAAGTGAAACTCAAAAGCAAAAATCGAAATTAATTTATTGCTACATGTCACGCTAATATATTTGTAATTAAATTGGTTTCAATGGATGGGAGATGCAGCAGAAATGTTGTTTCTCAATATTTTTCTATGGTATCATAGTATCTTAATTCAAAAATGCAAAGCAAAAAATGAATGTCACTGTATTTATGCCTTCCTATCTGTTTACTACATGAATACAACACTAAAACGTTTTTTGAAATATTAATCAAATGACACATGGAAATAGTTTTATACTAATTGATTTTTTTTTTTCATTGAGTAATATTCATTTTAAATTTTAAGCTGAAATACTGAGGCAGCTTACGTTAAATTCACACGAAAAACATTCTTTATACCGCTAATAAGGTAGAAAAATTAAGATCATACGAAAATGTTCTACGAATAATATGGCGCAGCAGAGACAATTTCTAGACGTTAGTAGCTAGGAAATTCAACTCAAAAGCAACCAATGAAGAAGCGGAAAGACTTTGCCATGGTAACGAAAAGCAAAAAGGCGAAGCTTACTTATTACGAAGCGTACCATTAGCGTACTCTGATTGGTTTTTCTCGAGCTGAGCTTTCCAGCTGTTAAGCTACAATAATATTCTTCACTCCGCACATATTTTAGCTGGTGATATATCAAAGCCTTGATACATATGAATAGGTCTACACCAATAGCAGCCGCGGAATTAAACACAGACGATAACAGCTTTATTCAGTAACGAACGAGCAAGGAGTTTTATTCAGTAACGAACGAGCAACGAAATATGCGGTTAATAACAGCAAATGTAGATAACGTATTGGGATATGTTGAGATATGAACAAACAGAGATAATCACTGAAGGGGATATTCTACTCTGAATAGAGCGGGGCGCTGAAGTAAGGATTTGAGAGGGTATTGCTATACGTATTGGGATATGTTTGGATATGAACAAACAGAAATAATCATTGGAAGGGGATATTCTGCTCTGAATAGAGCGGGGTGTAGAATAATTGCGTTCGCTAAAGTAAGGATTTGAAAAGGTATTGAGATATTGGTACGGGATATTTTGCGGTACGGAAATAAAAAATATTTCTTGGGGTGTATTGGTAGACTCAGAACTTTGATATCGATATTGGGATATATCGTCAGAGGCAGAGTTTGGATATTGTTATTGTGATAATTAAAACATATCAATATTTGTCGATATATTGATAAACAATCCAGCCCTATTAACCACAATAAAAAATCGTGATTTTAATGTAAAATTATTTTTTAACTGAAAGTACAATGTACAATGTATTTCCAGACAATGTTTTGTTTCTTTCTTATTTCCCTTGCAGTTTTCTTTTTGATGGGTAAAATAAATAAAACAAATAGATATAATTTATAAAAAAAGTGTAATTAATTACTTTTTTTAATTATATTTAGTGTTTATGGACTTAAATTACGTTTTATGTAGTTTAAAGTATTTTAAAAAGTGAATTCTATTTAACGAATTTTCCATATAACGAACTTTTTTTCGGGATTTAGCTACTTCGTTAAATAGAGGTCCGACTGTATTTTTAAACTTAATGTACTTGAGTTTTGGTTTTTCTTGTGCTATGGTAAGCTCAGGAAGAACTCTAGGCCATTTTCCGGCACAGCTGGAGTTCACCTTTAGCTCGTAGAAAGGTTCTAATGGACTTTATGCACGCGACCTGAGGTGGAGGCTAAAATTCGTCTGCTGGCGGTATTTACTGGCGGTGTTTAGCATAGCAGTCTATGGAGTATGAGTTATTAATGATTGTTTATTAAAAATACAGCAAAAAAATTGTTTGATGCAGCAGCATATACTTAATATATTGTAATCTAAATTCAAAATGTTGTTCTGTATGCGAGAAAATTCCCCAAGTTTTCAAATTTTCAGTTAAAATGTATGCACTCGACCTGGGTCAAGGCTAAAGTCGTCTGCTAGCGGTGTTTGCGCCTGCGCATACTGGTATTCTGCCGGTGCAGTAACTAGAATAACAGATCATCATACCGCCAGCTCTGGCCTCTGACGTCACCTGAATAGAGTCCATTCACCACCAGCAGTTTCTTTCTAGAACAATGTGAAGGGGTTTTTTTTCGCTCAAAATGCAGAATATTTCGGATACCTTTCACTGACTTCATAAAGAATGGTGCAAGTAACTTGATTAATAAAATCTTCATCTTCTACAGTGAAGTTTTTACTAGAATCATTTACAAGTCGAGCCCAGTGCTCTGGAACATAGATATCCCTTTTATTCCTCTTCTGCCTGATTTCTATGAGTCCAAACTCTCTGTCACATTCATTGTAGGAGCGTCCTGAAATCAAAAAACGATGATCGACTGTTTCTATGTGTGTATTTTTATGATGTACAACCAGAACTTCACAATCAAGTGGCTTTTATTCTGTCCTCCACAATTGTCACTAAAAGCTATAATATGCTTGACTAGAGAGGGAAGAGTCTTTATAAAGACTCTTATAATGAAGATCATCTCTTGTAATTCGGAATAGCGGAGCTATTCCGAATTACAAGCTCCCAAGGTGTCAGCTATTCAGAGGTTTTACTGTATACATATACTACTATATATATGAAATACATTTCATTTTAGGGAAAACCATTTTGAAATAAATCAGTGAGAATACACACTCTCATATCACCAACCCGAAGAATTAATAAGTTGCAATCGTGCATTATGGTCAGTGTGGGAGGCTAGATCGTTGATACATTGGGTGTTTTCCCGTAAATATAAAAGAAGCGTTATTCTTCATCAAATAGTTTATTAGATGTAGTATAGAGTGTCACAATTCCACCAGCTATTCAGTTACCCATGTTCGGGTCGTGTCACGTCTTAAAAATAAACTTATATATGTTAAACGATTAGAGACAACATTGCCAATAGAAGAAAAGCAGCTCTCCCGGTGACATAGATTTTGCAGACAAGACAAAAAAACGCACAAATCTTTTCTCTCAAGTCAGTGCAAGCTGTATAAGTATCAAGGAAATGCGGAAAGTTACACTGACGCGCTCTATGTCAGGGCCAACCAAATGTAAGTTAGGGGGGACGCTAGGAGAGGGCGCGCTAAGCGATAGGACGAAAACCAAGAAATAGGCGGGGAAAGGACATGACGTAGAGACAGAACTCTTTATTTATAGCGGAAATTTTAAAAGAGAAAAAGGATTAGCGCGCCAAATACTCGCAATGAATCATGGGATATCGAATAACATTTTAATAAAAGATAAAAATGGTATTAATAAACATTCGAAAGAAATAAGAATTATGAAAAATACGAGAAAATAAAATAAATTAGCGGGCTTTTTTACAAAGAAGTGTAGCTATTAACAGATTAAAGTTTTTAGAATAAGAAATAAAAGAATGCGCTGAATTAAAAGCATGGGATTAAAAGATTTTTATTATTACACACACACACACACACACACACACACACATATATATATATATATATGATGATTTGTAATTATATTATATTATGGCTATATATATATATATATATATATTATCATATGTCATATAAATTTGTGTCTTTACGATAGCGTCCAAAATATTGGCCCGATTAGAATCAAATTTTGACAGTGGATTGATCTTGGGTTTTAGTTGTAGAATTTTTTTAATAATTTAATTCAATTCAGCCATTCAGCGCCACCTATGATTGAGCTTATATGTAACCTCTTGCTTCCAACTCAGGAATGGCCTTCGGGTTTCCAGCAGAGTTCTCAAAAATATATTATTTCGACCGTACATTGCTTCAAAATTATGTCTAAGTTCGTTGGAGCTTCCGCGTGGCGTCGGTATTTCTTGAGGAACAAATAGACGTATCGTTCAATTATCTTTAACTATAGGCAACTTTTTTGTGGTTACGCAGTTATTTTCATCGTTAATAGTTCTAGAAGGAATCGGACTGACGTACTAAAGGAGAAAAATCTTTTCTTCAAGTCGATCTAATCTTTTTTCCATTGTTGAATTTCCCCATTCTTTTGCGAATGTTCACAAACGGTTAGAGAAGAATTTGCGTTAATAGCGTTTCCTCGACAAGAGTTGAAGGGAGGCAAAACAAGCGTCCAACGCAACCACAAGAACCGCGATGTCATAGCATTGATTTTGTTCATCTCTTGTATGAGTTAAAATTAGAAATTCGTTTCCATTTTCAAAATGTAATTAAAAAGTATGCGCTATTTCCCATAAGAATTGGGATAATTTAATAATATCCCTAATTAAAAAAAAAGAATCTTAATTAGCAAATTCCGCGGCTTTTTAAACGTGGTTGTTGGATCCCAACATTGTCAACATTGACCCCATTCCAAATTTGAATTTTTTTACGAACAGTTCTTTTCAAATACCACGTCCTAAAAAAAACCTACATGTCGAATTGAATTTAAAGCCTAGCTATTTCTGGTCCCGGTAAATTGTGAGTTATCATAATTCTTTATCAATCATTTCTTCGTTTTATTTTTCGATTTTTTTTCTTTTCAAACGTTTTAAGTAGAATTTAAGTTTAATAGTATTACTATGTCGACTTCCATTTTTATAGCGAAAACATTTAAAAAAAAAAATCTGAATTTTAGAACATTTGTCTCTCTTGCAACTTAAGATAAAATGTAACTAACTTAAAAAAAAAAAAAAAAAAAAAAAAAAAAATGTTGACTTCGGTTTGGTGGTTTTAGAATCTTCGTGATTTAAAAAAAAAAATGTTTACAACTCGTTTTATCCTTTTGAATTTCGAATTTTTTGAAGATGTTTCTTAGCGAGCACTTATCCCTTTCAAGTAACCAACAGGTCAACTCTTAAGTTCCAAACCCTAGCAATTTAAGGGGGCGGTGAACGTTAAAATTTTATTTTTTAGCCTCCGGTACGGTATGCTATTTCTTTCTCCCAGCTTATTTTGTGTCGCCTCCAAAAAATAACGTTACCTTACAGATCTTTTTGTTGCCACTTTGTCATAAAAACTGAAAAAAGTAATTAAAATACGTGCTATTTTGAAAAAATATAAATGAATTGATTTCTTTTTGCTGCATTTGTGTATTATTCTGAGATAGTGACGTCCTGTCCAAACTTTATTGTAGATGTTTATGATTGGATCGTAAATGAGGAATTCTTCAGCGGATTCGGATGACGTCGTTTTATATAAATAAAATCGCGTGTTTTAAGTCTTCAAACTGAGCTACAGTAGAGTCCCGATTATCCGAGTCGCCCTTAACCGAGTTTCCGCTTTAACCCACATATTAGGTAGCTTTCTTTACAAAAAAGCTACCTATTGCAGCCGTTCGGAGGAAAGCGATTTCAAAAAATTTTGGTATATTTTCATCGATCATGACCCCCAGACCCCGAAACCACCCTCCGTTCAAAATTGATATATATATATATATATATATATATCTGACCTATGTCACACTGTAACTCCCGTAATTATGAACCGATTTCGATGTAATTCGGTGTGTACATAGAACATACCAATGTCTCGACCGAGTTCGTTGGCCAGCTTCATCCACCGTTTTGTTTCAAAATGGCGGCCATTTAAAATTTTAAAAAAAATTTTAAACTTGAAATGTGGTACCAAAAAATTTAAAATGGAAAAATATTTTCTTCTTATGTATTTGACCTTTATACAAAGATTCCGGAGCAGTTTTTGTTTCGTCTATATCTTAAAAAATGGCTGAGTTATAGCATTTTGAATTTCTAGCGTGGCTGACATTTTGAAACGTCCTGAATTTTGTCACGCGATAAAAGGCGTATTTATGAACCGATTTGGATGTAATTCAGTGTGTACATAGTACATACTAATCTCTCGACGGAGTTCGTTGGCCAGCTTCATCCACCATTTTGTTTCAAAATGGCGGCCATTTACAATTTTTTTTTTTATTTAAAATTTGAAATGTGGTACCAAAAAATTGAAAATGGAAAAATATTTTTTCTTATGTATTTGACCTTTATACAAAGATTTCGGAGCAGTTTTTGTTTCGTCTATATCTTAAAAAATGGCTGAGTTATAGCATTTTGAATTTCTAGCGTGGCTGACATTTTGAAACGTCCTGAATTTTGTCACGCGATAAAAGGCGTATTTATGAACCGATTTAGATGTAACTTCGTTTATACATAGTACATACCAATGTCTCGACCGGATTCGTTGGTCAGCTTCATCCGCCATCTTGTTTAAAAATGGTGGCCATTTAAATTTTTAAGAAAAATTTAAATTTGAAATGTGGTACCAAAAAATTAAAAATTGAAAAAATATTTTCTTCTTATGTGTTTGACCTTGATACAAAGATTCGGGAGCACTTTTTGTTTCGTCTATATCTCAAAAAATGGCTGAGTTATAGCATTTTGAATTTCTAGCGTGGCTGACATTTTGAAACGTCCTGATATTTCTCACGTAATAACAGGCGTATTTATGAACCGACTTGGATGTACCTTGGTGTGTACATAGTACATACAAATATCTCAACCGAGTTCGTTGGCGAGCTTCATCCGCCATCTTGTTTCAAAATGGCGGCCATTTAAAAAAATTAAAAAGTAAAAAAAATTAAATGAGATACCAAAAAATTGGAAAGTGAAAAAGATTTTTTTTGTATGTGTTTGACCTTAATACAAAGATTCCGGAACAGTTTTTCCTTCATCTATATCTAAAAAAATATGGCTGAGTAATAGCATTTTGAATTTCTCTTGTGGCTGACATTTTAAAACGACCTGATTTTTTTTTTTTTGTGTGCGATAACAGGCGTAATTATGAACCTATTTGGATGTAACTTGGTCTGTACATAGTACATACCAATGTCTCGATCGAGTTCGTTGGCCAGCTTCATTCGCCATCTTGTTTCAAAAGGGTTGCCATTTAAAAAAAATTAAATTTAAAATTCAAAATGAGGTATTAAACAATTGGAAAATGAAAAAGATTTTTTTATGTGTTTGGCCTTGATACAAAGATTCCGGAGCAGTTTTTGTTTCTGAAAATTTGTTCTTTTGTTTATATCTTAAAAAATGGTTGATTTATAGCACTTTGAATTTCTAGCATGGCTAACATTTTGAAACGATCTTGTAATTGTCACGCGATAACACACGTATTCCCCTATTTCAATGTAAGAAGGCATGTGGATAGTATACATCAACACCTCGACCAAGTTCGCTGGCCAGATTCATCAGCCATCTTGTTTCAAAATGGCGACCATTAAATTAAAAAATATATATATATTTAAAGTGAGGTGCAAAAAAATTAGAAATTGAAAAAGGTTTCTTTCTTAAGTATTTGACCTTGATATAAGGATTCAGGAGCATTTTTTGTTTGTCTTTACCTTAAAAAATGGCTCAGATATAGCAGTTTCAATTTCTATTGTGGGTGACATTTTGAAAAATCAGATTTTTTGCATGCGACAGCACTCCTATATATTAACCGATTCCGATGTGAGTGAGCATGTGCACAGCAATTACTTGCCTCGACCAAGTTCACTGCTTAGCCTCATCCACCATGTTGTCTTAAAATGACAGGCACTTTAAGAAATTGCCGAATTTGGCAGCCAAATATATGTTACTTTAAAGAAAAGCAGCTTGGATAAAGCTGACTAATTTCGCGAAATTCTCATTCATTATATTGATAAAAATTTGTATTAAATCTCCTATATTCGGTTTCCACTAAATTGAGCTTCGTGTGTTTGAATGATATAATTTGGCTTTTTTTAAATAAGGATTGTGTAAGCTACCTCTTCCTCCCGGCACTGGCCGGAAGGACTTTTTTTTTTTCTGATGGACTGATGGCTTCTACTATTATGAAACAGCCATTATAAATGTGTTAGGTGAAGATTAAATAGCAGCCGTAAAAAGTTAGAACTCTGATTTTCTGGTCACAATGGAGAAAAAAAAAATGGCCATATTTTTTTTACGACTGTTCTTTCATCTTCACCTAACACTTCATTTATAATGGTGTTTCATAATAATAGAAGCCATCAGTCCATCAGAAGGAAAGGATCCATTCCAAGCGTATAAGTTCTTGGATAATCGGGACTCTACCGTACCTATATTTATATACATATATATATATTTTTTTTTTCATCGGGGGGGGGGCGACACTAAATTCTGGAAAAGCAAAATTCCTGTTCTCTAGTTTTTAATTTTCGTCATAGAGATATGAAATTTTGTGGAGATATGCATTTCACTATAAGTATATAGAAAACCTTAAAAGAAAGTTTTAATCTTATTAAAATTTTGAGATTTTTAAAGAAATTTAATTTTTAAAACGAAATTTTAAAATGCTCCATGCGTCTTAATTTTTGAGATATTTCCTCGATTTTGCATTTTGATCACTTAAAACTATATTACAAACAAATCTGTGTATCGGTTTTTTAATCCCTTGAATAGTTATTTTTTTAAAGATTTTTTCTGAATTCCATATCTTTTTTCATCAAATTTTTGCCTTTTAATAAGTTAAAAATCAAATTTAATTATCTTAATGAGGTCGAAATTTAAAATGCACGCGCAGTTTCTTTGCAAGTAATATCAGGATTCTTCCTTATTAATTTCACGAATTTTCATAAAAAATTAAGACCCATGGAGCATTTCAAAAATCTAAAAATATTGAAAAAAAAAAAGATTTGAGAAAAACAGATTTAAATTATATTAAAAGGGCAAAAAATTGTTTGTGTGCAAAATTCAAACGCTTGTAACTTTGTGAAAAATAATCGCACCCATATGCGGTTTTTCGAAAATGACTCAGAATAAACTGAAAAATTATAATAAACACAAAATTAATTTTCGATTTTTGCTCAAATAAAGGTCCTAGGTCCCCTTAAGGGTGCATTCGAAAAAATATTTTTCCACCCTCAGCAGCTCGAAATTTTCTGAGACATTTTCAGACTCATTCAATTCCTACTATTAGTTCACACTCTCCCTATATTTATTTATTTATTTATATAGTTTGTTCAAATTTTCAATCGTTAATAAATTACTTATTATTCATTCTATCAAGTTGAAATAATTTTTTTTTAATTTGTACTGCATAACAATGGCTGTTAATACAGTTTTTTTAAATATTAATTCATTAATTAAATTTTAATTAATTAATTTTAGTTTTACATGGGAGACAAAATGGCGGCCATTGGTTATTGAAGCATTTAATGCATCTTCATATCTATAAGAAGGGTTACTATAGGGGTGACCCTGTTCTGTCGCCAACTTGGCGATATATCGCCCAATTTGGCGACCAAAATGAGTCGCCAAAAGTGACGCCAACTTCGCGATATATCTAATGTTTCGCCAAATTCCCACAGACGTCTATTGTAAACCTACCTGCTTATAAAAAATCAACAAATTGAGATATTTTAACCCTCCGAATGTCTTTAAAAAGGGCAAAATTGTAATGTTGTTTTCTCTACATTTTGTTTTAAATAATTAAAAAAATGATTCTTTGAACATTTTATAAAAAAACTTAATAACGAATATGAATGCAATCCGTGGAAGTATTAATCATTGTTCAATGTATTAAAAATACATTAAATCAATAGAATTATATTACTTTAAATATTGCTTGTAATGCAGTGAAACCTGGAGCTTAGTGAACGTATTAACACGGGCTTGTCAGTGAGGGGGTATGCAACAAAAACTAATATTAGCTTAATAGCCCAGTGGTTAAGGGGTTGAATTCGGAATTAATTAGGGGAAAGCTGGAAATTGCTTTAATCCCTTCAGTTTAGGTCTAGAATGAATATGCTATGTTTTCCCCCTCGTACTAGGTGAGCGTTAGGAAATATGTATAGATTTATAGTAAAAAAAAACACGTTTTTTTACATACCATAACAGTATCTCCAAACAGCTAGCTCTGTCAAAAACATTGTCAATACAAATGTTGTAGAGCTTAAAATTCTGAGTAAAATGAGTACCTACACTTAATATTTTTGTTGAAGATTAAGGTCACAATTCCAGTTTAAAGTTTTAGACCCGTGGTCAGGGGGTTGAACTCAGAATTAATTAGGAGAACAGAATTAATTAGGAATTAACTGGAAATTGTTTTAATCCCTTCAGTTTAGGTCTAAAATAAACGTACTATGTTTTCTTCCTCGTACTTGGGTGAATGTTAGAAAATATGTACATATTTATTTTCGCAAAACACGTTTTTTTAATTACCTTAACAATATCTCAAAACAGCTAACTCTATAAAAAAACAGTGTCAATACAAATGTTGTAGAGCTTAAAATTCTGAATAAAATGAGTACCATCATATTAACGGAAAAGATTAACTTACGAAATTTACGGATTAAACGATGAATGTAGGGAAAAACGTGTACAAGTTATTATTAAACAAAAAATGGCAGTGAAGTATGTTTTTTATTCTTTAGACAGCTTGAATAGAATTAAAAAAATACTCAATAATGTAAAAGTACAATATATGTATACGAATGTAAAATAAAAACGTGCACTGTAGGGCTACTCGTAGAAGCCATCTTCAAAAAAAATCTTGATTATCAGTTTGTTTACCAGTCACTATAAAATTCTCTTTTTAAATGCAAAAAGTATTTAATTCAGATGATAAAAATTAATTTTTATTTCCTTTCAACAGTTTGATTTCAAAAATTATCTATAGAAATGTTTTTTTTCCCTCCTCGTCGACATGGTGACTGAACTATTTATAGATTCGAGATTTTGAACCGTTTGTAATGGGTTGTTACGTAATTCCTCATTCTGAAGTTCCATAGGATTATTATAAACATCACGGGTGATTAAACAAGGAATACTATTTTTTTTCCAGAAAGTCGTGTCGGATTGTCCAGCATGCCGAAGTTCAGGATGCCGGATTAGGGGACACTTATTGTACTGCTGAGTAATAACTTGCATTTTTTTTAATCCTTATCTTTTTTTGTCTATTTTCATCGGAATTTCGGATAATTCGAATTTTTTGTAATCCGAACAGGCACCGGTCCCAATTAGTTCGGGTTCTAATGTACTAATATATAATGTTCTAATGTTCTTTGTACTAATTACAAAATACTTTTTTTATACCCAATTCGACTGTGTAGAAATTGGAAATGTGCGATATTTAGAAGTTTAAAAAAATTGCAGTATAAATCAAACTTAATCGTCTGCCGTTGCCATCGTCAAAACGACGACCACGTTACGGACGGACACGTTTGTTCTTTATAATGCAGCGGTTGGATATTTTAGGAGTCATAGGGATTTTAGAATATTTTTAAATCCTTCTCACTCTTCTATATTTCGAATTTTAGGAAATCATTCTTAGCGAATATTTTAAATCATAAAAGTTAACACATATCAGCTTTCAAATTTCTAGCCACAGCACTTTTTAAAAAGTCGCAAGTTTACCTTTTGGGAGGAAAGGACCATAGAATTCTTAGAATATGCTTAAGCAGTCATGTGTCACGCAAGCAGGGGTTTTTACACTTTAACACGTTACATGAAAATTTTCAGGACAATTATCAGTATTTATTTAAAGAAAAATAAATTTAGATTAAACGCGAAAAATATCGCCTTATTTAAGAAGAGATTTCCTATAAAAAAATAGTCGTACCGTAGAATTTCCTGGTCGTGAAATTTCAGGACAAGTACGACCCCTGCACGCAAGATATTTAAATCTTAGTTAATATCACGTTACTTTTAAATGCAACCTTATATTAATTTTCAATTTTTTTTTAGTTGTAATAGTTTTAAGAGAATCGCTATTTTAGTCTATGTTGGACGAGAGGTTATTATCATCATATTACAACAATTGGTTTTGAAATCTGCTTACGCTTAGTACAATGGCGGATCTAAGGGGGGGGCGAAGGGGCGATCGCCCCCCCCTTGGGCTAATAAAGGGTTTGTAAAACGACATTATGCATCCTCACGGGAAATGACTTGGGGCGGAGCTCGAGCCCGGCGCGACCCGAACCGGGTCGCGCCAGTTTAAATCCACGGGACTCGGGCTGGGTCAGGTCTTTTCTCTTTTAGAGTTGGGTCGTGCCCTGATCTTAATTTTTTCTGCAGATTCGGGTCGGGCCAGACTTCTTTTTCCTCCAGATCGAGCCTGGCCTGGACTTCATTTTTCCTGAAGGTCTGCAATGGCCAAAATTTCCAGGTCGGGGCTCGGCCCGGAATAAAAGCTAAACATTCGGTCCGTGTCAGCCCGTATGATAAGCATTATTGACCCGACCACGACCCGTGCACTCCTGTAAATTCTTCCTCCCGAGCCCAAGTTTGTATGGCATTTTACTTATTTGTCATTCGTAAAAATTATATTTGTGTACATTTGTTTGTGTACATTTGTTTATGTACATTTGTTTATGTACATTTGTTTATGTACATTTGTTTAGATATTTGTTAAAATGTACATTTGTTTAGCGAAATCTTTAGAAATGTAATTTGATTTGATAAATTACAGAGATGCATTTTCTAAATTTTACTTTTTTTCTTTGTAGAGCATTAAAATTATTTTTTTTTATCAACCGTTTCTTTCATTCTAAATTGATTATCTTACTGGATTTTTATTTGAATGTAATTGTCTAAGTCATATTTTTAACGTAGCATTTACGTACATAATTGCCTAAATAGTCATTGTTATAGTCATTAATATTGTTGTTTTTCTGTATTCATGGATTTCGAACATAATCTGAAAATAAAATATGAGCATAAGCAAGTGTGCTTTATGAATAATTTTAATTTTAATTGCAAAATGCAGGCAGGGCTGGAGTTGATTTTTTAGCTTTATACCGGGTGGGGCCAGGGGCGTAGCGACAGATATTTATTGGGGGGAGGGGGTTAAAAAATTTTCCAACTTGAAATAAACTACTCTTTCCAACTCAAATGATATGTGCAATGTATATTCAACTTATTTTAATGCTATTTGAGACCAAAATGAAGGGGAGAGAGACGTGTTTTTCTTTTCTAGTATTAGAATAGAATGCTATTTTTAAAGAAAATTTGTGATAGTTGTAGATAATGCCAGCTATTGATGACAACGACTAAGAACCTTCTATAAGCACTCAGGCAACGACCTATTGCTATAGCGCCAATCGGAAGACACGTGAATAATTTGTTGTCCGATTTTCGTTTTTGACAGTAGAATATGTTTTTTTGGAACGTTTGTTTTATTTTTTTATTTTTGGAAGATCTAACGTGAAATGGCTATTTAATTTTTCTTTTTTGTCAACTTGCATTAGTTTGTGAATTATTTGTTTTCTTATTGCGAGCGAATCATTAATCCCTTTTCATATGAAAATAATGTCAATGATTCTTAATAAAAATTACTGACGTTATCTTGAAATTGTACAGTATAGAACAAAGTTTTGTAGGAAATAAAAGACATGGACCAGAGTCAGCTATTGATGGACAGCGGTAGAGAAATTGAGGTCTGGTGGATGTATTTTTCATAGATGGTTGGTTGTGTTTATGACGGCCAATTATCAACACGAGGATATAGGCCCTAAGGGGGGGGGTGCCCTTCGTGGGGGTCTTTCTAAGGGAACCTAATCCGTATTAACGCTTGGAAATCCAAGGTTCGAAGAAAACCGCGAAAACTCCGAACGATTAGGCCGACGGGCGCGATTGGGTTCGAACCCAGCACCTCCCGTCTACCAGAGTTGTATAATATAGACGCACACGCGCACGCCGTGCGCGGAAAATTTTCCGCAAAATTCGGAACTTTGCAGAAAATTTCTTAGAAAAAAAAAGTAGTTTTTTTTTTCTTGTATTTTTTTTTTTTTTAAACACCGAAAAATTAAAAATGTTCCCCAATTTTATGTACGATTTATTTATTGTTCGCCAGGGGTAATTCGTGATTCTGTTTCGAATTTTCCGAAAATTTAATGTATTCGGTTCCGAAAATTAAAAAAAAAAATCGTCCGCATCAGTCCGAAAATTCAGACATAAAAAAAATATCACTGAAATATACTGCGGATTTCAACAAATGGTCGCCGAAAATAAACCAATTCCGTCAATCGTTCGCAGAAAAAAAACTCAATTTTGTCAAAGCATCACGGAAAAAACGCAAATTTCGTTAAAGGACCGCGGAAAAACGCTAATTTCTTTAAAGAATCGTGGACAAAAAAATTTTTTGTCAAAGAATCGCAGAAAAAACGCAAATTACGTCAAAGAAGCGCAGGAAAAAAAATGAATTTCGTAAAACATAGCGAAAAAAGCGCGAATTTTGTCAAAGAATCGTGAAAAAAACCCCGCACATTTCGTAAACTTAATCGCGGAAAAAAACTAATTTCGTTAAAGGATCGCAAAAGAAACTCAAATTTGGTAAAAGGGCCGCGGAAAAAGTACGCATTTCGTCAAGCGATCGAGAAAAAACATGAATTTTCCTAAAGAGCCACAGAAAAAACGCAAATATCGTCAAAGGATCGCGAAAAAAAAGCGAATTTCACCAAAGAATAGCAGAAAAAAGCAAATTTCGTCCAAAAAAAGCGCAGGAAAAAAACAAATTTCGTAAAAGCATAGCGGAAAAAAGCACGAATTTTGTCAAAAGATCATGAAAAAAATGCAAATTTCGGCAAAGAACCGTGGAAAAACTAATTTCGTCAAAACGCAGCGAAAAAAGCGTGAATTTCGTCAAAAGATCGTTAAAAATGCAAATTTCGTCAAAGGATAGGAGAAAAAAAGCGCATTTTGTCAAAGGATCTCGAAAAAAGCGCGAATTTCGTCAAAAAATCGCGAAAAAAACGCAAATGTCGTCAAAAATCGCGAAAAATGCAAATGTCGTCAAAAAATCGCGGAAAAACGAAAATTTCGCCAAATGATCGCGGAAAAAATGAGAATTTCGTCAAAGGGCTGCAATAAAAACTCATCGGTCTCTTTAATGATGATAACTATGAATGGACATCTCCTTACAAAATGAGATTCGGTTGTTTCAGAAGCAATGTCCGACCATTATTGCATTTTGTGAGAAGAGGTCACAATATTATGGATTGGGCTGTTTCTAAATGCATTGACAACATAACTGATAAGAATTCACTCCTTCATATCATGGATTTTTAGCTTTATTATTTTTTTAGCCACCATAATAATTCTGTAATTAATATTAATTTTTAAATTAAACGGTAATTATTTTAAAACAACTGCTTAAAATTCATACCGTCAAAGTAATATAACACGTTATTTTATTAAACATTAAATTAATTTGCAGAAAGTTTTTGATCCAATATTTATGTGCGCAGAAAGTTTTTGGTTTTATACAAGTCTGCCGTCTACCAGCTTCGAGAGCAGAACCTCTCGGCCACTGGTAGCTATTTTTCATAGAACAGTGAAACACAATGGCAAACTGAGTCTGGCTGCTTTCGTTTTGTATTTCTTCCTATTATTTGACTTGTTTACAGTTGCAGCTTTCAGAAAAGAAGTCACAATAAAAAATTCATATTTATTTTACTATTATTTTTTAAAGAGAAGGAAGTTTTTTCAAAAATCTAGAATTTCCCAACTCTAGATCAAATTTCCCAAGTTCCCAGATGTTGGAGGGGAGGCTCCCCCCCCCCCAATAACCCCCCATGGCGACGCCTATGGGCGGGGCAATAGTTTTTTTTAAATGTGGGTTGGACCTGGGCTTGGGCCTGATAATTTCAGCCCAGATAAACCTCTAACTGACATATCGAAGCCAGCTTAATTTTAAATGCTTCTTTCAGCCATCATCCCATAGCTACTGAAAAAAGAACGCGAATTTCGTCAAAGGATCGTGGAGAAAACACGAATTCCTTCATAGACTCGTGAAAAAAAAAACGAATTTAGTCAAAGAATCGCTTTAAAAATGCGAATTTAGTCAAAGGATCGCTGAAAAAACGCGACTCTGGTGGAAAGGGTCACGGAAAAAAACGCAAATTTTTGTCAAAGGTCTGAAAAATTACGCTAATTTCGTCAAAGGGTTGCGGAAGAAACGCAAATTTCATTAGAGGGTCGAAGAAGTGCGAATTTCATCAAAGAGTCGTGGGAAAAATGCAGTGGTGTCTTTAGAAAACAGCACACATTCATACGTTTATTATTTATTATAGGTATAATTTTTAACTTGAAATAATATACTGAACTAATTTTTGAAAAAAAAAAAAAAAAAACAGGTTAACACAAACCTAGCTTGCCGGAATCTCTACTCAGCCTGAAATTGATCCGAATCCAAAATAGTTAACCCGACCTGCAACAAAAATAATTAGTGCCAGAAGGGAATCCCTGCTGTAACCTTTCAGAAAATTTTCTTTGAATTTCAGATTTTTTTTTTTTTACTCTACCCCTGATAATTTTATTTTTAACAGCGATTCTTGATTTTAGTTTAAAATAGCAACGATAGATAGTGCTGGAAGCAATACGCGCTAAATCGGCTCTCGGAGGAGGTAGACTTTACGACCATTGTTTACAGCGCCATCTATCGCTGCTATTATACAGTAAAATCAAGAATCGCAGTAAAAAATCTCCTGACATCTTATATAACCCTTCTGCAAGATTTTTTTAAATAGCTGTCACCATACGAAAAGTACTATATTTTAAAATCCCTTTTAGGACACCCGGTATGTTTATTAATAAGTTTCAGAGCATTCTTTACTGAATTACAACTGATCTTAGATATTAAGAGACAAGCAGTCTTAAACCAAATTAGTATTTTTTACATAATTCTGGAGGTTAAAAAGTATTCCTTAATAATTATTTGGACATGTCCGTTATGGAGATTTTACTGCATATAGTTTTTATCTTCAAAAATATTTACGCTCGTATTCACGAATAACTTCGACCCGGAGTTATGCTGAAAACCCGGGTTGAAAACTCAAATGGCATTCACCGTCAACCCCACTGAACCGGTTCGAGGTTAAAATTTAACGCCGAGTTCAGTAACCCAACCTTGGTCTACTGCAAGTTCAACCCAGGATTTTTCAACCGAGCATGCGTATTTAACGAAAAACAAGCGGTGAGAGTGAGAGGACCGCCATTTTACAATGGCGGCAGACGTGTTGATAGAAGAAGGTGCTGTGTAAAACATAGAAGTTCTACTATTAAATAAAACGGAATAACATTATACAAAGGTATGTAATCTCATATATATGTAATTATCTTCAATATTTTTATCTGATTTGTTTATATTTATGTATATAGCCTCTATATATTGAATACATGTTTAATTGTTTGTTTACACAAATACGCGTGGTCGCGAAAAATTTATTTGCCTTAAAAATAGCCAATATTACTTAAACAGCCGAATAATTTGTTTTAAAGTAACAACTGTCGCGTTTAAGATCATTTATTTTTTGCAATTTTGATGTTAAAAAATTCACAAATGTATTTTAACAGGACCGAAATAAATGCCATACTTGCATAAGTTCTAATTAAAATGTGAGACTCAGGCTAATTTGCATTTTTGTTTAAGTAAAGAAATACACAGATTATCTTAGAATATCCATAGATTCTCTGTAGATTTTTGATCAGTACTTATAGAATGTTTTAAAATTAAATTTTGGGTCTATTGTGTAAAAGATATATTATTGTTTATGTACAAACTGAGATTAATATAAATCAGATCTATAAATTAGATATTTTAACTTAAAATTTAAACAATTTGAGTTTTATTACTTTTTTTTTTTTTTTTTTTTTTTTTTTTTTTTTTTTTTTACGACTGTTTGTAAGCTTCTACGTATGTTTCCCAATTTTTGTGGAATTTGAAATATTTATTTTTATTGCATTTATTTTTCAACTGTATTTTAATTTCAAAACTATACATAATATAAAATATTGCATTAGTACTATTTTATACGAAAATAATAATAGTAATAATAAATCCTAAAATGAATAACTTTTCAATGTTACCTCCTGAAATTGTGACTTTTTTAGAGATCACTTATAATATTTTTGCTTCTTAATTGACGGCTAAATTAAAATAAATTACTAAAAAGTTGAAAAAAAAATTCCCTTTTTAAAATAACCCCACACAAAAATATTTTTTATCAGCCCTTGTAGTAATAATGACTATTTTTAAGGTAAATGAATTCTTCGTGATCATGAGTATTTATGAAAGCAAACAATTCAACATGTAATGAAGGAGATATAATGTATATATATAAATAAACCAGTCAAAAAATATATAGATAATATATATATGTGTATGTATGAGATTACATATATTCTTCTATTTTTGGTAATATGTACTTTAAACTTTCTTTTTATTTCTATATCTTACACGGCATCTTGAGAAACGTTTAATTTATTTAAATTAAAGAATGCCACCAAAAAAGAGAAAAAAAATAGAGGGAATGGGTAGGGTGGTACAAATGGGAACTTGTTTTTCTCCACTGATTCTACTACAACAGACAGCTATTTTATTTATTAGCTAATGTAAAATTATATGAAATTATTAATAATTAATTTGAGTTGTTTTGTTAGATTACAAACTATCATTACTCTGCCTATTTAGTCTAGAAATCTATCATTAATCAGTCATCAAAAAAAAAAAAAAAAAAAAAAAAAAAAGGAATCCCACTTTTAATTTCTATTCTAAATGAAATTCTTATTACATCTAATGAAGTGATATCTAAATGAATAAAAAATATGAAATTAAGAAGCTGGAAAAAAAAAATAAAATAACATTTTCTAAATAAATACATTTTTTCAAATGCAACACTGCAACCAAAAACAAGTGTCTTCGTGCATGTAATAATATTTCGTAATTATTAGGCTAATTTATCAAAAAATAGTCAAAGATAATCGAGTGAATAGCTTTGATCTTGTAAATGTGATAATAGAAAAATTCTCATACATATGGCTGGAGGGGTAGGGGTGGGGATAGGTCCTAAAAGCTGGTCGATAAAAATTCAACTTTCGGTAATATTTCACATTTATTTGTCCAGATAGTATTCAGAATACATTTATCATGATTTAGGAAAGTCCTTATTCGATTATATGTGTTGAATGGAAATTCATACACTACACACTAGTAGTCTTAAAAAGTTTAAAATATTTGTGTTCCTTTAAATAATATCTTATAAAATATCTTCACTGCACACAGTTTAAACTTAAGAGAAGTATAGAGTTTTAGTTAGCGACTAGTTTAATGAAAAAATGTTTATCAATCGCTCGGAAGTGATAACTATATGCGCCTATGGAGCGCCTCTGCGGCTTGGTACCTGGTGCCAGGGCACCGCTAGGATCACCTGTTTCGCTTTTTCTGCAGTTCTGTTAATATTATTTCACTCATTTTTCCTGTCAACCTGGAATATTAATTACTATCTAATTTAATTAGAATTAAACATATCTGGGATACCATCTATACTAATAAAAGAAATAGTATATATAAAGTACAACAGACTACTTTCATAATTTTTTTCCTTTTTTCTTCATTTTAATATTTTCATTATCAGAAATTGTTTAATTGCTAACTAGAGCTATTAATAATAGAAATCATCTTAATTGCTGTTGAAATAAAATTTTAGTTTTTATTCAAATCAAGTTTCATTAGTTTTGGCCCAAATCAAGTTCATTTTTTAGCAACTATGCGAAAATTTATTTTGAAAAAGAACCTTTTAACATTTATTTTAGCAGTTGACACGTTTCATATCATTAACCTAACTCATTAATAAATTTAAAAAAAAAAAAACAATTGTTTAAAAAATATTAAAACTCGAGAAAAATTAAGTTGATTCATTTTTAATGATTACAGGTTTTTATTTTGTCCATACATTTTGTGGAAAAAAAAAACACTACATTGAATCTTTCTTTCTTTTTTTTTTTAAATTGGCGTTTTTCTTCCAAAACATACACAAACGAAGTCTCGACGCGAAACCGAACAAGGCATGTGATTTTTTTAAAACCAATAAACACATTTCGTTCAACCTAGGTCGAGAAACCCCGAGTTGGGTAACTTTTCATCCGAAGTAAACGGTGAATACGAGTTTTCAACTCCCGGTTGAAAATACCAACCTGGGGTTACTGAACCCGCGGTTTAACCTCGGTCGAAGTTATTCATGAATACGAGCGTTAGACTTTCTTTTAAAAAAAAACTGGTCAACCCGAACCTTCTCGCAAGTCGCAGTAGTGAAAACCCAATCCGAAACTGACCCAAACCGGATATAATGTTTGTCAATCTGCCCCAAACCCAACGCACTAGGCGCAGCTAAAAAGTAAAAGTCAACCGGGCCCAAACCCGACCCGCATCAAAAAAGTAGAAGTTAACCCGGCCCATAGCAAAAAAGTAGAAGTTTACCTGACCCACAGCAAAAAATAGAAATCAACCAGACCCAAACGCGACTCACAGCAAAAAAGTATGAGTTAATCCAACCAGCAGCAAAAAATAGAAGTCTACCGGACCCAAACCCGACCCACGGCAAAAAGCAGAAGTAACATGACCCGCAGTGAAAAAATTAGCCCCGACCCGCGCATCAGATTGGACTTTCCAAATTTCTAAAATCGCCCCCCCCCTTGAGGACTCTCCAGATCCGCCCTTGGCTTAGTAATTCCAAAATAATTCTAGAGATTATCTCCTACAAACAAACGTTTCTTCTTTATAATATTAGTATAGCTATCCATTTAGTAAATAATAGAGTGTCAACGATTTTAATCAAATGATTTAAATCAATGATTAAATCGTGATTTTAATCAACTGATTTTTTTTTTAAATCATTGTTTAAAATAATACATTTTCTAAATGTTTAAAACTACACAATTTTTTTTTTTTTTTTTTTTTTTTTAATCTACGATTAACGTAATTTGGAAAGTTTCTATGGGTTTGCCTTATGAATAAACAAAAAAAGCTTTAAATATTTTTTCTAACCTTAGACTATTCCTTAGATTAGTAAAAATTTAAGTAAAAAATTTGTAAGAAGCAAGTTTTTATCTATTATAAAAAATGATTTTTAAAAATATTCAATTCTAATATAATTTGAAATGTCATAATTTTGTTTAACTAATCAAGTTATTCATTCTTTTATACAAAATAAGCATAGCAAACATATTAAATTTATGCAAGTAAAAAAATAAAGAGCCAGTATGTTACTCTCTCATTCTACTTTTGCATTAATAAATTTGTAGCAAATTGGAGATAAAGAAGAATGAAAGAATGACATCTGCTCAACAATATTATAAAAGAATATAAGAAAAAAAAGAACTAATTGGTATAAAAATGTTAAACTCAGAAAGAGCCCCTTCGGTAGAAGTTGAATAAATGTTGTTGTTTTTTAACTCATATACACCAAATAAAAAGATTAGTCAGGGATTGAAAAGGCTGCAAAACTTTACTTTTTTTTTTTTTTTTTAATTTGAAGTGATAATACTACTGAGTGGTACTAATGCTCCTAGAATATTTTGCGGATTTTAAATATGGCTACTCCTTATATTTGCTTTGCACTATAGTTCCAGTTCCCAAAATTTTGAAGGAGCCAGTGGCTCCTAAACCCCAGAAATCCAGTCGCCACTTTGGCTCCTAACCAAAATCTAGCGGCCACATTGTGAAACAAACTCATAAAACAATAGTGTTTATATGAAAAAAAAAAAACTTAAAAAAAAAAATCAGGAATTCAAAATGAAAAATAGTTTAATTAAATACACATGTACAACAAAACACAGACTAATTACAACAAATGTGTATAGTTAATTTAATCCTAAACGTCTAACAAACGTCAATTTTCGAAAATCAATTAAAAAACATTTAGAAAAGAAATTATGATTTGATACGTGAATGTGCAAATCATGACGTAAATATATACGCCTTCACCGAACGAAGATAGGATAGAGTGTAAATAAGTCACGCCCCATAAATTACATCACAAATGGATGGAAAAAAAAATCCCCCCCCCCCCCATATATCAGAAATTAAACTTAATATGCTTTGATTCCATTTTCTATAACTACCCAAATTAATAAATTAAAGTAAGTTGCTAGGATATTTTTAGGAATAACTATTTATTTATATAAAAAAATTATTTTTAATCGTACATGAGTCTATAGAAGGAAAGCTGTAAAAATGATAAATTAATTCTAAGAACAAAACAAACTAGTTGGATGTGCCAATCCCAAAACTTTCTTCTATCTTATACATCTTAATATTTCAAAACCTAGTTACACATGTTAATACTTCAGTATTACTTCAATACTTCAATACTATACCAACTTTGATTTTCATCTTAAATTTCTGCTCAAGTCAATTAAACGGACTAAAAACGAGTTAATCTATATCATGATATTTGTTAAAATTATTAATTTTTCCTTATTTTGTTATTATCAGCTGTTTGCGAATAACCGGCTTAGCAGGTAGCGAGTTCCCGCCGCTGCATGAGCCGCCGATGCACAATAGAACTACGAAAAATCAAGAAAAGTATACAAAAATCGCTAGCACAGAGACCCTTTACCGCGCAATATTTCCAAATTCAAGGAGGACCTGTTGGCCAAAGCCAAAAACAAGCACAAAAATTTTGGTTCAATTGTATGCATAATTTTATACGTTGTTCGATGGTACAATAATGAAAATGGCACAGAGATCGGAATTATAGCGCCTCCTTCTGGCGGAATTTTTTAAAGTTCAGGGAGGACTTGTTTGCCATAGCCAGAAACATGCACAAAAAATTTGGTTCAATTATATGGATAACTTCATACACTTTTCGATGGTACAATAATGAAAATGGTACAGAGATCGCAATTATAGTGCCCCCTACCGGCAGAATTTTTCCAAATTCAGGGAGGACCTTCGTGACATAACCAAAAACAAACACATAAAATTTGGTTCAATTCTATGCATAACTTCATACACTTTTCGACGGTACAATATTCAAAATGGCGTAAAAATGGCACAAAAATCGCTATTACAGCGCCCTCTACGGGCGATTTTTTTACAAATTAAGGGAGGACCTCCTTTCCATAGCCAAGAACTTAAAAAAAAATTTTGGTTCAATTCCATGCATAACTTCATACACTTTTCGACGGTATAATATTCAAAATCGCACAAAAATAGCTATTACAGCGCCCCCTAACGGCGATTTGTTTACAAATTCAGGGAGAACCTGCTTGCCATAGCCAAAAACTTAAAATAAAAATTTGGTTTAATTCTATGCATAACTTCACACTTTTGGACGGTACAACATTCAAAATCGCACAAAAAATCGCTATTACAGCGCCCCCTACGGTGCATTTTTTCCAAATTCAGGGAGGACCAGCTTGCCATAGCCAAAAACTTAAAATAAAAATTTGGTTCAATTCTATGCATAACTTCATAGACTTTTGGATGGTACAATATTCAAAATCGCACAAAAATCGCATTTACAGCGCCTCCTACCGGCGAATTTTTTCCAAATTCAGGGAGGACCTGCTTGCCATATCCAAAAACTTAAAATAAAAATTTGGTTCAATTCCATGCATAACTCCATACACTTTTGGATGGTACAATATTCAAAATCGCACAAAACTTGCTATATCAGCGCCCCCTACCGGCGAATTTTTTCCAAATTCCAGGAGGACCTGCTTGCCATAGCCAAAAACTTAAAATAAAATTTTGGTTTAATTCTATGCATAACTTCATACACTTTTTGATGGTACAATGGCGACAGACAGACGGACGGACGGACGGACACACAGACAGACAGACATTTTCTATAAACATGTTTTTTGGAATCTCTGGTCCCTAAAACATGTAAATACGTCGAATAAAATTTCGATTACAATACTTTCTTCTATTGAAGATAGAAGAAAGTAAAAAGGGGTTAAAAATATACACACCCATAAAAGATATTTTTAATATAAATGATTAATAACATTTTTTAATATAAATAATTAATGATGGATATATAACAAATGTGATCATTTATCTTATTCTATCTTTTGGGTACAATTAATTTTTTCTTCTCTCATAATATGGGAAATGTTACCAGCATTTCGTTTAAAATGCGCACTCATCACATGTATCATATTTCAAATAGTTTATGAACACACGCACGTTACGTACGTTTAAATTGGATAGTACTCACAATTCAGATTTATAAGCTTACAAATACATACATTACATACATACATACAATACATTATATATACCGTATATACTCGCGTATAAGTCGAGGAATTTCTGACAATTTTCGGTAAGCAAATTTGGGGGGGGGGGGGGGGAGGGGGTCGACTTATACCCGAGTCATTTAAAAAAGCAAAAACAAAAACTTCGAGCATTGCAAAAATATGGCATCTTATGTGTATGAATAGAAAAATAATATATAAAATATGCAAATAATAATAATTTATCATTTAAAAAAATTTTCAATGATTTGTTTTTGTTAACTTACTACCTTTTTGCATTGGCAAGTGAAATCTTTGGTTTGATTTTGTGCAAAATTGAAGCAAAAAGTTAGGGGGTCGACTTATACGCGGGTTTTTGATTTTTTCCAGAATTTGCATTCGAAAGTTAGGGGGTCGACTTATACGCGAGTAGACTTATACGCGATTATATACGGTAATTGTTAAGAATTGAAAAAAATTTCGCTAATTAGAGGTATTTTCTGGAAAGTCCATTATGGAGGCCTCATTTGTATATGGAATTTTAACCTAAAAAAATATTTTGGACATTTTTTTGAAAAATCTGGTCAACCAGATCCTGACCCAATCCGAATCCGAAACAATGAAAGTAAACAGACCCGAAACAAAAAAGTAGAATTCAACCCGACCCGCAACGAAAAATACAGCGCGAACCCGACCCGATGCAGGACTCTACACTCTAGATATGGATGGAATAAGATAGTGATAAGGAAGTTACAGAGGAGCTAAATTCACAAAACTCGTGATAAAAATTCCTTCTATGAAAATCTCGCACTTGCAGAAGATATTTACAGAGCAAAAATATAACTCGCGCTGAGTATTTTTTCGTGTGAGTTTCTTTTTCTTTTTATTCTTTTTTCTTCAGAGTTCGGTATCCTCTATCCTCGCGACTCTATAATCCAAAGCCCTTAACTTCCATCGCATCGGGAACTTTGGACTGTCTCGTGAGCCTATCTGCAGTAAAGGAGTATCTATTTCAACTCTGGATTTCGGACGAAACCTTCGAAGAAATGCTTTTACCATTAACGGGCTCATGTGCCGATCTTCGCAGCTGCTAAGCTTTGTAGTGGCGCGGGACATGCGCAGAATTATATTCGAACATAATTTTCAGCAAGAAAGCAGTACATCACAGTGGCAGCGTTCACGACGGTAACTGAAATCGCAAAAATTTTCCGACTTTTTATCAAGGTCATACTAGATCTCGGCCAGTGAAAAGAGCATGTGCTCTTTTCACTATTGCTATTGTCACACTATTTAGCACACTATACGTGTGCTATTTTCAAAAGAAAAAAAACATATCAAAATTCCGCGACGGCGATTGAGAACACTGGAAATTGATCTCCGGCGACAAAAAACACTGAAAGTTAGTCGCCACGTGGCGACTGGCGACCGTAAATCTGCACCTATACCCTGCACGTGTGTATAATTAGGTGTAACTGATTTCCATAATTTTTATGTGTGTAAGTTTAGATATAGGTAATAAACAGTAATTTTCATAAATACACATGCGAAACAAGCTGCAAATGGTATTTGCTTGTTTTGTTATTTGTGTTACTAAGTGAAATTATTTGCAGTTTTTATTATTTCTGTCATTACTTACTGTTCCATCTAGGCCATTTTTTAAGGTTGCAGCTTTTTAAGGTTGCTCTTTTTAAAATTAACAAAATGTACCCTGCTTTTTAGGTGCGTTCGTAATTATAAAAATACGTACCTCCTATAGTCGTCATTCAGTTCGTCTGCACTGTAAAAAAAAATAATGCCAGTTTTCCGGTAGGAATCGGAAAATTAGTTGCCCTTATCGTAGCGGAATAATTTCCAACCCAGCTCGGAATAAAATCCGTAAAATCGGAATAAAATCCGTAAAATATCGTTTTACTGACTATTTCCTTATTTTTACGGATTTTATTCCGAGCTGGGTCGGAAATTATTCTGGGACGATAAGGGCAACTATTTTTCCGATTCCTACCGGAAAACTGGCAGTATTTTTTTTACAGTGTGTGCGTCTGTCTGTATGCATATAACAGAGCAAAAACTACCCAATCGAATGATCTGAAATTTTAAATATATAATTGTTACAATATTTTGTCGAGTCATTTCAAATTGTATGAAAATCGGATGGATAGTTTAATTACAGGGACAGTCAAAAGTTTTCCCGTTACATTACGGCCAATGGGAATAAATCATTGCAAGTGCATTTTAATGATGTTACAGCCTTTCGAACAGAATGAAATGGATATGCACTTATTGTGTAGTAAAATATACATTCAGTACAATATGCGGTGCAAAAAATATTTATAAAACTAGTTATAGTACGAACGTACCTCATTTGCCATGTTTGACGAGCAATTTCCAACTTGTTTTCTTTTCTTTAAAAAGAAAAAAAAATCACTTTTAGTTTTACCCAGAAATTTTTTGTAAAAAACTTCCCAATACCACGGTATTTCTAAATCCAAGTATCCAATACATTGTAAAAATTATAGAACTTTATTTCTTTAGAAAAAAAAAAATAGGATATTATCAAATCATATTATTATTTAATTGTATTTTTCAATTTGTAATTCATAAAATCTATAAAAAATGTCACTTTATTTATTATATTAACAAATTACATGTATTTATTTCATATCATTATTACATTTCTAATATATTTACGCATAAAGTAATGCTCTTTTTTTTATACTGAAATAGTGCCTTTTTGGGAACTAGCACCTTGTCCCCTTTTCTTTATGGAATAAATACTAAATTAGTAATTATCATTTTAGACATTAAAGCATAAAAATGTATATAATTTTTCTAATTATAGCGTTAATGTTAATTGTTTAATAATTATTAATTTTAAGCAGTGTTAACAATTTAATATTAAAAGCAATTATTACTCATTTTAATAACTGTAAATATCAGTAGTATTTAATATAGTTCTAGGTGATTATTACAAAATATTAATGTATATAATGTTATTGTATACTACTAATGAAAATGAATGCAGTTTTTATAATTATTCTGATTCCTAACTCTAATAATTGTAACTAATTAAAGCTTAAAAACATAGATTATGTTAGCAATTAAGGGTTTAATTGTTTTGGCAACCTAAAATTATTGATAGCTAGTCCGTATTTTAACGCAGGGAAAAAATCATAAAAATCTGATTTAAATAAAAAAAAATCTGATTTAAAAAAGAAAAAAAAAATCCGATGTTTTTGATTAAAAAAAATCATGATTTTTTTTTTTTTTACACTCTAGTAAATAAACACATTCTTCCTCAGGTTTACAGCATTATGAACATAAATTTTATTTTAAATCTGTGGACGTTGAGAAAAACATGCGAATTCAGTAGTTCTCTTGGCAGTATAACTAGGATAATAAAATCGTTTGCTTCCTTGCCTTTATTTAAATATTAATAAATTTTTTTTATTGTAGTAAAAGAATTATTTTATCGTCTGACATGCATTTTTAAGATATTACCTGAGTTGCAATAATCCGTAAAGTTATAACTTCTTAAAGCGAATGTTTATTTCGCCTAATTAAAAGTTTTTTTCGAATTCGAATTTAAAATAACACAATTAAGTTTTACCTTTTTTTTAAAATTTTCAAGAACTGTGTTAACTTTTAGCTTAAAGGTACGAATAATTTTGTTACATTTTTAGCTTAAAATCTAGTATTTAATTTATCTAGTTAGTTTCTAGTATTTGTTTATGTTTTGTAGTATTAAAATTTTGTCTATCTGAACCAGATGCGAAGTAGGTTTAAAACTTTGAAATAATACTTGTATTTGTAAGCAGGGCTTAATTTCTAACAAAAAAAGTACCGGAGCTCTAATTTTCTGTTCTAATAAAAGCCTTAGTCTAATTCTTAGTGTTATTCTGTGTATTCTTGTGTTATTCTACGGTAAACATAACACAACCATCCCACTATTGTTCCTGAGAGCTTCAATGTAAATTAAGCAGGGTGTAGAGCTAATAAGTTGATAAGTAAGAATATTTTACAAACAGGAATAAAAAGCATCAGTAAACATCATGGAAGTAAGAAGCGTTATTCTGTGTATTCTTGTGTTATTCTATGGTAAACATAACACAATCATGCATAAAACGGCAGATACGGTTGCGAATAATTCTGGCATTTTTCGTCGCCACTTGAAAACTATTGTGTCTACATTTGTGAGCGCTAGTTAACCCCTTGAAGGGCGGTGATGCCGTCACGGCATCACATAATTTTAATCCCTAATTGCCACATTGGCACCGGAATTTTATAATAAAAATTTCACCTTTATTAAATACTCAAAAATACACTTTTACTTGTTTACAAATAAATTCTCTTCTAAATACTGGTGTCATTAAATCATTTCAACATTTTACGAATAAAAGTACCTTGCCGCTAAAAGGGTTAAAAGCACTCTTATGTGAGCAACACGCTAGAGCTACTTTTATGAGCTCTGGTGAATTCCGAGCAATATTGAATTATTTCAATAATTACTAAAAACAAAGAAATACCTGAGGTGAGCTCCGGCGTAAATTAAGCTCTGTTTAGTACTAAAGAAAAGAGAAAGAATGTTGTCCACCTGTTTTGTTGATAAGAAGTTCTCCCCACTTCCCCGTGCGGAGGCAAGTGCAAGAAGTCCTTACTGTTGAATGTATAATGTAACAAAAAGCTTAAATTTCTATTTTAGTCCAGGCAATAGAGACCGTATAGGGACTATACCTAGCAAAATTAATGGTGGTACTGGAAATCGGCTTTCTAGCTATTTTTTAGGTCGCTGAATCCGAATTTGTAACTTCCCACCAAAATTTCCTCCGACAACCCCTCCCCCCAAATTTTGGTAAAAAGCCCCTAAAAAGATAAAAAAAGCCAGATAAAAAAAGGTTTTTATTAAAAAATTCCATTTTTTTATTGTTTTAGGAAAAAAGTATATAGAAATTCAGAAAGTAGACAAAATTTGCAACAAATTAGATACATGACATTATGACTTAGGATGAAGGGAAAGGGGGATCTGCCTCGGAACATGCGCCACAGTGCTGCGTGTACTAAGTTGCGCAATTCCACTTAACCACTCACACGTTTACATTAGCCCTCCCATCTTCCCTCTAAACTTTCTCTATAAGGTTTACTTTAAGTTTTTTGGGTCGCTGAATCCAAATTTTTAACTTACCTCAAATATTTTCCCTCCCGAAAACCCCCAAAATAGTTGTTTTTAACTTAAATTTCTTATTGTTTTAGGGGAAAAGCATTACAAAATTCAGAAACTAGACAAAATTTGCAACAAATAGGATATATGACATTATGACGTAGGATAAACGGGGAGAGAGGGGGCCGCCTCGGAACATTCCCCGCGCGCTTTTCTCAAAAACCTAATTTTTTCAAAAAATCAATTTTTTGGGGGGTTGCCGGGTGAAATTTTGATGGGAAGTTACAGATTCGGATTCAGTGACCCAAAAATCATCTAGAAAGCCGATTCCCAGTACTACCATTAATTTTGCCAGATAAAATCCCCTATTGCCTGGACTTCATCATTTAGTGCACGTAGCGCCGCAGTGCATGTTCCGAGGCAGCCCTCACCCTCCCCGTTGATCCTAATTCATAATGTCATATATCCTATTTGTTTCAAATTTTGTCTAGTTTATGAATTTCGTAATGCTTTTCCCCTAAAACAATAAAAAATTTAAGTTAAAAACAACTATTTGGGGGGGGGGTGGGGGGAATTTTTGGGGGAAAGTTAAAAATTCGGATTCAGCGACCTAAAAATCTTAAAGTAAACCTTATAGAGAAAGTTCGGAGGGGAGATGGGAGGGTGAATGTAAACGTGTGAGTGGTTAAGTAGAATTGCGCAACTTAGTTTACGCAGCACCGCGCGCATGTTCCGAGGTAGATCCCCCCCTTCCCCTTCATCCTAAGTCATAATGTCATATACCTAATTTGTTGGACATTTTGTCTACTTTCTGAATTTCTAGATACTTTTTCTCTAAAACAATAAAAAAATTGATTTTGATTTTTTTAATAAAAACCTTTTTTTTTTTGGGGGGGGGGGGGGCTTTTTACCAAAATTTGGGGAGGTTGCCGGGGGAAATTTTGGTGGGAAGTTACAAATTCGGATTCAGCGACACAAAAAACATCTAGAAAGCCGATTTCCAGTACTACCATTAATTTTGCTAGGTAAAATTCCCTATTACCTGGACTATTTAAAGTAATTTCTATTTAAATACTTTTAAGTAGTAACTAATTATTCTAAGTGTTATTTGATATAAAGTTATTTCATATATAGTGGCGATATTTTATTGACTTCGCTTCATTTGAATCAATAAAGCCTGCGAATTATAAACATAAGAATAATCTCTTTATCACTGAAAAAAAAAAAAAAAAAAAAAAAAAAAACAATTTAACAAATTACAACGACCATTTGGAAAATGATTTTTTCAAAGACTAAAATTTAAGGCATAAAAAATCGCACGGAGTTGATCATACATTACGTACGCCATGAATTAAACATTAATAGTGTTATTACACGTAAACATTGCAAGCGACAAAAATCGCCTGCGACTCCTCAGATTTCCTGAAACTTACGTATTATCCAAGCATTTCATTGGCTCTTCGGGAAAAGGCTTTTCCATCGTCAGATTTCCAAGAAATCTGACGACCCATTTTAAATGAAATTTCATCCTTAAACTTCTAAACATTCCACAATATTACTTTTTACACCGTCGTATAGAGAAAAAAATGTACTGTTAAATGCAATTTGTTTGAAAGCTGTATCTCAATTTGTTTCTGAGTTATTAATTTTTTCTTTGTAGTTTTTATTACTTTTTCGTCATAGTGGCAACAGAAGTATCCATCTCTGTTGAAAGTAAAGGGGAATACAGATTACTGTATAGACCAACCAGATAATGAATACAATGTGGATTAAACCAATAAAAAGCTTCAGATATGCTTTTGCTTTCCTACCCTGACCAGGACTATAACCATTTTTCCAAATGGTTAAAAAAATAAAATAATAATAATAATAATAATAATAAGTGAATAAAATAAATGCAAAAATCAAAAGAATTTTTAGACAATGATAACAATATCATTAGGAAGGGGCAGGGGACGGGGGAGGTGGTGTTCGAAGGATGATAACTTGTGATATCGTAAATGGGGGGGGGGGATACAAAGTTGACTTCCATTGTAAACCTACTTGCTTATAGAAAATCAACAAATTGAGATTATTTTAATGCAACAAAAACTAATATTAGCTTAAGGAATTATATTAAATTTTTCTTTGATGACTAAGTAGGAATTGACTTTAAAAACAAAATTTTTATATTACTTGTTATTATTACTAGATGTCCTACTTTTGCTCTGAGGCGAAGGTATGTAAAAATAGAATTTTGTTAGTAATTTTTCAGCCATCGACTTTTTTCTCACTTGATGTGCTAGAATTATAAAAATTATGAACATAAATGTGTTTCCGATACGAATCCAAAATTTTTGTATTTTTAGAACTTAATTATTAATTTATAAATTGATTTCGAGATAATTTTTCGTTAACCAGCGCAGGTGATAAATCGTCAAATTTTCTTTATAATTGCAACTCTATACGGGTTGTAACAACAATGGAGTTATATGAGTTGTAAATTTTCAACTGATTAAAAAATCTCTGGGCCAGGACTCGAACCAGGGATCTAGAAATATGCATACTTCCACTAAAAAAAAAAAATTATACAAAGAAAGTACAGCTTTTAGATGTGACATTTATTTAATAAGGTGATATAGCTATAATTTTAATTAATTTTTTTCAACTAATTTTCAGCAGTGAAATTGCGCTTGAAATTATTGAATATTTAGTACGTGATTTATCAAACTGCTGACTAAGCGTAGAACCAACAGAATGAAAAATGCCCAAACCAAGCGCTATTCCAAGAGTTCCGGGTTCGATTCCCGGCTTGGACATTCTTCACTCTGTTGGTTCTACGCTTAGTTAGCAATGTGATAAATCACGTACTAAATATTCAACAATTTCGAGATTAATTTCACTGCTGAAAATTAATTGAAAAAAATTAATTAAAATTATATATGTGTTCAACGATCCTGGGTTTATTTGTGTCTCGTGTTTCTCCGCAGAATTGTGTGCTCATGAAGATTATTCTTTCTTGTGCTGCAGTTGCAGCCTTAACCCCCCCCCCCCCCCCACTGACAAGCCCGTGTTAATATGTTCACTAAGCTCCAGGTTTCACTGCAATACAAGCAATATTTAAAGTAATATAATTATATTGATTTAATGTATTTTTAATACATTGAACAATGATTAATACTTCCAAGGATTACATTCATATTCGTTATTATGTTTTTTTATAAAATGTTCAAAGAATAATTTTTTTTAGCATTTAAAACAAAATGCAGGGAAAACAACATTACAATTTTGCCCTTTTCCAAGACAGTTGGAGGGTAAAAAACAAATGTGAGTGAGAGATGCTAAGCTGGGTATCGTCCTCGTAACTTAAATGGTAGAGCTATTCCAAGGGTTCGGGGTTAGATTTTTGGCTTGGATATTTTTCACTCTATTGGTTCTACGCTTAGTTAGCAATGTGATAAATCACGTACTAAATATTCAAAGGGATATATCTATTACAGTTAAACCCCGATCTATCGTTCCCGCATCCATCGTTTTCCCGCATTGAGCGTTTTATTTCTATGGTCCTTGCACAAATTATATTTGAATAATGTTAACGAAACACGCATGCATCGTTTTTCGAAAAGTTGTTTTCCCGCATCCATCGTTGTAAAATTTTTCTCCTCACTGAAATGAAATTGCAGGTCAAGCGGATCCATATGACACACAAACTGTAATTACTTCTTTTATGCGAAAATAACTCATTTGTGCTGTTTTAGGGAGGGGGGGGGGGCAGGGATTATCTCTGATATTGTGAAAATAACTGAATGCGGATAGGTGTTCAGGTTTGACGAATGGGTTATTCTATTCTGTGTAAGGGGGAGGATGGATGGATTCACTTCGGCCAACTGCCACATTTTTTCACAATCCTGTCTAATCTGTTGTGTGCAGTGCACCTTTTTTTTTTTTTTTTTTTTTTTTTTTTTTTTTTTTCAAGAATGCGTGCTTTTAATTTAATGCGTTCTGTTAATTTTAAGAATGGCAAAACAAATCCGAACCTTGGAAGAAAAGCTTCACATCATAGATGAGGTGAAAAGAATCCTTTTGAGAAAACATTTAGATGTACCGCCGTCAACCCTGAATTCGATAATTTCGAAAAGGAAAGAAATTAGAGAGCAAGCTAATAAGTATGGAACTTCTGCAAAAAAGAGAAAAACTAGGAAAATGTCTACTTACAGTGAGTTGGAAAGACTTCGCTTGATAAAAGTAGGCTCGTGCCTCAAATATTCCTGTGGATGAGAATATTCTTCGAGAGAAGGCACTCGAAATAGCTTAATATGGCATGGATACTTTTTCTGCATCAAATGGATGGATTTCGCGTTTTGAAATTCGCCATGAATTGGTATCCAAGAAATTATGAGGCGAAAGTACTTCAGTAGTAAATACTGATGCCATAGAAATGTGGTTCTGAAAACTTCCGGAGTTACTAGAAAGCTACAAGGATTGTTATCTCTGGAATGCAGAAGGAACAGGCCTCTTTTATAAATGCTTGTCAGAGAGAACGCTAGCATTCAAAGGAGAGTTTTGTCATGGTGATAAACATTCCAAAGAAGGATTTACAGTGCTACTACGCACAAATAAGGACGTTTCTGATAAACGAGTACCCCCGTTATTGGTAAATCTCCTCTCGATGCTTCATGAATGTAAAGAAACTGCCAGTAGTCTACCATTTGAATGCCAAAGCATGGATGAAAAATTATATTTTTACAAAATTTCTTCATGACTTTGATAGATCAATCGGCGCCCAGAAAAAGAAAATCATTCTTTTTATTGACAATTTTTCAGATCATTCACCAGATACGTCGTCTTTGAAAAATATAAAAGTCAGTTTTTCCCCAGCTAATTGTACATCTGTCGTACAACCTTTGCCGGGATAATCAACTGTTTTAAGCAATTTTGCAGGAGAAAGCTATTGAAAAGATCTTTATGTTTCATGGAAAAAGCAAAAAAACCTACTCCAAAAATAGATCTTCTGCAGGCTATTCATTTTGTACTTTCAGCATGGCATGAAGTAACCTCTTCAGCAATCCAGAATTGTTTCGTGAAATGCAGTTTTGTGTGAAATATTGATGAAGAATGCTCAGCAGAAGAGAAAGAAAATAATGATGGTTGTGACGATAATGCATATGAAGTGTGGTTGCGTGTAGCAGAGGAAGTAATATGGTGTGAAATTTAGCGATTACATTTTCATTAATCAAGATGTTGCGACATGTGGTGTCCTAAGTACAGAAGAAATGTGTGATGATGTAAAAATGAAAATAATGGCGAAGAAGCAGAGGATAAAGTTCATGCCGATGAAGCTGAGCCTGCACCAGTGCCAAGATGCAATTACGACATTTGAAGCTGTACGAACTTTTATATATGCGCATGAAATCACACACAATGACCAGAAAAATGTTGTACATCTTGAAAATTATTTGCTTAATTTTAAAAATGACCGATAAGCCCCACATAAAATTACTGATTTTTTAAAATAAATATCAATTTTCTACAACTTCGATTTATTTCTTTTACAGTTTGGTAAGTAAGAAATTAGTATTTATTAGTATACTGTATACATTGCATGAATTAGTAATGCATAAACATTTTTTTTTTTCGTGTTTTGACGTTAACCCGCATTTATCGTTTTCCCGCATTCATCGTTTTTTTTCACGCAACCCTTGAAAAACGATGGGTCGAGGTTCTACTGCATATTAAAATCAGACTGTTTTTATTTCACAACTACTCCAATTAGAATATTGCACACAGCTCGATGAAATTAAAACCAGCTATTCACAAGGATCTGAGGATGTTATATAAGCTCTCAGAATTAAGAAAAAATATTTGCTTCCGAGATATTAATGTTTATCTAACTTAAAGTTTGTCTAAAGAGGGCAACTAAATCACTCCATTTTGTGGGGGGGGGGGGGGTAGAGAAAAAAAAGGTTAAGTAATCGGATAACGTCTGCTATCCGAAACGGTGGACAAAAGTCTTTATTTTTATAATAAGATTATTATTATAAGTTTGTTATAATTTTATTTTAATGCATTTTTAATTTTACAGAATTTTGTATACACCATTTAGTAAACTTGTGATTTTTTTTAAATTTCGCGTTAATATTGAACTTTTTTATGGTGTAAATGCCTAGCTTTTTTATTATTAAAAAATATATATTTTTTTGTTTGAATAAATCGATTTAAGGATTTTTTTTTTACATTCTCTTAAAAAAGAATATAATAATGAAAAGTATTTATTCATGTACTTTTCCAGAATATGCTCTTAGTTGATTGTTTAATTTTAAATTCAGAAGAAAATGGGTATTTTGTTATCTTATCTTTACGCAGTACTTTTTAGCTGAATAATAATAATAACAATGAAATAGAATTGTTATTTAGATAAAATTGTTTTGTACACACACCAAATCCTACCCAATGCCATATTTTTGCAATACATACTCCGCAATAAATATGGCATTTTAAAGACGGCTCTTTTGACCAGCTGTGGTAGATATAGGCGTACCGGAAATATCGGTAGGGCATACCGATTAAATTAAAACAATTAGGCATAAATAATTGTATTATAAATTATTAAATAAATAGCAAATTAGGTAATGACTTTGATAATGGTGATAATCTGTCTATAACGACACTTTTTCTGGTCTCTATAGTTTCATTGTAGGGAGGTTTTGGAGGGAGACGTATAATTGAGTTCTTAAACATTTTAGGTAGCATCCATTACAAAAAATTCTTAGAGGAAAAAGTAGCTTCCCTATTCTTTGTCTTAAAAAAATCATCCATTTTTACTCAAACACATGAAACCCATTTATGTGTGGAACCCGCACTTATAGAAGTTTAATTCCATTTTTCGTCAATACTGAATTTAAATGAGAATTTCGCCAAGTCACCTTTATTTATACCGGCAATTTACGTTTGGTCGCCAAATTTGGCGTTATTTCGCCAAGAATAGCCAAGTTTGGCGAAGGAAAATATGACTTATCTAGTTTAAAGCGTATAAGAGCTGCAACAATGATTACAACAATTAAAGAAAATCTGCGAGAAACCACATTTTCTAAAGCTCATAAATGAGACCTGATTATGGAAAAATCAGCTACCATAGAACTGCTATATCTCAACCTTTTTTTTTTAAATAGAGCAAAACAAAAAATGCTCCGGAATCCTTATATCAAGAAAGAACGCTAAAGAGTAAAAACTTTTTCGATTTAAAATTTTTTGCACAACTTTTTGAATTTGAAATTTTTAAGTGGCCACCCTTTTGGCAAATAAAGCGGTCAACGACCTCGGTCGAGCCTTGGTAAATCCTCTGCTCACAGACATCTAAATCGGTTTGTAAATACAAGTGTTATCGCATAAAAACAATCTGATATATACAGGTGATTATAATTAAAGTCCCAGTTTCAAAACGCTCTAAAAAACGAACCACTCGTTAGAATGGCGTCAAAATTTAACAGCGTATTATTGAAGAAGGGGGAAAGAACATGAACAAAAAAAATTCCAAATTTTAGCGACAGATGGCGCTGTAAGCGTCAGAATTTCGACTACAAATGACAAATCGTAAAACAACGGCTAAGGCGTAAGTTACACGATATAAACCAACTGTATTGTTCAGTGTGCATGACTGTACACGTGTGATACTGTTAGTTACGTAAGCCCGTCCACCACGGCAAGGTCGTATCACATCGGATGGGAAAAATCGGTTTTTAATTGTCCTGAGGCCAAAAACCGCATAAAAAGCATCCATCCAATCGGTTTTTAATTGTCTTGAGGCCAAAAACCGCTTAAAAAGCATCCATCCAACCGGTTTTTAATTGTCCTGAGGCCAAAAACCGCATAAAAAGCATCCATCCAATCGGTTTTTAAGTTTCGCGAGACTGGCGCAAAACATGTTCAATATGCTGTCCACCGTTGTGTGCAACAAGATTAAATCGGGAAAGAGCATGTTCCACAACCGATCGAAGTGTATCCAAGATCAAGTTCAGAATGTGTTGCGCAATGCGTGTCTTTAATTCAGCTACGTTGGCAATCGGAGTACTGAACACAATATCTTTCAGATAACCCCACAGCCAGAAATCACACGGATTAAGATCAGGTGATCGGGCCGGCCAGGCTGTAGGGAAATGACGACTGATAATTCTACCATTTCCTCAATGCCGCCTCAACAACTGCTTCACTCGATTTGCAATGTGCGGAGGAGCGCCATCTTGCATAAAAATGATACTATCCAGACATTCACGCTGTTGCAGAGCTGGAATGACGTCATTACGCAAAAGAGACTCATAGCGCTGACCATTGACGGTAACGGTAACAGGACCGAAAGCACCCGTCTCCTCGAAAAAATACGGCCCTATGATAAATGATGCCGTAAATCCGCACCACACAGTGACCTTTGCAGGATGAAGTGGTACTGGGTTCGTTGCGAGTGGATTTTCTGTTGCCCATATTCGGCAATTCTGTGTATTGACATATCCCGTCAGGTGGAAATGGGCTTCGTCTGTCCACAGAATTTTCCACGGCCAATCATTGTCCACTTCCATGCGAGCAAGAAATTCCAAAGCAAAACCCTCTCTTGCTGGCAGGTCAGAAGGGAACAACTCCTGCACATGGCAAATTTTATACGGATAGCATTGCAGGATGTTTCGTAGAATGTTATGTATCGTGCTCACAGGCCTGTTCAGTGTTCGGGCAATTCTCCGTGCACTGCATGGTTGCTCACCACCGCTAGACTCCCCCTGAACTGTTGTGGCCACTTCTTCAACTACCGCCGAATCACTTCTTTTCCTTCCTCTACCAGACTGCACATCAAACGAACCTGTATTTTCGAATTTTTTCATCATTTTCACCAGACCTCTGACAGTCATCGGTCCAACGCCTTTTTTCATACCTTTGAGAGTCCTGAACTTCTGCAGAGCTACTGATGTAGAATCACCGTTCTTGTAATAAAGCTTTATTGAGACCTTCATTGAGATTAATCCTTCATTGAGACACTCATGGCCAACGTTTGAGACGCGAAATGAGGAAACGCCGTTTACCCAACGCTTTTATAGCACTTGAAATTGTCGTGCGCATGCCAGGTATTTTAATTTACATATATGACGCTTACAGTGCCATATGTCACTAAAATTTGGAACTTTTTTTTTTTTTTGGTTCATGTTCTTTCCCCCTTCTTCAATAATACACTGTTAAATTTTGACGCCATTCTAACGAGTGGTTCGTTTTTTAGAGCGTTTTGAAACTGGGACTTTAATTATAATTAGGGATGCAACGGATATCCGGCATATCCGACTGATTTTTCAATATCCGAAATACCGTCGGATATCCGAATCACAATCACCGGATATCCGACTTCTCTGCCGGATATCCGGCAATACGTAGCAAAGCAAATATATAAGGATAAGAGAAATCGTTTGACCCAAACAACGCCGAACAACTTTTGTTTATAATGCAAAATTTGAAAGTAAGTCCACTATTCATGAGTAAAAGGTAATTCTCAAAAGTTTAAAGAATTGCCAGCTTTCCTAACATTGGTATTAGAACTCTTTATAATAAATTTAGGAATTTATGTTTACATCTTTTAGAAAATTGTACCTTTACTTTCAGAATGTGAAACAAAATCTGAAATTGTTTATTAAAGTATGACATTATTAATTTTCTTTCTCTCTTTTAAGTTAAACAATTAAACAGGCCTATTTTTACTTTCTTCTATCTTCAATAGAAGAAAGTATTGTACCTGAGATTTTTTCGATTTCTGGTTTTCGGTGGGCTGAGACGTTTTAGGGGTCAGAGATCCCAAAACATGTTTATACAAAATGTCTGTCTGTCATCATACCATCAAAAAGTGTATGAAGTTATGCATAGAATTGAACCAAATTTTTTGTAAATGTTTTTGGCTATAGCCAGCTGGCCCTTCATCAATATTGGAACATTCCACTGGAAGGGGGCGCTATAATCATGATTTTTGTGCCATCAAAAATTGTATAAAGTTATGCATAGAATTGAACCAATTTTTTTGTGTATGTTTTTGTCTGTGGCCAGCAGGCCCTTCTTCAATATGGAAGCATTCTGCCGAAAGGGAGTGCTGTAATTGTGATTTTTGTGCAATTTTCATTATTATATTATCGAAAAGTGTATGTTAAATATGTAATGATAAGTTATCCATATAATTGAACAAAATTTTTTGTGTATGTTTTTGGCTATGTCTAGCAGGTTCTCCTTTAAATTGGAAATATTCTGCCAGAAGGGTGCGCTGTAATAGTGATTTTTGCGCCATTTTCATTCTTGTACCATCGAAAAGTGTATGAAGTTATGTATAGAATTGAACCAATTTTTGGGGATATGTTTTTGGCTATGGCCAACTGGTCCTCTTTCAATTTGAAAATATTCTACTGGAAAGGGCGCTATAATAGTGATTTTTGTGTTATTTCCATTATTTTATCATCGAAAAGTGTATGAAGCTAAGCATAGAATTGAACCAATTTTCTGTGTATATTTTTGGCTATGGCCGGCAGTTTTTTCTTGAATTTGGAAATATTCCGCCAGAAGGTGGCACTGTGACAGCTTTTTTTTTTTTTTTTGTAAAATTTTTTCAATTTTTCGCAGTTTTTTGTACTGTATATTAGTGACTCGTGGAGCCATGGGGACTTCGCATCCTGCTAAGCTGGCTATTCACAATCAGCTATGTACAACCGAATAAAGAAAAAAAATTATTGATTTTAATAAATATCATGATCGAGATTAACTTATTCTTATTTTGAATAATTGACGAGCAGAAATTTTAGATCAAAATCAAAGTTGATATAATATTGAACTAATATCGAAGATCGAAGTATTAACATTTGGAACTACTTTTTAAAATATTAAGATGTATGAGATAGAAAAAAGTTTTGGGATTGGCACATCTAATTACTTATTTTTGTAACTTCATTATAAATAAAATAATTAAAATTAAAAGTAATTTTCCTTTTACTTATAAATATCACAGAAATTTAACTTAAAATAAAACTAAATGTGACTCAAAGCAGAACAGTATTAAATAATTAAAACAGAAAAAAGACATTAACTAAACCTGTATTTGGAGAAAATAACTCTTTAATCATAGGTATATTAGTAGATATTTTATGTTTAAATTATAAAAAGAACGTATGTATTTATTTCTTTGTGAAAATACTCTACAATTATAAGCCTATTAATTGGTTAAAATTTGTTACACAAATTATCAGCATTTCATTGTACAAATTAATTATTAGCAATTATCAATATAGTCGTCAATCCCATATCCAAATCCAGTAGCAATTATCAGCATTTCACTGTACGAATAAACAGAATATTTTAATGTTTAAATTACATTTTTTATACAACATTATTAATATACATTGCACGGCTTGAATGGCAGATACATGTCTTGAATTTCGAGATAGGATGGCAGGATTCGTGCCCTAAAGAATATTGGAGGCAGGAGGCTCCTGTTTCCAAAAAAATCATTTTCCGAAAATGTTTTTTTGTAAAACGACGATGAAGTGTCGGGACCGACTGACAAATTTCATGATATTTTCCACTATCGATTTGCAGATTTCACAGTTTCTTCTTACAACAAATTGACAAAATTAGTGTTTGTTTTTCTGCATCTGACCAAAAAAGTTTGCGATTTTTCTCCTCGACCGACTGACGAATTTCTTGATTTTTTTTCTGGAGACCGATTGGTGAATTTCATAAATTTTTTTTTCGCAATCAATTGACAAATTTAGAAATTTTATTCTGTGACCGATTGGCAAATTTCCCTGTTTGTTCTTGTGACATACTAATGAAAGTAACGATTGTTTTTCTGCATCCGATTGAAAAATTCCGCATTTTTTCTCTGCGACCGCTGAGGAATTTCCTGGTATTTGCTCGTGACGGACTGGCAAATTTCCTGATACTTTTCCATGATCGATTGACAACTTTCGTGATATTTTCCCACTTTCGATTTCCCATGAACTTCAGTTTTTTCTCGCAACCAATCGACAAATTATTTTATTTATTTTCACCATGATTGACGAAATCAGCAATGTTTTTTCCTATGACCGTTTTACGTATTTTGCGATGTTTTTCCTGTGTGCCCAAAATTGAAAATAACTAAAAGGGCAGCAACGGCCACCGGAGACTGAGCTCTACCAAATTGGACAATAGTCAGCACTAAACAAAATGAGATTACACTTGTGGTGCACATGAAAAAAAAAAAAAAAAAACTTTGATGAACTTCAAAAAAACATTTAGAAACAACAAACTAGTTGTTTCTCGCAATTAGCAGAAATTAGGACATGACTTTTTGAAATCAACTTTTTCTCGTGTAATAGAAGAAATCAATTGACTATTCCCTTTTCAAACTTTAGATATGGATTTAAAATTCCAATGCATAGAACATAGTTCAATTAACGAAAATACCAGGGATTACAGTTTTGAATATAATTCCATTAAGGATATAATAAAACAAATTTGTTCAGAAGTGACATACCATCACCGATATGCACTATTCATGTAAGTTAAAAATCAATGCACATCAGATTTTGCAAAGTTTTCTAAAACTTTTTAAGAGAGCATAACCATGTGTTTCTGATAATTTCTAAAGTTATAAAAGTCGCTCTGTGCTGTTTGTCAAAATGTAACTTGTTAAAAAGGCTAAAGTATGCAAAATGGAATAAAATCTAAATTAAGAAATTCATTTAGCAACCCGATTGTTAATTGCTCATAACATTAGGTGAAAGTTGAAAAATAGACATGGTATATAAAGCTTGATTCTGTTCCTTTGTTTTAATAAAATAAAAATTTTGAATAATTATCTTGAGTTGTTAATTTAAATTGTTTCAATGGTATTTTGTTATGTCTGTATAAATGTAATTCTTTAAGTAGCACATAAAAAATAACGGGGTTTAAAGATTTTATTTTTCCTTTCTAACAGTTCAACTCCCCTGCATTTATAAATTTTGGATATGAAACTCCCCTCCTGGGAAAACTTGAATTGCAAGCCCTGATATTCAAAGAGACATAGTTTATGTAAATTATATTTCAATACATTTAAAATGTTTTAATGATGTGTGAAACATGCTTGTAATTTATTGTTCTGAGATGGCGTTATATAACGAAATAATTCACCATATAACTAAAAACATATCTAGTGCCGGATATCCGATCGGATATCCGGCCGGATATCCGAATCCGGCAGGCAAAGGAGCTTCGGATATCCGGTATCCGATATCCGGCAAAATCAATATCCGGTGCATCCCTAATTATAATCACCCTGTACATATAAATTGACTTTTGAACGGTAGGTGATTTTGGGGTCTGGGGGGGGGGGGAGTTCATAATCAGTGAAAAGTAATAAGCTCAGACCTGCCAACCTTTGAAAATGTGAAATAGTAGGAGCACACAAAATTCAAATTAACATAGAGGTTAGTTGTTTGGTTGTTACTTTTTACGCTGTAAAACAAGTTAACTCTAATTGTTTTCGGTTCGGGTAGAGTTTAGCTTCCTGCAGGTTGGGTTCGGTTTAACCTGATTTTTCAAAAGTTAGTTCTGAATGTTTTTTCAGATTAAAAACTACATATGTATTATATAATAATAAACATAGAAGTTTGTCTGTGTGTGATGTTTCCTGAAAAGAGCGCATACCTGCAAGATTTGGCAAGAAGGTACCTCCATATCTGAAGTTATGTACCTCGAAGCCAGTGTTCTGTTTTTTGATTTTGACAGTTTTCTTATTTTAATTTTTTACGAGTCAGTTTTTTTTCTGCATTTCGCGGCGAATTTACTACATTAGTAACAGGAATCCGGAATTCCTACAGTTTTATTTAAATTATTTGCGAATTTTTTATGCGATTTTTAGTTTTTTTTTGCGCGTTTATTTTTACATTTGTAAAAGGAATCCATTTTCACTCTTTCAGTTCAATATAGTAAATTTTTTTCTCTGTAAATGTTATACAATTTTTAGAGTTTCTTCTCGTTTCGCGGCGTTCTTTAGACATTTGTAAAAGGAACCCGGTTTCAATCAATCTGGTTCAATGCGGTAAATTTGAAAAATGCGCAATTTTTTCCGCGATCCCTTCACGATATTCACGATTTTTTTTCCACAATCGTTTGACGAAATTCATGTTTTTCTACCCCGACCTTTTGACGAAATCAGTGTTTTTTACCGCTATCCTTTGGCGACATTCGTGTTTCTTTACCGCAATAATTTGACGAAAATCGCGTTTTCTTTCCGCGATCTTTCAACGAAATTCGTGTTTTCTAGCAGCGAACTCTCAACGAAATTCGCATTTTCTTTCCATTATCTTTCAACGAAATTCGCGTTTTCTTTCAGCGATCTTTTGACAAAATTACGTTTTCCTTCCGCTATTTTTTGAGGAAGGTACGTTTTCTTTCCGCGATCTTTTGATGAAATTACGTTTTCTTTCCGCGACCTTTTGACGAAATTCACGTTTCTACCGCGACCTTTTGACGAAATTCACGTTTCTACCGCGATCCTTTGACGAAATTTATTTTCTTCTGCGACCGATTGACGAAATCAATTTTTTTTAAACGGTCATTTGTCGAAATACGTGATATTTTCGTTTGGCCGATCGACAAAAGTCGCGAAATATTTTTTTGTGACCAATTAACAAAATTCACTACTTGTTTCTGCGACCTTTCGGTGAAATTTGCAATCTTTTTCGCCGATCGTTTATCGAGATTCGGGATTTTGTTGCGCAATCTTTTGACGAAATTTGCGATTTTTTTCAACGACCAATTAAAGAAAATAGCTATTTGTTTCTGAGATCTTTGACGAAATTCACGATATTTTCCACGAAGAAATTCTCAATGTTTACCGCGACCTATGCACGAATTAATTTTGAGAAATTCCATAAAAGAAAAAAAATCGCGGAAACATCAGAGACCTGTGAAAGAATTTGGAGGGTGAAAATACCGCACAGCATTTTTTATTATGCGGGGCCTTCCTTTTCTATGCGCAAATCCCGCACGCTATTTCAAACCCTGCCCTCAAGAAATTTTTGAAATGACGCCCTTGCTTCTAAGGAACGGAATTTCTGATATAAATATTTACAGAAAAACGATTCCCTCATGGTTAATATCCATTAAGAGGGTTTTATGTTAAGAAGTTTGTATTCCAACCCAGATTTTTTTTTTACCTTGCGCTTTTTATTTTTGGTCCGAATTTTCGGACTAATGACCGATTTTTTTAAATTTTCGTAACTGCGTACTTTAAATTTTCGGAACAGAATCACCCTGAAAAATATGCAGCGCGGACTAAAAAATTGCAACTAGGAAAAAAAAAAATGTGTGTGTTTATTTGCAGAAAATCGTAGTTTTTGACCCATTTTCCTAGCATTGTAGTTTTTAGCTCCAAATCGTAGAAACTACGATTTTCTCGTAGCAGTTGGCAGCTCTGCATACCTATTGCAGCTGTTAGGAGCTAAGCAATTCCGGAAAATTTCGGTATGTTTTCACTGATCATGACCCAGGGCTTGAAATTCAATTTTTCATAGGAGGGGAGTCTCCCTACCAACATTTATAAATGGAGGGGATTTGAGCTATTTGGGAGGGAAAAAAAAATCTGAAACCCACTGTTATTTTACGTGCTTTTTAAAGATTTGCATTAATTATTTTGTCATGTCTGTATTAATACAGGCATGAAAAAATACCATTGAAGTAATTTAAATCAACAACTCAGAATAATGATTCAAAATGTTTTTTTATTTAAAACAGTAAGAAAGCAGGGGTGATTCTGACTAAAAAAAAAATTCTGAAACTGACAGCAAATTTTTTGAAAGGTTATAACAGAGGGGGTGAAGGGGGGGATCACTCCCAGCACAAGCTATGCGTTTTTTCGTGCCCCTTTGACGAAATTTGCTTTTTTTCTATCTTTTGAAGAAATTTGCGTTATTTCGCGATCTTTTGACGAAATTTGCCGTTATTTCACGATTTTTGATGAAATTTGCTATTATTTCGAGATCTTTTGACGAAATTTGCCATTATTTCGAGATCTTTTGACGAAATTTCCGTTATTTCGAGATCTTTTGACGAAATTTGCCGTTATTCCGAGATCTTTTGGCAAAATTTGCCGATTTTTCGAGATCTTTTGACGAAACTTTTTTTTCGCGATACTTTGTCGAAATTTGAATTTTCCCGCAATCTTTTGACGAATTGCGCGTTTTTTCGCGATCCTTTGACAAAATTCGTGTTTTCTCGCGATTCTTTGATGAGATTCGCGTTTTTTCGGGATTCTTTGATGAAGTTCGCGGTTTTTCTCAGCGGCCGTTTGACTGAACACTAAATTCGTGTTTTTTCCGCGATTCTTTGACGAAATTAGCTTTTTTCCGCGATCCTTTGACAAAATTAGTTTTTTCCGCGATCCTTTGACGAAATTCTCTTTTTTCGCTATCCTTTGCCGAAATTCTCTTTTTTCCACTTTCCTTTGCCGAAATTTATTGTTTTTTTGCTATCCTTTGATGTATTTTGCGTTTTTTTTTTGCGATCCTTTGATGAATTTCAAGTTTTTTTCCTGCAATCTGACGAAATTCACGTTTTTTCGGGATCCTTTGACAAAATTTGTGTTTTATTCGCAATCCTTTGCGACGAAATTGGCGATTTTTTCCTCGAAAAATTGGCAAAATTGATTTTTTCGGCGATCATTTCGAAATTCGCGATATTTTTGAACTGATGACCGATTTTTCACAATTTTCGGAACTTAATGCCTTAAATTTTCGGAAAATTCGTAACAGAGTCACCCCTGATTTCGCCAATCGGTCGCGGACACTTGTCAACTGATTTCGCGTAAAAAATAATGAAATTTGTTTATCAGTCGCATCGAAAATTCGTGAGTTTCACCGATTTTTCCGGATAAAAAAAAAAAAAAAACAAAAAAAAAAAAACCGTAAAGTGTGTCAATTAGTCGCTCGAAAATATCGGGAAATTTGCAAGGCGTTCGCGGGAGTTAATCGTAATTTCAAAATGCAAAATTTTCAGGAAAATTGTGAATTTTTTTGGACGGGAGTCTCCCGCCCACGATATTATTTTGGGCGGGATTTTAAAATTTTGGGCACGAATCCCGCCATCCCGCCCTCAAATTAAAGCCCTGTGACCCCCTGCAAACCAGAAACCACCCTCAGTTCAAGTTCAAATATTGATACAATATATGCCGGCTACATTATCAAATGCGAATGTACACAGCATCAAAAAGTTAGAAAAACAACAGAAAAGAGATGTTTCCAGGACCGTAGTTAGAGGGGTGCCAGTCGAAGCTCAGCAACCCTCAAAACTTTTTGAGCTCCCCCTCCCCCCTGGGAAAGATACCAAGGTCACAAAATGAAACTCTGTTCAAAAATTGAAATTAGCTTTGGGGCCCAAGAATACACTTTACAATTTTGCACAAATACTAAATTGTAATATTTGTATGAAAACGGCAAAAGTGTTTCCACACGCTCGCCTCCTGTCTGCATATGTTCAGTTGTCTGCTACTGCTAGTATCAACTAGGTCTCCTTTAATACCGATACGTTCAGGTGGAGTCATTTGGGAACAAATTTTGTTGCGCTCGTGACCCTCAGCGGCTGAACTACTCATAACTTTAGTTAACATATTTATACTTTCTTCATCGTCTTTGATTTTGTCACATCCGGGTTTATTTTAAATACTTAAGAGCCATTATTTTGAAAATCAGACAAAGTGTTGACAGTTGTATTTTTTGATTGGGTTATCTTTTTTTTTTATGTTGAAGTAGGTCATATTTAATGAATACTGTTCAATTTTAAAACCCTGAAAAAATTCCCCTTCCCTGTAAAAATTGTCAAAGTTCAAGGTCATGAATAACATTTTTCATGAAAAGTGAATGCGAGTATGTTTGGTGTCCTATATATTTGGAAAGCAACAACATGCCAAAATTATGTTTTCATAAACTGTTAGTATAACACTGCCTGCTTAATAAATTTAACTTGTTTCCACAGGGTATTGTTCCATTGTTATGTTGCCACAAAATACAATCAAAATGACTTTTTATCTGTTTTCTGCACTTATTATTTTGTTTAAGCAAAAGTGGCCCAAATTTTTTCTTATAGAATATGAAAGTTTACGATTAGGACAAGCTAAGTAATAAAAAACTGTACTGGGATATTGATGCTGTTAGTAGATTTAATATGTTAAATATTCAAAAGTTTCAAAATCTGCAACTTTAGAATTAGGCATATCTCAAAAAATCATCAAAACATAATAAAACAAAATAGTAGATGAATATATGTACTAACACGTGAAACAGAAAAAAAAAGTAGGGTCTCATGCTATTTTTAGAAAAAAAAAATGACAAAAGTTACAAAAAGGATGATCAATGATCAGGCATTTCCTTTATCAGAAAATGGAACATCTCATTTCTCTTCCCCCTTTCTATGTTTCTATCTTAGAAGAAAATGGGACATCCCTTTTCTCTTTCTCCCTCCTTTGTTCTAAATTGAATTGTCCATGTTCTGGCAAAGAAAATTTTTGAGCCTTGTGACTTGAAGCAAATTTCTTCAAAAATACTGAAAACACTATTCTACCTAAAACTAGGTTACAAGTTGCACTGCAGTGTCAATTGTCAGGGTATATCACATTGCTCTTTTTGGCCATCAGTGATCCAAATGATGTTAATTTTCATCAAGTTTGCGAAAATTTCAACAGCAATACTTCAATTTGCCCAGAATGTATGGATATATTTGAACTGTTACATGTCATTAAAAGTAAAGTTATAACCATTGAAAATGAAAGCTGTTAGGCAGAATTGTTTTATGATTTACAGTGCATTCATAATCCAGTACTAAGTTGGTCAATTTTGTTGATGTGCAGAAAAATCGCGAGTTTCGTCAGTCGCAAGAAAAAATCGCAAATTTAGTCAATCTGCCGCGGGAAAAAATTGCAAATTTTGTCAGTCAGTTAAGAGTCACGAATTTCGTCGATCGTTTGCAGTAAAATCGCGAATTTTGTCGATTAAAAGCTGAAAGATCTCAAATTTCTTTGGTTAGCTGCGGAAAAATCAAGTATTTCGCCAGTTTATCGAATAAAAAACGCGAATTTCGTCAATTTGCCGCAGGAAAATATTGCAAATTTCGTCAGAGTCAGTTACGAATCGCGAATTTCGTTGATCGGATGCAGAAAAATCAAGAATTTTGTCGATCAGTTGCGGAAAAATCACAAATTTCGTCGATTGGGCACGAAAAAATCGTTAACTTTGTCGATCAGGTGCGCAAAAAATCGAAAATTTCGTTTATCGGGCGCGGAATAGCGAATTTTGTCGATCAGACGCGGGAAAATAGCGAATTTCGTCGATCAGGAGCGTAAAAATCAAGAATTTTGTCGATTAGGCACGGTAAAATAGCGAATTTTGTCGATCAGGCCCGTAAAAATCGCGAATTTCGTTGATCGGGCGCGTAAAAATCGCAAATTTCGTTGATCAGGCGCGGAAAAATCTGAAATTTCATTGATCAGCTCCTTCTCACTCCTTCGTTCACATTTTTTTTTCCAGTAGCCATTTTTATGTCTATGTTGTTTTTTTAGCACTTTTAATGAAACGAGATTTACTCTCCCGAATAAAGTCAACGAATATTATCACTCCTTGAAAACAATCCTTGCTATATCTGTGTTGTATATACAAACGTAAAGTGTTGATATAACCTTGCCAACTGAATTGGATATGTTGACTGGGTAGGGAATCAAGAGGGGTAAAACTTCTTCTACCCTTCTGAAACCATATTTTTTATCTGATTATAGGCCACAGATCACCTCCCCGAAATAGATTTCTCTCCGTGTTACTGATGCGGCCCTTGACAACGCAGACATTTTTGTAAGTGGCCCTTCTCTAAAGAAGGTTGTGCACCCCTACCTTAAATGAAAGATGAATGTTAGGCACACGTTATTCTATAATATGCATCTTGTAGTGCACATCAGTAATATATAATATTTTCAATATGTTCGAGATAGTATAACATCATTAAAATGCACCGCAAACGATTTTTTAGCATAGGCCGAAATGTAACGATATTCTTTTGAGTGTTTCTGTTAACGAACTATAAATGCTACAGACTTCATTTCAATATCGAATACGCCATACCAAACTTGAATAACCTATATCAATTTCATAGTAATCCGAGTATATTTATGCGATTTAGAGCACGAACAGGCGACAGACAGACAAACCGAAAATTTAAACTCTTTTCAACCATACAGAAGAGTGTTAAAGAGACAATATTGAACTAGATTGGTATCCATTAAGTTGCATTTCAGTTTCTTCAATTTCCAACAAATTGAATTTATAACAATTAAGCTAATTTCGTTGCAGTTGATTTAGAACTCCGATAAATGCCGCGCCTAAAACATCCTGTCGTGTGCCATATATATGGCATGTGTGTCATAGATACATTGTCCCTGGACTATCAACACATGAATGATACATAAAATAACTATATTCGTTAAATTTCTATCAATGACACATCATTTACAATTTTGTAAACCTTAAATGTATGATGTATTTCTTTAAAACATAAAAGCAATTACTAAAAAGAAAATTTTTTAAAATCGCCCCTAAAGGATTAAGTATGCTGCGTGAAATAATTATAATATGATTTTATGATTTTGTAAAATCATGATGCAATATGACTTAATATTTTCACCGTACACCTCAGATACGTTGTAAACCCCTGATTTGCGAAAGAGGTTTTATCAAAAACATCTGGAGATTTAATATTATTTTGCTTTTTTTTTTTTTTTTTTTGTCATTTTAAAGTGCAACCTACTCACACCTTCTTCTTCTTCTTTTTTTTTTTTTTTTTTTTTCGTTTAATTCTTAGAATTCATAGTGTCAGTCAATTAGTTCGAAAATCTTTTAAATATTAATCTGTGATGTATTTATTCTCTGGTTTGAGATTAATAACATTATTTTGAATTTGTTAACGAAGTATTTTTGGTGTCATTCGAACTTGTTAATATCTATATTCAAAACTTTTCAGATGAAATTTTAATAATATCTATCGGATTCACCATTGTGTTCCGCAATAAATTATTTATATTTAAAGCATCAAGTATTCTACTAAGTTTACTGGTAAGTAGAATATAAAAAATGATATTTATCCACGCTTTTCCGTTTATTGAATTTCATGTATTTTCCAATATAATCCCTTATAATATCATGTTCTCGCACTACGTGTAGTTTACTAACATGTTTTATAGGAAATTAAATAATACAAAAACGGACAGAGTTCATTGTTTTTTAGAGATACTATACTTAGTTTGAGAACATAATAATTGTAGGTAATTTAAAACTAAAATGACTGAAATTTTTCATGTAATTAATTCAGTGGTTTCCCGAATTACTTGAAACCATTTTTTTCCCTCTTAAAACTAATATGCTTTTTACATTTAATATGTATTTTTGGAATGCGCATTAACAATAGTCAAAAGCATTTTTCTATAAGAGGGTGGTCAAAATAGCTTTCTTATGTAGGGTTGCAAGATTTATTTCAGAATAAAAACGGAAGACTTTATCGACACAAGTTAGTTTTGTTTCTATAACGCTATAGTCCCTTTTCGTACCATATTAAACTATATTGAATGTGCCAGTATTGTTTTCGGTAACAAATTCGTTTAAAAAGAGGTTATTAATTAATCGATTTAATCATTATTCTCCAACTGTATTATTACATTATTCTATTAACATTGTTAAACTAATTTTGCAGTCATATATCCCATTATGAATTAAAAATGGATTGAATTGTAAGAACAAAAACAAATCAAAACATTCTACGATTCAATGATGATCATGAAAATTATAGCAGCTTTTTACGGTACATTCATTTATACTTTTCTAGTATATACAGCTATGTATAGTTTTTTACAAAGTCTTATTATTCTTTCAGCAGCGATTTTTTTTAATGATACAGTTAATAATTCATATATTTATTGTACGAAATCCTCTGAGTGCGAGAAATGCTCGTTTGACCGTTTATTTATTTATTTATTTATTTATTATTTTTTAAACTTTTGAACTCGTATACAACAAATAAATTAGTTAGAGATTGTAAAGGCAAAGATAATTTTTTTTTTTTTTTTTTTTTAATTTGAAACAACAAATGTTAATTAAAATGTGTTGAATGGAAAAAACTTATTGAATGGTAAAAATACTGCTATTTAAAATTTTGAGAATTTTAGTCTATTCTTACATTTACTCTGTATGTATGTATGAATAGTATTATAACTCATTTTCGTAATTTTTTTTGGTTAGAATACGCATGACATCCATGCTTTCGAGTTTAGATTTAGTCAATTAACAGTAACTTTTATAAGTATAAATGCAAAACGAGCTGCATATGATATTTTCTTGTTTTGTTATTTGTGCTACTATATAACTAATGAAATTATACTTATTTGCAGTTTTTATTAATTCTGTAATTACTTATTGTTTTCTCTAGGCCATTTTTAAAGGTCGCAGCACCTTGCTTTAAAAAAAACCTGGCATAATGCACACTGCTTTTTTTTAAAAAACAAAATAGTGAAATTTACCTTTAGTTGTACCATAGATTTCTTGTAAAAAAAAACTTTGCCATACCACCAGGGTTGTTTGGTTTAAACCAAATGTTTAAAAAAAAAACCATGCTGTTTTTTTTCATCTGTTTTTTTTCTCTTTTTCCCTATTGTTTTCATTTATTTTACACATTATTGAAAAATGCAAAATCCAAGTTATGCAGAAGCTACAAGCAAAACTTAAACTTTTAAAGTGACAAAAATTTTTAGTCAACCAAACTTTTCTTATAAGCTTTAAATCTACATGGCAGACTAACTAATTTTTCTAAAATTAGCTGGGGAAAAAAAAAAGTATAGTTAGTTTTCTTTCTTCTTCTTCTTCAAGCCTTTTATTTTAAAATATAGCCAAAATGGCAGATTCTAGCTAAAAATACACTTTTACTACTTAGATTGCTTGATTAGTGAAGATTTAGTTAAGATTACATTGTGCCTCAATGATGACATAATCATAAGTAATTCTCTCCATTGGTTACTCTTTGTTCTGTATGCTAATGAAGGATTGGCTGTGAGTTTTCTTTGTTGTATCATGGCTATTGGGCTTAGTAAGCTTTTGTTTTTCTTGCATTCCTACATTGGGATTGGGGTTTTGCATTATGATTTATTTTATTCTGTTACCAGCAGGGTTAGCATGGTTTAAATCAATAGGTTAACCAACTGGTTTTTTAGAAAAAATCTAATATAATATTTTCTCATTTTAGTAATTTAAGTGTTTCAAATTATTGGATATAAATAATTTCTACTTTTAACCAGGGATGTAATGGAGGGTATACACAGGTATGCGACATATACCTCCTGAATTTTTTTAAGATTGACAACTTTTATAAATCTACTTTCCATTTTAAGATCAATGTTTTCAGTAGTCTAAAAAGCTGGTAAATAGGTATTTCTGTTTATTTTACTGTCGCCTTTTTTCTTTTACCTGGCAGTTTTTGAGAAGTGTCAAATGACAATATACAATACTTCTTGAAACGTGTAAAGACTCTACTGCTAAATTTAAATCATTCCAGGAATTCTTTATAAAAAGCTTAAAAGCTTTACTTTCAATAAAAGATAATAACTGTTCATGTAGTGTTTTAATAGAAAAATAAGAGATCTCAGATTGCAAATATTTCAAACAAATGATTTTGAATAGCCATGGGAAATTTTATTGTATTTATGAAACTACACCATATATTTATTTATAGTACTATAGTAATCAAAAGATTGTTTATTAAAATTTTCAAGGTATCAATGTTTGACTATGTAGAGCCTTTTATTCATGGAACATAAGACATAGCTTATACTAAAAATGTTTAAGTTATTTCAATTTCCTACATAATTATTATAATTATTTAATTAAATCATTTTTAAATGAAGTTATATTACTTATATATTCAACAATGTTTATTTTTATCAATAAATATGTATGTATATGTAATAGGAAAATATATTTTAAAAAACTCGGTTTAAACCAAAAAAAACCTGGTTTAAACCAAAAAAACCGGGTTTTTTGGTTTTTTTGAAAAAAAACCCGGGTTTTTTACCAACCCTGCATACCACATTATTTCTAAATCTGTGTGCGCAGACCTTCCAAAAATTACAGAACTTCATTTCTTTAGAAGAAACAAACAGAATATTATTAAATCTTGTCGTTATTTAATTGTATTTTTAAATTTGTAATTCATAAAATCCTTAAAAATTAATGCCACTTTATTTATCATATTAATTAACAAGCTAGCAGGCTATGCCCGCTGTGCTGGTCCATATTCCAAATAAACCTTGAATTAAATAAAATGGTGAATTCGATCTTGTATTTTAAATTAATATGGACCTTCACCTGGAAAGTCCTTCCGCATTTCCTGAATACGATGCGAACGCCATTGCGTTATTATATTGTCTTATGCATTACAAAAAATTCAGGCTATTCAGAAGCAAGTCTTTTATAGTAGATCATTAAAGTAGAGATTGGGAGGGAAATATGGCCATTATGATCCAGGCGCGGATCCACGGGGGGGGGGGGGGGGCGATCGCCCTCCCCCCCCCAAAAAAAAAAATCCAACGATTATCGCGAATTTCGACAAATGGTCTCCGAAAAAACAATTTCGTGAATTGTTCGCAGGTGAAAGGGTCGCAAAAAACGCGAATTTCGTCAAAAGATCGCGCAAAAAACGAAACGCCAATTTCGTAAAATGATCGAAAAAAACGCAAATTTCGTCAAAGGATCGCGAAAAAACGCGAATTTTGTCAAAGAAGCGCGGAAAAAATGCGATTTTCGTCAAAAAAATCGCGCATTTCATCAAAGGACCACGAAAATTCGATTTCTGCGATTCTTTGACAAAATTCGCGTTTTTTCCGCGCTTCTTTGACGAAATTCGCGTTTTGCGTGATCCTTTGACGAAACTCGCGTTTTTTTTCCAGATCCTTTGGCCTGCGAACGATTGATGAAATCGATTTTTTTCGGCAACCATTTGCCGCAATTCGCGATAATCGATGGATTTATATTTTTTTAACCAAGGGGGAGGGGGGGGGGCGATTCGCGCCTATGAAAAGGTATAAACACCACTCAGATGACACATTTTGATTTTCAAGGATCGCCTTCAGAAATTTGAAGGCGATCCTTTTTCAGAGATTACTCTCTTCCAGAAATCTGATATTAAAAAATAGATGTGATTGTTATGTTTTTCAGCTACGGTAATTGGTTCTTATGTATTTTTTAGTGCTGAATCCAAAAATGATCTTCATTTTTTACCATACCATCACGTCAGGATTTTTTACAAATCGCAAATTTTTAAATAGTCGAAATATTGCGAAAATCAGCTGCTGTAAAATAGACGTAACTTTTTTTTTATAATAACTTATTCATTTTTTTGCTTATACTATGGATTTTTACAGTTAAACATGTAAAATATTGTGTATTTAAAATCCTTATAATTTTATTCCATGCGTGGAAGTTTCTTTGAACCGCTCATGCTCTGCTTCGCACTTTTCTTTTAATCTTCTCTATGGGGTTCATCTCGGTATCCTCTTTTATTTTGGCGGTTGATAAAGCTGGGAAATTTGTGGCAGATGTATTTAAAACGTTTACCTTCTTTTGTTGCTGTACTTACAATTGCTTTGAGAGATTTTCGCTATTTTTAGCCCCCGGTACGGTATGCTATTTCTTTCTCCCAGCTTATTTTGTGACATCTCCAAAAAATAACGTTACCTTACACAAGCCAGCCGTGAAACAAAGCAGCACGATTAAATACTCTATAGCAATTTTTTAAACTTTTAAGCATCGCACATTTTCAATGTTTATACCGTCATATTCGAAAAAAAAGAGTACTTTATAATGCAATTTGTTTGAAAACTGCATCTCCATTTATTTTTGAAATATTAATTTTTTTTTGTAGTTTTTAGAGCCATTTGTTTAATATTGGCAACGGAAGAACTCCATTTCTGTAGAAAGTGAAAGAAAAATAGCAATTATATCTTTTTGTTGCCATTTTCCCATAAAGACAGAAAAAAAAAGTTAAAATACGTGCTATTTTCAAAAAATCCCTGCCGGCTCGGGCCTACAGGCGGAGGTAGATTTCGAAGTTAAGTACTAAATTCACCGACAAAACTTAAATAAAGATTAGAGATAAACCCAGTTCCTTCACTAAGAATGGGCTCAATGTGTTAAAATAATTAATATTTCCATAGTCGGGTTTTTATCATGTTTTAATACGTTTTTTCAAACTCACATGACGCTACATATTCACCTGCCGAGGTCCATTTTGTTTCCAATATGACGCGATATATATTTATTTTTTTAATTCGTCAAACTATTTATTTCATTTTGAGTTTTCATACGGAAATCTTGCTCTAGAAAACTTATGACGTAATATTAAATTTGTTTTCAATTCGTCAAACTATTTATTTAATTTAATTTTTCACGTGAACTTTCAATAGAAAAGCAATTGTTGTGGTGAGACTTTTATTGCTTTTTTTTTAATTGTTGGCAACCGCTATAACGAAAAATATTTATTTTTTCCTGTCATTGTTGTGTGTAAGAACTGGTCTTATCAGAATCATGTTAAGACGGTATTCAAAATTTGGAACCCTCCCATTACCATTCCATTGGGCCGATTTTGCTCATTTTCAATCCCCGCCGAGATATTAGCCATCTCAAAGTTGTTGACGAGTTTGAAGACGATCCGTGCATAATTGCGACTTTTATCGTGCGGACAAAATTTAGTACGTACATACATATATATAGATATATATATATATATATATATATATATATATATATATATATATATATATATATATATATATAAACTTTTTAGGTGGGGGTGGTTTTGGATTCCTGGGGTCCTATAATGAAAAGTTATGAAGGAATTTTTCAAAAGTCGCACCATGGTAACGACTGCAATAGGTAGTATTTCTTACGAAATCTACCTAAAAATATAAATGAAAGATTTCTGATAAAACAGGGAGCTTTTAGAAACTAAATTTCATTTTAAATATCTATAATGATAATACAAACAAATGAAGGCTTGTGAATCTTTAGATGGCCGATTTTTTGTCGAGTTTTTTGAATGACGAAATCTCTTTTATTTGTGTGTGTGTCTATTATTCAGCGATAGTGACGTCTTAAGCGTACTTTACTGTAGATGTTGTTTAACACTGGATCGCAAATGATGAATTCTTCAGCGGATGTGGATGGCGTCACTTTATGTAAAATAAAATCGCATGGTATAAGTCTTAAAACTGAACTACAGTAAAGCCCCGATTATCGGAGTTTCCGCTTTCAGAGAGTTATTTTCTTCTGATAGGCTGATGGCTTCCATTTTTTTTTCCAAAAAAAATTATAGCCATTTTCCCCCTCCATTCTGACCAGAAAATCAGAGTTCTAACTTTTTACGACTGCTCTTTCATCTTCACATAACACTTCATTTATAACGACTGTTTCATAATAATGGAAGCCATCAGTCCATCAGAAGAAAATGATTCATTCCAAAGGTATAAGTTCGATTAACTCGGATAATCGGGACTCTACTGTATCTATATTTATATACATATATTTTTTTGTCATCGGGGGCGACACTAAATTCTGAAAAGCAGAATTCCTGTTTTCTAGTTTTACTTTTTAACTTTGAAATTTACGATTTGCGAAAATCGTGACGTGATGGTTAAAAATGAAGGTCATTTTCGTATCCAGTGCTAAAAAATACATCAAAATCAATTACCAAAAGTTAAAAAACACAATCATCGCAGGCTTGTGTTATTAATGTTGTTCACTATAACTAAAAGAACAAAAAATAAGATAAATAATTACCATAGTACAAGAGTAAAAAGAAAAAGAAAAAAAATAAGACATTTAATAAATAAAGTCTGTTATAACGTTTTTAATTTTACGACCTAATAAGTAACAATAAACCATATTTTGAGAGGGCGGGATTATATAATAAGAGTGTTGGATAACCGAGTGTTTCGGTTAATCGGACGCCGGATAATCAAAAGTCTGTAACATTTTCAAATCGCATTAATTATTTCATATTCATTTAAAAATTAACTGCAAGGAATGATCTGAGCAACAGAAATTATGACTACGTTGATTATATATCACTCGGGATCGCCCGCCCCCCCCGAAAAAAAAAAACGATTCTCTGGATCCGCCCCTGTTATGATCATGAGTAATTAAAATGTTCTCTAGTCACGTCACTACTAAGAAAAAAAAAAAAAATAGATAATTACAATGATTGCAGAGAATGACCATTGAACTTAAATATTGTTCGGGTTATTCACTATCTTTTGTTAGTTCTTGAACTCTGGGCTACTCAACTTGGTGCTATGTGTGGTTCTGGTAGCTTAAATACAATCTCTCTTTACATTACATAATATTTCGTAATATACTGACAGTTCTTCTGACAGGTTTACCACAGTTTTTTATCTTCGGATTATAGCAGAGTAAATACAGTCAAGAATGTAATAAATTATTTGCAGACAGTGTTTAATTTTCATATTTAAAAGACATGTGAATCATATAAAACTGGATTTTTAAAGCTGAACTGTTTGAATAAAATTAAAATAATGTCATTTTCACTGCCGTTTCTTTTTATATACCAGTTGCAATCATGTAACTATTAACCTGTAAAAATCTCGATAACTGATTATGATCAGTGGTTCCCAACCTTTTATTGACCGTGCCCCACCAAAGCGTCTGTGAAATCACCTTGCTCCCCCTAACTTTGTAAATTAGGTATCCTATTATTTCAAAGGTGAACTCTATTCATACGGTAAAAGTGCAATAGTGCTTTAGGAATAATTATTTATTTCACATTTTTCAATTTATCAAAGAGGTGAATCTTCTGTCACAAATGTGTTTTTAACATAATTCTATAAAAAAATAATGAGGTTAAACATCTCTTTTTTATCCATCTTGGCCTTTCTACCAAAAAGAGTTTTGTTGTACTTTCCCAACTTCTCTTAATGTTAAAGAAAAGTGTCATACGGTCTGCATTTTTCTCTTCAAAAAATATCTTGAAGAGAGATTTGCATTTATCATTAAAATTGACAACATTCACATATTTTATAATTCATTTTTGTAACTCATTAATAATTGGTGGAAAAGCTTTGGACACTAAATTTTCTTTCTATGGATAACACAATACACAAAAAGCATTTAAAAATTCTCATTTTTATCAATTTTAAGTAGACATTATTCCCCAACACAACACATTTAAGCCATCGATCTTTTTTATTTACCCGTTTCCTTTTCTAATGCTATTTAATATTTATACATTTTATAAAGTTTGTAATACCTCATTTAGATATTTCATACATTTTTTAGGTTAAATTTGTTCAAGAAAGTCAGATTTATACATACTTTTAAAAAGTTTCTCGTTTAAAAGATTATTCGTGTGATATTTAGCGGAGGGAATAGAAGTAGAAAGTTCATTCAATAAATAATTGAAAACGCTACGAAAAAAATATAAATTACAACCAGAAAAATTATACAAATTTTTTATATAGTAAAAAGGACGTCAAAATATTAAAAAATATATATTCGTATAATTATTCTGGTGTCAATCTATTTTAAACTTTTGATTGGCAATTTTTTTTAAAAATTGAATTAAAAAACTTTTTAAAAAATTTTCTTCTATACCGTTTATTTTTATAGTCTACAACATTTCTTTTCCCCCAACCAAAAGTAACTGACAGCGAATGGGTGAGTAACAAATTTGAAATTGCCCCCCTAAAAGGACAAATTGCCCCCCTGTGGGCGTACACCCCACGTTGGGAACCCCTGGATTATGATAGAAAGATAAACCTTTAGTTTTGATACAATAAAATTTTCCCAATCTTCCGTAATTGGGTAAACAGCCAAGTTTGACGTCAAACATTAGAAGTCTTTGCAACTATATGGTTACAAATGTACCAGACTTAAGTCTGGTACATTTGTAACCATATAGTATAAAACAAAGTGAATTACGCGCCAAAATACATCCCATTAAATAAAGTCAAGTTGCTGTTGACTGAATTATAGATATTTCACCAACAAAACTGTTTGAGGATTATAAATAAAGTTAGTAATGCAAAACTTTTAGTAATAACCTTTTTGGTGAACCGAAGATTTTTTTTTTCATTTCTCTAATGAGTATAATAACACGGAGAAAGAGAAATAAATGAGCTTTTTATTTTCAAGATAACATTATTCTTCAGTCTGTTGCCTAAATAAACCTAATTTGTCACTAAGTTTACCGGCTAGGGTTGTGCGTTAGAAGAAATTGCTTTAAAATGATCAAATTTTTTCTGAATTTTAGTTATTTTTTTTAATCTAGGCTAAAATGATCAGGGTTGTAGTGGGTAGCTGACCGGGTACCTGCCCAGCTACCCACCCGGGCTGGGTTTTTTTATAAAAAGACCGGGTTTTTTACAACTATAAGGGTTGTAGTGGGTAGCTGCCCGGGTACCCACCCAGCTACCCGCCTGGGCTGGGTTTTTTATAAAAAACTCGGGTTTTTTACAACCCTGAATGATAGATCAACAAATATTGTTCCATTGGCTACCATTGGCATTTCAAGGTTTTTTTCCAAGTTGCCATTCAAAAAATTGCGATTCAAAGTATTGCTTTTCTGGTGATTGTAAAATAATTGCAGATGAAAAATATATAATAGTAAATCTTCTTTTATCCGTTTGCTTCATGATGAAAAACCATAAATTTACTAATAGCTAAGTACAAATTTCGTGCAATAATCTTCTGCAATCGGATTCATTGTCCAAAGTATCTTTCAAATATGAAAGAAACATTCAACAATACAGTAAATGCTCCAATTGGCGGATGACCCGATTACGGAACAATCTCATCACTTTTGTTCTAAACCGCATAATTTCGATCGTTAAATTTCATCATATACACATATAAATGTATATAACAAAACTGTAGTTATAAAAATGTATTTAAATTAAACTTATTTAAACTAACTTCGTATGGAGAGTCGAAAAGGTTTTTTTAAAGAGCATTTATCATTCATTGTATATATAATATTCAATTTTTATTGTGTCGCCAACCAGCGTTAAATCGCATTAAAAAAAAAAAAAATCATTATTTTTTTTACGAACGCTAAATTGAATTTTTTTCTAAACATATATATCCTCATGAAAAGAATATTCTGTAATTTTTTCAAATATTTCTGGGTATGCGCTTATGGAGAACTTCCTTGATATCATCTTATAAAATTTTCAGATGCATTTTTCTTAACATGACGCAAAAGATAAACCGTCAAATAATGTTTCAATTGGAATATTTCACACTGAGCAATTTTTTAAGCATTACAGACATACCCTTACATGTTTAAATTAAATATTTTCGTTTTTAGGGTTCCGTACTTAAAAAGTAAAAACGGAACCATTACACTCCTGTGTCTGTCTGTCACAGCCATTTTACTCGTAAACTATGGAACGTGGAAAGTTCAAATTGGGGGAAGTAATAAAGACTATTGACCCTATTTATAGGTTATTATATTAAACATTCACAAATAGGTATACATTTAGGAAAAATGCAGAGGGGCTAATTAAGTTATTTGAAAAAAAAAACTTATCTTTTTATATCGCGTGGGGAATCGTGTGAAAGCTTTCATAAAGCTCAACTCAAAAATACTTTTCTTAATTTTAGGTATTATATTTTTACCAATATCGTCGAAAATGTAGTCCAAAAATATGTTCCTCCACCTCTTTTTCCGAATCTACCGGAAGCCCCACCAGTGGCCGAGAGGTTCTGCTCTCGAAGCTGGTAGACGGGAGGTGCTGGGTTCGGTCCCAATCGCGCCCGTCGGCCTAATCGTTCGGAGTTTTCGTGGTTTTCTTCGAACCTTGGTTCTCCAAGCATTAATACGGGTTAGGTTCCCTTAGAAAGACCCCCACGAAGGGCACTCCTCCCCTTAGGGCCTATATCCCTCGTGTTGATAATTGGCCGACATAAATACAACCAACCGAATCTACTGAAACTAAAATTATGAACAAATTAGAGGTAGTAGGCGTTAATTTAAGCCGTGAAGGAAAACTATAGCGATCACTCTAGGTAGGTCACATAGTTTTTGAGAAAAGCACATTTTTCTGTTACACACAAATTTTGGTTTGCGGGTATTCAGCAAAGGTGTTGAGGAGCACTGATGGTACCTTTCGCAGCAGAAGTATAAAAGCATTGCTGATAATGATTTTCGAAAAAAAAAAATCGACCGTAATAAGCCGAGATATTAACCCTTAAAGACACGAATGGTTTGGACATACACAATGACAAGGGCAGCGTACTCTATGTACCATCGGCTTTTAAAGCGTAGATAACAACTTTTACTGATATATTTGTCTAATGCAATGCCCAGTAGCAGTATAAAAGCAATAAACGTCAAATTGTTAAAAACAGACTAATTTAATTAGAATTAATCGCATAAATACCATGGGACTCGCGACTAGTTTGCATTGAGTAGATCTCTCAATACGCCTCCCGTGTCTTTAAAAGTTAATTAAAAACCTATCTATAGAAAAACGCGGCACGGACCAAGGCGGCTGTGCAACTTTGCGACCTCCTTTTGAAGCACGCTTAGCACAATGTCAAGTTTAAAATTTGAACAAGGGTTTTGTTTTAGCTACGCTGTAAAAAGAAAAGATTATACGCTAAATTTATTTTTATGAAATGGCAAATGAAGTTTCAATATTCACTATTTTTATTGTCAGTACCGAATTAAGTTGATCATAAGCACATTAGGATAAGATTAAAAAAAGAGTTATACAGAATAGCAATATTTGATATTATTTAGGCTTCATATCTCTTTGAACTTTTATGGTATACCCATTCATACTTTTCTAGTATATACAGCTATAACCAACCCTACGTTGTATAGTGTTTTACAAAGTCTTAAATTTCTTTTAGCAACGATTTTTTTAATAATTAGGGGGCTCAGCCTCCTACGAACTATGCTCGCCAACCCCTGTTCAGACACAGCAAACTCTAAAAGCACGCTAATTTGATTGGCTTTATAAAAATTTCGGATGAATGGATTATAATTTAAAAAAAAAAAAAAAAAAAAAAAAAAAAAAAAAAAAAAAAAAAACAGTTGCGATCTCCCTGTTAACGGGTTGTTTTCGTCTTTGATTAAATCAGATCAGTGAAACATGTGAAAATAAGCTAATATAAAATGAATTAAGTAAACAGAGTCTTTGTCTACCGGTATTTTTTTCTACGCTATAAGACATTTTAAATGTATCGTTTTAAAACTGACGATTTGCGCTGTCTTAGGATTTTCAACAATAGTTTAAAAGATTATCTCAAAATATGAAATAAATGTCTCGCGCAAATATATTTGTGAATTTGAACTGTTTGGCAACATTATAGTTTAGCAATTTTAAATATGTCGCAATTTCCTCAATTTAAGACTTTTAACGCATATTAATGAATTTATTATTTAAAAATTTTCTTTCACTTTTAAAATTCACGTGTAAATATAGTTTTTATGACATAATTATCAATATTTTTCTGCTTTTAATACGTAATCATTTAATTCTCATTTGAAAGTTTTTTTCTGTTTATAATAGTCACGTATAAATAAATTTTTAATTTGAAAGAAATGTTATTCACACATGGGACAATTGCACCATAAAATATAATAAATAAAAACATACAATCTTGCTCAATGGTGCTTAAACAGCATAAACAGAATACAGCCCTTTCTAGGTTCTACTTGGCTAATGAAATCTGCTGTATAAACTTTGATGAGGCAAAAATTATAGTTCCGTGCAATAACCCTTTTGAAAACAAAATTAGAGAATCAGTTGAAATCATTGCACGTGAGGATAAACCTTGTAACGATAATTTATCCTATAATATTCCAAAAATCTGGCATAATATCATAAAGTCATAATTCTGTATCTAATCACAATTTTTCAGCTTTAATCTTGTATTATGTTGACAAAAACTTGAATAAAAACTCAGTTGAACGTAGTTCTGTCCCTCATGTGTAGATGGCGTCACTCGTGGATCTCAAATCTAACTATTGATTCATTTGATCTCAGTTCATTAATAAATATTTATTTGTACTGGATGGCAACACTACACTTTTGTATTTAAATCTTTGGTCAAGGTTCGACAGATTATCTCTTACACAGGAAACCTTCATCTCTGAACTTTGAGCCATTTTACCATCATATTTTTCCTGAAGAAGGCTGTAGAAACAGCTCGAAACGTAGATTTTAAATATTAGTTTATTAAAGTTCGTATTTAATGTACCATTGAGCTAGATTGTATGTTTTCATTTATGAAATATTATTCTTTGTGCTGTTTTTACAAATTGGCAACAATTTAAAATAATACCCTTTTCTAAAAGATGTAAAAAATATCTCTCGAAATGCTGAAAATTTGAATTTAAAATGGAAATAAATCCTAAAGAAATGAGTCAAATAAAAAAATAAATAAATGCAGTCTGCACACCGGGAACTTCAAATGTATAAAATGATCTAAAAATTATTACATTCCTCTGTATAGTTTTTGCTCCTATAAAACTTTTTTACTGGGACGATTTTGACCAACTTTAACATTAAATATCTCTTAAAATAATCCTTCGATTTAAAAACTGTCTGCATCAGCGTGTTTATCAAACATTTTTCTATAAAACCACCTATTTTCATATTTTTGTATGAAGTAGTTTTCTTAATATTAACGAAGAAAGACCACCGGTCACAAAAAAATCAAAAACGGCGGCGGTGACAGCATTAGTTACTTTTTTTTTTTAGAATAGAGAGATACAGTGAAGAATTCATATATTTACCGAACACCCTGGGCGCGAGGAATACTCACACTTGATCGTTTATTTAATATTATCACTCATCAGAACTGATTTCTTTTTTTCATTTTCATTTTCTTTCCTTTTTTTTAATAAAACTAGGGGGTTTTGCCCCCTACGAGCTACGCTCGCCAACCCCCGTTCATATTCTAATAATCCGTTAATTTGATCGGCTTAAAAAAGATTGCGGGAGATTGAATTATAATTAACTAGAAAACAGGAATTCTGCTTTTTCAGAATTTAGTGCGCCCCGATGAAAAAAAAAAATATATGTATTTATAAATAGTACAAAACATATTTCAATTTTAAGACTTAAAACACACACTTTTATTCTATGTCGAGGCTAACGAAAAAGACAGGCTATCGCGGTGTATCCCACATGTCTTTTTTTACAGACCGCTAGAGTGACGTGATGCTCTTTTCGCACACCTTCATTGGTGCATTCGAGAATCACGTGACTCCAGCAGTCTGTAAAAAAAGTTACGCGAAATGCACCGCGGTAGCCTGTCTTTCTCGTTAGCTTCGATTCTATGTAAAATGACGTCATTCGCATCCGCTTAAGAATTCCACATTTACGATCCATTCTTGAACATCTATCTGCATGCATAGGATGCCGCTATCGCAAAATAATACATAAATGCAGCAAAAATATGCTGTCATTAAAGAAACTTGGCAAAAAACCGGCTATCTATAATGATTCATAGACCTTCATTTGTTTGTAACATTAATATAGATAACTTAAAATTAAATATAGTTTATAATAGCTCCATGTTGTAACAGAAATTATTCGTTTATATTTTTTCAAAATAGCACGTATTTTAATTACATTTTCTTTCGGTTGTTATGAGAAAATGGCAACAAAAAGATATAATTGCTATTTTTCAACTATTTCCCCTTTACTTTCCACATAAATGTAGTACTTGGGTTGCCAAAATTAAACAAATGGTGCTAAAAACTACAAAAAAATTAATATTTCAAAAATCAACGGAGATACAGTTTTCAAACAAATTGCATTTAAAAGTACTTTTTTTCCAATACGACGGTATAAAAATTGAAAATGTGCGATGCTTAGAAATTTAATAAAAGGCTGTAGAGTATTTAATTGTACAATGATACATCTGCTTTGTTTATTGCTGACTTCTGTAAGGTAACGTTATTTTTTGGACACAAAATAAGCTGGGAGAAAGAAATAGCATACCGTACCGGGGACTAAAAAATCAGTGGCGATATCCTTGTAAAGGAGTTTCCATTTATTTCTCTTTTAATAAAGGATTTTAAGGCCAAACAAGGTGCTGTCAATTGCTGTTTTTATGTTTCATTAAATAAGATTAGTTAAACGTCTAAAAATAGCTAACATAAAATGAACTAAGTCAAGAGAGTCTTTTGATTCCATGTATTTTTACTTTCTTCTACCTTTACAAGAAGAAAGTATTGGATTCATGAAAATTTTCGAATTCCGGTTTTCGACGGATTTAGACGTTTTAGGGGTCAGAGATTCCAAAAAACATGTTTTTACAAAATGTCTGTCTGTGACTCTGTGAGTCTGTCTGTCTGTCTGTCTGTCTGTGTGTATGTGACACAAATTTTGTGGGCGCTCTATCTCAAGAACTAATGCACGGAATTTAATAAAAATTTATATTCAGTGAGTCCCTAATACAAATTGATGCTGATTAGTTTTTGGTGTAAATCGCTCAACAGGTGGCGCTGCTATGCTGGATTTTTCACGATTTTCGCAATAGCTCTATCTCACGAACTAATGCACGGATTTTGATCAAACTTCAGATTTAGGTAGTCCTTTATATGAATTGATGCTGATTAGTTTTTGGTGTAAATCGCTCAACAGGTGGCGCTGCTATGCTGCATTTTTCACTATTTTCGCAATAGCTCTATCTCACGAACTAATGCACGGATTTTGATCAAACTTCAGATTTAGTTAGTCCTTTATATGAATTGATGCTGATTACGTTTTGGTGTAAATTGCTCAACAGGTGGCGCTGCTATGCTGCATTTTTTTAAATTTCCGCAATAGCTCTATCTCAACAACTAATGCTTGGAAAATCAACAAACTTCAGATTCAAGTATACTTTGATATAAATTAGTGCTGTTTGTGTTTTGGTGCAAATCGCTCAACAGGTGGCGCTGCTATACTGCACTTTTCAGAATTTCCATTATAGCTGTATCTCAAGAACTAATGCAACAATTTTCACCAAACTTCAGAATCAGTTAATCCTTGATATGAATTCACATTTTGTACATTTTGGTGTAAATCGCTCAACAGGTGGCGCTGCTATACAGCATTTTTTCCGATTTCTGCAATAGCTCTAACTCAAGAACTAATGGACACATTTTCATCAAACTTCAGATTCAGTTACTCTTTGATATGAAATGATGCTGACTACGTGTTGGTGAATATCGTCCAATAGGTGGCGCTGCTGTGCTGCATTTTGCACTATTTCTTCAATAGCTCTATCTCAAGAACTAATGCACGAATTTTCATCAAACTTCAGATTCAAGTACACCTTGATAAATGTTGATGCTGAGTATGTGGTTGTGTAAATTGCTCAACAGGTGGCGCTGTTATGCTGCATTTGTCATCATTTGCGCAATAACTCTATCTCAAGAACTAATGCACGGATTTTCCCCAAACTTCATATTCAGTTAGACATTGACATAAGTTGATGATAATTAGCTTCTGGTGTAAATCACCCAATAGGTGGCGCTGCTATGCTGCATTTTGATGGACACTAATATCTAAGGGGACACTAATATCTCAAGACACTATTATCTCAAGACACTAATATCTCAAGACACTATTTAGGGACACTAATATCTCAAGAACTAATGCACGGAATTTCATCTTTTAAGAATCCTCATGATGAGCATAGATTCACTGTGATAATGAATTTTGAAGTATTGACAAGTATGATATAGAAGAAAGTTTTGTGATGACCACAACATACTAGTTTAATAAAGCTATAAGAAAATGATTTTAAATCACACGTTTTAAATCTGAAGTAATTTTCACGAAACTTTTCTTTTTACACTCTTCTATCTTTACAAGAAGAAAGTATTGGTTTCATGAAAATTTTCGAATTCCAGTTTTCGACGGATTTACACGTTTTATGGGTCAGCGATTCCAAAAACATGTTTTTACAAAATGTCTGTCTGTGAGTCTGTCTTTATGTATGTGACACAAATTTTGTGGGCGCTCTATCTCAAGAACTAATGCACGGAATTTAATAAAAATTTATATTCAGGTAGTCCATGATATATATTGGTGCTGATTAGTTTTTGGTGTAAATCGCCCTGCAGGTGGCGCTGCTATGTAGCATTTTGCAGGATTTCCGCAAAAGCTCTATCTCAAGAACTAATGCACGGATTTTTATAAAACTTCAGATTCCGTTAGTCCTTGACAGGAATAGATGCTGTTTAAGTTTTAGTGTAAATCGCCCAACAGGTGGCATTGCTATGCTGAATTTTGCAGGATTTACACTATTTTCGCAGTAGCTCTATCTCAAGAACTAATGCACACATTTTCATCAAACTTCGGATTTAGTTAGTCCTTCATACGAAATGATGCTGACTACGTGTTGGTGTAAATCGCCTTATAGGTGGCGCTGCTGTGCTGTATTTTGTACTATTTCCTATCTAGCTCTATCTCAAGAACTAATGCACGAATTTTCATCAAACTTCAGATTTAAGTATAACTTGATTAATATTGCTGCTGATTATGTGTTGTTTCAAATCGCTCAACAGGTGGCGCTTCTATGCTGCATTTGTCATGATTTGCGCAATACCTCTATCACAAGAACTAATGCACGAATTTTCCTCAAACTTCATATTCAGTTAGACGTTGACATAAGTTAGTGATAATTAGGTTCTGGTGTAAATAACCCAATAGGTGGCGCTGCTATGCTGCATTTACACGATTTCAGTGACAGTCATACCTCGAGAACTAATGCACGGAATTTCATATTTTTAGAATTCTCATGATGAACACAGATTGCCATTTAATTTGGCACTGAGATAGTGAATTTTGAAGTATTGACATGTATGAGATAGAAGAAAGTTTTGTGATGGCCACAACATACTAGTTGTAATATTCACCTGGAAATATTTTAATTGTTAGAAAGGAAATATTGTTATTTTTGCAGTATTTGGCAACAGAAGTTAAAAATTTTTTATCGAAATATGAAATAAATCTCATGTGTGCATGTAAATATATATTTTAATTTAAACTGTTTGGCAATATTATTTGACTATTTGAAATACGACATAATCACGTTTCACCCGCATTTACTGCTTGTAACACATATTAAATAAGTAATTGTTTTACAGTTTTTTTTTTACTTTCTTCTATCTTCAATCGAAGAAAGTATTGTAATCGAAATTTTTTTCGACGGATTTACACGTTTTAGGGGTCAAAGACCCCCCAAAACATGTTTATAGGAGATGTCTGTCTGCCCGTGTGTCTGTCCGTCCGTCTGTCCGTGTGTCTGTCGCCATTGTACCACCAAAAAGTGTATGAAGTTATGCATAGAATTGAACCAAATTTTTATTTTATGTTTTTGGCTATGGCAAGCAGGTCCTCCCTGATTTTGGAATAAATTCGCCGGTAGGGGGTGCTGTAATAGCGATTTATGTGCGATTTTGAATATTTTACCATCGAAAAGTGTATGAAGTTATGCATAGAATTGAACCAAATTTTTTTTGTTTGCTTTTGGCCATGGCACGAAGGTCCTCCCTGAATTTGGAAAAATTCCGCCGGAAGGGAACGCTATAATTGCGATGTCTGTACGATTTTCAGTATTATAAAAATGTAATAAGTTATGCATAGAATTGAACCAAATTTTTATTTTAAGTTCTTGGCTATGGTAAGCAGGTTCTCCATGAATTTGGAAAAAAATCGCCGGTAGGGCGCTTTAATAGCGATTTTGAATATTGTACCATCGAAAAATGTATGAAGTTATGCATAGAATTGAACCAAAAAAATTTTTTAAGTTCTTGGCTATGGCAAGCAGGTCCTTCCTTAATTTGGAAAAAATTCGCCTGTAGGGGGCCTGTATTAGCGATTTTTGTGCTATTTTGAATATTGTACCATCGAAAAGTGTATGAAGTTATGCATAGAATTGAACCAAATTTTTTTTGTTTGCTTTTGGCCATAACACGAAGGTCCTCCCTGAATTTGGAAAAATTCCGCCGGAAGGGAACGCTATAATTGCGATGTCTGTACGATTTTCAGTATTATAAAAATGTAATAAGTTATGCATAGAATTGAACCAAATTTTTATTTTAAGTTCTTGGCTATGGTAAGCAGGTTCTCCATGAATTTGGAAAAAAATCGCCGGTAGGGCGCTTTAATAGCGATTTTGAATATTGTACCATCGAAAAATGTATGAAGTTATGCATAGAATTGAACCAAAAAAATTTTTTTAAGTTCTTGGCTATGGCAAGCAGGTCCTTTCTTAATTTGGAAAAAATTCGCCTGTAGGGGGCCTGTATTAGCGATTTTTGTGCCATTTTGAATATTGTACCATCGAAAAGTGTATGAAGTTATGCATAGAATTGAACCAAATTTTTTTTGTTTGCTTTTGGCCATGGCACGAAGGTCCTCCCTGAATTTGGAAAAATTCCGCCGGAAGGGGACGCTATAATGGCGATGTCTGTACGATTTTCATTATTATAAAAATGTAATAAGTTATGCATATAATTGAACCAAATTTTTTGTGTATGTTTCTGGTAGGCCTGGGCCTTAAATCGATTTAAGTCTTACATCGATTTAAAGCTTACATCGGAAATCTGATTTAACCATTGATCTTAAATCGATTTAAGCTAACATAGGAAATCGCGAATCAATGTCTTAAATCGCGATTTAGCCATTGTCTTAAATCACGATTTAGATATCGCGATTTAGCCATTGTCTTAAATCGCGACTTAGCCAATGTCTTAAATCGCGATTTAGCCTTTGGCTTTAAATCGATTTAAAACAAAATACTGATTCAGAGCTGAAATCGGAAAAACGATTTATCTACTTTGATGTATCTACCACTTACATGGCAAGCTGGTGTTAAATCAATTTAGGAGGATGTGAAAGCAAACATCGCAACCCTCAATGCTTTCTGATTTTAGAAAAACAAGGCAACCTGGTGTTAAATCGATTTAGGAGGACCCGATTTTAACAAACATCGCAATCCTCAATGCTTTCCGATTTAAGGAAAAGACGATTTAAGAAAAACAAGGCAAGCTGGTGCTAAATCGATTTAACAGGATCCGGTTTAAGAAAACATCGAGCATCAATCGTCTCCGGTTTAAGAAAACAGCGATTTCAGTAAAAATTGATATTTATTTATTTAGTTTGTAAACGAGATTTAGAGTTATTTTTCAGAAATTAAGAACTTATATGGTGGGAAGTTGAAAAGAAAAAGTAATGTTTGATTCTTAAAATCCAAATTCATCAAATTTCAGTTTATATTCTATTGCAATCTTTTGATGAAAAATTAAGTTTTCACATATTTGAGTAATATTGCAATATGTATTTTTTATTTTCTATTATTCTGTAATTAATTAAAATGTTTTAAAGTAGAATACTGCATTGTTTCTGATAAAATATTTTGGAAGGGGTGAGTTCGAAATAGAATTGAGCTAATAACCCAGTTTGGTTTAAATATATAGTTATCAAAGTTAATTGATAAATAACAATAATGAATGATAAAAGGTATTTTCTTACATTTCTGGTAATCCGACGTAGAATTTCTTTTCTTCTTACGTGAGTCACCTAGAAACATTCGTTCAATGTTATTCGAAAATAATAAGTGATAATATGTGACTGTATCTTCATTGAAAAGTAGATGTGCAGAGAAAATCAAATTTTAATTGGAGGTAATTCTTGGTTATACAGGTTGTTGCACACTCACACTACAAAAAGAAAAGAAAATAAAGATTAATAAATGGTAACATAGAATTGAAATATCCCAGCAGGAGAGCTAACTCTTCCTTTTGAACAATAGGACAACGCACAGAAATTCGTGCGTCTTGGCTGACCATCGTCAGTCCTTCAAGTGAAAAAGTAAAAGGGGCCCATAAGAGTTACAACAAAGTCAAATAATCTAGAACAATGGGAAAACTGCTTAATAAGCGATTCTCTTTCTCTTCTATTACGAACCCATTTCAGTCTTAATTGAAAGTTGCCATTACTGGAAAACTTCTTTGGTGCTGCCATCTGTTGTGGCATCTACAAAACATAAATGTCCAACGTAAATGTCCATTACTTCGTAATCTTACGAAATGTCGCTCGTGAAGTGTCGCCATACTGTAACATATTTCACAAACAAATGGATAATTATGTTGCATAATGTCCATGTAAATTGTCTTGTTACACGCGAGGAGATGTTTGTCATAAAACACTGACGTGCCGAGACGTTTTCCAACACCCCCGCTTTTTATGTCAAACCAACGAGCGTAAGATATTAAACTTATTTCTCAAGCACTCGAAATGAGGCTTTGGCAGTGGCTTGGTGAGGACGTCTGCTATCATTAATTTCGATGGGCAATAAGTTATTTTGATTATGCCATTCTGGCATAGATGTCTGATATGGTGATATTTCACTTCCACATGTTTAGTTCTTGTCTGTGCTTTTTCGTTTTCAGTCAATCTTATGACTGATAAGTTATCTTCGTACAACGTTACGGGTAGTTGTTGACACAGTTCGAGATCATTTAATAAGTCTAATAACCACGCGATTTCTTGACCTGCATTAGAGGCAGCGATATATTCAGCCTCCGTGGACGAGAGTGCTGTGCAACTCTGTTACCTCGATGACCATGCCAATATATTATTTCCTAATTTAAACAAGTTTCCAGTGGTTGACTTCCTGTCTATTCTATCGTTGCCCCAATCAGCATCGCTATATGCCGTTAGGATTGGAGGTTTTGTTTTATCTATGACAAATTTCAGATCTTTGGTAGTAAGTAGATATCTAATTAACTTCTCGATAGCTTGCCAATCGACTTCCCTTGGGGATTCATTCCTTCTTCCCAGGATATTAACGACTGATGCTATGTCGGGTCTAGTTAAAGTTGCAATGTATAGAAGCCCTCCTATAGCCTGTCTAAATTTTACATTATTTCCCATTAGTTTCCCGTTTGGATCCAGATTAAAGTAGTTAGTATTCATGGGTGTATATGTAGGTTTACCATTTAACAAATTGAATTTTTCTGCGATCTGTATTATTTTGTGTTCCTGGTCTAATTCTAGTTTACCGTTTTCTGTTTCCTTTATGTTTATGCCTAGATATTGTGTAACTTGACCCAAATTTTTGATTTCATATTGCTTTGATAATTCAATGTATATTTCGTGTGTGTCTATTTTATCTCCCACGACTAAGATGTCATCAACATACACGATTATGTATGCGATTTTTCCATTTTGGACTCTTTTGTACAGACATTTGTCTGATGCGCATTCTACGAAATTCAGTTCTTTTAGCGACTTACTGATTTTTTGGTTCCACGCCCTAGCTGCCTGCTTAAGGCCGTAAATTGCTTTGTTTAAACTACACACTTTGTCTTCTTCCCCTTTTGTTATGTATCCCTTTGGCTGATGCATATAAACTTCTTCCAAGTCGCCATGTAAGAAAGCGGTTTTGACATCTAGGTGGGTTATTTTAAGGTCTTTGTACACCGCTGCGTTTAAGAACGCTCGCAGGGTGATATGAGCTACAACGGGTGCGTAGGTCTCATCGAAATCGCTTCCATATTTTTGAGCATATCCCTTAGCTACCAATCTAGCTTTATATCGCTCTATTGATCCGTTGGCTCCCCTTTTTGCCTTGAACGTCCACCTACAACCTATGACGCATTTTCCCGGGATAGGTTTTATTAGTCTCCAAGTGTTATTTTGCTTCAGAGATTCTATTTCCTCACTAGTAGCTTTTAGCCATTTATTTTTAGTTTCCGCGTCATTGATGTTCTGTAGGTCTGCCCATGACTTTGGCTCCTGAATTTGGCACAAATTTGCGCTTATTCCAAAACGGTTAGGTGGTACACCGCGATTTTGTCTTTGCGATCTTCTCGGTTTAGGGGATTTGTCGGTCGGGGTGTTAATCTGATCATCATCATGTTCTTCTAGATCAATTTCGATATTATCTGCGGGAGCTGGTTCGTTGTTTTGTTTCTCTTCGGCGGGTTTCCTCATCTTTTATTCCTTCTTCGAAGAATTTTACGGTTCTAGATATTATAATTTTGTTTTCACCCGTATATATCCTATAGCCCTTGCTCCTGAAGTCGTATCCCAACATTATTCCCTCGATGGATTTCTCATCTAACTTACTTCTTTTATGTTTGTCGATATAGGCAAATGCCTTACATCCGAATGTTTTAATGTTCGAGAGATCGGGTTTTCTTTTATGCCAAAGTTCATAGGGTGTCATGTTATTTTCATTAGCTTTTGTTGGTAGACGGTTAATGAGGTAGGTGGCGGACATGACAGCTTCCCCCAGAATTGTTTAGTAGGCCGTGGGACAAGCCAGTCTATCGTTTAATTTCGTTCCTCATGAAAGGGGGGGGGGGTAATATCTGTCACTTTGAAAATACAGAAAATATTCCTCTGTTTCTAAAAATGCAATGTTCATGGTATAATGTGTGCACATTAATTAATTAAAGACATAAAACAAAGATGCTTTTTCTACTTTTTTAAACCAATGACTCGGCTGCGATTCGTTTGCTGCGAGACAGTTCATCGCTAACTAACCAACGAGGAAACGGAAGAGGGGAGAACGAGAGAGTTGTTTGTAAACAAATCGACACAAACTTCCGAATTCCGACTGTTTGACTTAATTTATTTACGATGGAATGTGCCATTCACATTATGAATGACACTGAAAATGATTTGCAGACTTGTTCGGTTTGTTAGCTGGACAAAAATAAAAAGCTGTGCATATCAGTGGCTTGCAACTGATTCCGTTGAAAAAAAAATCGCTGAACAAGTTAACAGCATGTCAGATACAGCGATTGAAAAAATCCTGTATCACAGAAAGGGTTCGATTCCCAGGTCTGGACACATTTTCATTCTGTTGGTGTTTTTGCCTTTAAGAAAAACTAAAGAAATACTATAAATTTATTAATTCAAAGGCATAATTGATTTCCCTTGAAATTAAATTAATATGAATAATATTTATTTAAAAATGAAGGTAAAGACCTCAGATTTAATTATAACACAATTTAATGAATTTAAAATGCTACTTGTTAATAAAAATGAAATTAGGTTATTAGATTTAAAAAAACATGCAATGCATATGAAAGTTATTATTTAAAGTATAGAGAATAATAATATTAAGACATAATTGCCATGATTAATTTAATAAGTAAAAAAGTTTACCAATTGCAGTAATTTAATTTATTAAATTTAGCGTTTGATAAATAATATTGATGCTGCAAAATAAAGAAAATTAAAGTATTGCATATATATGTTACTAAAAGTAACCAAAAAAGAAGAAAAAGACAATTTTAACAAATTCTAAAAGTTGAATTTAATAAAACTTTAAATTTCGACATTATTACAATGAACCTAACAATATTTAAATGGTACAGAGATCTACAAATTTACATATATGACTTCTGTAGGGAAAAAAAGAAAAAGGTCTTGTTAAAATGTTTTTAACCATTTCCATTTTTGTTTTGATTACAATTTGTGTTTTTCAAAATAGAACCAAATTCTTAAGTTTTAACTTATTTCCTTTTTGCTCTAACTTAATATGTTTAGTTGTATGGACAATTATAAAATGACGCCAAATTTACAATTTTTTTCTTTTAAACTAGGAAAAAAAAGGAATTAAATGCTTAGTCTAGTATTTACAACTAATCATTTTAAAGGGAACATACTTGGTGTTTTTCTAAATTATTTATTTATTTTTGTCAGCATTTAGAATTTTTCTGTCAAGTATAATCTGTTTATAATTTTATAAATTTTGATAGCAAATTTACATTGTTTTTGAAACAGCAACAATTGCTTTTAGAAAAAGGAAATTTTATTTATCAGAAAAAAATATACTTGAATGATTTAATTTTGTTTCTCTCGATACTTGATGGCGCCATGGTGAAATTTGATTAATTGTCTTAAATATTAATAAAAACTGGGAAAATGCTGTGATAAATTTATTAACACAAGCAGAACATATAAATAAAAAAAGGCACCTGTGCAAAACATATTTAAGAATGGCATGTAAAATTTTTGGAAATGGGTTTCTAATTTATTTAAATGATAAAGCAAATATCTTAATTAATATGTTTAAAAAATCATGATATGCAGTGGAACCCGGTTAAGACGCTCACGGTTAATACGCGATCCCGCTTAATACGCGGATTTACTCCTATCCCTTGAATATCGCCCATAAGACTGATGCAAAAATATCACGTTTAAAACGCGAACGGTTATTCCGCGATCCCGCTTAATACGCGAGAGATTTTCGGTTCTTTGTGGCAAAAAATCACGTTTAAGACGCGAATTCCTTCTCTCCTCTCAGGTGTTGCCAATTTAGCGGATTTTTTTTATTGAAATACAAAACCCTATTTCTGTATACTAATATTTACTTTATTTAATAACAGAATAATTAAAGCGAACATTACTAACCGTAAATAGTAGTAGATGGTTCAATAAAATAAACCTCTAAATTAGCAACACTGCAATTCTTTAATCCCGTGTCCTAACATTTGTCTCTCGGTTCGTGTATCTTTTTATTGTAGCAGAGAGAGATAGAGTAATTCGGGATGCTCAGATACGTTATAAAAATTATGATTATAGATGATTTTACCTGTTAGTGAGGTTTTAAATGTGCGTTATATCACTACTATTTTTTATAATGCATGTTGTAGACAAAAGAAAAGTAAAAAAAGAAACTTGCAAAGATTAAACAAATACGACTGTGGTTGTATTAATTTTTTTATGTTTCCTATGCTTTCGTTTCTTTTACTATGCTAACAATATTTGTTACGTAAAAAGTAATAAGGATATTTTTTCTTACATTAAAAAGAAGGACAGATTATATTGGTACTCATTATCACAAGTACTAAATATGATTTTAACAACTGAATTGTGCTTCAAAGATTTATTTTTTTCTTTCTGTTAAAAAAAAAAAAAAAAAAAAAAAAAAAAAAAAATCTAGCATGAAAATTAGTTTTGTTGTTTTATCTTTGGTTGTAACGTATTGAAATCCATGTTTACTTTCAGCTATTATTCCAGTCGGTCCTATTAAAAGGTTACAACGAGTAAATTTAAATATACATATGACACAATTTTCGACCCTAAATATATAAGTGAAAGCTCTAAAGTTCATTTAGATGATTAGATGTGTAAATAAGCCCAGTTCCTGTAACATTATACAAATCTCGTTTAATACGCGATCCCGCTTAATACGCGACTTTGGTCCACTCCCTTGAAACGCGTCTTAACCGGGTTCCACTGTATATAAAACTCATCCTCCTTTTTTCATATTCTTCAAAAACTAATTATTTTATATCGAATTCGAATGGTTAAATAGTCATAGTATAAAAATTGCTGTTTTGTTCCGTGAGTTAAAACCCGAAAGTCGCACAGTGAAAGCAACATTAAGGTAAAGTCATCCCGCAGCATACACGAAGACGCCATCTCATTGGTCGAAAAAAATAGACAACAACTCGCTTTATTTTTGCCGTTAATTAAATAATGTGCAATTATCGGACCATGAACATTGTATTTTTTGAGTTGTGACAATATTATCTGTTTTATTGAAGTTGCAAAAGACCCCTCTTTTGTGAGGAACGAACTTAATTTTTTAAACGGCTTTTTCGTCCTTGTCTCACGGCCTATAGATAACTTAGCGTCCGACAACATGGTTCTAGACATTTCCACTATCGTTCTATTCTTTCTCTCAGAGACGCCGTTCTGCTGGCTAGAATAGGGAACACTCAATTGACGCTCTATCCCATTTTCGATCAGGCTGTTTTCGAATTCATCACTGATATATTCTTTAGCATTATCGGATCTTACTGATTTTATCAACTTGCCAAATTTATTTTTTGTTAGCGCTATGTATTCCTTCAATTTGTTAACGGCTTCCGATTTATGCGCGATTAAGTATGTTATTGTGTACTTGCTATAATCATCCGTGAATGTTATGAAGTACCTTTTCCCTCCTATCGTTTCAGTTTGCATGGAGCCACAAATATCGGAATGTGCAAGGGTACCGATTTCTTTGCTTCTGTTTGTGGCTACTTTAGGGTAGGGCAGAGCGGAAAGTTTCCCTTCAATGCACTTGGTGCATCGCGTGTCATGTTTACAATTATTAATCGTTATCCCATCGGCTAATTTATGGTTAACTAGGTATTTAATATCATCAAAGTTTTTGTGTCCGAGTCTTCGGTGCCACATTGAAATACAGTTTGTATTGTTACAGAAAGTTTGAGTACTTATAATATAGCCGTAATAATCTTCAGGGTTTAATACGTAAAGATTATCATTTAATTTAGCTGTCAAGATTATATTATCATCTTTGACAAATAAGCATGCATTTTTCTCGAAAATTACCTTTATATTATTTTCAGTGGCTTTCTTAACTGACAATAAATTGCTTTTTAGTTCTGGGCAATACAGTACATCTTTTAGTGTAATGTAGTGGTTTTTGTCTGTTTTTATTTTTACGTCGCCCATACCTTGCGAATTAAGCCTTTTTCCATTAGCGATTGTTATATTCACAAAGTTCCCGGCTGTGAATGTAGCAAAATTTGTTTTTGCTGATGTAACATGCCTGGTACAACCAGAGTCGATTATGTATGTGTTTGAGTCTGTTGTTTGTGTTTGGTTAATTTTTACTGGCTCAATTTCAAAATTATTTTCCACTGGGAAGAGAGGAATGATCGATTGGTTAACCTCATCCTCTATATTTGTTTTGCTGTTAAAGCAAAAATTCGAAGAGTCGGTTTTGCTACCATTATATTGATTTTTGGGGTTTACCGAATTGGCTTTAAAGTTGGAATTGTTGTTGAATTTATTCCTGTTATAATTTTCATGTTTTTGGTAATTATTTTTCTGTTTATTTTTTAATTTGTAGCATTCTGAACGGACGTGTCCTTCTCGTAGGCAAAAATTGCAATATTTTTTGCTCCCTTTATTTACAATTTTATATGCAGTGTCCCTTGGACGTGTATTAGTGTTCTTATATTCAATTCGATGAGAGTACTCATCGATCAATTTGTTCTTTACGAACTCAAGGTCTAAGTCCTTTTCATCCCTAGCCTCCATGCTTGTTATGAGAAGAGCATAAGACTGAGGCAAGCTGCAAAGCATAATTGCGACTATGTGTGAATCATTTATAAGCTCTCCGATAGCAGCAAGTTTGTGGCGGATAGTTAATATATTGTTTATATGTAAATTTAAGTCTCCGCCCTCGTTTAACCTTTGGGAATAAAGCTTTCTCAAAAGAAATAACTTGGACGATAAATTCGCCCTTTGGTGAACACTTTTCCGTTTCTCCCATATGTCTTTTGGGGATGTTAAATTTCTAATGTGTACAATTTGTGTATTTTCAATGCACAAACAAATGATGGCTTTCGCCTTAGCAGCGTTTTTGGTGTAAGTATCATCGGGTGTGCCAGGTGGAGAGTCTGTTATATATTTAAATAAATCGTCTTTAATTAATAGATTTTCTAATTTAAAACACCAATGATTATAATTACTATCGTTTAATTTTTCTACTGCTGTAATTTCTTTTGAAGCAGCCATTGCGTGTTATTCAAGTATTATACATTCTTTGATAACATATATATTTCACATAAAATAGTTCACTGTTTTATATAAGAAGTTTATAACACTTTCTTAGGATATATATAAATGTAAATAAAATAATCGATCATATATTCATAATAATTTTTTTTTTTGCGTGATGTTATATATATCATATATATATCAATTTTAATATTTATGAACACTATCAATTTTTCAAAACAGTACCAATTTATCAATTTTTCAAAACAGTATCAATTTTCATTTATGCACATTTATTTTCATATATATATATTTCAATAATTATCATTTCATATCTCATATGTTATATGGGCATCTTTTTCAATTTTATCACAATATCACAATCAAATATTTTATTACTGGGTTTTATTTATTTATTTATTTTCCCCTTCTAATCAGTCCTCATGATCTGATAAAATATTTTGGAAGGGGTGAGTTCGAAATAGCATTGAGCCAATAACCCAGTTTGGTTTAAATATATAGTTATCAAAGTTAATTGATAAATAACAATAATGAAAGATAAACGGTATTTCCTTACCTTTCTGGTAATCCGACGTAGAATTTCTTTTCTTCTTACGAAAGATTAGCTCGTCTTATGAAGAGAAACCAGAGCATCTTTTCTTCTTACGTGAGTCACCTAGAAACATTCGTTCAATTTTATTCGAAAATAAGAAATGATAATATGTGACTGTATCTTCATTGAAAAGTAGATGTGCAGAGAAAATCAAATTTTAATTGGAGGTAATTCTTGGTTATACAGGTTGCTGCACACTCACACTACAAAAGAAAAGAAAATAAAGATTAATAAATGGTAACATAGAATTGAAATATCCCAGCAGGAGAGGTAACTCTTCCTTTTGAACAATAGGACAACGCACAGAAATTCGTGCGTCTTGGCTGACCATCGTCAGCGCTTCAAGTGGAAAAGTAAAAGGGGCCCATAAGAGTTACAACAAAGTCAAATAGTCTAGAACAATGGGAAAACTGCTTAATAAGCGATTCTCTTTCTCTTCTATTACGAACCCCTTTCAGTCTTAATTGAAAGTTGACATTACTGGAAAACTTCTTTGGTGCTGCCATCTGTTGCGGCATCTACAAAACATAAATGTCCAACGTAAATGTCCATTACTTCGTAATCTTACGAAATGTCGCTCGTGAAGTGTCGCCATCCTGTAACATATTTCACAAACAAATGGATAATTATATTGCATAATGTCACTGGTAAATTGTCTTGTTACACGCGAGGAGATGTTTGTCATAAAACACTGACGTGCCGAGACGTTTTCCAACAGTTTCAAAAGATTGTTTTCCTGAAATTGATTCAGTTTTTATATGAATAAAAAGAAATAATAAAGTTTTATATTTAAAATCCAAACTCATCAGCTTTCAGTTTATACTTTTATGCATTCTTATGATGAAATTTTCATTTTTTACATGTTTTAGTAATATTTTAACACATATTTTTTATTTTCTATTATTTTGTAATTAATGAAATTATTTTAAAGCATAGTCATGCATTGTTTTGTGTATCCCGATTTGGCCATGATCCGCATGAAATATTTTTCTTTTGCTAATAAGATTTTTTTTTTTCTGAAATTGATTGAGTATTTATGGTTGAAAAAAAAGAATAAAGTTTCATATTTAAAATCCAAATTTCATCGAATTTCAGTTTTTATTTTTATGCATTCTTTTAATGAAAAATTCATTTTTCACATGTTTGGATAATATTTTAATATATATTCTTTATTTTCTAAGATTCTGTAATTAATTAAAATATTTTTAAAAATAGTCATGCATCGGTTTCGACATCCAATTTCAACTCTAGCCATGTGGATGGAGTATCTTGCTGAAATTGACTCCCCATTTATATCTAAATTCATCCATTTTTAGTTTATATTTTTATGCATTATTTACATGAAAAATTAATTTTCATATGTTTGGGTATTATGAGAATAATTTAGTTTTAATTTATTATTATTTTTTAATTAATTAAAAATACTTCAATAATGTTCTGTAATGAGTCAAGTAACTTGATTTTTACAGCAGAATGAGGGAAGGGTGGAGGGGGCATTTATTAGATTTTTCTGCAGATCTGTGATTTTCTGCTTTTTTGACATTTTGTTAACATTAAAAAGAGATATATTTTAAGATTATATTTTATTACTAATCGTACACGGTGGCAACAGTCACGAAAAAATCAGCAATTTCAGTAATGCTTCAGTAATGCCAAGGCTCACTTAATCCTTCTCTATCCGCAATATGAATATCAGCATTCATGTTAAACAAATTTTATTATAATCTAAAAGTTAAAAAGATATAAAATTGCATTTTATTTCTCATATCTTCCCTCTTTTTTTTTTAACTACTTTCTCATCATGGTAAATGAACAGTTAAATTCATCATTGAATTCTTTGAATCTGCATCTGTTTTACCTCAATAACTGTTTAATTCTGTGTCTGTAAAAAAAAAAGTGTGTGTAGGTTGCTAGCAATGAAGTGCTATTTGGGGGAAGTAGTCCCCCCCCCCCCGCTCCTTAAGGAATTTAGATTGTAGCAGACATAAGAAGTTAGACACACACACAAAAAAATAACTGAGTAAATCCTTTTCTTTTATATTATTTCTTAAAGAATGAGTTTATAAAATGTATTAAAATAGGTCACAATTTTTAAAACGGAAAAAAAAACCCCAGCGTTTTGGAGTATTCAAAAGTTTTTTTTTATGTGTAAAATATACCTATTTTCAAAGGTATTTAAAAAATTAAAAGCTAAGTATACTAAATAATACTGGGAGAGGGAGGGGGGGGGGCGCTGCATAAAGACCGTATTTTGTTACAAAAAATTAAAAAATAGGCTTCCATATATTTAGTCCAGGCAATAGAGACTGTATAGGGGTTCTACCTAGCAAAATTCATGGTAGTTCTGAAAAAAGGCTTACTATATGTTTTTTGGGTCGCTGAATCCGAATTTGTAACTTCCCACCAAAATTTCCCCCGGCAACCCCCCAAATTTTGGTAAAATGCCCCCCCAAAAAGTTTTTTATTAAAAAAATCAAATTTTTTTATTGTTTTAGGGGAAAAGTATTTAGAAATTTTGAAAGTAGACAAAATTTGCAACAAATTGGATATATGACATTATGACTTAGAATGAAGGGGAAGGGGGGATCTGCCTCGGAACATGCGCGCGGTGCTGCGTGAACTAAGTTGCGTAATTCCGCTTAACCACTCACACGTTTACATTGGCCCTCCCATCTCCCCTCCGAACTTTCTCTATAAGGTTTACTTTAAGTTTTTTGGGTCTCTGAATCCGAATTTTTAACTTCCCACAAAATCCCCCCCCCCCCAAATAGTTGTTTTTAACTTAAATTTCTTATTGTTTTAGGGGAAAAGCATTACGAAATTCAGAAACTAGACAAAATTTGCAACAAATAGGATATATGAAATTATGACGTAGGATGAACGGGGAGGGGGAGGGCTGCCTCTGAACATGCACTGCGGCGCTAAGTTATGAAGTCCAGGCAATAGGGGATTTTACTTGGAAAAATTAATATTAGTTCTGATTTTCGACTCACTTTATGTTTTTTGGGTCGCTGAATCCGAATTTGTAACTTCCCACCAAAATTTCACCCGGCAGCCCCCCCAAAAATTGATTTCTTGAAAAAATTAGGTTTTTCAGAAAAGCACGCGGGGAATGTTCCGAGGCGGCCCCCTCTCTCCCCGTTTATCCTACGTCATAATGTCATATATCCTATTTGTTGTAAATTTTGTCTAGTTTCTGAATTTCGTAATGCTTTTCCCCTAAAACAATAAGAAATTTAAGTTAAAAACAACTATTTTGGGGGGTTTTCGGGGGGGGAAAATTTTGCGGGTAAGTTAAAAATTCGGATTCGGCGACCCAAAAAACTTAAAGTAAACCTTATAGGGAAAGTTCGGTGGGGAGATGGGAGTGCGAATGTAAACGTGTGAGTGGTTAAGTGGAATTGCGCAACTTAGTCCACGCAGCACCGTGCGCATGTTCCAAGGCAGATCCCCCCCCCCCCCCCTTCCCCTTCATCCTAAGTCATAATGTCATATATCCAATTTGTTGCAAATTTTGTCTACTTTCAAAATTTCTAGATACTTTCCCCCCTAAAACAATAAAAAAAAATGATTTTTTTAATAAAAACCTTTTTTGGGGGTGCTTTTACCAAAATTTGGGGGGGTTGCCGGGGGAAATTTTGGTGGGAAGTTGCAAAATCGGATTCAGTGACCCAAAAAACATAAAGTAAGCCGATTTCCAGAACTACCATTAATTTTGCTAGGTAAAATTCCCTATTGCCTGGACTAATTGTAAAATGTAAAATCGGTGTTAAATCGCGATTTAGTGCTAATCGCGATGTTAGATGGATGATAAATCGATTTAAGAAATTCCTACATTGCCCAGTCCTAGTTTCTGGCTATGGCATGCAAGTCCTCCATGAATTTGAAAAAATTCTGCCGGAAGGGGGCGTTGTAATAGCGATGTCTGTGCCATTTTCATTATTGTATCATCGAAAACTGTATAAAATTATGCATACAATTGAACCAAATTTTTTGTGTTTGTGTAAGGCTATGGTCCTCCCTAAACTTGAAAAAATTCCGCCAGAAGGGGGCGCTATAATTGGATGTTTCTGCCATTTTCATTATTGTACCATCGAAAAGTGTATGAAGTTATGCACAGAATTGAACCAAATTTTTTGCGTGTGCTTCTGGCTATGGCAAGCAAGTCCTCCCTGAATTTGAAAATAAATCTGCCGGAAAGGGGGGGGGGGCGCTGTAATAGCAATGTTTGTGCTATTTTCTTTATCGTACCATTGAAAAGTGTACAAAATTATGCATACAATTGAACCAAATTTTTTGTGCATGTTTTTGGCTTTGGCAAACAGGTCCTCCTGTAATTTGGAAATATTGCGCAGTAAAGGAGCTCTGTGATAGCGATTTTTATGTTTTTTTTCTTGATTTTTCGCAGTTCTATTCTCCATCGGCGGCTCGTGCAGCGGCGGGAACTTGCTTCCTGCTAAGCCGGCTATTCGCAAACAGCTGATAACAACAGAACAAGGAAAGACTATTAGTTTTAACAAATATCATGATATCGTGCTGTCCTCTAAAAAAAACCCACAGGAAAATGTATCCTAAAAAAAAAAAAACCCATAGAACTTCATAAAAAAAATAACTGAAGTCAAATTTTCTTTTTGCCCTGTTTCTATATGCCATTTACAATAATAAAATTATTTAAAATTACTTTAGAAATTTTTATTTAGTTTTTTTAAAAATAAGTAAATAATACTAAATTCTAGCAAAAAAAGTGCTTCATTTTCACATTTTTTCTTGTTATAATATGACTTGTTACAATGATGTACAGTCGTGGGAAAAAAAAGTAAACACCCCCCACTAACTCCTCAACAAATTAGCGTAGAAGAAAGTTACTGGTACCGAACGATTGGAAATAAAGTCTACTTTTAAATGACATAGATAAAATTTGCTTAGGGGACCATCTACATATTAAAACGAACCATAACTTTGTTTTTTTCAATAGCAGTACACAATTCTGACAGCATAAATGTACTCTGCACCCTTCAATTAGCCTAAAAACAAATTTTTATGCTATTCGTACCATAAGTTTCTGAGAAATTAATTATTTTAAAACGAGCGTATTTTAAGGGCTGTATCCAAATTGAAGTTCTGAGATCGATTGTTAACCGAGAGAGCCTCCATCTTGATCAAGGCACCTTAAGAAGTCAATGAAGCCTGCTAGATTACAGGACAGCAGAAGAAATTTCAAAATGCCTACTCACTTCCATCATAGACGGCCCCTTATACCATCATTTTGCCGTTTTTTAAGCATAATTTGAAAACTACTTGGATGAAAAATGTGAAATTTTTGAATTTCCATAAAGCAGGACTTAATAAATCTAAATCCATCAAAAAAATCGTAAGTTGCAATTCATAATTTTTTCGAAAATTAATTTCATAATTCATATCATAAAATTATAAAAATTGCAAATTCAGCGTATTTATGTTTGGGTATATTATTATTATTGCTACAAAAAAAATTAGCACATTAGGAGCATAATTTCTGGAGATATAAATAAAAATATGAAAATGTAATTTAACATTAGAAGCATTGAATTTTGAATGTTTATAATTCAAAAACTTATCATTCAAATGAAATTCGGTGTCTAGGCATAATTTGAACCGAAGATTTGAAATATTTTGTTAAATTTGGGTATTGTCATTGAAAAAATGAAGTTTGGATACGTTTTAATATGTAGATGGCCCCCTAAGCAAATTTTATATACATCATTTAAAAGTAGACTTTATTTCCAATTGTTCGGTACCAGTAACTTTCTTCTACGATAATTTGTTGAGGAGTTAGTAGGGGGTGTTTAATTTTTTTTTTTTTTTTTTGCACGACTGTACATCAATTTTTAGATGGTTTTATGTTAAACTATTAATATTTAAATAAAATGCATCATTTTCAGCTGATTGTATTATGTTTGGCTCAGTTTGTGACCTTTTGAAAAAAGAGGTAAAAAAAACTCATGCGGAACTAAAAAAAACCCGCTTTTTTATATATAAATAAATGATGGAACATGCATTTTTCCTATAAAATATTCATTTTAAAGGAGAAAAAAAAATAAATTATGCATATTTTAGTATTTCTATGAATTTGTACAAGTGTGTCATAACCCCCCCCCTTGTTTTTGTAAAAATAAAATACATCCACTGTTTTTTAATATACAAAGATACCCTTTACTTGTATTTCATACATTGTTTTAAGGTTTACAAGCTTATTTTATTTTATTTTAATCATTATTTTGGTTTTTTATGCAAATTTTATTACTCAAGTTCACTGTTCAACAAGCATGAAACTTTCTGACACATTTACCAATTCACTTTAAGCATAAAGGCACAAAATTGACAGGTCTGAATAAGTGATTTGAAATCCAAATAAGTTTTATATTTTTGATAAATAAATTATTTATCGGGCTATAAGCGATTTTGGGTCACATGATAACCAGTTTTTCGCCTTTCTTTGGCTGGTTTTTTTCTCCTTTCGTCTGGAAATTCGGTTCAGAACGGCAATTTTGACAGTATTTTCTGAAAGATCTTTTACGTTTACCAAAAAATGGAAAATGCCTGTTGATTACAAAGTTTCTGAATAACAACACCTGCCAATTTCATGCGTTTCTACTTTCTGAACAAAGATGAATTAAAACTTGTGGAATTTAGTTGCTTCTTTGGATTTGAGAGCAGCCTTAAGGCCGGAATAACCATTACAGAGGATAAAGCAAAAACTAATCGAAGGTTCAAATTACAGCAAACAATTTTTTTAGATAATATTACTTAGAATTAAATGACAACACTTGAAGATACTTGAACATTAGAAATCCTTTTTTAATTAATTGCTTTTATGATCTTTTTGAAAAAGAAATGACAAGGTTTAATAAAATGAACCAACCAGAGTGTATTTGGAATTTAGATGAATCTGGGTTTCCAACAGATCCAAATACTGAAATTGTGCCACTCTGGAGACAGAAAGTAGTTAAAGTAATAGCAGGAACAGATCGAAAGAATGTTACAGTTCTGGCAGCTAGTTATTATTAATTAATACTTTGTTCAAATTTGAGTAACTGGATTTCATCTTTTATTATAAAATGCATTTTTCACGAAAATAACTTATTTTTTACAAAATGGACCTCAAGAAAAAAATCCTGCTTCAAACTTTTCAGACAATTGTAACAACATATATTTGTATATATGAAAAGCATATTTAATTGCATGATTTAATTTCAGTTAAAAATAAATAAATAAATCCATCGGACAGTGAAATGTAGTCAATTTAAAATTTTGAGATTTCTAAAAAAAATAAAAAATAATAATGGATAAAATATTATACAACTTTTGGCCTTAAAATAACCAAATTACAAAATTTATGTAAAATTGAATATATTAGATAATGAAATCTATTAAATTTTTTTTTTCAAACCCTGAAGCCGAGTATCAAACAAAGAGCCTTTTGATTAACAGTTAAACGCGTTCCCACAGAGCTATCTCAGTCGGTGCGAAAAAGATTAAAATTAAGGTTTTGTTTTAAAAATTTTAATTTAAAAATTATTTTTCTTTTGGCTGTACTTTTAAAAATTTAAATAACAAAACTTGTCGAATGTCATTAAATTAATTCATTTAATTAAAATAATATAACACTTTTTCAAAATTTTGTGATTTTTGATATTCAGTTATAAGTATGCAAAATTTCAAGTCTCTAACTTATACAGTTTCTGAGAACGAACTCTGTGACGGATAAATAGACAGACAGAGGAATGTAATGAATTGGATTTCGTCAGATGAATGAAGCCCTAAAAAACTGCATACAAAAATTACAATAACAAATCCAACCTCAGTTAAAATTCATTATTTTTTTTTAAATATTCTTTTAAAATGGTTCTAGATTTTTACGAATTTAGAGCTAAGAATACAAATTAAAATTTTATTTTTCTATGGACCAATAGCAGGAAATGTTGCAGAATTTACTCAAGAAACATAACAAAAAAAATTAGAAAAGTTTGGGGAGAATTCAGCAAAAAATTACATTTATAATTTTTTCATTTGCAAATCCTCAAATTCACAATTATTAAAATATTATTATTATTATTGAAAATTTTTTTGCAGAATTGTGTTTTAAAACTAATTAATAATGAAAGAAATACTTTGCTGTCTAATATTTTGACTTCTAGAAGTATTTTTATATGTGGGTATTTTTTTAAGTGACATGGGTTATTTTTAGGAAAAAGTGGGTTTTTTTCAAATTCTTGTTTAATTGGCTGCCATTTTGAAATATATTGATAGAATAAAAAATACTATACATTAAAATCTTAGTCAGGACAAGCTGTGAAAATGTAGCTACTTCAAATTGTTTTGTATTTTTTAATTAAATTTTGTATAGAGAGAAATTTAAAAAGTGGGTTTTATTTTAGAGCACACAGCACAATAAAGTTTTTAACCGGGTATGGTTTTGGGTTCTAGTGGTCATGATAGGCGTAGATCTGCAAAATTTTTCAGAAATTCCAATACAGGGGAGAATGTAATAAGTAGTATTTCTTACGAAATCTACCTAAAAATGGGATTATTTTAAAAAGTAGGGAGTGCAGGCACATCTACAAATAAAATGCTTTCATTAAAAAATAATAATAATAATGATCGAAATCGGTTCAGTAGAAATCTGAGGCCAGATGTCTAAAAAAACAGTCTTGTCTTTTAAATACATAGAATTACGTAAAATATTTGTATTCGTTAAATTTTAGTAAATAACATATTCATTAAATTTCAATATACCTTATTGTTTGTCATAACTAACTACTTTTAAAATTTTTATGTCTAATTTTTTTCGCTTGATTTGTAGCTCGAGCTGTACACATCAACTTGAATTAATTATAAATGGGTGCTTAATTGCTTCTCCAAGAAGACCTATAGGTAGAACCTTCATATAGAAAGAGTATGAAGATTTTTGTGAAAACTCTGTCTAGTAAGTTTTTTGTACAGTTAATTTAGCTTATTCATTTATTCAGAATTTTTCATGTTGTTGATTTTGATGTTCTGTCTTTGTAGGTTTATCGTAAAGTACAGCTGATTCATCAGAAAGTTTTCCAGAGTACATTTTTTACTCAGTTTACATTTTTTATTCAGTGTTCCTTGTAAAAGTTTTTGGAAGACCATGCTGATTTTTGTGGAAACAAATTTTGGTAAGTTTTTTGAACAGTTAATTTAGCTTATTCATTTATTCAGAATTTCTATCTTGTTGATTTTGTTGTGTGTTTGTAGGTTTTGCCTTAGCTGACTCGTTCGAAAGGCGTTGCCAGAGTCCATCAAAATATATTGACGCTGTTCGAAGCGCAAAAAAAAACTCTGATAATTACAATAAACAGGGTTCGCACAGACTCCTTAGACTCCTTGGAAACTCCTTAGAAATGAAAACATTCCCAAGTAGTACTTAGAACTACTTAGATAAGCAAACCACTACTTAGAAACTCCTTATATTCTATTGCGGCTTCGGACGCAAGCGATATTGCTGCAGAGGGGGAAAAAATCGTGATTGAAAAACGCACGGTAAATTCTTTATGCACGTCGTTCATCTGAAGCACAACATTGATTGGGTAGGGTAATCTTAATAGCAGAGCTCCCACTAGGTCCATTTTTCAATTATTAGGTCCGTAAAGTCCGTTTTTCGACACTGTTAGCCGACCTTTATTTTAAATTTTATCGATGTTTGACATTTAGCCAAGAATTTCGGAAAAATCACGTTTTTCGCAAATATATTTAAAAAAAAAAAAATACCGTAAAATTTCGTAAATTGATCGCCTAAAAAATTCGTAAATTTTGTCAAAGCGGGAAAACTCGGATTTCTTTAAAAAAAAAGCGAATTTCTTAAAAGACAGCGAAAAAACGCGAATTTCGTTAAAGATTGAGAAAAAAGCAGATTTCTTCAAAAGATCGCATAAAACGCGAATTCCCTAAAAAATGTAAATTTCCTCAAAGTATCGCGAAAAACACACGGTTTCCATCAAAAGATCGTGAAAAAAACTTTAGTTTCGTCAAACGATCGAAATAGAACGCAAATTTCCCCAGAAGATCGCGAAAAATACTCGAATTTCCTCAAAGGATTGTGAAAAACACGCTAATTTCCTCAAAGGATCGCAAAAAACACGCGAATTTCGTCTAAGGATCGCGAAAAACACTTAAATTTCGTCAAAGGATCGCCAGAAACACACGGTTTCCATCAAAAGATCGCGAAAAAAACGCGAATTTTTCCCAGAAGATCGCAAAAGAAACGCGAATTTCCCCCAATAGATCGCAAAAAAAAATGCGAATTTCATCATAAGATCGCGAACAAAATGCGAATTCGTCAAAACTTCACCTTTAAAGAAAGCGATTACCTTTGTGCTAAAAGAATAAATTTAAAACTTGTTATATTTTTTCTTGTATGTTGCATTTAGCATTCTTTTAAATTTTTTAAAAAGATGTATCATGTATATGATATACAAAATAAGTGTTTGGGGTTTGACTAATCTCTATTTATATGACCTAGGGGTGATTCTAGTCCGAATTTTCCGAAAATGTAAGGCATTCATTTCCGAAAATTTTAAAATATCGGTCACCAGTCCGAAAATTCGGACATATGGTCGCCGAAAAAAATAAATTTTGTCAATCGTTTGCAGAAAAATTGCCAATTTTGTCAAAGGATCGTGGGGAAAACACAAATTTCGTCAAAGAATCGCGAAAAAACGCAAATTTCGTCAAATAATCGCGAAAACCCCCGCAAATTTCGTCAAAAGATCGCGAAAAACCTCACAAATTTCTTCAAAAGATTGCGAAAAAAACCTCAAATTTCGTCAAAAGATCCCGAAAACCCAAACATTTCGTCAAAAAATTGCGAGTAAACAGCAAATTTCGTCAAAAGATCGTGAAAATACGGCAAATTTCGTCAAAAATTCACGAACAAACCGCAAATTTCGTCAAAAGATCGCGAAAAATCGACAAATTTCGTCTAAAAATCGCAAAAAACCCACAAATTTCGTCAAAAAAGTGCGTGAAAACCCACAAATTTCGTCAAAAGCTCGTGAAAAAACCCACAAATTTCGTCAAAAGATCGCGAAAAAAACACGCGAATTCCGTCAAAGAGCCACGGAGAAAACGAATAACTAGTGTCGGGAGTGGATTTCCCTTCCCCCCCACTCTGGTGTAACTTTTCAGAAGATTTCCTGTGAATTTCAGAATTTTTTTAAACTCAGAATCACCCCTGTGACATGACCATTGGTCACTGCATAAAAAAGTAGATTGTCAATTTTGTATTTAAACTTACGAAATCAATAAGAAATATATTGTCTGTGCACTTTCAGCACTAAAAATTAGATTCTAATAGAGTAAAATTTGTTTTTGAAATGTTTTTCTCTCCAAATTGGGCATTAAAAATTATAGTGTGCATACCACATAACGGTGCAGCACATAAAAACATCGACAACAACAACAAAAAACAGAAAATGGCAAATCCTTAAAATTTTTTGGACTCCTTGGATTTTTTGTGTACTCCTTGGATATTTTCTTCCCAACTCTGTATGAACCCTGAATAAAAAATCGCGAAAAATAAAAAGTGCTTTACGAATTCCGAATAAACTTTATTGATAAGAGAACAAAATTTACTACTTTGAACTAGAAGATTGAAATCGCATTCCTTTTACTATTGTACAAAAAACGCAGCGAATCGCGAAAAAAAGGCTAAAATATCAAAAACCCCAGGAGACAAAATGTATTATATTGGTCTAAAAGACTGAAAAGGAATTTTTAATTTTTCTACGAAAGTCGAAAAATCTCTGCGAAAAAAAAAAAAAAAAAACACTAAAAATTGCATGAAAAATTCAAAAATTGCTGTACGATTTCCAAATTAACTTTATTCAAAAGAAAATAGAATTTACTATATTGTCCTAAAATATTAAAACCGCATGATTTTTATTAATGTGGAAAAATTGCCTAGAATTGCAAACACGCCGAAAAAAATCGCATAAAAATCGCTAAAATTTCAAAAACTGCACACCCCAAAGTTTACTACAGTGGGTTAAAATATTTTAACCGGAATTTGGGAGAAAATGCTAAAAATCTCATTAAAACTCAAATGATGACAAAATGAACTACAGTGAAACTTCTTTTAAAGGCCACCCATATTCAAGGACCACCTCTATTAAGGGCCAATAGTTTTAGGAACAAAAAATTTCCCCGTAAACATAATGTTAAATTTACTCCTATTAGGGACCGCACCTACCCGTCATAAAGGCCAATTTTTTTTACATGTTCCTTAAATCAGGTGTATTGAATTCCTGAACCAAAAGATAAGAGTTCAACAAAAAACTGCACTTGCAACAAAGAAGGCAGGGGAAGATGGGGAGGATTTAGTAACACAATGAAGGACCACAAACTTTTCCACAAGAGAGACAAACAGTTGTTCCTCACACTTTGTTTGACTTTTCAACCTGTAGGAGTTAGGTTGCAAGGGAAATTTACCCTTTGTTGAAGGCACACAAAGGATAACAGGTTATCTAGAAAAACTGATTCCACATTTACTAAAACTGTGAATGCATATTGAAGAACAATTTTTAAACTAGAAATGATATGCTCAGGCTTATGTAAAATTTAAAATTATGGCACCTAAATCAAGTACATTTGGATTTGAATGACAAAATCAAAGTTCTTAATTGTGATGCTCAAGGAACATCTACAAGAAAACTGGCTTCACAGTTTAATTGCGGCAAGAAGAATCAAATAAACAATACTGTTAAAAACAAAGAGAACTTATTGAAATAATATGCAGATTTTAAAAATCGCGGGATAAAAAGAAAGATAAATGAAAAATTTAGTCACCCCTATTCAAGAGCCACTCCTCATAAAGGCCAATTTTCAACGGAACGGCAGGTGGCCTTACAGAGAGGTTTCACTGTATAGGCTAAATGTTGGAATCCGAATTACTTTTACGAATCTCAAAAAAGTGCCGCGAAACGTTAACAAATGGTACTAATTGCATTGAAAATCGCGGAGGAGAAAATTTACTATATTAGGCTAAAAATTTGAAACTAATACTTGTTTCAAATGTCAAAAATTCGCTACGGATCGCGAAAAAAGCTAAAAATTGCATTAAAAATCTCTAAAATAGAAAAAATTGCAGAGATCAAAATTTACTGTCGTTAAGAGTTTCATTTCACGAATGTCAAAGAATTCGGAGGGAACGTGATAAAACGCTAAGAAAAAGCATTAAAAACCACTAAAAATAAAAATAAGTCGGAAATTGTACGTCAAATGTGGCAAATGAGGTGCGTTCATTCTATAACTAGTTTTATAAATATTCATATCTTGGTGCAATAGCTGTTACACACTTATGGAAAAATGCATGAGTACAAAATTTATTACAATTATATATATTAAATTCAGTAATACGGAAATAATAGGACTCCATCTTAAATAGGGCATCATCACCATGACAACCTAGAATCATGACCTATCATGGGATATCATTGAATTAATGACGTATGATAGGTTTTAATAGAATGCGAATAAAACTTTTATTAACATCTTTTTAAGTTTTGATTCGATTTTCATAAAATTTGAATTAATTCCACAAAATTCTGCAGCTATATATTAAATTTCAAACCATTCGGTTGGATAGGTTTTGCGCTATAATAGGCGGACAGACAGACGGACCAGACGACGACTATAGGTGCTCCGTATTCATATAATTAGAACGCACCTAAAAAAAGGGGAGGATAAAATTTACTACAGAAGGCTAAAAGTTGAAACCAAATACATTTTACGGTTCGTCAAAAAATCTTTCGAAACGCGAAAAAACGCTGAAAATCGAAGAGAACAAAAGTTTGAAGCCAAATTCCTTTTATGAATGAAAAAGAAAAACGATGCTACGATGCTAAAAAAAACTTTAAATCACAATAGCATTAAAAATAGTATTAAAAATTTTTAAAAATCAAAAATCGTGGACGGCAGGATTTCCTATATTAAGCGAAATGTTTGAAATCATATTCTTGTTCCAAATATCAAAAAATCACCGCAGAACCCCCAAAACGCTAAAAATCGCATTGAAAATCGTTAAAATTCAAAATTCGCGGCGGGCAAAATTTACTACATTAGACTAAAAGTTTTAAACAGAATTCCTTGTACAGAGTCAAGAAATCGCTTCGGAACTTGAAAAATCGCATTAAAAATTTAATAATCGCACAGGACAAAATAAGGGTAAAAATTTGAAACCAAATTTCTTTTCCGAGTAGTAAAAAATGGCCGCGATATTCGAAAAAATGCTAAAAATTGCTAAATTAAAAAATCATGGAGGACAAAATTTCCTATAATTATGCTAAAAGTTTGAAATAAAATTCATTTTCCTATTCTCAAAAAAAAAAAAAAAAGATGCGAAAAAACGCTTGTCACAGTAGCACTAAAAAATGCTAAAAATCAAAAATCGTGGATATTAGGCGTTTGTATATTAGGCAAAAAGTTTGAAAGCAAATTCCTTTTCCGAATGTCAAAAAATCGCCGCAGAAACCAAAAAATGCTAAAAATCGCTTTGAAAATCGTTAAAATTAAAAAATTGCGGTAGACAAAATTTAATATATTAGGCTAAATGTTTTAAACAAAATTCCATTTACAAAATCAAGAAATCGCCGCGGAAACGGAAAAATCGCTCTGAAAATCACACTAAAAATTCAAAATTACCTTAAAAATTATCTAATTTTGTCCTACAATTATGAAACCAGATTCCTTTTCTGAAAAGTAAAAAAAAAAAAAAATCGCAGCGGAACGCAAAAATTCGCTAAACATCGCATTAAAACTAACTAAAATTAAAAAAACGTATATTCAAACACCAACAAAGTCTATGTCTGAAAAACGCATCTTGCGATACATTCTCAAATACGTGAAAACGCATTAAATCGATTAGAAATACATATTGACACTTCAAGTGTTTATAAAATAAAATATATTTCAGGGATTTGTTTGTAGTGCAGAGAACAAATTTACTATATTAGGCTGCAAGTTTGAACACGAATTCATTTTACAAATGTCTAAAACTCTCAGTAAAATGCGAAATAAAACGCTGAAAATTTTCAAAAATCGCTATATGAATTCAATATAAACTTTATTGAAAAAAAAAAGAACAAAATTTACAATATTGGGCTGAAAGAAAGATTGAAACAGGTTTCCCTTTATTAATGAAGAAAAATCGACTCGCAATGTGAAACAACGCTAAAAATCGCATACAAAAACTAAACAACGACAAAAAAATGTAATAAAAAAAATCCAAAATCGGTCTTCAAGGCGCGTCACAACAGATATATGTACCTTCCGATTAAATTTTGTAGTTCTGCGTGCAGCGGTCTCTTCAAGACACTGCGCGCGCACACACACACACATACAAACACACAAACTTCTTTTCTTATTATTATAGACTATAGTTTACCCGACCAGCGTTGTCCGTGGCCGTGATAATAACCTTAAACAAATTTCGAATTTGTATGATTTTATATCTTTAACCTGATTTTGTATAAATTTATATTTTTAGAAGAAAAATTTCCGAAAAAATATTGATATTTAGTGGTAGAAGGGATATGTTTAATTCTTGCTTTTTTTTTTCTTAATCGCGTCAGGTCTTTTAACGTAGCAAAAACAAGAACAAAAAATCATACTTTGAGCACAGATTACGAAACACTTTCCAACACATCTATATTCACCGTAATGAAATGTCATCGTTAAATAAGGTGCAAGAAAATATGTGAATAAACAGCTTAGAAAACATATAACAAATTTTAAAATACAGTTTTAGCAATTACCGTCCATATTCACAATAGTAGTCTAATTATTTTTAGCAGCCCTTCTTATGATCTGTAGATTTGCAAATAAATTAGCATGCTAAAATTTAGTTCATTTTGAAAATCCACTTTTACCAATTTTCGTTAATAGACAGAAATGCACTCAAATTCTTTTGTACGGCTCTGTATCTATCTATCTATATTATAAAGGACAAACATATCTGTGCGTAACGCATACGTCATTTTGCGAATGGCAACACTTTGAAATTTGAAATAAAATTTCGGTTTTGCAATTTTCTCTACTGCAAATTTTTAAACTTCTAAACATCGCACATTTTTAATTTTTACACCGTCGTATAAGGAAAAAAATGCCCTTTTAAATGAAATTTATCCGAAAGCTGTATCTCAATTTATTTTTCAGATATTATTTTTTTTGTAGTTTTTAATACCATTTTTCTTATCGTGGCAACAAAAGTACCCCATTTCTATTGAAAGTAAACGGAAAATAGTCGAAAATAGGGGATACTGTATCTTTTTGTTGTCATTTTCTCATAAAACCTGAAAAAAAAAGAAACTAAAATATGAGCTATGTCAAGAATATTGTCTGTTATTTCGTGATAATGCATACTTTTCTATAGACGAAGTTTAAGACGGTATTGTAAAAGTGGATTGCTTTAGCGGATGCAAATGACGTCCTTTTATAAAAAAGCGTGTATTTTAATTCTTAAGCCTGAATTATGTTTTGTAGAAGTGCGTCATTTTCACAGCCCAGCTGCTTTGAAATTCTTCACAGGTAAAAATGCTTCACTTTTGAGAATAATGTAATCGAAATTACACACTGATAAAACGCAATGTTTTTTACAAAAATTTAGAGTGTCTTTATAAAAGGGAGGGGACATGCAAATAATAGCGATTTATATTACAGGAATTTATGATTTTCGCTTGGATGGATTTCCTTCGCCGAATTACACAAGCAAATAAATAATTCGTAGTTTAAAATAATATCATGTTCCTGAAGTTCTGGTCCAAAATTCTCTCGAATAATGAAATGCTATTCTTTAGGACATTCTACTATAATTTTATCAAAATAAAATAATTTGCTTAATTTAATTTTTTCTAATTTTATATAATCTATATATTTAAAACACAAGTGTGTTTTTTAGTCATCTGCTCTGATCTTTCTGCTGAACCAATTTTACTAATATATATATTTTTTTAACTAAAAGCTCTTCATTTGTACACGTGATCGCACTATCTGTTTTTTTTTTTTTTTTTTAATGTCCCCACTTTTATATTTTAATTTTAAAAGCATTTTTTTGAAATTTCTTCAAAATGGGGAAAATTAGATAGCTTTCATTATTGCAGACAAGAGAGAAACAATGAGGTATTTTTATTCATGCTGTTATTTGATAAAAAGGCAAAATTGTTGATAAAAATTGCTGAATAGGGTTTAGTGGCGCAAAATCCCATTAGGAGCAGAATATTATATTAGGGGCATAATAACGGAAAATGACATACTGCTTTTGAAAACACGCATTTTCCCTCATAAATTTTCTATATTGTTTTTCCTTCTACATGTGTACTGATAGTAAGTTTCAGGCACTAGGCGAAATGCTTATTTAAGTGAAAATGAAGTCATATTTAAAAGAAAACGATCATTTTCTTAGATAAAACTAAACATTTTAACACAAATGCGTCTAAAAAACATAAATTACGGAATTTTTTACTCTCCAGAATTGAGATTAGAATCTCAAGTAAAGAGTGCGTCTGTTCACATAAAAGATATTGCTGACAATCGTGACTTCAAGTTTTGAGTTAAAATGATTTTTATATGATCAAACAAAATACAAATCTTTTAAAAATGATGAATATGGATATGAGAAGTGCGTGTGAAAATTTTGAGATGGTGAAAATTGCTGTTTTTCATTCCGGAATACCAAGCATAAGAGCCTCAATTGATAACCATATCCTAATAACTGATCTTTATTATATTTTACTGATTAAGTTCTATATTATAAAGAACAAGCTTATCTGTGCGTAACGCTGACGTCATTTTGCGAATGGCAACACTTCACGATAAAATTTCGGTCTAGAAATTTTCGCTACTGCAATTTTTTAATCTTCTGACCATCGTACATTTTCAATTTTCGTCGCATAGGGAAAAAATTTACTTTCAAATGCAATTTGTTTAAAAACTGTATCTTAATTGACAGATGTATTATATTTTCTAAAATAATTTTTAAGCATGATTTTTTTTAAAGTTTATCTTATCACGTGCCGGTTTCAATACATAATAATAATAAGCATTTTGCACATAAAGCAACAAACATTTTCCAGCTTTTGTTTCTGACTATTTTTGCATAACGAAATTAATATTTCCTTTATAAACAAATAAAAGAATAATATTTAAAAAAAAAACACTCATCTAATATGTTTGTGAAAGACAAATTAACGAAATTAATGCTTCTTTTATAAACAAATAAAAGAATAATATTGAAGAAACACAAGTCTAACATATTTGTAATCCTACAATTTAAATTTTTAGATCACCAAATAGGATTTTTTTTTTCAAATGGAATATGTTTGCAGTGCTTAATTTCTAACAAAAAAAGTACCGGAGCCCTAATATTCTGCAGTACCGGCGCAACAACCGTACCGCCCCCCCCTCCCCCCCTCTCTGTCACTACAATCTGAATATTTATATTTCGTACAGTATTTGCAAAATTTAAAGTCTTTTTTTTACTTTAGCAAATTAAAAATTTTAAATATATCTATCAGCATATACTTGGGTCTCAAATATTCCACTTTTTAGTTATCACTCCTTGTGAATAGTAATCATTGCCTAATTTTAAAGTTAATTAATTGCAGAATTCTGCGATTAAATATATTAAGGATTACGATTAGGAAATAGTGTTAATACAAAATAGGGATAGTTCTCTGCTATGCATTTTTAAGAATAAAAATGAATGAAATTTACAGAAATTAATATTTATATGCTGAAGAATGGAACAATGTTTTACAATTTCCTATAAAAGGTACATATCATAAACTATAATCAATTCGTTCCGCATAAAAATCTTTTGTGGCGAGTCTTTGAAAATCAGATTAAATTAAAAATTTGACACCGTTATCGAAAAGAATCGTTGCTTTTATAGAAAAGAGGGAAGCACTGCTCGATTGCTTTCTATCAGAATAACAATACATGGCAATTATATCTATTTATAAATGAAAAAAAACCAGCCAATAAAAAATTATCCTACTTGTCACAAAAGAAAATCGAGCTGAAAGCAAATTCATTGTTCAGTCTCTTGAGTGTCGCCGTATCAACACGTCGTCGCCGACATAAATTTGAAATAGAAAAATACCATTTCTGTTTCCCCTTCATTTTGATCCAAATGCTATCATTAAAATGATTTGAAATAGAATATAATACGTTAATTTAAAGGAGGAAAAGTTTTTTCTTTTTTTTTTTTTTAAATACATGAATAAATAAAATTTTAATTGTAGTACAGATTGAGCTAGAGTCTCAAAAACTGATATAAAAATTGGGTCCGTTTTATCTCCATCTTCTACGTGTGCGACATGTTACGTCACACATCAGTGTGTTGGTAAAAAAGAATGAAAAAGCTTGGAGATGGAAAGGGAAGGAAAAAGTAATTTAGGCTTTGGTTTTTCGGAAACCTTATTGCACTGGGCTCCGGAGCCCTGTATTTATGAGTTCCGGTGAATTTTGACCAATATTGAAATATTTACTGAAAACAGAGAAGTACCGGAGCCGGGCTCCGGTGGGCTCTGGCGCAAATTAAGCCCTGTTTGTTTGCAAAGTTCATCTCACTTTACTGATTGTCTATGGTTTTAAAAACAATTTTAAAGCGTGGAATATATTTTAATTTATCTATATCGCGCGGAGCTCGATTACGAAAGATTAATCTGTTTGCCCTTAAAACAAAATTAAAAGTTCATCATTTTCTTACGGCTAATATCTATTTTACAAAAACTTCCCTATGAATAAATAAATAAAATAATATAAATAAAACACAAATTTAACACACATGTATAAGCTCTGAAATTATCAGAATGCAAAAGGATGCCGTAAGTAGCAAAATCTTGGTCAAATAACTCTTAGCATGCGGCTAATAAGAAAATATCGCTTTTGATAAATTTCAAAAAATTATTTGATTGTATAATTCGTATTTTCCATATAAAAAATGCTTTTTTAATGTAAGTGGGCAATCTAAAAAACTTATTGCATATAAATAAATTATTAGTTTTCAATTAAAAAAGATGTTTTCACCTATGTTCTTTAACCCGGGAAGCCCGGGTACATCCTATAACGTCTTATAGGACGTGTTGGTGCGATCCCCTAGTTTATGTAAAATCCAAATCTTTGTGTGTCCCTCACAATCGCGATTGGACCAACTCATTAATCGCGGCCATGTTAGGCTTCCTATTGAGAAATCGGTATCAGCTTCAACAGTGAGTAATTGTTAAAAAGTACTAATGACAGGGTTACTACAATAGCGACAAATTTTGACCAACTTGGCATAATATCACCAAATGTGGCGTAATACCACCAAATTCGGCGACAAAATTTAGTTACCATTTATATGAAGCCAATTTGGCGAAATTCTCATTGAAGCCTGTTAATCTTTCATAATCGAACTCACCGCAATTTAATTTGAACTCCCCGCATTTAAAGTTTTTTTCAAAATTTATGAGTCGGAATCTAAAGAGTAATACACGAAAATGTACATCTGCATTCCAAAGGTACTAATAATAACCGCCACTAGACGGCGCTGTACTATTTGAGCTCCTAACTACCCGATTTTAATTTGATATGTGATTTGAACTTTAAATTGATTTACATAGTAGGATACAGAAATTAAATTCTCAGTACTTTTCATAGGAGCCTTGGCGCAGAAGAAAATTTGGCAACATATTTTCTGGCAACTTATTCACTGTTTTATTTCATTTACACTCGCATTTTTTTTTTTTTTTTTTTTTTTAAATATTTATGCAATTTATTTAACATAAGGAATTATTCAGAAACAGAAGTAATTTGTACATAAAAAAAACAATAATGTACATTTAATTAAAATGAATATATAAACAAACCAAAAATTTCATAAAGTTTGTTTTCATACCTGTTTATATACACTGGCCTCCAAAAGTTAAGGTACAGGGACTGGTTGCTTTCGATTGCACACGTTTTGTCGAATATCTACCAACATTATTGGCGAATTGTTCTTGAACTTCTAGGATGTAAAGAACAAGTTTGATTTTATATTTCTCGGTGTAGATTTATCGGGGAGTACAATTAGAGGGCTAATAATAAATTTAATAATAAAATAATTTTTGCGATCACCTATGTAACAGAAAAGGCTGGAAATGGTTTGTCACTGTGGTAAATGACTATTTGGGTCCTGTTCAACGTTTGTATACATTTGTGTAAGCATAGCACTCATATTCGTGAAGATATTAACGTTTTTGTGAAAAATTCAAAAGTTTTTTGTTTATAGCATGCAGAGTTTTCAACCAAATTTAACACAACTTTCCAAAAACTTGACAAAGAATAGTAGCAACAGTATACTGCAAATAAAACATGAATATATTGAATATTTGATGAGATATGGGCATTTGTATGAAATAATTTTTAACTGCGCATGCGTGGAAGATCCTAAAGTTTTTATTATATAATTTGGTAGTCAGCTATTAAGGGTAACTTATATAAAAAGTCCAGTCAAATATCGCGAAAATTCACAAAGATAGGGTCGATATAGTGAGTTGCTTCCTAAAAATAGCTTTATTATAAGGGATTTTCCACAACTTTTCAATCAGCCCACTGTATCTTTCAAAGTTTTCACAATATTTGACTGGACTTTTTATGGAAGTTGCCCCAAAATACTGACTACCAAATTATGAAATAAAAATTTTTTAAATCTTCCGCGCATGCGCAGTTAAAAATTATCTCATAAAAATGCCCATATCTCATCAAATATTCAAAATATTCCTGTTTTAATTGCAGTAAACTGTTGCTACTATTCTTTAGCAAGTTTTCAGAAAGTTGTGTTAAATTTGGTTGAAAACTCTGTATACTATAAGCAAAAAACTTTTGAATTTTTCACAGACACAATAACATCTTCACGAATATGAGTGCTATGCTTACACAAATGCACACAAACGTTGAACAGGACCCAAATAGTTATTTAACACAGTGACAAACCATTTACAGAATTTTCTGTTACATAAGTGATCGCAAACATTATTTTATTATTAAATTTATTATTAGCCCCCTAAGTGTCCTCCCGACTAAATTTTCACCGATAAATATGAAATCAAACATGTTCTTTTCATCCCAGAACAACACCCAAGAACAATTCGCCAAAACTTTTTGCAGATTTTCGCCAAAACGTGTGCAATCGAAAGCATCCAGTCCCTGTACCTTAACTTTTGGAGGCCAGTGTAATTTGGCAACAAATCTCGCTTACTGATGCCCGAATTCTGCCAAGCTTTTTCAAAAATCGCCAATCCTTCTATAGTAGAAAAGTACCAAATTCTCTATTATTTTGCACTGTCTGCATCATAGTATAGACTATATGCAGGGGGACGAAAAGTTTAAATGTAAAATTTTAAATTTTCTATTAAGCAGTATAAGATTAAAAATTTTAATTATCCAAAATATGAATTTTAAAAATTGTAAACAAAGATTGAGTAGACACGACTTGTAAGCGGCAAAAAGTCTCACATCCGCAAAACACTTGGAACCAAGCTGTGCGGATTAGTGGTCTTCTACTGTAAATAGGTTTTCATATATGCGTTTCGTTTTAAAAATGTGTTATTTTCATCTATCACTGAGGAACAAGCGAGAAAAACTCATATGCGTTGTATATATCTTTATATCTCATTTTCCGTCATTTTTGACGGGCTCTTACTAGTATTATATAAAGACTAAAAAAAACGTGTAAATTAACTTAAATCGCACTTCTAGCAATTGCGAGTGATAAACGGCAATGTCTCTTGTTCGTTTGTGTAGCCCTGTATGAATTTATTCATATTCCACAAATTTTTATTAGTATACAAACCACATTCAGCAGGAAAATGCAAAACGTAATTAAAAATTATCCCCTAGCCCACGGTCGGCAATCCGGACAGCAGAAGTTCGAAGCCTGGACAGCCAAAAATTTTCAATTTAAATAAATAATTTGTTAATATTTACAGAACAGACGCAGGGCTCCCACCGTTCCTAAAATTTTCTCACTTTGCTACCAGTATTTTAAATAAGAATTCTTCGTGATAGATTCCTTTGACATCTATAATAGAACTGTACAATAAAAATTATCGTTTTAATTTAGTGGTAGCAAAGTGCGAAAATTTTAGGAACACTGCACTGCAAATAGAAGCGTCTTAAATTTAGACACATATGTGACTGAAAAAGAATTTTAGACACTTAAGTGTCTTAATCTGAAAATTCAGACATTATAGATGTCTTAATTTAAGATACATAAGTGTCTTACTATGACCATGATGTAAACGAACTGAGAATAATGTCTAAAATATCCGCAAACGTCTTATTTTAAGACACTTCATTGCTTTAAACGTGTCTTAATTTAAGACGTTTTGATTCTTCCGACGCAATGACCACCAGGGGGCACTAGCACTCCCAGTTGCGCATGCGTTTTAGATGTCTTCGTTCGAAGTGGTATACGTTGTAATTCAAACAAAGTTTGTTTTTATGTACGCGTGTATTTTAATTCGTTTTTTGCGAAATGTGAAGTACTGTGATTTTAATTCGTATTAACTTGGATTATTTATTTATTGAATACATACATCTGACGTGTGTGCTCGACATCAAATGTCTCTTAAAAGCTGTCGTCGATACAAGGGCGGGATAGACACAGAACAGAAGTAGACGACGGTTGAAGATTACACCCGGAAATTCTACAAAGCGTGTGCAATGGGCTTAGTGTTAACTCGTATCAATTTATATCAATAATATTGTGTTATTCATCTTCGTCCTGTCGAAGCTGGCAAAAAAAAAAAGAAACTTTTGTCTGGCGGGTCCTGTTTTTAGGATGAAACATCTCATTCTTTAAATATGGCTAGTCGGATGTATTATGGGATTACCTTTTAAACTGATGAAAGTCTTTCTCCCTCACTGTGGTTGTGGTAGTTTTTAAAATTTCAAATCGAGGAATATTTCTTACCTCTTGCAAACAGCGATTGAAGTAAGTGTTATAATTTCTTTATAGTACTAAAATTATTGTCTTTTATGATTTTATTTATTGTACTAAACAAAATCTTACATGAAATTTAATTAGTTTTGAATCTTTTTGCAAAAAAAAAACAAAAACAAAAAAAAAACACTAATTCTAGAAGTATACATTTTTAAATTTATGACGTTGTCTTTTATTACAAATTATGTATTATTTATTCTCATCTTTTTTCTCAAATTTAAAGTAATAACATCACTAAAAAACAGACATATTTAAAAGTTAAGTTCATTCTCTTGTTTTGTTTTGTTTTCAATATGGCAGTTCTTAGTTTCAATTTCAATGGCTAATGCTTATCTCATACTCGACCACAAGGAAATAGAAAAAAAAACTTTGAAAGATCTCCTAAAGTTTCCTTACTTCCTAGCTAGGGATTACAATCCCGGATTGAGATCCCGGGATCCCGCTTTAATTTTAACCCTGAAAATCCCGGAATTTTTACTGGAAAATTCCGGGATTTTCGGGATTGCCTTTTTTTTTCCATTGAACAATATTCAGCTGAAATTAAAAAAAATATAATTATAAACTTTCGCTTTTGGAAAAAAAAAATCAATTGATTTTCATGAAATTTATATATAATTGAAAATGAATGTTTATCTCAAGTATTTCTTAGATATATTTCTAAAGCTATTAAATCTTTTAATGTGTGAAAACTTTTGATTTGAAAACATAGAAGTAAGACAGTCAGGAAAAAGGAAATCATTTGTTTATTTAGATTTCGCTGCATGCGTGGATTCGAAGGTCATTTTCCAATTAGACTTTACTGATAAGCATCGCAAGTTTGTATCATAGTGATATCATGTGCTAACTGTTTTTTTTTTTTTTTTTGGCTTTATTTTGCTTTAAAGATGTCTTGTTTAGTACCTCATAGGAATGATAACAATAAGCCCATGTGGCAATATAAATTTTTAAAAAATCTAATTTTTAAATGATAAGGATTTTTATTTTTTTTTCGGGGAGGGGGGGGGGGGTTGTATGAAATTTTCGTAAAGTTGATACCTTAAATCTTGCACTGATTATAATGAAAGTTTTGAACTTTTAGAGTAGGACAAGATTAAAAAACACAAAATATAAATAAACAAAATACCGAAGTAATTTTTTTCTCAATATTAACCCTTTGCACTCGAGGACTCCGGAGCGGAGCCATTTAAAATTTGTCTTCAAACTCGAGGTCTCCGCTACGGAGACAATGCAAATAATTTTGTGATACCATGTAATCTTGGCTTTTCTAGACAGGTATCACAAAATTATTTGCATTGTCTCCGTAGCGGAGCCCTCGAGTTTGAAGACAAATTTAAAATGGCTCCGCTCCGGAGCCCTCGAGTGCAAAGGGTAAAGTAGAATATTTATTTATTTATTCATAGTTAAATAGCTGTTGTGGTTATCATCTGATATATATGTAAAATTGCCTATGTGGCAATATAAATTTTTAAAAATCTATTTTTAAATTATATGAAGTAGAGTAGGACAAGATTATAAGAAATATATATATTTATCCATGTACTTTAAAAGCCCTCAATAGCCCTTGCCGCTGAATTTGTCCGATAATCGGAGATGTCTGCTTTTGTGAGGTAAAAATATACAAATATGTATGCCATGCGGATTAAAAAAGTATTCGCTAAATAGATGTTTCAGAATAGCTATTCGGGAATGTCCATTAACCTCCACAACGGATACTCCCGAATACCGGACATCTCAATTAAGATAACAATAATGCAGGGTTGTATTTTTTGCAAAAGAACTTCTTGATTAAAGAATGGGCATACTGGGCCGTGCCCCGCCCCCCCTACGATTTTAGTGCCCACAAATTTGATGTGCAATATTTGTAAAGTTTATATTTTAAATCTGTTTCGAAATTCCACTGATTATAATCAATATTTTGAACTTTTAAAGTAAAATAAGATTAAAAATACAACAAATTAAAAAAATCTAATATTTAGATAAATATTTTTTGTTTTAATCTTGTTCTTCTCCTGAAGTTCAAAATATTGATTATAATCAGTAAAATGTCGTAAAAGATTTAAATTATCAGCTTAACAAAAATTGCGTACCAAAATTGGGAGCACCAGAAAAATCAGGTTGTAGGGGGGGGGGGGGGGTAGGGCAGGACCCCAGCCAAATATTTTTCCAGGATTCAACGTGGTCAAACATGGCTACGTATGATGCTTACAAAAAAAATGGATGCTATTAAGACGTTTGAAGTGTCTCAGTTTCACGTTTGAAGTGAAAAAATTCAGACATTTTAAAATGTCTGAAAACTGAACACTCCGTTTCAGACACTTAAGTGTTTGAATTTCAGACATTTTAATTTACAGTGTGCGAGCCCTGGATACGTTTAAGCTATAACCTTATCAATGTTTCTTATATTTTACAAGTAGTAGCGCATTTGTTTTGAATTTTTAATAGTGATACACAGGGTTCGTTGATATATATCAATGGATATATATCATTATATATATCTTGATATATATCCAATATTTATTTTTAAAATATCAAGATTTTTGATATTTTCGATATTTTCCAATTCTTGATATTTATTTTCAAAATATCAAGATGTTTGATGCTTTGTATATTTGATATTTATTTTCAAATTATCACCATACAAGATAATTTTAATATTGTCTTCAGTCAAAACAAGTGTAAATGAAATTTTCAACTCTTTTTGACTGTGTCATTCTGTAGATAAACAACTTTTGTCTCTGGCAGTGACTTTTTTAGGCAAAGAAGAAAAAATACCTTTTCCAAGCTTCATGTTTGAAACTTTTACTTTTAGATGTATAACTAATAATTATGTCATACAATTAATTCAGAACAGTCATTTGAAGATAAACAGTAATTTAGATAATCATTTATGTACAGCTTCCCTAGAAAAGAATATTTTCTGATTTTGGTTTAGTTGAGGTTGAACTGTACAACAAGTTAGGCAATACAAAATAAAACAAGCTTACATTTATGTTAAAATTCTTCAATTAAAAAAACTATTTTGTATTTAATATTTTATTGTTTTATAAGATATATAGCTTTCTTGAAACTGGATACAAATCCTATAGTTTATATAAGTGTATTAAGCAAATTTATCTGTTTTGAATTGCTTGATCTTCAATTTTGTTCTTGGCGAAAAAAAAGGAAAAGACTAGAGAACAGGAATTCTGGTTTTTCAGAATTTAGTGTCGCCCCGGCATTTCCATTACTTCATTTTCTTCTGGTGGACTGGTGGCTTCTATTATTATGAAACAGCCATTATAAATGAAGCGTTAAAAAAAAATATGGCCATTTTTTTTTTTCCATTCTGACCAGAAAATCAGAGTTTTAACTTTTTACGGCAGCTCTTTCATCTTCACCTAACGCTTCATTTATAATGGCTGTTTCATAATAATAGAAGCCACCAGTCCATCAGAAGAAAATAACTCGGTTAAGTGTGACTCGGATAATCGGGACTCTACTGCAAAACATATTTCTGTTTTAAGACTTAAAGCACACGCTTTTATTTTATGTAAAATGACGTCATTTGCATTAATATAGAAACTTAAAATTAAATATAGTTTATAATAGCTCCCTGTTTTATCATAAATCCTTCATTTATATTTTTCTCAAAGTAGAACGTATTAATTTTTTTTTCAATTTATTTTTTTTTAATTAATTTTTTTCCATTTTATAAGAAAAGGGCAACAAAAAGATATAATTGCTATTTTTCAGCAATTTTTTCTTTACTTTGTACAGAAATGGCGTACTTGAGTTGCCAAAATGAAACAAATGTCGCTAAAAACTTAAAAAAAAATAATATTTCAAAAACAAATAGAGATGCAGTTTTCAAACAAATTGCATTAAAAAGTACTTTTTTTTTTCCCAATACGATGGTATAAAAACTGAAAATGTGCGATGTTTAGAAATTAAAAAAAATTCTACAGAGCATTTAATTGTACAATGATACATCTACTTTGTTTATTGCTAGCGTCTGTAAGCTAACGTTATTTTTTGGACACAAAATAAGCTGGGAGAAAGAAATAGCATACCGTACCGGAGCTAATAAATACATTTTTAGAACATTGTTTGATTAAGTTTTCATGTTAAGTGAAATATGTTTTAGCTTCTAATTTATATTATGCTTGAAAATATTTATTATCAGCTGTAAGTTCACTATTTTGAAAATATCGAATATATATCGAAAATATCGGATATATATCAAAATATCGGATATTTTTGATATTTTCGAAAATATCATGATATTTAAGAGCCCTGATGTTGCATAATTGGTATGATGTGAAACGCAAAATACCGAGTTCAAGCGCAGACATGGCGGTGGGAGAGAGTGAAATGACCGGGCTGCGTTGGTATGCATGCGTGGCGATGGGACTGTCCGGCTGAATAAGATGAGAATGTCATCTTAAAAGGGAAACTTAAACAGATATTTTAGTTTTTGAACAACCATTACTTTAATGAATTTTAATAATTGAACTAATAAAAAAGAAAAATAACGAATTTTTATTGAAAAGAGACGATTTTTTTTTAATCTTTTACACTAGTTTGAGCTTTTATCGTACTTTTAGACGTTAGTTATGTAAAATTTAAATCCTTAGACGACTACACCCAAAGATATATTCATAATTAAACAAAATAAATTCATTTTTAGTCTATTCTATGACTGGCAATTTCACATTAAAAAAAAAATAAATATTTTTGCGAAAACACATATAAAAACACAATTTTGCAAACTAATTTTCTTAATTTTTATCAGATTCAACAGGATTTTTTCTATTGGGTCAGAATGAGCGAAAATAATTCCAAACTAGAAAACAGGAATTCTGATTTTTCAGAATTTAGTGTCGCCCCCGATGACAAAAAAATATATATGAATATATACCGGGTGTCCTAAAAAGGACGGACTGATTTTAAAATTCAATAACTTGCAAACGGTGACAGATATTTAAAAAATTCTTGCAGGGGGGGGGGGTTATGCATGAGGTCAAAAGTTTTTTACAGTGATTTTCGATTTTAGTCCGAATTACAAACAATAGATGGCGCTGTAAGCAATAGGCGCTAAACACAGGCTCGATTTTTTGGCCTTTCTCTTCTTCCATGCGGAAAAAGGAGATTAAAATGTATTGAGTGGGTCCCGAAGTACCAAAAATCGAGCCTGAATTTAGTGTCTATTGATCGCAGCGCTATCTATTGTTTGTAATTCGAACTAAAATCGAAAGTCACAGTAAAAAAACTTTTGACCTCTTGCATAACCCTCCTGCAAAAATTTTTTAAATATCTGTCACCGTTTGCAAGTTATTGAATTTTAAAATCAGCCTGTCCTTTTTAGGACACCCGGTAAATAGTACAAAACATATTTCAATTTTAAGACTTATAGCACACGCTTTTATTTTATGTAAAATTACGTCATTCGCATCCTCTTAAGAATTCAACATTTACGATCCACTCTTATACATCTACAGTAAAGTAGGCATAGGACGTCACTATCGTGAAATAATACACAAATGCAGCAAAAGATGCCTCATTAAAGAAACTCGACAAAAAAAACCGGCTGTCTAATGATTCATAGTCCTTCCTTTGCTTGGAACATTAATACAGATACTTAAAATTAAATATAGTTTATAATAGCTCCATGTTTTAACAGAAATCATTCGTTTATATTTTTTCAAGATAGCATGTGTTTTAATTACATTTTCTTTCGGTTGTAATGATAAAATGGCAACAAAAAAAAAATATATAACTAATATTTTACGACTATTATTCCTTTACTTTCTACAGAAATGGAGTACTTCCGTTGCCAATATTAAGCAAATGGCTATTAAAAGTACAAAAAAATTAATATTTCAAAAATAAATAGAGATGCAGTTTTCAAACAAATTGCATTTAAAAGTACTTTTTTTTTCAACTAGGGGGCTCTGCCCCCTACGAGCTACGCTCGCCAACCTCCGTTCAGACACCGCAAACTCTAAAAGCACGCTAATTTGATCGGCTTTAAAATGTATCGCTTAAATGTATCGTTTTAAATCTGATGTTATTTTCACCAAAGTTTTCTTTCCCTTTTTAATATTCACGGGAAAATACTTTTGTTGTTAGAAAAGAAATATTATTTGCGCTGTCTTCGAATTCTCAACACGAGAGCAATGCGACTGTTTTAGCCGCTTCAATAACATATGCATTGGCTCAAAATACCTCAAATTTATGTTGATTTTCTGTAAACAAGTAAACCCTATTGGTTTACAATGGAAGTCTACGGGAATTTGGCGAAATATTAGAGATATCGCCAAGTTCGCGTCATTTTGGCGAATAATTTTGGTCGCCAAATTTGGCGATATATCGCCAAGTTGGCGACAACCTTGGTGGTATTTGGCGACAGAACAGGGTCATCCCTATGGTAACCCCCCTTATAGGTATGGAGATGCATTAAATGCTGTTCAATAACCAATGAGATGCGTTTCTTTGATACGATAGCGCAACATATATATATATATATATAGAGAGAGAGAGAGATTAGTTTTAAAAGATTATCTCAAAGTATAAAATAAATGTCTCGTGCAGGTATATTTTTTAATTTAAACTGTTTAGCAATATTATGGTTTGGCAATTTTTATTAATACTGTAATTATCAATTTTTAATTATCAATATTTTCCTGCTTTTAATACGTAATCATTTAATTCTCATTTGAAAGTTTTTTTTTTTCTGTTTATAATTGTCACGTGTAAATAAATTTTTTATTTCAAGGAAATATTATTCTTTGCGCTGTTTTTAAATTTGGCAACAATTTAAAATAATATCCTTTTCTAAAAGTTGTAAAAAATATCTCTCGAAATGCTGAAAATTTGAATTTAAAATAGAAATAAAACCTCAAAAATAGGTCAAATTAAAAAAATAAATGCAGTCTGCACACCGGGAACTTATAACGTATAGAATGATCTAAAAATGATTAATTTCCTATGTATAGTTTTTGCTCCTATAAAACTTTTTTAATGGAACGATTTTGGCAAACTTTAACATTAAATATCTCTTAAAATAATTATTCGATTTGAAAACTGTCTGCATCAGCGTGTTTATCAAACATTTCTCTACAATATCACCCATTTTTATATTTTTGTATGCAATATTTTTCTTAATATTATCTAAGAAAGACCCCCGGTCACAAAAAATTCAAAACCGGCAGCAGTGACAGCGTTAGTTATACTTTCTTTTAATAATAGAGAGATACAACGGTATAAAAATTGAAAATGTGCGATGCTTAGAAGTTTAAAAAATTGCTATAGAGTATTTAATCGTATTGCTTTGTTTTACTGCTGGCTTCTGTAAGGTAACGTTATTTTTTGAAACCGGAGGCAAACAAGAACTCCCATTCACTATTTCTCCCTCGCATTCCTGAAATTTGGGGTCCCAACAAAAGGATTTTGACGTCGCAAACTGCAAAAGCGGATTAGATATTTCTTTATTCAAGAAAAATATCAATTTTGAATGAAAAAGACTGATTTATTTACAGTATTTCAACTGTAAGATGAGGATATAAACTTAAATTTTAATTTTTGAACAACCATCACCTTAATGAGTATTATTGAACCGTGGACATTTAGTTGAGCTAAAATCAACCCCAAGCTAGAAAATTAGTTTTGTGCAAATAATTATTCTCCAGTTTGTTCTGAGCCATTTGCCAAAAACCGCATGTAGTTGCGATTATTTTTCGCAAAATTACAAGCGTTTGAATTTTGTAAAATAGCTATTTTTCGGAATTTTAATATACTTTAAATCTGCTGTTCTCAAAACTGATTTTTCAACGCTTTTAGTTTTTTGAAACTAGGGGGCTCGGCCCCCTACGAGCTACGCTCGCCAACCCCCGTCCAGACACCGCAGACTCTAAATGCACGCTAATTTGATCGGCTTTAAAAAGATTTCGAAAGATTGAATTATCTCTCTATTCTAAAAAAAAGTAACTACCGCTGTCACCGCCGCCGCCGCCGGTTTTGAATTTTTTGTGACCGGAGGTCTTTCTTCGTTAACATTGAGAAAAATAATGCATACAAAAATATGAAAATCAGTGGTTTTATACAGAAATGTTTGATAAACACGCTGATGCAGACAGTTTTCAAATCGAAGAACTATTTTAAGAGATATTTAATGCTAAAGTTGGACATAATCGTTCCACTAAAAAAGTTTTATAGCAGCAAAAACTATACATGGCAGTGTAATCATTTTTAGATCATTTTATGCGTTAGAATTTGCCGGAGTGCAGATTGCATTAATTTTTTTATTTTGACTCATTTTTTCAGGTTTTATTTCTATTTTAAATTCAAATTTTCAGCATTTCTAGAGATATTTTTTACAGATTTCAGAAAATTGTACTAATTTAAACTGTTGCCAACTGTATAAAAAGCGCAAGCAATAATGGTTGCTTCAAATTAAAAATTTATTTACTCGTGACTATTATAAACAGGAAAAAAACTTTCAAATTAGAATTAAATAATTATGTATAAAAAGCAGGTACTTATTTAAAATTACGTCATAAAAAGTATACACGTGAATTTTAAAAGAGAAAGGATATTGTAAAATAATAAATTCATTAACATGCGTTAGAAGTCTTAGGAGAAATTACGTCATATTTACGTCACATTATAGTTATTACATAAAATGAACACAAAGTAATATTCAAAACAGTTTAAATTTAGAAATTGCGCTAGACATTTATTTGATATTTTTAGAGGATCTTTTCAACTATTTTTGTTGGGAAAGCGCAAATAATATTTCATTTCTAACAAATGTATTTTCACTTGAATATTTAAAAGAGAAAGAATAGCTTTGTCAAAATTACGTCAGATTAAAAACGATTAATTTAAAATGTCTCATTTAAAAGAACTTTCTTTTCGCTTTGTCAAAAAATACCAGGAGACAAAGACTGGTTACTTAATTCCTTTTATATTAGCTTATTTTGAAATGTTGTTACGCGTGTCAACGTCATCAAGTTATTTTTATTTCGACGTTTTATTTGTATTTTTATTAATGTTGTACTAATTTATTTGTTCTTTCGTTATTTAAAATAAAAATTATGTCAGTCTGTATAATTTGGCGAGTGGTTTGGCGATTTATATAATTTGGCGAAATTGGTCGACGGGATAATCAAGTAGTACCGCAGCGGATTTGGCGTTAAAATTCCCCGATCAAAGAGAAATGAATAGAAATCCTTTTATAGGGAGATCGCCACTGTTTTTTAAATTATAATTCAATCTTTCGAAATCTTCTTAAAGCCGATCAAATTAGCGTGCATTTAGAGTCTGCGGTGTCTGGACGGTGGTTGGCGTGCGTAGCTCGTAGGGGGCCGAGCCCCCTAGTAATTTAAAAAACAGTGGCGATCTCCCTATAAACGGATTTCTATTCATTTCTCTTTGATTGGGGAAATTTTACGCCAAATCCGCTGCTTGATTATCCAGTCGACCAATTTCGCCAAATTATACAAATTGGCATAATTTTTATTTTAAATAACGAAAGAACAAATAAATTAGTACAACATTAATAAAAATACAAATAAAACGTCGAAATCAAAATAACTTGATGACGTAGACACGTGTAACAACATTTCAAAATAAGCTAATATAAAAGGAATTAAGTAAACAGAGTCTTTGTCTCCTGGTATTTTTTAGCAAAGCGAAAAGAAAATTCTTTTAAATGAGACATTTTAAATTAATCGTTTTTAATCTGACGTAATTTTCAATAAGTTCCTGCTTTTTATACGCAATTATTTAATTTTAATTTGAAAGTAACTTTTCTATTTATAATAGTCACGTGTAAATAAATTTTTAATTTGAAGCAAACATTATTGCTTCCGTTGTTTATACAGTTGGCAACAGGTTAAATTAGTACAATTTTCTAAAATAAGTAAAAAATATCTCTCGAAATGCTGAAAATTTGAATTTAAAATAGAAATAAAACCTCGAAAAATCAGTCAAGTTAAAAAAATAAATGAATTCTGCATACCGGGAAATTATAACGTATAAAATTATCTAAAAATTATTAAATTCCGATGTATAGTTTTTGCTCCTATAAAACTTTTTTAGTGGAACGATTTTGTCCAACTTTAGCATTAAATATCTCTTAAAATAATTCTTCCATTTGAAAACTGTCTGCATCAACGTGTTTACCAAACATTTCTCTATAATACTACTGATTTTCATATTTTTGTATGCATTATTTTTCTTAATATTAACGAAGAAAGACCTCCGGTCACAAAAAATTCAAAACCGGCCTCGGTGACAGCGGTAGTTACTTTTTTTTAGAATAGAGAGATTCTCCAGGCGTCGTATTTTTTGGATCAAAATTCATGAAATTAATAAGCAAGAACACTCATATAGTTTACAAAGAAACTAAGCATGCATTTTGAAATCAGACTTCATTAAGATAAATAAATTTTATTTTTAACACATTAAAAGGCAAAATTTTGATGAAAATCGACATAGTCCAGGGGAAAAGTACCAAAAACAAGGGGGTTACCTTGCAAAAGGTCGGGTAAAAGATTTTTTTTTCTGAGTTGTTTATAATGATACCAACATGGAAAAACCAAGTTTTCTAACAAAATTTCTTAAGGCTAAATTTTCTGTGACCAAAAAACAACAAAATTTTGAGACTTTTTTTGATTTTTTTGAAATATCTCGAGACTCGTTGCCGTAGCATATTATTTGTCACTTACAATATTAAAGAGGATAAAATTCTCTACAACTTTCATATTTACAACTTTTTTATACACTCAATAGCAAGCGCAGTACGCCATTTCAAAAATAGGACATTTTGTTTTCAATTTCCTTAAAAACCGTGAAAAATTTAGTTCTGCCCCGATTATGCAAATGTTTCCTCCGGATTTAATCGTGTAGTCAACTTCTATATATTGGTATCAGTAAATTAAATGTTTCAGGGCCAAAACTAGCCATTTTTGCGCCCGTGGCAAACATGGATCCCCCCCCCCCCCGCCGCGCTTAAAAAGAAAATTTACCACGAGAATTTTAATAAATCTCTAATAGCCGGATTTTGAAAATTTTAGGTGTGTAATCATTAAATACGAGAACTACGTAATCAGCTTTGCCAAATATTGATTCATTAAAACCTTGAAAACCGAATCGAAATTCTTCCGCTTTAAACAGGTTTCCATCTTAGCAGGTATAATTGTTCATATTCTCTATTTCGAAAATATATAATTTTTTCTTTAAAGACCGGATTCCGCATATACAGATTTCATTTTTAAAGATTTTACGGTAGTTGTAGTATTGAGGCGTTTAAAGTCACAGTTATATGAATTATGAGACTAAATTAGTCACACGATTCTTGACAAATGTCTCGCTTGCATTTTATTACTTTAATTTTTTTTTCTTTTTTTTATGGGATACATGAGATCAATATCGAATGTTGTGCTTTTTCGGGTTTGGTTGCATTTTTTGTTTTTAATATTCGGACACTTTCATTTTTGAAAAACTGTTTGGAATCCGTTCTGAAATTTAAAGTATCCTCATTAAAAAAATGCAACCAAATTCGAAAAATTAAAAACGCACAATGTTGGATATCGACCTCAGATATCATATGAAAAAAAAAAAAATTAAATATTGAAATTCCAGCAAGAATTCTGAAAAGAATGCTCCCATAGGTTTAAAATTAGCGTGCAAATGTTTTCGCGTGAGACTACACTACTCGCGCGAAGACATTGGAACGCTAATGTTAAATCTATGGGAGCGTTCTTTTTACAGTTTCTCGCTTGCAATTTAATAGTTTTAAATAAATTTCTTTTGGCTTAGAATTGGTAACGTTGACTTATAACTGGATGCGTTTACCTTTTCTATTTTGATTACAATTTTTTTTTTTTTTTTAGTTTTCTGGCTGCGAGACATTTTTATTCATATTTCATATATATATACATACCAGGTGTCCTAAAAAGGACTGACTGATTTTTAAATTCAATAACTTGCAAATTGTGACAGATATTTAAAAAATTCTTGCAGGAGGGTTATGCATAAGGTCAAAAGTTTTTTTATAGTGATTTTCGATTTTAGTTCGAATTACAGATAGATGACGCTGTAAGAAATAGACGCTAAATTCAGGCTCTATTTTTGGTACTTTGGGACCCACTCAATACATTTTAATCTCCTTTTTCCGCATGGAAGAAGAGAAAGGCCAAAAAATCGAGCCTATATTTAGTGTCTATTGCTTACAGCGCCATCTATTGTTTGTAATTCGAACTAAAATCGAAAATCACTGTAAAAACACTTTTGACTTTATGCATAACCCTCCTGCAAGAATTTTTTAAGTATCTGTCACCGTTTCCAAGTTATTGAATTTTAAAATCAATCAGTCCTTTCTAGAACACCTAGTATATATAATTAATCGACAAATGAAAACTTTATTTGGCGTTCGTATTTCGTATTCCATATTCCGTCGAAACGGTATGCTAATAATCCTACAACAGTGCCATCAAAAAGAAAAAAAAATGTTAAATAGCCTGTAGAAATTCTTTTTATTATTAAAATACATTTTTCCATTTAGTTTATGCAGTCATATTGCGTACCTTACTTTGTGTTGGGAAAGTGGAGTTGAATAAAACAGGTGATCAACGCGAAAACAAAAATGTTTATATGGTCTACAATCAGAAATAAATTAGTATTTCATTTGATAAATGGTATCACTGAGATAATTAAACAGATATATTTTCAAAACAGTACATGTTAGAATATTCCACAAAGTATATTTTTCAACAACCAAAGTAAGTTTTTCTGTTTGAGCTTTAAAGCAATTAATAGATAATCTTAAAAGTTTTACATATTTTTGCATGCTAAAATGATATAATTTCTTGTTATATTTATAGATATGAGTGGAAAGAATATTGACAATATTTTTTAAAACTAATCTTTTAAATAGTTTTATGAAACCAGTGATCTCAAATATTTTATTGACAGAATTTTAAAATTTTACAAGAGAAAAAGCATAACATTAGTTAGTTAAATAATCTGTTGTCGTTTTTATTGCAGCTATTTCATAAGGTAAAAGTATTTCTTACATAAAAGATAATTATTTTTTGAGTCCCCCTTTTCACATGGAACTAGAATCCAATGTTTGCTAACTTTAAAACATTAAAACATATGTTATCAATAATTAGTAAATAAAATATACCATTGTAGTGTGGAATAAAACATGTTTTTCGCAAATTTTCATACCTATCCCATTGATACCTTGAAAAATATGTATGCATTATAAAAATTATTAAAATTATAAAATTATTAAAATTAAACAAGAATTCTTTCTTAATTGAAACTATCGTGGAAATAAGTTACTAAATATTGAAGTATTCTTTTAAACAATGCATTGAAGTTAACATTGTATACACTTAAAGTTACTGTCTAAATATGGAAATTGTCTCATTCATCTACACTCTGCCTTATTTTTAAAATTATATAAATTTATTGAATGTAAAATGTCTGTTGAGATGAAAATAAAGACGTGAGTGTGCACATAACAGATAATTTACTGCTATCAATTGTTAGAAGTCGACATACACGACTAAATCCGCGGGGAACATTTGAATAATCGGGGCAAAACTAGGTTTTTCGCCTTAAGAAAATTGAAAAAATTGTCTTATTTTTGAAATGCCGCTTGCTATGAAATTGCATTTGAATTGCTTTTGAAATGCCGCTTTTACTGCGCTTGCTATTGAGTGCATAAAAAAGTTGTAAATATGATAGTTGTAGAGAATTTTATCCTCTTTAATATTGCAAGTAACAAATAATATGCTACGGCAACAAGTCTCGAGATATTTAAAAAAAATAAAAAAAAAGGTTTCAAAATTTTGTTGTTTTTTGGCCACAGAAAATTTATCCTTAAGAAATTTTGTTAGAAAATTTGGTTTTTCCATGTTGGCATCATTATAAACAATTCAAAAAAATTCTTTTACCCGACTTTTTGTAAGGTAAAATGTACATTCTCCCTGGACTAATATGAAATTCAGAAAAAAAATTCTAAAAAATTAACTATACAAGAAATTAAAAAATCGATGGTTAGATTTGTTTGTGATAGAGTTTTAAGTGATTAAAATGCAAACGCAAGGACATATCTAAAAAATTGTGACACCCGGAGTATTTTTAAATTTTTATTTTTTTTTAAATCTTAAAATTATAATAAGATCTGAAATTTCTTTTAAGGTGTTTTATATACTTATGATGAAATGCATATATGCACAAAATTTTATATTTCTATGATGAAAGAAAAAAACAAAAAAAAAACATCCACCGTCTTCTTCGGCAAAACAATGGAAAATATCAGTTTTTAAGGAAAAAAGCTGATTTCTTATGAATTTTCCAATTATGGCAAAGAAATATCAACTTCTAAGAGGAGAGTTAAACTTATATTTTAGTTTTTATCAACAAAACCTTAATAAGTATCCTTAATTAGAGATACAACGATTAATTGGCCGAAGCCGAATATTCGTCTTTGGTCGAATATCAAGTCCGGCCGAATAATACTGCGAGAAATGTTTTTATATTTTTTTTACCCAGTAAAACTTTTTAATTTGGTAATATATATTCATCATGTATAATGAAAATTTTATTTGAAATTAACTAAGCACTCCCCCCCCCCCCCTTAACTTTCATACCCTGAATGAGTGTTATCTATCCATTTTTATATAAGAGGGTAACTTAGTAATCATGTTAAAACTTTTATGCTGTATCAATAAGTGTAAAAAGTATCTGTAATAAGCTAACGTAATCTGTTAAAATTAAAATTAATCTATACAAAATTGTCCTAAGAGAGCCGTAAGCAAATTCTAATTTTTTCAGAGCATAAAAGTTTAACATTTATCCCTTATTACATAAAAAAAAAAATTCTTTCAATGATATTTTTAATTAGACCTACAAAGAACATAAATATATAAAATAGATTAGATATAGATGTATTGTATGTATAACAAATATTTGTCGCATAATGCAAATGCTTAGTTGTTTTGTTTGTTTTCTTTACTAGTAAAATGAGCTTAAAAGTTAAATATAATTTAAGTTATTTTTTTTAAGTGTGTTACTATTTCTTATTAAGTAATAAAAAAATGTAAGTACTAAAAATTTTTAATTAGTATGTATGTATGTTTTACATCACTATTTAATTTAGATTTTCTTTCATCTGATACTTGAAATTTATGTTGTCAAATACTTTAAAAATTTTGTGATTATTTTAAAATGTAGCAGCCACAACATATATAATATCTACTAAATTGTAACAAATACAGTACTGAAGATACGACATAGTCAATATTTTTAAATTTATATCTAATTTGCTTTTTCTTACAGATATTTCCTTCCTCTAAATCTGAAATTCACTTCTTAATAGTGCTGTCTGCTGACTTTGCAAAACAATGCATTACTTAGTTAATTGCGACCTGACTAGACGAGACAGTCCTTTCTCATAAGGTTATAGAATATCGTACATCGTACATCGTTCGTTTGGAGATATTTCGGCGAAAAAATTGTTTACGATAAATATTTCCTCGTAAAACTTGTACACACGCATACGTAGTCCACTTTTAACCCTACACTGTTAAAAATTTGCAGCATTCTGGCAGGTCATTTGACCGTTTTTTCCGAAAACGGTTACACAACCGTAATTTTAACACTATTCTGACCATATTATTTACCATTTCATGGTCAGAATATAGTTAAATTATGGTTATGAAACCGTTTTTCAAAAAAACGTTCGAATGACCAGCCAGAATGCTGTAAAATTTTTAACAGTGTATTCTCGGAAAGCACGGATTACTTAATGAACTCTCAACTAACAGGCAGGGGCGCGCCGACCCAGTGTGCAAAGTGTGCACCGCACACAGGCGCCAGAATAGTAAAGGCGCCAAATATTTTACGTGAAGCTGAAATATTTGAAAACTTTTATCCAATTTAAATTTATTAAAGCTGTATTTAAATCAAAAGTGGGTCATTTCTGAGTTCATATTTTATTTTTAAGATTTATGAAGTTTGCAGATGCTCGTCCGCGTCGTAGCTTTGAAAAGGGGGGGGGGGGGCTCTCAAGGTCGAAGGAGCTACGGTGTCTAAAGGTCACGGTCGAAAGGCGCCATGGAAAGCTTAAAGGCGTCGTTAAGCGGCCGAAGTACATTAAAAAAAAGCTTAAAAATATCAAATATTCGCAAGGGTGACCGGGAATGCCCCTTTTGACATCCCTGCTCTAGATCAGACGGCCTGCCCATTCTTTCAAAAACGGATATTGAAAATATATAACACTTTTGTCTTACTGTAGTATTGGTAGCGATACACATATGGCGATATAAAAACGGATAGTATGTCATATTGCCCAATGGTAAAGCAACATAGCCCCGGGTTATGCACGGTAGAGGTCTGCACGGGCCGAAATTTCTTGGCCCGGGCCTGGCCCGACTGATTGAAAAAAATTTTCGGCCCGGCTCGTAGAAAATTTTTTTTGGCTCGACCCGGTAGAAAGTTAAAAGTTCGGCCCGATCCTGGGCCGGTCCGTAGAAAAAAAATTATTTGCCCGGCCCGGTATAACAACTAAAAGTTCGGCCCGAGCCCGGCCCGGAAAAAGTTAAAATCTCGGCCCGAGTGAATTGCTACAAAACATTTATTTTTACGTCGATTTGGTTAAAAATTTGACTCTTACGAGGAGTTCTGACCAAAAATATTTATCTTAACTTTTTTTTTTCATGTTTCTAAACTTCATTTTTATAGAAGTGCCGCAGGCTGCGATATTTATTTTTTTAATGAATCGCTATTTCTTCTGTGTAAATGTTTCAGTTATCATTAATATTGTTAATCCATATTCCATGCATTGAATTGTTAAAAATCTGAAAAATGCTATACAGTAAAATCTTCTAAGACTCAATTACATAGAAAAGAAAAAAAAAATGTGTTATAGACCAGTTCCCTTCTTAACAAATGTAAATGTATTATATATTCTTTTCATACGTATTAGTATATTAATTTTGCATGGATCAAAACGTTTTTCTGTTTAAAACAGGATTCCGCCATAGGCGGACGTTTCACACGTTTTACTACATTTTAATTTAGCTATATTTTAATTAGCGTAGAAATTTACTATTCTTTAAAACGAATAAATGTTAATGTTTAATTGTAGAATAATGGCGATTCAAAAATGTATGCATATTTTGCAAAAATCTTTGGGCCAGGCTTAATTTTACCGACCTTTGAACGAACAGGTCACGCCGAGACAATGATTTTCATACGGGCTGGCACAAATATAGGACTGAAGATTTTGGGCAGTGAAGACTAGAAAAGAAACCAGTCCCGGCTCTGTACTGAAAAAATAAGTTAGCCCGGACCGGCCCGATTCTTCCGGAAAAAAATAAGGCGCGAACCCGGGCCGGCCCGTGCAGATCTCTAACGCACGGTTCCCATGCAAAAGTAAATTGCCGTGAAAAGCACAAATCAGTCACTGCAATCAGCTGCATATAACTCAAACAATAAATAGATAAAATAGGATATAAGTCAAAATGCAATGCATTTAAAAAAAGAAAGAAAAAATGACATTCGATTCCAAACCAATTTAATAGTCATGCCTATAATTGTATGCTTTTGCTTATAAAAACAAGCCCATGAACATGAAGAAAGTTTCATGTTATTCCGGAGGGAAACGTCATGTTTTTGAGAACAACCTCAAAATGAATTACGTTTTATGGAAATTTCAATTGTATTTTATAGATGTGCTTCGAACAAACAATAATCAAGTTATCAAGTTGTCAAGTATAAAGTCAAATCATTAAATGTCATTAAATGTCAAGTTGTCAATATTGTTCAGTGCGAGTTTCCCTTGCGTATAAAGGGTTCCGTGTTCCGTACAATAAATTTATTATTTGCTAACTGGAATCTTACAGATTATAGTTGTTAAACGAATACTAAGACGATAGCGAAAATATAGGGCTCGTTATATGTTTACTTGTTTGTATTGGATGATATTTTTCCGTTTTTCATATGCATTGTATTTGTAATTTCTGTTATACATTCTGATGACGAGTCAGTGAAGGAGTTGAAACATGTCAATTTAGGTTTTTAATTTGATTTTAATGTGTTTTTGGTAACGTCTTTTAAGCAAATAAATATTTTAATATATGTTTTGATTTTTCCGTTTGGAATATATATTCTGATATGGTTATTAGTGGACGCAATTAAGGCTTAGTGCTCGTACTTACTTATATCTGCTGATAACGTCGACGTTTTAGGTAGATTTTTTAAGAAATACTACGTATTACAATACCAAGGCGCGACTTTTGAAAAATTCCTTCATAACTCTTCATTATATGACCCCAAGTAGATTAAAATCGCAATTATGAACGATTTTACGTTTCGTCGATTTTTATTACGTCTTCAAACTCACCAAAAACATTCAGATGGCTAATATCTCAGATGGGATTGCAAAAGGAAAAATCGGCCGAAGGAGATAGAAACAGAGGGCGGGATTATGAAAACCGAAAAAATCCATAACTTCTTAATTATAGTACATATCAAATCAGTTTAACGATATTATTACTTCTGTAAGAAGAGCAAACAATTTACGTATGACAGATTTTTGATAAAATTAAAAATGGGGTTAAGGGGAGAAAAAATATAGAGTTTTAGGGAGAAAAAAATTCTTAACTTCGTGAATTCTGAAGATACCAAATCCAATTAAATTTATTATAAATCTTCTTAATATTATCTACAACTTTTTCATGGACAAGTTTTTGATAGGGCCAACTCTAACCGCAAATAAAAAAAAGAGAAAAAAATTAAAAACGAAAAACAGGGGGGGGGGGGAATTGAAGAAGAAAAAAATTCATAACCTCATCAATTCACAAGATACTAAATCTGCTTTAATTTTTATAAATCTTTTTAATGTTATCTACAACTTTTATATTGACAAGTTTTTCATAGGACAAATTCTTACAGCAAAAACAAATTAAAAATACATAGCGGTTGAAGAAAAAATGGAACAGATGTCATAAGTTCCCACGGCCGCCATCTTGGAATACTTCTTGGCGTGAAAACCCCTTTTCCGCCAAGTAGTAAATGTCGCCAAGCACCGGTTTATACGCATGTTTGGCTTAACGAAAATAAAATGTAAATAATAAACAAAATTCGCTGAACTGGCAGTCAGTAATCGTCTATGAGCGCTTCGCGCACATTTACCGAAAAAAAAACATCGCCGAATTCAGCATTTCTCGCGGTATAGCATTCTCAAAATTCAGCAGTTCTCGTTTTGTAGCAATTTCAAAACGTAAAAAACTCTTAAAGCAGCAAAATATACATAAAAAACGAAACTCGCTAAAGTGGCAATCAGTAATAGTTGTATGAGTGCTTCGCGCACATTTACCGAAAAAACATCGCCGAATTCAGCATTTCTCGCGGTATAGCATTCTCAAAATTCAGCAGTTCTCGTTTTGTAGCAATCTCAAAATGTAAAAAATTCTTAAAGCAGCAAAATATACATAAAAAACGATACTCCCTAAAGTGGCAATCAGCAGTAGTTGTATGAGCGCTTCGCGCACATTTACCGAAAGAAATCATCGCCGAATTCAGCATTTCTCGCGGTATAGCATTCTCAAAATTCAGCAGTTCTCGTTTTGTAGCAATCTCAAAATGTAAAAAACTCTTAAAGCAGCAAAATATACATAAAATTGTCAACATACCTTAACAGACATCTGCTTTCTTGAAATCTCCAGCACGAAATATCTCTCATAACATCTCCGTCATTTTCCAAAATAGGCTTAATACGCATTGACACGCTATAAACAAACCTCCATTTCTTGTCAAAATTTCCTCATATTTCTTAATTACAAGAGCGTTTAAACGGACTACAGAAACTATAGTCAATGAAATGCATCCAATAAATTTAACATAAAAATAAAAAGACAACAATAGAACACGATATCAAAGTACATCCACAAAATTCTAAGCTTCTCAGGGGTTGCCAGAACACAACACACACGTCACACGAGGTTTACATATCGAGTTTGTCATATCCGTAAATACCGCCAACACGCCAACAAAAAATCGCCAAACAATTCAAAACAACAACGGCTGAGGGAAGGTATGGCATCTAAGCCGAAAAAATTATCGTATTAACATGAAAACCAACTTTTGCAGAAAAATGAAATTAAAAACTCCTTAAAAGCGGTCAAATAAAATTGTTTTACTGGGTTTATCGCTAATCTTAATTCAGTTTTTGTTGGTGAAATTAGTACTTGACTTTGAAATCTACCTGCGCCTGTAGGCCGAGCCGACAGGGATTTTTTGTATTGCTTTGTTATACTACTTATATCATCTTACTACAGCAGAATATCCATAATGGACACACCCGGCTAGCGGACACTTTTTCAGTTACCAACGTCTATATTTTTATACATTTTTACTTCTGCGGCCCGTCTATCATGTCAAACATATGTTTGCAGGGCCGAAACTAGCCTTTCTTGCACCCGGGGCAAACATGGATTTTGGCGCCCCCCCCCCCCCCCTCTTCCGCAAAGTATATTTACAAAGAGAATTTTACTAACTTTATAATAGACGACTTATTTTAAAATTTAAAATATATAATCATAAAATATGTAATACTGAACAATCTACACTGGCGGATCCAAGGGGGAGGTCCCTCTGAACATCAACAAAAATATTGTACAGATCATTTTTAAAATGACATATTCAGTAGAGTCCCGATTATCCGAGTCCCGCCTAACAGAGTTTCCGCTTTCACCGAGTTACTTTTTTCTGATGGACTGATGGCTTCCATTATTATGAAACAGCCATTATAAATGAAGTGTTAGGTGAAGATAAAAGAGCAACCGTAAAAAGTTAGAACTCTGATTTTCTGGTCAGAATGGGGAAAAAAAATGGCCATAATTTTTTTTTTTATCTTGACCTAACACTTCATTTATAATGGCTTTTTCATAATAATGGAAGCCATCAGTCCATCAGAAGAAAATGATCCATTCCAAAGGTATAATCCTTCATTTGGCGCCCCTTCGTTCTGGCGCCCGGGGCACATGTCCCCTCAGCCCCCCCTCTAGTTTCGGCCCTGTATGTTTGTGGCCCGCGGGAAAAAAAGGTTGAGTATGGCTGTTCTAGAGGGTTAAATCCTGCAATTCTGTAATGGCGTCGACCTGTATCGGTGACGTAGTTTGTTCAAACTCACTTTTGCTGAGGCATGGAATTCTAAAGAGCTTGCAGCTTAGCCTGCATTCGGCTGTTAAAGTAGATGTAATAATATAAGAGATTAAAAAATATACATATTTTATGATAGGATCTAAGAAGTAAATTTTAATGCTTCATTAATATAACGAAGTAAGTTACTCATTCTTTACATATACATTTGACATTATACTGTTGGATTTTCTTAACGCGAACTTGGATAATTTGAAATACTAGTTAATTTGAACTTAAATTATTCTTTTTGAAAGCTTTATTTAAAAACACTATGTAAAGAAACCCCTCTAATTTTCGAAAAAATCGTTTAGCTAATTTGAAGATATTGAAGTTCTTGCGAAATTTTTTATGCTCTGCAGAGACAGGCGTCAGAAAAGTGCAGTTTTATATTATGTAGTTTTAATTTACTCGAAGAAATCATGTTTATAAATATAATTTAGTTGCTAGTAAATAACAGCAATGAAATATTTTAATGAATGAAAGAAATTGGGATAAATTTGTGGTTTTTAAAATGAATAGTGCGAGTATATCTTTTTTTTGCTCAGCTAAATATTTTTTTTTTTTGAACCGACAAAAAATATTTAGCTATTTAAGACAAAGGCACTGTTTACTTTCATTGATAGTATTAATATGAAAAATAGTATTATATTTCCATGATTTTCTTTCATGTGTAGGTTTTTAATAATTCAAACTTTATATAATTGGAGCATTTTACATGACTGCCTGCGGAGTTCAAATTAAAGAGAACCGGATGTATTTTATTAATTTTGTAATATTCTAAAGTTGTCAGGAAAAATTAAATTTTCACTTTTTTCAAATATTTCGCTAAAGAAATTAATTTATACTTCTCTTTGTAATTCTACATTTTCTTGCAAAGTTAATTTTTAATTAAGGTAATAAATCTACAATATATTCATTATAAAAATTGCTGTATATACAGTAGTTCCGATTATCCAAGTTAATATGGGTCAAGTTCACCTCGGATAAGCAAAAAACTCGTATAAATCGGATTTATAGAAATCGTCATTAACTAAGGAGATTAAAATCATGGAAGACGATAGTATTCCAGTGATGCAGCCTTAAGCCTAAAATCGTATCGTATCGTATCGTAGAATTCGTAGATGGCGGAACTCATATATACAACTAACTCGACTTCAAAGAAAACCCGAAAAGCCGCCTTTCAATAACTCAGCAAATATAGCTTTTATTATTCTGATTTTTTTAAAACAGTCTTATATCTGCAGTCTAATTCTATTCTGAAATTTTTACATTTCTACGTGCAGTAGATTTTGAGATCTAAATAGCCATTTTTAAAGTGAAAGCGGTGGAAGAAATTCCTAATGTCAAAATATGGAAAACGGCTAGGGCGATTTTCTTTAAATTGATAGATAATATGAATCTGTTTTATGTGAAGGGAATAAGATAACAGCTGTTTCCGGAAAAACTCTAGTTTTCATTTCACATTTGTTCCCTCCGAAAATGACATGGGCGATCTTATTAAAATTAATATATAATATGAATCTATTCTAGATGAACCGAATAAGACCATGTTTGTTTCCTGGAAGACTCTTATTCATATTTAATAAGCATGAAAAATCGGACTATATTTTTCCGCCATTTATGGAAATTTCACCGAAATTGCGCCTCTGTATTCGTGCGCTTAATTTCTTCTGTTCAACTTTTAGGGGAATGTTTCCGTACCTTCTGTAGCTCAGTCGGTTAAGCGCTGGTCTTGCAATACATAGATTGTGAGGTCTGTCCTCTTTGAATTTTTTTTATACTTTTTAAGTCAGTTAATAAAGTAAATTTTATTTTATGTTTCTATAAAAATGCATTTGTTTATTTTGATTTTTTTCTTTAAGAGTTTCACATATCACTGTTTCGTAACACTTTTTCAAACAATAAAAATACTGTAAGATCTGTCTAAGGCGGACTCTGTGCAAGCCGGAAATCTGCCTACGGCGGAAAGACTTTCAAGTCCCGGCGAATCCATTGAAAATAACATTAATACGTGCTCCGTAAGCCGGTATCTGCCTAATGCGGAAACGGAAAGGTTTTTAACACTAGAACGGCGGGAAATTTTACTCAAGTTTTATAAAAATATTCCACATCAGAATTTTTATTTAAAACTATTTAACTTATTTATTTAAGTTAATTTTGTGCAGCAGACAATAATCTTATATTATAAAAAGTTTTCTGGTTCGAATCAGCATATATTCATTTAGCAAGGGTCAAAATGACCCCGCGCCGCCGTTCTAGTGTTAAGGTCTGCCGAAAGCCAATTTTTATATAAGACAGAAAAAATAATGTTTTAAAACCGAAAATTGCATTTGTTCAGTCTACAACAGTTTTTTTTTTATTTACAATTTTTAACACAAATTAATGTCTGTTTTTCTACGGTACATAAATTTAAATTATGCGTTTTTATTTTTTCCATTACCCTTATAATAAAAAAAAAATTAAAAAAAACAGGCCGTTATTCTACCATTACGTTTTTAATAATAATAATAATAATAATAATAATAATAATAATAATACATGCCGTTATTCTAACTGTAAATGGAAGACTACGAGATTTTTTTAAAAAATGTCATACATTCAAAATTTAAAAAAGTAAATTTTTAAAAATCATATATATTTTTTAATTTTTAGGCTAATTGAAAAAAAAAAAAATTAAAATTGTATAGTTTATTTATATGTATCGTATTTCAATCTGTTTCGCTGAGGAAAATACGAATTTTTATGTGTAAATAATTGTAAATAAAAGGAAAATGTCGATTAAATCATCGACAAAAATCATTTACATAAATTTTACTTTTGATTTTGGATAGCGTGGCACAAAAGACAAATCAGATTTTTCATATAAATATATTACAGTGCATTGTATAGGTTCAGTGAGAGTGATATTTTTAACAGTGTATCGGTAAATTAAAAGTTTTGGTTACATGTGTAAATATATTTAGCCAAACCGAAAACAATTGAAATTGAATTTTAAAACAAATTGTTTAAAGCTACATCAAGATGTCACTTAAATTTTGATATCATATCTTTTAAAACTCATATTTTGAATTTATGAAAGATGTAATTGATAAAGCATCAATGAATAAATTTTATACATCCTTTTAAATTTAACATAATTATTACACATGCAATTATAAGTAAAACAAAAATAAAATGATGAAATAAATAATATAAATGTATGTATATATAGATTAATTAATAGCATAGTGTCACTTAAAATTTGATATCATTATTTTTAAGTTCCATATTTAAAATTCTTATAGCAATAAGATAAAGTGCTGCGTCACAAACTTTTAACCCGCTAAGGATTTTTTATGTTGATATAAATTTACATACAATTTATTAATTTTTATGGTAGTACGTATATTTCTTTGATGTAAAGTTCCATTGCTTTTATGAAAATTGGGAATGAAGAAATTCATTTGTCGAACTCCTTGATAATTTTTGTTTGTTGGATGATAAACGTTTCTTTGTTACAATATCACACCATTCTATATAGTTGTCATCTTGCATGGCTTTTTAAGTCCTACTTATTTTTGTTTATATTTTCTGTAATGTCAGCCTTCGTTAGTTATCTTTGCATGTCAAAATGACTTTTCTGATAGATTCAGAGAGTAATTTCAATATGTCTCAGTCAGAGGATAATAGTTTTGATTTATTGAGTGATGACATTTATTCAGTCTAGTGAATCAGAAGACAATAATATGAGTTCAGTAAGGTTATAGGTAGAACAAAAATCAGTGTACCCTACTCATCCTCAGTGTTGAATTCAGACACTTTTCTCCGAGAGGGATTTATGTGGCTCCGGGGAGGGGGGATTATTATAGAGTTCCTGGGGGAAATTGCACTTTATGGCCATTGAAAATATAAAACTGAAATCTTCCAGGGGGCGGGTCTCATTGCTCCGGAGGGAGTGGAAATGTCACCCCGGGCCACCCCCTGAATTCAACACTCCTCCTCCTCGTTTAAATTTATAGAAAACTTTCTAATATAGAACTTGGGTGCATTGAACGAAAAACTAGGGATCACTGAATAGTATATTTTACATGTACGACCACCAGCAGGTCAAGCAAAAAACTGCTTACTTAGTTACTGACAAAAACATTTTGTGTTTCCGGATTCAGGATATATATTAATTTTCAGCAATGAAAAAATATTTTTTATAATTAGAGATTCGAAAAATAAAAATATCCACCGAAGAAGGAAGGGTTAAGCATGTGATATGTTAAAGATACGTTTTGCTTCTTAGCAATGTAAACGTCGAAATGAATGTGCATTTTTCATAACAGTTGTTATATAGCCATCATAGGGGTTCTATATTTGCTAATACAAAATCAAATGGAGCATTTGCGAATGCACCCTTAATTATGATCTACGTATGGTAATTGTTTAAGAGGCATTTTAATTTATGTTACATTATTTTAAATGAAATAAAAGTAGTATAACGCACTCCGGTGTATTACGGACACCATAATTTGAGAAAATATTTTTCTACTTTTATATGTATTTGCGGTATTGCGAGCACTGCTTTCTTTGTGTCATAGTAATACCATTAATTAATTCAGCACAGCTGTATTTCCAAACTAAAGTTTATTTGAAACTGTTTTAAGTATGAATATAAATAAAGATAAGATTTTAAAAATTCTGGGAGTGTTGGAGGTAAAAGAAGCTGATTTACTTAAGAGGTACGCCATAGTGGAGAGTGGGAGCAAACAGCTGAAGCATCCATTTTTTAGGGATGTCCGTTATTTATATAGTGCCAACATTCCTTATTTTTAAAGTCAAACAAAAATATTTTTAACCAGATATGTAATTTAATAATTAAAATAAAAAATAACTCTATAGAAACAACACATTTTATTAAATAAATTTTCTGGTTCAAAATTCGTTTATTTGATCTGGAGAAAAGCTTGGCTTGGCAGGTATGCAATTATACTCATTTAAAAAGGAATTAATTTTTTTTTTTTTTTTTTTTTTTTTTTTTTTTTTTTTAAGGTTGTTAGGAATATGGGGCGCCAATTGAAGTTCTGCACACAGGCGCCGGGTACTGGTGGCGCGCCCCTGCTAACAGGCACTTTTAAATAAACCCTTATTTATACGATAACGTAACACTTCGTGCACAAGTTTCACCTGATTCGTATTCCTTTGTTATTTTGCATACGTGAAAAGTTTGTGCGAATATCTAGGAAACAGTCCTCGTTTATACGTATTCTTATGCAATGGAGACTACACGCGATGGAGATTTAAAAAAATTATGTTTGAAAATTATTAATTTAAAAACTAGATTAAATTACGATATAATTTTCAAACAAATTGCATTTGAAATTACATGCCCCCCCCCCCCCCCTCGCTATAAGACGGTGTAAAATTTGAAAATATGCAATGTTTGGAAGTTCTAAAAATTGCATAACCGAAAACTTAATACCGTCGGGTGTTGTCAACCACACGATGACACCAGCGTTACTCACGGACACGTTTTGTCCTTTATAATGTAGATTTGTTTGAAAACTGTACCTGTATTTTCTGTTTGTCTATGGTTTTCAAAATAATTTTCAATAATATATATATATACATTTATATATATCTGTCGCGTGCAGCTTGATTACAGAAGATTAAACCGTTTGCACTTAAAACAACATAAATAATTCAGAATTTGCTTTTGGAGAATATTTCATAATGAAATTAAATCTCCACCAATAAATAAATAAAACAAGTTTAACAGATATGTAATCGAACTAAATGCTTAAACACTGAAATAATCATAATCAAAAAGGTTCCTTCATAAATAGTGAATTAACCCTTTGCAATTAACTGCTGTAATCGAACTAATTCGAAAGTAAAGTTTTTAATAAATTTCAAAACGTCCTTTGACTACCTAATTGATTATTTTTAGTTTCTTCTATCTTTACAAGAAGAAAGTATTGGATTCCTGAAAATTTTCGAATTCCGGTTTTCGACGGATTTACACGCTTTAGGGGTCAGAGATCCCGAAAAATATGTTTTTACAAAATGTCTGTAGATGATACAAATTTTGTGGGCACTTTATCTCAAGAACTAATGAAGGAAATCAGGGCTTAATTTGCGCCGGAGCCCACCGGAGCCCAGCTCCGGTACTTCTCTGCTTTTAATAAATATTTAAATATTGGTCGGAATTCACCGGAGCTCATAAATACAGGGCTCCGGAGCCCAGTGCAATAACATTTCCGAAAAAACAAAGCCTAAATTACCCTTTCATTCATTTCCATCTCCAAGCTTTTGCATTCTTTTTTAACAAAACAATTATATGTGACGTAATGTGTCGCACACGTAGGAGATTAAGATGATTCGGACTCAATTTGTATATCAGTTTGTGGCCTTGGCTAGAAAGCAATCTAGCAGTGTTTCCCCTTTTTCTATAAAAGCATCGAATCCTTCCGATAACGGTGTCATTTTTTTTCTTTTTTTTTTTTTTTTTAATCTGATTTTCAGGGACTCACCACAAAATATCGTTATGCGAAAATCTATTATAGTTTAAGATATGCACCTTTTATAGGAAATTGAAAAACGTTGTTCCATTCTTCAGCACATAAATATTAATTTCTGCAAATTTCATCCATTTTTTCGTAAAAATGCACAGCTGCGAACTATCCTTTTTTTGTGTTAACATCATTTCCGAATCATAATCCTTACCATATTTAATCGCAGAATTTTACAATTAATTAACAACATTAAAATTAGGCATAGAATACTATTTGGAAGGGGTGATAACTAAAAAGTGGAATAGTTGACAGTTAAGTGTATGCTGATAGATATATTTAAAATTTTTATTTTGCTAAAGAAAAAAAATGCTTTAAATTTTCCAAATAGTATATGAAATATAAATATGCATATTGACGTGGCAGAGGGGGCGGCGGGGGAGGACGGTACGGTTGTTAGTACCGGTACCGCAGAATATTAGGGCTCCGGTACTTTTTTCGTTAGAAATTAAGCCCTGAAGGAAATTTAACTAGAGAACAGGAATTCTGTTTTTTCAGAATTTAGTATCGCCCCCGGCATTTCCATTACTTCATTTTCTTCTGGTGGACTGGTGGCTTCTATTATTATGAAACAGCCATTATAAATGAAGCGTTAGTTGAACATGAAAGAGCAGAACGTAAAATGTTAGAACTCTGATTTTCTGGTCAGAATGGAAAAAAAAAAATGGCCATAATTTTTTTTCCACCAGTCCACCAGAAGGAAATAACTCGGTTAAGCGGGACGCGAATAATCGGGACTCTACTGAAAACATATTTCAATTTAAAGCACACGCTTTTATTTTATGTAAAATGACGTCATTTGCATTAATATAGATTCTTAAAATTAAATATAGTTTATAATAGCTCCATGTTTTATCACAAATCATTCATTTATATTTTTCTCAAAATAGCACGTATTTTAATTACATTTTTTCCGTTTTTATGGGAAAATGGCAACAAGAAGATATAACTGCTATTTTTCAATTATTTTTTTCTTTACTTTCTACAGAAATGGAGAACTTGAGTTGCCAAAATGAAACAAATGTCGCTAAAAACTACAAAAAAATTAATATTTCAAAAACAAATGAAGATGCAGTTTTCAAACAAATTGCATTAAAAAGTACTTTTTTCCCCAATACGATGGTATAAACATTGAAAATGTGCGATGCTTAGAAGGTTTACAAAATGTTGTAGAGTATTTAATCGCACAATGAAACATCGGCTTTTGTTTTACGGCTAGCGTACACAAGGTAACGTTATTTATTGGAGACAAAATAAGCTGGGAGAAAGAAATAGCATTCCGGGGGCTAATAAAACTTAAGATTCAGTGATATAAATTGGTGCTGATTACTTTTTGGTGTAAATCGCCAACAGGTGGCGCTGCTACGCTGCATTTTTCACGATTTCTGCAATAGCTATATTTCAAGAACTAATGCACGGATTTTCATCAAACTTCAGATTCCGTTAGTCCTTGATATACTTTGGTGCTGATTACTTTTTGATGTAAATCGCCCAACATGTGACGCTGCTATGCTGCATTTTTCACGATTTCCGCAATAGCTGTATCTCAAGAACTAATGAATGAATTTTCATCAAACTTAAGATTTAGTTTGTCCTTGATATAAATTGGACCTGATTACTTTTTGGTGTAAATCGCCCAAGAGTTGGCGCTGCTATACAGAAATTTTTACGATTTCCGCAATAGCTCTATCTCAAAAACTAATGCAAGGATTTTCAACAAACTTCAGATTCAGTTAGAGGTTGACATAAGTTGTTGCAGATTAGATTTTTGTGTAAATCACCTAAATGATGGCGCTGCTACGCTGTATTTTCAGGAAATGTTAACATGTTTGAGATGGAAGAAAGTTTTGGGATTGCCACGTCCGACTCTTTTCATATAAAAATGCTCTTTGGTTGTGTTATTGGGCAATCGAATAATAAAAAAAACCCATATTTTTTCACCTATGATCGCCGTCAGTTTGTTCTCTAACCCGGGAAGCCTAAATTGGATCCCCTGGTGATTATAAAGTAGAGATTTGTAATTATTTTCTCTCTCTTGTTGATAGGCTAGAATTATACAAATTACGTACGCAGATGTTTCTGGTGGCAACAGAACATTTTTATATTTTCTGAATTTAATTATAAATTAATTAATTGTAAAGTATATTTCAGCTTGCCAGGGAGATGACATAAATCGCCAAATATTATTTCATTTGCATTGCACCTATTTAATGAAAAATTCCAATACATATTTCACTCATTTCGTTTTAAATACAAACATTAAATTAAAACAAGTTGGAAATTGCACGCCAAACGTGGCAAATGAGGTGCGTTCGTACTATAACTAGTTTTATAAATATTTTTTGCACCGCATAGTGTACTGAATGTATATTTTAATGCACTTCATAAGTGCCTATCCATTTCATTCCGTTCGAAAGGCTGTAACATCATTAAAATGCACTTGAAATAATTTTTTCCCATTGGCCGTCATGTAACGGAAAACTTTTGACTGCCCCTGTCATTAAACTACAAATCCGATTTTCATAAAATTTGAAATGACTCGACAAAACTTTGCAACAATTATACATTTAAAATTTCAGAACATTCGGTTGGGTATTTTTTGCTCTGTTATATGCGGACGGACGGACCGAACGACGACTATAGGTGCTACGTATTTATATAATTACGAACGCACCTAAAAATCGACATATTTCAACTATTTAGTATAAAAGACTATTTAATCAATAATAATAATAATAAAAATACATAATATGTAAAAAAAGAAATCAGCGTTTTTATTTAAAAATTGTTTTTTACCTATGATCGCCGGACAGTTTCTTCTGTAACCCGGGAAGTCTAAATTGGATCCCCTGGTGATTATAAAGTGGAATTTTGAAATTATTTTCCCTCACTTCCTGATAGGCTAGAAGTATACAAATTACGTACGCAGATGTTTCTGATGGCAACGCAACATTTTTATATTTTCAGAATTTAATTATAAATTAATTACAGTCGAGTCTCTCTATAACGAAACTCCATACATCGAATTTCTCTATATAACGAATTTTTAGTAGGAACGGTCCCTTTTCCCATGATCTCATTAAAAACAGTCTCTATATAGCGAAATATCTATCTCCATATAACGAATTTTTTCTTAAAATGTTCTTTATTTATTGTTTTAAAAAAGCTTCCAAATCACATGGAATCAATTTTCCGTCACTGATTAGTGATTTATTGTTCAGTGCTAAGTTTTTTTTTTTTATCTTACTTGTTTTTTATGCCCAACGAATTCATCTCCCCCCCCCCCCTCCCTCTCACACACCTTCCAACATACTTCTTAAAACAGTGTCAATTGAATTGTTACACATATAAGAGCGGGATCAGAGAGGTAATTGAAGTTTAAAGTGAATGAGAATTCAAACGGAGGAAAATGTTCCCGATACAAATTTTTCATTCCTTGCTAAAGTGTGAAGATTTTTTTCGAGAGTAACAATTTTGAAATCAAAACAGCGAAAAATTACAGATTTCTTCGTCTAAAATTAATGTAAGTTTTCCTTATGTGATTTTTATTATGCTTTCAAATGTCTGTTCTCTTTTTTGAAACTGTTTAAATAATTCAGAAATACAGTATTAGGTTAATATTTATACTTAAACATTTCAAATTCTTAATTAAACACCTCAAAAGTAATTTTTGTACAAAATTTACACATTAAATAGGATCTTTTATTCATTCCCTATATAAGAAATTTCTCTATATAACGAATTTTTTTACTGGAACAATGGATTTCGTTATATAGAGACTAGACTCTAATTGTAAAGTATTTTTCAGTTTGCCAATGGCATGACATAAATCGCCAAATATTATTTCATTCGCATTGCACCCATTTAATGAAAAATTCTAATATTTCACTCGTTTCGTTTTAAACACAAACATTAAATAAAATAAATGGTCAAGTGCGAGTATTACTCGCGCTCAGAGGGTTCCGAACAATAAATATATGAATTATTAACTATATATTATTAAAAAAATCGTAGTTAAACGAATAATAAGACTGTGAAAAACTGTACAACATAGGGTTGGGTGTAGCGGTGTAGGGGAAGGTGGCCTAAAATGATCCCCTTAAGGGGAAAACTTGTGTAAAATAACATAGCTGTTTAAATAAAACTTTGGCCCTATGCTAATATGTTTTACACTATATTTTGCATTATAAACACATTTTAACAATATTTTAAACCGAAATTGAGGAATGAAAAAAATAGATTTTTTAAAAAGTGTCCAAAGGAGCATTCCTTTGGACTCTTTTATGCTCTCACCAAAGGGCAAAATGATCGTTCATATAAAAATAATTGTAAATTGTTTTTTACCGGAAAAATAAAGGATATAAAAGTAATTTTGGTAATACATAATGAAATGGAATAAGTTTTACAATCGAATAGCATACATAATTTATTTTATGTAAATTTTAAAATAACAAGTGTCACAATCAACTTTGAGAAAAACAATAAAATGGAATATTTGAAAATTATGATTAAAAAATAATAGGATAACACGTGGACTCAAAGAGAAAGATTTGGGGCAGTCACATATTTCGCTCCCGTGATGGCTAGGACCCGGTATCGGATTTTTTTCAGCTTATGAAATGGAAGTAAAACGATCCACATAATGGATCATTTTACATGGCCGCCCATTTTAGGTCATATAACTGGATTTAGCCGAGAAACATAACAAACTTAGCAAGTGTAATTCACGTCTAAAAACATACTCTATTAAGTAAACCAAGTCATATTTCTGTACATAAGAGACTTTATATCTAAATAAATATGAAAATTAGTGCTTATCTTATAACAGATGTTATAAAACCCACTTTTTTAAAGAATTCTATTCAGACGCGTAATACTGCGATCGCTTGAATACCGCCATTGCTTCTTCTTCACTTGGCACAACTAGTTTATGTGTTACACTGTAGATAGCGTGACCTGTCTGGAAGAAAACATATGTGGGCCGTTTTGCCCGCTGGATCCTTTTAGGCCACCTTCCCCTACGAATTATTTTTTAATAAGTGCCTTGAGTAATTGAATTCAATTGGAATAAAAAACGTTGACTATTTACCGCCGCGATTAGCCTCACCTGAAATAAAGACCTTGTGCAAAGTTTAAACTTGACATTGTGCAAGGCACACTTCAAAAGGAGGTCGCAAAGTTGCAACTCCGCATTGTTCCATACCGCGTTTTTCTAGATAGGTTATGAATTAATATCTTGGCTAATTACCGACAATCTTTTTCGAAAATTCTTATGAACAATCCTTGGATGATTCCGCGTCGATAGGTACCTTGCGCGTCAGCAAATAAAGTTTGTGCGAAACGTAAAAATACGATATTCTCAAAAGCTATGTGACCTAGGATAATCCCTGTAGTTTTCCTGCAAGGTTTAAATAAACTCCTACTATTGCCATTTTTATCATAATTTTAGTTTCACTAGATTCGGAAATAGTGAGAGGAGGGGTCATATTTTCGCAGTACATTTTCGACTGTATCTCTGAAAATATAATACCTAAAATTAAAACAAGTATATTTTGGTGTTATGAGATCTTTCGAACAATAAACCACACGATTTAAATTTTTTTCAAGTAACTTAATTACCCCCCGTCCCCCCCTCCCAATGAATTTATTCCTAAAAATATTTGTGAATGGCTAATATTCTACATACTAGAAAGATAGCCCGTCAAAAATGACGGAAAATGGAATATAAAGATATATACAACACATGAGTAATAATGTGTTTTTCTCGCTTGTTTCGCAGTGATAGATGGAAATAACGCATTTCAAAAACGAAACACATTTATGAAAAACTATGTATGTAATGAATACATTAAAAATGAAATTTAAGGATAAATTAAGATTTTACCACAAAACTTTAGAATATGCGATTTTTATTTATTTATTTATTTATTTTTTTTTTTTTGTAAAATCTCTTTCATTATTTAAATGCTGAACTTGCTCTTTAGTATCTTCGACATAAATTTTTAACTGTCCTGCTTTACATCTTGAAATACTTACATATAACTGTCCATGAGGAAAAAACTGTTTAAATACAGTCCAACTGTAGAAAATGTTTGCCCTTGTCACTTATTCAACGTCATTGCAAATGATAGTATAACTAGAAATTCCATTCATATCAATTCATTTCATTCATTACTCATTCATTTCAAATGCGCCAATGCAATGTAACTTTTTTATGATATTATATTATATTATATACGTATGCATATATATATATATATATATATATATATGCAAAATTGGCGCACACGCTTCCATTTTTTTTCTTAGACATGAGAAAATAAAACAATTTCTTTTCTGGCCTCAAAGTTATTTTCTACTTTTTAGTGCATTTAAATATAAATATGTATTTTCTACGTTTTTGTGAATGTTAACGAAAGAATGTCTTAAAAAAAACATTTATTTTATTTTGAATTTTTTTTTTTTGTCTTATTTTAAATTTATTTTAGTCTTATGTTGCTTTATAGAAATTTTAAATTTAATATTTAAACTTTTCATCCTACCCCCTGCATATAGTACAAACTATGGTACAGATAGTGCAAAATAATAGAGAATTTAGCACTTTTCCTCTATATGGGCCTTGGCTTTTTTTTAAAAAAGCTTGGCTGAATTCGGGCATCAGAAAGTAAGATTTGGCGCCAAATGATATAAACAGCTATGAAAACAAACTTGATGAAATTTTTTGTTTGTTTATATATGTATTTTAATTTAGCGTATATTATTGTTGTTTTTTATGTGTAAATTACTTCTGTTTCTGCATAAAATTAGATAAATGGCTTCTTTATATTAAATAAATTGTATAAATATTGAAAAAAAAAAATGCGTGTGTATATGAAATGAAACAGTGAATATTTTGCCAGAATATATGTTGCCAAATTTCCTTCTTCGCCAAGGTAGTTTTCTCTATTTCAGAAAGGGCCCTATACTGGAAAAGTACAGAGAATTTAATTCCTGCATCCGGCTATGTAAAGCACATCAAAATCGGATAGTTAGGAGATCAGATAGTACAGCGTCGTCTAGTGGCGGTTATTTTATTAGTAGCATCGGGATGAAGATGTAAAGACATGCATTTTCGTATACAGTCGGACCTCTATTTAACGAACCTCTATTTTGCGAATTTCTCTACTTTACGAACTTTTCCTCGGAACCAACAACATTTTGCGAATTTCTTCGTAAAATAACCTCCAACTAGCGAAGTGTGTTCTCTATTTAACGAACTTTTTCTTCTGATATAATTTTATTTCTCCCTATTTCTCAAAATATTTCCGGACACTTCAAACTTATTCTTTCTTTTACACATTTTATAATGCTCAATAACCTTGAATTAATTTTACCAGGTGCCTAACTCAATGAGAGCAGTAAAATCACTTTCGTTCTTTGCACTCCATCCAGGAAATGCAAACTTTCAATATCCCCCTTTCACACTCAAAAAGGCTGTTCTGTTGGAAATAAGGTTCCGTAATTAAATTTAAAGACGCATGTAGTAATACAACGCTTAAAATTACTTGTTATAATAAATACGATAATGTCATTAAAATTCATTAATTTTAATGTTAATATTTTCTTAAAACTGAAAATACAGTGTATTTCCGGACAATATATTTTTTAATTCTTGTTGTCCTTACAGATTTCTTTTTGATGGGTAAAATGAATAATAATAATAAAAAATATGATTTACAAAAAAAAGTGTGATTAATTAAGTTTTTTAATAATGTTTAGTGTTTATGAATTAAAAATCTGTTTTGTGTAGTTTAAAGTATTTAAAAAGGTTCATCTCTATTTAACGAATTTTCCACATAACGAACTTTTTTTCGGGATTTAGCGACTTCGTTAAATAGAGGTCCGACTGTATTACTCTTTAAATTCTGACCCATAGATTTTGAAAAAAAAAAAAAAACTTAAATGCGCTGGGTTTAAATTAAATTGTGGTGAGCTCGATTATAAAGATTAATGGGTTTCAATGGGAATTTCGCTAAATTTGCCAGCAATCGCCAAGTTGGCTTCATATATGGCAACTTATTTTTGGTCGCTAAATTTGGCGGTATTTCACCAAATCTGGCGATATTTTGCCAAGTTGGTCCAAATTTAGCGTTATTGTAGTAACCCTGTATTAATACTTTTCAACAATTTTTCATTGTTGAAGCTGATACCTAGTTTCTCCATAGGAAGCCTAACATGGCCGCGATTAATGAGTTGGTCCAACTGGAATTGTGAGGGACACACATAGACTTGGATTTTATATAAATAGATAGATACCGGGTGTCCTAAAAAGGACTGACTGATTTTAAAATTAAATAACTTGCAAACGGTGACAGGTATTTAAAAAATTCTTGCAGGAGCGTTATGTCTGAGTCAGGAGTTTTTTTACTGTGATTCTCGAATTTAGTTCAAATTACAAACAATAGATGGCGCTGCGAGCAACATGTGCTAAATCCAGGCCCGATTTTTGGTACTTCGAGACCCACTCAATACATTTTAATCTCCTTTTTGGCATGGGAGACGAGAAAGGCCAAAAAATCCAGTTTGAATTTAGCGCCTATTGCTTGCAGCGCCATCTACTGTTTGTAATTCGAACTAAATTCGAGAATGACAGTAAAAAAACTTCTCACATCATACATAATCCTTCTGCAAGAATTTTTTAAATATCTGTCACTATTTGTGAGTTATTGAATCTTAAAATCAGTCAGTCCTTTTTAGGACGCCCGGTAGTTGGTGCCTTTATAACTATGGCAAGGGCAAGTTTGAACTTTCCATAGTTTTGATCACCTAAAAATGTAATTTTTGAAACTAATTCATATTGTTTAAGCACGTTAATAAGAATTTGGCAACTTTTTTTGATCACCAAATACGGACACTACTAAATCTGTGAGTATTTTCAGTTCTTTAAAATTTTCTGTGAATAACATGCTTAGATATTTTTATTTTAATGCATAATAATGTCATAGTCTGAAAAAATAACATTGTTAAGCAGTTGAACTTTAAAAAGATAATTTACTCTTTCTAGATCACTTAATTTCAATAAATGTTTCACTGGGCGATACCATAAAAAAAGTGAAAGAAGTAATTCAAGATAAAATCGGTGTCGTCCCTCATCGTTTGATTTTCGCTGAACAGGATCTAGAGGATGAAAAATGCCTGTTGGACTACGGCATCCCAGAATTTTCAAAGATTTATTGTTTTTCAAAGAAATTATCTAATTTGTATGGTAAGTAAACCATTTTTTCCAGACATTTTTTTAATCATTCTCTGACAGTAACTGATAAACATTTTCTCTTATATATCAATTTTTTTTAATTGCGTTTATTTGCGTTCATCCTATCGCTCGCCCGCAAGAAAAGTGACACATCTCGCAAAAATTCATTTTGCGTTTTATTCCATTAATAGGTTTGTCATAGGTGTGTCTTGCTACACAAAACGTTTCATATGTGTAGTTACACGGAAAATCACTTTATTACGCCATATGTCCATTTGTGACCACAGAAGAAAGGAGGATTGTGCGGAGAGGTAAAATGACCCAACTCTACAAACCTCATCCAACGTCTTCATTCTTAAGGGCTTTAAGCTTTTATACACGTTTTCATTCCTGCATGCAGAGTTAAGTGCTATAGTTTCATGTTACAGTAAAATCAAGCAAATTTTCTTTTGCCTCTCCTGTGAAATTTACTTTTGTTGAGATGTGTCACTTTTCTTGCGGGTGAGTGATATGTCGATATTGTGTTTCACTAAAATGTGACTTAATTTAGCAAAAAACCTTTTTTTTTTTATTCACAGTAATATATTTTTATTTTGTTTTGTAAGAAACAAGAACGAAAAATCATGCATCACGGTATATATTATAAAACACTTTCCAATACTCTCGGAACGGTGTTAAGAAATTCGACTTTTGATTCTTCCAATAAAATTAGATATCTAAATAATAAAAAAATAATTAATTAAAAATAAAAAAAGACCTACACATGCAGTAACAATTAATTTTTAGCAAATGCTCTTCATAGCCAGTAACGTATATGCATTCTTTCGTGCAACCTTGTTTATGATCTATCTATCTCGTAACTAACACACAAAAAAATTACTTTGGGGGGTTAGCACCTTTGAACATTCAAAATATCGATTTTTCAAAAATATATATAAAAAAAGATTATTTAGAGTCTTAGAAACATTTTAAAACAAGCCGCATCAAAATCGGACAAAAAAATATCCCTACAGTAATAAAGAAATACATATAAACAGCGACTTGCCCTTTAAAACCCTCTATATTTAAACTTGATTCTCTCAGTTTCGGATTTTCATACTTCCTTACAAGATTTAAAAAAAAACTTATGACGGCAGAGTTATAATATTTTAACTGTAAGTTCTACTTATGAATCGTAATTTTGTGAACCTCAATCATGTTAGTGGGATCAATACTTTTTAATTTGTAGCATAATATTAAAATTAAAAAAAAATTACATTTTTTTAATTTTTAAGTTTTAAAAAATTATAAAACATCTTCTAAGTTCAATGTTTTAGGTTTACAGAATAAAGGTGGTATTTAGCTTCAATTTGATATAAAAATTTAGTTTTCTTTGTGTATTTTTTAAAAGTTATATTATAAAAAAGAGATGTAAGTATAGGGTGTATCAATAAGTTTTTGCCCTCACATAGAAATAATTGAGTGAAATTTATGAAATTGCTACATTGCATTAGTCCTTTTCTATATTGTCACCGTGCACAGTAACACATTTCTGCAAACGGTATTTCAAAGAGAAGGGGGAGGATGTATTTCAGAAGGCCCCCTAAGGGGGGCATTTTTCTAACTTTTGCTGACCCCCACATGTGACATATTGTTGGAAAGGCCTGTGACCACTTATTCATGTTATGCACTCCCGAGCCTCTACCCCAAAATTTGCCCCCCGGGAGCATGAATGATGTCCGCGAAATTAAAAAAATTACCCCCCGCAGGGCAAATTTGGGGGGAGGGGCTCCGGAGGTGCATAGCATGAATAAGTGGTCACAGGACTTTCCAACAATATGTCACATGTGGAAGTCGGCAAAAGTTACAAAAATGTCCCCCTTTGGGTCTACTATCGCGCCTCATGGAATACATCCTCACCCCTCTCTTTGAAATACCGGTTGCTGCACAAATGTGTTAATGTGCACACTGACTATATATAGCAAAGGACTCAACGAAGGAAAAACGACTTCAATTGCTTGATTTTATATTAAATTCAACATTTTGCCAGGGACTTTTGGCCCACCCTGTATTAGCGTACAAATCTCTCAACCGCAAAAATAAAATTCTTCAAAAGAAGCGAGTGTAGAGCAGAAATCTTAGGTAAATTTCAACGCTTTAGAATTTTATTTATTTAAATTAACTGTTTGTGTACGCTATATTCGTTGAGCTCTGAATCGAAATTCTTCTGATATGAGTAGCAGGCAGATGCTTTTACCACTGCGCTACAATGCCTGCACGAAAAAGATTGAAATTAAGGTTCTGTTTTAAGATCTAGATCGCAGACACGGTCGGATGACATTGTAAAAATTCATTTAATTGGCTAGTTTCATGAGTACTTGTAGTGTAAGTCACATGCTACGATTTTTGGCTACCAGTTTTTTAAAACCAGAAAATGTGAGTTATTTTATCGGATATATCTCATTAATTGAATAAGGCGAAGCAAACTTTTCGAAAATAACGGTGGCCAACAAGCATAGCAGTTATCAGCTATGTGACTTATTCTACAAAGAACCATGGAACTAGCCAATTAAAATAAGATAAGACTTTTTGAAATTTTATGATTTTTCGTGGGGCAGAAGGTATTTAGCTTTAAATACACAAAATTTCAATTCTGTAACTTAAACAGTTTCTAAGAACGGAAGAAAGGAGTAAACTGAAGACTGCCAGGTTTGATGTGTCAACCGTTTCGTACAGGAAACGACAGTGTCGGAGATATGGCATAATCAAGACACCGGAATTCGTCATTCGTGTCAATGAAAATTCTAAAAAGTCGATGAGGGCACTCACTAGGGAGCTACAGGTTGATGAGGCCACCATTCGATGTATGTTTCGTGAGGACTTTCGTTAGAGGTCGTACGTGATAAGGAGAGGACAGTTCTTGTCCGAGAGAGCGAGTGATAATCACCTGATCAAAGCCAAACGCCTTAAGGCTCCTGTACCTGACGGCAGAAGCACTCACGAGCTAATGCTAATCCTATGGAGAAGTATTTTTCTAATATCTCGTTTGCCTTTCGACATTTTTAAATATTTTTTTTTTTTTTTTTTTTTTGCATTGGATAACCGAGATCCGTCTCTACATCGCACCTTTTTTACTTTTTCGATTTTGGTTGCAGATACTTTTTAGAATGACACTTTCATTTTCATAACCGGTTTTGAAAGTGAAAGTAACTTTATAAAAAATATCTGCGACCAAATTCGAAAAAGTCCTTCCGGCCAGTGCCGGGAGGAAGAGGTAGCTTTCAAATACCTTATTTTAAAAAAGCCAACTTATATTATTCAAACACACGAAGCTCAATTTAGTGGAAACCGAATATAGGAGATTCAATACTAAATCATTATGAATGAGAATTTCACGAAATTAGTCAGCTTTATCCAAGCTGCTTTTATATAAAGTAACTTATATTTGGCTGAGATGTTGATGCATACTATCCACATGCTTTCTCACATGGAAATAGGCGAATATGTGTGTTATCGCGTGACAAATGCAAGATCGTTTCAAAATGTTAGCCATACTAGAAATTCAAAGTGCTATAATTCAACCATTTTTTAAGATATAAACAAAAGAACAAATTTTCAGAAACAAAATCTGCTCCGGAATCTTTGTATCAAGTCCAAACACATAAAAAAATCTTTTTCATTTTCCAATTTTTTAATACCTCATTTTAAATTTTAAATTTAACTTTTTTTAAATGGCAACCCTTTTGAAACAAGATGGCGAATAAAGCTGGCGAACGAACTTGGTCGAGACATTGGTATGTACTATGTACAGACCAAGTAACATCCAAATCGGTTCATAAATACGCTTGTTATCGCGTGACAAAAATCAGGTCGTTTTAAAATGTCAGCCAGAATAGAAATTCAAAACGCTATAACTCAGCCATTTTTTTAGATATAGACAAAACAAAAACTGTTCCGGGATCTTTGTATTAAGATCAAACACATACAAAAAAAATCTTTTTCATTTTCTAATATTTTGGTATCTCATTTTAAATTTAAAATATTTTTAAATGGCCGCCATTTTGAAACAAGATGGCGGATGAAGCTGGCCAACGAACTCGGTCGAGATATTTGTATGTACTATGTACACACCAAAGTACATCCAAATCGGTTCATAAATACGCCTGTTATCACGTGACAAATATCAGGACGTTTCAAAATGTCAGCCACGCTAGAAATTCAAAATGCTATAACTCAGCCATTTTTTGAGATATAGACGAAACAAAAACTGCTCCCGAATTTTTGTATCAAGGTCAAATACATAAAAAAAATATTTTTTCAATTTTTTGGTACCACATTTCAAATTTAATTTTTTTTTAAAATTTAAATGGCTGCCATTTTTAAACAAGATGGCGGATGAAGCTGGCCAACAAACTCGGTCGAGACATTGGTATGTACTATGTACAAACGAAATTACATCCAAATCGGTTCATAAATACGCCTTTTATCGCGTGACAAAATTCAGGACGTTTCAAAATGTCAGCCACGCTAGAAATTCAAAATGCTATAACTCAGCCATTTTTTGAGATATAGACGAAACAAAAACTGCCCCGAATCTTTGTATCAAGGTCAAATACATAAGAAAAAATATTTTTCCATTTTCAATTCTTTGGTACCACATTTCAAATTTAAAATTTTTAAGAAAATTTTAAATGGCCGCCATTTTGAAACAAAATGGCGGATGAAGCTGGCCAACGAACTCGGTCGAGACATTGGTATGTACTATGTATATACCGAATTACATCCAAATCGGTTCATAAATTCGAGAGTTACAGTATGACAAAGATCAGATATATATATATATATATGGATATATATATATCAACTTTTGAACGGAGGGTGGTTTCGGGGTCTGGGGGTCATGATCGATGAAAATATACCAAAATTTTTTGAAATCGCTTTCCTCCGAACGGCTGCAATAGGTAGCTTTTTGTAATGAAAGCTACCTAAAAGTAAAAAGGTGCGATGTAGAGACGGACCTTGGCTATCCAATGAAAGAAAAAAAAAATTAAAAATGTCGAAATGCAAACGAGATATTAGATAAATCCTTCTGCATAGGATTAGCTTTAGCTCGCGAGTGTCTTCGTCGGCAGGGACAGGAGCCTTAACAAGCTGAAAAATGAAGAGTAACTAGAAATGTTGTTGTTTTCCTCAGATGAGAAAAACTTTGTTCAAATCCAGAAAGTTAACTGCAAAAAGATCGGTGGCTGTGTAAGATTCCCGAAGAAATTCCGAACGTCATGAGAAAAAAAATCCAGCTTCACTGATAATTTTGGGGGGTCATGAGCAACAAAGACGTCCTGATGCTCCCACATTTCCTTCTTCAAGGTGCCATAGTCAACACGTCTGAGGGTGTATGTTTTTCAACAAAAACTCTGCACCATCCCATACAGACCCATCCCAATAATGGATGGCCGAAAACTTTCATGACCATGTCATCCAAAACTTGTTGCCCTAGCTTCCAAGTATTAATCCGACCCGCTATTACGTATGTGGCGTGGTTAAAAGGGACTCCAATAGGCATCCACACACCACTGTTGTGGCTCTCAGGGCAGTCTCATGGCAAACTTTCCCAACAGACATCTTATTATAATTATTGCCTGCAGTTGGTTTCGACAGCGTGTAGAGCAGTGGTTCCCAACGTGGGACGTACGCCCCACAGGGGGGAAACTTTCATTTGAATTTTGAGGGGGTACATTGTGGGAAACTAGCATTAATGAGAATAAGAAAGCCTGCTATCAGGTAAGTATGTTATGAGGGGAAAGAAAAACGACTACTTAAAACTGATTAAGTTGCAAATCTTGAAAATTCTACTTGTGAATTATGTTATTCATGCAGTGTCGGTGTTTAAAAAACTTCACATCTTCTTAAGGAAGTACAAAAATCAGTTATAAAAAGCAATTTTATGAAATGTAATGCAAAATGTGAGATTTTCTGCTACAATTTTTGTGCAACATAAATACAGACTGTACAACTCTTTTGTGTCTGAGGTAAGTTACCAAAGAACCAAAAAAAATTTTCTACATGTAAATGCGAAGATATATATGGCCTCATTGAAATTCAGAGTTGTGCTGGAATCATATTTATAACAAAAATTTGATCCTTTTATTCTTTTGAATTTAAAAGGATTTATCATAATTATCTCTTTTTGGCTTCTTCCGTGTGAATAAAAGTTCATTATTTATATGATAGAAATTATATGTTATAAAAGAGAGGAGTGGTGGGGGCATCGTGATTTTAAAGATGCTCAGGTGGCGCGCGGCGAAAAAAAGGTTGGGAACCACTGGTGTAGAGACTATTATTGCGGGTGACGCTGGTTTGAGTGTATGATGCCATCCATTGTGTATGCGGTCACCTCCACAGAACGTTAAAATGTAAAAAATGCTTTATCTCTAGTGTCTTTTCGGGTTTTAAAACTGGCGTTAACATGTTCTCAAATACCTGCAGCACCCGGTTTATACATATATCTTCCCGCAGTTTACAGTAAAATATGCATGTACATAATTATTTTCCATTTATTGTTTATCTATTAAATGTATCAATATAAAATGAGATTCTACTGTATGTTGAAATTACTCAACAAAAAAGTGATTTTAGTTTGATGCTAAGTTAATGTGAATAATATAAAAAACGCTCTTCATTTACTCATTCATTTATAAAAATACTCACCGAATGCTTTTTTTTAATATGAAAATCAAAATGAGCGGATGGATTTTCGTATGTCTTGCCTCTTCAACATTATTTCGTATAGGGGCCTAAAGTTTGCTAATCGAATAAACATTGTACAGGAGTGAACATGAGTTCTAGACAAAATATAAGATATTTCGTAACATCCGGTCGTTGCGACGATCCCAGATAGCATGAACATTAGCAGCAAGTTTGATTTTTTCTGATATTATCTTGCCGTGACAAATTTGAATCGAGAAATTCACGGCAAATCTCCCGCAAGGTATACCATCACCCACTTGATGAGTAGTTTGTTGTGAAACTGATGGCAAAACTGTCTTTAATTCACGGAAGTGACGAAAGCAAAAAATCCCTCTGTTGAGAGAATAGACAAGCAGCAGATACGCAGAAATTTTATTCGGTTGGCACCGCTTTTTTTAAACGCTATACTTATCAAATACCAAAAAAGGCTCGAATTGAAAAGTACAAGTATTATCCTAACTTGTTTATGGTGGTAAAAACGATGCATTACACCTTAACGGTGCGTATGCATCAGTAAACCTGATCAGGTCTATTAAACCCCTTCGAAGGGGTTAAACTTATAATGTAACAGTTGTAAACAGTTAATGTGGCATGGAAAGATTACTACTTTGCAGTATTTTTGATTACTTGTTTGCCGTTAATGTGCAATAAGTTTGATACAGCATGAATTTAACTTGCACGACAAGTTAGCTGCAAGTTCAAAGTGTGGTGACTTCGGCGTTTATATTATCTTGCTGAAGTCTTGTTATGAACTTTCAATCTTGTCGTGCTGAGCTAGCTGCAACTTTGCAGGTTTTCAAAGCAAGACTTCTGCAAATTTTCTGCAAACTACAAAGGCTATGTGGGGATATGTGGTTGAATTCTCTGTCTCAGACTAATGAATAAAATTTTATTTTTTAAAATTTACATTAAACTCGTAAAAATTTAACGTAATTTGGGTATGGTGAAACAGCGGGACATTTAGCGTCCTGCGTAGGAGTTCCAGCGGACGCGTTTCGGGATCCCTAAAAATTGGGACGTCTGACAACACTAATAGAAACCCAGATTACAAAACTTGGCAATGCTCGGCTGGACGAGTTTGCTTTGACGAGTTAAGGCACATATACATTACGGCGTTATCGTCTTTGGCATTGGCGTTCCAAGACGTTGAATTATAAGATCCAACAAATCAGCGGCGAGGAAACAACCGATGAGGCACGCTATTTGGTTTGAAACCTATGTCTCGCAGACCTCATACACCTGAGGAGACAACTGAGATATAACGAAAACACAACATTAGACAAGCATGCAAAAATTAGTTTGTAGATTATTCAAGGTTCACAAAGTTCAAGATAATATCCACTGTATTATCCAAAATACACTCGACCAATCAAATTTTATTGCCTATATTTCGTTCTTTTACAATTTAATTGTGTAAGATAATTTCCTTAATTTGCTGTTAACTTGCATTGTAAATACGACTCCGTACATATAATAAAAAAAATATATATATAAATATTTTTAAAATTTAGAATACAGTTAAATTTCTTTCCCCCCGCCCCCAGAAAATCGAAATATCTTGCATTATAAAAAAGGCAACAAATCGGGCTACTACGAACGTATAGTTATATATTAAAGTGACATAGATGAAAGTTTTATTATAGCCACGTCATACTAATCTATCTATCTATATAAAAATCATTGTTGGTTTGTTTTTCCATATGCTAAAATGTAAAGTGACTTTGATTTGTCTGTTTTGCAATAAATTAGATTTGGAATGCGTAATTATATGTTTTTTTTTCTTTTTCAGCTCAGATTGTGTCAGTGGTTCAGATAGACCACAATTATTCTTGTCCTGTCAGCTCTGAAGTTGATGACGTAGAATTTTCAGAATGCAGAAGTAAGCAATTTATACAAATTTATCTATATTTAAAATCATTATTTTTACGTTACTTAGCATTTTCATGTGTTGCACATATTTTTTTCCCCTTCAGTAAAAGCTATTTTTTTTTTTTTTTTTATAAAATTGTAATGTCCAATTCACGTGTGGATAGAAATGGATGTGCCAATCCCAAAACTTTCTTCAGTCTCATACATCTTAATATTTCAAAAAGTAGTAACAAATGTTAGTACTTCAATATTATTAGTTCAATACTGTACCAACTTCGATTTTCATCTTAAATTTCTACTCCAGTCAATTAATCTGAGTAAAAACAAGTTAATCTCTATCACGATTTTTAATAAAATCAATGTTTTTGTTTTTGTGTTTTACGTCAGCTGTTTGTGAATAGCCGGCTTAGCAGGATGCGAAATTCCCGTCGTTGCACGAGCTGCCAATATACAACAGAAGTACGAAAAATCGAGAAAATTTTTACAAAAATCGCTATAACAGAGCCCCTTTAGGCGGAATATTTCCAAGTGCAATGAGGACCTGCTTGTCACAGCCAAAAAAATATATATGAAATTTGGTTCAATTCTTTACATAACTTCATACACGATAGTACAATAATGAAAATAACACAAAATTGCTATTACAGCGCTCAGTCCCAGAGGAATCAGCACCGTGCGAAGAGAAAACTGCGACCGGGGCAAAGTTTCAATTTGGCGCCCCACCACACACATATATTTTCTTTGTGACATGTGGGGTAAAATTGAAAAGTGCAGAAACAGAAATAAATTCTATTGAATACATCTTTCGCGTTTATTTTAGAACTTTATGTTTAATTTTAATTCAGAAACTCCAAACAACTAAAGAACATAAAATAAAATTGCACTTATATTTTGGTAAGGATAATCTGGGAAATGGGTGCAGAAAAAAAAAATGTATCTAACAGTACAGCATAGCAGTTTACAACCCTTTTGTATTCCCAAAAAGAAACCCCATACTATTTTTAGAGTATATGTTTTTTTCACAAGCGCAGAAAGAAAATTACAGACTCAGAAATGAGAAGGTTAACGAAAGAGACTAAGACAAAGACCTAAAACAAGTTTTGAAAAGAAAGAAGTCCTTATATTCATAAATTTGTATTTAGGTGAAGGGTATTAAGAGACCATGCAATAACTTTGAAACGAAAAATGAACGTCCTTTTATAGGGAAAAAATTTTAAGTATGTAAAAATACAATTTTTCTTACAAAAAAAAAGGAAGAAAAAACGAGGTTTGTAGTATAAATTTAGCAGCCCCTCAATTTTCGCGCCCGGAGCTACTGCCTCCTTCATCCCTCGCTTCACACGGCCCTGAGCGGAATATTTGCAAATTGAAGGAGGACCTGCTTGCCATAGCGAAATATATATAAGCTAAGTGATACAAATATGGCCAATGCAGGTAATACGGTCATTGGTCAACCCGCAATAATGTTATTAATTTCAGTGAAATCCAAAAGATGGCTCTTGAATCTAGTTGCTGAATGTCCGAAGAACATAGTTTAGTACCGTGTTGCCCGCAATCTTTGATCACTTGCATAGGGGGGGGGGGGGGCAGTCATTGTTGATTTGTTGCTAGTTGTGTTGGCATATTATAAATTTTCCTCTGGTAAGTTTGTTGCTTTTCTTAATTAAACGAAATATTTGTATACATAATATATACATAATCTATACATAATCTAATATATACATAATCTAATATATACATAATATATACTGTTATACATAATATTTTAGCTGGTTTAAAGGTCTTTTAACTGTATCAATGCATTTCAATAGCTGAGCGTTCAGACAGAATTACGAAAACTTTTTTAAAAACTAATTATTTGTTTGCAATATGTCCATTGGGCATATTACCTGTACATATGGTCATATTACCTACACGTATGGCCATATTATATTCATGTGAATAAATTTCTCGAATTTTTTACATTTATTTTATTACACCACTGGCATGAAATAATAAATCAATAAACTTTTAAAAATACATATTACTTGCCAAGTAAACACAATAGAAATAAAATATAATAACGTTAAAAAAAAATTCGGTTACGTAAAATTGAATGAAGTTTAGTTAAACTTAAATGGGTGTTTGAGAGCAATAAATAAGTGTAAATTGTCGCACAATGTTGCTTTAAAAAGTTATAGGATTCCTAGACGAACTACTCGTCTTTATAGTATTAATAATAAAGCTTATAAATCACTATTGGAAGACAACGAGTTCTCACATCAGACAAAGGAAAATATCTACCGATAAGAATTTTTAGGCTTGCTGATGTCGATTATTTGTTACATCAAAAATCATTAACCTCTGCGGGGTTTTTTTAACTTTTCAGTGAAAATTAAATAACCCCCAATTTTTCATTTAGAAAACGCATGGCCGACCGGCACTGGTAGAAAGCATTTTTTGCAATAAAACCGAACCTTTCCAGGAGGAATAGTCAACCAATGAATCCTGCCAAAGCAGCAAAACTCAATAAATATATTATTGATGATTTTTTTTTAAAGTAAATTACGAAAGGTTCTAATTGACAATAACCTCATGAAATCCCCAGAACGAATATTTAATATGGACGAAAAAGAGTGTCTTTTAAGTTTGCATGAAGATCTAACTTTTTATGCTCAAAAGGGCTCAAAATGAGTGCATTTGGTTGCTAAAGATCATGGTGAAAGTGTAAAAATTGTGGCTTGGAGAAGTGTAATCGGGGCTATTATTTTTCCTACTAGCTGAAATACCTGGCGTTGCCCGGGATTTTAAACATATTTGATTAGAAAAATCAATTTTAAAATTAAACACCGTACGGACTATGAATCTCGCGCAAATATGCTCTGTTTTTTAATACATTGAAAGACTTGAAAAATTTTGCTTTTATACCAGTATTAAAAAAAAAAGAAATGTTTCCTAAGACTAAATAAGTATAGTCTTGATTCTTGAAAAAAAAATTGAAAAGAAATTTAAATTCATGAAAAGTCTGTCATTATATCACTTTCTCTTGTAAAAACAATACATTAAACCTATATTCGTTTTAAATGTGAGGTCATACGTGAATTCACTTGTATTATTCCCAACTAAAAAATAAAATGACGCATTTAGTATTTGTCTAAAATTAAATAAAAATCATGCACTCAAGACATCATAATTCACTTGTATACTTTAACGGAATAATAAGGCTACTATAATATGTGACTCGTGCTATAGCCAGTATATACACGTCAGGGCACATTGCCGATATCGTTATCTCTTTACGCGAAGGTTTCGCTATGGTACTCCATTGTGAAATTTAGTAATTTTTGAAATTTAATATTGGATAAAGACATAATTATTAGATTTGAAATTTACATGAAGAAAAAATACAATTTTTTACCATTCTAACGCAGTTTGTCTAAAATTAAATAAAAATCATGCACTCAAGACATCATAATTCACTTGTATACTTTAACGGAATAATAAGGCTACTATAATATGTGACTCGTGCTATAGCCAGTATAGACACGTCAGGGCACATTGCCGATATCGTTATCTCTTTACGCGAAGGTTTCGCTATGGTACTCCATTGTGAAATTTAGTAATTTTTGAAATTTAATATTGGATAAAGACATAATTATTAGATTTGAAATTTACATGAAGAAAAAATACAATTTTTTACCATTCTAACGCAGTTTGTCTAAAATTAAATAAAAATCATGCACTCAAGACATCATAATTCACTTGTATACTTTAACGGAATAATAAGGCTACTAGGACTTCCCTCAGAGGGATTAGTCTGAGCGATATTACTGAGAACATAGATTTAATAATAACATGTGGAAGCAAAGAAAATGAGATGTTATCTTTAATTGTGCATATACTGCGAAAAAATGAAATGATGAAAATAAACGAATTGTAGAATTACAAAATCTCATATATAAATTCGTATACACTGTTTAAAAAAATGGGAAATCAAACCATTCAAGACAGCCATACATGGATATAAAATTGAAAGTACGCAATATATTAAAAGTAAAATAGAAAATGAGACACTAATTTACTTATATCGGAATTTTAACTGTATAAAATGATGTCAAGAGCATAATCAGACGCTCCGCACCAATTTGAGTAACTTTAAATGACAAATATATGATGTTTAAAAAGAATGGACTATACTTTATATGGTGTGTGCTCCCCCGGAATAGTTAATAATTACAATATCTGTTTTCCACGGATGTAATGAGGTTGTCGATAACATTTAAGGAATTCTCTTCTCAAAATCTAATATAGTATTAAAGTACCGAATACATCAAAAGTGGCATGCAATGCTTCGTTAGATTGTGTTTTTTATATGCTCGATCGGATTTAAATGATGAGTGTATGCTGGCCACTACATACGCTGTATTGTTTTGTTTTCAAACATATTCTGCACAAGTTGAGCTGTATTAAATAAAAGAAATCGGCAATGATTACAACATAAAGTATGACACAAGATCTGAATATATCGTCTGCATAACTTTTGAGCTGTTAAAGTGTCATTTGAAGTAATTTACAAATCCATACATATTTATTCAGCAAATCATGCAAGCTAACATACGCCAATATGAACCCGATTACAAAATTTCACCAGAATAAGTTAATATATAAAAAAATATACTAATGATAATTGAGAATATGACCTTATGATAAAATGTCTAGAAAAATGAATCGGATAAAAAATTCATATCACATTTAAAACGGCACTTCCCTCTGTTAGTGGCCTTGGCGAGAGAGAGAAAAGCCTAGGGAAGGAACACTTTAACAAGTACTCTCGGGCAACCTACTCACTGTTTTATACAGGTCTTTATTCAATATTTACACAATTTATTTAATGCTAGGTGGGTATCTATCAGTTTTGTTGCATTTAAATCGCATGTTTTGCAGCATTATGAAATATTTAAAGTTGCTGTACCTAATAATTCCAAATTAATGGTAATTGAGATCGCTTTCCGTTAATTTCACCTTTTTAAATTTTAAATTTTTTAGAAACCATTCATAGAGACAATTGTATATTTTAAAACTAACCCGAAGCAAAATTCCAAGATTTTGGGCTCAGCAGTAACAGAGAAATAGAAAATTTTTGAAAGTTTTTTGTTTCTGCACTGTTTTATATAGCGACATTTTTAGAAATTGTTCTATTGCGAGAATTTACGTCATGATAAATGTAGCCATGTCAATTTTCATGTTTATATTCCTAACAGTTCCATGTTCTTCGTTACTTAGATCATCTTTAGATCTTTTTCCGCTTTGTTTAGTCTTTCTATTTTTTAGAATTCGTTCTACAACGAGCATTTACATCTTATTAATTACTACCATGCCAAAATTCTAGTTTCTAACCCCAACAGTATCCCAAAAATTTCAGTATTCCAAATAAATCATAGTTTAGAACCTTTCTAGAAAATTTTACGTTTATCCGTCAAATTGAATCTTTTAGAGAGCGTTCATTACGAGTATTTACATCTTAAAAGTAACTACCGCACCAAATTTAAAGTTTCTAACCCAATCAATATCGCAGAAATCACAATTTTAGAACTTTTTTGCTCCTGCAGCGTTGTAGGTTCTTGCACTGACATAAAATAGTCTTTTTTTCGGAGCAGAGATGGCCACCAACATTTTTTTAAGTTGGCTATGTAGTTTCAGAGATAACACCTCACAAACGTACAAGCATTAATAATATTATATACTTTATAATATTATAACGCTTTATAATATTAGCATTAGATGTACAGATACAAAAGCCATTTATCTGTTACAAACTAAAGTGGCGGCGTTGCCCAGAATTTGAAGGATGTTTTTCTGAAAAATCAATTTCAAAATTTAACGTACAACACAAAACAAACATTAAAAAAAGCAGTCGAAATGTTGTTGAATGAATCATATGAAAAAGTATATATAAAAATGTATAAATGTATATAACAGACGCAAAAGAATACAGCTATAAATGAACTTATTTCAATTTATAATTGGAGCAATAATGTTAAAATACGCCAATATTTCCCTAATCGGGTTTTTATCATGCTTCAATACATTTTTCACACTCATATGACGTTATACTATATCCACCATGCCCTTTATATTTCCAATATGACGTAATATTTTCCTCTTTCACGTGGAAACCTTGAAATAGAAAAGTTATGAAGTTATATTCACTTTCGTTTAAATTCGTCAAACCATTTATTTCATTTTCATATTTCACGTGAATATCTTGCAATAGAAAAGTTATGACGTAATATTCACCTTTTTTTTTAATTCGGCAAACTATTTATTTCATTTTCATTTTTCACGTGGAAATCTTGCAGTAGAAAATTAATTGTTGTAGTAATAATTTTATTGTGTTTTTTAATTGTTGGCAACTGCTATAACGAAAAATGTTTAAATTTGATAAGAAATTGCTGTTAAATTGGTGGTTTCTTATTATTTAAAAATTAACTATAGGTTATTTCGATTCCGGATTACTTTAGTTGTCTCGGCCATGTTTTAATACACATGTACGTATCTCTTCACAATTTTGGCTTCCAAATTGTGGATTTTTTATAGAATTACAAACAGACAGATAGACAAGTTTTCATTTTTATATATCTCTCTATTCTATCAGAAGTAACTAACGCTGTCACCGCCGCCTCCGCCGCCGGTTTTGAATTTTTTGTGACCGGAGGTCTTTCTTCGTTAATATTAAGAAAACTATTGCATACAAATATATGAAAATCGGTGGTATTATAGCGAAATGTTTGATCAACACACTAATGCATACAGTTTTCAAATTGAAGAATTATTTTAAGAGATAATTAATGCTAAAGTTGGACAAAATCGTTTCATTAAAAAAATTATAAGAGCAAAAGCTATACATGGGAATTTAATCATTTTTAGATCATTTTATTCAATAGAAGATCCCGGTCTGCAGATTTCATTAATTTTTTTTTAAATTTGCCTCATTTTTTGAGGTTTTATTTCTATTTTAAATTCAAATATTCAGCATTTTAACAGATATTTTTTATATATTTTTGAAAATAGTATTAATTTAAACTGTTGCCAACTGTATAAACATCGCAAACAATAATGTTTGCTTCAAATAAAAAAATTATTTACACGTTAATATAATAAACAGAAAAAAACCTTCAAATTAGAATTAAATAAATAGGTATAAAAAGCAGGCACTTATTGGAAATTACTCCATAAAAACTATATTTACATGTGAATTTTAAAAGAGAAAGGATATTGTAAAATAAATAAATTAACATGCGTTAGAAATCTGAAATAGAACAAATTACGTCACATTACACTTATTATGCAAAATGAACAAAAAATAGTATTGCAAAACAGTTTAAATTTAAAAATTGCGCGAGACAAAATATTAGAGGTTAAATATCAGATTTTTTCAAAATTTTATGTTTATCAAAATGATGTGAGGTGTTCAGCTATAAGTATGTAAATTTTTATGTTTCCAACATAATTAGGGGCTGAGTTAGAAAAATTGCTTTAAATACACAAGTTAGAGACCAGAGGGTTAAATATTAGACTTTTTCAAAATTTTATTATTTGCTGTTTGATGTGAGGTGTTCAGCTATAAGTATGCAAAATGTCATGTCTCCAACTTAATTAGGGGCTGAGTTAGAAAAATTGCTTAAAATACACAATTTAGAGCCCAGAGGGTTAAATAATAGACTTTTTCAAAATTTTATTATTTATCGTTTGATGTGAGGTGTTCAGCTATAAGTATGCAAAATGTCATGTCTCCAACTTAATTAGGGGCTGAGTTAGAAAAATTGCTTTAAATACACAAGTTAGAGACCGGAGGGTTAAATATGACTTTTTCAAAATTTTATGAGTTATCGTGTTATCGCAAGTGTTCAGCTATAAGTATGCAAACTTTCATGTCTCCAACTTAATTAGGGGCTGAGTTAGAAAAATTGCTTTAAATACACAAGTTAGAGCCCAAAGGGTTAAATATTAAGCCTTTTTCAAAATTTTATTATTTGTCGTTTGATGTGAGATATTCAGCTATAAGTATGCAAAATTTCATGTCTCCAACTTAATTAAATTAGGGGCTGAGTTAGAAAAATTGCTTAAAATACACAAGTTAGAGCCCAGAGGGTTAAATATTAGACTTTTTCAAAATTTTATTATTTGCCGTTTGATGTGTGGTGTTCAGCTATAAGTATGCAAATTTTCAAGTCTCCGACATATATAGTTTCTGAGAACGGGCTCTGTGACAGACGGACAAACAGACAGACAAAGGAGTGAGACAGGTAGGGTTTCGTTGGATGAACGAAACTCTAAAAACATGCTGCGGATGACTGTAACAACATCCTAAAATTACATTATCATCAGCGATCTACCAATCCCGAATTTAGTTTATATTCGTTTCATATAGTCTTATTCTTTTGTGCGGCCCTGTAAAATAATTATCAATATTATATACAGTAAAACCCCTGAATAGCGGACACCCCGAGAATGCAGAATTTGTCCTCTATTTAGAGGTGACCGCTACTGAGAGGAAAACATGTACAGTTATTTAAGAGTTGGTAATCGAAAAAAATGTCCGCTAAATAGAGGTATCCGCTAATCGGGTGTGTCCGCTATGGAGGTTTTACCAGTAAAACTTCTGAATAGCGAACACCTCGGGAGGGCAGAATTTGTCCTCTATTTGGAGGTGTCCGCTACTGAGAGTAAAAAATGTACAGTTATTTAAGGGTTGGTAATCGAAAAAATGCCCGCTAAATAGAGGTGTCCACTAATCGGGTGTGTCCGTTATGGATGTTTTACTGCATAATAATATCATCCTTTACAAGAAAATTGCATGCTGTATGATAGACAGACAGACATCCAGAGAAAGATAACCTCTCGGATCAATAAACACTCATGTCTTTTGTTTTAATCATCCACAATTGTATGTCATACAACATGCCAGATTTTATACAACAGGCTAAAAACGGTCACCGTGGTACGGAATACTGTATTATTATTTGTTTGCCCACCAAAACTGGTTGCCACGGGTTGTTGCAAGGTTTGTGATCACGTGGTTGAAACTGATCTATTCAATATTACTGCGTGCGTATTCTTTTTTTATTTGCTCCATGTGTTTAAACCAGTTGTCTACGAAAACATCAACCGGTGAAAGTGACGCACACCAAATTTCTGTGACGTATGCAGATAAATTAAGAGTTTTTTCTATATAATTTTTAAACGGTTTGGAACTTATTTTTCATAGTAGGTGCATTCAGTAGGCGACCCTCATAGGTACCTTCTGGTGCAATCAGAAACGAAATCCGACAAATATTTTTTGAGTTATGCTTGACGAAAGGTTTTTATTAGGCTTTTTTTTTAGTAGGATATGGCGTTAATATCCATCGTAGTAGTAAAGTGTCCGGACAGTAATATTTCGCTGAGTATTAGCCTTCGCTTCGCTCAGACAACTATAATATGTGACTCGTGCTATAGCCAGTATATACACGTCAGGGCACATTGCCGATATCGTTATCTCTTTACGCGAAGGTTTCGCTATGGTACTCCATTGTGAAATTTAGTAATTTTTGAAATTTAATATTGGATAAAGACATAATTATTAGATTTGAAATTTACATGAAGAAAAAAAAGTCCTTCCGGCCAGTGCCGGGAGGAAGAGGTAGCTTTCATAATCCTTATTTTAAAAAAGCCAACTTATATCATGAAACACACGAAGCTCAATTTAGTGGAAACCGAATATAGGAGATTCAATACTAATTTTTATCAATATAATGAATGAGAATTTCGCGAAATTAGTCAGCTTTATCCAAGCTGCTTTTCTTTAAAGTAACTTATATTTGGCTGCCAAATTCGGCAATTTCTTAAAGTGCCTGTCATTTTAAGACAACATGGTGGATGAGGCTAAGCAGTGAACTTGGTCGAGACCTTAGTAATTGCTGTGCACATGCTCCCTCACATCGGAATCGGTTAATATATAGGAGTGCTGTCGCATGCAAAAAATCAGATTTTTCAAAATGTCACCCACAATAGAAATTGAAACTGCTATATCTGAGCCATTTTTTAAGGTAAAGCCAAACAAAAAATGCTCCTGAATCCTTATATCAAGATCAAATACTTAAGAAAGAAACGTTTTTCAATTTCTAATTTTTTTGCACCTCACTTTAAATATATATATATATTTTAATTTAATGGCCGCCATTTTGAAACAAGATGGCTGATGAATCTGGCCAGCGAAGTTGGTCGAGGTGTTGATGTATACTATCCACATGCCTTCTTACATCGAAATAGGCGAATACGTGTGTTATCGCGTGACAAATACAAGATCGTTTCAAAATGTTAGCCATGCTAGAAATTCAAAGTGTTATAAATCAACCATTTTTTAAGATATCAACAAAAGAACAAATTTTCAGAAACAAAAACTGCTCCGGAATCTTTGTATCAAGGCCAAACACATAAAAAAAATCTTTTTCATTTTCCAATTTTTTAATACCTCATTTTGAATTTTAAATTTAAATTTTTTTAAATGGCAACCCTTTTGAAACAAGATGGCGAATGAAGCTGGCCAACGAACTCGGTCGAGACATTGGTATGTACTATGTACAGACCAAGTTACATCCAAATAGGTTCATAAATACGCCTGTTATCGCGTGACAAAAATCAGGTCGTTTTAAAATGTCAGCCACAAGAGAAATTCAAAATGCTATTACTCAGCCATTTTTTTTTTAGATATAGACGAAAAAGAAAAACTGTTCCGGAATCTTTGTATTAAGGTCAAACACATACAAAAAAAAAAAAATCTTTTTCATTTTCCAATTTTTTGGTATCTCATTTAATTTTTTTTATTTTTTTATTTTTTTAAATGGCCGCCATTTTGAAACAAGATGGCGGATGAAGCTGGCCAACGAACTCGGTCGAGATATTTGTATGTACTATGTACACACCAAGGTACATCCAAGTCGGTTCATAAATACGCCTGTTATTACGTGAGAAAAATCAGGACGTTTCAAAATGTCAGCCACGCTATAAATTCAAAATGCTATAACTCAGCCATTTCTTAAGATATAGACGAAACAAAAACTGCTCCCGAATCCCGAATCTTTTTATCAAGGTCAAACACATAAGAAGAAAATATTTTTTCAATTTTCAATTTTTGGTACCACATTTCAAATTTAAATTTTTCTTAAAAATTTAAATGGCCGCCATTTTTAAACAAGATGGCGGGTGAAGCTGGCCAACGAACCCGGTCGAGACATTGGTATGTACTATGTATAAACAATGTTACATCCAAATCGGTTCATAAATACGCCTTTTATCGCGTAACAAAATTCAGGACGTTTCAAAATGTCAGCCACGCTAGAAATTCAAAATACTATAACTCAGCCATTTTTTAAGATATAGACGAAACAAAAACTGCTCCGAAATCTTTGTATAAAGGTCAAATACATAAAAAAAAATATTTTTCCATTTTCAATTTTTTGGTACCACATTTCAAATTTTAAATTTTTAAAAAAATTTTAAATGGCCGCCATTTTGAAACAAAATGGCGGATGAAGCTGGCCAACAAACTCGGTCGAGAGATTGGTATTTACTATGTACACACCGAATTACATCCAAATCGGTTCATAAATACGCCTTTTATCGCGTGACAAAATTCAGGACGTTTCAAAATGTCAGCCACGCTAGAAATTCAAAATGCTATAACTCAGCCATTTTTTAAGATATAGACAAAACAAAAACTGCTCCGGTATCTTTGTATAAAGGTCAAATACATAAGAAAAAAATATTTTTCCATTTTTAATTTTTTGGTACCACATTTCAAGTTTTAAATTTTTTTAAAAATTTTAAATGGCCGCCATTTTGAAACAAAATGGCGGATGAAGCTGGCCAACGAACTCGGTCGAGACATTGGTGTGTACTATGTACACACCGAATTACATCGAAATCGGTTCATAATTACGGGAGTTACAGTGTGACATAGGTCAGATATATATATATATATATATATAGATATATATATATATATATATATATATATATATATATATATCAATTTTGAACGGAGGGTGGTTTCGGGGTCTGGGGGTCATGATCGATGAAAATATACCAAAATTTTTTGATATCGCTTTCCTCCGAACGGCTGCAATAGGTAGCTTTTTTGTAAAGAAAGCTACCTAATACAATTTTTTACCATTCTAACGCAGTTTGTCTAAAATTAAATAAAAATCATGCACTCAAGACATCATAATTCACTTGTATACTTTAACGGAATAATAAGGCTACTATAATATGTGACTCGTGCTATAGCCAGTATATACACGTCAGGGCACATTGCCGATATCGTTATCTCTTTACGCGAAGGTTTCGCTATGGTACTCCATTGTGAAATTTAGTAATTTTTGAAATTTAATATTGGATAAAGACATAATTATTAGATTTGAAATTTACATGAAGAAAAAATACAATTTTTTACCATTCTAACGCAGTTTGTCTAAAATTAAATAAAAATCATGCACTCAAGACATCATAATTCACTTGTATACTTTAACGGAATAATAAGGCTACTATAATATGTGACTCGTGCTATAGCCAGTATATACACGTCAGGGCACATTGCCGATATCGTTATCTCTTTACGCGAAGGTTTCGCTATGGTACTCCATTGTGAAATTTAGTAATTTTTGAAATTTAATATTGGATAAAGACATAATTATTAGATTTGAAATTTACATGAAGAAAAAATACAATTTTTTACCATTCTAACGCAGTTTGTCTAAAATTAAATAAAAATCATGCACTCTCAAGACATCATAATTCACTTGTATACTTTAACGGAATAATAAGGCTACTATAATATGCGACTCGTGCTATAGCCAGTATATACACGTCAGGGCACATTGCCGATATCGTTATCTCTTTACGCGAAGGTTTCGCTATGGTAGTCCATTGTGAAATTTAGTAATTTTTGAAATTTAATATTGGATAAAGACATAATTATTAGATTTGAAATTTACATGAAGAAAAAATACAATTTTTTACCATTCTAACGCAGTTTGTCTAAAATTAAATAAAAATCATGCACTCAAGACATCATAATTCACTTGTATACTTTAACGGAATAATAAGGCTACTATAATATGTGACTCGTGCTATAGCCAGTATAGACACGTCAGGGCACATTGCCGATATCGTTATCTCTTTACGCGAAGGTTTCGCTATGGTACTCCATTGTGAAATTTAGTAATTTTTGAAATTTAATATTGGATAAAGGCATAATTATTAGATTTGAAATTTACATCAACAAAAAATACAATTTTTTACCATTCTAACGCAGTTTGTCTAACAATTTTCTGACAAATACTTTTCGAGCTATTCATTTTTTCAGTCACTTCAAATGTTTCATTTTCCGAGGTTAATCTGTGGCAACGATTAGCGAAAAAACCAGTCGCCAGCAACGCATAGCTTTCTATAAAAGAGGATGATTTTGTGTAAAGGTAAAAGAATGAAACCAGAGTGGGTAGATAATTTGCCTGTAGGTTCTGCATGTGAATTGACACCTAAAGCAAGCATGACAGCACAGACATTTTAAAATGGATTCCAGGCAATAGGGAATTTTACCTAGCAAAATTAATGGTAGTTCTGGAAATAGGCTTACTTTATGTTTTTTGGGTCGCTGAATCCGAATTTGTAACTTTCCACCAAAATTTTCCCCGGCAACACCCCCCCCCTCCCCCCAAATTTTGGTAAAAAGCCCCCAAAAAAGGTTTTTATTAAAAAAATAAAAATTCCAAATTTTTTTTTTATTATTTTAGGGGAAAACTATCTAGAAATTCAGAAAGTAGACAAAATTTGCAACAAATTAGACGCATGACATTATGACTTAGGATGAAGGGAGAGAGGGGATCTGCCTCGGAATAAGCGCGCGGTGCTGCATGGACTAAGTTGCGCAATTCCACTTAACCACTCACACGTTTACATTCTCCCTCCCATCTCCCCTCCGAACTTTCTTTATAAGGTATTCTTAAAGTTTTTTGAGTCGCTGAATTAGAATTTTTAACTTACCCCCAAAAGTTCCCCCCCCCCAAATAATTGTTATTAACTTAAATTTCTTATTGTTTTAGGGGTAAAGCATTACGAAATTCAGAAACTAGACAAAATTTTCAATAAATAGGATATGTGACATTATGACGTAGGATAAACGGGGAGAGAGGGGGCGCTCTCGGAACATTCCCCGCGCGCTTTTCTCAAAAACCGAATTTTTTCAAAAAAATCAATTTTTGGGGGGGTTACCAGGTAAAATTATGGTGGGAAGTTACAAATTCGGATTCAGCGACCAAAAAAACATAAAGTGAGTCGAAATCCAGAACTGGTATTAATTTTTCCAGGTAAAATCCCCTATTGCCTGGACTTCATAACTTAGTGCACGTAGCGCCGCAGTGCATGTTCAGAGGCAGCCCTCCCCCTCCCCGTTCATCCTACGTCATAATGTCATGTATCCTATTTGTTGCAAATTTTGTCTAGTTTCTGAATTTCGTAATACTTTTCCCCTAAAACAATAAGAAATTTAAGTTAAAAACAACTATTTTGGGGGACTTTCGGGTGGGAAATTTTTTTTTTTTTTTTTTGGGGGGGGGGGAGTTAAAAATTCGGATTCAGCTACCCAAAAAAATTAAAGTAAACCTTATAGAGAAAGTTCGGAAGGGAGATGGGAAGGAGAATGTAAACGTGTGAGTGGTTAAGTGGATTTGCGCAACTTGGTTCACCGAGCACCGCGCGCATGTTCCGAGGCAGATCCCCCCTTCCCCTTCATCCTACGTCATAATGTCATATATCTAATTTGTTGCAAATTTTGTCTACTTTATGAATTTCTAGATACTTTTTCCTGGGAAGTTAAAAATTCGGATTCAGCGACCCAAAAAACATATAGCAAGCCTTTTTCCAGAACTACCATGAATTTTTCTAGGTAGAGCCCCTATACGGCCTCTATTGCCTGGACTACAGTCACTTTTCAAAATTTAAACCACAAGTACGCTGTCTTTTCATTTTTGATGGGGGTCAAGTCCCATCTTGATCACTTAATTGTGGATGAGGCTGAAAAAATGACATTCTTCTACTTTGTTTATCTTCTAATACAATCCATGAGCTGCAGCTTCTGGATAAATCCTGTTTTGGGTAGTTTGAGGAATTTCGGGTCAGAAGTTCTTTAGTTTTGTGAACAAACTCCAGTAGCAGAAAATTCTCTAAGTGTCTGCGACAGATACTTCAGGGACAAGAAATAATCTGCAGGTAAAATATTTTTACAATTGAAGCGTTAATTAATCAAACAATCGCTTACCTGTAGCGTTTTGATGCATTTTATAAATTTTTATTATTAATAATCTTAAGTTTTCGTATGAAAGTTATAAAAAAACTAAACATAATATATATAAAGCAAATAAAAGGTTCGATGAAAAAGAATTTTCAAAAGACAAAAGAAAACCTGCGACGCCCGTCTCCCATCTCGAGCTTTCTGCTGGTGGAGCAACAAACCAACCATGAAAGCATTACAAAGACTACATTTGGAAGAATATTTTCTCCAGTTTGGGATAAAGCTATGACACTTGCCACCGTAAAGGTGGTTTTCAAGGGGACAGGTATCTATCCTTTGAACCCAAATGTAATCCCCGAGGAAGCTCCAAGTTCTGTTTCTGAAAAACCACCTTCAACCAAGAATAGTGCCGAAAGTGGAAAAGAAATTTCTATCCCAGGGACATCTTCTAAGAGGCAGGGTTGTCATACTCCTCCTCCGTCAAGTATTCCTGGCTCTTCTTGAGACTCTAGCTGTGATTCTTCATTTTCTGAAGATAATGACAGAAATGATGCCTCTGTTCATGACTCATTATTTCAGGGATTACTGCCATTACCGCAGAAAAAGCTTAAAACAACTCATGTCATAAAACTTGCAATGAAGCATCGAGTTCTAATTTTGAAAAAAGACATCTTTCCAAAAGGTTCTCAAAGTAACATTGAAGACTCTCAAACATCACAACAGTGATTAAACAATCAAAATTATCCGTCTGTGAAGAATAGCGGAAAATGGTCCCTGGCAAAGAAAAGTGATAAAGACTGTTGATTTTGCGGTATTTGCAACAAACAAAAAATTGTGGTTATAAGATTATGTGTTGTGTGTCGTAATTATGTGAACGAGAAATGCGTCGGACTTACCAAGAAATATATGGAAATTTTTACTTACCACACACGTGAAGAAAAAAAATAAACGGTCAAGTGCGAGTATTACTCGCGCTCAGAGGGTTCCGTACAATAAATATATGAATTATTAACTGTATTATAAAAAAAAGGGGGGGACTCTGTGGCTGAGTGGTCAAGGCACCAGTCTGCTAATCGCTTGTGCGTAAGAGTTTGTGGGTTCGATTCCCGCTGGTTCCATTGCACACACTCTTTGTGTGGAACTCCAAGGGTGTATTTCTCTTGTGTTGTAATATTTCCTTGTGCTATCTTGTCTCCGACTTATAAGCGGGCTCTCATGTCAAGCACACAAGTCGTATGTTTGTTGTTCAATAAATAAATAAATCCTTCTATATATAAAAAAAAGTTTTGATTTGGAAATGGACCAATGAACATCTGCGTAGATATTCCGGGTTGATCCGCATCCAATTTGAATGCTTAAGCATGGCCTTTCATCGTTAATATTAAGAAAACTGTTGCATACAAAAATATGAAAATCGGTGGTATTATAGAAAAATGTTTGATAAACACGCTGATGCAGACAGTTTTCAAATCGAAGAATTATTTTAAGAGATATTTAATGCTAAAGTTGGACAAAGTCGTTCCATTAAAAAAGTTTTATTTGAGCAAAAACTATGCATGAGAATTTAATCATTTTTAGATCATTTTATACGTTATAAGTTCCCAATGCGCAGATTGTATTTATTTTTCTTATTTGACGCATTTTTTGAGGTTTTATTTCTATTTTTAATTCAAATTTTCAGTATTTCGAGAGATGCTTTTTACAAATTTTAGAAAATGTCATTAATTTAAACTGTTGCCAATTGTATAAAAAGCGAAACAAATTATCATATCAAATATTTCTTCAAATTAAAAATTTATTTACACGTGACTATTACAAACAGAAAAAAAACTTTAAAATTAGAATTAAATGATTACATGTTAAAAGCAGGAAAATTACGTCATAAGAACCATATTTACACTTAAATTTTACGTCATATTTAAAATGCCCAAAAAATATGGTAAAACAATTTAAATTGAAAAATATATTTGCGCGAGATATTTTGAGATAATCTTTTCAACTATTATCGTGAATTCGAAGACAGCGCAAATAATATTTCCTTCTAACAACAAAAGTATTTTTACTTGAACATTAATAAGAGAAATAAAAGTTTGGTGTAAATTACGTCAGATTTGAAACGATACATTTAAAATGAATTATTTAAAAGAACTATCTTATAGCGCTGCTAAAAAATACCAGGAGACAATGACACTGTTTACTTAATTCATTTTACATTAGCTTATTTTCAAATAACTAATGTGTTTAATTAAATACGAAAACAGCCATTGTATCTCTTAACAGCAACAGATTTGGTCTTAAAAATCCCCAATCCAAGAAAAACGAATGGAAACCCGTTTACAGAGAGTTCGCTACTGTTTTTTTTTTTTAAATTTTAATTCAATATTTTTAAAGCCGATCAAATGCGTGCAATTAGCGTGCTTTTTGGATTTTGGTGTGCCTGAACGGGGGTTGGCGAGCGTAGCTCGTAGGGGGCAGAGCCCCCTAGTATATATATAAAAAAATCGTTACTAAAAGAAAAATAAGACTTACCGTAAAAGTTCAAAGAGATATGAAGCCTAAATAATATAAAATATTTCTATTCTGTATAATTCTTATTTAAATTTTATCTTAATCTGTTAATGATGAAGTTAATTCGGCACTGACAATAAAAGTAGTGCACATTTAAACCCCGGTACCAGAAAGTTCGAGACGAGAGACGTTCATCGCAGATTTTCTTTTCTCTGTTGCAGATTCTTTTTCATCAAACTTTTATTTTGCTTCATATTATGTTTAGCTCTTTATTACTTAATACAAAAAGTTGAGATTATTATTAATAAAAACTTATAAAATACCTAAAAACATTACAGGTAAGTGATTCTATGATTAATTAACGCTTCAATTGTAAAAATCTTTTACCTGCAGGTTATTTTTTGTCCCTGAAGTATCGGTCGCAGACACCTGGAGAATTTTCTGCTACGGGGATTTAAACTTCATTCGGCATTTCATCAAACAAAATCAAGCTCCGTAATATTTTTTTCTTTTTACAGTGGTAGGTAAAACAAAACCCTTTTTCAAAGTTTAAACTTGGCATTTTGCTAAGCGCGCTTCGAAAGGAGGTCGCAAAGTAGCAACGCCGCCTTGGTCCATGTCGCGTTTTCCCAGATAGGTTTCTAATTAACTTTTAAAGACTCGGGAGGCATATTGAGAGATCTACTCAATGCAAACTAGTCGCGAATCCCATAGTATTTATCTGATTAATTGTATTTAAATTAGTCTGTTTTAAACAATTGGACGTTTATTGCTTTATACTGCTACTGGATATTGTATTACACAAATGTGTCATTAAAATTTGTTATCTAAGGCTTTAAAAGCCGATGGTACAGTTGTGAGAAAAAAAGTAAACACCCCCTACTAACTCCTCAACAAATTATCGTTGAAGAAAGTTACTGGTACCGAACGACTAGAAATAAAGTGTACTTTTAAATGATGTATATAAAATTTGCTTGTATGAAAATGTATATAAAATTTGCTTGTATGAAAATGTATATAAAATTTGCTGCAATCTACATATTAAAACGAACCCGAACTTCATTTTTTTCAATAGCAATAGCCAATTTTAAGAAGATATTTCAAATCTTCGGTTGAAACTAGGGATTGACCGAATACCGAATAGTCGATTCGGTATTCGGTGATTCGGCATGTAAGTTGAATATTCGGCTTCGGCCGAATACTTTTAAGTATTCGGCCGAATAATTGTGGTTAAGTATTTTCTTAGAAGAGGAAGAATTATCTTTTACTTAGAAGTAGAATAGGCTAAACGATGAGTTTCAATATTATGTGCATGAGTTCAGAGTTCAGCTGCGCAACAAAAAACAAGTCAAAGCCCATTTTTAATTTAAAAAAAAATGTCTTCCTAAAATAGTCTACATAGGGGTAAAATCAAAACAACTGCCTACAATAGAGAAAAAAATAGTAAGGAAGATGGGCATCTTTCCCTTATCATTTAATTTTAATTATTTCTACATGAGTTTTTTTTTATTTAAATTTATTTAATGTGTATTTTCTTTAATATACACATCAAATAAGTATATCAGAGTTCATCTCTGTATATCTAAGGTGTATATTAAATAAAATACACACATCAAATAAGTATACCCCCTATGTCTGTCCCAAAACTTTTATAATTATTAAATTAAAATCACTCAAATTTGTTATCTTCATCAACACAATGTTAAAATATTAATCAAAATATAAATATCTATCAATAATTTGACAGAAAAGAGTTAAATGTACAAATCTATATAGCTATTGTATTTGAGAACATTCCAATTCAATATGTTTATAATTAGACAATCAGTAAGTCAGCTTTATGGCAACATTGTTTCTTTTTATTTGAGTGAACTTTTGCTTTTCTGACAATCCTTATCTTTAATAATGGCCTGTATAGTTTAATACTTTCATAGGTTAATTTGGGTATTGAGTAGTGATAAAATAATAAAATATAAGTGATGGGTCAATGAATTTTTGAGTAGAAAGAAGCCATTAAATTTTCTTGTGTAATTAGATTTTAGAATAAAAATGTAATTGAAATAAATTATTAAGAATTTAATTTTAATTAAAGTTTATTAAAGAAGCTAGTATACGCAAAAATGTGTATTAAAAAATATTTAAGTATTCGGTCGCCGAATACCGAATATTCGGTATACACTTAAACCGAAGCTTCGGTATTCGGTATTCGGCAAAATTGCTGCTTCGGTCAATCCCTAGTTCAAACTATGCCTAGACACCAAATTTTAAGTCATTTGAATGATAAGTTTTTGAATTATAAACATTCAAAATTTAGTGCTTCTAATGTTAAATTACATTTTCATATTTTTATTAATATCTCCTGAAATTATACTCCTGAAGCGCTATTTTTTTGTGCAGCAGTAATACTAAAATACCCAAACATAAATACGTTGGATTTGCAATTTTTGTAATTTTATGATATGAATTATGATATTAATATTCGAAAAAATTATGAATTGCAACCTACAATTTTTTTGATGGATTAAATTTATTAAGTCCTGATTTACGGAAATCTAAAATTTCACACTTTTCTTCCAAGTAGTTTTCAAATTATGCTTAAAAAACGGGAAAATGATGGTTTAAGGGGCCGTCTATGATGGAAGTGATGAATAGATATTTTGAAATTTCTTATGCTATCCTGTAATCTAGCAGTCTTCAATGACTGCTTGAGTGGTGCTTAAGATGCCTTGATCAAGAAGGGGACTCTCTCGGTCAACAATCGAGCATCAAACTTCAATTTGGATACAGCCTCTAAAATACTCTCGTTTTAAAATAATTAATTTCTCGGAAACTTATCATACGAATAGCAAAAAAATTTGTTTTTAGGCTAATTGAAGGATGTAGAGTTCATTTATGCTGTCAGAATTGTGTACTGCTAATGAAAAAAACAAAAACAAAGTTATGGTTCCTTTCAATATGTAGATGGCCCCTAAGCAAATTTTATATACATTATTTAAAAATAGACTTTATTATCAATCGTGTAGTACCAGTAACTTTCTTCTTAAGGGGTGTTTATTTTTTTTCCAAGACTGTATATACAGTAGACCGTCCTTGTATTATGTATGTCCAAACCATCCGTGTCTTTAAAGGTTACTATCTCGGCTAATTACCGATGATTTTCTTCAAAAATCATTATCAACAATGCTTTTATACTTGTGCTACGATAGGTACCACAAGCGCTCCTCAACATCTTTGCCGAATGCCTGCAAATGCAAGGTTTAACTTAACGTCTACTACCTGTAATTTTTTCATAATTTTAGTGTCACTACATTCGGAAATAGTTGGGGGGGGGAGGGGGAGGGGACATATTTTTGCACTCCATTTTGGACTATATCTCTGAAAATATAATACTTAAAGTAAAAAAAAAAAAAAATGTATTTTTGAGTTCAGAGTTACAAAAGCTTTCACACAATAGCCCACACGATATACAAATAAAAGTTTTTTTTTCAAGTAGCTTGATTAGCCCTTCTACATTTTTCCTAAATATGTTTGTGAATACTTAATAATATGTAAATATGTGGGTCAATAGTCTTTATTACTTCCTCTAATTTGAACTTTCCACGTTCCATAGTTTACGAGTAAAGTGGCTGTGACAGACAGACAGACACAGGAGTGATCTTATAAGGGTTCCGTTTTTACTTTAAGTACGAAGCCCTAAAAATCATTAAATTAAAAAAAAAAATTAAAATCTAAGCAAGAAATTTGAAAATAACGTCCCCCATAGGATTAATATTAGCATTCTCATTTCTTCGCGTGATTAATGTAGTCTCTTAGTACACTTTTCGGTGGTACTATAATGTAAATGGCACAAAAATTGCTATTACAACACCTCCTTCCGGTGAAATATATTCAAATTCATGGAGGATCTGATTTCCATAGCCAAAAACATACGTGTGAAATTTGGTTCAATTCCATGCATAACTTCATACACTTTTTGATGGTACGTACAATGGCGACTCACGGATACACTGACAGACAGACATTTTGTATAATTTTTTTTTCTTTTTCGGTTTTCAAACCACTAAACGTGTAAAAATTTTCGGAGGTTAATAAAGTTACTTGAAAAGGTTATTTTTCTCTATAGCTTTCGAAAGATCTCGTAACACTGAACTCAAAAATATATTAGTTTTAATTTTAAGAATTATATTTTCAGAGATATTGTCGAAAATGTTGTGCAAAAACATGTATTCCGCCCCCTACTTCCGAATCGATTGAAATTAAAATTATGAAAAAATTAGGGGTTGTAGCAGTTTGTTTAAACCTTGCAAGAAAACCATGGTGATTATCCTACAGGGTGTCTACAGAAATTGTAAAAGAAAAGTTCCTTGATTTCCCCGACTATCTTTGTCAGACTTCCCTAATTTCTATTATTAACAATACACATACAGTATTTTTTCATTTACGCTGCTTTCTTGTATAACACACTTATCGGGATAGCTAATATCTCATTTGGGAGAAAAAACAAAAGAGAAACATAAAAAATTTTTATATACATAAAAGTATTTCTTGACAGTTTTATAAATCCGAACTCAAAACTTAGTCAAACAACTTCATACAGTGGCCAATGGATATAGGGTGATCAGAAAATTTCCTCATTTTTTGAATACTGTTCAATTCTAAGACATACCTACACCTGACGGGATAGCTAATTGGATTAAGCTGGCCACATGGTCAGATTATGCTAATTTATCATTTAAAATTTTCAAAAATGGGTAAATTGCCTTACACATAAGCGCCATCCACAGAAATTGAGGAAATCTGATCACCTTAATGTGTGTTAAATATTAAAAACTACGCATGCATCTTTTTAAAGATATTGGGAAAGACGAATCAGCATATGAAAAAACATGGTATATAAAATAAACGAATCAGTATCGTTGGCAACGTGAAAATGCAAATATTTTTGCATACAAATTTCCTTGATTTTCGAGAATTTTTAAAAAGTTCCCTGACTTTTCACAGACTGATAAACCTCCTTGATTTTTCCATGATTTCCAGATTCTGTAGACACCCTGTATTAGGTCACATAGCTTTTGAGAATATTGCATTTTTTTGTTACACACAAACTTTACTTTGTGGGCGCGCAGAGGGGGAACCGAGGAGCGCTCGAAATACCTTTAAGGGTGTATTCCAAAAAATATATTTCCACCCTCAACAGCTCGAAATTTTCTGAGACATTTTCAGACTCATTTTTTCAATTCCTACTATTAGTTCACACTCTCCCTATATATATCTTGTTCAAATTTTCAATCGTTAATAAAATACTTATTATTCATTCACTCAAGTTGAAATAAATTTTTTAAAACTTGTACTGGATGACAATTGATGTTAATACAGATTTTTCAAATATTAATTCATTAATTAAATTTTAATTAATTAATTTTAGTTTTACATGGGAGACAAAATGGTGGCCATTGGTTATTGAACAGCATTTAATGCATTTTCATATCTATAAGGGAAAGGTTACTAAAGGGGGAACCCTGTTCTGTCGTTAAATATCGTCAAGTTTGTCGCCAACTTGGCGATATAGCGCCAAATGTGGCGACCAAAATGAGTCACCAAAAGTGACGCCAACTTGGCGATGTCTCTAATATTTTGCCAAATTCCCATAGACTTCTATTGTAAACCAATAGGGTTTACTTACTTATAGAAAATCAACACATTGAGATATTTTAATGCAACAAAAACTAGCTTAAGGGATTATATTAAAATTTTCTTCGATGACGTAAGTAGGAATTGACTTTAAAAACAAAATTTTTACATTACTTGTTTTGGCTAAAATTTCTCTCCTCTAAAGGATTAAAAAGGACCTAAAATGTGCAAAATGTTTTTTAGCCCCCAGTATGCTATTTCTTTCTCTCAGCAAATAGAGCTCCTTCTCCAAAAAATAGCATTCCGCTGTATAAGCCACACGTAAAACAAAGCAGATATGGGGCATTCTCACAATCTTTTGACTTTCGGAGAAAAAAATCTGTTGAAATTAAACTTGCTTAAATAACATTTTAATCTGATAGAAGAATGCCTTAATCATTCAAAATAAAGGAAAAATGGTCAGCAGCGAAAAATATTTTATTTAACTGAGGTTTAAGTTAAACTTGCGAGTTTAATTTTCCTTACCATTTTACCACTATAACTTTTTTTTTATCTTCTTTTAAATTTTTACTTATAATGAATTTGCATAGTACCCACAGGACATTCAAATAAGAAATAATAAAAATGTAATACTTTTAATACAGAATTTTTGTATAACATTCTCTTAAAGGGATGTTAAAGAAGGGACGGTAAGGTAAAAAAAGGGGACGGTATAGGAAAAAATGGACGAAATGTGAAAAGAAAAGGGACGGTAAGGAAAATTACCACCTATTTTTAGGCAAATCATGTTAAGACTAAGTGACAGCCACAATGTTCATTGATTTTTAAAAACAGTTGTTAACATTGGATTAAATTATTATTAATTTTTAATTTACCTCGAAAAGTACAGGAATAAACCTTATGGACGGTAAGACTACCAATAAAGCCACGATCTTGAAATTCATATTTAAATGCTGATTTAAATTCTGCAGTAAATTTCCTGTCAAAGAATTTTAGACATTCTTTCTCTAGCGTACTTCTGCATGAGAAAAAACTTGAAAAAAATTCTGTGGCTGCATCTGAAGTGATTTTCTGTATAAGTTTAGCAAAAGGGACGGTAAGGATGAGAAAACCCAGGGACAGAGTTCAAAAAATAATATCAACCGTAAAAATGTGTGCAGGTTAATTTTTTGCTACATATTTATATAAAACAATTGTCCCAGTTTCAGAAAAAAATTACATCGAATTACTTTTATTGAAACAATTTTATACAGACAGCTCCAAACTTAAAAATCAGCATCAGGGAGACGGGACGGTATAGGGGTTTTTCTGGTATTTGGAACTCCTCCAACATCGTCCAAAACATATTTATCTCGTTAATATTGTTATGCAATCATGCAATGAGATGTTCCCCAGTATATGAAATAAAAAGCACACAAAAAAGTGTATTAAAATAAAAATTATTATTCAGGGACATGAAAGTCAAAAGATTGTAAGAATGCCCCATATATCATTGTACTGTTAAATACACTTCTCCAATTTTACTTCTAAGCATCGCACATTTCCAATTTTTATAGCGTCGTATGGGGAAAAAAGTATTTTTAAATGCAATCTGTTTGAAAGTTGCATCTCAATTTATTTTTAAGATATTTTTTTTTGTAGTTTTTTGAAATTTGTTTAAAGTTGGCAACTCAAGTACGCCATTTCTGTAGAAAGTAAAGGAAAAATAGTTGAAGAATAGCAATTACATCTTTCTGTTGCCATTTTCCCATAAAAACGGAAAAAAATGTACTTAAAATACGTGCTATTTTGAAAAAATATAAATGAATGATTTCTTATAAAACATGGAGCTATTATACACTAAATTTAATTTTAAGTATCTATATTAACCTTTAACTGAAGTCACAGAAATTGTCACATAACTAGTGTGAAACGGTCTGTGAGACCACTAAATCGAAAGATGAATAAAAGGCATGATTAGCTCATAGGATGGTGTTTTTGTACTAAACTTTTTGTGCAGGACTCTTATAATTAAAATTCACCTATTCAAAAGTATCTGGTGATAGTACTAAAGTTCCAAACGGAACAAAATATCGGTAGTGTTTGTAGTTAAACTGAAAATTGCAAGTTAAACTATAAAAATTGAAAAAATCCGCGGTTTTAGAGACCGGTAATATCAGTTGAAGGTTAATATTACAAACAAATAAAGGCATATAAATCATGAAATAGCCAATTTTTTTGTCGAGTTTCTTGAATGACGATATCTCTTTTATTGAATTTGTGTATTATTAATGATAGTGACGTCCTATGCGTGCTTTACTGTAGATGTTGTTTAATACTGGATCACAAATGAGGAATTCTTCAGCGGATGTGGATGACGTCATTTTATATAAAATAAAATTGCGTGTTTTAAGTATTAAAACTGAACTACAGTAGAGTGCCGATTATTAGCGTCCCGCTTAACCGAGTATACCCGCTTTAACCGAGTTATTTTCTTCTGATAGACTGATGACTTCTATTATTATCTTCTATTATTTTTTCATAATGGCTGTTTCATTATAATAGAAGCTATCAGTCCATCAGAAGAAAATGATCCATTCCAAAGGTATAAGTTCGATTAACTCGGTGTAATGCCCCGAATTTAATGTAGGACGGGTACCGTGAATTAATGGCGTCTACGGCTGAGGCACAATGTAATTCAGAAATATGTTTATTAAATAAACAAGTTGTATTATTTCTGGGTTAAATACAACATTAAAAATAATGTGTTCGTCACACTTTTAAAGAATTCGTTGATACTGAGGAAATGATAGTTATTTTGGTGAGGCAAAGTCTTTCATAGCACTGAGAAAGTCTATAATTCCGATCCGTGATGGATTCCAAAGTCCACAGATTTCAAGGTACGAAAATAGTAAATTCAGTTCGCGTTTCCTTGCGATGAGCAGATTTAAGTCTAAGCCTGACTTCAATAAACATGCCTTCGAAGATTCGAAGTAAATTTTCCGGTGATAATCACCTTGTTCCGTTCACCAAGAGATTAGACAAACTATCTCTCTGAAATTTTAGACCCAACTGAACTGGTCTCCCGGACTAGGTTGTAAAACATTTTCTCCTCCCTTCTCAACAAAAGGAGTACCCTTTTGACCATTTAACACACCTCAGCTGTTTGCATCATCAACAAGCTTTGTTCGGATAGGCTTTCTTAATTTTCTCGCGCATATGAGCGCTCATCCGCTTTTACTTTCATCTCCAACCTGTGAGTTCGACTGGATAAGATCACAGGTAAAAACCATTAGCGGTAAAGCTAATTTCTTGAGCGCTCTTTAGAAATATTTGACACTCGAACTTCAAGCTAGGTAGATCGATCTGAATGTATCGTTCCTTTTGACTCCAGCCGAAATATGTGGGTACTTTGAAATAAAATAAGGTTAAGTTTCTAACACATGGGGATCTTAATGGGAGAGTTTTTCTTGTGAGAGTGAAGTTCTTACATCGGATAATCTGGACTCTACTGTATTTATATACATATATGCATATATTTTTTTTTTCATCGGGAGCGACCTAAATTCTGAAATGTTCTTTAATAATTATCCCTCAGAATGTTTTAATTTAATGTGTTATTTCAAACGAGCAAGCCTCTCCTGAGTAAAATTACTTTATTCGTCTGTTTTGCTATAATGTAATATATATATGTATATATATATATATATATGTATTTTTTTCCAGATGCATCTCTACTTGATCATAACTACTGTTTAGTAGAATACGTAAAAGAAGAAACTTTTCAAAATACAGAAGCTCGAACTACTTTACAGCCACTTGGTAAGTACTTTAAACTAATTTATGTTTCTTTAAAATAATTATTCATACATTTCTAAATATTTTAATATTTTTCTTAACTTTTTCCCAATAAATGTCAATAAAATAATACGATAAAATTACTCGATCATTTTACTTCATATTATGGAATGTGATAAAGATGAAATTTATGACCTGTAAATTTTATTTATTTTTTAATTATAACATGTTTAAAGTTCTTTTTCTATTTATTTAACTAGCAAATATTAAACATGTTTATATTTTTTAATTTAATAAGAAAATTTAAAAGTAAGACAAAATCCGAGTAAAAATTAGTATTTACCAAAATTTCCTTTTCAAAGAAACTTTAAATACATTGATCTTTCATAATTTTTTGAGATTTTAAGGCTAAGACTAATGTCAGACGGACGTCTTTTGCAAAAAGGCGTCCGTCTCACATTAGCCTACATTTTTATATTAACCTCGGGATCTCGGGTACGGGCGTTTCAGCTCCCTTGCCTCTACGCCAAGATTACACGACATGGCGTACTTATGCGTATGAGCCCGAACGTCGATATTCGTATATTATAAAGAGAAACTTTATAACACAGCAAGTAAAGAAATCTGTGTTGTTACAACTAGCCATTATTATAATAAGCAGTTTGTCAGAATCATCATTATCACAGGCTTCTAAACAATTGGAATTCAGTTCACGCACCTGTCCAAATTTGTTATGCGTCTGGTGTCCTTTGAATACAATATAAAAATGCTTATTCATTGAATATAAGTTACAAAAAATCTATTCTCTTCTCGAGCGTACACAACTTGAACCGAACATTTTATTTATAAAACATTTTAAATTTTTCATATAAGCATGTTTATGTATCTAAATTTTATTATCAAATGAATAAAAAATGTTTAGTTAATTTGTATTTTTTTTTTTCGGGTGCGAGGCCTTCCTAGCCGCGAGGCCCTGTGCGGCCGCGCCTATCGCACACCCCTAAGGACGGCCCTAGGCACTGCCACACTTTACCACCTCACAATACGAACTCTCCTTTTCCCACAACTCCTATGTTTCATATCTTTTATAATGTATTTAAACAGAAGACGAGTCTTCAGACTGAAGCCGGGCTGTCCAAATGTGTGCATTCCAATATTTGGTGATTGCAGTCTGGCAGAAAATAAAAAAAATTCCTTACAATATAATTTTAAAGTAATATTTATAATTTGCGATTTTCATAATACGTTTTAATAAAAATATTGGTTCAAAATAATGCCAGAATAAATTTAATATTTGGGCGATTCTCAAAAGGTGAGCACTGGACACACGTCATAACTTTAAGCCTTTCAAACATAACTTTAATTATCATTGACTTTATTTTTTTTTTTTTACACTGAGTTTTTAATTCTATTCAGAGACAGAAAATGACAATTTATTGTAAAAGCTTTGTATAAATATCTTAAAATTTTATTATTTTATGCTAAAGAGGCCAATTTCGGACATTCATAACGTTAACTGCTCCAATGTACCACCAAGAAAAAGAGTTTTAACTTTTTTCCAGGTGGTTCTAATGGTAAACAACGAATGCATAAAGGAAACAGATGATTTTTTTGATAATTTCATTAAGAGATGGCAGGCTGATTTATTGCTTTTTTGAAGATAGAAGCACTTTTCTATAAAGCATTTTTCTGTATTTTGTTGTGTCCGAAAGTAACGTACGTAACAAAGCATTTGATTTTATTATTATTATTACTGGATGACAAAAAGTTAACCATACATATATATATGTATACAGACACATTTGCTACATTCTTAGTCTTAAGAATTTTTTTAATACTAAGAGCAACGTCCAAAATCTGTAACGTACGTGCGAAAAAATGTCCAAAATTTGTAACGTACACAACTGCTAATTAAATGCTTTAACCATTAATTTTCCAGAATAGTTGCTGTCTTTTAATGTTTGTGTATAATTTTGTAGACGTACTATTAAAAATATGTATATATTATATTTATAGACAAAATACTATACTATTAAAAAAAATTGGCCTTAAATTTGAAAATTTGAAAAATTACATATAGTTAACGTTTAATGATCCCACCTTTTGAGAATCTCCCATTTAATATATTTCCTGTATGATTTAGATACCAAATTTTGTCAAAACATCTTTTTCTTTAGACTCCTTTATGTAACTCAACTTGGTTTTTGTATGTAAAGATGGAATTATGTAATCGACTTTTAACATACTTTCTAATATGATAGAATTCTAAAAGAAAAAAAAAACACAAAGTAAGAGGTGGCTGCACAGATCATTACTTCACCGAGTTCACGGCTGAAATTCCAAGATTAGACAGAACTCGATTCGCATATTAAAATGTAACTGGTCTGTCAAGTTCTATCTTGGTGGAAACCACATGCAGATCCGATTTTAGTGGTTGATTGATAAGTTTATCATTGCGTTTTCCTGCACCGAAAGGTATGAAAACATGGAGGACTAGGAGAGAGGGAAAAAATGGTAAACCTACAAGTCAACCACTGAAATCGGGTTTGCAGGTATTTCCTACCAAGACAGGACTTGACAAACCAGTTTCATTTTAATGTGCGAATCCAGTTTTAACTGATATTAGAATTTTAGCCGTTATCTCGATGAGCCGATGCTTTGTGCAGTCGCCTCCCAGTCTAACAGATGTGTTTCCGATGAAAATACAACGTTTTAGTATTTTTAGAACTTAACCCATTTATGCCTGAATTTTTTTCTCAAATTTGTTGGTAAATTCACTTTAAAATGTCGCAAAATGAACTGGAAAAATACTAAAAAATATATGCTAAAATATTTTTGAATTTATTTGATAAAAGGTAAACTTTTTAAGTATGGGAATATCCATATGTGGAAAAATGCATTAACTATATGTTTTGTCTAAATTTATATAAATTAAGCTTTTAAACTGCATATTATATACAATGATTAGTATTTTAATGAACTATTAAAAAAATATATTTATTTCTTTACAGAGACTAATAATATTATAAGTATTAATAATAATAAATTAAGAATAATCGTATTTGAGGCTAAAAAAATAATTTATTTCAAAATCGTCTTGAAAAGGACTTTACATCAATAACTGCCCCCTAAATGTCTAATAAAAATATATACCCATTTGCGCCTTGCGCCCTCTATTTTGTACGTTACAATCGTGCATAAAAAATAGGCTTGTACATACTATTTCGCAATTAAAAAAAATGCGTATTTCAAAGAAGTCTACAAGCTAAGATTATGACATACTGATTTCGATCTTCGATAGAAAAAATACAAATAAACTTACTTTTTACATTTCGCTATCTTGAAAAGTGAAAAATCTATAAACACCGAAAAAAAGCTTTCATTTAAGCAAATAAATATCAATCTTATGCTGTCATCTCTCAGTAATAGATAAAGACATTTATAGACAATTACTTCATACAATTTTCATGTTGTAAAGAAGAAGAAAATTATAAAAAAAATATTAAAATTCGAAATGTCCTAAAAATGGGACACTTGACATAAATGGATTAATTATAAATTTATACATTAATTTTAAGGGCATTTTCTGTTAGACCGTCGCAGGTGATCAATCGCAAAATATTCTCACAAGGGAACCACTTTTGTTGCTGCTCGCATCTAGCATTGAGATCTGGTGCATTTTAAAGCCCTATATTATGAAGTTTGCAGACCTGCCAACTTTTGAAAATGAGAAATCGTAGCACAGAATATTGAAATTAATCTGGAGGTTGGTTGGTTGGTTGGTTTTTCGTGTTTCGGTGCCATCTTTTGACATTCGTAAAAGGAATAAGGTTTCAGTCCTTCAACTCAATATAGTAAATTCTTTCCTCTGAAAATTTTTATACGATGTTTAAAGTTTCTTCTCGTTTTGCAGCATTTTTTTTTTTTTTTTACATTTGTAAAAGAAGCCTGGTTCCAATTTTTCAGCCCAGTGCAGTAAATTTTGACGAAATTATCGAATTTTTTTTCCCGCGACCATTTTAGGATATTCACAATTTTTTCCCCACAATCGTAATTCACATTTTTCTATCACGATTCTTTGTTGAAATCTGCACTTTTTACCATGAACTTTTGACAAATTTTGTGTTTTTTACCACACAAAATTGAAATGTTTAATAATAAATAGTACAAATCGTGCGATTTTGCTCACTATTTCAAATCTTGCCCCTCAAAGATTCCCCCCCCCCCCTCCAGAAATTCTTAAAATGGCATCCCTGTTTCTAAGGAAGGGAATTCCTGTATAAATATTTACAGAAACACGATTCACTTGTGGTTGATATACATAAAGAAGGTTTTATGTTAAGAAATTTGTTTTGCAGCCCAGATTTTTTTTTCCCCATGAGCATTTTTTAATGTTCGAATTTTCGGATTAATGACAAATTTTTTAAAACTTTCGGAAATGAAGACTTTGAAATTTTGGAACAGAATCATTCCTGAAAAATATGCTGCGTGGGATAAAAATCGCAATTAGAAACAAAAAATGCGTTTTTTTTTTATTTTTGCAAAAAATCGTAGTTTAAGACCGATTTTCGTAGCATCGTAGTTTATAGGTCCAAATCGTAGCAACTACGATTTTTTCGTAGCAGTTGGCAGGCCTGAGTTTGAGAATCTATAAAATTTTTCTGTTAAAATAATATTTCTTGATTTTACAGCAGCATAACTTTCAGAAAAGGCAATTTTCGAGACCTCTTATCGGACTATTAACATTGAAGATTTTTAAAGAAAAGCATCTAAAAATAAAAATTAGTTAATAAAAAGTATAAAATATTGAGAAAAGTTTAAAAGTTCCTTCAAAACCCCACGAATTTGAATTGAAAAATTGCAACATTATATTCACATTTTTGACGGGGAAACAGTTGGCGTTTATTTTCAAAGGTAGAGCTGTCTGGCAACCCTAACCAAATGTCACAGCTGTTTGGACTTCAGTAGTAATTATAATGTCTGACCTAATTAGGCACAGTAATGTTTCTAAATTGTCGAAAAATATTAATTTACTTTATGATTACTTTTACCACAGGACCATTTAATACAACAGCATTTCATTTTAAACATTTGAAAGTTTATTCCATTCGATTTCAAAAGAAAATAGTTTGCTTATTTTGTATTTCACTAAAAAACAGTTTTCAATGATCTCGGAAGCTTTTACCGAATTATATTTACTATTTATATATTTATCGTATGCATAGGGGAAAAAAAAGAGAAAAGCCTAATATATGTCTCTTATGCTGTCAATTAAAAAAAAAAAAAAAAAAAAAAAAAAAAAAAAAAAAAAAAAAAAAAAAAAAAAACACAATCTGATATAAATCTAGTACTTTTACTCTTTGGATAAAGCGGGTGGAAAAATTGTAGCGCCATATTTGGCGACTTAACTGACTTTTGGCGTGAAATAAACAAATAAGAATACAATAAATTAAATAAAATTAAAAAATTAAAAGTATAAAAAAGCATATAAAATATTATTTTAACAGATAAATTTTATCGGTTCTCTAATTTTTATGTATAGGGCTACAAAATACACCAGGTCTCGATGCTAGGTGCGAGCAGCTCCAAAAGTGTCAGTAATGCGTACAGTTGTATATGAGATAAAACAACAAGGGTTTTAATCATGTGCCCATAAACGCTCGACAAAATAAGACAAATGGCCGTTAAAATGCAAAATGGAACATTTTATAGCCTAAAATTAGAAAATAATTCATATTTCGTTTATATATATATATATATATATATATAAACGAAGCGTATAATAGTAAAAAAAATATTTTATATGCTTTTATTCATGCCTAATTTACTGTTAATTAATTTACGATTTTAAGTTGAGAAATCATTTTAGAAATTCAGAAAATATAGTTTAGAAAGTAATGTTTTTTTTTAATTATTATTTCCAGTTGTCCTATCTTTAAAAAAAAAAGAAATAGATCAAAAATTATGTATTTTTTAATAAATTTCCTTGTTTGCACTTTTTACCAATTGTAAAAAAAGTGAATTTGGCATAATCGAGTTCGATACTCAAGCGAAATTATTGTACTGGATATTTTTTGGGGGGAAAAGAACATAAATTAATCTTAAACTATTGGATGTGCCATTCCCAAAACTTTCTCCTATCTCATATATTTTATATTTCGCTACAGATTTCGTACAAATTCGTTACTATTTCATTTTTATTAGTTCAGTACTATATCAACTTTGACTTTCATCTTAAATTTCTGCTTCACTCAATTAATCGGAGTAAAAACGAGATAATCTCGAACATGATATTTATTAAAATCACGAACAGTCGGATTATCAGGATGGAAAGTTCCCGTCTATTCACGAGCCATTGGTGTAAAATAAAATAACGAAAAATTAAGAAGTTTACACAAAAATCGTTATTACAGCGCCCCCTTCCGGCAGAATTTTTCCACATTCAGGAAGGACCTTCTTGAAATAGCCAGAGACATACACAAAAAAATTGGTTCAATTCTATGCATAACTTCATTCACTTTTCGAAGGCACAATATTCAAAATGGCGGAAAAATCGCTATTACAGCACCCCCTACCGGCGATTTTTTTCAAATTTAAGGAAGGACCTGTTTGCCATAGCCAAGAACATAAAAAATTTTTTTGGTTCAATCCTATGCATAATTTCATACGCTTTTTGATGGTACAGTATTCAAAATCGCTATTACAGCGCCACCCTCCAGCCGATATTTTTCAAATTAAGGGAGAACCTGCTTGTTGTAGCCAAAAACTTAAAAAAAAATTGGTTCAGTTGGTTCATAACTTCATACACTTTCTGATGGAACAATGTCGACAGACAGACATTTTCTATAAGCATGCTTTTTGGGATCTCTGACCTCTAAAACGTGTAAATCCGTCGAAAACCGGAAGTCGAAAAAAATTTCGATTACAATACTTTCTTATATCGAAGCTAGAAGAAAGTGAAAAGGAGGCTTGATTTCCAAGATGAACATTGAATGGTTGCAAGAGAGTGTATTTTAAAAAACTATATATTTTTACTTTTATGCTTATATTTTCTTCTTTTAATTTTTTGTGGTACAGTTTGATTTGTATCTTATCTACTCATAATCAAATTGTTTTGTTGCATAATTCTTAATCTTTTCATTATTTAAAATTTTATTTAGTACTGAAGACAAATTCCTCGGAATTTGAGAATGAAGAGCCCTTCTCTGCAGATCGTACGGATGAAAATTTCATCATCGAGCATTCTGTTACCGAAACTAGCCATCTTTCGTCAAAACCAAAATGTGAGTCAAATATTTTTAGATTGTACATCTTAGATCTTAGAATATTCTTCTTTTGCGGCTATCTGTAAAGAATGTATTGCTTTTATTCAGGGTTGGCAAAAAAAAAACATGTTTTTTCGACCCCCACACCCCACCCCTGAAAAAAAAAATACCAGACAAATTATTTCTTTATGTACTGAATTATGAATTCATGAAAATTTTATCTTCTAAAGCATTTTTTGTGAATTGTTTAAACTACGTTAGAAGGTTTACATAATCATTTAATAAATTTTAGAAGGATTAATAAAATTTGAATTTATAGGGATTTTGTGCAATATTTATAACCGCACTCAAATATTTTATTCTAAACATTTTTTTTGGTATTTTGTAGAAGTAGGAAATGTACAAATGTAATGTTCTTACAATAGAAATGTAGAAATATTTCCGAATTGAAAAATCCCCCCCTTCCCCAACGCCAAGAAAACTTAAAACATGCAAAGGCAAAAGAAATCATCCTTTTAAAAATATTTTTGTTTTGTGTAACCAATAATACTTTTGGAACAAGATAAATTAATGTATCTGTAACTCATTCTAAACTGTATTACTATGGAGAATTATATTTGCTGATACAAAAAAATGCTACTTTGATACCAGAAATAAGAGACAATTTCTCTTTAAAACAATTATATTGAAGAATACTTATTTACACGATATATACAAGAAGATGCTATTTACATAATTATTAATACATCTTAATTTGTCTTCGTGCACACATCTATTTCGTCTTTTTTACCTCTATTTTAATATTCTTCCTCATATCTCACATTCACCGCCAAAACACTCGAACGTTCTAATGTTCTTTCCTTCTTTATCTCACTCCAGTTCCCGCTGGCAATGAGCGTCTGTCGTACCGAAGGTTAGCTCTAGCGCGTATGCGTTATCACCTATCGCTAGAGTATCTTTAAGGCTGAGTTGCGATCTCAAAACTAAATAGAGAGGACTTAATGATGGAAGGAATTACTTCCCACAACTCGTCTATCCTGACGTCGTTTGACCTCGGACGACCTCGTGGTCTGCTGGAAGCAGCAGCTGGATCACCTGGAAAGATACAAAAAAAAAAAAAAAAAAAAAAAAAAAAAAAACCAGCAGCATCCAAAGTTCTATTTTGAAAAAAAGAAGGCATCATTATTAAAATCTCTTATCAAAATTTAAATTATTTCTTGAAAAAATTCTTCTTATTCTTTTTTATTACGTCTTTTCGTCGTTTTTTCTTCTTACGCCTTTTCGTCTTCCCTTTTCTTACGTCTTTCCGTCTTCCTTTTGCTTACATCTTTTCGTCTTCTTTTTCCTTACGTCTTTTCGCCTTCTTTTTTCTTATATCTTTCCGTATTATTTTTTTTTCATTCCTTCGGGATTAATTTTGTCAAAATCGCTTTAAGTGTTAGTCCGGTGGTGTGTCGTAGTCGGGGTAGTGTCATAATCTGTGAAATTCTTCTTCTTTTTTTTTCTCGATGTCAAGCTTCATCAGTCCACGGCTTCATATACTCAGCGCAAGTTCTGGTGACCATTGGACCTTCATTAAATCCAACTTTCTTCACATCGTAGGCGTCATTATTTTTTACTTTTGTGGCTTTGTAAGGACCTAAATATTTTGATTTTAACTTCAAACCTGGACGTTGTTGTGTGCGTTTTATAGCAACAATATCATTAAGTTTAAATTTGTTAGGCTTTTTTCGTCTGAGATTATAAGTTTTACGGTTCTCTTCTTAGACTTTTAAAATTTGCTTTTTAGCGTCTTTTCTCAATTCTTCACGATTATTAATAAAATCAGATTGCATTTGAGCATTCAAAAGACTAGTAATCTTAATGTTATTTTTTAGCTTCATTTTAGTACCAAACATGTTAGTACTTCTGTGAAAGGTCGAATTTATTACTTGTTGGACATCGCTTACATGTGTATACAGCTTCGTTGGTTTATCTACAGATCATTTAGACAGAACAGATAGTATTACGACTGAATTTAAACGCTTGACTTGATTTTCAGCTCTTGTTAACCCTGTGGTAAGGCAAACTATGTACGTGTACTTAATCACTACTGATTATCACACGGTGCCCTCCAAAAGGACCGCCACGGCACCCACTGCAAGGGAATGACCTAAGAGGACGGACCAGCCATTCAGACCGGCACCAGAATTCCTCAATAGGGTCCCAAGCAGGATTGTCCCGCTTTGGTCTCCTCTGGAGCATTGCACACTTCAGGGAACCACGGACCAACACTCGTGTTGGTCAATGACGGTCCACCGAAAATCCCATTACACCAACGTCCGAACGCTGACCAAGCAACCCGGCTCAATATAACTCGAAAGAGGGGTCGGAACAGGTTCGACCTGATCGGGATATTCTTAATATTTTCTCCGACGCAATAATCTTCAAAAGCTTTAGAGGTAAAGGCAGGACCTTTATCTGAAATTATTCGAAATGCACATCCAAAGACAGTTTTTTAGATTTCTAATTTAGAAATTTCTTCTGCAGTGCCGGTAAATTTTGTGGGATACAACCAAACAAATTTTGTGAATGCGTCAATGACCGAAAAAATATGTTTGTAATTTTTATTCGTGCTCTCCAATGGACCTAAGTGATCGACGTGGTACGTATGTAAAGGAGTTTCTTCTTTTTCTATTGGGTGTAGCAAACCTTCTTGTTTACCGGATTTTCGATTAATTAAATTACAGGGAACACAATTTGATATGCATTTCTCTTTTGTTTAACTTTGGAGATGTAAAAATCATTCTCTAATTATTTTTTCCGTTCGTACGACTGCGTAATGACCTTTTTCGTGAGAGGCAGGGTTTGCAAAAACCCGAGGTTTTTTGGAAAAACCCAACCTACATGGGTTTTTCGGGTTTTTTCAAAAGTATAATGTATGCGATATTACATTATTGTATATACTATATTATTTATGTATTATATATACTATACATAAAAAAATACATTGTTCCCTTATATACAATATAATTGTAATACTATTTTACAAGTTATAAATTATATGAATTTAAATTGATTAAGTCTCAGTGTTTCTCACATAGTTAGTTTTAAATATAATAAAGATATAAAATTGTTAATTTGCTTTAAAATCAAATAATGAATAGAATAATTGAAAATATGTAAGTAGGAAGAACGAAAGTGGTAAACTAGTCGGATGTGCCAATCCCAAAACTTTCTTCTATCTCAAACATGTTAATAATTCAAAATTCGCTATCACAGTGCCAAAATTAAATGACAATCTATGCCCATCATGAGGCTTGTAAAATATAGGTTCGTTGAATTGGATGCATTTAACAAGTAGATGTAAGTATCACTTTGTTTCAAACAAATCATTGAATTTCGAAACCCACCCTCTTAGATGTACGCAACCAAAATTTCCAACTCAAAGAGTATAAAATCAATACCTGTTGTTCAATTTACACCCAAATCTAATAAGGATCTATTTACGTGAAAATGAAATAGAATATTAAGTTTGATTAAATTGCTTGCATTAGTTTTTGAGATATAGCTTTTGCAAAAATCGTGAAAAATTCAGCATACCAAAACTACCTGTTGTGCAATTTACACCAAAATCTAATCAGTAATAGCTTATATAAATGTCTAACTGAATCTGAAGTTTGATGAAAATCCATGCATTAGTTCTTGAGATAGAGCTACTGTGAAAAACATACAAAACACGGCACAACAGCGCCACTGTTGGGCAATATATACTAAAAACTAACCAGCACCAGTTTATATCGAGGTCTAACTGAATCTGAATTTTTATTCAATTTCGTACATTAGTTCTTGAGATAAGAGTTATTGCTGAAATCGTGAAAAATGCAGCATAGCAGTGCTACCTGTTAGGCAATATACATCGAAACTTAATAAGTAACAACTTAGCTTGTAACTGAAACTTAAAGTTTGATGAAAATCCATGCATTAGTTCTTGAGATAAAGCTATAGCAAAAATTGAGATAAATGCAGCATAGCAGTGCTGTTGGATAATATACACCAAAAACTAATCAGCCAGTACCAGTTTACATCAAGGTTAACTGAATCTAAAGTTTTGTGAAATTCCGTGCATTAGTTCTTAAGATAGAGCACTCACAAAATTTTTGTCACATACAAACAGGCATTTTCTAAAAACTATCAAATTGTCTTCAGGACCTTTTTAAAACGTATAAATCCATCGTAAACTGGAATCGTAATTTTTCACGAATCCAATACCTTCTTCTTGTAAAGATAGAAGAAAGTAAAAATACATATATTTTATTTTCATGAATATAGTTGATTTGAATTTTTTTATATAAAGACATTTTTACGACATATGCCATTACCTATAATTATGTACTATGTATGTTGCTTACGATGTTCTATGTTCGTAAAGTATTTCAGTGTGCAAAAATACACTTTTATTTTACTTCGGGTGTGTATGTAATGACTTTTATATATATATATATTTTTTTTTTTCAAAATTGACTGAAATGACTTAAATTCATTAAATGTAATATTGTTTAGAATTTTAAATATTTCTGAAAATTGAAAAAATCAACATTATGGGTTTTTCAGTGGTCTTTTTCAAGTGGACCCATTCTGAAAAAAAACACCGGGTTTTTTCGAACTGGGCCCAGCTTTGCGAACCCTGGTGAGCGGCCTTAATTATATTCATCTGCATTTCATCTGGTACAACTAATAAATCATTACCATTAACACCTTTACAAAGAATATCATTTTAAACTAAATAATCATCGTAAGATTTTACTTTTAGAATTTCTTTTATGATTTTAATAAGCTCATCAGTTTCTTGAGCTTGGATATTTTTTAAAGTTAAGCTATCTTGGATTACCATACAAATAGGATATCTGCTTAATGCATCAACATGCCTCATACTAGTACCGTGTCTATGCTCAATAGTATAATCGAAATCAGATAACATTATTGCCCATCTAGCTATTTCTGTACTCATTTCTTTCTTATCCATAGTCATTTTAAATGCATTACAGTCGGTTGCAATTTTAAATGGAATAGCTAGCACATACACTCTAAACTTTTTCAGGGCTTCAATTACAGCTAAGACCTCTAATTTATAGTTAGTATCAGCTTCGGTTGTTTTCTTACTGGCGAAATAAACTGGATGAAATTGATTATATACTGAAGATCGTTGCATTAATACAGCTCCACAGCCATCAATCCTGGCATCACAATGGATTTCGGTCGCGCTTTTAGGATTGGAAATTGAAAATACTGGTTCTGACGGCAAAATGCGTTTGAGTTCATTAAAAGCTTTCTGTTCTTCTACATCAAACTTAAATTTAGAATCTTTTCTTAACAGGCCACTCAACGATTTAGCTATAACCGAATATTTCTTATAAACTTTTGAAAGTATCCCGTCAATCCTAAATAATTTAGAATATCTTTGGTACAATTTGGTTCGGGGAAATTTATTACTGCTTTTGTTTCCAGTGGGGAGGGACACAATTTACCATTCATGATTCTATACCCCCAAAAAATCAATTTCACGCTTCAAAAATTGCATTTTTTAAGATTTAATTCCAACCCGTATTCCGATGCAGTTTCAAGAACAAGTTTTAATTTTTCTAGACCTTCAGCTTCGTTTTCGTCGGGTATTATTAGGTCATCCATATAAATGACTACAGTGTGATCTTTTAATAGTGTTCTAAATATATCATAAATATATTTTTGAAAACCACCAGGGCTATTGGTCAGTCCGAATGGACGCTTTAAAAATTCGTACTGTCCTTCATGAGTGACAAAAGAGGTGTATTTTTGGGAGCCTTCTTCAACCTCTACAAGAAAAAAAAACAGTTTTTTAAATCTATGGTTGTAAATACTTCAGCAGAATGTAATTAATCTATAGCATCCTCTATTACTGGTAATGGGAAATGCTCACACACTGTCTTTTTGTTAAGACGTCTGTAATAAATGCAAAGCCTTATTGTGTTATCTTTTTTCTTAACCAACACAACCGGCGACAAAAAATTAGAAGAACTTTTCCGAATGATTCCCTCAGCTAGCCACTCCTCAATTTAGTCTTCAATTAGTTTTTTCTCACATGGTGGTAATCTTCGAGGGGAAGAACAAACTGGGATTTCATCAGTTAAATTAATTTTCATTTTAACATCGACTGTTTTAGTTTTAATTGCCACATAATTCTCAATTAAAGAGGTGTCAGCAATGTGACTTAAATCGATTTTAGGCTCATCTAGAACATTTACAATGTTAACTAAAAAGTCATTAGACTGAACTTCCGTTTTAAATAATTTCACTTCATTCTCAGAAATAGTTAATGTACCTTGATGAATAACATCAGGGCAAATAATTAAATCGAAATTAATGTAACTGTCATTAACGGCAAAAGTATCAACTTTAAATTTTGAATTATAAATTTCAATTTCTGAATTAAAATAATATTCTGGTTTTTCCTAAACCGGTCAAAGTGATACCCGTAGGTTTTAATTCCACAAAGCTCTTCAAATTATCATAAACACTTTTCTTTAACAGAGTCTTTTGACTACCAGTATCTATCAAGGAGGTTAAATGTAAAAAATAAAGCTTTATCTCTTCTAGAATTAAATCTTGGGATGTAATAGTGTTAACTTATAGCTGAGCGTTTTTAGCGTTTGTATCTTTGCGATTTATTACACTGAAATGATTTGTGGCCATAACTGTTACATGAGAAATAAAGGGACCCTTTATCTTTATTAACACAGTTAATGCTTTTATTATTATTCCAGCTACAATTATAATAGCACATATTTGGCTTTACAAGCTTAAATCTGTTCTTAACTTCAACTTCGGATTTAATTTTAGGCGTAGCTCCTACATGTTTATGAGATTTTTGCATTTTTATACTCCGACCGTAACTTTTCATAGACTTTTAATTTTTGTTTGAATTCTAAAATCGATTGACATCTGTATAATATAGATTTTTAAAAACAAGGTTAGGTATACCATTTATAACATATCGCATCAATGCGGAATCCTCAATGTTACCACGTGAACCTAATTGTTTCATAACAAGAAAATACTCTGTTCATTGTTTCATTTTGTTCAGTGTTTCATTTTCATGTAATTTTCGTTTATTTAACATAGTATAATGTAACTCCGCAGAATTATAAGTAGTACTAAATTCAGAAATCAAAAGTTGCTTCAATTTCTCATATGAAATGTGTAATTCGGTCTGAACCAACAATTTAGCTTTTCCTCTTAAGGATCTTTTTACAAAAATGAATTTGTGTAATTCCGTTAAATTAAATATACTAGTGACGTCATCAAAGTTACTAAGCCAAACATTTATATCCTGAAATGAACTACCATCAAATGGAGGCACAACATTTTCAATATCATTGAAACTAATAGTTGATGGCACAAAACTTTGAACTGGAAATTGCTTGTTTTTATCCAAATTTGATGATTCCGTGTTATTACTTGCTGAACTATTATTTAAAGGTAATTCGTGTTTCGAATCTGTATCGCTATCATTCTGAACATTAGCTTATAGCAAGCTTAAATCTGATAAATAGGTAACTAATCGCAAGGCAAGATCAACTAAAGATCCTTCATTCGAAATACAAAGTACATTGCAAATTGTAATTAAATCAATTAAAAAAAATCCGCTTGAATTTTTATAATCTTATTTTTAAATTCGGAACTATCGGTTTGATAATCAAAACCAGAAATTTTCCGTATTCTTTTCCTATTGGATCTGTCACCTTCTGCATCAAAAAGGAATTTGTGCAAAAGCTTTATTTTGCTTGTTGTTTCATTTCTAATTGCAAGTTCCAGTTCAGGAATATCAATCAATTTCGTCATGAAATAAAAAATATATATATTAAGTTCAATGTACTCACCAATAAGAATAATATCCACCTTGAAGGAAGGATTTTGTAATTTTTATTTTTATTACACTTTTGGCGATATTATCACACTCATCATACTTGTGGCCAGTGGCGTCAAAACTTTCATTCCACTTCTAGCACCAAATTTATGGCGAATTATATTTGCTGACACAATAAAATGCTACTTTGATACCATAAATAGGAGACACTTTCTCTTTAAAACAATTATATTGAAGAATACTTTTTTCCACGATATATGCAAGAAGATACTATTCACATAATTATTAATACATCTTAATTTGTCTTCGTGCACACATCTATTTCGTCTTTTTTACCTCTGTTTTAATATTCTTCCTCATATCTCACATTCACCGCCAAAACACTCGAATGTTCCAATGTTCTTTCCTTCCCCATCTCACTTCAGTTCCCGCTCGCAACGAGTGTCTGTCGTACCGAAGGTTAGCTCTAGCGCGCATGCACCGATCGCTAGAGTATTTTTAAGGTGGAGTTGCGATCTCAAAACTAAATAGAAATAACTTAATGGTGGAAGGAATTACTTCCCACATTACAACTAATCGATGTATTAAATGAATTCTATAACAAGTTATTTTAATGGCACTTATAAGTACCGTCAGCAGATAAAGGGTTAAAGAAACAAACTAGCAGGTTTCGCCGGCGACGCTGATCAGTTTCTTCAAACGAAATATATGGATGAATTTTACCTTGTGCTTTAAAGCAATATGAACCTTTTCCGCATTGCTAAAAACGATACGAATGTCCATTTATGCGCTGTCATATTCCCTAATGTGTCAGACACAATTTGGGCTGTTAAGAACCAAGTCTTTTAGTTGATCATTTATAGCAGGATTTGGCAAAGGATGATAGAACAATACGCAATGCACATAGGAGTTCCTGAAAAAATATCTAAATAACAATGCATAGAACAATATATTATGCACTTAAACATTCGCAAAAAAAAAAAAAAAAAAAAAAAAAAAATCAAATTAGCTATCCATGATTCATCAACGTCCATCGAGTAGAATTTTTTAAAAGATGAATTTTTCGGAATTGGAATTACCTGACTATAGAACTTCTCCGAAATTCTATAACTAAACAACGTAGAACGATACATTATATACTAAAACATTTCCGGAAAAAAAATATCTAACAGCGTAAGTTCCATCGAAATCCATTCATCAGAATCTTTTAAAAAGTCTTAATTTTTTATAATCGGGTTTATCTGATTATAAAATTTCCACCCCATAATTCCATAACGAAGTGACGTAGAACGTTATGTTATACACTAAAACCTTCTCTGAAAAATTATCAAACTAGCATTTCAAGTCTCGTCACAATCCGTTCAGCAGAACTCAAGTTATAAGCGGCCGGAACGAAATTTCCATTCGCATGCTAGAGACGTCTGCCGAACTCACTTTGGGAATTCTGATGATTGCAGTACAAAATTATTTTCTAAAGTACACATAAAATTGTCTTAGTTAAAAAAAAAAATAGAGATGTCTAATCTATGATGATTCATAATTAAAATTAAGAAACTCTTCAATTAGAAATAAGAACTGTGTTTATTTATGATGTCATTGAAGCTGCAATTATTACCTGAGCTGAACTGTAATTAGTTGACTGTATGAAATGTATTGCGTATTTTTATTCTAAAATAAGAAAATTAAACTTCACTCTCTCCCCCAGCTTTTCACAATTTTTTTACTGACAAGGAAGGTCTCCATACTGGGCATGCTCAGAATATGTTGAAAAAAATGCTAGTGAAAGTACTCATGTATGTAATAAAGGATCAGTTAAAATTAGCGGCGGAATTACAGTAGAAAATCTGTAAAAAAATAAAATACTTTAGAATAATTGGCGTGAAAAGACGAAAGCGGAACGCAATTTGGCGAGCAGCACTTTTCCTCGCCAAAAGCAAACGATTTGAATGAATCTGAAAATTGTTTGTTAATCGATTTTGAGAATATGCGGTATTTAATGAATTTAAACGTAAACCATAAAATAATTTATTATTATTATTACTACATTTTGTATTGTACATATTGCTTGTTGCCGATTTGAATGGAATTTTGCCATTGTTTTATTCTCCAATCCACATTTTTTTTCAAATTTAAACCGCTTTATCGGTTATAAAAATAATTATTAACGCCAGATGAATAATGCTGCCGTAATACATTTCCATACCGAAGAAGTTGTTTCCATAGCAAGAAAGTTGAATAGACAGTGCTCAATGGGGCATATGTTTGAGTTTGGAACAATTTTATTCAATTTAGATTTTGTTTTAAATCGTAAAATATGATAGTTGAAAATCGTTATAAGTGCATATAAATATATATGACAAAGCTATAGTTAAAACAAATTAAAAATGACAAAGCTAAAGTTATTTAATTAAACTTATTTAAACAATTCAACATAAAAAGTCTTTTCCTTAAAGAGTATTCGACAAGCGTATTTTTTGAAATTTTATTTCTTCGCCAAACGGTGATAAGTCGCCAAATAAACGAAATTTTCATTATTTTTTTACGGACGTTCTGCCGAGGTTCCGCCGAAATTTTTTTTATAAACATATATACCCATGGGAGAAGAACATTCTGTATTTTTTTCAGATTTTTCTGAGTATGCCCGTATGGAGACCTTCCTTGTGAGTATGGTTTCTGTAGGTAATGATGGTATTACGGAATCGATTTTTAACTCACTTCCAGATATGGCAGAATTGTAAAAATTACGTTCACAGATGTGTGTCCGATGACAATAAAATTATCATCGGAAGTTGCGAGCAGTGTCAGAATATGTTTACAGTGGTGGCCAAAATTGTGGACACTTTTAGGTAGCTTTCATTACAAAAAGTAAAAAGCTACCTATTGCAGCGGTCCGAAAGAAAACACTTCGGGAAATTTTGCTATATTTTCGCCGATTATGCACCCCCCAGATACCTAAACCATCGAAATGCTGACTTATATGTATATATATATTAAAAAGCAGAAAAAAACAACGTTTAAAAGTGCACAAATAATACATGAAAAGCAGCAAACAGCTGTTTTGAACCTACTAGCGAGATTCTTCTTCAGTGCAAGATAGGGAAAAAGGAACAACATGCTAGAAAAAGCAAGGCTGAGCAAAATGATAGACAGACACGCGCTGGCTTATATACCCGATGCGGGTAGCTAAGGCGCCAAAAACAACCAATGAGAGAGAAGCAGTGGAAAGGACTGGGTGGACAAGTAGCGACATCTACCGTAGAAGGAGAGAAAAAGAAACCAAAAAAGGGGAAAATAAATTAATGTTTTCCAAATACTTAGAAAATCAGGAGTACTAGATAAGTCATTGACTAAAGAGTTAGAATTTTTAATGATATGGTAAGCTTCCCAAAAATCAAGATCAAGCTTAGAAGAACGTTTTTGGATAAAGATGGTTGAGGAAAATCCGAACCTATGTTGAGAAGACCAAGAATGTTGAGCAATAGAGGAACGTTTAAGCTCCTGATTTTTAACATAACCTTCATGCTCTTTTAAACGAAATCTAAGAGCACGTTTAGTCTGGCCAACATAAGAAAGGCCACACTGGCAAGAGATTTGGTAAATACCCCAATTATCTACGCGATCAACGGGGTGTTTGAGATTTGAAAAAGTGATTTTATTAACAGGAGAAAAAATAACATTAAAATCAAACCTTCTTAAGATTTTAGCAACTTGCTGACTGATTTTAGGAAAAAATGGTAACACAACTGAAGTACTAGGGTAGGAATTAGAATGCTTTTCAGAATGGGCGGATTTCGTCAATTTCTAATAAATAGAATAAATTATATTAGAGGAATAACCACGATCAACAGCAATAGCTTTGAGGTAATTAAATTCAGCACTAAGTAACTGAGGAGTGGAACAAATATTGGTAGCCCGAAAAACAAAAGTATTGAAAACAGCGAAATTCTGGTTAAGGGGATGAGAAGAATACATGTGAGGTGGGAGACTGACAGCAAAAGGTTTACGAAAGACATTTTGATAAGTAGTCTGAAAGCCATTTTCACAACGAATAACAAGGACATCCAGGAAAAAAAGACAGTCATTGGTCTCAATTTCAGAGGTAAATTCAATGCAGGGATCAATGGAATTCATAATAGAGAGAATATGATTAATATCCGAATTCATTTCAACCAAGGCATAAACATCATCAACATAACGAACATAGAATGGAAATTTTAAAATTTCAAAAAGTTTGACCTCAAAATAGTGCATATAAATATCGCATAAAATTGAACTAAGAGGATTGCCCATTGCCAAACGGTCAATCATACGAAAGAAATTACCATTGAAAACAAAAGTATTTTGCGACAAGCAAGCGCGAGTGAGAAGGATAAAATCCTCGATTTCAAAATAAGAGAAATGGAATTCACAAAGCCTTTTTTTTGAGGCAATCTAAAGCCCCCTCAACCGGAACGTTTGTAAATAATGATTTAACATCAAAAGAAACCATCATGTGACCCTGCGGCTTAAAATTATGAAGTTTTTTAACAAAATCAAAAGAATTCTTAACAGTGAAACAGTTACTGCTCAAAAGTGGGGAAAAACAGAAACTAAATTTTTGGCAACCTTATAACAAGCTGTACCGATACTAGAGATAATAGGTCTAAAAGGAATGTCAGGTTTATGGACCTTAGGTAAAGCATAAAACCTGGTACAATGCGCAATAGACGGAATAAGAGACTTCTTAAAGTTAGCAGGAATAATAGAAGAAAACTTGATGGCAGACTTAATAGAGTTAATTTCACAAGTGGAAGGGTGTTTGCGGATATCCACATACGGACCATCATTAATTAATTTATGGGATTTTTCCATAGCAGAGACAGAAAAATGTCTGTCTCTGCTATTCCTTCTTTATCTAATCTTATTACTCCTATTGGAAGAGCCTTTAAGCATAGCGCTCTATCTTCTTCTCAAAAAGAGTACATTAGGCATCTCATTGCCAATACTGTTGATTTCAATTCTAATGTTTATAAGCCTAATCTTAAAAATGCTGTTAAACAATGTCTGAAAAATTTGCTTTCTGATCACAATTATTACTAAGGCTGACAAAGGTGGTCAGATAATCTACGTATTTGGAAATATCCTTTGTTGCACAAAGGCTTTATTTGCTATTTTTATTATATATATATAGTTAAAAAATTCCAAAAGTCATTACTACAAACTGTAAACTTTAAGTGAAGTACAATATTAACTAAACCATACAATAAAATATTTTAACATAATGGACTATCTCTAAGAAACACAACATAACCAACTTAAACTTGAACAAAATCAACCGTAAGAAACAAGACAAATAACAAAGTAGACAGCCTGCGTGGCTTGTGACACGCAATGCAGGGTTAAAACTGTTTTTATGCATTCAATATATATATATATATACCCTATATATATAAAATCCTAATGAAACGGTATACATATAATAATCACAAAATTACAGTATTTTTGGTTTTCTTTTAACTGTCATTTACGTAGCTTAGCGAACATTAGTAGGATGTGAAATACAATTAAAATTTGCTTCCAAACGAAATAATATCACGTGGAACTCAATATTTATACAGGGTGCAATGTGTTATCCATCGCCGACCTTTAATTTCTCAACCGTTGGTCGTAGACATATAGTTCCTATTACAAAAACTTTTCAAATGAGGTAAATATTCATGTTGTAACATTATTTAAAGTAAAAAATAAATTTTATAAAAATTACGAAAACTAACTTTTTGCACAGCCCCCCTGTCCGTATAGTTATATTTAGTAAAACTTTAAACTTATCATAACAGATATAACACAAAAAGTTTGACATCTGTACTACAAAAATTGACAAAGTTATTAAATCTCAAAGTTTGAGATTTTTGCACATGATTTTGTCTTTCATTGAGGGATCAGTTAAAAGATGAATTAAAGTAATTCGAGATCAATATCAGGATGCAATGTCTTTTTTACGGCGACCTTACACCTTTAGCCGGTATCTCCAAAATCGGGGAATCAACAAATAGTGTTATTTCATCTAAAAATGTGAGCTAACTTTTATGGGTCGAACAACATTCAAACGTACCGATGATACCGGCTAAACGTGATTTCGCCGAACAAAGGACATTGCACCCTGATTTTGATCTCGAATTGCTTTAATTCATCTTTTAACCGATCCCCCAATGAAAGACAAAATCATGTGCAAAAATCTCAAACTTTGAAATTTAATAACTGCATCAATTTTTGTAGAACAGATGTCAAACTTTTTGTGTTATATCTGTTATGATATGTGCAAACTTTTACTAAATATAACTACAGGGACTGGGGGACCGTATAAAAAGTTAGCTTTCGTAATTTTTATAAAATTGGTTTTTTACTTTAAATAATGCCACACCATGAATATTTACCTCATTTGAAATGTTTTTGTAATTAGAACTATATGGCTACGACCAACGGTTGAGAAATTAAAGGCCAGCGATAGATAACATATTGCACCCTGTATATTTTTAAGTTGACATTTTCAAATGTTAAGAACGTTTTGCTAAATCAGGCTGCAAACCTCAAATCGATTTTGCCAAAAACAGATTTTTGGCTAAAAACGTCCTTCCCGAAAATTATACATCTCTAATTATAAAATATAAAAAATAAATTGTAACAGGTTTTTATCCAATATTAAAAATTGGGTGAATTGCATATACTTCATAGCGAACAAACAATTAAATTAAAAGTAAGTTCAAAACGAAATGTAATTTTAACCGCGAAAGAAAATGTTACAAGGAATTCAACACGTTGATCAAAACACTAAATTCATTAGCACATCGAAGATTTTTTAAAAAATTGTTTTAAATCTGAACAAAGTATTTCTTCTCCAACAAAAGTTTAGCCAATTTTACATTTTTGCTTTCATTTTTATAGATATTTTAAACTAAGCAATTATTATGTAATATTACAGATATTTTTATAATCAAATTAGCTTACACTCACACAAAAAATCTCTATATAATAAAAAGCAGTGTAACGCGTCCGGGGCGAACCCATCCTCGAGAAAAGCAATTATCGCGGCCATGTTAGGCATAAATATTCAAGAGACCGTAAGTTTGCAAAACGTATTCAACGTATTGTTCAACGTATGGAAATATATACATAATCTGCTTTATATCACATCTATTCTTCGTTATTTTCTCTAAAACGTTCAAAATCTATCAAATTATAATGTTTTAAATTCTAAATTAAAAATAACGGATAACCAGCTATTTCCATGTAAACAACAAGAGTGCAAGATGTATAACTTTGCATTGGCGCCATCTTTCGGCAATCGATGTAAATGAAAACTTTCGATATCGATTGATTACTATGGCTGAAAATTATCTTTTCATTTATTAAATTATAATTTTGTTTGTTCAAATGGCGAAAAATCGAAATTTTATCTGCATTGATATAATTAATATATGTAGTACATAACATGGTATTTTGTATTTCTTACATTATAATTACATTTGATGTAAAATATAAAATTTACTTACAATGCAAGTCAATTTCAAGTGGATATAAGCTAAGTTCTTAAAAATTGATAAAATTAAATTAAAATTTTACGAAAGAAATAATAATAATAATAACTTTTGATTTTAATTATACTAAATGAAATTTTAAAGGTATATAGCTGAAGATTTCAAAAATTTATCTTTAATTAAATCAATGTGTCCTGCATATTTTCTATACAAAAAAAAAAAAAAAAGAAAAAAAAAAAAAAACCCTACAAATTTTAACAAACGTTCCTTTGTTTATATTAATTGATGATAAATGTCGTCAAGTCCATACGAGTAAAACCCGCTGACTTGATCCCAGAGAATATTTTGTGAAATCTTCAAAAATTGTGTTTCACTTTGCTAATTATTATTATTGTTGCAATAAATACTGCTGTTTGTTTTGTCTAATTGTTAACGCAGATCAACATTCCGTCATTTTTGATGGGGTTATACACTAGTATAATATATAATTCTGAAAGTGTTTATTGAAAAAATATAATAAAAAATACTGACGTATATTTGTGTGAATACATAAATAATGAAAATTTAACGTATTGAATAAATACATAATAAATCATAACATAAATAATCATATATCTTGAAAATAATATAAATTTAGCGGAAAATCACAAAACAATACGCAAATCTTCTAACATTAAAAAATATTTATTGGATATAAAACGGTACAATTATGATAAATACACATTATTCTTATAAAATTAATTTAAATAATAAAATAATAGTATTATTAAGTAATAAGTAATGTTCAGGATGAATTTGAAAACAAAAATTATTTTATTGTAAATATATGTGCAAATACTAACCTTTCAGGTGACTTTACTAATCCTTAACTAAAACCTTTACTAATCCTTAAAGGTGAATGCATACCGAAAATAAATGAGCACACTTTCTTGACCTAAAATTATCTATTTAAAATTTCAGCTGAATATTGAGAATCTGAAAATTTTATAATAGTAATACTATAATGCATATTTCATCATGATATTATTATTTAAGTATGATTCGTATAATTTCAGAAGTTGAATGAAAATGCCCTTTTCTCATATTTCACAAGAACAAAATAAATACACTTATGTAACACATAAATCACCACTATGAACGCATGTAGAGCTGATCTAAACACACAAATATAATTCATTAATTTTCACCAAAAAAAAAAAAAAAAAACTACATTAGATAATGAGCTCATGTAATATGATGAGCATTAAAACTTTTTATCAGAGCTCAGCGGGAAATAGAACATTGTATAAGAATAAATGAGAAACATTTTATTTCCTTTATTTGGCGTGCTTCGTAATACGTTAAATTTATCAATTATCTTAATATTATTATTGAATTTTTCATACTTTCTGACAAAGGGAAAACATAATTTATATAAAGATTTTGCCGCAACACTTGCAATTAATACATAATATTTTGATGCACCATAATCAGCAGCAGAAGAGCGGTTGAAGGCAGTGCCCTTCCCTGTCTTTTGAAATTGAATTAATGAAATTTTCTTTATATTTAAAAAAAAAAAATCTTCTAAATGATTATATGTATATTATTAAACGCACAAAAAAGAATCGTGCGTATCTAAAAAATGCGTATCTGGGTATATGGATTTCTTTATACATTCGAAACATCCCAACGGCTGGATGGATTTTAATGAATGAAGTCTCTATCGAATGGTCTTAACCGTCCGATGGTTATAGGCCAGGTTTTATTTTTATAAATTCAAAAGAGGAAAAAAAAGAGGAGTTTTGGCCAATTTATTAAAAAGGAAGTAATGAGTCAAATACCGGAAAGAGCGTGGGAAGGCCAGGAGAAATGTCAACAATATTTCTATCTATTTTTTATTTTTTTTTACTTTTTTTACTAATAAACATTAATTGACGCTTCTAGATTAGTTAGGAACAATATAGATAAGAAATCTTCAATGCAATTTCTGGAAAATCAATTTTCCCGTTATTTACATATGTTCAGTAAACTCCATTACATCAAATGTTTTAAATATAATCCAGTGAAATTTTGTCAGAATGCTTTCCATATTACTCACTAATGTCTGAACTAAAATTTACGCGCTGTGTGATAAATTTAATTTAAGTATTGCGCGGTAGCGCAATACTTATTTATTTCCAGTGTCACTTCATAGGCTTTTCCATGTTAAATTAACATTGAGGAGATCATAACTTTTTCATTTTTTCTTCCCACCTTTTTGTCCCTGATGCCACTCATTTTTTATTCTTTACTAATTCTAATGATATTATAAATTTAAAGTGTAAAAACGTTTGCCTGACGTCAGGGTCAAAACAAATGGTTAAATGCCTTTGCATATGGGTGAATTATAACCCAGAGAGAAACATGGGCCAATTTTTTTTTACATTATTCAAATATTTTCCTTAATAATTCCAATTTTGGCTTTTTACATTGAAAATCAACGGACATTTTTCATAGAAAATGTAACATTTTTATTTCATTGTTGCAAAAATTTAAAAAGCCGTAATAATAATTTATTTCTTTTTAGGTGAAAGATTTTCACGTGAAATATTAAACTGAGCTACTTTTTTTTTTTTTTTTTTTTTTTTCAAAAATTAAAAAGGTGAATATGGCGTCATAGTGGAAATAAAAAGGATATTTTCAGAATAAGTTTTTGCTTTGGTCAAGTTTATATTTTAGTAAAAAGTTTCTAATGGATAGCTATTTTTACGCAGTTAGCGAACTTAGTGGGGAATTACATAACTTAAATTTTAAAACGTATTTTTTTTTTTCCGAGATGAGAACTATTTATATCCCAAGTTAAACTTAGGTAATAATTTTCTGATGTGTTTACATCACCCCTTGAGAGAGAATAAGGTTTAAAAAGGGGGTCTCTGTGGCTGAATGGTCAAAGCACCACTCTGCTAATGGCTTGCGAGCGTAAGAGATTGTGGGTTCGATTACCGCTGGTTCCATTGCACACACTCTTTGTGTGAAACTCCCAGGGTGTATTTCTCTTGTGTTGTAATATTTTCTTGTGCTATCTTGTCTCCGACTTATAAGCGGGCTCTCATGTCAAACACACAAGTCGTATGTTTGTTGTTCAATAAAAAAAAAAAAAAAAGTTTAAAAATTTCAGCAAAACTTTTATTTTTTATTTTTTACTGTATCACAGCTATAATATTGTTAAATATTATCAGTAAAGATTCAATACAATTTACATTTACATTCATAGCGCTCCTGAGTGGGAAATAGGGTACCTAAATTTAAGTGAAGTTAATTTTTATGTTTTGATTATAGATGTTTTACGTTCAGATTAGAACTTTTTGTCCAACTACCGCAACCTGCATTACTACAGTGGTGAAACATTTTGAATTACACATTGGTAAACTGCATCCCACACTGTGATGCAATACCGCATACATCAAAGCTTGATGATGATGATACTCTCTATTAATTTTGAAATGCATTCGTCTGAGTGCAGTAGTTATTAAAAAACTTGATATATTAAACAAAAACATAATTTGAAGAACAAATTAAAAAAAACAAAATTTATTTCCTACATTGTTTAAGCCCAAGAAGGGACAGATATTAAGTTATTTCATTCAATTTGTTCTACATTTAATGTTAAATTTTTGTAACAAATTAGTTAAGCCAATTGAAGATTAAAAAATAAAAATAAAATTTATAAAATATCAAACTTAAAACACCCTAAAAAATTAGATTAGGTTCAAATGAAATCGAAATAAATCTTAGCCTTCTTCCATTTTTAATTGAAAATATTTGTAGTGCAGATTTTGTATTATGTTTATGACAATTGTGCATAAAATGATAAGAGGCATGCAAAATACAAAACTTAAAAAAAAGTCTAAGATTTATTTCGATTTCATTTGAAATCTAATTTTTTAGAGTGTTTTAAGTGTGATATTGTATGAATTTTATTTTTATTTTTCAATCTTCAATTGGCTTAACTAATTTGTACAAATATATTTAACATTAAATGTAGAACGAATTGAATGGAATAACTTAATATCTGTCCCTTCTTGGGCTTAAACAATGTAGGAAATAAATTTTGTTTTTTTAATTTGTTCTTCAAATTATGTTTCTGTTTAATTGTTTTATGGGTACTCAAATGTAACAAAAAAAGTGTAATTTTTTAGAAAAAATCTATATTTTGGCATATTTTGAAATATTTTAGTTAATTTTGAACATATTGTAAAATTTATAGTTCAGTGCAAAAGTAAGTGTAATAGTAATGTGTAGTGTAAAGGACATTGAAATATGTTAGTTGAACTGAGTGTACGCTGCCTGGAGTAAGCAAGAAATTTTGCTAAAAAATGACAAAAATCCCCAATTTTTAAAAATGTTATGAAGATATTGTTAGATTTTTATGTCTTCATATCATTCTGTATTACAATGGAGTTGAAAATATTAGCATTTATTTAACACTGTACATCTTTTTTTTTTAAAAAAAGCGCTCTTATTAGTTGATTTGAGTGTACGCTGTCTGGCGTGCGTATGAACTTTTGCAAAAAAGTGACATCCCCTCTCCCCCCCCCACCCCCAATTTTTCAAAATGTTATAAAGATATTGTTATGTTTTTATGTTTTTTTCATCATTCTATATTACAGTTGAACAGAAAATATGTGTAATTATTCAATATTGTATATCTTTTTTTAAAAAAAAGCCCTCCGGGTATAAACCTAGAAAAATAACTGTTAAATGTTAAGCATGTTTTGTCTACAATTTTTTTTTCTTTTATATTTATTATTATTATTTTTAAACAGGTACCTGCGCATCCGAATCCGACGACCTGTATTCTGAAAGAGAACCATTGCCTATAGATTCCCTGGTATTAATTTTTCATATCCTTTATCTTCATTTTATATTATATATGGTTTATTCTCACGAAAAGATACAAAATAATCTGTTTGAAATCAGTATGCAAAAAATGTTACGAATCGCATGAATATTTTCTTTTATCCTTAAAAAAATAAAATTATATTAGTGGTCAAGATTTCTATTTTATTTTTCACAAGTTTTCAACTTTTAAAAACCTGACATGACCGCGAAGGCCATAGGGAAGGACATTTACATTAAAAAAAAAATTAAATGAAGACATAATTGAGTAATTATTCGGCGTAGTTGGTACATATTTATGGTTTACTAGCTATTTAACCCGTTCTATGCACGGCAGTTCATGAATTCAATTCTAAAACGAAAATTAAAAATAACTATTCGATTTAGTAAAATAATTTTCTACTACTGTGCCATTTTTAAAATGAAACTAGGAGGCTCCGCCCCCCGCTCGCCCCCCCCCCCCCCCCGCCAAATCCCTTCACGATTCCATTCGGTATCGCGAAGCAATCCCTATTTTCTAGCCAACCCTAGACGACCTGTGTGAAGTTGGCACCCCTCATTACGAATTTAAATATGAAAACTACACAGAAGTTTTGCCCAATTTTGCCCACCGATTAATTAATTTTGCCCACCCTTCGTAACGCTGTAAAACAAACTTTATTTTTCGACCCACTTTGAAAAAGCTGGCACCCCTCAATTTGAAATTTAACAAAGCAATTGTACAGTTATTTTGCCCAAGTTTTTCCCAGTTTTGCCCACCCATTAATTAATTTTGCACACCTTTTATAACGCCGTAAATCAAAAAAAAATCTTCGTTGACCACGTGTGAAGCTGGCACCCCCCATTACGAATTAAAATATGAAAACCATACAAAAGTTTTGCCCAAGTTTTGCCCACCCATTAATTAATTTTGCCCACCTTTTATAACGCCGTAAATCAAAAAAATCTTCGTTGACCACGTGTGAAGCTGGCACCCCCCATTACGAATTAAAATATGAAAACCATACAAAAGTTTTGCCCAAGTTTTGCCCACCCATTAATTAATTTTGCCCACCTTTTATAACGCCGTAAATCAAAAAAATCTTCGTTGACCACGTGTGAAGCTGGCACCCCCCCATTACGAATTAAAATATGAAAACCATACAAAAGTTTTGCCCAAGTTTTGCCCACCCATTAATTAATTTTGCCCACCTTTTATAACGCCGTAAATCAAAAAAATCTTCGTTGACCACGTGTAAAGCTGGCACCCCCATTACGAATTAAAATATGAAAACCACACTAAAGTTTTGCCCAGTTTTGCCCTAACATTCATTAATTTTGCCCACCTTTTATAACGCCGTAAATCAAAAAAATCTTCGTTGACCACGTGTGAAGCTGGCACCCCCATTACGAATTAAAATATGAAAACCACACTAAAGTTTTGCCCTCCCATTCATTAATTTTGCCCACCTTTTACAACGCCATAAATCAAAAAAAATCTTCGTTGACCACGTGTGAAGCTGGCACCCCCCATTACGAATTAAAATATGAAAAACCACACTAAAGTTTTCCCGAAGTTTTGCCCAGTTTTGCCAACCCATTAATTAATTTTGCCCACCTTTTATAACGCCGTAAATAAAAAAAATCTTCGTTGACCAGGTGTGAAGATGGCATCCCCCATTACGAATTAAAATATGAAAAACCACACTAAAGTTTTCCCGAAGTTTTGCCCAGTTTTGCCAACCCATTAATTAATTTTGCCCATCATTTATAACACCGTAAATCAAAAAAATCTTCGTTGACCAAGTGTGAAGCTGGCACCCCCCATTACGAATTAAAATATGAAAACCGCACAAAAGTTTTGCCCACCTTTTATAACTCCGTAAATCAAAAAAATCTTCGTAGACCGCCTGTGAAGCTGGCACCCCCATTACGAATTAAGATATGAAAACCACACTAAGGTTTTGCCGAAGTTTTGCCCAGTTTTGCCCACACATTAATTAATTTTGCCCACCTTTTATAACGCCGTAAATCAAAAAAATCTTCGTTGACCACGTGTGAAGCTGGCACTCCCCATTACGAATTAAAATATGAAAACCACACTAAAGTTTTGCCCAAATTTGCCCAAAATTAATTATTTTTGCCCACCTTTTATAACGCTTTAAATCAAAAAAATCTTCGTTGACCACGTGTGAAGCTGGAACCCCCCATTACGAATTAAAATATGAAAAACACACTAAAGTTTTCCCCAAGTTTTGCCCAGTTTTGCCCACCCATTAATTAATTTTGCCCACCTTTTATATCGCCGTAAATAAAAAAAAAATCTTCGTTGACCACATGTGAAGCTAGCACCCCCCCCCCCCATTACGAATTAAAATATGAAAACGGCACAAAAGTTTTGCAAAAGATTTGCCCACCCATTAATTAATTTTGCCCACCTTTTATAACGCCGTATATCAAAAAATCTTCGTTGACCACGTGTGAAGCTGGCACCCCCCATTACAAATTAAAATATGAAAACCGCACAAAAGTCTTGCCCACCCATTAATTAATTTTGCGCACCTTTTATAACGCCGTAAATCAAAAAAATCTTCGTTGACCACGTGTGAAGTTGTCACTCCCCATTACGAATTAAAATATGAAAACCACACTTAAGTTTTACCGAAGTTTTGCCCCCTCATTTATTAATTTTGCCCATCTTTTATAACGCCGTAAATCAAAAAAATCTTCGTAGACCGCGTGTGAAGCTGGCACCCCCATTACGAATTTAGATATGAAAACCACACTAAAGTTTTGCCCAAATTTGCCCACAATTAATTATTTTTGCCCACCTTTTATAACGCTTTAAATCAAAAAAATCTTCGTTGACCACGTGTGAAGCTGGAACCCCCAATTACGAATTAAAATATGAAAACCACACTAAAGTTTTCCCCAAGTTTTGCCCAGTTTTGCCCACCCATTAATTAATTTTGCCCACCTTTTATAACGCCGTAAATCAAAAAAATCTTCGTTGACCACGTGTGAAGCTGGCATCCCTCATTACGAATTAAAATATGAAAACCACGCAAAAGTTTTGCCCCAGTTTTGCTCACCCATTAATTAATTTTGACCACCTTTTATAACTCCGTAAATCAAAAAAATCTTCGTAGACCGCGTGTGAAGCTTGCACCCCCCATTACGAATTAAGATATGAAAACCACACTAAAGTTTTGCCCATCCATTAATTAATTTTGCCCACCTTTTATAAATCCGTAAATCAAAAAAATCTTCGTTGACCACGTGTGAAGCTGGCACCCCCCCCCCCCCATTACGAATTAAAATATTAAAACTGCACAAAAGTTTTGCCGAAGGTTTGCCCAGTTTTGCACACACATTAATTAATTTTGCCCACCTTTTATAACGCAGTAAATCAAAAAAATCTTCGTTGACCACGTGTGAAGCTGGCACTCCCCATTACGAATTAAAATATGAAAACCACACTAAAGTTTTGCCCAAATTTGCCCACAATTAATTATTTTTGCCCACCTTTTATAACGCTTTAAATCAAAAAAATCTTCGTTGACCACGTGTGAAGCTGGAACCCCCCATTACGAATTAAAATATGAAAACCACACTAAAGTTTTCCCCAAGTTTTGCCCAGTTTTGCCCACCCATTAATTAATTTTGCCCACCTTTTATAACGCCGTAAATCAAAAAAATCTTCGTTGACCACGTGTGAAGCTGGCATCCCCCATTACGAATTAAAATATGAAAACCACGCAAAAGATGTTCCCCAGTTTTGCCCACCCATTAATTAATTTTGCCCACCTTTTATAACGCCGTAAATAAAAAAAAATCTTCGTTGACCACATGTGAAGCTAGCACCCCCCATTACGAATTAAAATATGAAAACCGCACAAAAGTTTTGCAAAAGATTTGCCCACCTTTTATAACGCCGTAAATCAAAAAAATCTTCGTTGACCACGTGTGAAGCTGGCACCCCCCCATTACGAATTAATATATGAAAACCACACTAAAGTTTTGCCCCAGTTTTGCCCACCCATTAATTAATTTTGCCCACCTTTTATAACGCTGTAAGTCAAAAAAATCTTCGTTGACCACGTGTGAAGCTGGCACCCCCCCATTACGAATTAATATATGAAAACCACACTAAAGTTTTGCCCACCCATTAATTAATTTTTCCCACCTTTTATAACGCTGTAAGTCAAAAAAATCTTCGTTGACCACGTGTGAAGCTGGCACCCCCCATTACGAATTAAAATATGAAAACCACACTTAAGTTTTACCGAAGTTTTGCCCCCTCATTTATTAATTTTGCCCATCTTTTATAACGCCGTAAATCAAAAAATCTTCGTAGACCACGTGTGAAGCTGGCACCCCATTACGAATTTAGATATGAAAACCACACTAAAGTTTTGCCCAAGTTTTGACCAGTTTTGCCCATCCATTAATTAATTTTGCCTACGTATTATAACGCCGTAAATCAAAAAAATCTTTGTTGACCACGTGTGAAGCTAGCACCCCCCATTACGAATTAAAATATGAAAACCGCACTAAAGTTTTGCCCAAGTTTTGCCCAGTTTTGCCCACCCATTAATTAATTTTGCCCAACTTTTATAACGTTGCAAATCAAAAAAATCTTCGTTGACCACGTATGAAGCTGGCACTCCCCATTACGAATTAAAGTATCAAAACCACACTAAAGTTTTCCCCAAATTTGCCCACCATTAATTATTTTTGCCCTCCTTTTATAAGGCTTTAAATCAAAAAAATCTTAGTTGACCACGTGTGAAGTTGTTACCCCCCATTACGAATTAAAATATGAAAACCATAGAAAAGTTTTGCCCAAGTTTTGCCCTCCCATTAATTAATTTTGCCCACCTTTTATAACGCCGTAAATAAAAAAAATCTTCGTTGACCATGTGTGAAGTTGGCACCTCCCATTACGAATTTAAATATAGAAACCACACTAAAGTTTCGACCAAGTTTTGCCCAGTTTTGCCCACCCATTAATTAATTTTGCCCACCTTTTATAACGCCGTAAATCAAAAAAATCTTCGTTGACCACGTGTGAAGCTGGCATCCCCCATTACGAATTAAAATATGAAAACCACGCAAAAGTTTTGCCCCAGTTTTGCCCACCCATTAATTAATTTTGCCCACCTTTTATAACGCCGTAAATAAAAAAAATCTTCATTGACCACATGTGGAGCTAGCACCCCCCATTACGAATTAAAATATGAAAACCGCACAAAAGTTTTGCAAAAGATTTGCCCACCCATTAATTAATTTTGCCCACCTTTTATAACGCCGTATATCAAAAAATCTGCGTTGACCACGTGTGAAGCTGGCACCCCCCATTGCAAATTAAAATATGAAAACCGCACAAAAGTTTTGCCCACCCATTAATTAATTTTGCCCCCTTTTATAACGCTGTAAATCAAACAAATCTTCGTTGACCACGTGTGAAGTTGTCACCCCCCATTACGAATTAAAATATGAAAACCACACTAAAGTTTTCCCGAAGTTTTGCCCACGCATTTATTAATTTTGCCCATCTTTTATAACTTTGTAAATCAAAAAAATCTTCGTTGAACATGTGTGAAGCTGGCACCCCCCATTACGAATTAAAATATGAAAACCACGCAAAAGTTTTGCCCAAGATTTGCCCAGTTTTGCCCACCCATTAATTAATTTTGCCTACGTATTATAACGCCGTAAATCAAAAAAATCTTTGTTGACCACGTGTGAAGCTGGCACCCCCCATTACGAATTAAAATATGAAAACCGCACTAAAGTTTTGCCCAAGTTTTGCCCAGTTTTGCCCACCCATTAATTAATTTTGCCCACCTTTTATAACGCCGTAAATCAAAAAAATCTTCGTTGACCACGTGTGAAGCTGGCACTCCCCATTACGAATTAAAGTATCAAAACCACACTAAAGTTTTGCCCAAATTTGCCCACCATTAATTATTTTTGCCCACCTTTTATAAGGCTTTAAATCAAAAAAATCTTCGTTGACCACGTGTGAAGTTGTCACCCCCCATTACGAATTAAAATATGAAAACCATACAAAAGTTTTGCCCAAGTTTTGCCCACCCATTAATTAATTTTGCCGACCTTTTATAACGCCGTAAATCAAAAAAATCTTCGTTGACCACGTGTGAAGCTGGCACCCCCCATTACGAATTAAAATATGAAAACCACACTAAAGTTTTCCCCAAGTTTTGCCCAGTTTTGCCCACCCATTAATTAATTTTGCCCACCTTTTATAACGCCGTAAATCAAAAAAATCTTCGTTGACCACGTGTGAAGCTAGCATCCCCCATTACGAATTAAAATATGAAAACCACGCAAAAGTTTTGCCCAAGATTTGCCCAGTTTTGCCCACCCATTAATTAATTTTGCCCACCTTTATAACGCCGTAAATCAAAAAAATCTTCGTTGACCACGTGTGAAGCTGGCACCCCCCATTGCGAATTAAAATATGAAAACCACACAAAAGTTTTGCCCAGTTTTGCCCACCCATTAATTAATTTTACCCACCTTTTATAACGCTGTAAATCAAAAAAACCTTCGTTGACCACGTGTGAAGTTGGCACTTCCCATTACGAATTAAAATATGAAAACCACAATAAAGTTTTGCCCAAGTTTTGCCCACCCATTAATTATATTTGCCCACCTTTTATAACGCTGTAAATAAAAAAAATCTTCGTTGACCACGTGTGAAGTTGGCACCCCCCATTATGAATTAAAATATGAAAACCCCACAAAAGTTTTGCCCAAGTTTTGCCCACCCATTAATTAATTTTGCCCACCTATTCTAAAGCTGTAAATCCAAAAATCTTTGTTGACGACGTTTGAAGTTGGCACACCCCATTACGAATTAAAATATGAAAATCACACAAAAGTTTTGCCTAGTCTTACCCAGACATTATTTAATTTTTCCCACCTTTTATAACGCTTTAAATCAAAAAATTCTTTGTTGATCAAGTGTGAAGTTGGCACCCCCTATTTCAAATTAAAATATGAAAAACGCACAAAAGTTTTGCCCACTCATTATTTAATTTTGCCCACCTTTTCCAACGCTGTAAATTGAAAAAATCCTTGTTGATTACGTGTGCAGTTCGCACCCCCCATTACGAATTAAAATGTGAAAGCCACACAAAAGTTTTGTCTAAATTTTTCCCAGTCTTGCCCACCTATTATTTAATTTGTCAAGATTTCATAACGTTGTAAATAAAATTTACTTTTTTGACCCATTATTTAAACTAGTGTAAATGCCCGTCCTAGGACGGTGGGTCAAAATTGTGTTTTTCACTTAAAACTTGAAAAACTGATAAAAAATTGATAATGTGGAAGCTTTTAGATGAGCAACGTTCGGCTAGTTTATGTTCTAATAAACACACAATTAGCATTTACAATATTTCTGGCTAAATCAGGTTTTCCGGCTGATATACTTCTATAACAAAATTGAGATTTCTTAATAAAACAAAAAAATTAATAAATATGCAATAAAAGTGCGTAATTAAAACAGTCTGCTTCAACTATTGAAATAATACTATTTTTTTAATAACACTTTGAAATTGTATTTTATCGTTTAACCCCCCCCCCCTCCAAATTTTTTTAAATATGTATATTGATTAATAAATAAGTATCTCGGGTTGAATCCCAACTGTCTAATCCCCTAAGCTTCTGTCCTCCTGATGCAAAGCTATAAACCAAAAATTATTAATTTTACTTTTTGTATAAATATTAATATTTTACTTTTAAAATATGGGATATGTTTTTAAGTTTAAATTTACATAAACTTGTATATAGAAAAGGAAGAAAAGGAAAATATATGTAATATGTAATTTAAAAATAATTTCCAAAATAATAAGCCTAAAATATTTAAATTGATTACTTTTTTAAAAGAAAGTCAGTTTTATCAATTTTTTGCAGGAAAAAAATGGGATATTTTAAAAAATACCATATCATTGTTTTCTGTGAATCACTTTATATGAGAAATAAATTAAAATTCCTTACATGTCGCAAAGAAAATTTAATATGATTGCAACTTAATACTTGAAATAATCTCAAGTGACACTTGGCGATTTATTTTGGTGGTGTAATGCGATGTGCCTTGCACTGATTTGTTAAGAAGAAGTGTCTACTACTGCTCAATTATCAGGACTTGTAACCTTGAGAAGTAATCGCGGTATTCTAGTTTCTTGTCAACCAATGGGAGAATGGATCCTTTTCTCCTTGAGTCTCTTCCTGGGAGACTGGAAGATTGATGGATTCGCCCAGCCCGGTTTTACACTGGCTTTTATTATATAGAGACTAGCACCCCACAGTAGGAAAAAAAACACAATTGAGAGGTTATTTTGCCGACCTATTATTTAATTTTGCCCTCTTTTCATAATGCTGTAAATTAAAAAATAGCTTTGTTTACCACTTGGGGCATTTTCACATCCAAATACGAATTAAACTAACCAACTTACTAGTGTTATGGTGTTATTACACGAGGAGTCAAAGACGCTTGAAATCCCAGGCGTCTAGCGACAACAGCCGCCTCACGGCCCGTCTTTTCCAAGCATTTCATTGGCTGTTCCAGAAAAGGCTTTTCTATTATCAGATTTCCAAGCATTTGATTGGCTGCTATTGGCGACTCGCCTCGTTTCGGGCGTCAAAGATGATCCGACAGAAAAAAGACGCTCGCGCTCCAAGTGACTCCCCTGGAGCCATAGGAATACATGGAGACGCCCGGAATCTGAAGCGTCTTTGACCTCTCGTGTAATAACATCTTTACGGGCTTTCTCCAACTGAAAAAATGTGTCCTGTTTTGTCCAGCGTTCTTATGCATTGCCTGTTTTTAACCGACTTCATTTGTTTTAGCATTCTTTCATTTTACTCTTGTTTTTTCCAAAGCAAAGTTTTTGCTAGTTTTCCCAATTTTCCTTTACTTTTGGCCGCCTTGTCTGTGTCTAGATTTTCGTCCAGATTTACCTAGTTTTCTCCCACTGAGCTTCATATATAACAGGAAATCTGTCTTCCTATTTCCCAAGATGATTTCTAGCGGTCCAGGTTTGCATTCCAGGCGAAAAATACTGTTTGTTTCGTTTCTTTGCATGATTTAAGAATCATTTATTAATTTGATAAGTATTGCTTAATTAGAGAGACATACATAAGAATAATAGTAAATGTCAACACTAGTATCTAACACTGGTAACGCGGACTATATTTTACCTTTGCCTTGTATTCTTCATTTGCCTTGCAAACGTATGACCGCCAACTGAGAACTCTTGTTATGTATGGAGCTTAGTGGTTTTCGCCATATTTTGTTCAATTTTTACTAATGCTCCGAGAGTTTTGCCATGCGTTTCAAAAGATTGTCTCACCTTTGTCCAACGTTTTTATGGAATTAGAGTTTTTTTTGCACTGTTCATACAATTTTTAAATACTTCCAAATGTTTTGTAATATTTGCTGGTGTTCCTAAATCAAATTCTAGTTTCGCGTAGCGTGCCTCGATATGAAATTGGCGGCATATGTTGCTCAGACTATGACCAACGTCATAAAAGACCATATTATGACTTTTAAGACATTATATGGAGTGAATCATCTTTACATGGCGATTGGCACCAAACGATGGGCGCAGCGCTTTGTACCAATCACCAAGTAAAGTTGATCCACTCCCTTGGACGTTTTAAACGTCATTATTTGGCCTTATATGTCGTTGATTGCGGCCAAAGACCTTTAAAATACATAGACCGACAATGGAGGATATTCCAAATATGCGTTCGAGGCTGAAAAAAGTCACGTGATACAGGTAATTTACCCAAGGAACTTCTAACTGATAAGAAGGAAAGATATTACTGCTTGGCCTCATGAACTGTTTCATTGCCTAGCGGGGATTTACATTACACGTCTACGGAGCCTTCCCTTCTTTACGATAGAAGTTTTTACCTTGACCACGTGATTAAAACGGAGATGGAATATCCTCCATTCCCATTCAAAAGCATGCGAAATTATGGCAGACATCTGAAGTAAATTGAAACACCTCAACCGCAAGGTTTGTACGTCAGCTGTGAGTTATTTACCATTAAGTGCTATGGCTAGAATGAGCTTTAAAAATAATTTTTATCAATATGTATGAATTTTATGGCATATGTTTTACATGACGCTATTTTTTATATCTAAATATGCGTTATAAATATTGAATTTTCAGAAATAAAGTTAAATAAGGCGATATATTAATAATTTTATGGATGGTATATTTAAAAAAGAGTATCTAATTTTTATGCCTTATAAACCGAAATAAAGGCGAAATTAATATGGAAACAGATTGTTAAAGATTATAGAGATAAAGATAAAGATCCACCTTTTTTTAAGTTTGACTTACAAAAGTAACTGGTAGGGAAGTTTAGATTAAAGGTAACAACTGTTACATAATATAGTAATTTAGAAAATTTTAAATTACTTGTAAAGAAATCTACGTTAAAACTAATTGTTATGTAAAAAGGCAATTAAAAAAATGCATATTAACGAAAGTAACACTATATTTTTATCCTTGGAGGACGTTTATTGAAATACTTACTTGCTATACGAAAAAGACAAAAAAATTATTAATAATAAAGTTTTTTTTTTTTTTTTTTTTTTTTTTTTTTTTTTTTTTTTAAGGCCTAAATGAAATAGGGTAAACTAATACTTAATGATACGAAATAAAAAATTACGCTAATAAAAGCATTTTCTTTGGTAAATTAAAACTAGCAGGAATGACCGAGCTAAGCTCGGTCAAAACGAGCTTTGTGTTTATCTCGATATATTATTTCCACTAAATCATTCTTGCTGTTTTAGATACAATTAGCTTGGCCCTGAGACATAGTGACCCAAAATGACGCACTAATCGAATTTTTTCGAACATGCGACCTAATACAATGCTCTTCTCGAGCCTGAAAACGATGGAATACAAAATTTAGTGAAAATGGTTTGTCATATTCTAGATAAAATAAGCTTGACCCACGTTGATTCAAAAAACCACTAACCGAAATTTATCGAAAGTGTGAGCTATTTCAATGGTAATTTTGTTCTGTGAAACGGTATAACAAAAAAAATTGTCAAAATTGTTTGAACATTTTTGAGATGGATGCCGTTAGCCTGACCCCGACCCATTATCACCAAAATGACCCACTAATAGAATTTTCTTGAGCATGCGACCCAACCCACTGGTTTTATATTGTCCAGAAACGGTGTAGTACACAGTTTTGTCAAAATCTTTTGAGCCGTTTTTTAGATAAAGTTAGCTTGATCCTGATCCATTAGGACCCAAAATGACCCATTCATTGAATTTTCTCGTACATTCGACCCTGCCCAATGGTCTTATCATGCTCGGAAACGGTATTATGCAAAATGTTTTCAAAAATTTTTGAAGCACTTTTTAAATACAATTAGCTTGACCCTGACCCATTGTGAGCCAAAATGACCCACTAATCGAATTTCCTTGAACATTGTGATCTAGCCCAATGGTCTTCTCGAGCCCGAAAATGATAGAATACAAACTTTAGTCAAAATCGTTTAAGCCGTTTTTTAGATAAAATTAGCTGGACCCTGACCCATTGTGACCCAAAATGATCCACTAATCGAATTTTCTCGAACATGTGACTTACCCCAATTCTCTTCTCATGCCCAGAAATGGTATAATATAAAATTTGGTCAAAATGTTTTGAACATGTTTATAGATTCAATTAGCTTGACTCTGGCCCATTGTGACCCAAAATGACCCACTAATTGAATATTCTCGAACATGTGACTTAGCCCAAATGTCATCTCATGACCAGAAACGGCCGTATATTAAAAAAAATTGTGAAAATGTCTTGAGCCGTTTTTAGATGTAATTAGCTTGACCCTGACTCATAATGACCCACTAATCGAATTTTCTCAAACACGTGACCCATCCCAATGGTCTTTTTGTGCCCGAAAACAATAGCTTACAGAATTTCGTCAAAATAGAAGAGCCGTTATCTAGATAAACTTAGGTGGACCCACGGTGACCCAAAAATGACCCACTAATCGAATTTTCTTGAACACGTTATCCATCCCAATGGTCTTTTCGTGCCCGAAAATTGTTAGATACAAAATTTAGTCAAAATCGATTGAACCGTTCTCTAGATATAATTAGCTTGACCCTGACCCATTATGACCCAAAATGACCCACTAATCTAATTTTCTCGAACACGAGGCCCATCCCAATGGTCTTTTCGTGCCCGAAAACAGTAGGATGCAAAATTTCGTCAAAATCGTTAGAGCCGTTATCTAGATAACTTAGATTGACACACGGTGACCCAAAAATCACCTACTAATCGAATTTTCTCCCGTTTTTTAGATAAAAATAATTGACCCACAGTGACCCAAAAATGACCCACTAATCGAATTTTCTCAAAAACGTGACCCATCCCAATGGTCTTTGCGCGCCCGAAAATGATTAGATACAAAATTTAGTCAAAATCGATTGAGCCGTTCTTTAGATATAATTAGCTTGACCCTGACTCATTATGACCCAAAATGACCCACTAATCGAATTTTCTTGAACACGAGACCCATCCGAATGGTCTTTTCGTGCCCGAAAACAGTAGGGTGCAAAATTTCGTCAAAATCATTAGAGCCGTTATCTAGATAGACTGACCCACGGTGACCCAAAAATGACCCACTAATCGAATTTTCTTGAACATCTGACTTAGCCTAATGGTCTTCTCGTAATTCAAAACTGTAGAATATAGAGTTTAGTAAAACTCGTTAGAGCCGTTTTTTAGATAAAAATAGCTAGACCTACAGTGACACAAAAATGACCCACTAATCGAATTTTCTCGAACACGTGACCCATCCCAATGGTCCTTTCGTGCCCGAAAATGGTCAGATACAAAATTTAGTCAAAATCGATTGAGCCGTTCTTTAGATATAATTAGCTTGATCCTGACCTATTATGACCCAAAATGACCCACTAATCGAATTTTCTCGCACACGAGAGTCATCCCAATGGTTTTTTTCGTGCCTGAAAATGGTTAGATACAAAATTTAGTCAAAATCGATTGAGCCGTTCTCTAGATATAATTAGCTTGACTCCGACCCATTATGACCCAAAATGACCCACTAATCGAATTTTCTCGAACATGAGACCCATCCCAATGGTCTTTTCGTGCCCGAAAATGGTTAGATACAAAATTCAGTCAAAATCGATGGAGCCGTTCTCTAGATATAATTAGCTTGACCCTGACACATTATGCATACTTGCCAACTAAATTTCGGTAAAACTCAGAAGATTCTGGACAAAAAATCAGAAGAAATCAGAAGATTTTGGCGAAAAATCAGAAGATTTTTTTAAGTCTTATAGCACTTTCAGTAAGGATTAAAAAACAGCTGAATCCTTATAAATAAACAAATTTCAAAGAGAAACTCGAATAAAATATTCACTAATTTGCAATTACACAATATATATTATCACAAAAAAGAATAACTTGAATATATTAAAAATTACTTTTTGTTTTTTCTTTTGGAATATTTATAGATATCCTACCTTTCACATTAAAAGACACTTAAAATTTCTGACGCCTAAATTTTTCTTTCTTTTCTTTTCTCTCTCTTTTTTTTTTTTTTTTTTTTTTTTTTAGGGTGATTCTGAGAAACAAATATCTGAAATTCACAGCAAATTTTCTGAAAAGTTACAGCAAGGGGGGGGGGGGGGAATCCACTTCCGACACTAGCTATGCGTTTTTTTCCGCGGCCCTTTTACGAAATTCGCGATCTTTAGCCGAAATTTGTATTTTTTTCGCGATCTTTTGACGAAATTTCTGTTTTTTTTCGCGTTCTTTTGACGGAATTTCTGTTTTTTCGCGATTTTTTAAGGAATTTTATGTTTTTTTCGCTTTTTTTTGTCGAAATTTGCCAATTTTTCACGATCTTTTGACGAAATTTGCCGTTTTTTCACGATCTTTTAACGAAATTAGCGTTTTCCAAGCGATCCTTTGACGAAATTGGCGATTTTTCTGCAAACGATTACAGTTTTTTTCGGCGAAGATGTCGAAATTCGCGATATTTTTATGACCGAATTTTCGAATTGGTGACCGATTTTTTTAAATTTTCGGAAATGAATGCCTTAAATTTTCGGAAAATTCGGACCAAAATCACCCCTACGCGTTGTTTACGCACTTTTTTGACGAAATTCGAGTCTTTCCCGCGATCTTTCGGCGAAATTTGGGTTTTTTCCGCGATCCATCGGTGAAATTTGGGTTTTTCCCGCGACCTTTTCACGAAACGTCCGTTTTTTCCGCGATCCTTTAACGGAATTCGCGTTTTCACGCGATCCTTTCTCGGAAATAGTGTTTTTACGCGATCTTTTGACGGCGCTTTTTTTACCCGATCTTTTGACGAAATTTGCGTTTTTTCGCTATCTTTTCCCTGAATTCGTGTTTTTACGCGCTCTTCGGGGGAATTCTCGTTTTTTACGCGATCTTCCGACAAAATTTGCGTCTTTCTCGCGAACCTTCGGCGAAATTTCGGGTTTTCCCGCGATCCTTTGACGAAACTCGCGTAAAAAAATGACGAAAATCGGAAGAAAATGACGAAAAGCGGAAAAAAACGCATTACACGTGTAAAATCGGAAAACATGCCGATTTTTCGGAAGAATTCTGAAAAAATCGGAAGAGGTGGCAGCTATGCATTATGACCCAAAATGACGCACTAATCGAATTTTCTCGAACACATGACCCATGCCAATCGTCTTTTCGTGCCCGAAAACAGTAGGGTGCAAAATTTCGTTAAAAACTATTAGAGCCGTTATCTAGATAAACTTAGCTTGACCCACGGTGACCCAAAAATGACCCCTTAATCGAATTTTCTCGAACATGTGACTTAGCCCAATGGTCTTCTCGTAATCCAAAACTGTAGAATATAGAGTTTAGTGAAAATCGTTAGAGCCGTTTTTTAGATAAAAATAGCTAGACCCACACTGACCCAAAAATGACCCACAAATCGAAATTTCTCGAACACGTGACCTAGCCCAATAGTCTTCTCGTGCCCGAAAATGGTTGGATACAAAATTTGGTCAAAATCGATCGAGCCGTTCTTTAGATATAATTAGCTAGACCCTGACCCATTATGACCTAAAACCACCCACTAATCGAATTTTCTCGAACACGAGACCCATCCCAATGGTCCTTACGTGCCCGAAAACGGTAGGGTGCAAAATTTAATTAAAATCGTTAGAGCTGTTCTCAAGATAAAATTTACACACACACACACACACAATTTTTGCTCGCATTATAGTATAAGATATAAAACATATATGCTGCCGTACAAGAGCTGTGATCAAAAATCCTCAGTTAAACTGACAGTTTGCCGGTCTATGTATCTTAAAAGTCTTTGGTTGCGGCAGTGCCGACGAGTTGGAATTCGACATCACGGCAGACCACTCATTTGCTTATCATTCATTGAACCCTATTCTTGTGACATAAAAGCCACAAGAATAGGGTCGAACGAATCATCCGCTGATGGCCGACCTGCCGTGGGGTCGAAATCAAGCTCGTCGGCATTGTCTATAGTTGGCGTTGGTTGGGTTTAGACTGTGCTTTGACAGAGGTGTTTGTCCAAACTATGGCAAACCTAGGCATTTTCTGTCTAGATTTTCTCGGCTTGCGTTTGTCCAAACTATTGCAAACCTAGGCATTTTGTATTCCAGAACATGGCGATGCTCACCTGGACGAGTTTCGAGATAAGTTAACAAGCATAAGCTTGGTTATAATGTGACACTCGCTAAGCTTGGGCATTCGCTTTGTCCGGAATCGTCTAACTAATCAAATTTTATATTCGATATGCTGCAACTCTCGTATCGCGGTATCCTACTAAATGCTAGAAATCCATTTGGTGGGTTCTTTATCGTTACTTCATATATTTCTTAAACACAGTCTCGAAAGGCAAATAGAGCATTCAGTCAAACTGATGGAGCGGATATTTCCCAAACAGGCTCCGTAGCATGATTGGCTGTGATGATTTGAAAGCAATGCCTCTTTGCGCAATTAGTGTTTCGTTTTCAATTTCCACTCGCTAACTTTTGGTGAATTTTTAGAACTAAAGCAAGCTGTATAAAATGTTATTCTAAAGTGTTTCGAACTGAGTTCGCAGTAGCTCAGTGATGCGTCGTTTCTCTTCAGTTATGTAAGTGTGAATTTGAATCGAAATGGGAGAAAGTTTCAAAAAATGGAAAGTTTACTTTTTAATATTTATTTAAGGTTCTTACATTTTTCCTCGTGGAAGAAGGTTGTTCCAAGGAAATAACGCCATTTTGTGATCATTTGAGGTCATGCCGGTAAAAGCCGTAGCGAATACCTCATAGCTTAAATAACTAAATAACTATTTATTTAAATTATAAAAAAGAATTTGAATGAAAAAATAGAAAATTTCTATTTTTAAAATGTTACTTAATTTATAAAATGATTTTAAACAATATTAGCGTTTTACATAATGTGATTTTTTAAAAATATTCGTTGCAGCGTTTGCGGTCTTTAAGGCACTTCCAGCCTTAAATCAGAGATTCCATTATATTCCAATATATACAGAGATTCTTTAAGGCAGAGATTCCAATATATCGACTCAACCAGTTTTACTATTTCTTTTTTTTTTTTTTTTTTTTTTTTTTTTTTTTTTTTTTTTGTTTTAATGGGTGTGAATCGCTCATACATTCGTTTATGTGACATCGGTTGTAACGAATTTTATGAATATTCATGATAGGTTGCTTCAGGACGAGGTTGCAACATCTTGTTTTCATATTTTAATTCGTAATGGGGAGTGCCAGCTTCACATGTGGTCAACGAAGACTTTTTTGATTTACGGTTTTATAAAAGGTGGGAAAAATTAATTAATGGGTGGGCAAAACTGGGCAAAACATCGGACAACTTTTGTGTGGTTTTCATATTTTAATTCGTAATGGGGGGGGGGGGTGCCAACTTCACACGTGGTCAACAAAGATTTTTTAGGTTAACGGCGTTATAAAATGTGGGCAAAATTAATTAATGGGAGCACAAAACTGGGCAAAACTTGGGCAAAACTTTTGTGTGGTTTTCATATTTTAATTCGTAATGGGGGGTGCCAGCTTCACACGTGGTCAACGAAGATTTTTTTGATTTACGCCGTTATAAATGTGGGCAAAATTAATTAATGGGTGGGCAAAACTTGGGCAAAACTTTAGTGTGGTTTTCATATTTTAATTCGTAATGGGGGGTAACAACTTTACACGTGGTCAACGAAGATTTTTTTGATTTACGGCGTTATAAAAGGTGGGCAAAATTAATTAATGGGTGGGCAAATCTTTTGCAAAACTTTTGTGCGGTTTTCATATTTTAATTCGTAATGGGGGGTGCTAGCTTCACATGTGGTCAACGAAGATTTTTTTTTATTTACGGCGTTATAAAAGGTGGGCAAAATTAATTAATGGGTGGGCAAAACTGGGGAACATCTTTTGCGTGGTTTTCATATTTTAATTCGTAATGGGGGATGCCAGCTTCACACGTGGTCAACGAAGATTTTTTTGATTTACGGCGTTATAAAAGGTGGGCAAAATTAATTAATGGGTGGGCAAAACTGGGCAAAACTTGGGCAAAACTTTTGTGCGGTTTTCATATTTTAATTCGTAATGGGGGGTGCCAGCATCACACGTGGTCAACGAAGACTTTTTTGATTTACGGTTTTATAAAAGGTGGGAAAAATTAATTAATGGGTGGGCAAAACGTCGGACAACTTTTGTGTGGTTTTCATATTTTAATTCGTAATGGGGGTGTTGCCAACTTCACACGTGGTCAACAAAGATTTTTTAGGTTAACGGCGTTATAAAATGTTGGCAAAATTAATTAATGGGTGGACAAAACTGGGCAAAACTTTAGTGTGTTTTTCATTTTTTAATTCGTAATGGGAGGTGCCAACTTCACACGTTGTCAACGCAGATTTTTTTTATTTACAGCGTTTTAAAAGGTGGGCAAAATTAATTAATGGGTGGGCAAAACTGGGCAAAACTTGGGCAAAACTTTTGTGCGGTTTTCATATTTTAATTCGTAATGGGGGGTGCCAGCATCACACGTGGTCAACGAAGACTTTTTTGATTTACGGTTTTATAAAAGGTGGGAAAAATTAATTAATGGGTGGGCAAAACGTCGGACAACTTTTGTGTGGTTTTCATATTTTAATTCGTAATGGGGGTGTTGCCAACAAAGATTTTTTAGGTTAACGGCGTTATAAAATGTGGGCAAAATTAATTAATGGGTGGACAAAACTGGGCAAAACTTTAGTGTGTTTTTCATTTTTTAATTCGTAATGGGAGGTGCCAACTTCACACGTTGTCAACGCAGATTTTTTTTATTTACAGCGTTTTAAAAGGTGGGCAAAATTACTTAATAGGTGGGCAAAACTTTTGTGTGGTTTTCATATTTTAATTCGTAATGGGGGGTGCCAGCTTCACACGTGATCAACGAAGATTTTTTTGATTTACAGCGTTATAAATGTGGGCAAAATTAATTAATGGGTGGGCAAAACTGGGCAAAACTTGGGCAAAACGTTAGTGTGGTTTTGATATTTTAATTCGTAATGGGGGGTGACAACTTCACACTTGGTCAACGAAGATTTTTTTGATTTACGGCGTTATAAATGGTGGGCAAAATTAATTAATGGGTGGGCAAAACTGGGCAAAACTTTAGTGTGGTTTTCATATTTTAATTCGTAATGGGGGGGGTGACAACTTCACACGTGGTCAACGAAGATTTTTTGATTTACAGCGTTATAAAAGGTGGGCAAAATTAATTAATGGGTGGGCAAAACTGGGCAAAACTTTAGTGTGGTTTTCATATTTTAATTCGTAATGGGGGGGTGCCAACTTCACACGTGGTCAACAAAGATTTTTTAGGTTAACGGCGTTATAAAAGGTGGGCAAAATTAATTAATGGTTGGACAAAACTGGGCAAAACTTGGGCAAAACTTTAGTGAGGTTTTCATATTTTAATTCGTAATGGGAGGTGCCAACTTCACACGTGGTCAACGAAGATTTTTTTTGATTTACGGCGTTATAAAAGGTGGGCAAAATTAATTAATGGGTGGGCAAAACTGGGCAAAACTTGGGCAAAACTTTTGTGCGGTTTTCATATTTTAATTCGTAATGGGGGGTGCCAGCATCACACGTGGTCAACGAAGACTTTTTTGATTTACGGTTTTATAAAAGGTGGGAAAAATTAATTAATGGGTGGGCAAAACTGGGCAAAACGTCGGACAACTTTTGTGTGGTTTTCATATTTTAATTCGTAATGGGGCGGTTGCCAACTTCACAAGTGGTCAACAAAGATTTTTTAGGTTAACGGCGTTATAAAATGTGGGCAAAATTAATTAATGGGTGGACAAAACTAAGCAAAACTTTAGTGTGGTTTTCATATTATAATTCGTAATGGGAGGTGCCAACTTCACACGTTGTCAACGCAGATTTTTTTTATTTACAGCGTTTTAAAACGTGGGCAAAATTAATTAATGGGTGGGCAAAACTTTTGTGTGGTTTTCATATTTTAATTCGTAATGGGGCGTGCCAGCTTCACACGTGGTCAACGAAGATTTTTTTGATTTACAGCGTTATAAATGTGGGCAAAATTAATTAATGGGTGGGCAAAACTTCGGCAAAACTTTAGTGTGGTTTTTATATTTTAATTCGTAATGGTGGTGACAACTTCACACTTGGTCAACGAAGATTTTTTTTGATTTATGGCGTTATAAAAGGTGGGCAAAATTAATTAATGGGTGGGCAAAACTGGGGCAAAACTTTAGTGTGGTTTTCATATTTTAATTCGTAATGGGGGGGTGACAACTTCACACGTGGTCAACGAAGATTTTTTTGATTTACAGCGTTATAAAAGGTGGGCAAAATTAATTAATGGGTGGGCAAAACTGGGCAAAACTTGGGCAAAACTTTAGTGTGGTTTTCATATTTTAATTCGTTATGGGGGGTGCCAGCTTCACACGTGGTCAACGAAGATTTTTTTGATTTACGGCGTTATAAAAGGTGGGCAAAATTAATTAATGGTCGGGCAAAACTTGGGCAAAATAACTGTACAATTGCTTTGTTAAATTTCAAATTGAGAGGTGCCAGCTTTTTCAAAGTGGGTCAAAAAATAAAGTTTGTTTTACAGCGTTACGAAGGGTGGGCAAAATTAATTAATGGGTGGGCAAAACTGGGCAAAACTTGGGCAAAACATCTGTGTAGTTTTCATATTTAAATTCGTAATGAGGTGTGCCAACTTCACACAGGTCCCCAGACGTAATTATTTCGCGTTTCCATTCTGGATCGCTTCGCGATCTCTTATTTTCTATGCGTTCAATTTTCAGATTCCACTTGGTAAAAACGTGCTTCTCCCAAACTCCTGACAATTTTATTTCCTTATTTCCATGCATATATAATTATTAGAGCTTACAGAGTTTCATAATTTTAAAATTATATATATAGTGTTACGAATATTGTAAATAGTTAGTGTTTGTGCTTAAAAATAGTGTAAATAGTTCAATTAAGCTAATATTAGTTTTGTTGCATTGAAATATCTCTATTTGTTGATTTTTTGCAAGCAAGTAAATCCTATTGGATTTCAATAGAAGCCTATAGAAGTTTGGCGAAATACTAGAAATAGCGCCAAGTTGGCGTCCCTTTTGGCGACTAATTTTGGCGATATATTGCCGAGTTGGCGGAAGAGCCGGGTCCCCCCCCCTCGCCTTTTATCACCCCCTTATAGCGTCAGAAAGCTCTGACCAATCAGGTGCATTTCACGGTATCTACGCAGATTTTCATTGGTCCATTTCGAAAGCGGTACATTTTTTTTTATATAGAGAAGGATTTAATTTATCATGTTACTATGGCAGCAGACGATAAAACGATACCTTTAGATAGAATATGGGAATAAATAGAATAAAAGATTTGTTGATGTTTGTGATAAAATGTGTTTCTGTATTTTTTAAAATTTGTAATAATTAAGCGCAATTAAATGATGTCTAAGTATTTGCATGTGAGGTAAAAGAATTATCGTTATACCCGCTAAAGCTTCTTAGTATTGCAGCGTAGCGTACGTAATATGCAATGCGTCTTGCAATAGAAAGGTAATTGTTGTGGCAAGAATTTTATTGTGAATGTTTAATTGTTGGCCGCTGCTATAACGAAAAATGTTTAAATTTGATGGGAAATTGCTGAAAAATTAGTGGTTTTTTATTAATTCAAAGTTAAATATAAATTATTCCGATTTCGGATTGATTTAGTTGCTCGGTCATGTTTTAATACAAAACATTTCACAATTCTGGCTTCCAAACTGGGGTTTGTACAGCATTACAGACAGACAGACAGACAGATAAACAAATTTTCATTTTTATATATTAGATAATTAAATTATTTAGGTTTATTCCCACAGAAAAGACAAAATTGGCTAAATAAAATTGTTTAAAATTTTTGATTTTAGACCATGTAATTTTTGAAAAAAACAAAACAAAGCAATGCTTATTAGGATTACATTACTTTTTCATTTTCTCTGTGTATTTGGAACGCCCTTGTACTGCATACAATGTTTCAAAAATGACCGATAAACTAGAAAATATCAGTAAAAGTGAATATCCTAAGTGCACAGATGAGACAAAAAATTCGAATTTTTAACTACTTTGGGTTTCAGATTGCTAAAATGGTGAATTTCTTTTTATTAAATGCAATTTTAAAGCTGTCTAAAATTTATGTTAATTATAAATTAGCCTTTTCTTACCTTATTTATGATGACCATAATGTTTATTTAAAATATATGACCAGGGTTCGTACATATCATGATATTTTCGAAAATATCAAAAATATCCGGTATTTTGATATACTGGGTGTTTCACTACCAGACCGACAAACGTTAAGGGGTGATAGTAGACATGAAGACAAACATTATTAAGTAGGAAACCATGGGGCGCAAACGTCTTCTGTAGGAGCTAGGGGCCATTAAAATTTAAGGTCCAAAACTTCAAACGATGATAAAAAAAGAGAAAAAAGGGTCGATTCGTTTGCGGTTTACGCTAAAATCATTCTTTATATCACGATTTTCTTAATTTTTTTTTTAAGGTTACGTTCAAAAATTGTCGATATAGAGCGTTGTAGACTTTAGAGTGACGATCAACTACTTTTTACAAGTTATTTTTTGTATGGGGTTAAAAATTTTCTAAAGTTTAGACTTTAACTTAAATTTTAAGCCCAAAATCGAAAACATTGCGATCGGGTAACTAGCAAAAATTGAACTGTGAACAGAGGGGTGGGGGGGGGGGGGGGATTTTAAACGCTGATAAATATTGAACAAACTAATCGATTTTGTTGCGGTTTGCGTGTAGGTCATTCCCTTCGTAATTATTTTATTCAAAATGGCGTACAGCTTTGGTGTCCTCATTTTTTGATAGAGGGCGTTTCAACACATCTCCGAGATTTCAATGACATTACTCCTGGGTGTTTTACTACCAGATCAACATACTTCCAGGAAGTGTTAGGGATGCAAAGACGACTCGGAATCACATGGGAATGTAACGTTGGAAATGCTTTTTTGCGAGTTATGGTTAAAAGAAGCAGAGGAAAAAGCAGAGAAACAACAACACGTTAATGTGACAAAAAACAGTTTATTTAAAGGTTTTACTACAAAAGGTCTTCGAAATTACGACTAGAAGTAGCCCTGCAACTTCACAGCGACGATAGATGGCGCTGTGATTTCCTTTCTGCTCGTATTTCTGTAGCTGCCAGAAAGCTATCAGAGATGCCAGGAATCTTCCAGAGCATGAGGAATTCCATGCGACGCCGCTGTCAAGTTTGCAGGACTACTTCTGCTCGTAATTTCGAACACCTTTTGTAGTAAAATCTTTAAATAAACTATTTTCTGTCACATTAACGTGTTGCTGTTTCTCTGCTTCTTTCTGTTGCTTTTTTCTCTGCTTCCTTTAACCATAACTCGCAAAAAAGGCATTTTCAACGTTACATTCCGATGTGATTCCGAGTCTTCTTTGCATCCCTAACTCTTCTTGGAAGTACAGTAGCCTCCCGCTCAACCGGCCTAAACGGGACCGAGGGTAAGCCGGTTAAGAGAAAAACCGATTAAAGCGGAGAAGTAAAAAAATATTTTAATAAGTATATGCGTAATTTAATTAATTAAACCCGTACGATGCATTTAGTTTTTCAATTCGTGTAGTTTTAAAAAAGTAGATATTTTCTATATTTTGTGAAATGAATACTAGTTATAATTAACTGAAATGAAAGAAAAAAAATATCACTGATAACAAATAATGAAAAATATTTAATTCAAATTAAATTGTTGAAAACCGTGTCACACACCTTTATAAGTAGTTGAAATTGTTCTACATTATATATATTTAAGTTAATCAACCATAAAGAAATCAGTGACTTTCATCTGTTGAATGCAAGATGCTCGACATTTTGCAGCATAATCTCTTCATCTCTTACATTATAAGTTTAACCGAGGAAGCTGTTAGTCGCTGTTCAACATAGCGTAGCACCAACTCTAATGCTTTTACCCTTCCATATGAGGAATTTTAACAGTGTCGACTTCAACTGGGTCAACATCAGGATCGTCTTCGTATTGAACAACATCAGTTACAGTCTTAATTATATCCTCGTCAAATAATGTTTCATGCTTGAGATCTTTATCAGACTCAAACATCTCTTACACATCTGCGCTGATCTGTTCACATTCCTCCAGATTTTAAAATGTTTGTACAAAACAGTTTGCAGATAGATCAGAGTTCCGTGGGGAGGGGGATTGCACTTTTGACCATTAAAAACGCAATATCTCAAATTTACCGGGGGACATTTCATTGTTCCTGGGAGAAATGTTCCCACCCCCTGGTCCACACCCTGAATTCAACACTGGTGAAAGTCAACGTGCATCCCTTTAGAACCGATGTTCTCCTTTCTGAATTTTGCTTCCTTCCTCTCGGGATTGCACTTCAACTCGAAAGCGTAAGCTCAGTTCCCAAGGTCGTCATCCCTGAATTTTAACATCATGTTGAGGAAAAAAGTTGGCCGGTTAAAGCGGTGTTCCGGTTAAGAGGGAGGCTACTGTATGTTGGTCCGGTAGTAAAACACCCAAGAGTAATGTCATTGAAATGTCGAAGATATGTCGGAAGCGCCCTCTATCAAAAAATGAGGACACCAAAGCTGTACGTCATTTTGAATAAAATAATTACCAAAGGACCTACATGCAAATCGTAACAAAATCGATTAGTTTGTTCAATATTTATCAGCGTTTAAAATCCCCCCCCCCCCATCCCTCTGTTCACAGTTCAATTTTTGCTAGTTACCCGATCGCAATGTTTTCGATTTTGGGCTTAAAATTTAAGTTAAAGTCTAAACTTTAGAAAAATTTTAACCCCATACAAAAAATAATGGTAAAAAGTAGTTGATCGTTACTCTAAAGTCTAAAGCGTCCTCTATCGACAATTTTTGAACGTAACCTTTAAAAAAATTTAAGAAAATCGTGATATAAAGAATGATTTTTGTGAAAACCGCAAACGAATCGACCCTTTTTTCCGTTTTTTATCATCATTTGAAGTTTTGGACTTTAAATTTTAATGGCCCCTAGCTCCTACAGAAGACGTTTGCGCCCCATTGTTTCCTATTTAATAATGTTTGTCTTCATGTCTACTATCACCCCTCAACGTTTGTCGGTCTGGTAGTGAAACACCCTGTATATCCGATATTTTCAAAACAGCCAACTTACCGCTAATAATAAATGTTTTTTAGCATAATATAGATTATAAACTAATATATATTGCAAGTAACATAAAAACTTAATAAAACAATATTCTAAAAATAAATTTTTCTTTTTCTGTTCTGTTTGTTATTCACTTAAAACAAAATTGAAGGTGAACTAATTGAAAGCGGTAACAATTTACTTTATACTCTTATAAAAAAAACTAACTGTAGGATTCAGTATCAAGATCAAGTATAAAAAAGTCAGATATTTTTAAAACAAAATTTTAAATACAAAAAAGTTTTTTTAATTGAAAAATTTGAACATAAATGCAAGTATAAAATGCCTTATTTCGTATTTCCTAACATGCTGCCTAGTTTAAACTCAACTGAACAAAGCTTGAGAAAAAATGCTTTTCTATAATGAAGCTGAATATAGCTGCTTATTTAAATTAGTCGGTTTATCTTTCACTTGTTGTTCTGAATTAATTATGTCTCACATAATTATTAGTCCAACATTTAAAAATAAAAGTTACATTAAAAATAAAAGTTAAATACAAAAAAGTTTTTTTAATTGAAAAAATTGAACATAAATACAAGCATAAGATGTCTTATTTCGTATTTCCTAACATGCTGCATAGCTTAAACTCAACTGAACAAAGCTTGAGAAAAAATTCTTTTCTAATGAAGCTGAATATAGCTGCTTATTTAAATCAGTCGGTTTATCTTTCAATGGTTGTTCTTGTTAGTAATATTAAATAGACATTGTTGAATCTTTATCATTATAGGTATAAACATCACAACTTATCTAATTAAATATTTCTCCGAGCATTTTCTATCAACCTATCTATATATGCTCTAATATATGATAGTATACATTTAGTTTCATTTATACAAGAATAAGGCAAAAGGCTTACAACTCTTCTCTTTTAATTTGCAGGTCAATTTCGTTAAATAACAAACCTGTTATTTTTCACATTCGATTCCACCGTGGTTTTCATTCGCTCTTTCTGCTGCTGTTTGGGAACAAAATGTAGATGATATTGATTGAGTGTCAAGCACACAAAAAATCAGTAAGAAGGGACGGTTTCTCTATTTGAATCCTGTTTAATTAAATCAGATATATAGGATTCACAGGTTACAAAATAAGAATGTCGCTTTAGGAGCGAGTTAAAAACACGTAATACACAGATAAAAACACAAGATGATCTGACGAGAGAAAGAGTCTATTACGCAGTTCTTTTTTTTTTCTTTTTCTCTCAGAGTCCTGGATATCTGGGGTTTAGGTCAATGATCTTACGACGTCAACGTAGCACGTGCCGTAGCTTGAACCCAGATCTTCTTCATTAGGAATTTTTTCTTTTCTCTTCTTTTGGATACTCGGGGATTATGAGTTGGAGAACCATATTTCACAATAGTTCTGAATTAATTATGTCTCACATAATTATTAGTTCAACATTTAAAAATAAAAGTTTCAAATATATATATTTGTTTTCTTTTTTTTTTTTTTTTTTTTTTTTTTTTTTTTTTAGCTAAATAAGTCACATCTTGAAGAGACAAAAGCTCTTTATCTACTTATTCACACAGTCAATAACAGTTGAAAATTTATTTCATTTAACTGAAATAATATTACGGAGTACGACTGAAAATATCAAAAATATCATGTGCACATTCATATTTTGAAAATAAATATCAAATACAGAAAATATGAAATATCTTGATACATTGAAAATAAATTTCAAGTATATGAAAATATCAAAAATCTTGATATTCTGAAAATAAATATCGGATATACAGGGTGCAATATGTTATCTATCGCCGACCTTTAATTTCTCAACCGTTGGTCGTAGACATATAGTTCCAATTACAAAGACTTTTCAAATGAGGTAAATATTCATGTTGTAACGTTATTTAAAGTAAAAAATAAATTTTATAAAAATTACGAAAACTAACTTTTTGTACATCCCCCCAGTCCCTATAGTTATATTTAGTAAAACTTTAAACTTATCATAACAGATATAACACAAAAAGTTTGACATCTGTACTACAAAAATTGACAAAGTTATTAAATCTCAAAGTTTGAGATTTTTGCACATGATTTTGTCTTTCATTGATCCTTGTGTGCATCCTTGGGCGATTGCGGGTTGGCGGCGCAGGCGGCTTCATATGAGGAAACTCATCCCGCGCCAGCGGCTAAGAGAAGCCTATATCGAAAGCTCGCCGTGTAGCGGTGAGAGCTAGTTTTCGCATTTCTATACAGTGTATCTGGTGCTTCAAAGGGTGTAGCGAATGTTTTATTTGAATAACTCTTTAACGGCTGGAGCTAATGACGTTGTGGAGACCCGAAGGAAATTTATTTACGGACTCCAGTTACTGTCGAAGAATATTTTGCTTTATAACAAAATGTACAGATATTCAATCAAAGGGCGTGTTTTTTTAGTCAAAACCTTTTTATCTTTCTAACCAGAGGCTTACCGAAACACTCAGGAAATGGTCTAGTGCCAAATATAGGCCAAAGCCATCTTTAACCCTCTACTGCCCATGGTAGCAAATCTGCTACCATATGTTCAGCTTTAATTTTCAGCATGAAATTTCATAGATAATGTATATTTTATGTCATTACAGCAATAATTGAACCTTTAGGTAATATTACTTATGAATTTTGAATGCAGATGGAGCACTAAATAAGAAAAAAATTAGTTTCAAGCATCATATCTAACAAACAGGACAAAAATGCATTGACAATGTTACGTTTTTGTTCAACTTTTCAAATATTTTATTGAAATTAAATTAAATACATATGCTATATACGTATAAAAAGAGTTACTTCTACTCTCTGCACGAAAAAGTTCAATGTAAGTTTGTTTTTTTAATGATGAAATGAATAATTAAAATCAAGATAGCAGATCTGCTACCACGGGCATTAGTGACTGTGAGCCCCCATGGTAGCATTTTTGCTACCATATAATTCTCAAAGGGAATTTTTACTTCTTAGTGTTGTTACCTTTGTACTTAAGATACTTGTTTTACTTTTAATTCATGACATTTAATGTTTGCATTTAATAACATGCTCATGTTATTAAATAAATCCGAAATAAATTACTTGAAATTTATAATTTCCATATACAATTAAATGAAATTATTTTTGTTTTTACATTTTTGAACAAAATATCGAAATTCCTTTTCAGTATATAAATAGAGAAAATTATGATCTAAATCCGGAATCAATATTTGAAACTTTATATTTTTATGTACAAATATACTTCGAAGTTAAAAAAATTCTAGCTATAAAACGTTTTTTATTGAGCTGTACCAATCAAATATATTATTTTTAGTATGTTTATACTAGGTGGTACAGTCGTGGGAAAAAAAAAGTAAACACCCCCTACTAACTCCTCAACAAATTATCGTAGAAGAAAGTTACTGGTACCAAACGATTGGAAATAAAGTCTACTTTTAAATGATGTATATAAAATTTGCTTAGGGGGCCATCTACATATTAAAACGAACCATAACTTATTTTGTCAACGGCAGTACCCAATTCTGACAGCATAAATGAACTCTACACCCTTCAATTAGCCTAAAAACAAATTTTTATGCAATTCGTACCATAAGTTTCCGAGAAATTAATTATTTTAAAACGAGCGTATTTTAAGGGCTGTATCCAAATTGAAGTTCGTTACTCGATTGTTAACCGAGAGAGCCCCCTTCTTGATCAAGGCACCTTATGAAGCCTGTTAGGTAACAAGACAGCAGAGAAATTTCAAAATATCTACTCACTTCTATCATAGACGGCCCTTAAACCATCATTTTGCCGTTTTTTAAGCATAATTTGAAAACTATTTGGAATAAAAATGTGAAATTTCGGATTTTCATAAAGCAGGACTTAATAAATCTAAATCCATCAAAAAAATTGTAGGTTGCAATTCATAATTTTTTCGAATAATAATTTCATAATTCATAATTCATATTATAAAATTATAAAAATTGCAAATTCAGCGTATTTATGTTTGGGCACATTAGCATTATTGCTACACAAAAAAATTAGCACATTAGGAGCATAATTTCAGGAGATATAATATGAAAATGTAATTTAACATTAGAGGCACTAAATTTTGAATGTTTATAATTCAAAAACTTATCATTCAAACGACTTGAAATTTGGTGTCTAGGCATAGTTTGAACCGAAGATTTGAAATATCTCGTTAAAATTGGGTATTTCCATTGAAAAAAATGAGGTTTGGGTTCGTTTTAATGTGTAGATTGCCACCTAAGCAAACTTTATATGCATCATTTAAAAGTAGACTTTATTTCCAATCGTTCGGTACCAGTAACTTCAGTCTACGATAATTTGTTGAAGAGTTAGTAGGGAGTGTTTACTTTTTTTTCCACGACTGTACATATTATGCTAGCTAATCCCGCGCAGATCAACTGCGCTGTAGTTTACTATATTTTTAATTAATTGCTGTGTTTACTGTGCGTTTTAAATTTTTGGCAACAAAAAATAGTAAATCTTATAAAAAATAGTTGCTATTTTGTTGTTTTTTTACTAATTAAAAATGAAGTAAAATTTATTTAGAATCCGGATTGCTTTTTTTGTCTCCGCAATATTTTAATACGTCTGTATGTAAAATTCTAGCTTTTTAAATGTGCATATTTTTACAAAGATAGACAGAGAATTTTTTTTTCATATATACGAAATAAACAAACCACTCGTTGCCATCGGTAAAAAATAACTTTTTTTTTTTTGGCCGCTACATAGTAAATTAGTGATTTATGTTTTTTATATATAATTGTACAAAAAATTAAAAAGTAACATGATGTTTTATTATTATTATTGTTATTATTGTGTAAAATTGAATAAATGGTGGAAAAAATAAAATAATATGAAAAAAAAAATGGATATAATATATAGAGATATATACACTGGTGGACAAAACTTAAGGACCACTGTTATTTTCAACGATTACAGTAAGAAATAGATCCGTAGCAACGCGTGTAAATTTGCATGAATGCGGGATGTACTCTGTTTTGTGAAACTTATGCAAATTTTGTACTTCCATTTTTGTCGATCACGTGACAGCAGAGATAACAGATTTTAGGCAATCGGCCGGTGCTGTGAGGTGTCATTAGATGTAAAAATTGAAGGAGATGGAGTGAAGCTTGAACATTGAAATTTTGAACAGATCTTCGAGGAATCATTTAGATGATATTACTCGTGGTAGAATAATCGGAAAGTTGGAATATTGACGCAAAATGAGAGATGTTGCCCGTGAATTGAACATCGCGCACAGTATTATTTCAAGGTTATGGGCGGCATTCCAAACGAGTAGAATATGTACCAGGCGCACGGGAGGAGGTCGTCCTAGCAGTGCGATGTCCCAAAGAAGATCGCTATATTGTTATTTCCGCAAAAAGGAACCAACGCAGCACAGCTGGTCAATTAACAAATCAACCTTGTGATGCCACAGGAACTAAAATATCGCGAAAAACTGTTGCAAGAAGTTTGAAAAGGGGTAAACTATACCCCGAAGACCTGTTGTGTGTGTTCCACTCTCGAGATGCCAACGTAGCGCCCGTTTACAGCGGTGCCGTATGCATCACAATTGAACCGATGACGACTGGTCTACCGTGCTCTTCTCAGATGAGAGTCGATTCAGTCTGTCGTCTGATTTCAGACGTAAACTCATATGGCGCGACGTTGGTAGTGCTTACTGTCGCGAAAATGTTCTAGAAAGAGATCGATATGCGACTTCAAGTATCATGGTGTGGGAAGGCATCATGTTCAATGGTCGCACTTCTATCTATGTGCTTGACCAAGGGTCTATGAATGGTAGATGTTACATTGAAGACATCCTGCTTCCACATGTACGACTTTTTCGAGGTGCTGTTGGCGAAAAACTTCGTTTTATGGACGATAATGCACCTTCCCATCGCACACAGTCTGTATTAGATTGTCTTGAGGCCGAAGATATTCATCGCATAGACTGGCCAGCAGATTCCCCTGACCTGAATTCCATTGGAAATGTATAGGATGCCTTGGGGAGACGTATTGCTGCTCGACAATTTCCTCTCCCAAACAAGGAAACCTTCATCCGCGCAGTGAAGGAGGAATAGGACAACTTGCCTCAACAGCCACTGAATCATGAGCAGGGCTTAATTTCTAACAAAAAAAAGTACCGGAGCCCTAATATTCTGCGGTACCTGTACAGTAATCGTACCCCCCCCCCCCGTAACTTCAATTTGCATATTTATATTTCGTACATTATTTGCAAAATTTAAAGCATTTTTTTTTTTCTTTAGCAAAATAAAAATTTTAAATATATCTATCAGCATATACTTAGCTGTCAACTATTCCACTTTTTAGTTATCATTCCTTCTGAATAGTAATCTTTGCCTAATTTTAATGTTAATTGCAGAATTCTGCGATTAAATATGGTAAGGATTATGATTAGGAAATAGTGTTAACACAAAACAAGTGGGTAAGTGTGATCATAGATCGCACAAAGGGTTTCGTTTAATATTCCTTTCAAAACGTCCAGTACATTTATCGCCATGGAACATCTTCTAAATTTTGGCAAACCCTTGCTAAACTATCGTAAAGCTTCAAACAGATTCGCCTTGTTATATTTCCTAATTTTGTTCGTACCACCCCCCTCCTTCAAAATGTTACGATATATCACATGAAGGGTATCTGCCAAATTTAGAAAAGTGACCCCTTTTGGGGGGGTGAAGTGGGGTAATGGTCACCATGATTTTTGACGCGGCCGAATGTTTAAAATTTTTGTTATGTTTTATAAGCTATACTAAAGTTTCAAACAGATCGTCCAGCTATATTTCCTAATTTTGCTTGCGCCCCTCCCTCCCCCTCCCCCCTCGAAATGCGACACGCCATTCTTCTTTATACTTCATTATAATTTGTTATAAAGTATCTTAAAGTTTAAAACAGATCGCATTGTTAGATTTCCTACTTTAAATGAAATCGCGGTCTGTTAGTTCCACATTCTACCACCAGGGAGCGCACTCTATTCTTAACAAAAGCGTATCTGAACGAAACTCCTTTACACAACCTATTAGTAGATATGTTACTCGAGGGGGTGGCGTTCTTCAGCAAGAATTTAAGATAATTGTTGAAATTACTATTCGGAAATAGTGGTAATTTAACTTTTGACATATTTATATTTAATAAGTACCATGTATCTGAGGACTCCGTAAAAAAAAAACGCACCTGAAACGGTATGAAACAAAAAATAAATATTTTGCACCTCCCCCTCTCCCCACCTGCCCGAAATTTCACGCGCCATTTTTTATAAACTTTTTCTTGTGTGTTATAAACTATGTTAAAGTTTCAAACAGATCGCCTTGTTAGATTTCCTACTTTAAATGAAATCGCGGTCTGTTAGTTCCACATTCCACCACGAGGGAGCGCACTCTATTCTTAACAAAACTGTATCTGAACGTAACTCCGTTAAACAACCTATCAGGAGATATGCTAGTCGAGGGAGTCGCGGTCTTAACCAAGAATTTATTATATTTGCTGAAATTACTATTCGAAAATAGTGGTATCAATACTTCTGACATTTTTATCTGGCATAAGTAACATTTATGCTGTATTTTTAAAAATCGGACACCGTTCAGAAGTATACTGCAATGAAACATCACGTGACTGCCTTGTAAAATAAGTATATAATAGAAATAAATCAATTAGTGAAATTAGCGCCCCTCCCCCCTACCCGAAATTTTACGCGCCATTTTTATAAACTTTTTCTTATGTGTTATAAACTATCTTTAAGTTTCAAACAGATCGCCTTGTTATATTTCCTAATTTTAACAAAATTGCGTTATGTCAGTTCCACATTCCACCACCAGGGAGCGCACACTATTCTTAACAAAACTGTATCGGAAGGAAACTCCGTTAAACAACCTATAAGTAGATATGTTACTCTCGAGGTGGTGGCGGTCTTAATAAGAAATTAAGATATTTGCTGAAATTACTATTCGGAAATAGTGGTAACTAAACTTTAGACAATTTTATATTAAATAAGTAGCGTATATCTCAGGACTCCCTCAAAAATAGCACCTAAAACGGTTAGAAACGCCAACTTTTTTAATAGAAATCTAGCGCCTCCCCCCCCCCCTCCCCGAAATTTCACGTGCCTTTCTTTTTTACACTTTATCTTATAAAATATCTTAGTTAGATTTCCTAATTTTAACAAAATCACGTTATGTTAGTTCCACATTCCACCACCAGGGAATGCACTCTATTCTTAACAAAAGCATATCTGAACGAAACTCCTTTACGCAATCTTTCCGTAGATACATGGGTCCGGATGGTGGCGGTCTGCGGTAACAAACGTTAAGATTTTAAAAATAATTCCAGCTACCCTCCCCCTCTTCGAAATATCACACTCCATTCTTTTTTACACTTTTTCTTATGTGTTATAAACTATCTTAAATTTTCAAACAAATCGAGTGGCGGTCTTAACCAATAATTTAAGATATTTCCTGAAATTACTATTCGAAAATAGTGGTATGAATACTTGTAAACTTTCTGATGATGAATGAGTTATACTTATCTCATAGCGCTGTTCAATTATCCCACGCAAATTATTAGATTTTCGAAGCACGTTTGTCTTTATCATCAAAAGTAGTCCCCCCCCCTTTTCTATTCACACAAACCTAACAAATACAAATTATGCGGTAGCGGGCAAAGCACGTTAGTCTTTGTCATAATAATATCTGTAATGCGCACTAACTGGTATGTTTAATCAAAAGTAGTTCCCTCCCTCCCCCTTTTCCATTGACACAAACCTAACAAAATAAAATTATGCGACAGCGGGCGAAGCACGCTTTTCAATTTCGCTGGAAGAATGCATCTCATTTTACATCAGCCTCGCACGGACTGAAATAATCCGATAGCGGGCGAAGCACGCTAGTCCATGTCATAATAATATCTGTAATGAGAACTTTCCTAATTTTAAGAAAATCGCTTTATGTTAGTTCCACATCCACCACCAGGGAGCGCACACTATTCATAACAAAAGTGCATCAGAACGAAACTCTGTTGGGATATTTAATCAAAAATATTTCCCTCCCCCCTCCTTTTCATTTACCCAAACCTTACAAATACAAATTATACGATAGCGGGCGAAGCACGCTAGTCTCCCCTCGAAATATCACACTCCATTTTTTTTTTACAATTTTTCTTATGCGTTATAAACTATTTTAAAGTTTCAACCAGATCGAGTGGCGATCTCAACCGATAATTTAAGATATTTGCAGAAATTACTATTCTAAAATAGCGGTATGAATACTTACAAACTTTCTTATAATGAATAAGTTACGTATACTTGTCTCATAGAGCGGCGTCGAAAAACCTCACGCAAATTGTTAGATTTCCTAATTTAAATAATTTCATGGTTAAAAAAGCACGTGCCTTCATTTTATTCTATTCATTAGATAGAAATGAAACAGATTAATTAAATAATAATTAATATCTCAGCTTCTAATTGAGTTATCGCTTTGAACTGGGTATGTATGAAATCTGCGAGAGATTTCCCGTCCGGATGGCAAAAAATTTTATCAAAAAATTTAATATTTAAAAAGTTAAAATTTCGTATTAAAATATTCCCCTACCGAAAACCGCAAGGTCGCCGTCATGTCTGAAGTTGAGCACACCTGCTTTCGCGCCGAAATGAAATCTCTTTTCATTGTCTTTTCAAATACAGAAATTAAATTTTTATCGATCGATTTTTAGTGGATTTTTTGCGTTATACCCAACGCAGAAATGTGAACTTTATACCAAATGAAAGTAGATTTTTTTCCGCGTCTGTCTATACCGTTTACAAATTTCTCGTACCAATATTTTCTGATATACGATTTCGCTTTAAAATGCCCACTTCATTTTTCGGTTTAATTTCCTCCGTGGTAACCGTGCACCGGCTGATTTTACTGGCAACCCTTAGGAGAAACTCCGAAGTTTTGGAGAATGTCCGTTTGAACTTGTGTTAAAAAGGTGGATTGGTTAATTTTAGAAGTTAATTAGCCTGTAATTCGGTTAATTACCGACTTTTTCAAAATTTTAGGATTTGTTGTTTGATGCGGGGTGTTCAGCTACAAGTACCCAAAATTTCAAGTCTCTAACATGTATAGTTTCTGAGAACGGGCTCTGTGACGGACAGACAGACAGAGGAGTGAGACGAATAGGGTTTCGTCAGATGAACGAAACCCTAAAAAGGAATTTTGCTTCGCAGCAATGCATTTTTAAGAAAAAAATGAATGAAATTTACAGAAATTAATATTTATATGCTGAAGAATGGAACAATGTTTTTTAATTTCCTATAAAAGGTGCACATCTTAAACTATAATCCATTGCTACTGCATAACAATCTTTTGTGGTGAGTCCCTGAAAATCAGATTAAATTAAAAATTTGACACCGTTATCGGAAATAATCGATGCTTTTATAGAAAAAGGGGAAATACTGGTCGATTGCTTTCTAACAGAATAACAATACATGGCAATTATATCTACTTACAAATGACATTGTCTTCGTAAATGTGCAGAAGTAAATAATGGCCGGTATCCCTATAGCCGGTAGCCTTAGCATGGATCGTTCATGATACAAAATTAATAGAAAAATCACTAACGAGATTTTTATACTCGTATGAAATAGAAAACAAAAATCCTTAAAACAAACAAAACCTCAAGCTTATGTTCGTTGGCTAAAACAGAAAAACATTATTTTCAGATTAGATTAGATATCTAAAAAAAAAAAAAAAAAAACGATCCAATAAAAAATTATCCTTGTGTCACAAACGAAAATCGAACCGAAAGCAAATTCATTGTTCGGTCTCTTGAGTGGCACCGTATCAACACATCGGCGACATAAATTTGAAATAGAAAAACACGATTTCTGTTCCCCCTTCAAAGTAACATTAAAATGATTTGAAATAGAATTTGAAATACGCAAATTTAAAGGAGGAATTTTTTTTTCTCTGTACATGAATAAATAAAATTTTAAATGTAATACAGATTGAGCTAGAATCAGTCCAAGCCCAAAAACTGATATATACATTGAGTCTGTTTTATCTCCATCTCCTACGTGTGTTTATTATAAGTACATATAAGTGTTTTGGTAAAAAAAAATGCAAAAGCTTGGAGATAGGAAGGAAAGGAAAAGGTAATTTAGGCTTCGGTTTTTCGGAAGCGCTATTGCACTGGGCTCCGGAGCCCTGTACTTATGAGCTCCGGTGAATTTCAACCAATATTTAAATATTTACTAAAAACAGAGAAGTACCGGAACCGGGCTCCGGTGAGCTCCGGCGCAAATTAACCCCTGGTTCTGAGTGTGCCACGCCATGTTGAAAGTTGTCTCGCATTAGACGATGGCCATATCCCTTATTGATATGGCACTGACGATTGCTAATTGTGAGTATTTTGCTTTCTTTGTAGAGTCATGTTTTCGGACAATTTTCAAGTTCCAGAAAAAGAACCTCTGGTAATTCCCTGTATACATCCGTTCAAAAAATTTTTTATATTAAATTGTTAAATCCCGTGTAACATTCTGTTAATACTATTGTTTGCTTCTTGGCCCACAATCTCACGTAGATTCTCATTTACGTCTACATTTCTTCTTGGTCCTTAAGTTTTGTCCACCAGTGTATAACCAAATAAAAAATTGTTTTGTCAAACCACATGTAAAAATATAATTTTTTTTCACAAAATAAAATACTTGGAATATGATAAAATCCTGCAGATTTCATCCTAATCTGCCCATGGTAGCATATATGCTACAGAAATCTTTTAAAATATAATAAAATCTCATTTTTTTCATTGACCCACAATAGCATAAATAAGACAAAAAATAATTTTTCCATAGCCATTTCTTGGAGTGGGAATTAGAGGGTTAAGCATGTTAAGATCATTACTTGCCAAGTTTGAATGAACAAGTTCAATAGCTGATGACAAAGTGGACATGAAGACTAAACAAAAGACAACAAGGACGCCCGAAAACATCAAAACTGCCACAAGGGCGGATCTAGAGAATCCTCAAGGAGGGGGGGGGGGGGCGATTTTAAAAATTTGGGGACTCCAATCTGATGCGCGGCTCGGGGCTAATTTTTTACACTGCGGGTCGGTTTTGGGTCCGGTTGACTATACTTTTTTGCTGTGGGTCACGTTTCGGTCCGGTTGACTTCTGCTTTTTGCTGCGGGTCAGGTTTGGGTCCGGTTGACTTCTACTTTTCTGCTGCGGATCGGGTTGACTTCTAATTTTTAGCTGCGCTCTAGCGCATTGGGTTTGGGGCAGATTGGCATACATTATTTCGAGTTCGGTTCAGTTTTGGGTCAGTTTTCACTCTTGCGAGAAGGGTTCGGGCCGACCCGAATTTTGAAAAGAAAGTCTAAATATTGTTGAAGGTAAAAGCTAAAGTGAAAGATCCATAACTGACAGGCCCAAACAATTATTTAATAATACTTTTTAATCTTCAGGATTATGTGAAAAATACTAATTTGTTACAAGACCTCTTGTCTCTTTATATCTAAGATGAGTTGTAATTCAATACAGAATGCTTTGAAACTTATTAAAAAAATACTGGGTGTCCTAAAATGAACTGACTGATTTTAAATTCAGTAACTTGCAAATGGTGACAGCAATTAAAAAAAAATCTTGCAGGAGGGTTGTGTAAGATGGCACGAGATTTTTTACTGCGATTCTTGATTTTACTTTACAATAGCAGCGATAGCTGCCGCTGCAAACAATAGTTGTTAAATTGGGCACCTATTTAGCGCATATTGCTTGCAGCGCCATCTGGTTTCTATTTTAAACGAAAATTAAAAATCGCAGTAAAAAAACTCCTGATCAGGAGTGATTCTCAATTTAAAAAAAAAATCTGAAATGTTACAGCAGAGGGGGGGGGGGGGGATTCCCTTCTGGCACTAATTGTTGTTGTTGCAGGTCGAGTTAGCTGTTTTCGATCCGGGTCGATTTCAGTCTGAGTGTAGATTCATGCAAGCTCGGTTTGGGTTAACCCGTTTTGTTCAAAAGTTGCTTCAGTAACTTCAGTATATTATTTCAGATTCAAAATTATACCTATAATAATAAACATAGGTATTATTATAGGTCAGTATGTATGTGTGCTGTTTCCTAAAGAGACCACTGTATTTTTTACGCGACTCTTTGATAAAATTCGCATTTCTTCCACGACTCTTTGACGAAATTCGCGTTTTTTCCGTAACTTTTTGACGAAATTCGCATGTTTTCCCAGCCTTTCAATAAAATTCACGTTTTTCCGTAGCCGTTTGATGAAATTCACATTTCTTCAGTTATTCTTTGACAAAATTTATGTTTCTTTCGCAACCCTTTCCCGAAGTTAGTGCAATTTTGCAGACCTTTGATAAAATTCGCGCTTTTCTCCCTCGACCCTTTGACAAAATTTGTGTTTTTTCCGCGATCCTTTGACGAAAATTGCATTTTTTCAGCGATCCTTTGACGAAATTCGCGCTTTTTAAACGATTCTTTGACGAAATTCGCTTTACTCCCCGATCCTTTGACGAAATTTGAGTTTTTTCGCGACCCTTTGAGGAAACTCGCATTTCTTTGCGATTCTTTGATAAAATTAGCATTTTTTCGCGATCCTTTGACGAAATTCGCGTTTTTTCGCGGTTATTTGACAAAATTTGCGTTTTCTGTGCGATCCTTTGACCAAATTCGCGCCTTTTCCGCAGCTCTTTGACCAAATTCGCGTTTTTTGCGCAATTCTTTGGCGAAATTGAACTTATTTTCTGCAAACGATTGACGAAATAGATTTTTTGCGACGACCATTTGTCAAAATTCGCAATTATTTTTATGTCCGAATTTTCGGATTGGTGATTTTTTTTAATTTTCGGAACCGAATGCCTTAACTTTCTCGCTGCGAAGATATATATATTATCAAAAATTGCGCCTTTATTTTATTGCATATTTCAAATCTGCATATATCTTAGGGTTCAAATATGTCCAAAATCTTTGTGAAAGAGTTTCTTTTGAAATTGAATTAGATCATAAAAAAAAATGATTTGCTGCGGAAATTGCGGGTTGCGCAAATTTTTCCATTTTTACGTTGGCCGTGGAAATCGCAGGATGCGCAGTGAGAGGATTAAATTTTCAGAAAATTTGGAACAGAATCACCCCTGCTCCTGAGATCTTACATAACACTTCTTCAAGTACTTTTTTTTTAATAGCTGTCGCCATTTGCAAGTTATTGAATTGTATTTAAAATCAGTCAGTCCATTTTAGGACACCCAGTATATTCAGTAGCTATGGGATGATGGCTGAAAGAAGCATATTTAAAAAAATTAAAGCTGGCTTCGGTATGTCAGTTAGAGGTTTACCAGGGCTGAAATTTCCAGGTCCAACCCACAAAAAATAAATAAATAAATATTGGCCCGGTATAAAATCTAAAAAAATCAACTCCAGCCCAGCCTGCATTTTGCAATTTAAATTATTCATTAAAGCACACTTACTTATGCTCATATTTTATTTTACATTATGTTTGAAAATCATGAATACAGAAAAAACATTAATATTAATGACTATTTAGGCAATTATGTACATAAACATTACGTAAAAATCATTACCTAGACAAATACATTCAAATGGAAATCCAATAAGAAAATCAGTTTAGAATGAAAGAAACGGATGATAAGAGAAAAATCACAATTTTAAAGCTCTACAAAAAAAAAGTAGATTTTTAAATATGCATCTCCGTAATTTATCAAATGAAATTAAATTTTTAAAGATTTCGCTAAACAAATGTACAACATAAATTTTACGGACAACAAATAAGTAAGATGCCAGACCAACTTGGGCTCAGGGAGAAAAATTTAGAGAAGTACACGGGTCGCGGTCGGGACAATACTGTATTTCATATACGTCTGACACGGACCAAACGTTTAGCTTTTATTCCGGGACGAGCCCCGAGCTGGGAATTTTGGCCTTTAGGAAGAATGAAATCCAGGCCAGGCTCGACCTGGAAGAAAAAAAAGTCTGACCCGACCCGAATTTTCAGAAAAATTTAAGATCATCGTGGATTAAAAAGGCGCGACCCGGGTCGTGCCGGCTCGAGCTTCACTCCAAGTCATTTCCAATGCGGATGCATAATACCGTTTTGCAAACCCTTTTTTGCCCAAGGGGGGTGATCGCCCCCCCCCCTCCTCCTTAGATCCGCCATTGTACTGCCAAAACAATAATGAAGGAAGCGCCATCAAGATCAACTCGACACTTGGCTCAAAATTTTGACGTCAGTGCCACCACGGTATGGAGAACAATCCGCAACGATCATGACGTTTTCCCTTACAAAATTCAGTTAGGACAACCTCTCGGCCCAGATGCTATCGAAAAAAGACTGGAGTTCGCCAACATCATGTACGAAATGTTCGACACTGTGGCCACATCACTGAGGAAAACTCCTGGTGTATATCAATAGTCAAAATTATCGGATAGTAGCAGCTAGAAGCCTGAATTTGCCGTTGTCATGCCTCTTCAACCAAAAAAGATCACTATTTGATGCAGTTTGTGTGCTAGTGGCATTTTGAGTCCTTTTTTTTTTTTTTTTTTTTTTTTTTTTTTGTCTAGACAGGTAATTCTGAACGTTATCTCGATTTCTTGACTGAGAGTTTCATTTTTGATGCCTACTACGAACACTGAACCCAAGACACATTATTTCACCAGGATGGAACTCCTCTACATTCAATAGGAAACATCCTGGACTTGCTCAGAAATCACTCTGACATTTATGTCACATCGCAAAAGGCTTCCCGAATCGCTTTGGCTATGGACTTTTTTATCCCACATATAGGCCTAACTTATTACCACTAGACTTCTTTTTATGGGGCTTTGTTAAAGATGAAGTCTACAGAGATCGACCCAAAATCATAGAAGAGATGAAAACAGCCGTTACAAGTGTGATAAGATCGATTCCAAGAGACCAACTCCAGCAGGTTATAGAAAATTTCCAGTAGAAACTAAGATTTTTTTCTTTTGGTTAGGATTCTATCCCTTGATCTCCTCCGTTTAAGATAACTCTTCAATACTTAATAAAATTCTTAAAGAAAATAGAAAGTGGAAATTTGCCTTTTACCGGTGTTCAGCGGATAGAGACCCGTTCCCACCCGATTAAATCAAAATCAGTTGTTTCCTTTTATTTAAATTCTAGTAGAAAGTTTTTTTTTTAATATTTAAATCTTTTGACTTTTAAATACTACAACAAAAAATCGTAGTTTAGCCCATTTCATGTTCATATTCTACATAAAAGAAAGCAGCTAAGACTGCAGACTGACACAATCTGTTCCAAAATATTGCTCCTCCCTGGATTTCATTCGCCGAATGCCCATGTAATATATATATATATATATATACATATGTTACGGCCAAAACCCGAAATTAGCCAATTCCCGAACTGGCCGGCCAATTCGCGAACTGGCCAACAACGTTTTAAACTGACTGGCCAATTCGGGAATTGGCCGGCCAAAACCCGAACTGGCCAGATGCAATCGGCCTGTTTGCGAAGTGGCCATACACTATCGGCCAATTCGCGAAATTGGTATATAGAAACCGATTTTTACGTTTTATCATTTTCTAACATAGTTGAAAGTGTTTATGAATTCAATTTGTCTGGTCGTATGCATGCCCGTGCTCTAACTCGGTTAAAGACTCGGATTGACTTGTAATTGTTATAATATTTAGGTTTATAAATACATTTTGGTATTACTAGTGAAGTTGTACTATTTTTGGTTAATTTGCAGGAACACACAAAAGTATTTCATTACAATATCATCAATTGTTTTTTCAGTGCATTTTAATGTTGTTACATTATCTCAATTATAATAAAATAGGTATGCTTCATTAAGATGGACGACAAATTGTTATCTAAAGGGTATGAAATAAGTAGCAATTATAGTTTGTCTACAGAAACACTCAAAAGTATTTCGTTACATTGCAGTGAATGGTGAAAGATCATTTCTAGTGCACTTAATTGATATTACACTATTTCAAATATAATAAAATTTACATGCCTAACTCATGTAGTGAGCAATATGTTTTGTTTTTTTTATAGAGTATTGATTAAGTAGCCATTATAGTTCGTTTATAGGACTCCCAAAAGAATTCAGATAAAGAATTATGATATACGTGAAAAAATCGTTTATAAGGTATTTTAATTATGTTACACTACTTCAAATGTAATGAAACTCTTATATATTACTAATATGCTCTTCAACATTTTTCTATAGTTTATTGCTTAGGTAAAATTTGCCGTATATTTACAGAGTCCCTCAAATAATTTGTTTATTGGATTGGACAATGTATCCGATGCATCGATATTTGTCACAGAGGACAGAAATCTTCAGCAGATTAGAATATAATGCTCACAATAAACCCAATTTATCGACATATATCAAACAGGCGGGAAATTGTCCAACATGTCAGAATATAATCGTCACAGCATAGAACGTTCTTTCCTATCAAGTGTGCACGTCATTGCCACCTAACGGGTAGCCTTGAATCCCCACTTCGTATATTGGCAAAGGCTTCCCGGCCAGTTCGCGAATTGGCCGGCCAAAACCCGAAATACGCTGTTCATTTCACGTATTTCGGGTTTTGGCCAGGAATCTCGGCCAGTTCCCGAATTGGCCGGCCAATTCGCGAACTGGCCAAGCTCCGGTTTTTGGCCGTAACATATGTAAACATTGACATCTTTGCTTTAACATTCTTTTAAAATGAAAGCTCAATGTTTTTTCACTCTTCTTGAAAGACTATTTTCCTTTATATTTCCAGGTACCAGAAATTGAATGGTCCAAAGTCATAATACCTAATTCAGTTCTAAATACTCTATCCGTGATAGAACAAAATAGTGTTCTTGAAGAACAAAGTCAGAAACATGTTCAAGGAAAAGTTCACGGTGCTGAGATTCACGTCTCAGAAACAGTAAGATATTATTATTATCATTATTACTTACATTACAATAACATAATTTCATGTATTTGTATTTTGAATCTATGTTTACAGATAAGAGATCGATAGAAGGATTTTTTTTTTCCCTTGGGAGCTAATTTTGTGAAAAAAAAAAAAAAGTTATTTTTGCGAAAAATAAATTTTGTTCTTTGTAATCAATTCGATATTGAATATTAATTAATACTAGGGATGTGACGAATAGAATAGTGATTTGGTAAAATAGCCGAATACCGAATATTCGGCCCAAATTTGAAACCGAATACCAATTTTTTTCCCAATAAAGAAAATATCTTTTGATTAAACAGGGTCATCGAAAAATAATGACTAGATTAAAAAATAATCATAACATCGAAACCTTTTATGTTAAATGAGTAATTGTTTCATTACACGATAACTGGTGAACGCAAGTTTGGTTTTAGTTCACCAGAATTCGTTTGCGTCTCTGTGTTATGCGCGGATTAGTTGCGCAGTCGTCAAGGTCAGCCGACGTGCGAGACTGCCGCTGCTCAGTAGGATGTACAGCGGCTTTTTCGGAGCTTTTTGTTGCACGGTCAACATCGTACTGAGCAGCTGCAATCTGGCGCGTCGGCTGACCTTAACGACTGCGCAACTAATCCGCGCATAACACAGACACGCAAACGAATTCTGGTGAACTAAAACCAAACTTGCGTTCACCAGTTATCGTGTACACTGAACCCAAGACACATTATTTCAGCAGGATGGGCTCCTCTACATTCAATAGGAAACATCCTGGACTTGCTCAGAAATCACTCTGACATTCATGTCACATCGCAAAAGGCTTCCGGAATCGCTTTGGCTATGGACTTTTTTATCCCAGATTTAGGCCTAACTTATTAGCACTAGACTTCTTTTTATGGGGCTTTGTTAAAGATGAAGTCTACAGAGATCGACCCAAAACCATAGAAGAGCTGAAAACAGCGGTTACAAGTGTGATAAGATCGATTCCAAGAGACCAACTCCATCAGGTTATCGCAAATTTCCAGTAGAAACTACGACTTTTTTCTTTTGGTTATGATTCTATACCTTGATCCCCTCCGTTTAAGATAACTCTTCAATATTTAATAAAATTCTTAAAGAAAAGGGAAAGTGGAAATTTGCATTTTACCCGGGTTCAGAGGATAGAGACCCGTTCCCACCCGATTAAATCAAAATTAGTTGTTTCCTTTTATTTAAATTCTGGTAGAAAGTTACTTTTGAATATTTAAATCTTTTAATTTTTAAATACTACAACAAAAATTCGTAGTTTAGCCCATTTCATGTTTATATTTTACATTAAAAAAAAAAAAAAAAAAAAAAAAAAAAAAAAAAAAAACAGCAACTAAGACTTCAGATTGACATATCTTCCATAATATTGTTCCTCCCTGGGTTTCATTCTCCGAAAATGCCCATGTAATATATAAAGGTTGTCATCTTTGTTTTAACATTCTTTTAAAAACATTTAAAATAAAAGCTCAATGTTTTTTCACTCTTCTTGAAAGACTATTTTCCTTCCTTTATATTTCCAGATCCCATACATTGATTGGACTACAATTAAAGTACCTGATGTCATAATTCAAACTCTAAAGGAACAGACTGGTGGTCTAGAAGAGCCCACTGAAGATGATGAGGCTCTTAAAAATGTTCCTAATGCTGAGATTCATACCTCAAAAACAGTAAGATTTTATTATTATTATTACCATTATTAGTTTCATTACAATAACATAATTTCATGTACTTTGAATATCTCTATGTTTACAAAGATCGATGGAGGGATTTTTTTTAATAACTTTTGATCATGGAAGACGATAGTATTCCAGTGACGCAGCCTTAATGACGCAGAATGGCGGAACTCATATATACACCTAACTCGAGATCAAAGGAAACGCGAAAAGCCGCCACTTCATAACTCAGCAAATATATATTTGTAATAAATATTGTTGTTGTATAAACTTTGTAATTTTTTATTGCCAATTAGATTATTAAATAAAATTTAAGACTTTTTTAATTGTTATCAAGTTAAACAAAATTAAATTGCAATTATTACTAAGCTAAATAAAATAAAACTTCATTCAAGTAAATTTCAATAATAAAATGGCCCATTTCCTGCAGCCGGTAAATCTGGCGCCATCCTTATTTTGAATAGAAACCTAAACATTTCATATAGAATACAGATATATACATTTAACATTTTTTAAATAACGATAACTACTGGAAAATGTTCTTCATTATTATTTCATAATGCTTTATATATTTTGAGAGTGTTACTATCGCACAGCAAATATATCTACTACATTGACTTTATTAACTCGTAAATGTAATTGAGTTAAAAATCTTTATCTAAATTTAAGCAATGAATTTTGTTCTATGCATTTCAAATATTTTGTAACTATGTATTTTATCTCCACATAAAAATTAAAAATCTCAGATTAAATGTTTCAGAAAGTATTTTCACAATTAATTCTGTATATATAAATAAATACAGTCTTTTCTTGCCTGATGTATGTTTATTATATCTGCTTTATAAAAAAAATAAAAACAAAAAAAACCTTCCCAAATAGTATTAAATTCAGATTGTTCCAATTATTTATTAAGGTTATTAACTAACTGTCATATTTATTTTTATATGCGTTGAAAATATCATACCTTAGACCAGGTACTTCTTTTTCGTTTCGAGAAATGATGCAGTTTAAAATCACTAAAAATTTGCTGTTTAATGTGTTGCATAATACACTGCTCAAAACAATTAAAGGATATTTGAAGTTTTATATAAAATAAAGATATAAACGAAATTTTTTTTGCCGAAAATAGAAGAAGAGAATCACAAGTGCAAATTTTTCTGGTTTTCAAACTGTGGAGTATGCAAATTTTGAGTTCGACGTCAAAAACGTCGCTTCAGCGGCAGCGAATGAAATTTGACTTTCAGTTGGATAAAAGAGAATGAAGACAAGGATGATCGACATTCAGTGATTGCTTTGTTTCGATGAGTACGATGTCTCAGCGAAGTCATTTGACAGATTCAGAAGCTTTGAGAATTGTTGGTAGGTTAGAAGGGGGCCAAACTCAAGCCGAAGTAGCGCAAGCCATTGGAGTGTCACAAAGTGTCATTTCCAGGGTCTGGAACCGTTTTTTGGAGAGTGGATGTGCAGGCTGAAGACCAGGGGAATGTCGTAGACGGGCAACAACGCCCAATGAAGATCGGTATTTAGCGTTAACAGCTCGGAGACACCGAACCATGAACGCTACTCTTCTCCAACAACACCTTCGCTCGGCTACAGGCACCACGATTTCAACTCAGACTGTCCGAAACCGGCTCCATGCTGTAGGTCTGTATGCTCGCCAACCGATGGTATGTCTTAGATTAACATCAAGGCATCGTCGCGACCGCAGGGAGTGGGCAACCGAGCATGTCAACTGGAGGAGAAATGAATGGAGCAATATTCTGTTTTCTGACGAGTCCCGTTTTTCTGTGCATCTGGATAATAGGCGTATTTTCATCGGGAGGGACCGTGGCAGTAGGAATAATCCTGCGTTCGTGCACGAAAGTGTCAGATTTGGCGGTGGAGGAGTGTTGGTGTATGGTGGCATCTCCATTGACGGGCGCACTGACCTCTACATCATTTGAGATGGAGCTCTGACTGGTCGCCGATATAGGGATGAGATCCTCAGACCTATTGTAGTCCCTTACGCTGCAGCAATCGGAGATAACTTCATTTTAATGGACGATAACTGCAGGCCACATCGTGCAAACCTGGTGGAGGATTTCCTTTTCGAGAAAGGAATCGTTCGAATAGAATGGCCAGCGTGTTCTACAGACATGAATCCAATCGAGCACGTTTGGGACGCTCTAGGAAGACGAGTTTCTGGCCGCCAACAACCCCCCACAAACTCTTCAAGAACTGGAAAGAGCTCTTCTGGAAGAGTGGGGCAGAATACCCCAACTCGTCATTAACCCGTAAGGCATGGTGACGTCACGGCGACGTCGTTGTGAAGTCACACTGTGATTTTGTGACCGTCGATGTGACGTCATAGTGACTAGAATGCGAAGTCGTTATGGCTGTTTTAGAGGTCGTTTGTGACGTCACATTGTGACCACTCTGTGCAGTCACAGTGTGACAAATTTGTGAAAAGTGTGTCATTTGGGACTATTTTGGCATTAACTTTGTGACGAACCTGTGACGAAAGTGACAATGCTTTGAAGTCACATTGTGACCAATTTGTGAAATATGTGTCATTTGTGAAATATGTGTCATTTGTGACGAATTTGTCATAAACACTGTGATGATTTCAAATGAAAATCAAATTTCAAATTAATTGCTTAAAAGGCGCAAAAGCGAACATAGTGAAAAAGATTCCATGCTGGGACTCGAACCCGGGCCATCAGTATAGCGCACTGACATTCTACCGACTAAACCACATGGAACGATACCCGGCCTGGAAAATTTCTCACTATTACATGTTGGCAAGGCTACAAACGCAGCACAAGATGGAATATTTATCGTGAGCCACCGACATGGGGAAAACACGAAACTTAATTAAATCGAGCATCGATTGAAACTATATTAATACTTGGAAATTTTTCCAGAGGGAACCATTCGCCTTGCATACAATATTTCAAATGAAAATCAAATTTCAAATTAATTGCTTGCGTTTGTGGCCTTGCCAACATGTAATAGGGAGAAATTTTTCAGGCTGGGTATCGTTCCATGTGGTTTAGTCAGTAGAATGTCAGTGCGCTATACTGATGACCCGGGATCGAGTCCCGGCGTGGAATGTTTTCACTATGCCTTTGCGCCTTTTAAGCAATTAATTTGAAATTTGATTTTCATTTGAAATATTGTATGCAAGGCGAATGTTTCTCTCTGGAAAAATTTCCAAGTATTAATATTGTGATGATTCTTGTCATAAACACTATGATAATTTTAAAGTAAAGTTTTGTTTGAAATATAAAGTCTTATCTTTTTACCGTACTTTTTAGCAAGATATCCCTATTTTGGAGTCCTATTCTTCTAAAATATTTTTAATTTTCCATTTAAAAAACAATCCTTATCAACTGACATCTTTTTTTATTAAGTTCTAAGCTTGATCTTGAATTCAAGCTTAATATTAAGAATGTGTAAGCTTTTTAATTTTTTGTGATTTGTCATTGCTTTACTAAATACGAGCATGGAGTCTAACGGACATTAATACAACTGTTATTTATAGAACGACATGATAAGCCCTATTTATTTAAATTTTTTATTCCCGTATATATTGTATTTTGTGAATATGTGCTAATTAGATTTGGTATGTTTTATAGGAAAAGACTGATCTGGGAAATAGAAACAACAAGTAAGATATATCATGCGTTAAGCCTAGATTATAAAACACTTTCCAACTCTTCCTGAATGTTTTAACAAGACATCGGGAGAAATAACGTAAACAAGATAACTAACTAAACATGAAAACGCATAAAACATTTGAACATTTTCAGCAGTTACCATCCATAGCCAAATATGTTTTCCAATTCTTTTAAACAGTCCTGTATTTGATCTGTAGATTGATATATATACTATATAATGGAAAAATTTAGTTTATCAAGGAAACGCATAACAGGTTGAAATTCTCTTTCAGCAATTTATACTAATATATGGAAACATACTTAAGTAATTTTGTACAACCCTGTAGTTTACCTAGAGCCTTTATTACACGCCACTATTTAGTTAAAATTTAATTCAAACTAAAAAACTTTTAAAACTGCTGAAATCACATTTCCAGAAATTATAATTTATAGACGGCAACGTATCCAATTCTTTGCGTGACCCTGTATATCATTTTATCTATATTCTACAAACATTTCTTAGTAAATTAAATACAGTGCAGCGTAAAAATTCATAACTTATTTAAAAACCACCTTTAAGCAATACCCAGTAACCCTTACGAATACTTTTGTATAGTCCTGTATATGAATTATAGCATATATATATACACCATATACTTTGCATAAATCTAGTGAATCATAAAAGGGCATATCATAATTAAAAATACATTTCCAGCAATCATCGCTAATGAACAGTACTTCGGATACAATATAGTATCTGAAATATTTTGTGTGTCCCTGTAAATGCTATATACACTTCGTATTATACATGAAATAATTCATAGTATGCAAACCTCAACGACGTATATCAATTTCATTGCATATCAAATAGATTAACATAAATATAGTACGCCGCAAACAATTCCCTCCACCCCTATATCATTATGTATTGGAATTCCTTTTTTAGCCCTGTAAATAAACAATAACTATTCTCTGCATTGCATATTCTACGGAATGCACATTTTAGTGCGCTTCATAAATGCATATCAATTTTATTCTGTTTGAAAGCGTGTAAAATCATTAAAAATCATTTGAAACGATTTTTTCTCCCACAGGCCGTAATGTAATGGAATACTTTTGACTGTCCCTGTAAATGAACTAAACATGCTACAAACTTCATTACAAATAGGGACCTTGCTATGGTAAACGTCAATAACATCCAAAAATTTCAAGTCAATCTGAGTATATTTACGCGAGTTAGAGCGCGGACAGACGGCCAAACAAACCGAAGTCAGAAACACTTTTCAACTTTATCGGGCCTGAAAAACACTTTATTTCAATGCTTAAATATTATTATTATTTTTTTAATGCCAATAAAATAAATGTATCGAAAACGTAGAAAATGAGTTTACAATCAAAGAAAATTTAATAACTGATTCTGAATGTCTACAATTAAATGTTTGATTAAAATCACAAACAGCAAAAAAAAATGATTAAATAGAATAAAAAAAAATAAATATATCAATTTGAAAAACACTAAATAATTAGTATTTATAATTGTACTATTAAGCAACAACAAACTACAATAGATGAATTAAATGCATTTAACAATTTCTCAAAAATCTTTCCATATGTTATAAGGAATTCCTACTATTTTATAATTTTGGCAAATGTTAAATCTGAAAACATTGGTATGAAGATTTAAGATTTTAAATACTAATTTAAAATATTATTAACAATGAAAAAAAATCTTTCAAAAGTTTCACTACTACAATATGTAAAAAGATATTTTCCCAGTATAATGTTAATTTCAAAATTGAAACAGTTTCCTAATATCATTATAATCGAATATCATATTTAACTCCAAAATATTAATGACGATAAATACTGTGTTAGAATCAGTCTCTGCATTAGCTTTTTTTTTCCCTTCTAGCGATGGCAGATTAAGGTATTTTACAGCATCGTATCGGAAAAGAATTGCAGATCAGTCTCATTGCATAAACATACTACAACTTATTTAACTTTAATCTATCAAACGGGAATAAAAAATTTAAATTAAATAAGACATACCTTTTAAGTTCCATAAATAGTTTTATAATATCCGTGTTTTATCCTAAATTGTCAGACATATTTCTGACAAAATGACAAATTTGTCAGACATACTTCCCGCGTCAAAAGTTCTGATCCTTATTTTATTCTACGGTTTAATGGAGCGCAGACGATAGCGAACGCGCAAGCAGGTGCTTATACTGTATTATTATAATTTTTGTCTGTAATGAAAATTTTCTATTTGAATGAAACACCTGCCTTTTTTCTTTCTTTTTTTTAAAAGTAAAGTTTGTTTTACACGTAATAAATACAAATTAGGCATCTTAATAAATGAAAAGAGAGTATACAGGATAAAAAAATTTTCTTTGTCAATCTGTCATTTTTTTATATTCATTTTCTGTAGAATAAAACTATTTGTAAAATAGCTTTTTTTAAAGTCGTATTTCTAAAACACGAATTTAAAATATGAATAATTATATCATGGGTTTTGTATAAAATTTGTATAAATATTTTTTCGGAAAATGCTAATTTTATTTAAAAAGTCTGAAAGAAGTAGAATTTTTTAAAAAATAGTTATTTAAAATAGTTAAACACTAACAGGAAAAAATATGACTTGAATGCAAATGCTAAAGCAAGAAATGCATATATGACTAAACTCTGAATACTCTTTCTACGTGCTCATTAAAAGCTGCAGACTTAACTGTAACAGAAAATTTTAGTTTGAAACCACAGAAGTATTTCGAATAACACTGGTCGACAAAAAAAAAAACTTCCTCCCTGCAAACTAAATATGTAAAGTGTACAGATTTAATATTCCTAATTCTAAATATGTTATCCAAATTGCTTCATAACGTACCATTTTTCCGAGAAACACTTTTATAATAATAACAATCGGTGAAGGATTAAATTGCAATGGTATATCATATGAAATCAATGCAATGAAATCATAAAAAAAGTATACTTCACTGTCTTAGATAACAAATTGATAAAATATAGCATGGAAATCTAGTTTGTTGATACTTGTACCGTGCATTTTCCTTTTTATGCCCCCCCCCCCCCCCCCCCACCTCTTTTCGTGTCCGAATTTACTATTTCCTATCCACTAATATGTTTTCATTCCTTATGTTGCTGTAACTCGGGCATGTTTAAAATATTTCTGTTCATTTTCAAAGATTTTCGATGTTCATATTTTTGTCACACTGTGACTTACAATATGGTGGTTTTTTTCGTCACATATGTGACGTGACGTACGTTACATGCAGTGACTCCAGTAACGTCACAATTTTTTTTTTTTTTTTATTGCCAGAAAATATAATTTTACATAAATAACATGTTTTGAATATTTTTTGTAATTTTTTAAATTTTTCTAAGAAGTTCACATCTCAGTCACAATGTGACATCATTGAGTGGTGGCATTTTGGTCACAGATGTGGCGTGACCACAGTGACTCACAGTGACGTCACAACGACGTCACCGTGACCATGCATGCTATGAGGGAATAGCCTCATTGAGTCCATGCCTCAAAGATGTTCAACGTTGCTGGCCGCCCGTGGAAACCATACCCCCTACTGAAAATGATTTTCTTTGAAGAAAACACCTTTTCTTATTCTTTTTTTCTCATATGCACAAATTGTGTTTTTTTCCTTTAGTACACAAATGCACAATAAAATGCATTTTTTTCTGCCAAACATGTGTAATTTATTCTCATATAACCTACTATGTCTGTCGACCATGTATCAATCAGCTAAACAGTTTACCAGATACAAAATCCACCTAAAACTGCAATATCCTTTAATTGTTTTGAGCAGTGTAATTCAAAATTACTTTCTGACTAGCAAAATAATTTGTAAGTCTTCTTGTCAAATTGTCTTCCATTCAGTAATATGAGTATGTAAAAATATTTTTTAACAGTTTTTATAGAATTAACCTATAATATATATATTTATTGTTACAAATGCAATACAACTTTAATCTTTTCCTGCTCCATGCTAAAATATTTAAAATTTGGGATGCAATTCTAATATTTTTCAAAAAGGCATTTTAGGTAGCTTTCTTTACAAAAAAGCTACCTATTGCAGCCGTTCGGAGGAAAGCGATTTCAAAAAATTTTGGTATATTTTCATCGATCATGACCCCCAGACCCCGAAACCACCCTCCGTTCAAAATTGATATATATATATATATATATATATATATATATATATATCTGACCTATGTCACACTGTAACTCCCGTAATTATGAACCGATTTCGATGTAATTCGGTGTGTACATAGTACATACCAATGTCTCGACCGAGTTCGTTGGCCAGCTTCATCCGCCGTTTTGTTTCAAAATGGCGGCCATTTAAAATTTTTAAAAAATTTTTAAACTTGAAATGTGGTACCAAAAAATTTAAAATGGAAAAATATTTTTTTCTTATGTATTTGACCTTTATACAAAGATTCCGGAGCAGTTTTTGTTTCGTCTATATCTTAAAAATTGGCTGAGTTATAGCATTTTGAATTTCTAGCGTGGCTGACATTTTGAAACGTCCTGAATTTTGTCACGCGATAAAAGGCGTATTTATGAACCGATTTGGATGTAATTCAGTGTGTACATAGTACATACCAATCTCTCGACCGAGTTCGTTGGCCAGCTTCATCCGCCGTTTTGTTTCAAAATGGCGGCCATTTAAAATTTTTAAAAAATTTTAAAACTTGAAATGTGGTACCAAAAAATTAAAAATGGAAAAATATTTTTTTCTTATGTATTTGACCTTTATACAAAGATTCCGCAGCAGTTTTTGTTTCGTCTATATCTTAAAAAATGGCTGAGTTATAGCATTTTGAATTTCTAGCGTGGCTCACATTTTGAAACGGCCTGAATTTTGTCACGTGATAAAAGGCGTATTTATGAACCGATTTGGATGTAACTTCGTTTATACATAGTACATACCAATGTCTCCACCGGGTTCGTTGGTCAGATTCATCTGCCATCTTGTTTAAAAATGGTGGCCATTTAAATTTTTAAGAAAAATTTAAATTTGAAATGTGGTACCAAAAAATTAAGAATTGAAAAAATATTTTTTCTTATGTGTTTGACCTTGATAAAAAGATTCGAGAACAGTTTTTGTTTCGTCTATATCTTAAGAAATGGCTGAGTTATAGCATTTTGAATTTCTAGCGTGGCTGACATTTTGAAACGTCCTGATATTTCTCACGTAATAACAGGCGTATTTATGAACCGACTTGGATGTACCTTGGTGTGTACATAATACATACAAATATCTCGACCGAGTTCGTTGGCCGGCTTCATTCGCCATCTTGTTTCAAAATGGCGGCCATTTAAAAAAATTAAAAAGTAAAAAAATTTAAATGAGATACCAAAAAATTGGAAAGTGAAAAAGATTTTTTTTGTATGTGTTTGACCTTAATAAGAAGATTCCGGAACAGTTTTTCTTTCATCTATATCTAAAAAAAAATGGCTGAGTAATAGCATTTTGAATTTCTCTTGTGGCTGACATTTTAAAACGACCTGATTTTTGTGTGCGATAACAGGCGTAATTATGAACCTATTTGGATGTAACTTGGTCTGTACATAGTACATACCAATGTCTCGACCGAGTTCGTTGGCCAGCTTCATTCGCCATCTTGTTTCAAAAGGGTTGCCATTTAAAAAAAATTAAATTTAAAATTCAAAATGAGGTATTAAACAATTGGAAAATGAAAAAGATTTTTTTATGTGTTTGGCCTGGATACAAAGATTCCGGAGCAGTTTTTGTTTCTGAAAATTCGTTCTTTTGTTTATATCTTAAAAAATGGTTGATTTATAGCACTTTGAATTTCTAGCATGGCTAACATTTTGAAACGATCTTGTATTTGTCAGGCGATAACACACGTATTCGCCTATTTCAATGTAAGAAGGCATGTGGATTGTATACATCAACACCTCGACCAAGTTCGCTGGCCAGATTCATCAGCCATCTTGTTTCAAAATGGCGACCATAAAATTAAAAAAAATATATATATTTAAAGTGAGGTGCAAAAAAATTAGAAATTGAAAAAGGTTTCTTTCTTAAGTATTTGACCTTGATATAAGGATTCAGGAGCATTTTTTGTTTGTCTTTACCTTAAAAAATGGCTCAGATATAGCAGTTTCAATTTCTATTGTGGGTGACATTTTGAAAAATCTGATTTTTTTCATGCGACAGCACTCCTATATATTAACCGATTCCGATGTGAGTGAGCATGTGCACAGCAATTACTAAGGTCTCGACCAAGTTCACTGCTTAGCCTCATCCACCATGTTGTCTTAAAATGACAGGCACTTTAAGAAATTGCCGAATTTGGCAGCCAAATATATGTTACTTTAAAGAAAAGCAGCTTGGATAAAGCTGACTAATTTCGCGAAATTCTCATTCATTATATTGATAAAAATTTGTATTAAATCTCCTATATTCGGTTTCCACTAAATTGAGCTTCGTGTGTTTGAATGATATAATTTGGCTTTTTTTAAATAAGGATTGTGAAAGCTACCTCTTCCTCCCGGCACTGGCCGGAAGGACTTTTTCAGTTCAAATTTCTGTATTTTAAATGTTATTTTAAATTGTAGTTTACATAATCTCTTTGTTGTAGCCATAAAAAATCAAATGATAATGCCTATTTTAATTAACAAAATTAAAAAATCATAAAATGATGCATTATTTTTTTTTTACTTTTAGTGAGAAAAACTTATTTATTTATTTATTTATTTATTTTTTACCATAAAATTATCACCAAACGTATTGTTTTACTGGCAAAAATTTATGATCTTATAGGACTCATTTCCCCCTTTGTGATAAGAATTAAATTTTTAATGCAAGAACTCTGGGAACATGGGATTAACTGGGATTCTACATTACCAGATTCTTTAAGTGAAAAATTCAGAAAATGGCATCATGAAATAAAAGATTCGGTAAATTTTGAAATTCATAGAAAATATTTTGTAACTATCACAAAACTAAATAATGAAACCGCTCAACTTTTCATATTTTCTGATGCTGGTTTAAAGGAGTATGGGTCAGTGGCTTATATTCGTGATCCTTCTTCTTGTGAAACTTCATTTGTAATAGCATAGTCGTGAGTAGCGCCTCTGAAGAAAATTATATTGCCTCGCCTGGTCAAAATTTGTGATGAAAAGCCTATCTTCGTTGTTCTCCTGTACTTACAATTTTATTGTAGTTTAAATAAAAAGGTTTAAAGAGTAATATTTCTTCATATTTTTCTTAAGAAAGTAAACTTTAACAAAGCTTTCTATATCTGTGAAACAAACCATAAAAAATCCCGTATTTTGTATATTACTTCCATATTTTACTAAAAAGTTCTTAAAAAAATCAAATAGAACAGCACTGTTTACAATTGAAGTATTAGGTATGCTTTTTTGAGGGGGGGGGGGGATTAAAGGGGAATGAAAATCACAATTATGAGTTCTTATCGTTGGGCTTTATTTATTTATCTTTTTATTACTAACCTAAAAAAAGTAATGATATCAATTCAAAAAACCCTTAACGGTTTAAAAGTTTTTTACGCAGCACTTTATCTTATTGCTATAAGAATTTTAAATATGGAACTTAAAAATAATGATATCAAATTTTAAGTGACGCTATATTATTTATTTCATCTTTTTATTTTTGTTTTATTTGTAATTGCATGTGTAAGAATTATGTTAAATTTAAAAAGATGAATAAAAATTTATTCCTTGATGCTTTATCATTCACATCTTTCATAAATTCAAAATATGAGTTTTAAAAATATGATATCAAAATTTAAGTGACGCCTTGATGTAGCTTTAAACAATTTGTTTTAAAATTAAATTTTAATTATTTTTGGTTTGACTAAATATATTTACACATCTAACCAAAACTTTTAATTTTGCAATACGCTTATAAAAATATCACTCTCACTGAACCTATACAATGCACTGTAATGTGTTTATATGAATAAATTGATTTATCTTTTGTGCCACGCTATCCAAAATCAAAAGTAAAATTTATGTAGATGATTTCTTTGCGTCATTGTATCCAAACTAAGCGAAATGTATGCAAATGGATATTATGACGCAAAGAAATCATTTACATAAATTTTACTTTTGATTTTGGATAGCGTGGCACAAAAGATAAATCAATTTATTAATATAAATACATTACAGTGTATTGTATAGGTTCAGTGAGAGTGATATTTTTAACAGCGTATTGGCAGGGGCGTAGCTTGAAAATTTTATTGGGGGGTGGGAAGACCTGATTTTGGTGCCCATTTATAATTTTCATTTTTCGCCCCCCCCCCTTTCCCAGCAACGTCGTCTCTGTTCGTGCTAAGGTTCCTACAATTCATATTATAGTAGCCCTAATCCGTGCTATCATCATTTCTTATGCATAATTCATCTTCTGTGATGCTTTACACAACAATTATCTTGATTAATATTTTCACATTTTCAAAACACATTATGCACTGTTGATTGATATATGTAGCTATCAGTGTAGCAGTATAGCAGTGTATCACAATATGTATCTACCTAATGTAGATAGATATTGTGTGGGGATGTAAAGACTCCAAGTGGTAAGATTGTTCATAATTGATCACATTTTGTATATGTATTATTAGTTAAAAATTCAAAAATCCGGAAGAAAAGAGCTCAGAAACTAGGTTCACAGGCGTTTTTACTTTTTCTATCTTCAGTAGAAGAAAGTATTGTAATCTAAAGATTTTTTTACGTCTGGTTTTCAACGGATTTACACGTTTTAGGGGTCAGAGATCCCAAAAAACATGTTTATACAAAATGTCTGTCTGTCCGTGTGTCGCCATTGTACCATTGAAAAGGACGAAAATTGTATGAAGTTATGCATAGAATTGAGCCAATTTTTTGTGTATGTTTTTGGCTATGGCAAGCAGGTCCTCCTTCAATATGGAAATATTCTGACGGAAGGGGCGCTGTAATAGCGATTTTTGTGTCATTTTCATTGTACTATCGAAAAGTGTATGAAGTTAAGCATAGGATTAAACATAATTTATTGTGTAATGTATTGGCTATGACAAGGAGGTCCTCCGTGTATTTGAAAAAATTCTGCTTGTATGGGGCGCTCAAATAGCGATTTTTGTCCATTTTCCTTACTGTACCATAGAAAAGTGTATAAAGTTATGTATAGAATTGAACCAAATTTGTTGTGTAATATGTTTTGGCTATGGCCAGCAGGTTTTCCTACAAGATGGAAATATTCTGCCGGAAGGGAGCGCTGTAATAGCGATGTCTGTGCCATTTCCATTGTTTTACCATCAAAAAACGTATGAAGTTATGCATAGAATTGAACCAAATGTTTTTGGCTATGGCAAAAAAGTCCTCCCTGAATTTAAAAATATTCCGCCGAAAAGAGATTCTGTGATAGCGATTGTTGTGTAGACGGCTTGCATTGATGTCACGTTGCTATTAGCAACGACTGATACTATTACCATCTGGAGAACACACGGAACGTCAGAACTCCACGTTTGCCGTTAAAAGCACGTGTTATCTTTCTGTTTAATTTAGATCTTCCTTGTTTATATTATTATAAAGCAAATAAGTCTAATAAATCGAATGGAGAGCACCACATTCACCTTATATTTGGGTGCCATATGAAGCTATTTCAGACATGTGACGTCATGTGCAACCGGTCCATAATTTTCTTGATTTTTTGTAGTTCTGTTGTTCATTGGTGGGTCGTGCAGCTAAGGGAACACGCGTCCTGCTAAGCCAGATATTCGCACACAATTGATGTACAAAATAATAACGAAAAACTATTGATTTTAATAAATATCATGATCGAGATTAACTCGTTTTTATTCAGATTAATTGTAGTCCAGGCAATAGAGACCGTATAGGGACTCTACCAAGCAAAATTAATGGTAGTACTGGAAATCGGCTTTCTAGATGTTTTTGGGTCGCTGAATCCCAATTTGTAACTTCCCACCAATATTTCCCCCGGCAACCCCCCAAATTTTGGTAAAAAGTCCCCCAAAAAAGGTTTTTATTAAAAAAATCATTTTTTTTATTGTTTTAGGGGAAAGGTAGCTAGAAATTCAGAAAGTAGACAAAATTTGCAACAAATTAGATATATGAAATTATGATTTAGGATGAAGGGGAAAGGGGATCTGCCTCGGAACATGCGCGCAGTGCTGCGTGGACTAAGTTGCGCAATTTTACTTAACCACTCACACGTTTACATTAGCCCTCCCATCTTCCCTCAGAACTTTCTCTATAAGGTTTACTTTAACTTTTTTGGGTCGCTGAATCCGAATTTTTAGCTTACCCCCAAAATCCCCCCCCCCCCGAACCCCCACCCCAAATCGTTGTTTTTAACTTAAATTTCTTATTGCTTTAGGGGAAAATCATTATGAAATTCAGAAACTAGACAAAATTTGCAACAAATAGGATATATGACATTATGACGTAGGATAAACGGGGAGTGAGGGGGCTGCCTCGGAACATTCCCCGCGCGCTTTTCTCAAAAACCAAATTTTTTCAAAAAATCAATTTTTGGGGGGGGTTGCCGGGTGAAATTTTGGTGGGAAGTTACAAATTCGGATTCAGCGACCCAAAAAACATCTAGAAAGCCGATTTCCAGTACTACCATTAATTTTGCCAGATAAAATCCCCTATTGCCTGGACTTCATCATTTAGTGCACGTAGCGCCGCAGTGCATGTTCCGAGGCAGCCCTCACCCTCCCCGTTCATCCTAATTCCTAATGTCATATATCCTATTTGTTGCAAATTTTGTCTAGTTTCTGAATTTCGTGATGCTTTTCCCCTAAAACAATAAGAAATTTAAGTTAAAAACAACTATTTGGGGGGAGGGGGGATTTTGGGGGGAAAGTTAAAAATTCGGATTCAGCGACCCAAAAATCTTAAAGTAAACCTTATAGAGAAAGTTCGGAGGGGAGATGGGAGGGCGAATGTAAACGTGTGAGTGGTTAAGTGGAATTGCGCAACTTAGTTTACACAGCACCACGCGCATGTTCCGAAGCAGATCCCCCCTTCCCCTTCATCCTAAGTCATAATCTCATATATTTAATTTGTTGGAAATTTTGTCTACTTTCTGAATTTCTAGATACTTTTTCTCTAAAACAATAAAAAAATGGAATTTTTTAATAAAAACCTTTTTGGGTTTTTTTTTTTACCAAAATTTGGGGAGGTTGCCGGGTGAAATTTTGGTGGGAAGTTACAAATTCGGATTCAGCGACCCAAGAAACATCTAGAAAGCCGATTTCCAGTACTAGCATTAATTTTGCTAGGTAAAATTCCCTATTGCCTGGACTATTGAATGAAGTACAAATTTAAGATGAAAATCAAAGTTGGTATAGTATTGAACTAATAATATTGAAGTATTAACATATGTAGCTACTTTTAGGTAGCTTTCATTACAAAAAGCTACCTATTGCAGCCGTTCGGAGGAAAGCGATTTCAAAAAATTTTGGTATATTTTCATCGATCATGACCCCCAGACCCCGAAACCACCCTCCGTTCAAAAGTTGATATATATATATATCCATATATTTATATATATATATATATATATATATCTGACCTTTGTCATACTGTAACTCTCGAATTTATGAACCGATTTGGATGTAATTCGGTATGTACATAGTACATACCAATGTCTCGACCGAGTTCGTTGGCCAGCTTCATCCGTCATTTGGTTTCAAAATGGCGGCCATTTAAAATTTTCTTAAAAATTTTAAATTTGAAATGTGATACCAAAGAATTTAAAATGGAAAAATATTTTTTTCTTATGTATTTTACCTTTATACAAAGATTCCGGAGCAGTTTTTGTTTCGTCTATATCTTAAAAAATGGCTGAGTTATAGCATTGTGAATTTCTAGCGTGGCTGACATTTTGAAACGTCTTAAATTTTGTCACGCGATAAAAGGCGTATTTATGAACCGATTTGGATGTAACTTCGTTTGTACATAGTTCATACCAATGTCTCGACCGAGTTCGTTGGCCAGATTCATCCGCCATCTTGTTTAAAAATGGCAGCCATTTAAATTTTTAAGAAAAATTTAAATTTGAAATGTGGTACCGAAAAATTGAGAATTGAAAAAATATTTTTTTCTTATGTATTTGACCTTGATACAAAGATTCGGGAGCAGTTTTTGTTTCGTCTATATCTCTAAAAATGGCTGAGTTATAGCATTTTGAATTTCTAGCGTGGCTGACATTTTGAAGCGTCCTGATATTTGTCACGTGATAACAGGCGTATTTATGAACCGATTTGGATGTACTTTGGTGTGTACATAGTACATACAAATATCTCGACCGAGTTCGTTGGCCAGCTTCATCCGCCATCTTGTTTCAAAATGGCGGCCATTTAAAAAAATTTAAAAATTTTAAATTTAAAATTTGATACCAGAATATTGGAAAATGAAAAAGATTTTTTGTATGTGTTTGACCTTAATACAAAGATCCCGGAACAGTTTTTGTTTCGTCTATATCTAAAAAAATGGCTGAATTATTGCGTTTTGAATTTCTATTGTGGCTGACATTTTAAAACGACCTGATTTTTGTCACGCGATAACAAGCGTATTTATGAACCGATTTGGATGTTACTTGGTCTGTACATAGTACATATCAATGTCTCGACCGTGTTCGTTGGCCAGCTTCATTCGCCATCTTGTTTCAAAAGGATTGCCATTTAAAAAAAATTAAATTTAAAATTTAAAATGAGGTATTAAAAAATTGGAAAATGAAAAAGATTTTTTTTATGTGTTTGGCCTTGATACAAAGATTCCGGATCAGATTTTGTTTCTGAAAAGTTGTTCTTTTGTTTATATCTTAAAAAATGGTTGAATTATAGCACTTTGAATTTCTAGTATGGCTAACATTTTGAAACGATCTCGTATTTGTCACGCGATAACACACGTATTCGCCTATTTCCATGTGAGAAAGAATGTTGATAGAATACATCAAAATCTGAGCCAAATACACTGCTCAAAACAATTAAAGGATATTTGAAGTTTTATATAAAATAAAGATATAAACGAAATTTTTTTTTGCCGAAAATAGAAGAAGAGAATCAAAAATGCAAATTTTTCTGGTTTTCAAACTGTGGAGTATGCAAATTTTGAGTTCGACGTCAAAACCGTCGCTTCAGCGGCAGCGAATGAAATTTGACTTTCAACTGGATAAAAGAGAATGAAGACAAGGATGATCGGCATTCAGTGATTGCTTTGTTTCGATGAGTACGATGTCTCAGCGAAGTCATTTGACAGATTCAGAAGCTTTGAGAATTGTTGGTAGGTTAGAAGGGGGCCAAACTCAAGCCGAAGTAGCGCAAGCCATTGGAGTGTCACAAAGTGTCATTTCCAGGATCTGGAACCGTTTTTTGGAGAGTGAATGTGCAGGCCGAAGACCAGGGCAAGGTCGTAGACGGGCAACAACGCCCAATGAAGATCGGTATTTAGCGTTAACAGCTCGGGGACACCGAACCATGAACGCTACTCTTCTCCAACAACACCTTCGCTCGGCTACAGGCACCACGATTTCAACTCAGACTGTCCGAAACCGGCTCCATGCTGTAGGTCTGTATGCTCGCCGACCGATGGTATGTGTTAGATTAACATCAAGGCATCGTCGCGACCGCAGGGAGTGGGCAACCGAGCATGTCTACTGGAGGAGAAATGAATGGAGCAATATTCTGTTTTCTGACGAGTCCCGTTTTTCTGTGCATCCGGATAATAGGCGTATTTTCATCTGGAGGGACCGTGGCAGTAGGAATAATCCTGCGTTCGTGCACGAAAGTGTCAGATTTGGCGGTGGAGGAGTGTTGGTGTATGGTGGCATCTCCATTGACGGGCGCACTGACCTCTACATCATTCGAGATGGAGCTCTGACTGGTCGCCGATATAGGGATGAGATCCTCATACCTATTGTAGTCCCTTACGCTGCAGCAATCGGAGATAACTTCATTTTAATGGACGATAACTGCAGGCCACATCGTGCGAACCTGGTGGAGGATTTCCTTTCGAGGAAGGAATCGTTCGAATGGAATGGCCAGCGTGTTCTCCAGACATGAATCCAATCGAGCACGTTTGGGACGCTCTAAGAAGACGAGTTTCTGGCCGCCAACAACCCCCACAAACTCTCCAAGAACTGGAAAGTGCTCTTCTGGAAGAGTGGGGCAGAATACCCCAACTCGTCATTAATAGCCTCATTGAGTCCATGCCTCAAAGGTGTTCAACGTTGCTGGCCACCCGTGGAAACCATACCCCCTACTGAAAATGATTTTCTTTGAAGAAAACACCTTTTCTTATTCTTTTTTTCTCATATGCACAAATTGTGTTTTTTTTCCTTTAGTACACAAATGCGCAATAAAATGCATTTTTTTCTGCCAAACATGTGTAATTTATTCTCATATAACCTACTATGTCTGTCGACCATGTATCAATCAGCTAAACAGTTTACCATATACAAAATCCACCTAAAACTGCAATATCCTTTAATTGTTTTGAGCAGTGTATAAGTTACTTTAAATAAAAGCAGCTTGGATAAAGCTGACTAATTTCGTGAAATTCTCATTCATAATGATTTAGTATTGATAAAAATTAGTACTGAATCTCCTATATTCGGTTCCCACTAAATTGAGCTTCGTGTGTCTGTATAATATAAGTTGGCTTTTTTAAAATAAGGTATTTGAAAGCTACCTCTTCCTCCCGGCACTGTCCGGAAGGACTTTTTGAAATTTAAGCTGTACGTGATAGAAGAAAGTTTTGGGATTGGCAGATCCAACTAGTTTTGTAGTATATTTAGACATTCCTCATTAGCTCAAAGCAGTATTGTAAATAATCTATTATAAGGGTATTGTTGCTACGATATACCATAAATTTTGGAAAGTTTACCGTCCGCCACATTTAGCCTACATTAATCCATTTGAATACCTGAATTGCAGCAAAGACAAAAATTTTTCAACAAAGTTAAAAAAGTGTTAAGTGTCAACAAAGTTAAAAAGTGTTAAATGGTTGGTTGGTTGTATGGGGTTTTATGGCGCAAAAATGGCGGCCATTTAAAATTTTTAAAAAATTTTAAAACTTGAAATGTGGTACCAAAAAATTAAAAATGGAAAAATATTTTTTTCTTATGTATTTGACCTTTATACAAAGATTCCGCAGCAGTTTTTGTTTCGTCTATATCTTAAAAAATGGCTGAGTTATAGCATTTTGAATTTCTAGCGTGGCTCACATTTTGAAACGTCCTGAATTTTGTCACGTGATAAAAGGCGTATTTATGAACCGATTTGGATGTAACTTCGTTTATACATAGTACATACCAATGTCTCCACCGGGTTCGTTGGTCAGCTTCATCTGCCATCTTGTTTAAAAATGGTGGCCATTTAAATTTTTAAGAAAAATTTAAATTTGAAATGTGGTACCAAAAAATTAAGAATTGAAAAAATATTTTTTCTTATGTGTTTGACCTTGATAAAAAGATTCGAGAACAGTTTTTGTTTCGTCTATATCTTAAGAAATGGCTGAGTTATAGCATTTTGAATTTCTAGCGTGGCTGACATTTTGAAACGTCCTGATATTTCTCACGTAATAACAGGCGTATTTATGAACCGACTTGGATGTACCTTGGTGTGTACATAATACATACAAATATCTCGACCGAGTTCGTTGGCCGGCTTCATTCGCCATCTTGTTTCAAAATGGCGGCCATTTAAAAAAATTAAAAAGTAAAAAAATTTAAATGAGATACCAAAAAATTGGAAAGTGAAAAAGATTTTTTTTGTATGTGTTTGACCTTAATAAGAAGATTCCGGAACAGTTTTTCTTTCATCTATATCTAAAAAAAAATGGCTGAGTAATAGCATTTTGAATTTCTCTTGTGGCTGACATTTTAAAACGACCTGATTTTTGTGTGCGATAACAGGCGTAATTATGAACCTATTTGGATGTAACTTGGTCTGTACATAGTACATACCAATGTCTCGACCGAGTTCGTTGGCCAGCTTCATTCGCCATCTTGTTTCAAAAGGGTTGCCATTTAAAAAAAATTAAATTTAAAATTCAAAATGAGGTATTAAACAATTGGAAAATGAAAAAGATTTTTTTATGTGTTTGGCCTGGATACAAAGATTCCGGAGCAGTTTTTGTTTCTGAAAATTCGTTCTTTTGTTTATATCTTAAAAAATGGTTGATTTATAGCACTTTGAATTTCTAGCATGGCTAACATTTTGAAACGATCTTGTATTTGTCAGGCGATAACACACGTATTCGCCTATTTCAATGTAAGAAGGCATGTGGATTGTATACATCAACACCTCGACCAAGTTCGCTGGCCAGATTCATCAGCCATCTTGTTTCAAAATGGCGACCATAAAATTAAAAAAAATATATATATTTAAAGTGAGGTGCAAAAAAATTAGAAATTGAAAAAGGTTTCTTTCTTAAGTATTTGACCTTGATATAAGGATTCAGGAGCATTTTTTGTTTGTCTTTACCTTAAAAAATGGCTCAGATATAGCAGTTTCAATTTCTATTGTGGGTGACATTTTGAAAAATCTGATTTTTTTCATGCGACAGCACTCCTATATATTAACCGATTCCGATGTGAGTGAGCATGTGCACAGCAATTACTAAGGTCTCGACCAAGTTCACTGCTTAGCCTCATCCACCATGTTGTCTTAAAATGACAGGCACTTTAAGAAATTGCCGAATTTGGCAGCCAAATATATGTTACTTTAAAGAAAAGCAGCTTGGATAAAGCTGACTAATTTCGCGAAATTCTCATTCATTATATTGATAAAAATTTGTATTAAATCTCCTATATTCGGTTTCCACTAAATTGAGCTTCGTGTGTTTGAATGATATAATTTGGCTTTTTTTAAATAAGGATTGTGAAAGCTACCTCTTCCTCCCGGCACTGGCCGGAAGGACTTTTTCAGTTCAAATTTCTGTATTTTAAATGTTATTTTAAATTGTAGTTTACATAATCTCTTTGTTGTAGTCATAAAAAATCAAATGATAATGCCTATTTTAATTAACAAAATTAAAAAATCATAAAATGATGCATTATTTTTTTTTTACTTTTAGTGAGAAAAACTTATTTATTTATTTATTTATTTATTTTTTACCATAAAATTATCACCAAACGTATTGTTTTACTGGCAAAAATTTATGATCTTATAGGACTCATTTCCCCCTTTGTGATAAGAATTAAATTTTTAATGCAAGAACTCTGGGAACATGGGATTAACTGGGATTCTACATTACCAGATTCTTTAAGTGAAAAATTCAGAAAATGGCATCATGAAATAAAAGATTCGGTAAATTTTGAAATTCATAGAAAATATTTTGTAACTATCACAAAACTAAATAATGAAACCGCTCAACTTTTCATATTTTCTGATGCTGGTTTAAAGGAGTATGGGTCAGTGGCTTATATTCGTGATCCTTCTTCTTGTGAAACTTCATTTGTAATAGCATAGTCGTGAGTAGCGCCTCTGAAGAAAATTATATTGCCTCGCCTGGTCAAAATTTGTGATGAAAAGCCTATCTTCGTTGTTCTCCTGTACTTACAATTTTATTGTAGTTTAAATAAAAAGGTTTAAAGAGTAATATTTCTTCATATTTTTCTTAAGAAAGTAAACTTTAACAAAGCTTTCTATATCTGTGAAACAAACCATAAAAAATCCCGTATTTTGTATATTACTTCCATATTTTACTAAAAAGTTCTTAAAAAAATCAAATAGAACAGCACTGTTTACAATTGAAGTATTAGGTATGCTTTTTTGAGGGGGGGGGGGGATTAAAGGGGAATGAAAATCACAATTATGAGTTCTTATCGTTGGGCTTTATTTATTTATCTTTTTATTACTAACCTAAAAAAAGTAATGATATCAATTCAAAAAACCCTTAACGGTTTAAAAGTTTTTTACGCAGCACTTTATCTTATTGCTATAAGAATTTTAAATATGGAACTTAAAAATAATGATATCAAATTTTAAGTGACGCTATATTATTTATTTCATCTTTTTATTTTTGTTTTATTTGTAATTGCATGTGTAAGAATTATGTTAAATTTAAAAAGATGAATAAAAATTTATTCCTTGATGCTTTATCATTCACATCTTTCATAAATTCAAAATATGAGTTTTAAAAATATGATATCAAAATTTAAGTGACGCCTTGATGTAGCTTTAAACAATTTGTTTTAAAATTAAATTTTAATTATTTTTGGTTTGACTAAATATATTTACACATCTAACCAAAACTTTTAATTTTGCAATACGCTTATAAAAATATCACTCTCACTGAACCTATACAATGCACTGTAATGTGTTTATATGAATAAATTGATTTATCTTTTGTGCCACGCTATCCAAAATCAAAAGTAAAATTTATGTAGATGATTTCTTTGCGTCATTGTATCCAAACTAAGCGAAATGTATGCAAATGGATATTATGACGCAAAGAAATCATTTACATAAATTTTACTTTTGATTTTGGATAGCGTGGCACAAAAGATAAATCAATTTATTAATATAAATACATTACAGTATAGGTTCAGTGAGAGTGATATTTTTAACAGCGTATTGGCAGGGGCGTAGCTTGAAAATTTTATTGGGGGGTGGGAAGACCTGATTTTGGTGCCCATTTATAATTTTCATTTTTCGCTCCCCCCCCCCCCTTTCCCAGCAACGTCGTCTCTGTTCGTGCTAAGGTTCCTACAATTCATATTATAGTAGCCCTAATCCGTGCTATCATCATTTCTTATGCATAATTCATCTTCTGTGATGCTTTACACAACAATTATCTTGATTAATATTTTCACATTTTCAAAACACATTATGCACTGTTGATTGATATATGTAGCTATCAGTGTAGCAGTATAGCAGTGTATCACAATATGTATCTACCTAATGTAGATAGATATTGTGTGGGGATGTAAAGACTCCAAGTGGTAAGATTGTTCATAATTGATCACATTTTGTATATGTATTATTAGTTAAAAATTCAAAAATCCGGAAGAAAAGAGCTCAGAAACTAGGTTCACAGGCGTTTTTACTTTTTCTATCTTCAGTAGAAGAAAGTATTGTAATCTAAAGATTTTTTTACGTCTGGTTTTCAACGGATTTACACGTTTTAGGGGTCAGAGATCCCAAAAAACATGTTTATACAAAATGTCTGTCTGTCCGTGTGTCGCCATTGTACCATTGAAAAGGACGAAAATTGTATGAAGTTATGCATAGAATTGAGCCAATTTTTTGTGTATGTTTTTGGCTATGGCAAGCAGGTCCTCCTTCAATATGGAAATATTCTGACGGAAGGGGCGCTGTAATAGCGATTTTTGTGTCATTTTCATTGTACTATCGAAAAGTGTATGAAGTTAAGCATAGGATTAAACATAATTTATTGTGTAATGTATTGGCTATGACAAGGAGGTCCTCCGTGTATTTGAAAAAATTCTGCTTGTATGGGGCGCTCAAATAGCGATTTTTGTCCATTTTCCTTACTGTACCATAGAAAAGTGTATAAAGTTATGTATAGAATTGAACCAAATTTGTTGTGTAATATGTTTTGGCTATGGCCAGCAGGTTTTCCTACAAGATGGAAATATTCTGCCGGAAGGGAGCGCTGTAATAGCGATGTCTGTGCCATTTCCATTGTTTTACCATCAAAAAACGTATGAAGTTATGCATAGAATTGAACCAAATGTTTTTGGCTATGGCAAAAAAGTCCTCCCTGAATTTAAAAATATTCCGCCGAAAAGAGATTCTGTGATAGCGATTGTTGTGTAGACGGCTTGCATTGATGTCACGTTGCTATTAGCAACGACTGATACTATTACCATCTGGAGAACACACGGAACGTCAGAACTCCACGTTTGCCGTTAAAAGCACGTGTTATCTTTCTGTTTAATTTAGATCTTCCTTGTTTATATTATTATAAAGCAAATAAGTCTAATAAATCGAATGGAGAGCACCACATTCACCTTATATTTGGGTGCCATATGAAGCTATTTCAGACATGTGACGTCATGTGCAACCGGTCCATAATTTTCTTGATTTTTTGTAGTTCTGTTGTTCATTGGTGGGTCGTGCAGCTAAGGGAACACGCGTCCTGCTAAGCCAGATATTCGCACACAATTGATGTACAAAATAATAACGAAAAACTATTGATTTTAATAAATATCATGATCGAGATTAACTCGTTTTTATTCAGATTAATTGTAGTCCAGGCAATAGAGACCGTATAGGGACTCTACCAAGCAAAATTAATGGTAGTACTGGAAATCGGCTTTCTAGATGTTTTTGGGTCGCTGAATCCCAATTTGTAACTTCCCACCAATATTTCCCCCGGCAACCCCCCAAATTTTGGTAAAAAGTCCCCCAAAAAAGGTTTTTATTAAAAAAATCATTTTTTTTATTGTTTTAGGGGAAAGGTAGCTAGAAATTCAGAAAGTAGACAAAATTTGCAACAAATTAGATATATGAAATTATGATTTAGGATGAAGGGGAAAGGGGATCTGCCTCGGAACATGCGCGCAGTGCTGCGTGGACTAAGTTGCGCAATTTTACTTAACCACTCACACGTTTACATTAGCCCTCCCATCTTCCCTCAGAACTTTCTCTATAAGGTTTACTTTAACTTTTTTGGGTCGCTGAATCCGAATTTTTAGCTTACCCCCAAAATCCCCCCCCCCCCGAACCCCCACCCCAAATCGTTGTTTTTAACTTAAATTTCTTATTGCTTTAGGGGAAAATCATTATGAAATTCAGAAACTAGACAAAATTTGCAACAAATAGGATATATGACATTATGACGTAGGATAAACGGGGAGTGAGGGGGCTGCCTCGGAACATTCCCCGCGCGCTTTTCTCAAAAACCAAATTTTTTCAAAAAATCAATTTTTGGGGGGGTTGCCGGGTGAAATTTTGGTGGGAAGTTACAAATTCGGATTCAGCGACCCAAAAAACATCTAGAAAGCCGATTTCCAGTACTACCATTAATTTTGCCAGAAAAATATTTTGTAACTATCACAAAACTAAATAATGAAACCGCTCAACTTTTCATATTTTCTGATGCTGGTTTAAAGGAGTATGGGTCAGTGGCTTATATTCGTGATCCTTCTTCTTGTGAAACTTCATTTGTAATAGCATAGTCGTGAGTAGCGCCTCTGAAGAAAATTATATTGCCTCGCCTGGTCAAAATTTGTGATGAAAAGCCTATCTTCGTTGTTCTCCTGTACTTACAATTTTATTGTAGTTTAAATAAAAAGGTTTAAAGAGTAATATTTCTTCATATTTTTCTTAAGAAAGTAAACTTTAACAAAGCTTTCTATATCTGTGAAACAAACCATAAAAAATCCCGTATTTTGTATATTACTTCCATATTTTACTAAAAAGTTCTTAAAAAAATCAAATAGAACAGCACTGTTTACAATTGAAGTATTAGGTATGCTTTTTTGAGGGGGGGGGGATTAAAGGGGAATGAAAATCACAATTATGAGTTCTTATCGTTGGGCTTTATTTATTTATTTATTTATCTTTTTATTACTAACCTAAAAAAGTAATGATATCAATTCAAAAAACCCTTAACGGTTTAAAAGTTTTTTACGCAGCACTTTATCTTATTGCTATAAGAATTTTAAATATGGAACTTAAAAATAATGATATCAAATTTTAAGTGACGCTATATTATTTATTTCATCTTTTTATTTTTGTTTTATTTGTAATTGCATGTGTAAGAATTATGTTAAATTTAAAAAGATGAATAAAAATTTATTCCTTGATGCTTTATCATTCACATCTTTCATAAATTCAAAATATGAGTTTTAAAAATATGATATCAAAATTTAAGTGACGCCTTGATGTAGCTTTAAACAATTTGTTTTAAAATTAAATTTTAATTATTTTTGGTTTGACTAAATATATTTACACATCTAACCAAAACTTTTAATTTTGCAATACGCTTATAAAAATATCACTCTCACTGAACCTATACAATGCACTGTAATGTGTTTATATGAATAAATTGATTTATCTTTTGTGCCACGCTATCCAAAATCAAAAGTAAAATTTATGTAGATGATTTCTTTGCGTCATTGTATCCAAACTAAGCGAAATGTATGCAAATGGATATTATGACGCAAAGAAATCATTTACATAAATTTTACTTTTGATTTTGGATAGCGTGGCACAAAAGATAAATCAATTTAGTAATATAAATACATTACAGTGTATTGTATAGGTTCAGTGAGAGTGATATTTTTAACAGCGTATTGGCAGGGGCGTAGCTTGAAAATTTTATTGGGGGGGTGGGAGGACCTGAATTTGGCGCCCATTTATAATTTTCATTTTTCGCCCCCCCCCCTTTCCCAGCAACGTCGTCTTTGTTCGTGCTAAGGTTCCTACAATTCATATTATAGTAGCCCTAATCCGTGCTATCATCATTTCTTATGCATAATTCATCTTCTGTGATGCTTTACACAACAATTATCTTGATTAATATTTTCACATTTTCAAAACACATTATGCACTGTTGATTGATATATGTAGCTATCAGTGTAGCAGTATAGCAGTGTATCACAATATGTATCTACCTAATGTAGATAGATATTGTGTGGGGATGTAAAGACTCCAAGTGGTAAGATTGTTCATAATTGATCACATTTTGTATATGTATTATTAGTTAAAAATTCAAAAATCCGGAAGAAAAGAGCTCAGAAACTAGGTTCACAGGCGTTTTTACTTTTTCTATCTTCAATAGAAGAAAGTATTGTAATCTAAAGATTTTTTTACGTCTGGTTTTCAACGGATTTACACGTTTTAGGGGTCAGAGATCCCAAAAAACATGTTTATACAAAATGTCTGTCTGTCCGTGTGTCGCCATTGTACCATTGAAAAGGACGAAAATTGTATGAAGTTATGCATAGAATTGAGCCAATTTTTTGTGTATGTTTTTGGCTATGGCAAGCAGGTCCTCCTTCAATATGGAAATATTCTGACGGAAGGGGCGCTGTAATAGCGATTTTTGTGTCATTTTCATTGTACTATCGAAAAGTGTATGAAGTTAAGCATAGGATTAAACATAATTTATTGTGTAATGTATTGGCTACGACAAGGACGTCCTCCGTGTATTTGAAAAAATTCTGCTTGTATGGGGCGCTCAAATAGCGATTTTTGTCCATTTTCCTTACTGTACCATAGAAAAGTGTATAAAGTTATGTATAGAATTGAACCAAATTTTTTGTGTAATATGTTTTGGCTATGGCCAGCAGGTTTTCCTACAAGATGGAAATATTCTGCCGGAAGGGAGCGCTGTAATAGCGATGTCTGTGCCATTTCCATTGTTTTACCATCAAAAAACGTATGAAGTTATGCATAGAATTGAACCAAATGTTTTTGGCTATGGCAAAAAAGTCCTCCCTGAATTTAAAAATATTCCGCCGAAAAGAGATTCTGTGATAGCGATTGTTGTGTAGACGGCTTGCATTGATGTCACGTTGCTATTAGCAACGACTGATACTATTACCATCTGGAGAACACACGGAACGTCAGAACTCCACGTTTGCCGTTAAAAGCACGTTTTATCTTTCTGTTTAATTTAGATCTTCTTTGTTTATATTATTATAAAGCAAATAAGTCTAATAAATCGAATGGAGAGCACCACATTCGCCTTATATTTGGGTGCCATATGAAGCTATTTCAGACATGTGACGTCATGTGCAACCGGTCCATAATTTTCTTGATTTTTTGTAGTTCTGTTGTTCATTGGTGGGTCGTGCAGCTAAGGGAACACGCGTCCTGCTAAGCCAGATATTCGCACACAATTGATGTACAAAATAATAACGAAAAACTATTGATTTTAATAAATATCATGATCGAGATTAACTCGTTTTTATTCAGATTAATTGTAGTCCAGGCAATAGAGACCGTATAGGGACTCTACCAAGCAAAATTAATGGTAGTACTGGAAATCGGCTTTCTAGATGTTTTTGGGTCGCTGAATCCCAATTTGTAACTTCCCACCAAAATTTCCCCCGGCAACCCCCCAAATTTTGGTAAAAAGCCCCCCAAAAAAGGTTTTTATTAAAAAAATCAATTTTTTTTATTGTTTTAGGGGAAAGGTAGCTAGAAATTCAGAAAGTAGACAAAATTTGCAACAAATTAGATATATGAAATTATGATTTAGGATGAAGGGGAAAGGGGATCTGCCTCGGAACATGCGCGCAGTGCTGCGTGGACTAAGTTGCGCAATTTTACTTAACCACTCACACGTTTACATTAGCCCTCCCATCTTCCCTCAGAACTTTCTCTATAAGGTTTACTTTAACTTTTTTGGGTCGCTGAATCCGAATTTTTAGCTTACCCCCAAAATCCCCCCCCCCCGAACCCCCACCCCAAATCGTTGTTTTTAACTTAAATTTCTTATTGTTTTAGGGGAAAATCATTATGAAATTCAGAAACTAGACAAAATTTGCAACAAATAGGATATATGACATTATGACGTAGGATAAACGGGGAGTGAGGGGGCTGCCTCGGAACATTCCCCGCGCGCTTTTCTCAAAAACCAAATTTTTTCAAAAAATCAATTTTTGGGGGGGTTGCCGGGTGAAATTTTGGTGGGAAGTTACAAATTCGGATTCAGCGACCCAAAAAACATCTAGAAAGCCGATTTCCAGTACTACCATTAATTTTGCCAGATAAAATCCCCTATTGCCTGGACTTCATCATTTAGTGCACGTAGCGCCGCAGTGCATGTTCCGAGGCAGCCCTCACCCTCCCCGTTCATCCTAATTCATAATGTCATATATCCTATTTGTTGCAAATTTTGTCTAGTTTCTGAATTTCGTGATGCTTTTCCCCTAAAACAATAAGAAATTTAAGTTAAAAACAACTATTTGGGGGGAGGGGGGATTTTGGGGGGAAAGTTAAAAATTCGGATTCAGCGACCCAAAAATCTTAAAGTAAACCTTATAGAGAAAGTTCGGAGGGGAGATGGGAGGGCGAATGTAAACGTGTGAGTGGTTAAGTGGAATTGCGCAACTTAGTTTACACAGCACCACGCGCATGTTCCGAAGCAGATCCCCCCTTCCCCTTCATCCTAAGTCATAATCTCATATATTTAATTTGTTGGAAATTTTGTCTACTTTCTGAATTTCTAGATACTTTTTCTCTAAAACAATAAAAAAATGGAATTTTTTAATAAAAACCTTTTTGGGTTTTTTTTTTTACCAAAATTTGGGGAGGTTGCCGGGGGAAATTTTGGTGGGAAGTTACAAATTCGGATTCAGCGACCCAAGAAACATCTAGAAAGCCGATTTCCAGTACTAGCATTAATTTTGCTAGGTAAAATTCCCTATTGCCTGGACTATTGAATGAAGTACAAATTTAAGATGAAAATCAAAGTTGGTATAGTATTGAACTAATAATATTGAAGTATTAACATATGTAGCTACTTTTTGAAATTTAAGCTGTACGAGATAGAAGAAAGTTTTGGGATTGGCAGATCCAACTAGTTTTGTAGTATATTTAGACATTCCTCATTAGCTCAAAGCAGTATTGTAAATAATCTATTATAAGGGTATTGTTGCTACGATATACCATAAATTTTGGAAAGTTTACCGTCCGCCACATTTAGCCTACATTAATCCATTTGAATACCTGAATTGCAGCAAAGACAAAAATTTTTCAACAAAGTTAAAAAAGTGTTAAGTGTCAACAAAGTTAAAAAGTGTTAAATGGTTGGTTGGTTGTATGGGGTTTTATGGCGCAAAATCCCAGTAGGGACATGCTGCGCCAAGACAAAGTCAAAATGTAAAAATGTATATATCCAAAAAAACGATTAAAAGAAGAATAACAAAACGGTGATAAAAACAAAAAAATTAATGAAAACAGTAATATGTATATCTAAAACCGTTTAAAAGAATCAAAGGTTCATAGTTAAAAGTCAAGCGTATTATAATTAAAAACTGTGGAGTTATTAAATTAATAACTGTTAAAATACACAAAGTGTAAAAGGATGTACAAATACTACATGAAAACAAGGTTAAAATCACATGAGTAAAAAACAATGTAAAATAAATTAGGTAAAAATTCCTCTAAAACTGTATTTTCTTCATCACCACTTGATTCATAAGAGTCGGATTCCATTGCTTCATCGACATAGTGCTGCAATTGTTTTGGGTCCTTTAAGTTAGAGACAGACGGATTTAAACAGCTGTTCTTGTTCTTTTTCTTCACAGTGTTCCACTGTGAAGAGCCTCCGATTGTTTTTCTCTCTTTCTGAAGGCAAATGTTCTTGCTTGGTTTCACTGTTTGAGTAGTATCAGGTTTCTGTGATTTTTTTTTAGATTTAACAGCCTTACTATCAGTCTGGAGTTCAGATGACTTTTTTGATTGAACTGGTTCGGATGACTTTTTGGATTGAACTGGGCCGGATGACTTTTTGGATTGAACTGGGTCGGATGACTTTTTGGATTGAACTGGGTCGGATGACTTTTTGGATTGAATTGCAGGTTTTTGTGATTGACTGGTTTGATATACTATAGTAACAGGTTCTGAGGATGGTAGCCAACGTTCTAATAATGGGGTTGCATAACATTTAGCACCACAGCAGACATCACGAGTTTGTATCTTTGTGGTGCTGAGTGGTACTGTCATAGGTGAGTTATTTAGTGGAACGGAAGGTTCGGTCTGGGTGCTTATGTGCCTTACAGATTTTGGTTGTTGTTTGAGTAGACTAGAGTAGGAGACTCCGACTGACGGAGTCCTGGATTCAACAACTTTGCGGGCTTCAGGATAGGACAGATTTTGAGTTACTTTAACAGAAATGATTTCTTTTTCACGTATCCAGGTAAGACAAGAACGGGAGTATGCAGTATGATTACCCTTGCAATTTATGCAGCGTTCATGATTTTCACATGATTTATTGTCATGGCCAACTTCTGCACAACGTGCACAGGTGGTGGAACCCCGGCAGTTAGTAGTAGTGTGGCCATAACGCTGGCAATTAAAGCAACGTAGAGGATTGGGAATGTAGGGATGGACAGGACAATTAAGGTAATCAGCTTTAATTCTTTTTGGTAAGGTAGGGCTATTGAAAGTCAGAATGATGTGCTTTGTGGGAAGCACTTGTCCATTCCGACGGAGTGTAATACGTCGTGCATCTATGACATTTTGATCATTTAAATTTTGTAAAAGTTCATCCTTGGTAGAAAATAAAAGATCTGGTTCGGATATTACACCACGGCTTGTATTTAGGGTTTGATGTGCTTTAACAGAAACAGAGAATAGACCTATTGTATTACAATTTGATAGAAATTCAGACTGGCTGGCTGAAGTAACCTCAACCAATAAATCCCCAGACTGCAGTTTTTTGAGATTATGACCATCACCGAAAACAGACTGAAATGTTTTTGCAATAAGGAAAGGTGAAGTTTTCTTAAATGAACTATCGGACAGGCTATCAGTACGTTTGATTACAAAGAAGCGAGTGAAAAGATTGCTCTGTACAGTTTGTTGCTCTCAACATGGGAGAGGATTTGAAGGAAGTGAAGTATTTCCATCCATATTGGGAAAAAATTCAATTCAGACCCCGGCCGCACCACCCACTACCGAGCCCAACAAGGGGATGCACATTCGTGCACCAGTGCTAACCAGGCCCCATACGGTCACAAGACACTCCTATGCCAGTCTCCACTCTTAACGAGATGGCTAGTAAGTACTCGCTCACTTGATCCCCAGCCAGTGACAAGTCAGCTGACCAGCCGATTGATGCATACGGGACCAATATGCACCTCCCGTCTACCTGAAGCAGAGGCCAAAGCAGTGTGTTGGTTTCCCTCAACTGCCAGGATCCCCCTTTACAGGGACACGGGTTGCCACGCACGGCAAACACGTGGGTGGTTTACAGTTCCCCATGAGTCGATATGCAGGATGATATCGGCTCATGCAGAATTGTCCTCACCTCCGAAGAGGAAACCACAACGAGAGTGAAACAAAGAGGAAAGAAAGACAAGAGGAATAAGAGGAAAAAGAAAAGAGAAAGATCGCTCAGGAACCCGGGGTTGCGAAGCCCGTGAATACCTAAAGAAGGTATCCCCCTGGGGGGGAAAGTGTTAAATGAGTTTTGTTCTAAGAAAGTTTTGTTCGTAGAAGGATTTTTTTAGATTTTTGTTCCCTCTTCAAAATGCAAAAATGTTTGATGCAACACAGTTAGAATGTTGATTTCATGTCTACATGCATCAAACTTTCAGATTTTCATATTCAAATACAAACGAACCGACGAACCGAGAAAGCTTTCTTTTCTTTTTAAATATGTGAAACACACACTGAATTGTAGCTTGATTGTTACCTGGTGATCACTTCTCTCACTATCACGTCTCGAAAGCCTGTTTAAAATATCAGTTTTGATTTTTACAGAAAAATTCCAGTGCTGTTTGATTGTTTGAGAACAGACAGGTTAAAAATATGTGAAATTTTATATGCGAACAGATGATGATGATGACTTTACGAATGTGTCAAAAGTAATATTTTGGAACAAATTTGAGCTTTAACTAAAGTAAACAACTGTAAATGCTCTTACATTCTGCTCAATCATCAACAATTTAAAACAAATCTTTCATAAATTAAGTTACATAATCTGCTTCCTTCGTAAATATTTTTATTGTTTTAATTTTTGTAAAAAGGTACTTAGTTTATTTCTGCCGTTTATTTATTTAATTTATTTATTGCCGTTTATTGAGGCATTCGTGTCTGAGACACCAGTTTACACACACACACACACACACGCACATATATATATATATATATATTTCAAGAAACACATGTCTCCAATCCTCCAAATGACCGGAATGCCCTGTTGTCACATTTTGCACAAGAGGGGAATTCAAACTTTAGGTGGTGAAAATTTTTATTCAAAGAATTCTCTCAGGAGAATTGGTATATGACAACTTTAAGGCTCCTGTCCCTGCCAGCGATGACACTCACGGGCTAATGCTAATCCTATGGGGAGGGATTTTTCTAATATCTCGTTTGCATTTTCGACATTTTTAAATAATTTTTTTTTTACATTGGATAACCTAGGTCCGTCTCTACATCACACCTTTTTTACTTTTTCGATTTTGGTCGCAGATATTTTTTATAAAGTTACTTTCACTTTAAAAACCGGTTCTGAAAATGAAAGTGTCATTCTAAAAAATATCTGCAACCAAAATTGAAAATGTAAAAAAAGGGCGATGTAGCGACGGACCTCGGCTGTCCAATGCAAAAAAAATTATTTAAAAATGTCAAAATGCAAACGAGATATTAGAAAAATCCCTCCCCATAGGATTAGCATTAGCTCCAGAGTGTCTTCACAGGCAGGGACAGGAGCCTTAAAGGTCTGCATCTGCACGATTGGAGTCCGGTACAGGACGAAATAAAGTCAAACTTTCAAACGGGCAGGGCAGATAAAGCCAAAAATCAGAAAATCGAAGCAGCGCCCTTAAACCTTCTATCGCGCCCTACTACTTGAATATATTGGAAACTGTTCTCATTCCCTACTGTCACTTTCAGTTGTTTCCACACTTTCTTTCTACTGCTAAAGGTGACCAATCTAGACGAGAAGGAAATAATTGTATTTCTAAGGATCAAATTACATTTACTGTCCAGCAGTTGATTACAATTCCAGTTTTCGGAATATTTTCTTCTGCATATATATAGTTTTTGTTTGGAAATAGATGTAGTAATCTGAATCCCTTTTTTGTGGGACGGCCGCCCTTAAACCTTCAGTGGTACCGTACTAAACTAAACTAATCTCTGTGGCTATACAATCCATGAAGGATCTGGGTCGACCCATCCCTGTTTTCTTGACCATGGGCCCCGAGGTGCTATGAAGCATACGTCCCGATCATGTGGTCAGCCAAACGCAGGACCCTCGGTGTTTAAATCCCAAGCAAGCTTGGTACTCATTTCATTGACCCCGAAGGGAAGAAAGGCTGAGCGAAGCCTGTCCAGTCGGGAGTCGAACTCTCGACCTGCAGCGCGACTGACAGCTGTTCTGGCCACTATGCTACTGGGTTTCGTGGCACCCTACTATTGAACATATTTGCGAACTTTTCTAATCCCTTCAGATATTTATTTCCACTTTCTTTCTACTGCCAAGGTGACCCAAAAACTACCGAGATAAGAAGGAAATAATTGTACTTCTATACTGCAAATGATTAAAATTCCTGCTTTCAATTTTTTTTCATTCCGGATGTATAAATTTTCTTCGGAATGGTGGTGGTGGTGTGTGTGTGTGTGTGTGGGGGGGGGGGTATCGGAAGTAACAGGTCTAAAGTAGAATGCCTTATACAAGTTTTGTATGTAAAAAGTGACTCACTAAGTAATTTTACATTTAAAATAAAATTATTTTATAATTACTTTTTACTACTGATAAACCCTTTTCTACGGGCGCCTGACGGCGCCCATAAACCTCCTGTTGCGCCTACTATTTGAACATATTGGGGGGAGGCTCCCCCCTCCTCCTCCTTCCCCCTAAAACTACGTCCCTGCGTATTCGAAAATTAAAAGCTTTGGTTAGATGTGTAATTATATTTAGCCAAACCGAAAACAATTAAAATTGAATTTTAAAACAAATTGTTCAAAGCTACATCAAGGTGTCACTTAAATTTTGATATATTTTTAAAACTCATATTTTAAATTTATGAAAGATGTGAATGATAAAGCATCAAGGAACAAATTTTTATACATCTTTTTAAATTTAACACAATTCTTACACAAAATGCAATTACAAATAAAACAACAACAACAACAACAAAAAAAAAGATGAAATAAATAATATAGTGTTACTTAAAATTTGATATCATTATTTTTAAGTTCCATATTTAAAATTCTTTTAGCAATAAGATAAAGTGCTGCGTAACAAACTTTTAACCCGTTAAGGGTTTTTTGAATTGATATAATTACTTTTTTTAGGTTAGTAATAAAAATATTTAAAAAATAAATAAATAAAGCCCAACGATAAGAACTCATAATCGTGATTTTCATTCACCTTTAATCCCCCTCCCCCTCAAAAAAGCATACCTAATACTTCAATTGTAAAGAGTGTTGTACTATTTGATTTTTTAAAGAACTTTTTAGTAAGATATGGAAGTAATATACAAAATAAGGGGGGGGGGGGTTAAGGTTTGTTTCACAGATATAGAAAGCTTTGTTAAAGCTTACTATGTAAAAAGTTTACTTTCTTAAGGAAAATATGAAGAAATATTACTCTTTAAACCTTTTTATTTAAAATACAATAAAATTGTAAGCACAGGAGAACAACTAAGATAGACTTTTCATTACAGATTTTGACCAGGCGAAGCAATGTAATTTTCTTCAGAGGCGCTACGCCCGACTTTGCTATTACAAATGAAGTTTCACAAGAAGAAGGATCACGAATATAAGCCACTGACCCATATCCCTTTAAACTAGCATCAGAAAATATGAAAAGTTGAGCGGTTTCAGGATTTAGTTTTGTGATAGTTACAAAATATTTTCTATTAATTTCAAAATTTACCAAGCCTTTTATTTCATGATGCCATTTTCTGAATTTTTTACTTAAAGAATCTGGTAATGTAGAATCCCAGTTAATCCCATGTTCCCAGAGTTCTTGCATTAAAAATTTAATTCTTACCACAAAGGGGAAAATGAGTCCTATAGGATCATAAATTTTTGCCAGTAAAACAATACGCTTGTTAATAATTTTATGGTAAAAAAAAAAAAAAAAATAAAAAAAAAAGTTTTTTTCAATAAAAGTAAAAAAAAAAATAATGCATCATTTTATGATTTTTTAATTTTGTTAATTAAAATAGGCATTATCATTTGATTTTTTTATGGCTACAACAAAGAGATTATGTAAACTACAATTTAAACTAATATTTAAAATACAGAAATTTGAACTGAAAAATGCCTTTTTGAAAAATATTAGAATTGCATCCCAAATTTTAAATATTTCAGCATGGAGCAGGAAAAGATTAAAGTTCCATTGCATTTGTAACAATAAATATATATATTAAAGGTTAATTCTATAAAAATTGTTAAAAAATATTTTTACATACTCTTATTACTGAATAGAAGACAATTTGACAAATTATTATGCAACACATCAAACAGTAAATTTTTAGTGATTTTTCCTACGGACGGGAACCTGCCTGTCTCGGCCGCTTGCAACATTCCTCATTTTCTTTACTACGCCGGATAGTACGGAGGGCCGGATAGACGGGAGCTTCTGTATATCTTAATAAATTACAAAGAAATATTTTCAAAAATCTACTTTTTATTATATAGCTTAAAAAATTTATAATGTTTTTAACCCTCTTTTTACATTCTTCTATCTTCAATAGAAGAAAGTATTGTAATCGAAATTTTTTTCGACTTCCTGTTTTCGACGGATTTACACGTTTTAGGGGTCAGAGATCCCAAAAAACATGTTTATAGAAAATGTCTGTCTGTCCTTGTGTCTGTCGCCGTTATACCATCAAAAAGTGTATGAAGTTATGCATAGAATTGAACCAAATTTTTATTTTAAGCTTTTGGTTATGGCAAGCAGATCATCCCTGAATTTGGAAAAAGTTCGCCGGTAGGGGGCGCTGTAATAGCGATTTTTGTGCGATTTTAAATATTGTACCATCCAAAAGTGTATGAAGTTATGCATAGAATTGAAGCAAACTTTTATTTTAAGTTCTTGACTATGGCAAGCAGGTCCTTCCTTAATTTGGAAAAAAATTGCCGCTAGGGGGCGCTGTAATAGCAATTTTTGTGCTATTTTGAATATTGTACCATCGAAAAGTGTATGAAGTTATGCATAGAATTGAGCCAAATTTTTTGTGTTTGTTTCTGGCTATGGTAAGCAAGTCTTCCCTGAACTTGAAAAAATTCCGCCAGAAGGGGGTGCTATAATCTGGATCTCTGTGCCATTTTCATTATTGTACCATCGAAAAGTGTATGATGTTATGCATAGAATTGGACCAAATTTTTTGTGTATTTTTCTGGCTGTGGCAAACAAGTCCTCCCTGAATTTGAAAAATAAATCTTTCGGAAGGGGCGAATAGCGATGTTTGTGCCATTTTCTTTCTTGTACAATCGAAAAGTGTATAAAATTATACATACAATTGAACCGAATTTTTTGTGCATGTTTTTGGCTTTAGCCAACAGGTCCTCTTAATTTTGGAAATATTGCGTGGTAAAGGGGCTCTGTGATAGCGTTTTTTGTATACTTTTCTTGATTTTTCGTAGTTCTATTGTCCATCGGCGGCTCATGCAAAGGAGGGAACTCGCTTCCTGCTAAGCCGGCTATTCGCAAACATCTGATAACAACAGAATAAGGAAAAACTGATACATATTAACATGATATAGATTAACTCGTTTTTAGTTCGTTTAATTGACTGAAGCAGAAATTTAAGATGAAAATCAAAGTTGGTATGGTATTGAACAAATAATATTGAAGTATTAACATGTGTAATTAGTTTTTGAAATATTAAAATGTATAATGTATAAGATAGAAGAAAGTTTTGGGATTGGCACATCCAACTAGTTTTTTCTTTTATTCTAAACTACATTAATTTTTTAATGAATTTTTATTTGAATGTTAAGTCTAAGCATGTAATCATTTAATGTTGCGATTGTGTATTTTCTGTCTTGGGAACACATTGTGACCTAATATATCTTCATAAATATGTATGCAGTATTCTTTAAAAGGATTTTAATTGTATGTTAAGAAATTCGGAATTTTTAGTAGAAATTTGCATCGAGCCTGTTTTCACTGATTTTTGCATAAGCCGGGTCGCGAACTGCGAAAATATAAACGAGTAGAGCCCCGGCCAGGAAATTCCGTTCTCTAATTCAAGGCTGTCCAACGCGCCTCCTGCGGATTTATGATGGCGCCCTTTGAAAGTTTTTTTCGCGCCCTTTCGAATCTTTCCTCTTACTAGCTATTTTTTAAATTAAAAATCCTCTTTAAAGTATATGCCTTTAAAATCAATAATATCTGAACGGGGTTCTTTTAATTGTTACCAGTGATCGTTATTTAGTGTTAAATATTTTATGTTATTAATTTGTTATTTAGTGGTTAAGGTTTCTGTCCCCTTCACCTGCAGAACTTTTGAGATAGGTTGACCCTCTGAAAAATGTAATTTTAAATTTACTATGATTTATATTATTTCTGAAATTTTTTTTTAAATAGAGTTTCTGAGTCGTAGGGGATTTATGCTTATGCCCGTGAGATATATATGCATCCGAATAGTAAGTTTCGTCTTATTCATGACAGAAATTCTGCAGTAAGAAAAGATTGCCATTTGAAAATAACAAAAACAGATACAATTTAGCCCCTATTGTAATAAAACTACAATGCTTTACCACTACTACAGTGAGATAATAGTGTTGCATGTTTTCAGTCATGTGAATTATGGCGCCTCTCATTGTTTGCATCCATATGAGGTGCGCCTCTCTTTATTGAAAGATTGGATGGATCTATGTACATCTAAATCACTTATTAGGAGAGGTAGAAATAGAATAAAACTAACTAAATAAATAACACTAATAATAAAATAAATATCTATAAGAAGGTTTGTCTCAGGCAAATCTACAAAACATAATTCAGATGTCAAGAAAATATAATAAATTTTAGTTTAATTAAATTAAGGATCTTTTTTAACTATTTGCTCTTCAACTGAAATCTTTGGCGCCTTTACTACTTCGGCGCCTGTGTGCGCCGCACACTTTGCACACTGGGTCGACTCGCCCCTGTATCTTCTCTTCTTATCAGTTAAAAGTTTCTTGGGTAAATTACCGGTATCACGTGACTTTTTCAACCTCGAACCCAGATTTGGACTATCCTCCATACAAAAGCATTTTATTTCAACCTAAAAGTATTATTTCTAATTTATCCCCGCTAGCCAATGAAACAGTTTGTGAGGCAACGCAGTAGTGTCTTCTCTTCTTATCAGTTAGAAGTTCTTTGGGTAAATTACCGGTATCACGTGACTTTTTCAGCCTCGAACCCAGATTTGGACTATCCTCCATACAAAAGCATTTTATTTCAACCTAAAAGTATTATTTCTAATTTACACTCGCAAAATAAAACCTGTAATTGGCAATATTTGCGTCCAGCTAATGGAAAAGTACCAATTTATACAAAATTTTGATTACACATTCAGAAAATAATATGGTTTTCATTTACAACTGTAAGAGTCGCATAAAATGCGCCAAACTATGCTCTTTAAAGTTTAAAATATGTCAATTTAGCAATGAAATAGTTTAAACGCTAATAAGTAAAAAAAAAAAAAAAAAAAAAAAAAAATAGTGTAGCATAAAATAATGAGTGTAATATCTATTTTTAAAAATACGATTTTATTTACAGCGAAATCAAAGAAATATTTACTCTGAGAGTCTGAGTATATTAAAAGCTCACGGTATACTTTTACTCCACATACGTTTCCTTTACTGGAATCGCATTATAGGGAAAGTGTGTAAAAGGGGATTGCATCTAGCGGTGGATATTTATTTCATTTAAACTGTATAACTTTGTTATTTCTAGCAGTATATGAACAACATATTTTTTGTCTTGTAGGTCGATGGTAGTGAAACTATTCCCCAGGTTGATGAAGAGTATAGAAGAAAACTTTTTGAACATCTACATGTAAGGACCCTTCATAAATAATAATAATAAAACATGTCTTATTAATATGTTATATATATTAATTTTCTATACGTACATGTATGTTATATTGTGTGTAATTATTGTTGCATTATTGCATTTCAGAATGCTTCCAGACTCTTAATACTCGAATTCGACAGAATGAGAAGTATTTTCGAGATGTTACAAGAAACAAATGATATCAAAGAACTGAAAGATCATTTCACGGTAATTTAATTTTTTATTTATTTTTGTTGTTGTTGTTAGCGTAATATGTGAAATACAACTGTAAAAATTTTCAACTGAGTAAAAGATTCCCAGACCGGGAATCAATTTCATATCCTTTGGCTTAAATTGTTAATACTGTATCAGGTATCAACTGAACTATCTAGATCTTACGCCGGCCAACAATTCACTCAGATAACTTTTTGCAAAAGAATCAGGTCTGCCATGTAGGCAGCTAGAGAAATTAAGCCGAATGTAAATTCCATTGAAATGTAGATACCGAATTTTTTTGTGTGTAACATGTATTTTTGTATACATTGTCTTATGTAGTGAAACTAAAATTTATATCTTATACAAAAATAAAAAATTAGGAAGGAACTTTCACGGAGAGACTGGCTAGGTTTCTTCTAAACTTCAGAAACACACCGTCAGGTATATCACCAGCTGTTGCAATGTTTGGGCGTCCCCTTCGCATGCGTTTAGATCTTATCCGCAATGCTGGGACTCAAATTCCTGAGAAGGAAGAAACTCGGATTAAATTCTCAGAAGGCACTCCAGTCTGGGTGCGCTCATTTAGCCGCTGTCCGTCATGGGTCGCAGGAACTGTCATATGCCCAATGGGCAATTCAATGTGCAAAATCAAGACTACGTGGGGTATTTGGTCACGCCATATTGACCAAGTCCGCTACAGACATAATGTGTGTGAAAGTCCTCCAGTTCTGGGTGTGTCAGCACCTTCTCCTCCAGCCCCAAATGTGTCTGATTCTTCTACTTCACAACCTGGAGGTGAGGTGGATTTACCACCTGCGGATGTTAATACAGATTCCCCAGCTGATCAGGGTACAACCACCCCGGTACCTCCAGTACTGTCTCTCCAGGTAAGTGTCCTAGACATAGGCAACGGTTCGCAGGCAGACCCCCGGCGCTCTCGCCACAAGTAGTGAGACAGAATGCAGGCATTCCTCAACTAAGACGCTCAGCTCGTCCAAAGACAAAACCTTCACGTCTGCAATATTAGACTCTAGTGCTCTAGAACTGTCTATTCATTATTTTCTAAACTTTTCTTAGGTTCCTCCACCAAGTTTACTTTAGGCTTATAACAATTACTCTTATTAGGGTTTCGTTCATCTGACGAAACCCTATTCGTCTCACTCCTCTGTCTGTCTGTCCGTCACAGAGCCCGTTCTCAGAAACTATACATGTTAGAGACTTGAAATTTTGGGTACTTATAGCTGAACACCTCACATCAAACAACAAATCATAAAATTTTGAAAAAGTTGGTAATTAACCTAATTACGGGCTAATTAAATTCTAAAATTAGCCAATCAACCTTTTGAATGCAGGTGAAAATGCACGTTATCGAAATCCTCCCTAGTTTCTCCTAATGGTTGCCAGTAAACTCAGCGGATGCTCCGTCAAATCAGCCGGTGCAGGGTTACCACGGAGTACTTTAAGCAATAAATGAAGTGGACCTTCAAAAAGCAAAATTGGATCTGCCGAAATATCGGTAGTACAAATTCGTAACAGGTGTAGAAATACGCGGAAAAAATTCTACTTTATTTTGGTATAAATTTCAAATTTCTGCGTAGGATAGAACGCAAAAAATCCACTAAAAATCGATCGATAAAAATTTAATTTCTGTGTTTTTAAAAACAATGAAAACAGATTTCCATTCACCGGAAGGCAGCTGTCATCATATCTCGACATGTCGACATATCGGCGCGGGAGAAATTTAAGGGGAAGAAAGTCTAATACGAAATTTAAACTTTTTAAATATTAAATTTTTCGATTAAATTTTTTGACATCCGGACTGGAAATTTTTCGCAGATTCCATACATACCCGGTTCAAAGAGATTGCTTCATTACGAGCTGAGATATTAATTATTATTTTATTAATTCCTTTTATTTCCATCAAATGCCAGATTAAGATGGAGGCACGTGCTTTTTTAACGGAGATTTCATTTAAATTAGGAAATTAACAATTTGCGTGGGGTGTTCCGACGGCGCGCTATGAGATAAGTATTAATTATTCAATATGAAAAAGTTTATAGGTTTATAAGTGTTCATCCCACTATAGCCCGCTACCGCATAATTTGTATTTGTTAGGTTTGTGTGAATAGAAAAGGGGGGGGGGGGGACTACTTTTGATGATAAAGACAAACGTGCTTCGAAAATCTAATAATTTGCGTGGGATAATTGAACAGCGCTATGAGATAAGTATAACTCATTCATCATCAGAAAGTTTACAAGTATTCATACCACTATTTTCGAATAGTAATTTCAGGAAATATCTTAAATTATTGGTTAAGACCGCCACTCGATTTGTTTGAAAATTTAAGATAGTTTATAACACATAAGAAAAAGTGTAAAAAAGAATGGAGTATGATATTTCGAGGAGTGGAGGGGGGGGGGACTAGATTTATTTATTAAATCTTAGCGTTTGTTATCGCAGAAAATGTTTTAAATTGTTGGTTAAGACTGCACCGCCACCCTCCCGACCATGTATCTACGGAGAGATTGCGCAAAGGAGTTTCGTTCAGATATGCTTTTGTTAAGAATAGAGTGCGCTCCCTGGTGGTGGAATGCGGAACTAACGTAACGCGATTTTGTTAAAATTAGGAAATATAACAAGGCGATCCGTTTGCAACTTTAAGATACTTCATGACACATAATAAAAAGCTTATAAAATAATGGTGCATGCAATTTCCTGTGAAGGGGGGGGGGGCGGGGGAGGGGCGCTGGATTTCTTTTTTAAAAAATAGCGTTTACGACCTTTTTAGGTGTCTTTTTTTAGCACTATGATATACTCAGACACGTGCTGCTTATGAAATATAAAAATGTCAAAATTTTAGTTACCACTATTTCCGAATAGTACTTTCAGCAAATTTCTTAATTTCTCGCTTAAGGCCGCCACCAACTCCAGTAACACATCCACTGATAGGTTGTTTAACAGAGTTTTGATCTGATAAACTTTTGTTATGAATAGTGTGCGCTCCCTGGTGGTGGAATTTGCAACTAACATAACGCAATTTTGTTAAAATTATGAAATCTAACAAGTCGATCTGCTGGAAACTTTGACATAGTTCATAACACATAATAAAAAGCTTATAAAAGAATGTTCCGTGCAATTTCCTGGGGCGCCTACCTATCTCGGGTGCTATAGACCCGATCCCCTCGACTAATATACCTACGGATAGGTTGTAAAACGGAGTTTCCTTTGGATAGAGGTTTGTGTAGAATAGAGTGCGCCCTTGGTTGCGAAATGTGGAACTAACAGATTTCACAAAAGGATAAAGTGTTTTAAAGGAATATTAAACGAAACCCTCTGCGCGATCTGTGATCACACTTACCCACTTGTTTTTGGATAAACATACCTTTGCAAGGTGCCCCAACTTCCGACAGCTATGACAAGTGGAATTCCTGTACTTGCATTCTGAAGACTGGTGTTTTGGATCACCGCAACGAAAACAATGTTTTCCTGCACGCGGGTAACTTGCACCCGATGTTGACTTCGCGCCGGACTCGTTTTTTCGCGGCCGTTGTGACGTAATCTGCATTTTTTTAATTTCCGGAACAGCAGTAATCTTTAAATCCACAGCATCTCTTGCTGCAGCTTCCATAGCAACGGCGATTTCGGACGCACGCGTAAGGGTTAATTTTGCTTCTGACAATAATTTTCTTTGTATACCCTCGTCCTGTATCCCACAAACAATCCTATCGCGCAGCATCATATCCAGAGACTCTCCAAAGTTGCAGTACTTTGCCAATTTACGGAGCTCCGCGATATAATCGGCCACCGATTCATCGGCGCGTCTGTTAAATTTAAATCGCTCGACGATTTCAGGGTTGGGTTGATTTTTTGACGGCCAATTATCTACACGAGGGATATAGGCCCGGGGGGAGTGCCCTCCGTGGGGGTCTTTCTAAGGGAACCTAATCCGTATTAACGCATGGAAGATCCACGGCTCGAAGAAAACCACGAAAACTCCGAACGATTAGGCCGACGGGCGCGATTGGGATCGAACCCAGCACCTCCCGTCTACCAGCTTCGAGAGCTCGACGATTTCAGAGGGTACAGGATCGTAATGTGCGTTCAGCACTCTAATTAATTCTGTTAACGTTTTAGAAGTGGGTGCTGCCGGTGAAAGTAGATTCCGTAGTAGACCGTAAGTTGTCGGTCCCACCACTGTTAAGAACACTGCCCGTTTTCTATTGTCATCTTCTATAGCGTTCGCAATGAAGAACTGTTCTAACCGCTCTGCATATTCACTCCAAGATTCAAGAGAGGGGTTAAATTCGCTAATGCAGCCGAAGGAAGCCATGCTGGGACGATATAATGTCAGCTACGAAGTCGCCGGTCACCGATTAGGCCTAGCACGCCGTCATGTGCCGATGCCGCTATTTTCTTGAAAATATGCGAAAAAATGGCTAATTTCTTAAGAAATACATCGATAAATCTTCATCTCGTCGCCACTGAAGTAACTACCGAGTGTGATTAAAGTAATAAAAGCATAATTACGCGGGATGCAACAAGATTAATATTTATTACATGCGGATCCAAGATCCGACCATTTTACATCGCGGCTCGCAAGCAACTGACTCCAAAAATGCCGATCTCGGCCAGGTACGTTTTACATGCGCTGATGGCGCCATCTAGTATCAGACAGAACAGTTTATAACACTTTATGTGCAACCATAATTATGAATTTATTTATATTGCACTGTTTAACATCATTTAATGTAGGAAAGTTGTTTGAGCTGAAAAACAGTTGAGAATCCAGTTTCTGGAAATTTCATCTATAACAGTAATTACATTTTGTCTAAACCTGTATTTATAGAATCTCTCTATTCTAAAAAAAAGTAACTTCCGCTGTCACCGCCGCCGCCGGTTTTGAATTTTTTGTGACCGGAGGTCTTTCTTCGTTAATATTAAGAAAAATATTGCATACAAAAATATGAAAATCGGTGGTATTATAGAGAAATGTTTTGATAAACACGCTGATGCAGACAGTTTTCAAATCGAAGAATTATTTTAAGAGATATTTAATGCTAAAGTTGGACAAAATCGTTCCATTAAAAAAGTTTTATAGCAGCAAAAACTATACATGGCAGTGTAATCATATTTAGATCATTTTATGCGTTAGAATTTGCCGGAGTGCAGATTGCATTAATTTTTTTATTTTGACTCATTTTTTGAAGTTTTATTTCTATTTTAAATTAAAATTTTCAGCATTTTGAGAGATATTTTTTGCATAATTTACAATATGGTATTAATTTAAACTGTTGCCAACTGTATAAACAGCGCAAACAATGTTTGCTTCAAATTAAAAATTTATTTACATGTGGCTATTGTAAACATAAAATATAAAAAACAGGAACTCATTGAAAATTACGCCATAAAAACTATATTAACACGTGAATTTTAAAAGAGAAAGAATATTGTAGAATAATAAATTCATTAACATGCGTTAGAAGTCTTAAATAGGAGAAATTACGCCACATTACACTTATTACGTAAAATAAACAAAAAATAATATCGCAAAACAGTTTTAAAAATTGCGCGAGACATTTATTTGATATTTTCAACTATTTTTGTTAGGAGAGCTTAAATATTTCATTTCATAACAAAAGTATTTTCACGTGAATATTAAAAAGAGAAAGAAAAGTTTGGTGAAAATTACGTCAGATTATAAACGATATATTTAAAATGTCTTATTTAAAATAAACTTTCTTTTCGCTTTGTTAAAAAATACCGGGAGGCAAAGATTCTGTTTACTTAATCCGTTTTATATTTTGAAATGTTTAAAATTATTTAATCAAAGACGGAAGCAGCCATTGTATCTTTTAACAGTAGCTGATTTGGCCAAATTCCCCAATCAAAGAGCAATGAATAGAAACCCGTTTATAGGGAGATCGCCACTGTTTTTTAAGTTATAATTCAATCTTTCGAAGTCTTTTTAAAGCCAATCAAGTTAGCTTGCTTTTAGAGACTGCGGTGTCTGAACGGGGGTTGGCGAGCGTAACTCGTAGGAGGTTGACCCCCCTAGTTTATATAAACCGTAAGATATAACCAAAAAATTTAATTTAACTAGAATACAAAGGACACGCGCTTCGAGTACGTTTTAAAAACGTACTGCCAATCATTAACGGAAATGTATACAATTTCCTTTGATCAATCCTGCATATGAACTTATTTTTACTCTACAAGCCCCTATTAGTATAGTAAAATATAGTAATATATTATGGTGCAGCCAGAAAATGCATAACACAGTTAAAACACACACATTAAATAGTTAACACCCATAAATGGTAATGCTTACACACAACTTTCTTTTCTATTCTTTTGCAGCCATGTATGTTATCTATTTGATTTATACACACCACCTAATCCTTCTATATATAAAACTAGGGGGCTCTGCCCCTGCCCCCTACGAGCTACGCTCGCCAACCCCCGTTCAGACACCGCAGTCTCTAAAAGCACGCTAATTTGATCCGCTTTAAAAAGATTTTGAAAGATTGAATTACAATTTAAAAAACAGTGACGATCTCCCTATAAACGGGTTTCTATTCAATTTCTCTTTGATTAAATAAAATCAGTTAAATATTTCAAAATAAGCTAATATAAAATGAATTAAGTAAAAGGAGTTTTTGTCTTTCGATATTTTTTAACAAAACGAAAAGAAAGTTCTTTTAAATAAGAGATTTTAAATATATCGTTTTTAATCTGACGTAATTTCCACCAAACTTTTCTTTCTCTTTTTAATATTCACGTGAAAATACTTGTGTTAGAAATTAAATATTATTTGCGCTTTCCTAACAAAAATAGTTGAAAAGTATCCTCTTAAAATATCAAATAAATGTCTAGCGCAATTTCTAAATTTAAACCGTTTTGCAATATTGTTTTGTGTTCATTTTATGTAATAACTGTAATGTGACGTAAATATGACGTAATTTCTCCTATTTAAGACTTCTAATGCATGTTAATAAATTTATTGCTTTACAAATTTCTTTCTCTCTTAAAATTCACGTGTAATTATAGTTTTTATGACATAATTTTTAATAAGTTCCTGCTTTTTGTACATAATTATTTAATTCTAATTCCAAATGTTTTTTTCTGTTTATAATAGTCACGAGTAAATAAATTTTTAATTTTTTTCCACGTATAAATATATATATATATATATATATATATATATATATATTTTTTTTTTTTTTTTTTTTTTTTTTTTTTTTTTTTTTTTTTTGAAGCAAACATTATTGCTTCCGCTGTTTATACAGTTGGCAACAGTTTAAATTAATATCACTTTCTAAAATCTGTAAAAAATATCTCTAGAAATGCTGAAAATCTGAACTTAAAATAGAAATAATACCTCAAAAAATTAGTCAAAATAAAAAAATTAATGCAATCTGCACTCCGGCAAATTCTAACGCATAAAATGATCTAAAAATGATTAAATTCCTATGAACAGTTTTTGCTCCTATAAAACTTTTTTAGTGGGACGATTTTGCCCAACTTTAGCATTAAACATCTCTTAAAATAATTCTTCGATCTGAAAACTGTCTGCATCAGCGTGTTTATCAAACATTTCTGTATAATACTACCGATTTTCATATTTTTGTATGCATTATGTTTCTTAATATTAACGAAGAAAGACCTCCGGTCACAAAAAATTCAAAACCGGCGGCGGTGACAGCGGTAGTTACTTTTTTTTAGAATAGAGAGATTTTAAAAAATTGTACTAATTTAACCTGTTGCCAACTGTATAAACAACGGAAACAATAACGTTTGCTTCAAATTAAAAATTTATTTACACGTGACTATTATAAACAGAAAAAATCATTTGGAATTAGAATTAAATAATTAGGTACAAAAAGCAGGAACTTATTAAAAATTACGTCATAAAAAGTATACACGTGAATTTTAAAAGAGAAGGGATATTGTAAAATAATAAATTCATTAACATGCGTTAGAAGTCTTAAATAGGAGAAATTACGTCATATTTACGTCACATTACAGTTATTACATAAAATGAACACAAAATATTGCAAAACAGTTTAAATTTAGAAATTGCGCTAGACATTTATTTTATATTTTGAGAGGATCTTTTCAACTATTTTTGTTAGGAAAGCGCAAATAGTATTTCATTTCTAACAAAAGTATTTTCACGTGAATATTTAAAAGAGAAAGAATAGCTTGGTCAAAATTACGTCAGATTAAAAACGATTAATTTAAAATGTTTCATTTAAAAGAACTTTCTTTTAGCTTTCTTAAAAAATACCAGGAGACAAAGACCGTTTACTAAATTCATTTTATATTAGCTTATTTTGAAATGTTGTTACACGTGTCTTCGTCATCAAGTTATTTTTATTTCGACGTTTTATTTGTATTTTTATTAATGCTGTACTAATTTATTTGTTCTTTCGTTATTTAAAATAAAAATTTATGTAAATTTGTATCATTTGGCGAGTGGTTTGGCGATTTATATAATTTGGCGAAATTGGTCGACGGGATAATCAAGTAGTACCGCGGCGGATTTGGCGTTAAAATTCCCCAATCAAAGAGAAATGAATAGAAATCAGTTTATAGGGAGGTCGCCACTGTTTTTTAAATTATAATTCAATCTTTCGAAATCTTTTTAAGGCCGATCAAATTAGCGTGCATTTAAAGTCTACGGTGTCTGGACGGGGGGTTGGCGAGCGTAGCTCGTAGGGGGCCGAGCCCCCTAGTTTTCTAAAATAATGTAAAAAATATCTCTAGAAATTCTGAAAATTTGAATTTAAAATAGAAATAAAACATAAAAAATGAGTCAAAATAAAAAAAAAATTAATGCAATCTGCACTTTGACAAATTATAACGCATAAAATGATCTAAAAATGATTACACTGCCATGTATAGCTTTTGTCCAAATTTAGCATTAAATATCTCTTAAAATAATTCTTCGATTTGAAAACTGTCTGTATCAGCGTGTTTATCAAACATTTCTGCATAAAACCACCGATTTTCATATTTTTGTATGCATTATTTTTCTTAATATTAACGAAGAAAAGCCTACGGTCACAAAAAATTCAAAACCGGCGGCGGCGGCGGCGGTGACAGCGGTAGTTACTTTTTTTTAGAATAGAGAGAAAAGTTTTGATTTGGAAATGGACCAATGAAAATCTGCGTAGATATTCCCGGTTGATCGGCATCCAATTTGGATGCTTAAGCATGGCCTTTCTTCGTTAATATTTAAAAAAAAAAACTGTTGCATACAAAAATATGAATATCGGTAGTATTATAGAGAAATGTTTGATAAACACGCTGATGCAGACAGTTTTCAAATCGAAGAATTATTTTAAGAGATATTTAACGCCAAAGTTGGACAAAATCGTTCCATTAAAAAAGTTTTATAGGAGCAAAAACTGTACATAGGAATTTAATCATTTTTAGATCATTTTATGCGTCAGAATTTCCCGGTGTGCAGATTGCATTTAGTTTTTTAATTTGACTCATTTTTTGAGGTTTTATTTCGATTTTAAATTAAAATTTTCAGCATTTCGAGAGATATTTTTTAGATATTTTAGAAAATTGTATTAATTTAAACTGTTGCCAACTGTATAAACAGCGCAAACAATAATGTTTGCTTCAAAGTAAAACTTTATTTCACACGTGACTATTATAAACAGAAAATATAAAAAGCAGGAACTCATTGAAAATTACGTTATAAAAACTGATACATGTGAATTTTAGAAGAGAAAGAACATAATATTGTAAAATAACTAGAGAACAGGAATTCTGCTTTATCAGAATTTCGTGTCGCCTCCGGCATTTTCATTACTTCATTTTCTTCTGATGGACTGATGGCTTCTATTATTATGAAACAGCCATTATAAATGAAGTGTTAGGTGAAGATGAAAGAGCAGCCTTAAAAAGTTAGAACTCTGATTTTCTGGTCAGAATGGGGGGGGGGGGAGAAATGGCCATAATTGTTTTTTACGGCTGCTCTTTCATCTTCACCTAACACTTCATTTATAATGGCTGTTTCATAATAATAGAAGCCACCAGCCCATCAGAAGAAAATAACTCAGACTCTACTGCCGTACAAAACATATTTAAATTTTAAGACTTAAAGCACACGTTTTATTTTATGTAAAATGACGTCATTCGCATCCGCTTAAGAATTTCACAGACCGACAGTAAAGCATGCATAGTACATCACTATCGCGAAATAATGCACAAATGCAGCAAAAAGATATCGTCATTCAAGAAAATCGAAAAAAAAAAAAACGGCTATCTAATGATTCATAGATACTTACAATTAAATATAGTATATAATAGCTCCATTGTTTTAACAGAAATCATTCGTTTATATTTTTTTCAAAATAGCACGTATTTTAATTACATTTTCTTTCGGTTGTTATGAGAAAATGGCAACAAAAACATATAATTACTATTTTAAAACTATTTTTCCTTTGCTTTCTACAGAAATGGATGAAATGCCGTTGCCAATATTAAGCAAATGGCCCCAAAAACAAATGGAGATACAGTTTTCAAACAAAGTGCATTTAAAAGAACTTTTTTTTTTCTCCAAAACGACGGTATAAGAACTGAAAGTGTGCGATGCTTAGAAGTTTAAAAAATTGCTAAAGAGTATTTAATCATAATGATTTGTTTTACAGCTAGCCTTGGTAAGCTAACGTTATTTTTTGGACACAAAATAAGCTGGGAGAAAGAAATAGCATACCGGACCGGAGGCTAATAAATTCATTAACATGCGTTAGAAGTCTTAAATAGGAGAATTTACGTCACATTACACTTATTACATAAAATGAACAAAAAATAATATTGGAAAACAGTTTACATTTAAAAATTGCGCGAGACATTTATTTGATATTTTAAGATGACCATAATATTTCATTTCTAACAAAAGTATTTTTACGTGAATATTAAAAAGAGAAAGAAAAGTTTGGTGAAAATTACGTCAGATTATAATTGTCAGATTCAAATTATAATTCAATCTTCCGAAATCTTTTTAAAGCCGATCAAATTAGCGTGCTGTTAGAGTCTGCGGTGTGTGAACGGGGGTTGACGAGCGTAGCTCGTAGGGGGCAGAGCTCCCTAGTACACTAAAATTCAGTTAAGCTTAAAAATGCATACTACAGCTGAAAACCAGCAATTACCTTTCATAACCAATCCTGTAACCAAATTATTTTGAGTGTCTTTGTAAACAAACTACAGTTGCTGTTCGCTCCATAACTAATAGAAAGCGTGTTGCAGTCCATCTCAGTAATGCGCACGAATTTAATTATATTTGAAGTATTATCAATCAAGAAGCATCACTGAAATGCTCTGTAAATATATTTCCCCTATTGCTTTAAATGTAATAGCATACTTTTGTGAGTTCCTGTGAACGAACTAGGCCCCGCCTGACTCCGTAGAAAGCATGTTGTAGTTTACCTCAATGGTTATGTTAACCTCATTATCTTCGAAGTATCGTGGTATCATTAAAACACAAATCGCAAAGCGGTTTCCCCCACACAGACCGCAATGTAACGGAATTATTTTGGGTGTCCCTGTAAACAAACGATAAATGTTACAAATAGGGTTGCCAGATTCATCTCAGGAAAAACAAAACCAAGATTTTTAATGACACTATAGTTCGTTTGGTTTTATCGCACTAATGTCATCCCTACTTTACTATGCTGAATGCGTTAGTAATATTTTCAATAAATAATTGTGTTTTGAAAAAAGGGTTATTAAGTAATGGAATTTGTATTACATTAATTCTATTAACATTGTTGAAATAATTTTGCAGTCATATATATCCCATTAAGGGGTCTCAGGAGTCTTACTTTTTACCTGGCGGTGCAATTTAGCAACACGCCACATTTAATTTGTTTTCTCAGTCTCTATAAAACATAAATGCATAAAATTTTTAATATAGACAGCCTAATATCGCTTCTATTTAAAATAATTTTTTTAATATTCTACATTCAAATTTTTTTTTTATGTTTAATTTTGATAAAAAAATTAAAATTGTTTTTTGACTTACATGTACTGCGCGCAACATTTTTCACAAACTATTAAAGCAATTTGCATGAAACTTGGTAAATATCTTCATTTTAAGGTAAAGAACAACTTATACTTCAAATTTAGTAGTATTATAATTGCATTAATTATTTAAAATTGACAATTTTTCAATAAAACATGAATTTTTTCAAAATGTTATAATTTAAATTTCAAGTAAAATAAACAAATAAATTGCTTACAAATGAAGTATACGTTTAAGATACATTAGTTTTACATCATTATCAATATTTTTGGGGGCTCTTGAACCAATAGTTTTGCTACAATCTTGCGCGCAGTGCATGCAAGGCAAAAAACAATTTTAATTTTTTTTTATCAAAATTAAACATAAAAAAATAGAATAAAATTTCAATATAGAATATTAAATAAATTATTTTAAATAGAAGCGATATTAGTTTGTCTATATTAAAAATTTTATGCATTTATGTTTTATAGAGACTGGGAAAAAAATTAAATGTGACATGTTGCTAAGTTGCGCCGCTGGGTGAAAAGTAAGACTCCTGAGACCCCTTAGGACAAAAAACAAAACAAAAACATAACTAAATTGTAGGAATACAAATAAATCATCTTAAAATTCAGAGATGTTGTAGGTCGGTTATACAACAGCACTGTCAAGACTTAACCAGAAGCAGAATATACAAGTTAATTTCGAAGGCGCAAAAATTATATAGCCCTCAAAGAATTATCATGATTTAATTATCCGCGAATCAATAGAAATTATCACTAAAGAAAATACTGTTTGCAATGATGTTTTATCCTACAACATACCCAGAATTTGGCTCAGTTTACTTAAAGAATCATAAAACGATTAATTTTCCACTTCCCTATATCCATGTTTTATTTTCCCAATGTTTTCCGGATCTAAAAAATTGACTTCCACTTTCACTCCTTTCGTCACCATCTACTCGAATTTTGAAAATTAGACGTTAATAACAATCGTATTTCTTATATTTATCTGACGAAGACTATGTTTTTTATAGTTGAAAGTACTAAGGTATTAAAGTAATTTAACATTTTAAATACCGTCTCATCTTTTAAGTAATTTTGCACATAGTGTAAGTTTAAGTTGAACCTTGTGGTGTTGCTGTTTTTGCTTTGAAATGTACCACACAAAAGCAAATTTTACTAAATAATATTTATATACAAATAAAACCTATTTTCAGATATTTGTATTAAAATATGGTAAGTTTTTAATTCAAGTTTAGGCAAAATTTTATGTTTAAAATGATGTTTTTTTCTGCGGAACTTTTAAAAAATATATAAAACATGTTTTTTTCAATAATTTGTCATAAATATTAATTTTTAGTACATTTTTAAACAGTTCCTTGATTTTGAATAAGAACAGTGTGAAGTTCATAATAATAAAAAAAATTATTAAAATACGTATCTTCCAAGTATTTTTTTTTTAAAAAACTAGGGGGCTCGGCCCCCTACGAGCTACGCTCGCCAACCCCCGTCCAGACACCGCAGACTCTAAATGCACGCTAATTTGATCGGCTTTAAAACGATTTCGAAAGATTGAATTATAATTTAAAAAACAGTGGCGATCTCCCTATAAACGAATTTCTATTCATTTCTCTTTGATTGGGGAATTTTAACGCCAAATCCGCTGCGGTACTACTTGATTATCCTGTCGACCCATTTCGCCAAATTATATAAATCGCCAAACCACTCGCCAAATTATACAAATTGATATAATTTTTATTTTAAATAACGAAAGAACAAATAAATTCGTACAACATTAATAAAAACACAAATAAAACGTCGAAATAAAAATAACTTGATGACGTATACACGTGTAACAACATTTCAAAATAAGCTAATATAAAAGGAATTAAGTAAAGAGAGTCTTTGTCTCCTGGTATTTTTTAACAAAGCGAAAAGAAAGTTCTTTTAAATGAGACATTTTAAATTAATTCTCAAAATATCAAATAAATGTCTAGTGCAATTTCTAAATTTAAACTTTTTTGCAATATTATTTTGTGTTCATTTTATGTAATAACTATAATGTGACGTAAAATGATGTAATTTCTCCTAAGACTTCTAACGCATGTTAATGAATTTATTATTTTACAATATCCTTTCTCTTTTAAAATTCCCGTGTATACTTTTTATGACGTAATTTTTAATAAGTTACTGCTTTTTATACGTAATTATTTCATTCTAATTTGAAAGTTTTTTTCCTGTTTATAATAGTCACGTGTAAATAAATTTTTAATTTGAAGCAAACATTATTGCTTGCGCTTTTTATACAGTTGGCAACAGTTTAAATTAGTACAATTTTCTGAAATCTGTAAAAAATATCTCTAGAAATGATGAAAATTTGAATTTAAAATAGAAATAAAACCTGAAAAAATGAGTCAAAATAAAGAAATTAATGCAATCTGCACTCCGGCAAATTCTAACGCATAAAATGATCTAAAAATGATTACACTGCCATGTATAGTTTTTGCTGCTATAAAACTTTTTTAGTGAAACGATTTTGTCCAACTTTAGCATTAAATAACTCTTAAAATAATTCTTCGATTTGAAAACTGTCTGCATCAGCGTGTTTATCAAACATTTCTGTATAAAACCACCGATTTTCATATTTTTGTATGCATTATTTTTGTTAATATTAACGAAGAAAGGCCTCCGGTCACAAAAAAATCAAAACCGGCGGCGGCGGTGACAGCGGTAGTTACTTTTTTTTAGAATAGAGAGATACCCTCAGTCCAGAAGGAGATATGCGGTTGAAACAGCTCAGACTTCAAAGTGTTAAAAACTTGAATTTCATCAGATCGTCTCAAAACTTCTATTTTCAACTTTTCTAATTCACGTTTGGTATTTTATAAATTAACAATTTTCATACATATCATTAGTTGCGCATCATGTAAGATGACTAAAGCTACAAATTACTAATTTACATCATTAAGAAATTTTGCTTACAGAAAAAGTTAGGACAGGAAAACATATCGTCTGAAAACTTTTGCCAGCTATTGTATATTAATTTTTCTAACAATGACACTAGAGATGTACCGAATATTCGGTATCTATTCGGTATTAAGCCTATTCTGCCATGCTACCGAATATTCGGTTTGGCCGAATATCAAACTATTCGGTATGCCGAATATCGAAATATTCGGCAAACCAAATACTTACGAAAAACTTTTAAAACATATTTTTAAAAACACTATACAACTTCTACGTTTAACAGTCAACTTATGAAGATATTCAGAATAATTAAAAACAGAATCATATTTAAATAAAAGAGAATGTTTGTATATTATTTATTTGCTGCTTGTTAAGTATTATTTAAAAAATATAACCAACCACAAGGATTTTCATAGGAATTAATTATGTACAAATGCAAGTTCCTAACCATTGTCCAGTAAATAATCTGCTTCTTGCTAAGATTTTAAGAACAACGTTTACAATATCTGAAAATGATTGTCCACTCCAGACACTGATCTAGGATGCATTTAAAAACTTCCTTTCTTAATCAAAGGGAGTAGAACAGTTATTCTTGCTAAGTTGCCACCATATAAAATTTGAATAGATCGTATTATTTATTTACTTTTACTTTAGTCTCTTCCTGACAAACAAATAATATATGATCCTGTACAATTTTTCTTCCAATTTTTTCACAATTTCTCTTTGATTTTAAAATGTTTGTTTTAGAATTTAAGAAAATTTTATTCATTTGTTTTAATTCTCAGAAGAAGCCATGAAATTAAAAAATTTATTAATTAAAACTTTTTTATAACTATCTTCTTCTTAATAACTCAAAGCAGGTTTTTTTCAGCATAAAGTTTACTTGAAAAAAGGTCTTGTTTATTAGAACAAAAGTTTCCGTTTTTAATACTATGTAAAATTGTTTTAAAATTTAACATATTAATACCTTTAAACTTTGAAATATAAAAATATTCGACAAGCTTTCGATAGTTTCTATTCGGCTAACCGAATATTCGGTATTCGGTTCGCCTGTAGGCCGAATATTCGGTATTCGGCCAAAATCACTATTCGGTGCATCCCTAAATGACACCTAGCTCACAGTATTTTCAAATTTGCTTTTCTGAGCTGGACATTATTTGTTCCACTTCAAAATTGACAATCCGCTTCACAACTGAATTATTTTTACTTTCGTGCTATTGAATGCAATAAAACTAATATTCAGTTTTTTTAAGTAAACATGCATTATCTTAAAAAAAAACTTAGTGAATATACTCTTTAAAAAAATGCAACTGTCTAACGGCAAATCTAACGGCGTACCTTTCCGAAGTTTGACTAGACATTTGTGAATCTGCTTTACACTTTACAAATATATGGCTCATAATATCATATTCTTTACACAAACTCCAACAGAATTTCTACATATCAAGCCTAAAATTTCAGTTTTCTTGGAATATAAAAATTACTGTAAATCGTTTTTTCTTTAAAGTGGCAGAGCGTTTTCAAATAATTTTTATAAATCCTAAGACGCAACTGAGTAAAATATATCAGTAGAAATTAAATTAAAATGAAGAAATTTCACGTAGGAATCGTTAACAATGACATACTTCCTAACTTAAATAATGAAAATAGAGTTAAAACACAAAATCTGCGTTTTTTCAAATATGGCAACATAATGTACATAACAATTTATAAAATAACTACTATAAATGTTTTATAGACCTTTAATTTTCCGATTCAAGATCAGAAGTTTTGTTGCTCTCCGATTGGCTATACAATCTCAGAAATACTTTCTTCAATTCACAGAAATTCTCCCGGCAGCAGTGGTGCCAGGATTTTTCCGTTAATTGACCAATATCCGTTTATTTTTTCTCCGTTACAGAATGTAAAATATACGTGAATTGAAGAAAGTGGGGAAAAAATAAAAAGTGCTGACCTGCAATCGAACCAGCTATCTCAGTGTTACAAGACGAACACGCTAATCATTGGGTTATAAAAATAGCAAATAAAGCCTTTGTGCAAGAATATTAAAAAGCAGAGAACCAACGTTTAAGAATGCACAAATAATACATAAAAGGCAGAAAACAGCTGTTTTGAATCTACTAGCGAGATTCTTCTTCAGTGCAAGATAGAGCAAGGCACGGCATGCTAGAAAAAGCAAGGCGGGTTATAGCTGCACAGTAGTGAAACACTTTGAAGTAAACATGTTTGCTTGAGATGGGTATGACGATTAATTTTTTTAAAAAGCTTTTAATTTTAAAGTTAATTTCGGGAAGATTTTGTCCTTAATGAGATTGTGGTTTTAATACTTTAGTATTAGTATAGGATAAAAATATGAATTATAAATATTATTATGTAGACTGCTAGATGTAAATATGAATATTATATTTTTATTCAATAAGTTTTTTTTTCTCTTTTGAGTAGAATCGATTTTTTTCCATTTAATATTTAAATTAAAATATATTTTAAATGCGAGTATTTTTTATAAACAAACTTATAAATTCAACTTTATTCAACTTAAAAAAAAAAGAAAAAAGTGAGTATTTTTGAATGAATGAGAAAAGTAATTGTTATACATTTTAAATTCGAAAACTTTTTTTTTCTTTTTTAATTAAATTAGAAATTTTAATTATGTATAGAATTTTTGTTTTTTCATTTTTTTTTTTTTAATAAATGCGGATTTTAATATTAAAAGAGCTCATGCGTGCTAGGAATGAACGGAATTTCTTTCTCTGTTTCAGACTTTTGGGAAGAATTCGCGGATAAAACATATTTTCTAGGAGTACGGAAATCATTAGAATTTTTGGTTTTTCATTTTTTAAATAAATTCGGATTTTAGTATTAAAAGAGCTCATGCGTGCTAGGAATGAACGCAATTTCTTCCTCTGTTTCAGACTTTTGGGAAGAATTCGCGGATAAAACATATTTTCTAGGAGTACGGAAATCATTAGAATTTTTAGTTTCTCATTTTTAAAATAAATTCGGATTTTAGTATTAAAAGAGCTCATGCGTGCTAGGAATGAACGGAATTTCTTCCTCTGTTTCAGACTTTTGGGAAGAATTCGTGGATAAAACATATTTTCTAGGAATACGGAAATCATTAGAATTTTTGTTTTTTCATTTTTTAAATAAATTCGGATTTTAGTATTAAAAGAGCTCATGCGTGCTAGGAATAAACGGAATTTCTTTCTCTGTGCCAGGCTTTTGGGAAGAATTCACGGATTACGGAAATCATTTGTTAACAAGTAAAAATTAAATTTAAAAAACTGAAAAACCCGACTGCGTAAAAAGTGAATTAATTAGGTCTCATCAATGTGAAACTATTTTTTATATTACTTACCTATTTTTTTTTATTTACTTAAGTTTTGTTTAATTGATAGTTCCTATCTATAAACACTGTTTTGATGACGCCTATAGATGTCTATGAAGATTAGAGTTGCAGTAAAGCTACAGATCCTACACTGTAAAAAAAAAATCTGTAAAGTTACTAAAGTTTTTCTAGGAAACTGGGATTCCTAGAACTTTTTATGTAACGACAACAAGAAAAATTCCTTTAACAGACGCTATTACATGAATTTTTGCTGTTGAATAAAAAGTTCTAGGAATCCCAGTTTCCTAGAAAAACTTTAGTAACTTTACAGATTTTTTTTTACAGTGTACATACCCAATTTCCAGGTTGCGTAATATTTAAACGGAACTTCTGACTGTAAAATAGCTAATGAAACATCGTCTGCATTTTGAAAGACCTATCCAATGATATGCCACTTAATAGAATGCATAAAAAAATTTTTTCGTGTCTACCGCCATTTGGAATTTATAAAAATAAAACCTAGCCTATAACCATCGGCCGGTTAAGACGAATCGATAGAGACCTCATTCGTTAAAATACATCCAGCCCGTTGGGATGTTTCGAGGTTATAAAGAAATCCACATACCCAGATACGCATGAAACACATAACCCTTCTTGGCAGTCGGGTAAAAAATGTGGAATAATTTAGTGTAAATTGACGACTTTTTTTGACAGTGTGGTTTTTTATCCAAAATACCTTGAAACTGAAATTTGAACTTGTTAAATCTGTTGATATATACAATATTTCCCGATTTTTCCATCTCTAAAACCACTGCCACCGTGCAAGTGTGTTCGTTATTTTCTGCATGAGTGTTTGATCGATTGAGAAAAACATAGGTAAAATGGCAAAGGCTTTGCGGGCCACAGGTAAGTTGTCCACGGGCCACCTGTTTGACAAACAGTTACAATTAATTTGAATAGTATTTATTTTTTTTTACCCGACTGCCAAGAAGGGTTATGAAATGCGTATGTGTATCGAACGCGTATGTGGATTCCTTTATACCCTCGAAACATACGAACGACTGGATGTATTTTAATGAATGAGGTCTCTATCGATTCGTCTTAATCATCCGATGGTTATAGGATAGGTTTTGTTTTTATAAATTCAAAATGGCGGCCGTTAAATACAAAATGGCAGTAGAGAAGAAAATTTTTGTTTGCGCACTATACTGAATGACATATCATTGGATAGGTCTTTCAAAATAAAGACGATGTTTCATTGACTATTTTACAGTCAGATGCTCCGTTTAAATATTACACAACCTGGAAATTGTGTAGGTAGGATCTCTAGTTTTACTGCAACTCTAATCTTCATAGACATCTATAGGCGTCATCAAAACAGTGTTTATAGATAGGAACTATCAATTAAACACAACCTAAGTAAATAAAAAAATAAGTAAGTAATATAAAAAATAGTTTCACATTGATGAGACTTAATTAATTAGTTCGCTTTTTACGCAGTCGGGTTTTTTTGATTTTTTTTTAATTTAATTTTTATTGACAGTGTAGTTTTGTATCCAAAATGCCTTGAAACTGAAATTTAAACTTGTTAAATCTGTTGATATATACAATATTTCCTGATTTTTCCGTCTCTAAAACCACTGCCATCGTGCAAGTGTGTTCGTTATTTTCTGCCATTTTGAATTTATGAATACAGTGGTGGTCAGAATTATAAGAACAATTGAAAATTGAGCAGAAAAAAATTATTTCTGATCTAAATAAAGTTAAATTTATGCATAAAATGCTTTTTTATGCTAGAAATCATTGTAGGATGCAAAACATTGGAAAATACAATATATGAATGTTTTGCCGTAATTAACAAAATATGTCATTGTAAAAATTGGACAAAATTATAAGGACAATGATTTTTTTTTGCCTGAAACACACTAATAATTAATAATCTCCCTCTTCTTATCAATCACTTTTATCAGACTTGGCGTCATGGAATTTGACAGTTCTTTAAGAACGTTCTTGGAAATTTTTGACCAGGCTTTTTCGATGGAGGACATGAGACCTTGCTTGTTTTCATATTTTGTAATATTTTTGTATACTTCGTGTGCTAGAATACCCCACAGATCTGCCATTGGATTCGGATCAGGGCTTCTGGCCGGCCAATCAAGTAGTTTCACGAAATTAGCATCAAACAACGATTTTGAAGTTTGGGAAACATGTACTGAGTCATATTCTTGCTGGAAAAAATAGTCTCCACTCGTTATTAACGGTGCTTCCGGTAAAAGATTATCGCCCAATACATCAACATAACTCTCAGAATTCATTCTACCCTGCACAAAAACTATTGGAGTAGTTCCACCGGTTGCGAAACCTCTCCAGATCATCACTGAGAGCCCTTCAAATGAACGCTTTGAGAAAATTTCCTTTTCTCCACAGAGATCATACCAGAAATAGCGAAAACCATCTGGTCCATCCAAATTAAACCTTTTCTCATCAGAAAAGACAACATCATCCACTTTTCCCTCATAATAATGCATTTTTTAGCAAACTCCATCCTCAGTCACTTATGAACTTTTGTAAGAGGCGGTCGTGACATATGTTTACAATAGCGAACCTTTTTTTCTTTTTGTAAAGCACGTCGAACAGTTCGAGCACTGCATTCTAAGTTCAATTCACGTTTTATTTCTGTTGACGTTTGTTTTTTGGGAAAAAGCTCGCCTTATTATCATTGTTGTCTCCCGTACAGAAACAGAAAATGGCTTAATTGTATGTCTTTGCCGTCCATATTTACCGGGATTTTTAAGATAATTGTAAATAACCGTTCTTGATCTATTAATCTTTGTCGCAATTTGGCGTACAGAAAGTCCTGAACTTTTAAATGCATCCACTTTCCCTTTCTCAAACTCCGAAAGCTTTGTACTTAGCGGTATGACTTGAAAACAGAATATGACGATCCCAAACGCTTACTATGCATTTATGTCGTCCGGGAGTTCTGTGTGCAGAGCAAAAAACATGCAAATTTTACTTTTTAGAACGCACAGATACAGCTGTTCTTATAATTTTGTCCATATCAGATGGCTGCATAAATCGATAATACAGTTTATGAATATGAATTTTCCACATATTTCCATAAAAACTTATTAAAATACTCTTCATTTTTCATTGGTTTCCAGCCATTAAATTTGCATAAATTTCCGGACAAATGTAGCCAAAATTTGGCGGTTTTTGCCTTGTCCTTATAATTTTGACCATCACTGTAGTATTTATTTTTTTTACTTACATAAAATGTAATGACTAATTAATTACGATTTATTATTGTAAGTTTCCTGCCTGGAATCTTTATTTTTTTTTCTTTAATGTTATTTTATTTTTTCGCAAATTTTTTCACTGCTTTGGTTATGAATCTTTCATCATTCATTGTTTTGATTGTGTTTCAGATCATTGATACCTTTTTAGAGATTCATTCTCCAGTGATTAGATCCTACAACACAGAGGAGGAGGCTCTTCACTCCTTACTCATTTTTGCAGAAGAAATTTTAAAAGTAAATTTTACTTATTCACATCTGTTATTATATTTTTATCAATTTATTTTTTGTTATTTAATTTCTAATTATTATTAAAAAAGTGTGTCACAGTGTGATAGGAGGGGGGGGGGGGGTGATGGTTTTAATACATTATGACTTCACATATAAAATATGAAAATAATAAATGTTACTTTTTGTTATGGGGGGTCTTGCGAGATCGAGAAAATAACCTTAGTATGAGTAGAAAAGGCTCCATACGTATTTTCTGGCAACCTATTCACTGTTCCAATACACGCAAACAATTTTTTTGTTTCAATATTTGTATAATTTATTTAATATAAAAAAAAAACATGTATCTATTTTTATATACAGACAGAAGTCGTTTGTATATAAAAAATAATAATCCATTTATAATTAAACTTAGATAAAATTTGTGATGTATTCACTGACATTGGTTTATCAGGCAAGCCCAATGCTATCAGTGATATTGAAAAACTTTTCCTGCTAAGAAATTAGCGTCAGTTGAAGCTTCGCTTAAGGTATTAAGGATCTAGTCACTCAGCTTCGGAATTCTCCTCCGTAATGTTAAGTCTATGGACTTTTGATGCATTCGTCTATTTAAAATATCTTCTCGGGAAACTCATATTTTTAACATCTTTTTTCTATGTACTCTTCTTAAAGCATGTTTTTTTTCTTCTTAGTTCTCAAAATATTTCTAAAATCTATGCTGAACTTAATATTTTATGTGTTAAAAGCGGGCGAGCTGTGAGTAAGATTTTAACACTTCCTATAAAATTAAGTCTATACTTTAGAAATATTTTGAGAACTAAGAAAAAATGAGACATCTTTTAGGAAGTGTACACAAACAGGTAATATAAAAATTTTGTTTTTAAAGTCAATTCCTACTTAGGTCATCAAAGAAAAATTTAATATAATCCCTTAAGCTATTATTAGTTTTTGTTGCTTTAAAATATCTCAATTTGTTGATTTTCTATAAGCAAGTAGGTTTACAATGGAAGGAAATGGGAATTTGACGAAATATTAGAGATATCGCCAAGTTTCATCACTTTTGGCGACTCATTTGACCCGCCAAATTTGGCGATATATCGCCAAGTTGGCGATAAACTTGGTGGTATTTGGCGACAGAACAGGGTCCCCCCCTATGGTAATCTTTTATTGAAAATACTTTCATTGATCTTCAATAACCAATGGCCGCCTTCAATAACCAATTTTGTTTTCCATGCAAAACCAAAATTAATTAATTAAAATTTAATTAATTAATTAATATTTGAAAAAACTGTATTAACATCAATTGTCATCCAGTACAAGTTTAAAAAAATTTATTTCAACTTGATAGGATGAATAATGAGTATTTTATTAAGGATTGAAAATTTGAACAAGATAAATAAATATAGGGAGAGTGTGAACTAATAGAAGGAATTGAAAAATAGAAGTTATTATTTTAATTTTCGGAGGAGATATTTTAAATATACGAATGCATCAAGTGCCCATAGACTTTACATGAGTGAGGGGAAATCGGAAGCTGAGTGACCAGCCCCTTTAAAACGACCGCTTTGGTTTTATTATTTTATTCGAAGGAGCAATCTTTAATGATTCCAAATCTGATTTAATTTCATTTTTACGTTTACTAAGAGAGGCGCGTTGTGGCAAATTTAATAAACAGGAAGTGATGAGTCAAATACCGGAAATGAAAAAAAGCCCTGGGGAAATGCAAAAAATGTTTCTATGCATTATTTTCTTACATAAAAACACTAATAAAGTTTAACTGACGCATCTAAATTAATTTTATAGATAAGAAATAATATAGATAAGAAATCTTTAAATGCGGTTTCTGGAAAATCAATTTTTCCGTTGTTTCCTTGTACGACAAACTTTATAACATAAATTTTTTTTTAAACATATTCCAGTGAAAATTTTTTCAGAATGCTTTCCATATGATTCCCTATGTTCTGAACTAGAATCTAAGGTTTATATGATAATGTAGTTATTTTATAGGTACCGGAATACTTTAAAAAAAAATGGTAATTTTAAATAAAAATTACGCATTTTGTGACCTATTTTGAAATAATTCAGTTAATTTTGAAGATATTGTAAAACTCCTGCACAGGTAAGTGTAACAGTAGTATTTTGTAGTACAAAGGAAATGTAAATACATTTGATTGAATTGAGTGTACGATGTCTGGCACAAGTATGAAAATTTGCTAGAAAAAAAGGCAAACATTTTTTTTAAACGTCGTGAAGATATTGCTAGGATTTTATGTGTTTTTATCATTTTGTATTACAGTTGAACTGAAAATTTGTGTATTTATTCAATATTGTTTATTAAAAAGTGGTTCGAATGTACGCAGATACTGTTTGTTTTCGAATAGCAAAACCCTTCGCGGTATTGCGCATGCGTCAGGTCTGCTTTGATTATATCAAAATAGGGGTGAGCGGAGTTTGTTCAGCTGCATTTTTTAAAGCGCTTTTGGGGAAATAATATCGATTTAAGTAAAAACGTTTTTGTAGTTGATATTTATAAAAAACGAAAACGCTTAACATTTTTGTTTTTCGCGAAACATTTTAAATGTTATTCTCCTCATCTCCTAAAATTTATCTATACCTTTTTTTCAAAGACATTCTTTTCAACTCTTTTTTTGGGGGGGGGGGGGCACCGTGTTGTGGCCAGTAGTAGTCGGTACACGTATCTAGTAAGTTTTAGGTGAACAAAACACAGGATGACGCTCATCTCATGCTGCTGATATCATGCTGCATCTAGGCGAATCTTTTTAATAGTACTATTCTCCTTTAGTAATAGTACATTCTCCTTTTTCTGCTGCTTGATCACAAAATTGAATGGCATTCCATATAATTTTCTTACTACCATTCCTGAAAGATTTAATTCTACTCTAAATAGTTACTTGAACACTAAATACCGAAGTTTTAATTTGAATTAAAACGAGGTATTAATAGAACTTTGATAGGAAGTAAAAAATAATTAACAAGTAAGCGCCAATTTTAGTGACAACGCAAACGAGAAAGCAGAAGTAGAACTTCGGAAAATGCCCATCCCTTTGGATGGGCATCCCTTAACATCCCTTAACCCCGTATCATCCCTTTGGGTAGTAGAATCGTCTCAGAGCACTAGACGCGGCTTTCGAAAACGAATAGTACCTTAAAATTTCTAATAAAAAACATTACTTATGACTTTTTTTTTTTTTCTGTTTATTGTGATCGTTATAATATGTTGGCAAAGTCTTGAAGGTCTATAAAGAAAATTAATAAAATTCCTGAATTGTTATGGAAGCAGTAAATTTTGACGGCCTGCAAATAGAGAAAAGTTCCTAATTTCATAGTCCAGTTTAGGCTGTTGTGTGTACTAATTTAAAATTCCATTCCATGAAAAGAGGAGATCGCCGACATATAAAACCACATAGATGTTTTTTTCTAAATTAACTAATAAATTGAAGTTGCTTGTGTTTCTAATTGAGATGAATAATTGTTTACTTTATTTTAAATTAGCTTCAAGTTTGTATTTTGAATTATTTTATTTTTGTGTTCATGTGCTTTAATCATAAAAACTGCCCTCGTATATTCACAATTAACAGTTTTGCCGTGTTTTATCTGCTTTTTATGAAATGTTATAAAAGAGTGATAACAGATTTGTAATTAGTTGTTTTTCCTTTTGCATTAAAATGCTTATTTTTTTTACCCCATTTAACGGATACAATACAGTTAAATATTGAGTGATTATTGCCTCTTATTTGCTATTCATATAACATAAAACATGATGATTTATGTATTCATATTATGAATACATAATATTAATAATATGAAAAATATAAACTAAACTATATCCAATAAAAAACTTTTATATAATAAGAGTTTACTTTTTGTCTAAGAATTACCTCATTACACTTACATTTGATAATAAAAACAAGAAAGAAAAATCATGCGTTAAGCACAGATTATAAAACACCTTCCAACACTTCCTGAATGCTTTAACAAAACTTCGTTATTTAGGGAAATAAGGTATGTAAGATAACTAAGTAACCATAGAATATATAATGTGAACATTAAAATGGTCCACAATCTTACTTAAAAGGCGACTAATGTAATGAAAAAGATGTTACAAGTTTAAAATATAAATTTCATTTAAAACTTTTAAGCCTTCTAGGCTCATCATCAGAGACTATCTGAATAACTAAATGTTATTTATTTACACAAATATGTCAATTTGTTTTGAAAATGAGAGAGCCAATAACTACTAAAGTTGAAAGTACAAGTGGCAGTAGCAGTTTCTTGGATTGCATTTAATTAGAGGAAATATATATTATTATTATTAATTGCAATTCCATTTATTTTATGACATCACTCTGTTTCTCATATTTCACTTTCCATGGGTAGAAGAAAATATTTAACTTCCGTACTTTAAATTTTAGTACGTCACTTTGCTCAGGTTTTCAGGATTTATTTTCAGAATATTGAGCCATAAACTGGGGATATTGTACGATAGAGCGTCGTTACATACTTGATTGTTTTTACATAGGATTTCTAATGATTCCCTTATAGTGGATGCGTAGTAATTGGATGTTGGGAACATGATTTTTGCATGATCAAAATCTATTCTGATACTCTGATTGAAACTTAAGATTGACGACAAAATTTTATATCTGCTTTATGTTCTTTTATTCTTTCTTTGAGTTTTCTTTTGGTCATTCCGATGTACTCCATTAGTCTATTGCTGTCAGTTCTAAAAGGAATGGTATATACACCAGCTAATTCATCTTTCGGTGTTGGATTTATTTTCGTACAAATTAACTCTTTTAATTATTTTTCGTGGTGGACGGCTATTAAATTTATATTGTGTTTCAGTAGAGCATATCTTAATTTTTCTTCATATTGTGTTTCAGTAAAGCATATCTTAATTTTTCAATCGTAATTAATTTCTATCGTACAATATCCCCAGTTTATGGTTCAATATCTTGAAAATGAATCCTGAAGCAAAGTGACGTATTAAAATTTAAAGTACGGAAGTTAAATATTTTCTTCTACCCATGGAAAGTGACGTATGAGAAACAGAGAGATGTCATAAAATAAATGGATCTGCAGTTAATAATAATAATATATATTTCCTCTAATTAAATTCAATCCAAGAAAATGCTACTGCCACTTCTACTTTCAACTCTAGTAATTATTGGCTCTCTCGTTTTCAAAACAAGGTGACGTATTTGTATAAAGAAATAACATTTAGTTATCAAGATAGTCTCTGATGATGAGCCTAGAAGGTTTGAAAGTACTAAGAAGTTTTAAATCAAATGTATATTTTAAACTTGTAACATCTTTTTCATTACTTTAGTCGCCTTTTAAGTAAGATTGTGGATCTTTTTAATGCTCACATGTTTAACCCTTTAAGACCCGATGTATCTGTAAACAAAGCTAGTCATGCCTGTAGAAATTAAAACATAGACTGCAATCGCTACCTGCTGATAAAAAATGATACTTTGCTCTATCTGCAAACCAGAACTATCGTTCGATTCGAGTTTTTATTACATACGACTCAGAAGCAAAGCTTTAAATGAATGTCTAACCCGCACGATCGTGCGGGTTGGATCTTAAAGGGATATTTTATGTTGGATCAAGGTGAAAAATTGCGTTTCGTCTTATGATTTTATTTCTAAGTAAACATTTTAGAAAACGCATAAAATATTTGAAAAACTGATTTCAGCAGTAACCGTCCATAGCCAAATACGTATTCCAATTCTTTTGAACAGCCCTCTTTTTGATCTGTAGGTTGATATATATACTATATAATGGGGAAATTTAGTTTAACAAGAAAACGCATAACAGGTTGAAATTTCTCTTTCAGCAATTTATGCTAATAGATGGAAACATACTTAAATAATTTTGTACAACTCTGTAATTTACCTAGTTACCTTTATTACACGCCATTATTTAGCTAACATTTAATTCAAACTAAAACATTCTTAAAACTACTGAAATCACATTTCCAGAAATTATCATTTACAGACGGCCATGTATCCAATTCTTTACCTGACACTGTATATCATTTTATCTATATTCTACAAACATTTCTTAGTAAACTAAATTCCGTTCAGCATAAAAATGCATAACTCATTTAAAAACCACCTTTAAGCAATTTGCACCCATATGCAGCAACCCTTATGAATTCTTTTGTGTAGTCCTGTATATGAATTATAGCATTTATGCACACCATATACTATGCATAAATATAGTGAAACATAAAAGCGCATACCATAATTAAAAATGCATTCCCAGCAATCATCGCTACTGTACAGTACTTCGGATACAATATAGTATCTGAAATCTTGAAATCTTTTCTGTGTCCCTGTAAATGCTATGCACTTCGTATTATACATGAAATAAGTTATAGTAAACTTCAGCAACGTATATCAATTTCATTATACATGAAATAATTTAACATAATTAAAATACGCCGCAAACAATTCCCTCCACCCCTATATCATTATATAACGGATTACTTTTGTGTGGCCCTGTAAATGAATAATAATTATTCTTTGCACCGCTTCTTCTACAGAATGCATATTTTAGTGCACTTCAGAAATGCATATGAATTTTATTACGTTTGAATGCGTGTAACATCATTAAAAATCATTTTAAACGATTTTTTCTCATAGGCCGTAATGTAACGGAAAACTTTTGACTGTCCCTATAAATGAACTAAACATGCTACAAACTTCAATTGAAATAGGGAACGTGCTATGGTAAACGTCAATAACATCCAATAATTTCAGAGAAATCCTAGTATATGTACTAGAGTCAGAGCATGGAGAGACGGACAGACGACCAGACAAACCGAAGTCATAAACACTTTTCAACTTTGTTGGAAAGTGTTAAAAAGGTTAGTTACAGTAGATTCCGGTTAATTAGGACTTACCGATGTTGCACAATTGGTCTCAATAAAGTGGCTAGCCCAATTATCAAAAGTAAATTTTTATTCTTCACATTTCGTCCTTAATAAACAGCTGCTTAAATTAAGTGATGTCCCAAATCACGGGAATCTTCTGTGTTTGAAAAAATATTTTCGACTACAACCGATATCGGCTTCGTCGGCATTTTCGAATCACTGAATTTTTCAGTATACGTCGCGTTAAAAACAGTAATTAAACTTTCATATGAGATCATTGTATTATTGATTGGATTTTACAATCTTTGAATGACGTTAGAGACAGTTAACAGTCTTGTTGAATGTATATTGAAATATTCAATATCTTTAATTCTGTTTGTGTTTGAAAGTAAGATATGTGAAAAACAGAAATATTCTAATAAAGTCGGGCAGTGTAAGGCTTGATCAAGAGTGATATAACTTTAGGGCTTACTAAAGTTGTGGAACAGACGCCGTGATTCTAGGATAAACTAACATAGCTTTATTGGAATGAGAACAACCTCACTACATAGCGACTAGCGCACAACTGCGATCTCCGATCGCAACAAAACGCTCAGTTGAGGCGCCATCTATTGAGAGGAAGGTATTACAAACACACAACATTCCCTCCCTCCTTAAAGAAAGTACAAGATGTAAATGTCATTACATATAGACAGTTCAAAACAAAAGTCTTTTAAGGAAAAACAGTTCAAAAACCAACGAACAGTCTGTCAGTCTATAATTTTAGATGTAACAGTATTTCACAGAGAACAGTTCAAAAACTAACGAACAGTTTGTCAGTTTATAACTGGAGACGTACTGGTTTTACTCTTACACGTTTTGAACGTCTAATCAATGGAGTACTATTTTCATCACGAGTGAGCACTTGTGGTGATAGCACTGGGGGTTCTGCAGGCGACTTGCTCACTCTGCCTGTAGAACTTACCTCTGAGGAGAGCACAGGAGGTTTGGGAGCACAAGTGGGTACCTCAGTCTGCAAGTCAGCAGATTCTGATTGTGGTGCAGCAGGAGCTGGTAACTTAAGTGAAGTAAGAATTTCACTAGTCAGCTCTTCCTGCCTGAGCCTTAACTGGTCGATGTGCCGAGTCCAGTTTCCCATGGGGGTTGAAACCTCACACATAACTTTTCCCAATGGACGTAAAATATTGCCAGCAACCCATGGTGGGCCACGACCAAATGCACGCACCTAAACTGGAGTGTCCCCTGAAATTTTCTTTGACCCTGTCTCTTTCATCTCACATGTCTGGGTCACAGGATCTCGAATTAGGTCCAGCCGTGTTCGAAGAGGCCGACCGAACATTGCCATGGCTGGAGATATTCCCGTCGCTGCCGATGGTGTATTGCGGTAGTTGAAAAGGAATCGACACAGCCTCTCTGCGAAAGTCCCTCCAGTCATTTTCTTCAGGGCTGATTTGACTGTACGGACCGCTCGTTCAGCTAAACCATTCGAACGTGGATGGTATGGTGGTGTTTTAACCTCGGAAATGCCATTGTTAGCTAAAAATTCACCAAATCCTGCACTGCTGAAACCAGGGCCATTGTCGCTGACCAGACTTTTGGGAATGCCGAAACGAGAAAACAGGCTACGTAACACCATTATGGTTACACAAGATGCTGTACTTGAGACTTGTGCCACTTCTAACCACTTTGTTTTGGCATCCACGATTACTAGCAACATGTGGCCTTCCACTGGACCCGCATGGTCAATGTGGATCCGCTCCCATGCTTGTTCTGGCACAGGCCAAGAAGAGTACTTTGCTGGAGGTGCTGAAGCATTTTGCTGGCAAACAACACAACCCTTCACTCTTGCTTCAAGATCATTATCTAATCCTGGCCACCAAACACTGGAACGAGCATGAGCCTTTATAGCCGTTATGCCTTGGTGAGATGAATGAAACTCATCTAGTATGAATTTCCTAAATTTTGGTGGAATAAATACACGTGAGCCCCTGAAAATGTCTCCTTCAAAAGATAATTCATCTTTTACTCTTAGAAAAGGGTGCAGATTTTGCTCAATTTTCTTCGGAAAGCCGTTTAAGATGTAAGATTTTAGCTTGCGTAGATCAGGACATTTGTTAATTTCTGTTGCAATCAGATGCCTCGTCACTGGAGTGTCGTCTAACTGTGTCAACAACAACACTGACTCTGTCGGAGCTGGCAGATCAGGATGCTTCGTATTTAAGGGCAGCCGACTGCAAGCATCTGCATTAGCATGCAAACTACCTTTTCTGTATTTGATAGTGTATGAATATGCTGCAAGGGTCAGAGCCCAACGTTGAATTCGCGCAGCAGCCACAACTGGAACAGGCTTGTCTGCAGAAAGGAGATTAACTAAGGGACGATGATCAGTAAGTAATGTGAATGTTCGTCCTAACAGGTATTTACGAAATTTTGTTACGCCAAAGACCAGGGATAGAGCTTCCTTTTCTATATGGCTGTAATTCTTTTCAGCGTCAGTTAAGGAACGTGACGCAAAAGCTATTGGGCGATCACCATCTTCGGTTACATGAGATAATACAGCTCCAAGACCATAGGGACTGGCGTCACAAGCCAACACAACTTCCTTCTTATTGTCAAAATGTATCAGCAGTGATGAATTTCGTAAGGTTTCTTTCACTTTAGAGAAAGCTTCTTTCTGTAATTTATCCCATTTCCATTTGGTTTTATCTTTTAAGAGCTCATATAATGGCGCTAACAAAGTGGCCATGTTTGGCAGGAACTTACCATAGTAAGTAATCAATCCGATGAAGGAACGTAGTTCATCTTTATTCTTCGGATCTGGTGTATTGACAACTGCTTCGACTTTGGACTCTAGCGGATGAAGTCCTTTACTATCAATCCGATGACCAAGATATTCAACTGAAGTCTTCAAAAATTCGCATTTGTCAGGGTTGAGTTTCATACCAGCTTCCTGTAACCGCGTTAGAACAGCCGTCAAGTTCTGTAAATGTTCAGCTTCATCTTTTCCGAACACTAAAACATCATCAAGATAGCAAGCAGCCTTCAGACCATACAGAATTTTATCAATTTCTCTCTGGAACACAGCTGGAGCAGAGGCTACTCCAAAAGGTATTCTGGTATACCGGAACAGTCCTTTATGTGTGTTAATGATGACTAGATCTTTTGACTCTTCATCCAGTTGTAACTGGCAGTAGGCATCACGGAGGTCCAATTTAGAGAAAACAACTCCGCCTGACAGCTGGGCAAATAAGTCTTCGATGTTAGGAAGTGGATACTGCTCTAATTCAGTCATCTTGTTCGTCGTTAATTTGAAATCTCCGCATATCCTGATGCGGCCGTCACGCTTCAACACAGGTACAATTGGCGCTGCAGACTCAGCGGTCTTCACTGGTTCAAGAATGCCTGCTTGAACCAGCCGAACTATCTCTTGGTCAACTTTGTCTACCAGAGCATACGGTATTGGACGTGCCTTAAAAAATTTTGGAGTTGCAGAAACTTTCTTAATTAAATGCACCTTGACATCTTTCACAAGACCTAATTCTGGTGAAAATAGATCTTTAAATCTTTCTAAAAGGTTCTGGAACAACAATTCAGAAGTTGGCAGATTGTTTATGGCATAAGGATGGTTTGCATTTTTAAAAACATTCATTACTTGCAATGGATAAATCCAGTTACGGCCTGCTAAATTAATACTTCCTTGTCCAACAACCATCAAAGGTAATGAGTGAGACTTTGCTTCATAGGACACTTCAACTTGAGTCATACCAATCACTTCGATAGGATGCTTAGTATAAGAATTTAGCTTAATTTAGGTTTGCTCCAAAGGAGGAAAATACTCTTTTACTTTATTAAATTCATTTAAAGGCATTAGAGAAAAGGGGGCACCTGAATCCACTTCAAAAACGAATGGCTTACCTTGGACTAGACACTCAACTCTAGCAGGTGGCAAGGTTTCTTCCATCCCTGAGATGTTGAATAGTGTGTAAGTTACAGGTACTTTATTTTCAGCCTCCTCCACTTGCACATTATGCACCCGAACTCCAGAATCTTTCTTCTTAGATCGGCAAACTTTAGCGATATGGCCAATTTTCTTACACGCATGGCAAGTTGAATTTTTGAAACGGCATTCGCTGGACACGTGATTACCTCCACATCGATTGCATTTTTCGGTATTTTGCGTTGAAACACGAGAATTCTGACTTTTGGGTACAATATTCTTCTTTAAATGAATTTTATTTACTTCCGAGCCGGATCCGGACGCCATCCGTAGGTTGCTAGCGTCCCTGGCCGCACTCTCCATAGTTACCGCGATTTCTGTAGCCCTCGTTAGGGTTAACTGGCTTTCAGATAGGAGTTTTCTCTGGATACTTTCATCTTGGATCCCGCAAACGATCCGATCTTGCAGCATTTCATCGAGAGATGCGCCGTAATTACAATGCTTAGCCAAGCTGCGTAACTCCGCGATGAAATTGGCGACTGATTCGCCGGCGCGTCGCACTCTGCTATTGAATTTATATCTCTCAACGATCTCGGACGGAGCTGGATCAAAGTACGAATTCAGAACTCGAATTATTTCCTCCAGAGTCTTCGTATTTGGTGCCGCAGGCGAAAGGAGATTACGTATTAAGGCATAGGTAGTTGGGCCGACGACAGTTAGAAAAATAGCCCTTTTTCGATCTGCTTGATTGATCCCATTAGCTATAAAAAAACTGTTCCAGTCTTTCCGTGTACAAAGTCCACGATTCTGCTGATGAATCGTACTCTTTAATCTGCCCAAAAGAGCCCATCTTATGCAAAAAATACGCACCAATGCGTTAGGCTTCGTACGGCGGCGTGCGCTGCTACCGGCGACCGCGTGTTAGGGTTAACACGGCGCGGCAAGATCGGCGGCGTCATTCCAATCAAGGAAGAGAGAAAAAAAAATTTCTTTTCTTTTAACATCGAATCGCATCCTCGTCGCCAATGATATAACTTTAGGGCTTACTAAAGTTGTGGAACAGACGCCGTGATTCTAGGATAAACTAACATAGCTTTATTGGAATGAGAACAACCTCACTACATAGCGACTAGCGCACAACTGCGATCTCCGATCGCAACAAAACGCTCAGTAGAGGCGCCATCTATTGAGAGGAAGGTATTACAAACACACAACAAAGAGACACCTCATTTTCACGGTATGTTATCATTAACATAAGCTAATCAAATTATTTCTGTATCAATATTCGTAGAAAACTAGAGAAATCTGTCAAAGCGGAAGTAAAGAAAGCTCAGTATAGACGGGTTGCACATGACGTCACATGTTTGAAATCGCTTCGTATGGCGCCCAAATATAAGACAAAATGGTGCTCTCCATTTGATTTATTAGACTTATTTGCACTATAATAATAAAACTAAGGAAGATCTAAATTAAACAGAAAGATAACACGTGCTTTTAACGGCAAAAATGCAGTTCTGTGCTCCACGTGTGTGCTCCAGCTGCCATAGCATCAGTCGTTGCTAATAGCAACGTGACGTCAATGCAAGGGGTCTATAGTGAATGGTAATTGGTATAAGCAATTTTGGCCGTTCGAAACGCTATTTCAGTAATTGAAGCAAACACAGAATATTATGTTATAAGGAGAACTCTTTATTTAATTAAAGTAAAATCACTTATTTAGAAAATTATGATTTTATTTGGATTATATGTATCTATTAAAACTACTTTAAAGTGTTTTTTGTTTTTCAGTCTCCTGGGTACGATTAAACAGCGACAGAGTTAGTTATCCACGATTAATTATTCTAAAAATATGTATAAACATTACATTCAACAACATTTAAAATTTTTGATATAACACAGTTTATTGTGTTACCACCTTAACGTGGCTTTATTTGATTCAGATATCTTAATTTTTAAAAAATCTGAGCATTATATTATCAAAAATAAATTTGAAAATAAATGACATTACATTATTTTCGTCATCATAATTTCAGTGTGCCACGGAAGTTCAATCATAGGTTTAAGTTGCTCCATGATCTAGAAAAGATCAAAAATCACGGCTATAAGAGCATTCTTGTACATAGTACACACTATATGGCCAAAGGTGACCGGTCACTTGCGATTTTCGACGTTTTGTTAAATATCTAGAAAAATACATGAGGAATTAACCGGAAATTGCAGGTGTGTAAACAGTATTGTATAGGTCATATATTTCCGCGAAGATTTTTTTCCCGAAACCTCATAGGGGACCGTCAAAAAATTGAAAAAGAACGAATATCTTTTGGATAACCCTGTAAAAACTAATGGAGCAAAAGCGTTTGAACTCGAGATTATTAATAAGTAGCTTATTGTAATAAACTGTGTTCATTTTTATGAGGATAGCATGTATACTCGTAGAGAAATTAAGGTTTTTATAAAAACAATCCCAAATTTCACCATGTTTTTTTGCTTATAATTTGCAGAGTTCTTAATATAAAAAAAAGTTCTTTTCAGAAAATATGACGAACAATATTGTACACAATACCTCGCAATCACAATGAAAAAATAATAAAAATTGGATGACAAATGAGCAGGTTTACTAAAAAATGTTTCACTGCGCATGCGCGAATGCAATCAAAATATAATGTGCATAATGTGTTAGCTAAGTGTATAGTACAACTTTTGTAAAAGTTTCAAAAACATAGTTTGAAAAGTCTGATAATAATCGTTTATTGAATAAGCTCAAAATCCGTTGTTCCCAAAATGAAGCAAAAACATAAGGGGTTGTAGCCAGTGGTGGGATTCAAATAATTTAACAACCGGTTCGCTGCCCCAAATGATTTTTACTGTACAAAAATGAAAGAAAAATGAAGCATCACACATAGATTATGAAACACTTTCCAATATTATAAGAACTTTGTTAAAAAAAAACTTTGATCCTTTGGTACAGTGAAAAAAAAAATCCTGAAACATGTTACCCTATAAAAGGACGTTAATAAATATTCGGCAATCATGAAACCCCGATCATAATTTGCATCAAAAAATGCATCAAAACAATCAGGGCTTAATTTCTAACAAAAAAATTACCGGAGCCCTAATATTCTGCAACGCTAACAACCGTAGCGTCCCCCCCCCCCCCCCCAGCATCACTCCAATCTGCATATTTATATTTCATACATTATTTGTAAAAAATTAAAGCATTTTTTTTTTTTCGTTAGCAAAATAATAAATTTTAAATATATATGCATATACATAGTCATCAACTATTTCTGTTTCTAGTTATCATTCCTTCCGAATAGCAATCTTTGTCTAATTTTAAAGTTAATTAATTGAATAATTCTACGAATAAATATGATAAGGATTATAATTCAGAAATAGTGTTACCATAAAAAAGGAATAGTTCGCAGCTGTGCATTTTTATAAAAAATATGAATGAAATTTACAGGAATTAATATTTATATGCTGAAGAATAGAACAGCGTTTTTAAATTTAATATAGAATATGCTTACCTTAAACTACAATCGATTCCTTCCGCATAACAATCTTTCGTGGTGAGTTCCTGAAAATCAGATTAAATGAAAATTTTGACACCGTTATGGGAAAGATTCGATGCTTTTATAGAAAAAGAGGTAACACTGCTCGATTGCTCTCTATCAGAATAACGATACATGGCAATTATATCTACTTACAAATGAAAGTAAACTTCGTAAATCTGCAGAGCAGAGCCTTAGCATGGACTTCATTCATGTTACAAAATAAACAGAAAAATCACTAATGTGATTTTTATACACGTACAAAATAGAAGACTTAAAGCCTCAAGCTGGTGCCCACTGACTAAAAACAGAAAATATTCTTTTTAGGTTCAATATCTAAATCAAAAAATAAAATAAACCAGCCAATTAAAAATTATCGTAACGTTACGAAAGAAAATTGAACTGTAAGCAAATTCATTGTTCAGTCTCTTGACTGGCGCCGTATCAACACGTCGCCGCCATCAATACCAGATATAAATTTGTAAATGGAATAGAAACATACGATTCCTGTTTCCCTTTATTCTGACCAAAATAGCATTAAAATGATTTGAAATAAAATAGAACACGTAATTTTTAAGATGGATTTTTTCCCCTATGCATGAATAAATAAAATTTTGAATGTAATTCAGATTGAGCTTGAGCCAGCCCAAGCCCAAATACTGATATAAAAATATAAAAAATGAGTTGAAACATCTTTTTATAAGTGTTTTGATAAAAAAGAATGCAAAAGCTTGGAGATGGAAAGGAATGGAAAGGGAATTTAGGCTTCAGTTTTTCTGAAGCACTATTGCACTGGGCTCCGGAGCTCTATATTTATTAGCTCCGGGGAATTCCGACTAATATTTAAATATTTACTAAAACCAGAGAAATACCGGAAGTAATCTCCGGTGGGTTCTGGTGCAAATTAAGCCCTAAAAACAATATAATATAAAAATAGCAGAAATGTAAGTTTAAGAATTAACCCATGTTCATGACCTAAAGTTGTATGTAACATATTTGGAAAAAATTCCATGTTATAGCAAGTGAGACAAATTTTTAGATGACCAAAACTTCTCGAGTTATGACATTTAGAAATTTTAGGATTTTTTACCATTTCTTAGTACAAAAAAAACCAGGCCAGAGAACGCTGGAAATTCGTAAAATACAAAGTATCATGATTCGGCAAGTCCAGATCATACAATGTCTTTTCATTTGTTAGAGAAATATTTTTCTAACTATAACTAATAGGACTCGAGGAACTTATCAAAATTTTGAATTTGTTACATTTACGAAAATAACTTCTTTCATTTAAATAACTTCTAAGATATGAACAATATAAAAAAAATGTGCAGTTGGAAGTATATATCTAAATCTGACGATTTAAGTATTAGCTATACATCAGAGATCTGACGATTTAAGTATTACAGTGAAACCCCGATTTTACGTTTCTCAAGGGACTGAGTAAAAAAACGTAAAATACGGAAAAACTTAAAATACGGGAAACACATAGAAAGCAAAAAATCGTAGAAAAAAACTAAAGAGAGTAAAGATGACTCTTTCTAAAGGTATTACAATCTATATTTTACAAAAAGAACATTATTATACATACCATTTTAAGATCATTTTACTAACACATTTTATTGCGAATCCTGGCATTTAGGTTGAAATGGATTGTTTTTTTAGTCATTGAGTTCAAAGTGAATGCAGAATCTTCCAGGATTGAAATACTTTGCAAGCTTTTTCCTGGCATTTATGAGAAAGAAAATAGGCTTTCACTGTTTGTAAGCTCTTCAATGCAATATTGAAAGAAGGGACGGGCTGCGCTTCTGTTTTTCTTCTTCATCTTCATCGGTGGACGAAAAGTCCATAACATGTGCTACGGATGTTAGCAGTAGCTCTTTCAGCTTCACATGTTGTTAAACTTTCCGGAATGTAATCGTCGAAATCATAGATAACTGTTTCGTTGTCATTCTCCGAGTCTACCGCAACTGATTCCTGATCTGTTCTCGGTTCATTAGATGCTATGAATCCGCTTTCTTCAAAACAATGGGAAATGCACTGTTATGTAACGTTTCTCCAAGACGCAGAAATAAAATGCATAGCCTCTAGAACCCTTAACTTTAACTTGCAGGTATCATTTGGGTTTCCATTTTCTATTTCAGCTACAGCTTTCCGAACAAGTTGCTTTCTGTACAAAACCTTGAAAGATCGAATAATGCCAAGATCCCAAGGCTGCAATTTGCTTGTGCAATTTGCCGAAAAAAATTCGACACGCACATTAGACAGCTGCAAAATCGGATGTTCAGTGCATTGATCAATGAACAAAATTATTTTACGATTTTGCAACTCCATTTTTTTTGTTTAGTTTGCGCAAAAAGTCTTCGAAAAGGAGTTTGGTTATCCACGCATTTTTGTTTGCTTCTTACTTTATCGGATAACTTCTCACGTTTTTGAAGCATCGTGGGTTGCGCGACTTTCCAACAACAAGAGGTGTCAGCTTCTCACTTCCAACAGAATTGCAGCAAAGTAAAACCGTAAGACGCAATCTAGGCACCTTCCCTCCATGGCAGGAGTCTCCTTTAGCAACATAACTTTTATCCGGTAGGAGGTTAAAGAAAAGCCCGGTTTCATCCACGTTGAATATGTCCTTTGGCTTGTATCCTTTGGTCAAATTTGGTAGATTTTTCTTCCAATCTTCTATTGTAGCTTCATTTACACTTGATGATTCTCCCGAAAGCGATCTATACACAAGATAATGTCTTTTTTTCATTCGGTCAATCCAGCCATTTGAAGCTGTGAAATATTTCAAACCACCAAGCCTATCGGCGATTTCTAGAGCTTTTTCTCTTAGTATCGTGCCATTTACAGGTACATTCGCGGCACGAGCTTCTTTAAACCACTTTAATAAGATTCCTTCCATCTCGTCGTACGGCGATTTTTTCAATGTTCTCCGTTTCTTGGCATTTTTTTTCGACTTTCTCAATGTTTTTTTCAATGCATTCTTTTTTCTGTAGTAATGGATTGCAGGGTTGTCACGGGAATTCCTTGTAATTGAGCGAACGCTACTTTGGTTCCGTGGAATTCATCAAATTGTTTAACAATTTCGGCTTTCTCAGCAACAGAAAAGCTTTTGCGTTTTTTACTCGTCATTTTGGCACAAAAAGGTTAGAAATGCGACCACCGCGTGCTAAACAGCAACTGAATTTGAAAGCGTGAAGAAAGGTAAAGACCCCTTTCCCTCTCTGACGAAAGAAATGAGTCACCCCATCTGATTGGTAACTGGAGTGTCTCTTCCCCTACCCATCTCATCCCTACACCAATTAAGTGTGTTGTTTCTTTACTTTGCTCCCCCGCCAGCTATCCGGGGGAGGGAAAGGAGCAACAGGAAGTTCAAGAAGGAGCAGGCGTTCAACGGGAAGGGAGCAGGGGTTCAACAAGAAAGGAGCAGGCGTTCAACAAAGGAGGGGGGGGGGACCAGTTTCAGAAGACAGTTACAGTCTTTAGAATGCATTTCTGTTTTTATAGATTGCGTAACTTTTAACAACGTGGATTAACTTTTAAAAAGCACAAAAGGAAAAATTATTGCTTATTTTAGAACATTTTTTCCTTTTTTTACTTTCCAGAGAAAACGTAAAATGCGGGAAATTCCATAAATAACAAACTTACGATCCGGGTTAAATTAACATTACAATTATACGGAAAAACTGGGACCTGATGAAAAAAACGTATAATGCGGGAAAAACTAAGATTCGGGGTACGTAAAATCGGGGTTTCACTGTAGCTATAGATCAGAGATAACAGGGAACATTTCGTGCCCAAAGCAAAGTACCGTTTATTCGAATAACCGGGCCCGTGAAGAATGGCCTTAAATTAACCGGAAATTTGTATGATTTTATATCATTAAATCTATTTTATCTGAATTTATATTTTAAATGAAAAAATGTTGAATTGAAAGTATATGCTATTTGGTACCGAAAGCTAGCAAAACCGCTAAGAAACACTCAAGTTTTCTCTGATTTCGTCGAAATTTCACACATTTTACTTTGTAAAAAATATTTCTACCCGTCCGATGTTTCAAAATTTTTGTAGATGATGTAAATCTGATTTATTGAGAATCTCATCTCAATTTGAGATACTCTTTAAAAGTTTGTGTTCGAATACGGTCGTTTAATTACTTTTAGCAAAGAAAATATCGTCTCCGTGAGGCGAGAAATGACCTGCATTTGCCGGTGTATTTGTAAGGGTCATCAATATCATCCGATCGTGTCATCAATAAGAAGGTGGTTTCAGATTTACGAACATATTATTGGTTTGCCAGTACATCTAAAATTTCGCCCTGGAGGAGCGAAACCGCGACGAAACACTCAGATTTTTCCTGATTTCATCGAAATTTTCACACATATTATTTTGTGAGAAATATTTCTACGCGTTCGAACGTTTCAAAATTTTTGCAGGAGATGTAAATCTGGTCTATTGAGATGCTCTAAAAAGAGTGTGTATCAGTGTGTAAAGAACACGGGCGTTTAGTTATTTTTAGCGTAGAAAAAATATCGTCTTCGTGAGGCGCGAAGTGACCTGCGTTTACCGGTGTATTTGAAAGGGTTGAAATTTATTTGTTTTAAACCAATTGAACCATCGATTAGAAGAGGGTTTCACTTAATGAACATATTTTTGGTTTGTCGGTACCTCCAAAATTGCGTCCTGGAGGGGCGTTGTAATAAGGGAGAAAAAGTTTTTCGGAAAAACGACTCTTTTTGAAAATTGTTTTTCAAGCGGTTAACTGCGACTTTTTTAATTGATTGCAGCATTTCAGACGTAGATCTTTCAGAATATGTCTTTCATTTTTAACTTTACTACGCGGTTTGGCCGATGTAAGTTAATAAATAATGACAAAATATCCCCGAAATTTCTTCTTTTCGTTCTTCATTTTCAACTGATGTGTAAATAAGGCTTCTGTGCGTGCACCAGAGTTTTTTTTTTTTTCTCGCAAGGACCGAGTTGAGTTTTTAATGAGAGTGAGTTGCGATTTTTAATTAATAACACAACTAATTATTAGAATTTAAAAAATTTGTGTTTCAGGTACATCAGAAGACATTTTGAGCTAGCCTCATAAAAATTTTCGGTCTCGTGCGTGCCGTAGGTTTTGCTAGCCATCGCACACACGCAGACACACAGAAAGAGCAAAACTTTCTTTTATTAGTATAGATAAGTAGTTAGTGTAATTTTTAATAACCTTGCCATATAACTAGAATTAGACTAGGGCTGTCAATTTAGTTTCCAAAATTCTTCAAAATTTCGTTTTTTAAGTTGAATTTTCTCTTACAGGATTGATGGAGAAATAATATATTATTGTTCCAAATGAAAAATTATTTTATTAACTGAAATTAATCAGGACTTATCACAGAGTTATGCCTAGAAAACAATGTTGTGCAGATAAACATTTAAAGAAAACAAATTAATGTAAACGCGATTTTCGCATGTGAAGTATCATTTTAACAACCGGTTCGCCGAACTCAACACAAATTAACAACCGGTTCTACCGAACCGGTGCGAACCGGCTGAATCCCACCACTGGTTGTAGCCATATATCCATTGATTAGCGCCAATTTAGCATGCACAATATTGCACGTAATACTGTATTTGGATACAATCCCCCATCTTTTTGCTTTATTTTGGGAACAACGGATTTTGAGATTATTCTATAAACTATTATTATCAGACTTTTCAAACTATGTTTTTGAGACTTTTACAAAAGTTGCTCTATACATTTAGCTAACACATTCTGCACATTATATTTTGATTGCATTCGCGCATGCGCAGTGAAACATCTTTTAGTAAACCTGCTCATTTTCATCCAATTTTTATTATTTTTTTCATTCTGATTGCGGGATATTGTGTACAATGTTGTTCGTCATATTTTCTGAAAAGAACGTTTTTTTACATTAAGAACTCTGCAAATTATAAGCAAAAAACTTTGCGAAATTTGGGACTGTTTTTATAAAAACCTTAATTTCTCTACGAGTATACATGATATCCTCATAAAAATGAATACAGTATATTACAATAAGCCACCTATTAATAAACTCGAGTTCAAACGCTTTTGCTCCATTAGTTTTTACAGGGTTATCCAAAAGATATTCGTTATTTTTCAATTTTTTGACGGCCCCCTATCGGGTTTCGGGAAAAAAAAAATCTTCGCGGAAATATATGACCTATATTATACTGTTTACACACCTACAATTTCAGGTTAATTCCTCATGTACTTTTCTAGATATTTAACAAAACGTCAAAAATCTCAAGTGACCGGTCACCTTTGGCCATATAGTGTATTATCTGTACTCATTTTAGGTAGATTTCGTATGAAATACTACCTATTACATTCTCACCTACATTGGAATTTCTGAAATTTTTTGCAGATATACACCGATCATAACCCTAGAACCCAAAACCACACTCAGTAAAAAACTGTGTATATATATATATATATATATATATATATATATATATATATATATATATATGGGGGGGGCATTCTCACAATCTTTTGACTTTTGAGGAAAATAATCTGGCGAAATTAAACTTGCTAAAATAACATTTTAATCTGATAGACGAATTTAATGCCTTAATTATTCAAAATAAAGAAAAAATGGTCAGCAGCGAAAATTTTTTTATTTAACTGAGGTTTAAGTTAAACTTGCGAGTTTAATTTTCCTTACCATTATACCATTAAAACTTTTTATTTTCTTCTAAATTTTTACTTATAATGAATTTTCATAGTACCCACACAGTACATTCAAATAAGAAATAATAACAATGTAGTATTTTTAGTACAAAATTTTGGTATAACATTGTCTTAAAGGGGTGTTAAAGAAGGGACGGTAATGTAAAAAAAGGGGATGGTATAAGAAAAAAGGGATGAAATGGAAAAAAAAGGGACGGTAAGGATGGAACAGCAAGGATAATTACCACCTATTTTAGGCACATCATGTTAAGACTAAGTGGCAGCCAAAATGTTCATTGATATTTAGAAACAGTTATTTACATTGGATTAAATTAAAAAAAATTAATTTACCTCGAAAAGTGCAGGAATAAACCTTGGGGATGGTGAGACTATCAATAAAGCCACAATGCTTGAAATTGATATTTAAATGCTGATTTAAATTCTGCAGTAAATTTCCTGCCAAAGAATTTTAGACATAATTTCTCTAGCATACTTCTGCATGAGAAAAAACTTGAAAAAAATTCTGTGTCTGCATCTGAAGTGATTTTCTGTATAATTTTAGCAAGAGGGATGGTAAAAAATTTAAAACATAGGGATAGAGTTTAAAAAATAATAACAACCCTAAGAATGTCTGCAGGCTAATTTTTAGCTACTTATTTATATAAAACAATAGTTCCAGTTTCAGAAAAAAATTATATCGAATTATTTTTATTGAAACAATTTTATCCAGACAGCTCCAAACTTAAAAATCAGCTTCAGGGACACGGGACGGTAGTATGGAGTTTTCCAGGTGTTTTGGACCCCCAACATCGTCCAAAACTTATTTATCTCGTTACTATTGATGTGCAATACTGCAATGGGGTGTTCCCAAGTATATGAAATAAAAAAACACAAAAAAGTGTATTAATATGAAAATTATTATTCAGGGACATGAAAGTCAAAAGATTGTGAAAATGCCCCATATATATATATATATATATATATATCACTTCCTTCTGGACACGATAACTTCCACAATTCTGCAGAAATCTCTTCCAAACTGATACATAAAATAAAGGGGCATAAAATCTCGGCCAAGTTCGTTAATGGGCAAAATCGGAGCAAGGAGATGGAAATAGGGAGGGGTTTTGTAAAAATCAAAAAAACCCCATAACTTCTTAATTTTTGTACATATCAAATCAGTTTAAAGATTTTATTACTTCTAAAAATAGGGCTAAAAATTTATGTATCACAGAAAGTTGATAAAATTAAAAATGGGGCTCAAGGGGCGCAAAAAATAAGGGTTTTTGAGAAAAAAATTCATAACTTCGTCAATTCTCAAGATATCAAATACAATTAATTTTATTATAAATCCCCTTAATATTATCTACAACTTTTATATTCACAAGTTTTTGATAGGACCAATTCCTACCGCAAAAAAAAGGGCGGAGGTTCAAGAAGAAAAAAATCCTTAACTCCGTCAATTCAAAAGATATAAAATCTAAATGAATTTATCATATATCCTCTTAATATTGTCTACAACATTTATACAGAAAAGTTTATTATAGGACCAATTCTAACAGCAAAAACAAATTAAAAATACATAGCGGTTGAAGAAAAAAATCATGTATTAAGGTTGTTGTCAAATCCAAACTGCTAATTTTCTTACTTATTTTGAAATTCATTTTTGCTCTCAAACGCTTTTAATTCTTAGATTCTCTTATTCAGAATGTATATAATGTACCGTAATGATAAATTTTTTGATAGAGGCAGAATATATTTCAAAAAATGATGTCAAAGTGGGCATTTTGTACAAGAATTTCCCGAAGCGATTGTGTTAAAAACGAAAAATACTGTCCTACTGAGAAAATAATTGTTTATAAATCAATTGAACTAAAATGAATTGATAATAAAATAAATCCCAACAAAAAGTTTTCGGTAAAAAAAAAAAAAAAAAGCGCCAAGTTCTCCTTAATGTTTCGGCCAGAAAAAGTAGTGATATCTGAAGTTCGCACAAGTTAAAAGCCAAATATCCCAAATCTTTCATTGAAAATGGCTTCCTGCGACTTGGCCGTTAATGCCTTCTACAGCATTTCAAAATTAATGATTGGAAATTACGCATTTATGAATTATTTAAATATTAAAAGTAATATTAGAATGCAAAGAGGCAAATTCACATAAAGACATTATAAGTAAAAGATTTCTGATAACTACCATTCAGTTTCAACAAACATTAGTTTTGATTACAGATCATTTAGTCCACTTGTGGTTTAATTGCCAATTTGTACGGTCTAAAGCTAAAGTCATTAACGCAAAACCCAAGAAATAAAACAAAATTTACTTACTTCAAATCTCACAATATATTACATTATATTTTATTGTATAATATTGAAATCTTGTGTATTGACGAAAGAGATTTTTTTCGTTTGAACATTTATTATAGTTTGTTTGCATTCATTAAGAGGTATTCAATTTATAAACTGTTAAAAGCTGATACTAATTATGTTTTAGCAATTAGGGATATTATCTCCTGAATACAAGTATTTTGTTATTTTTAACTTCTAAGCATTTAAATAGACTGAAGTTGTTTAAATGAATTTTCAAATGTGTATTTTATTTCTGTACTCTGTGCCACAAAATGCTTAAAATAATGAAAAAATGTAGTTGACATGTAGCTCATTTGTACATATTTTAAAATTTGAAAAACTCTCTCGAAGGCATTAACGGCCAAGTCGCAGGAAGCCATTTTCAATAAAAGATTTGGGATATTTGTCTTTTAACTTGTGCGAACTTCAGATATTACTACTTTTTCTGGCCGAAACATTAAGGAGAACTTGGCGCTTTTTTTTTTTTTTTTTTTTTTACCGAAAACTTTTTGTTGGGATATCACTAATTTTTGTATGTTTTTTCAAGTTTGTTATTCTAAACTATATTAATATGAAAAAACTTAAATTTCGGTACTTTTATGTTAGCCGGGAGAAAATCTCCTCATTAGATTTTTGTTTTTTCGCCAATAGCAGTTTTCATTTTTCACATGTGTAAATTAGAAACAATGCTTTGATTTTCAAATAAAATATTTTGGTTTATATTATTATTTCTTATTTATTTATTTATTTATTTCTATGTTAAATATTCTATTAAATAAAATGAGGGAAATGCATCTATTTTAAATGAGATAACTGAAAAGTATATATCTTTAAATGAAATGAATGCAATATGAACAATGGAGTTGGGAACAGTATTTGGCGATTTGCCACTTGCGCCCGACTAACATAAAAATACCTAAATTTATTTTATTGAGCTTTACAAATTTATACTTTATTTCTTTTTATATTAAAGTACTTGCCGCTTCTAGCAAGCAGTATTTACCGTATTAATTCCATGTTAAACGTTGCATTATGTTACTGTTATTCATAATTTAATTTACTTGCCCATTCTTTCGCCAAGTCGGAAGCTTTTGATAGAGAAATCAAGAACTCTTTACGATCATGGAAGCACATCATATATTTTGTGTTGTTATGTATTTCTTCTTTCGTGACAAATATCTTTTAACTCACTTACGCATGTTTCCTTAGCAGTTACGATTCGTTCTCTAATGCGAAAATTTTTAATCCTATTAAGTACTCTTTTTTAATTGGGCTCACTACCAATTATTGTATTTTAACTGATACGACTGGGTACAAGTGAAATGGTTCTTATGAAATCCTTTGACAATATCTGCATTTGCATTAAACCATATTGATGCTAATATCTTTTTGTTTCACGTTAACCTTTTCAATAGACTCGATTACGGAAGAATAGAAGGTCTACCGGCTCACTGCCATGATCCATTTGAAAATCTATCATTCTTCTCATCTGATCGTATTGAAGAATTAGTCAATGTGCCATGATTTTAAGATTTTAGCTAATTTTATTCGAAACCTGAAAACTAAAATGCGAGGAACCGGATTATAGAAAATTCATTCTAACGTACATATCGATTAACAGGTTACATATTATAGAATAATTATAATAATCATAAGGAGAACTGGCAGTTTCAATGCTTTAATAGTTTCCGTAAATTCTCTTTACAGAATATAGAAGTTTTAGCGGTGTAAAGATTAACAACATAGTCCCATTAAGTATAATAACAGTACAATATAATAACAATAGCAGAGGTTTTGGGCAGTGACGAAACTATTAGCACTTTGGAAATATTAGTACGTTATATCATTTAACTATTCAGATTATATGCGGAAAAATAAAAATAGATGACTCGCATTAATAATTAACTCATTGAAAAATAGCCACTAGCGTCATATATTCACCAAGCTTGGCGACATTTAGCAAAGTTTCGCCAAATTTGGTAATATATCATGTCAATTCTCAAATTTGGCGACAAAAAATGTTTTGTTTATTCTGACGTTATTCTGACGTGTTTATTCTGCATATGCATAAGTTCATTAACATCACTAAAACGCACTTAAAGGAGTAGTGTTCCATAAATAGTAGGGATAATTGCCAGATTGACCAGACTGCTATTGAGATTAAAATTCCGACATTTATAATCGACCGGGAGGCGTCTGCACACACCATCACCTCGTCGAGTTTACAGCTGAAATTTTAGGATTAGTTAAAGCTAGATTAGCATATTAAAATGCAACTGGTCTGTTAAGTCATATCTTGGTAGAAACCACCTGAAGACCTAATTTTAGTGGTTAACTGATAGGTTTACTATTGGAAAATCCACCAATTAACCCGTAAAATCGGGCCTGTAGGTGGTTTTCACAAAGATATGACTTGGCAGACCAGTTACATTTCAATACGCTAATCGATATTTAACTAATCCTAAAATTTCAGCCGTCAACTCGATGAGGTGATGATCTGTGCAGACGCCTCCCAGTCTTTAATAAAATTGGTTTTAAGGAAGTAGAAGATAGAAAGATGGACAGATAAACTGAAAGATTTGCCTTATTAAGATTTTTGTAAAAGCATATAAAAATTCGTTCAGCTTGAAATCATGTAACACCTTTATAACTCAGGCTAATTTTCTGTAATCGGGTTTTGGCGACCAACATATCTTATCTATAACTGTAATCTTTCTTTTACAGATTTAATATTAACAATAAATTAACTGTAAGTAGGTTAATAATACAATATAATAACATTAGCAGCGGACTTCGGACGCCGCATCTGTCGCACATCGTTAAAGACAGTTTATTAGTTACAAATGTCATTTAATTAAAAAGAGATTTTTAAACTTTCATATAGAATTAGGATATTTTTCCACTATAGGGACCACGGCATTTTTTTTAAATCTTGGCGCAATTCGGACTTCAGGAACTGAGATATGTTGCCAAATGATATAAACAACTATGAAAACAAACCTAATGAAGTTTTATGTTATTCATATATGTATTTATATACATATAAACATTTTATTTATACATGTATAAAATATTATTTTTTATATACAAATTATTTATGTTGGTATATAAAAATAAATAAACGGGTTCCTTATATTAAATAAAATGTATACATATGGAAAAAATTGCTTGTGTATATGACACAGTAAATAGGTTGCCAGAAAATACGTTATTATCAAATTTCCTTTCTCGTCAAGGCTATTTTATGTATTTCGCCATGGCTACTATATCGGAAACGTACCGAATTGCGGTTATATTTTGTTAAATGTTTTATTGTTTTAATATCGTAAATATATCATAACCTATACTGATTAAAATTTTTAGGTATATTCATTTTTTCTATTTAACGAACATCTTTGGAAAAGCATATATATAAAATGTTGTTCTGCTTGAAATCACGTGACCCCCTTCAAAACTCTGTAATCGAGTTTTGGCGACCAACATTGGCACAATTGAATGCGTTAAGGAACTGTTTACGGCCAAATCAACTCCCCCTGTTTGAAGGGTTTAGAGGCGGAAATTCTGTGTTTTCAGATTTTTCTGGTTAATTGTGCTACAAATCTGACTTACTTGTGAAATTTCATGATTCTACGACTTTTAGAAGTACCTTAGTTATTTGATGATGCGAAGTGAGTCAGTGACAAAAAAGCGCTTTTTCTGAATTTAATATTTCGAAAACTACTAAATATAGAAACATGAAATCGTGGAACCTTAGTTCAGTTTGGCCATACAAACATGTGTATAAAAGAAAAATTTCTATATCTCTCTCTAAAACGACGTTATGAAGGGGTGAAAAGTATGCCGAAATGGTTCAGGAAAAGGTAGCTTACGGCTTGTGCGAACTTGGCGGACGCACTGCCGTGCTCCCAGATAAATGAATTGTTTAAATTGCCTAAATAAATGAATTGTTTATGAATCAATTGAATGAATTGTTTTAATTAATTGAACGAAAAATAAAAACACAGGTCACTTATGAATCTTTTCAAATTGCCTAAATAAATGAATTGTTTATGAATCAATTGAATGAATTGTTTTAATTAATTGAACGAAAAATAAAAACACAGATCACTTATGAATCTTTTCAAAAATCACGTGAGTAAGTTTAATATTTTTTCTATTAAAAATGAATCTGAAAATGTGCCAGAAAATTTCAAGTTGTTGAGACTGGAAAAGTATTTTTTTTTTTTTTAAATACCGCCTTAACATGATTCTGATAAAACCAGCTATTATATAAAAATGAAATAAAAACTCGTCAAAAGCGGCCAGATAAAATTGTTAAACCAGAAATAATCTCTAAACTCGATTTAGTTTTTTTTTTTTTTTTGGTGAAATTAGTATACTTAATTTCGAAATCTGCCTCCGCCTGTAGGCCGGGCCTGTAGGGATTTTTTTATGTTGTTTTTATTATTTTTATTGGTATAAATTATATTTAACTACCGTTTTAATTTTTTGAACCTATTTGTTTGTATAAAAAGTAAAACATTTAATCTGATGTTTATGAATTGCAGATGTCAGAGAGAACAACCTTATTGACAAATAGAATCAGCAACACCCCTGACGAATTGGATCTTTGTATAAAGAAATATCACATTGCAGTTAAGGAATTGAAGTTGTCACTTAAAAATGTATGTATTGTCGTATTTGATTTTTCATTTGTTTTGAAATAATTTATATAAAAGTTGTAAATTCGTAAACTGTAGTTCTCTTTTATGTTCTTATAACGTAATCATTCATCAATTTCATTACGTGGATTCATTTATAATGATTCCCATTAAATACATCTCATGAAAAACAACTCCTTGTAAAGGATTTCGCCAAGTCCTAAACCTAAAACGCCAGTCATAAAAAGAATTGATAAAGACAGGGCTTAATTTCTAACAAAAAAGTACCGGAGTCCTAATATTCTGCGGTACTGCCGGTACTAACAATTGTACCATACTATGGCTGTTTTCCTCTTTGATTAAATAAAATCAGTTAAACATTTCGAAATAAGCTAATATAAAATGAATTAAGTAAACAGAGTCTTTGACTCCCGGTATTTTTTAACAAAGCGAAAAGAAAGTCCTTTTATATAAGACATTTTAAGCGGGCTCTCATGTCAAGCACACAAGTAGTATGTTTGTTGTTCAATAGATAAATAAAAGACCTTTTAAATGTATCTTTTTTAATATCACGCAATTTTCACCAAACTTTTCTTTTTCTTTTTAATATTCACGTGAAAATACTTTTGTCAGAAATGATATATCATTTGCGCTGTCCCAACAAAAACAGTTGAAAAGATCATCTCGAAATATCAAATAAATGTCTCGCGCAATTTTTAAATTTAAACTGTTTTGCAATAATATTTTTTGTTAATTTTACGTAATAAGTGAAATGTGACGTAATTTCTCCTATTTAAGACTTCTAACGCATGTTAATGAATTTATTGTTTTACAATATCCTTTCTCTGTTAAAATTCACGTGTAAATATAGTTTTTATGAAGTAATTTTCAACAAGTTCCTGCTTTTTATACATAATTATTTCATTCTAATTTGAAAGTTTGGTACTTTTAGGTTAGCCGGGTGCCAGTGATATATATACATATATATGTATATATCTATGTATGTAAATATACATATATATTTACATATATATATATGTGTGTATATATACAATATGTGTATATGTATTTATATGTATATTTACATATATGTATGTATATAAATATGTATATATAACACTGGCGCCCGGATAACCGAAAAGTACCGAAAGTTTTTTGTCTGTTTATAATAGTCACGTGTAAATAAATTTTTAATTTGAAGCAAACATTATTGTTTGCGCTGTTTATACAGTTGGAAACGGGTTAAATTAGTACAATTTTCTAAAATAAGTAAAAAATATCTCTCGAAATGCTGAAACTTTGAATTTAAAATAGAAATAAAAGCTCAAAAAATGAGTCAAATTAAAAAAAATAAATGCATTCTGCACACCGGGAAATTATAACGTATAAAATGATCTAAAAATGATTAAATTCCTATGTATAGTTTTTGCTTCTATAAAACTTTTGTAATGGAACGACTTTGTCCAACTTTAGCATTAAATATCTCTTAAAATAATTCTTCGATTTGAGAGCTGTCTGCATCAGCGTGTTTACAAACATTCCTCTATAATACCGCAGATTTTCATATTTTTGTATGCAACATTTTTCTTAATATTAACGGAGAAAGACCTCCGGTCAGAAAAAAATCAAAACCGGCGACGGCGGCGGTAACAGCGTAAGTTACTTTTTTTTTTTTTTTTTTAGAACAGAGAGATAATTCAATCTCTTTAAAGCCGATGAAATTATTAGCGCACTTTTAGAATCTGGGGTGTCTGAACGGGGTTGGCGAACGTAGCTTGTAGGGGCAGAGCCCAAGTATGTACTAAAATAAAAATTATTATTCAGGGACAAAGTCAAAAGCTTGTGAGAATGCCCCATATCTGTTCCAAAAATTTACTCCTCTCTGCATTTCATTCCGCGGATGCCCCTATATTAAATACTGTCATGTTTGTTTTAATGTTCTTTAAAAAAACATTTAAAATAAAAGCTCAATGTTTTTTCACTCTGCTTGTATCAGATTGCGGAACATTTCCCCTCTTGTTTTGATGAGATGGAAAGTTACATCATATTAACGGCTGAAAGTGAAGAAATAACTACCCAGACAACACCTGGACCTAATGTTCTTGTAGAACAAGAGAATCTTCCTGTGCAGGATCCTGTTCAAGTAGAACAAAGTGATGTTCACCAGGCTCTTGATTCAAAAAATGTAAGATTTTATAATAATTATTATTATTTTCATTATAAATCACAATTGACATTTTTTAATGTATTTTGAATGTCAGTATCTCTGTCTGTACAAAGGGATCGATGGAGGATTTTTTTGTATGTGTGCGTTCGTAACTATATGTAACACCTATAGCCGTTGTCTAGTCCGTCCATCTGTCTGTCCTTATATAACAGCGCAAAACTACCCAACCGAATGGCTTGAAATTTAAAATATAGAATCGTTGCAGAATTCTCTGGAGTCGTTTCAAATTTTATGGAAATCGAATCAAAACTAAACAAGTTGGAAATTGCTCGTCAAACGTGGCAAATGAGGTGCGTTCGTACTATAACTAGTTATATAATTATTTTTTGCACCCCATTTTGTACTGAATGTATATATTTTTTGCACTTCATAAGTGCATAGTCTGTAACATCATTAAAATGCATTTGCAATAATTTTTTTCAATTCCCAGTAATGTAACGGAAAACTTTTGACTATCCCTGTAATTAAACTATACATCCGACTTTCATAAAATTTGAAATGGCTCGACAAAATTTTGCAACAATGATATATTTAAAATTTCAGGCCATTCGGAAGGCTGGTAACATCATTAAAATGCACTTGCAATAATTTTTCCCATTATCCGTAGTGTAAAGAAAAAATTTTGACTATCCCTGTAATTAAACTATACATCCGATTTTCATAAAATTTGAAATGGCTTGACAAAATTTTGCAACAATCATATATTTAAAATTTCAGACCATTCGGTCGGGTAGTTTTTGCTCTGTTATATGCGGACGGACAGACGGACTGAACGACGATTATAGGTGCTACGTATTTATATATTTACGAACGCAACTAAAAAAATATTAATAAAAGTTTTCTTCGTTCTTTTATATTCTATCATACGTCATAAATTTAGTGATATCCCCTGATAAGTAATGATTCTCGGTTGCCATGGTGATAACGTCCTAGATAAGATGGAGTCCTATTATTTCCTTATTACTGAATTTTATATACACAATCGTAATAAATTTTGCATTCATGCCTTTTCGCATAAGAGTACAACAGCTATTGCACCAAGATCTGAATTTTTATAAAACTAGTTATAGTACGAACGCACCTCATTTGCCATATTTGACGTACACGTTTTCCGACATGTTTTTATTAACTTGGGTGTCAATTTTGTGAAAAATAATTTTTTGTAATCTGTAATATTGAAATTAAATATTTATTAATACCCATTTATTTAACTCCTCCTACTGTTTTCCTTATCGATGAGCTGTAAAAAGAATTAAAAATAAACGGTCAAGTGCGAGTATTACTAGCGCTCCGAGGGTTCCGTACAATAAATAAATGAATTATTAATTGTGTTATTTAAAAAATCGTTGCTAAAAGAATAACAAGACTTTATATATATATAAAAAACTATACAACGTAGGGTTGGATATAGCTGTAACTAGAAAAGTATGAATGAGTATACCATAAAAGTTCAAAGATATATGAAGCCTAAATAATATCAAATAATGGTATTCTGTATAACTTTTTTTTTGCCTTATCCTAATCTGTTTATTATGAACCTGATTCGTTACTGAAAATAAAAGTAGTGCATATTTAAACTTCATTTGACATTTCATAAAGCTAAATTCAGCGTAGTAATAATCTTTTCTTTTTACAGTGTAGCTAAAACAAAACCCTTTTTCAAAGTTTAAACTTGGCTTTGTGCTAAGCGCGCTTCGAAAGCAGGTCGCAAAGATGCAACGACGCCTTGATCCGTACCGCATTTTTCCAGATAGATTTTCAATTAACTTTTAAAGACACGGGAGGCGTAATGAGAGATCCACTCAATACAAACTAGTTGCGAATCCCATAGTATCTATGTGATTAATTCTAATTAAATTAGTCTGTTTTTGACAATTTGACGTTTATTTTTTTATACTGCAACTGGGCAGTATTACACAAATATATCATTAAAAGTTGTTATTTAGGCTTTAAAAGCCAATGGTACATAGAGTACGCTGCCCCTGTCATTATGTATCTCCAAACCGTCCGTGTCTTTAAGGGTTAATATATCAGCGAATTACTGACAATTTTTTTTTCGAAAATCATTGTCAACAATGATTTTATACTTCTGCTACGATAGGTACAGTCGTGGGAAAAAAAAAGTAAACACCTCCTACTAACTCTTCGACAAATTATCGTAGATGGAAGTTACTGGTACCGAATGATTGGAAATAAAGTCTACTTTTAAATGATGTATATAAAATTTGCTTAGGGGGCCATCTACATATTAAAACGAACCCAAACCTCATTTTTTTCAATGGCAATACCCAATTTTAACGAGATATTTCAAATCTTCGGTTCAAACTATGCCCAGACACCAAATTTCAAGTCATTTGAATGATAAGTTTTTAATTATAAGCATTCAAAATTTAGTGCTTCTAATGTTAAATTACATTTTCATATATTTATTTATATCTCCTGAAATTATGCTCCTAATGTGCTAATTTTTTGTGTAGCAATAATACTAATGTGCCCAAACATAAATACGCTGAATTTGCCATTTTTATAATTTTATGATATAAATTATGAAATTAATATTCGAAAATTTATGAATTGCAACCTACAATTTTTTTGATGGATTTAGATTTATTAAGTCCTGCTTTATGAAAATCCGAAATTTCACATTTTTCTTCCAAATAGTTTTGAAATTATGCTTAAAAAACGACAAAATGATGGTTTAAGGGGCCGTCTATGATAGAAGACATTTCGAAATTTCTTCTGCTCTCCCGTTGTCTAACAGGCTTCATTGACTGCTTAAGGTGCCTTGATCAAAAAGGAGGCTCTCTCGGTTAACAATCGATTACGGAACTTCAATTTGGGTACAGCCCTTAAAATACGCACGTTTTATAATAATTAATTTCTCGGAAACTTGTGGTACGAATTGAATAAAAATTGGTTTTTAGACTAATTGAAAGGTGTAGAGTTCATTTATGCTGTCAGAATTGGGTATTGCCATTGAAAAAAATGAATTTATGGTTTGTTTTAATATGTAGATGGCCCCCTAAGCAAAATTTATATACACCATTTAAAAGTAGACTTTATTTTCAATCGTTCGGTACCAGTAACTTTCTTCTACGATAATTTGTTGAGGAGTTAGTAGGGGGTGTAAATCGGAATTTATGTGTAACAGAAAAATACGCTTTTCTCAAAAACTATGTGACCTAGGGTAATCGCTATAGTTTTCCTGCAAGGTTTAAATTAATGTCTGCTACCTCTAATTTTTTCATAATTTTAGTTTCGGCAGATTTGGAAATAGAGGAGGAGGGTGGGAGACATATTTTTGTACAACATTTCCGATGATATCGCTGAAAATATAACACATAAAATAAAAAGAAATATATTTTTGAGTTCAGCTTTACGAAAGGTTTCACACGATATACAAAAAAAAGATTTTTTTTTTTTCAAGTAGCTTAATTAGTCCCTCTAGATTTTCCTAAATATTATATATTTGTGAATGTTTAATAATCTGTAAATATGTGGGTCAATAGTCTTTATTACTTCCCCTAATTTGAACTCTCCACGTTGCATAGTTTACGAGTAAAATGGTTGTGACAGACAGACACAGGAGTGATCTCATAATGGTTCCGTTTTTACTTTTTAAGTACGAAACCCTAAAAATGACTTTATCTTGACCACAGTAAAATTATTCACCTTTAAAAATATTTATATGGTCGCTTTTTTTTGGCTTGAAAGATTAAAAGATATACGATTTTCCTGACAATATGGGAAAAAATACCAAACTTGCTTCTGTTTTCGTATGTCATCTATCTTTATTGTAAAGCAAAGACATGTCCATGAGTAACGCTAACACCATATTGACGGTGACAACGACATAACTAATAAATGTTGATTTTACTGCATTTTTTTAACTTTTAAGCATCGCACAATTTAATTTTTTACACAGTAAAATAGAAAAAGAAGGAGTAGTTTTTAAACGAAATTTGATTGAAAAATTTACTGGGTTTTTTATGAATTTAAAAGTTATTTTCAAGAATGGTCATTTTTAAATCTCCGTGCAACCAAGTACGAATTATTAACTCCTTTGTTCTTGAAGAGCTGTATTCTAAAGCAAAAAAGTGTCCCTGAATAACGCGGACATCATACTGGCAGTGACAACTGCCTAATACATAAATTTCACTTTAACTGCTTTATATATATATATATATATCGCAGGTTCAATTTTGACACCGTTGGATATAAAACAAAAAGAAATTTCAATGCTATTTGTTTGAAAGTTTATTTCAATTTACTTATTTTTTATGAATTTGAAAGTAATTTTCAATATTTTCAAATTTGCGTGCAACCCAATTACGAAAGATTAACCCATTTTAATTCTTCACTGCACCATGTACCACATCAGGCACATACCTAAAAACACTGTAATTCTTATAGCCATGAATTTAGCCAATATGATCTCGATCCCTGATCAAGAACAGTTCAAAGAATGGAATAATACTTATTTTCTCCATGTCAGATGGCTGTATTTGACAAAAAATTAGAATTTGTATTCGGAAACAAAAAAAATTTCGATCAAACTATTAAGGTAAAATTTACTTCCATTATTTTTACTGAATGCTTGAAAATATTAATAAAAAAAAGTTGCAGAGTGTTAAGCAGATAAAATTAATTAATTTAAGCTCGTTTAGTTGTAAAATATAGCAATACAATATTTTAAAACCCTAATTGTGTACATAGGTACATGCCATAAACTATCAAATTTTAGATGAAAATTTGAAAATTAATTTTTTTTGCTACCTTTCCCATTATTAGACCGATGTATAGATTTCAAATAATTTTTTTTCATAAAAATAGAAAAAATCGTGCAGTGAAGGGTTAAATAATTCGTGTAATATTCGATAACTAAATTGCCGAACGAAATTAAAAAATCACAAAATAAATTTAAAAAAATACGAATTTACCAGATATATAATCAAACAACGCGCTTAAATATTATACTGAAATTATCAGAATAACGATTGCTATAAATAGCAAAAGTTTGGCAATTATCCGCTCGCTACTTTTCGGTGTAGTTCTTGAGCAATCTAAGAAACGTACTAAATGCAAAAATTCTCTTGGTGTTTTAAATTAAAAACTAAAATTTGTCTATGTTCTGTTAACGGGCAGTATGTAGGACTTTTCTAACACAGATAGCTCGGTATGGATATCCATCTTATTTTTAAATGGAAATCTATATTTTTATTCGTAAAAACTAAATATAGAGGTTACGTGAAAATAAAACAAATTTCCTGACGCTTTCAGTTGTAACATTAGTCATGCGGTTTTGTTTGAAAGTTGAAAGAATTGACTCTAAGAAGACTGTTGATATGTTTCATTTTCTATTTAACCCCTTAATCTTTGGAAAAACCATAAAAAAAGTACCTATATTTTTTTTATTACAGAAATTGAATAATTATAAAGTTTCTAACTAAAATATGCAATTAGTTTTTTTTAAGGCGAAAAAAAGGTATGTATTTTTAAAGACCTGTATTTTTCACATCTTAGATTTTTATTCATCATCACACAAATTTTCACATCTTAGTTTTTTTTAAGGCGAAAAAAAAAGGTATGTATGGCAAAAGACCTGTATTTTTCACATCTTAGATTTTTATTTGTCATCATCACACAAATTTTTACAAATAATATTTGAAACAATATATATGCATTAAATTTTGATTATTAATATTTTTTTTGAGTGTGATATATTTTGAAACATGCAATACAAAGTCCAACATCACAATCAGCGCCAAAAACCAAACCCAAACCGTAATATTCAAAGACTTCACACGGAAATGCCAGTTAAATTTTTCTGGTTGCAGAAGTTTTTCCAGCAATGAAATCTCCAACCCGGAAATAGGACGGGCACGAGAAATAACGAACGACACCTCAGCCTGTGATATTGACGGAAGCGAGTTTTAAGGGGTTAATATGCATCTTAAAAAACGTTACCACTGAATTTAAAGTGAAAAGTTTTAGGTAATTGGTATAACTAAAGATATAGCTGACGAAATAGGAAATAAAGCGTACCATACGTCTGTTAAGTATTTTTTCCTGAATATTTTTCTTAAAATTGAAATTTTTGTAGATGCTTGTGGAAATCTAAACTTCACACAGATTTGAATGAAGGTTTTACGTCATTTTAACACATTCCTACTTAAAGTTGTTTATTTTATATATAAAAAATGCGTAGTTTTTGCTTAGAATGACGCTGATTTCGGAAATGCAAAATTTAGGAAGTGAGTCTGAACTTGTATTGACTTTAAAAACAAAGTAAAGGTGTTTTCCTTTTTTCTCAAATTTTGAGTTTGACAACAGAAAAGAAAACTTTGCATTAGAAAATTTAAAAACAGAGAGATTTCTATAATGATAAGCTACGGCAGGTGACTGAAAAAAAGTGTAAAGAGTGGTCTGATAAATTTTTTTAAGTTGATAGTTGTTCTAAAACTCATGTATATCAAATTTCGTGTAAATCAGTTGATTTGTATCAGGATTATACAAACCAAGAATGAATTTTACACACTGGGTTTCAAAATGATATGAAAACCTAGTAATTTTGAGATATCATGGCAAAAAATCACAAATAATTATTAGAAAACGCCATTCTGGAAACAAGTACAATAATCTTGCATAATTCACAACGATAAAATGAATATCAAACTTTAAATTCACTGAAAATATAAATTATCTAAAAAAAATGGTGTTGCCATATGGTATGAACACTGGTCGAATTTACCACTAAACGAGCATCTAAACTGTACAGGAATATCGAATGCCACTCCGAAAAGAAAAAACCGAAATATGCAAATTAGTTTAGCATATAACGATATTTCGCAAGCATGGAAATTTTCAAACGTGGCCGCAAAGTGAATTCTAAGAGTATGGGTCGTAAAAGCGCTTTAAGCAATTTTGAGAAAGGAAAATAATGTGGCTTTTAAAAAACAAGGACAATCAGCAAGAGCTATAGTAAAAAAATTGAAAAGATATCCAGGAGTAATGTTGAATTTTCTTCTATTACAATTGTATTGTGGAACAAAGAAATCTCCAGTACGACCACCAAAGCTATCCAAAAGCAGTGTTGCCAGATTGGGGACTTTTTTGTCCCCAGATTGTTGATTATCACCGCTGATTAAAAATTCGGAAAAATAAGCGCGTTATACTATTTTTAAAAAATGGTGACAGTCAAATAATCTGAATTATAAAAGCCCCCAATTTGGCAACACTGTCCAAAAGGTAAAAAATACCCATTATAAAGGGACTAAGCAATGAGAAAACAACTTTAGGTGAGCTTACAAGAGATATCCATTGATAGCAGTGTCAAAAAGTACTTTGTCCCGGGTAGTTAACAGTTCTGGGCGATTCTCAAAAGATGGGCACAGAACACTTTAAGCCTTTCAAACATAACTTTAATTATCATTGACTTTATTTTTTATATTATTTTTTTTTTTTTTACACTGAGTTTTTACTTCTATTCAGAGACAGAAAAGGACATAATTTATTGTAAAAGCTTTGTATAAATATCTTAAAATTTTATTATTTTATGCTAAAGAGGCCAATTTCGGACATTCATAACGTTAACTGCTCCAATGTACCACCAAGAAAAAGAGTTTTAACTTTTTTCCAGGTGGTTCTAATGGTAAACAACGAATGCATAAAGGAAACGGATGATTTTTTGATAATTTCGTTAAGAGATGGCAGGCTGATTTATTGCTTTTTTGGAGATAGAAAGACTTTTCTATAAAGCATTTTTCGGTATTTTGTTATGTCCGAAAGTAACGTACGTAACAAAGTATGTGATTTTATTATTATTATTACTGGATAACAAAAAGTTAATTATACATATATATATGTATACAGACACATTTACTACATTCTTAGTCTTAAGAATTTTTTAAATACTAAGAGCAACGTCCAAAATCTGTAACTTACGTGCGAAAGAGTGTCCAAAATTTGTAACGTACGTAACTGCTAATTAAGTGCTTTAATCATTAATTTTCCAGAATAGTTGCTGTTTGTGTATAGTTTTGTAGACATACTATTATAAAATATATATATATATTATATTTATAGACAAAATACTATACTATTAAAAAAAATTGGCTTTAAATTTGAAAATTTTAAAAATTACATATAGTTAATGTTTAATAATCCCACCTTTTGAGAATCTCCCTTCTAAGATGTTGAGATACAAGAAAAGAAAGCCCCAAGCACGTATGACTAAAACGTCAGCAGAATTGCTTAGACAGGGTGAAAGATCATATGTCCTGGAAGTTAGAATATGAAAGGGTAATATTTTTTGATGAAAAGAATTCAACTTGGATTGTCTTGACGGCTGTTCTTATTATCACTACGATCTGCGCAAGGTAACTGAAACACTTTCAAAACGGCAACAGGGTGGAGGTTCACTCATGGTTTGGGCTGCATTTAGATTTCGTGATAAAGTCAATCTTGGGTTTCCTTCTGGCAGAATGAGAGCATTAACCTGCAAAGATCTACTTGAAGAAAATTTGTTGCCTTTTGCTGGGGCAGTTGGCGAACCTTTCTGTATATTTCAATAGGGCAATGCATCCATCCACACGGAAAATAGCACTTGGTAATGGTTCCTGAATAATGGTGTACATGTAATTCCATGACCATCTATGACCATGATTTAAACTCAATGGAAAACGTATGGAACTTATTCGTAAGAGCAGTTTATTCAAATGGAAAACAATATACCACAATTTCAGAATTAAAAGCTGCTCCCACGGGAAAGATATTGATAAAAATGCTATATTAAAAGGCTTGGTCCGCTCCATGATTGATCATGTTTACAATACTGTCTTTGAGCAATAATTCAGTTTCGTCAGTGGCGTTTTCAGTTATAGTATGCATAATTACATTTAATTTTTGGAGTTTGAATTGATTAAGAGCGTTTTTTAATTCAGTTATGCATTTTCCAGATGAACTATATTTAGTTTTTTGTTTTTAATAATAATTACAGGCTGAAAATTGAAATTCTTTTATTGTTCTTTTAGAAGACAAAGAAGGCTACGAATCAAAAAGGCGCAGGTCTGACAAGACGACAGATGCACAAAATGAAAGTAAGATATTTTGATTAATTTACAAAAATAAATTTTGTTTAAAATAAAATAAGATACAGTAGAACTGTTTAATTCAGATATTTTTTATTTTATTTGTGTAATATTTTTCAATTCCCACGATTAGTTCACACTCTCCCTATATATATCTTGTTCAAATTTTCAATCGTCAATAAAATACTTATTATTCATCCAATCAAGTTCAAATAAATTTTTTTTTAAACTTGTAGTGGATGACACTTGATGTTAATGCAGTTTTTTCAAATATTAATTAATTAATTTAATTTAATTAATTAATTTTCAATAATGAATTCTGTATTCGATTGTTGACTGAGAGAGCCCTCTTCTTGATCACGGCATTTTAAACGCCACTAAAGCAGTCACTGAAGAACAGGAGAAAAAATTTTCTCTTATTGACCTAAGTAGGAATTGACTTAATTTTTTTTTAATTACTTGTTTATTAATTTGAATATAATGTATTTTCGTTGTTAACCAAAATTAACTTTTCTTTTTTCGACCCTAGAATTTTATTCCTGTGTGTTATTAGACCGAATTTGTAGTTGTGTTATTATGTTGTATTTTATTATGAGGTCTCAAAACTTCTATACGTGTTTCCCTTAAATTTTAATATGCTCGTATGACCCCATAATTCATTCCACTCATCTTCGCTTCGTCAACGTAAACAGAAAGTTTTGCTGTTACAAAACTGTCCATTAGAAAAAGAAAACAAAGTAAGAAGTATACAGGGTGACCAACTAGACCGCCCAAAGTCTTCACAGTCGGATTCCTTGCTTAAGACCCATAGAAAATGCGATAGAAAAGTATGACGTCATATCCGACGCAAGAAAAAAACGGTTCTATTTGATTATCGCGTCAACCAATTTCGTCACATTATACAAATTGTCATAATTTTTATTATAAATAACTAAATAACAAATAAATTAGTAAAACATTAATAAAAATACAAATAAAAAGTCGAATTAAAAATCACTTGATGACGTAACAAACACTTGTATCGTGTGTAATATCAAGTGAATATGACATTTGCGATCACCCATTATTGGCATTTAATCTTATGGTTTGGCGATAGTTTTTTGGTCGGCGGGATAATCAAGTAGTACCAAAAAAAAAAACTTTATTGGAAACATGAACATCAGTATTTGCACATGTTCGCAGACGAAGGTACACAAAATATCCACCGCGCATATACAGGCCTTTGGGGGTCATCTGACGTAATATGACGGTCTATCGAGTACCAATTACTACAGTGTAGTTGCTCCTGTTCGTGCTGCATTTTTGTGGACATCATGTTGCAGTCAGCCATTCAACGGCACGCGGATGCATGCCTCGATATGTGCGGTGGGCTTTTTAAACATATTCCTACGTAAACCTATGTAAATATCAATGTTCATGTTTCCATTAAAGTTTTTTTTTCCTTGCGCCGGATATGGCATCATAATTTTCTTTCGCATTTTTCTCGAAAACTATGGGTAGTAGAGGCATAGTTTTTCAACCTTTCTTAAGCCTTTATAGTCTTTGGGCATTTTTTATGTACTCCAAGCAAGAAATCTGGCTGTGCAGAGTTTTGGACTGTCTTGATGGGACATTCTGAATACACATGCACTTACATTAATGTTAATGCACAGTAAAATCTAAAATCAATGGTTAATTATGAATAGATTAAAAAATTTATCTGTTACTAGGAGGCTGCCCACTACGCTGGTCGATTTTTAAAAAAAAAACCATGAATCAAACAAAATATATATGGGGAATTTGACGTTGTGCTTTAAAGCAATATGGACCTTTACTTGGAAATGTCCTTCTTCATTGCTGAAAACTATAAGAATGAAATTGAGCTATTATGTTTTCTAATGTGTGTGAGAAAAAAATTGAGACAAATTCTTTTAGTTGTTCCTTTACAGTAAGATTTGGTAAAGAACGACAGAACAATGTGCTAAAACCATTCGTGAAAAATTATCTAACTAACAATGCAAGTCTCATCAAAATTCGTCAGTTTTAAAAAGGCTTATCTTTAATAATCGGGTTTAAGAACCTTCCCTCAAAGTCTATAAATAAGCAGCGCAGAATGCTATTGAATTTACTAAAATCATCACTAAAAAATTATCTAACTAAAAATGAAAGAATCATCAAAATCCGTCCATTTGAACTTTTATGTGAACAAATCTTTCGTAATCGATTCACCTGATTATAGAACTTTCCCCATAATTCTGTATAACTAAGCAGTGTAGAAATATATATTATAGTATGTATCTATCCTTCTACGAAGAATTATCTAACTAACAGTGCAAGTCCCATCAAAATCCATTCAGCAGAACTCAAGTTATAAGTGGCCGGAACGTAATTCCCATTTGTATTTTATATTTATAGATGATTCTCGAGGAAAATAAACTACATTTCGTAAGCACTTTAAGATAGTATTCGAGAAAACATGCTGTAAAATAATCTATAATACAAATTTTACGAATACTAAATCTAATTAATGATTCTGTTAAAAACTACAAAGAAATATACTTAACATATTTTCAATAAAATTATACTAGTTGTTATGCAAAATTACGTGTTTTAGTTATGAAAAAGCGTATCTGTAATTTATAATTCATTAAAATGATAAGTAAATATATTTAGAATATCTTCCTAACGAAACATAATACACAACAAAATTTTCGAAAACAGTCTTCAGATGAGGAAAATTCTGGAAAAACAATAATCATTTCAACAGCAGGATTGTTTTTTTTTTTTTTTTTTTTTTTTTTTTTTTTTTTTTTTTTCCTTCAATAGTTAGTTCCAGAGTGTGATAAAGTATATGTGCGAAATAATTTTCATGAACATCTGTAATTTTTTCATACAAATGGGGAGAATGAAAAAAATGTAAATTATAACTGCCAAATCATGAAATTTTTTAAGTACAGTCGAACTTCGCTTTAGCGAAGTTTCTACTTAACGAAATTTTCTGCTAAACCTTGACTTTGAACACCATTAACGTGTCAATTAATCTCCATATTACGAAAAATATATTCTATATAAACGAATTTTTTTCTACTTTCGTGTGTGAACAACATTTAAACGGAGAGGTTGCTGTTGCGATAGATGTATAAATTTATTTCAGCGAGTTGTATGAAAATAAAATTATTCATTTATTTAATAATTTCCATTCAAAAGAAGAAATGCTAAAAGCCTTCTATATAATAAGAAGGAAATTCCAGTTTCCCGAAAATGTTACGGATGAATTGTTTGGATGCTTATGAAAGTGCGAACATTTTTATGAACAGTGCATTTTTTGTACGAAACCTGTGAAAAGAAATATTACAGACTTTTTAAAAGTTAATGATTTGAAATACTGAGAAAAAAAGAGTAAAAGTACGCTAAGCTTCAGTTTTTGTTTACCTCTCTTTATTGTGTGTATTTTTAGACATTATTCTAATTAAATTTTTCTCATTTGTCGCCATTGCATTAAAAAAAAAATAGGTTACTGCAGCAAATTAAAACATATTTTTCCATTGTTGCCATTTTATTAGCCCCCGGTATGCTATTTCTTTCTCCCAGCTTATTTTGTCTCAAATAAATAACGTTACCTTCTATATAAGCCAGCCGTAAAACAAAAGCCGATGTTTCAGTGTGCGATTAAATACACTACAACATTTTTTAAAACTTTTTAGCATCTCACATTTTCAATGTTTATACCGTCGTATTGGGGATAAAAAGTACTTCTTAATGCAATTTGTTTGAAAACTGCATCTCCATTTATTTTTTTTTATTTTTATTTTATTTTTTTTTTTTTTTTGTAGTTTTTAGCGACATTTGTTTCATTTTAGCAACTCAAGTACTCCATTTCTGTTGAAAAAATAGTTGAAAAATAGCAATTATATCTTCTTGTTGCCATTTCCCCCATAAAAACTGAAAAAAATGTAATTAAAATATGTGCTATTTTGAGAAAAATATAAATGTATGATTTATGATAGAACATGGAGCTATTATAAACTATATTTAATTTTAAGTATCTATATTAATGCAAATGATGTCATTTTACATAAAATAAAAGCGTGTGCTTTAAGTCTTAAAACTGAAATATGTTTTGCACTACAGTAGAGTTCCGATTATCCGAGTCCCGCTTAACCGAGTTATTTCCTTCTGATGGACTGGTGGTTTCTATTATTATGAAACAGGCATTATAAAGGAAGCGTTAGGTGAAGATGAAAGAGCAGTAGTAAAAAGTTAGAACTCTGATTTTCTGGTCAGAATGGGAAAAAAAATGGCCATAATTTTTTTTTTTCAAAAAAAAATTACGAAAGAAATACGAATTCGCGATTTATAAATGTGGTAGATAATGATATGATTTTGTGTAATCGGATTTATTGTCAAGGTTTCGCTTCAAACATGAACGAAACTTGCAATAGCATAGTAAATACGCCAATTGACGGATGATCTGAACATATCTTCTAAACTTCTACCTAAAAGAAGGGAAGATATGCAGAAAAATTAAAAAGAAATAAAGAATTAAAAATAATTTTGAAATTTTATTTGAATAAGCAATTTTCCTTTCAAAGTTTTTGCCTTTGGGATATTAATAATGCATAACTGCATAAATCTCTGCAAGAACAATCATTATTTTTTAACTTCTGATGCTGTATATATTTCTGTAATGAAAGCGCCATGTTTACAAAAAATTGAAAGAATTCTTAAAAAAGGAAACATAAAACAGTGAAACTTGATAAAAATATAAAAAGTATTAAAAAATATATTTATCACTCAGATTTTATCAAATGAAAAAAATCAGATGCTTTTTTCTTATCCTTGCGCTGAAGGTAAAATCGCGAAATATTGTTTCAATCGCAATCTTTAACATCAATGATGGAACAATGACACAGCATTTGGGCGATTGTTACCACTAAATTTTTATAGTATTCTTTGCCTTTAATAAATCTCGCAAATTCTATCCTGAAATAAGACGAAGAATACAATTAAATTTTAGTGGTGTCAATTGATTCTCTGGTGCTACACTGTTCCATCACTGTTAACATGGAAACTTTATTGAGAATTTCAAACATTTCTTTCATGTTTAAATTAAATATTTCCGTTATGTAATATTATTCGCATTCAATGGTTGAATTTTGACAAATTTTGGTCAAAATTAGTTTTCTTCAATTAGTTTTCTTCATTTATTTTTGTTTGTATTTTTTTCTATTTCATATAACCGTTTCATTTCTTTAATCAACCTCTGAAACAATCAATCTTTAGCAGAATATACCCTCGGCAAGATAACAAAATTTGACCAATGACAACCTTTGAACAAGAAACAAGAGAAAAACTAACAAAAATCACGATTATATCAGTATATTATACATACAACTAATCCCGGGAAAATTGCCTATTCTAATGCTACGAACCATAAAAAAAATATTGCCGGTTATGTGATTAGCAGGACTTCTACAGGCAACTACTTTTTATTTCCATTTCGCACAACTTTCTCAAAACAAAAATATTTGATATACCGTTTGGCAACATTTGGAAGAGAAATATACTACATTTTTTTTTTTTAATAGTGGATCGAATAGAATAGAAAAATAGTCGCCTGTGGCAGCCCTGGATTAGATGCATCGGGATAAAGATGTAAAGACGTACATATTTGTATATTACTTAAAATTCTGAACTATAGTCAAAAAAAAAAAAAAAAAAAAAACCTTAAATATGCGGAGTTTAAATTAAATTGCGGTGAGCTCGATTATGAAAAATAAATGGATTTAAATAGGAATTTCGTCAAATTAGCCAGCTATCGTCAAATTGTCTTCATATATGGCAGCTTATTTTTTCGACAAATTTGGTGATATTTTGTCAAGTTAGACCAAATTTGACGCTATTATGGTAACCCTGCCATTAGTACTTTTTCACTAATATTCATTGTTGAATCTGATACTGATTTCTCCCTAAGAAATCAGCCGCTGCCACCCCCTTCACCCTTTGGGCTTAGTGGTAGAGCATTGGAGATCTATTCCAGGGCCCGGGTTCGATTCTCGGCTTGGACATTTTTCACTAAGTTGGTTTACACCTTGTTAGCAGTGTGATAATTCACGTCTTTAATATTAAAATAATTTCAAGCGTAATTTCACTGTTGAAAAGTAGCTGAAAAATTAATTAAAAATTGTATATTCACCGATGCTGGGTTCACTTGACATGAGACGCCACTAGATTGTGTGCTCATGAAGACTTTTCCATCTAGTGCTGCGTTAGCAGCCTTGCCGACTTATATAAGTGAGAGATGCCAAGCTGGGCATCGTCCTTGTGGCTTAGTGGTAGAGCACTGGAGATCTATTCCAGGGGCCCAGGTTCGATTCTCGGCTTGGACATTTTTCACTAAGTTGGTTTACGCCTTGTTAGCAATGTGATAATTCACGTCTTTAATATTAAAATATCAAAACTTTCCGATATTTTGATATATATCCGATATTTTCAAAATATTCAACTTATAATTATTTTCAAGCATAATATAAATTAGAAACTAAAACATATTTCACTTAACATGAAAACTTAAACAATATACTAAAAATGCATTTTTCCTTTTTTTTTTTTTTTTACTTAGAACAAAATTGAAGATGAACTAATTGAAAACAGAAACAATTTGCTTTTTTGCTAGGATTATATACCTTTATTTTTTGTGTCATTCTGGAAAAGGACTTTAACAAAAAGGAAGGGTAGACAAGGGATATCCCATGGCTTCTATATGTTACTAACAGTGACCATGCAGTGACTTCAGAATCAGATAGAATATTTCTTTTTATATCCCATCAAAAGCACTTCAATTCCCTTTCAAACTGGTTTTTAAAGGATTGTAAAATACTTTAAGAAACTTAAAATACATTTTGCTTTCACAAATAGCAAGTTCTTCTTTTCTTTTTTCAGTTTGTGAATAAATAAAATTTTTGTTTTCAAACACTTATATTAAAAACTGTAGGATTCAGTATCAACTATCAAGAAATCAGAAATTTATAAAACAAAATTTTAAATACAAAACATAGTTTTAATTGAAACATTTTAACATTAATGTAAGCTTATCTTTTTTATTATTATTGATTATTATGCTACACAGTTTAAACTGAACTAAGATCAATACCAGAACAGATTTTTTGCTAATAAAGCTATATATATATATATAACTGAGTATATCTAAAGTTTTTAAAGTGTTTTAAGTTTATCTTTCAGTGTCCGTTCTGAATTATGTTCCTCATAATCTACAGTTAAAAGTAAAAAGTTCAAACATAAAGCTTGGAAAAGATATTTGTTTTCTTCTTTGTCTAAAAAAGTCACTATCAGAGACAAAAATTCTTTATTTACAGAGCAACAAAGTCAATAACAGTTGGAAATTTCATTTGCAGTTGTTTTGACTGAAAATATTAAAAATATCTTGCACAGTGATATTTTGAAAATAAATATCAAATATAGAAAAGTATTGAAAATATCACACATCTTGATATTTTGAAAATAAATATCAAATAATATGAAAATATCAAAAATCTTGATATTTTGAAAATAAATATCGGATATATATCATGATATATATCAAGATATATATCGATTGATATATATCAACGAACCCTGGGTGACTCAATTATAGTTTCATTTCGTATGAAGAAATCAGTATCAGTTTCAACAATGAGTATTTGTTGAAAAATAATAATAACAGGATTATCAAAATAGCGCCTTGAACAACTTGGCAAAATATTGCCAAATTTTGTGACAAAAATAAGTTGCTGTATATGAAGCCAACTTGGCGATAACTGGTTAATTTGGCAAAATCCCAATTTAAATCCATTAATCTTCCATATTCGAGCTCACCGCAATTTAATTTTTTTTCAAGACTTTCCTACTTTTCAGTGCATTTAAAAAATATTTTTTTTCTACATTTTTGTGGATTTTAATGAAAGCATGTTATATTTTTTTCTTTTCATTTTTATATTTATTTTATTTTATTTATCTTTTAGACGAGCTCTTACTTAGAGAACTCCCTTCCAAATTTTCGTACGGCAAGTTATCTTCATCTTATAGAAATGACAGCGGCAAATGAAAGCAATGCTGCGTTTGGAATTCTTTCAAGCAGACTGCTCCCAAAGGTAAATTTTTGTTAATTATGTATTCCTCTATATATATGTACTTACCAATATATATAGAGGTGCTGGTCTCTTAATCAAATTTCGGGAACGCACATACCGGCCCCCATTGAAGTATTCTGATAGTTCAATGATATACAACAAGTAAATATACAATAGCATACAGATGATATTACTAATTGATGATTACACATAATGCATTAAATATAAATACAATAATAAGAAATAACAAATTCAATAGATAGAGGGTAAGCTTAATTGATATTATCATTATTTATAATAGGTAAAACACAAATATTAGAGATACTTCTTTTGTAAGTTTCGGATGGAGTCCGGACTATTACAACCCGAACATTATCATCATTTCCCTTGATGATTTCTGAAATACGACCTACTATCTATTTACAAACTGATAGGTAAAAGTTGCACGGTCAACATCGTACTGAGCAGCTGCAGTGTGGCGCGTCGGCTGACCTTGACGACTGCGCAATTAATCCGCGCATAACACAGACACGCAAACGAATTCTGGGGAACTAAAACCAAACTTGCGTTCACCAGTTATCGTGTAGTGAAAGAATGACTCATTGAACATAAAAGGTTTCGATGTTATGATTTTTTTAAATCTAGGCATTATTTTTCGATGACCCTGTATTATCTAATTAAACTAGCAGACTGGTGAATAGACGATTTGGATGGCGAATTAATTATTTCTGCTTTCATTTTTTTTTCGCATTATGCACATAGTTTTCCCTTAACCCGTCACCGTCCTATAAATAGGGCAACTTCATTTTCGCTGCGTACATTCAATTAACGCATTTTACTGGTGCTTTTTTGCACGTTTTTGTATCCCAATATTCCTTCATTTTCATCTTATGTTGGCAACTACTATTGTCTAGTTTCATCGACACACTGTTGGAGCAAGAGCAGCCCCATTTTTCGCTGCTGGAGAAGATCGTTAATTTCTAGCAAATTTTAACAACTGATTTATGGTACGCGTTTTATCTGAAATGTACCCTACTGCTATGAGAATATAACAAAGACTTACTTCTGCTCTCCTAGTGTAGGAAGGACGCTTTTATATATATATATATATATATATATATATATATATATATATATAAGAATTAATCTTTTTCCTGATGAAGCAAGATTAGTTATTTCTAAACGCGTTGAATTGCTTCTACTAATGGTGCCTTCCATTTAAAAAAAAAAAAAAAAGTCCTAATTAAAAAGTGCCTTCCATTATAGGTCAAAATTAACTTTTTTACTCACTGGCCAAATATGGGCACTGGCCAGTACATGAATTTTTTTCACTGGCCAGTAACAAATTTACAAATACTTGATAAAAGTGTGTTTTTTCTAACTATTAACATCATAATTTACTTATTTTCTTTTATTTACCCTTTGATAAGATCACCGGATGGAAGAAACTGGCATTCCATTGAATAAAGAAATATAAACAAGTAATTACTACAGCCAAATTATAAGTGATAAACTATATTTAAAGATATGTTGATGCATTGTATAAAACAGACAAGAAAAATGGATTTTTAAAATTAAAATATACTTTAATTTAAAAAATAATTTCACATCTTGGATATTTCATTTTTACTTAAAACTTACTAGGCTATATTAACAACTGCAATAATGTAATGCTGAATCTCTATGTATACATAAAGTAAAAGGTAATAAAAAAATCATTAATTTTTGGCACTAAAGTTAATCATTTACCCCTTTATACTTAACCAATGAACCCCCAAAACTAATCCTGAGTACCCCCCCCGCCCCCCCCCCAAAAAAAAAAATCTCGCTAAGTACTGTATTCTTAGAACGGCTTTAAGACAATAAATGAATCTTATCACGTTTCTTTCTTATCCGCGTGCCCAGCTGAATCAGTATGAAACAATTCTTTCTCCCTTTCTTCATTCTCCTGATTTAATCTCGGATTGGCCGACTTGTGGGTGTGCCTTTAGACGACGTCAGAGATTTGAAGAGAGAAGAGGTGGGTACATCGTGATGGCTCAAGAGATGGGTGCCGTGATTAGTGTGAGGCGCGTTTACAAACGAAGTTACCCCCCCCCCCCCCTTGAGTGATATCGTTGTACTTGGGTCCCCGGGACCCAGGATTTCCAAAAATCTGGGTCCTTTTTTGACAAAAGCGGGTCCCCATCAATAATAATTCATATTTTAAAGGAATAAATGAAACTTTTTTATTTGGAAAAAAAATAAACGCATTAATTATTGTTTTAATAATTAAATAATTAAAACCAGTATTATTTGCACTCAAATAAGATGTTTTTAAAAAATATTAAGAGAATTTTCCTTTACTTTTTTTAAAGTAAATTGCAAGATACAATTTTAATTGTAAAACAATGCTTATTTTGAGAGTAGAAGACACGAAGTCCCAATAACAAGTATCACTGATGTTCACATTTCTTTTAAACAGGGGCAAGGCGGGTTTATTGAAAAAGATATTTTTGCTGAAAGAAATAATACTTATGTTAAGTAAAGGGGTGCTTTTTGTTGAATGAATGGGTGCTTTCATTACACTTCCCATTGAATTATTTGTCAGCATAGATCTGTGTTGGCATCAGACATTTTCCTTGGAATGGAAATTCAGATCTAAATCATTAATAAGCATCAAATCCTAAATCTTTCGAAGGTGGGAGACATTTCAATGCATTAAGAAGGAAGGGGGGTGATTTTTCATTGGTCCACCCCCTGAATAGATTCTTATACACTGAAATCATGCTGTATTTTTAAGAATCTCATTAAAAAAAATTAAACCTATTTTATGAATGCTCTACCTATAAGTTTGGTTTGCGCATCTTTTTTGGTGCTTTGGATGCTTTGACTAAATTCGCTATTTTTCCGTGATACTTTGACGAAATGTGATCTTTTTTCGACATCCTTTGACGAAATTTGGCTTTATTCCGAGATTTTTTGACGAAATTCGCTATTTTTGCGATCTTTTGATGAAATATGCTATTTTGTCACGGCCCTTTTACGAAAATCGCGTTTTTTTCTGCGATATTTTGACAAAATCGGCTTTTTCCGCGATTTTTTGATGAAATTAGCTATTTTTTCGCGATCTTTTGACGAAATACACTATTTTTTCGCAGCCCTTTTACGAAAATCACGTTTTTTCCGCGATAATTTGATGAAATTTGCGCTTTTTTCGCGACCCTTTGACAAAAATCGGCTTTTTCCAGCGATTTTTTTTGACGAATTTCGCTATTTTTTCGCGATCTTTTGTCGAAATAAGGTGTTTTTTGGCGGCCCTTTTACGAAAATCACTTTTTCCGCGATATTTTGATGAAATTTGCGCTTTTTTGCGATCGTTAGACGAAAATCGGCTTTTCTCGCTACTTTTTGACGAAATTCGCTATTTTTTGCGATCTTTGGACGAAATACGCTATTTTTTTCACGATCCATTGATTAAATACGCTATTTTTTTCACGATCCATTGATTAAATACGCTATTTTTTCGCGGCCCTTTTACGAAAATCGCGTTTTTTCCGCGATATTTTGATGAAATTTGCGCTTTTTTTTTTGCAATCCTTTGACGAAAATCGCATGATGACGATGACCGCTTTTTTTTCGCGATTTTTTAACGAAATTACGAGTCTCACGGGACGCGTAAGAGCTATTTTTTTGCTTCCCGTCTCCGATTTTTCACATATTTTCACATAACGCGCTATTGCGCGTCCGTGGCATCGCTGCCCCTTTCGTACATTTTTCATTCAATCATTGCGAGTGGTTACTATTAAGTTTGGCCAATGGTGGCAATAAAGTCAATCGCCAGTTGTTGATTATTTATTCGGCGAGTGGCGAGTGCTAATTTTGTCCTATACCTTCTATCTGTATTATGTAACCAAACTTGAGAATTCTTTATTTCTCCATATTCTAAACAGCTATTTAAATAAACAAATACATTAGAACCTCGATTATCCAAAGTAATTAGGACCGACCATCTTTCGGAAAATAGAAATTTTAGGATAATCGAGAATACTTTAATTTTAAGATTAAGGAGAAATATATGCGCTATTTCTTATTATGGTAACAAGAGCTTAATAAAAATAAAGCAATAACAAAATAGAAACAAGTATAAATTACCTGAATTTTAATTTTGAAATCAAGTACCTTTTGCTTATTTCACAAGGGTTTAACAAACAATGTTTAGTTAGTCGCAGTTACGACTGCCTTTGCTTTGAAACTCTATCACGAAGTTTTTAAATATTATTAGTTCACGAATATCATAGTCTTTCTGCTGCTCCACTCAGGCCAAACCTTTTGCAAAACATTCAAAAGCTTCGGAAATGGTAATTTGTTCATTTTCTTCGTTCCATTCCGAAGCGTCGTAGTTCGGAAAGGATCGCTTGCACACAAGGAGTACGATACTTTACAAATAAAGAAAATACCTTTGAACATGGATTTTGCACACAAGGAATGTGATACTAAAAAAAAAAAAAAAGCTTTAAAAATGAATTTCGGTTAACCGAGAGTTTCGGATAAAAGAGGTTCTACTGTATCTCCTAAATTCAAACTTTAAAATAACTTGGACGTTAACGGTTTAATTCTTTAATTATTTCTTTACGTTTTAAATTCAAACTGCACAAAGTTTCCGCCTGACCCGATTTGGACAGGTTTTACTATATTTAGAGACTAAGGAACTAGTATTAATGGTTTATTTTTTCTGTACTCTGCGTCTATTATTCAATTTCATAATAATGCATTTATACTATGAATGCGTACTTTGATACTTTCAGATAAATGCATTCATCTTAAGCTCCAGCACCGGAACATTGAATATAAAATTGAAGCAGCCAAACTCAACAATTTCCTTGTCAAAAAAACAGATTAAAAAGGCTGAACGACTACACAAGCTGTTGTTCGATGACATTCTAAGAATCACCGAGGATTTAGTTTTTGAGCCAGAGAACTCAGAAATGACCTTCTACGTCGTTCCTGTAATAAATGGTGAGTTTTATTTATTTATTTACTTACTTTCAAAATAATGAAATAAAAAAAAATAAAAAAATACTTGCCTTTATTGTCGTTTCGGCAATAAAGATTGTCCTCATAGTATCTCTCTTTTCTAAAATATTATATTAAGAAAAATATTACATAATAATTTTCAAATCGAAGAATTATTTTAAGAGATATTTAAAGTTAAAGTTGGTCAAAATCGTTCCATTATAAAAAAGTTTTATAGGAGAAAAAACTATACATAGGAATTTAATCATTTTTAGTCATTTTATACATTAGAGCAGCATGATGATGATGGCAAGTAATTTTAAAAAGGGTCCGAATACTTGTGAAATTTTTCATCGAGGTCCAGAGAAAAAAAACACATAAGTAATTAAAGTACTTAATACTTTTTAATTTCTATTTCTACACACACATACATATAATATGAATAGAAAAGTCGGGTATTCGTTTTGAAAAATTACTACATACACAAGTATACGCTCTGAAAATTTTTACATACACATAATAAAATAGAAAATGCAGGTAGGTATTCGTTGAAAAACGATTTTACGATTTTAACGATTTTACGATTTCTTCACCACAAAGTGGTGAAAGAGTGGAAAAATGCTTTTTTCATTTAATTTTCGAATATTTCGGGAGGAGGGGGGCTGTAACCCCATCAGCCCCTTTTTCTTCGTTGATGTCAATGTGGACTAATATGGAACTAATGAGAATGACTCATCCACTGTATGATAGAAAAAAATTTAAAAAATTTCCAAAAAAGAAAGAAAAAAAAATCAGCAATTTTTTCATATCACTTTCGAAAATTTCAGAATTCGAAAATTTCATGGGGTTGTAGCCCCATGAGCCCTCCCCCTTGGGTACGCCCATGCATAAAGGGTTAACTACATTGTTAAATAATTATTGATAAATGCCTATGATTGGTTGTCATAAAATAATAAAATATAAAAGTTGTATTATTATTTTTGTTTGAAACTTATACACACACATGCATTTATATGCATGTTTGTTATAAATGTGTTTTTATACACGAATAATTAATAAGTATGTATATTTTTTAATGTATTAATTACTTTTTTTTTTTTTTTTTTTTGTATAATTTCGTTTTTGGATGAAAGTAGTAAGAATACCGAAATTCGGTTTTGGTTTCCGTCAATCCTTAATGCAAGAGTGGACCCAGGGGGGTGCAATTTTCAAACTTTTATTGAACCCGTCATGTGATATATCATCAGAAAGCCTTTGACCATTCTTTCATATTATGAAACTCCCCCCCCCCCCAAGAGTTCAATTTCAGGGTAGGGAGCACAGGAACAAATTCTTAAAACCATCTACAATAAATATCGTTTTAGATGCTTTTTTTTTTTTTTGACGGAGCCCTCCGATAAATATTATTTGTCAAATGTAAAAATTTTAAAGAGAGAGATTAGTGACTTTTTTTTCCTCTCTGACAGGCAAACATAAATTTTCCCGGCCCTAAGAAAACCGCAACCGGACACAAATCACACAATTTTTTTTTTCTTTAAAAACATAAAATTAAATAAATAAATACGGCCAGTTGAAATAAATAATTGGAAATAAAATATCTAATTAATAATTTTATAGTTCTAATTTATGTACTGTTGTTTAATTTTTAACAAATTATAGCTCTAGTTTTTACTATGAGGAAAGTTTTGGATAACTGGTGGTTTGGATTGGTGGTTTATATTCTAGATGTGTGTTTGTGGGAAGGGGTAACTCAAGGCGCTCAAATGACTTGATACAATTTTATGTCACGGGTCAGTGATGATGCCTGCGGACCAATAAATTCTCATGGTCACTGGTCCTTGGAACTAGTGACTTTTTTATTAATTCTAACGCTGGTAAGTATAAAATATAGTATATAAGTCATGAAAATCCACTGTTTACTAAATGTGGTTGATCACAAGTATTGTCAGATAATTTCCTTAAAATAATATTAATAAATAATTTTGCTTTAATTGATATAAAAGGTAAGTAGCGATATGTAAATAAATATCTTTCCTTTTAGTAGTAAAATTGATTTCTTCCTTTTTGAGCTGTCGTTTGCCACTTTTACACTATGGGGGGTTGGGGACTACCCACATATTCACTAAATATAAGGATCGTCCAAATGAAAGTGGCATTGCTGTAATAACTCTGCCATTTGAAGAGAAAGATGACTGTGCATGCTCCTATAGAGGGCACGGAGTGCTGAGAATCAGAGGTGTCGCGATGTGGGGTTATGGGGGGGGGAGGCTCCTCCCCCTCCAATATATGTAAATTTGGGAAATTCTAGATTTTTGGAACACTTTTTCTTTTTTTTTAATAAAAAAAAAAAAAAAATTATTGTTTTACTGATTATCTTTCTGTGTTCTGTAACAGTAAACTAGCTAAATTTTCAAAAGAAATACAAAAAGCAACCAGACTCAATTTGTCATTGTGTTTTTCATTGCTACAAAAATATCATACATCTACCAGACCTGAATTGCCCTATTTTTGTACATCAACAGTGTCTATCTAATCTATTTCCTCCAAAAATTTGTTCTTTTCTCAAAATATCATGAGGCTATTTTCTTATGAAGTACGATTATGATTTGTACACAATAGAAGACAAAAACTTTCATTAAATGAACCAATAATTATAATTTTTATGTTCTTAGTTTTAGTATTTTTCTTTGGACAGAATTATTTTTACGTATAAGTATCATTATCATTAAACATACATGTACATTGCACATATCCTTTTAGTGGGAAAATAGAGCAATTTGTTACAAGTTGGGAAATTTTTGTATTATAAGTTGGAAATTTTTTTAATTCTCACGCCCCGAAAAAATATTTGTAGCTACGCCCCTGCTGGGAATGCATGCGATATCGTTAGATTCTGCCAGATGTGTGTGAGCATGTTAAAAGGCATCGTTCGCGTCATGGATGCCTCCAAACGGTGTCAACGTGCAGTCGTGCAATTTTTTAAAGCAGAAAATGTGAGTGCTAGTGAAATCAATCATCGAATGCAAAATGTGTATGGCACACAGTGTATGTCACTGCATCTTCGGTCCACTCAAGAAACCTCTGAAGGGATGGCGATTCGCCGACAATAATGAGGTGCAAGCTGCCATTGAAAATTGGTTCCACAACCAACCCTGGAGCTTCTTCACCCAGGGTATCCATCATCTTGTTGACCGCTGGGACATTTGTCTTAACCTACAAGATGACTTTGTCTAGCTTATCTATTACGTCTGTATTACTTGTTTCTCTTGTATACTAATTTATATTAATACCATTAAACCATTTCTCAAACCAAATGTAGTGCCATTTTCATTTAAGTGAGCCATATATATGCATTTTTAAATAATAATAGTAATGTTTTAATCATTACAGTTTATTTATTGATTAAAATAAAAATAATTTGCCTTAATATGCATTTTGGTTCTTTTTCCATGTGTTAAAAACAGTTAAAATATCATGTTTTGATATGTTTGTAATAAATAATACTGATAACTTTTTAAAAATTATTTTAGATAATATCAACTGGAAATTCTTTGACCATCACTTCCAGCTGATCCCTCAGTTAAAAGCTCAGAATCTCCCTGAAGCCATCTACAGGATCCATTGCTTACTGCTAACTGAAGAATTACGATTCCAGATAACAAGTGTAATGCCACCTACGACTCAGCAAGAATTGTTCTTTTGGCCGGTGTTAGATCTTTCCGATACTCTCAACCCCACACATGTGCCTCGCCTTCCTTGCGAGGATATCACGACAAACGAAAGTGAAATCCTCAGCTTTTGCAGGGAAGTTGATTTCAAATCCAATCCAGGACCAGACCCCGGTCTTGTGCTTCAAGCGCTCACCCTTGAAAAAGCCAAGGATCAAATAAACCACGAGCGCCTTGAAGTGATCGGTGATTCCTTTCTCGAATACGCCATTATATTGAAGCTGCTAGTAAAATTTCCAGAAGCACAAACTTCACAAATTGTCAAATTAAAGGTGGATTTAGTGAAGAATCTCACTCTCTTTAATTTGGCACAGGCGAAAGGATTGTCAGCCTACCTCATAGCGAAACCATTTGTGGAATCCAACTGGATTCCACCGTGTTACGCCTCACACAATCCTAATTCCATCAGTGAGGTAGCCTTGTGCGATAAATGCATAGCTGACACGGTCCAGGCATTAATTGGCACATATCTTTTAGCATGGGGTCAAAGAGGTGCTCTCCTCTACATGCAATGGATCGGATTGGATCCATTGCCTATTCAACACACACAAACACCCACAAACACAGATTTCTCTCAGTGGCCGAACTATGCTCCATCTCTCACGATTGGCAGCGAAACCCCTGCCACTGAAGAGGAACTCCATTTGATACATAATATACAATCACCATACAACTTCACAAACAATGACATTTTAGCAAAACTTTTGCTCAGAAACACTTACGAGCGAGAGTATCAGAGAATGGTTTGCCTTGGTAACACTCTATTAAATTATATAATAACACGGTTTATTTTTCACCAGCAAACCGATCTAACACCGGGCGAAATAACCAGGTTCAGGGCTGAAGTCACAAAAGTGAAAACCTTTGCACTACTAGCTTTAAAGTATAATTTCCATAAAATACTATTTCTTCATCCAAATATAAGCAGAGCCATCAAAACCTTAGAAGAAAGCAGTTTTTTTGAATTTTTCAAAGTAAGATTTCAAGTTTAAAATATTAATTATGCATTTTAGTTGGCATTCATTTATGTATCTTGTTATGTATCTTGTATTATGTATCTTATGTATCTGTCATTATCTTGCCTATCCTTAGGGGCTGTGCATATATAACGTTATCATTTTAGGGGGCAGGGGGGGGTCTGTCACATGATATTGCTAGGGGGAAGGGGAGGGTTGTCTTTTGATATCGTTATCTTTTTTGATCCACCTAAATTTTTCTTTTTTTATTTGTAATTTGGTGTTTACATGAAAATACTATGTTATCTTTTTTCAGTCTGTTATCTATTTTTGTTATTTATTTATTTTTTTAACGTTATCACTTTAGAAGGGAGGGGTGTCTGGCACATGATATCGAAATATATCTCTTGGGGGAGAGGGTATTTATAAACTGATATTGTTAGTTTTAATTAAAACAAAATTTTCTCTTTCTATTTGTAACTTGTTCTTTACATCAAAATAGTGTGTTCTCTTTTTTTGTCAGTTATTTATTTTTATGAATAATACAAAGTTATTACTAAAGTCATTAAATGATTATAAAATTATTTTATTTCAAAATGTGGAATACCTAAACATTTGGCATTTATATTCTTCTGTCATATGTGTATGCATATATAATATACTGATCAAGAAACTAGGTCCGAAGTATGTTTTAAATTATACGTTTTGTGTTTACTACTAAAGAATGTTGTCCCCCTGTTTTGATAAGAAGTTCTATCTGCAGCCCCCCTTCCCCCCCCCCCATGCGGAACAAGTGCAAGAAGACATTATTACTGTTAAATGCATTATGTAACAAAAAGCTATTATTAAATAATACTTTTAATAAATAACTATCTCTTAACATTTAAGTTATTTCATATATAATAGTGATATTTTATTGACCTTTCTTCATTTGAACCAATAAAGTATGTGAATAATACATCACTGCAAACAAAAGAAAAAAAATTGCAACAATCAAATAATTTTTAGACATTAATAACGATACCATTAGGGAGGGGAGGGGAGTTCATAGGATGATAATGTCTGATATTGTAAGGGGGAGGGGGGGGGTCCAAAATTACCAAAAAGTTGATGGTGTTATATATTCAAAAATCGGATACCATTAGTTTTATTTTCTAAAAAGAATAAATTGTAATTTTTCATTCCAAACTTTAAATTCATTTTTTTATGCAATCATCCTATATCATTTTATTTTTGTTATTAATAGTTTCTTTATTAATAAAGAATTATCTTTCACAGTTGTATATTTTATGAAGATTTTTTTAGTTTTATATCATTCCGTTTGTATTTTAATATGTAATTAATTCTGTATTATATGACTGAACTCAGTTTTTCATGAACAAAATACAATTTATTTCTGGAAAAAAAAAAAAAAAAAAAAAAAAAAAAAACGATATTGCTGATCACATTTGATAATCACAGTCTTGACCAAATTGTTTTAAGTATTAATCAAGAGCTGAGCTCTTTTTGCTCAGCCTTGCTTTTACTAGCACGCTGTTCCTTTTGCACTGAAGAAGAATCTCGCTAGTAGATTCGAAACAGCTGTTTGCTGCTTTTCATTTGTTATTTGTGCATTTTAAACGTTGGTTTTTCTGCTTTTTAATATTGTTGCACAAAGGCTTTATTTGCTATTTTTATAGATTATTAATGTCAATAATTACATCAGACCTCTTTAACTTTGAGTTAAAGTCTGCTTCAAAAAATGCAACCGCAATTTATGAATGCCATAAGAAATACCTTCGTTACAGACATCACCAATTGTCAATTCAATTTCTATGGATTCTCTAATTATACTCTTTTGCGGATAAGTGCACGGTCAAATGATTTTTGCATTGTCATAATCTATAGCTTTAAAATCTGACTGATTTTATCTGATTTTTGTCTATTATATTTTATGTATGCTTTATGTTCTTTCAATCTTATTTCAAATTTCCTTTTTATCATACCTATGTAATGGGTTATGTCACTGGTATTTACGAAAGATTGCAAAAGTACTTCAAACCATTTAATATTCACTTTGTAGCAATTCCCAGACCTAATGTTATTAATTTACTTTCAAGTAAAATTGACCCTATCTGGTGTTTATGAAATTCCAATTATTTTAGATAACAGTAAGAAAGTATATTACATAGGTATGACAAAAAGGAAATTTGAAACAACATTGAAAGAACATAAAATATAATAGACAATCCACAGCCCTTGCAAGATTCTGTTCCAGAAGTCAGATTAAAGCTATAGATTATGACAATGCAAAAATCCTTTGGCCGTGCACTTATCCGCAAAAGAGTATAATTAGAGAATCCATAGAAATTGAATTGAAAATTCAATTTCTATTAAAAAGTTTTAAAGATATTTTCTCAAATAAAAAATCAAAATGTGTTGTAGATTCAAGTAAATTTGGTGATAATAATATTAATAATAATTTTTGCTACATATTTTTTATCTTCTTTGTTTAGGAGAAAGGATTTATATCTTCAGTATTAGATGAACCTCGTGTATCATCATTAACCTACAGATTCTTAGCTGATATGTTTAGAGCATTTGCAGCTGCAATCTACATTGACAGCAAAAACAACCTGGATATTGTGTGGACGTTTTATTTCCCCATGTTGAAACCTACGCTGCGTAAGCTGCTTTACTTGATAGTATACATTATGATTATATTATTTAAATAAATATGGCTAAAATAACATAATTTTCATTTTAAATATTCTTTTTTAAAAAAAAAAAAAAAGTAGAAAAGATTTTATAAATTTATTTTGGGATTTTGAATATTTTTTAATTATTAAATTCCATATCACAAAAAAAAAAAAAAAAAAAAAAAAAAAAAAAAAAAAAAAATGCATTGGGAGTTCCAGATAAAAGTTCTTATTTTAGCTTAATAATAGACAGCCATTAGCTGCATAGGATCAGGGCCGAAACTAAGGGGAGGGGCAGAAGGGGCATGTGCCCCGGGTGCCAAATGAAGGATTATACCTTTGGAATGGATAATTTTCTTCTGATGGACTGATGGCTTCCATTATTATGAAACAGCCATTATAAATGAAGTGTTAGGTGAAGATGAAAGAGCAGCTGTAAAAAGGTTAAAACTCTGATTTTCTGGTCAGAATGGAAAAAAAATGGCCATAATTTTTTTTTGAAAAATTTTGGTCATTTTTTCCCCCCATTCTGACCAGAAAATCAGAGTTCTAACTTTTTACGACTGCTCTTTCATCTTCACCTAACACTTCATTTATAATGGCTGTTTCACAATAATGGAAGTCATCAGTCCATCTGAAGAAAATAACTCGGTTAAGCGGGACTCTACTGTATATTTCATTTTAAAAATGATCTTTAGAATATTTTTGTTGGTGTTCAAAAGGGGGGTCATGACCCCCGTGACCTCCCCCTTGGATCCGCCATTGTAGATTACGTAGTTCAGTATTACATATTTTATGATTATATATTTTAAATTTTAAAATAAGTCAGCTGTTAGAAAATTAGTAAAATTTTTTTTTGTAACTATACTTTGCAGAAGGTGGGGGGGGGGGGGGCAAAATCCATGCTTGACCCGGGTGCAAAAAAGGCCAGTTTCGGCCCTGCATAGGATCCTACTCGGGTATGTTCCAAATAAGATGTCCCGCTTTATCCTATCATTTTCAACTTACAACTTCACAACGTTTTCCACAAAGTGCCACACCGGGCCAAGAATCTGTGCTATTTGGGTGGTTGCAAATTACAGGCACACCTGCACAAAAAATTTCTTTTCTGTGTATTTTTGTTCCTTGCAGTGTACCTTACAGTAATATTTTGTAGGCCAAATCCTAGTTATTTGTCCAGTTCTAGCTTAAAAAGTGCAAGTTGATATCACATGCAACTTAGCTTTTTTTAAATTATAACCCCTCTTCCCGGTACTGTGTGGCCATTTATAAATAGATGAATGCTATTAATTTGAAAATATTTTTTTCTTTTATGTAAATTTTTTAGTCTAATTGAGAAATCTGGCTCTTTGCAAAAAGCCAGGCTAATTGGAGAATAGCCTGCTATTTCCTAATCAATCTGATATTTTCAGGCTTATTGCAAATCAATGCTACTCTAGACTATTTGGAAAATGATCATTTGTTTCTCAATCTTTCTGATAATTCTTAGGCTAATTAGAAAATGTCCAGACAGCCTAGTTTCATCCAGGTTGATTTCAATAAGCAAAAGTTAGTGAATGCTTATGTACAATTTTGGTATCAAAAGTAAGAGCAGGAACTTAAATTGCTTATAAAATATTTCCTTATTGACAGATTTCATTAATTGACTAAAAATTTCCTTATTGATAGATTTCATTAATTGTCTAAGTGTCTAAGGTTAATAAATATTTTATTTTTATATTAAGACAGAAGTATTAATTCCCATGTAGATGTATTAATGAAATCAACATATGATGCAGATTTCTAATGTTTTCCCAATATTATATAGAAGATGGGTTGTAAAAAAAAGAAAAAAAAGTTGTTTAAATGTAAAAGTTTTGTATTAATGAAATCTACAGATGGAACAGATTTGTAACGTTTTCCAGTTTTTAGTAGAGAAAATGGTTTGATTAGTGAAAGAAATTATAAAATATACATAAGAAAATTGCTATTACTGTTGAAATCTGCAGGTAGGGTATATTTTAATTTTTTTTCTCAGCATTAAGCAAAAAAGAAAAAAAAGCTGCTTTAACAAATTTGATTATGTGCATGGTTGATAATTAAGATTAATAAATACTTTTTACTTATTTTATATGTAAAATTTGTCCACATCCCTGTCGTAAGAGTGTGTATAAAGAGTTGAGTGGGTAGACAGATTGTAATTAATTTCCACAGCATTAAGTAGAAATGATATATTCCTGAGCAATAAATAAATAAAACAGTGTAAATGGGTCAGTAATGGACACCCTAAAAAGTTTGTTAAAATTTTAAAAGGAAAATATTAAAAATCTGTCTCCTGCAGAAATGACCAAATAAAGTACAGTCAACTCCCCCTAATCTGCACAGCTTAAGACCACAGGTTGTGCAGATTATAGAATTTTGCGTATTATAGGTCATTACTTTGTTTACATTTTTTTTTCTCTTATTTTACCTTAATTAATTAATAATGTATAAATTAATTGGTAAAAAAGAAAGATGATGTAACACATTATGTTATTTAATTAAAAAATGCATTATATTTAAGGAAAAAAATATTCAAATTTTATAATACAATTTCTTTTGTTTGTTTTTATAATTTTCAAACACAGTATCAAGTGTCATTCTTTGAGAACTTTTGGTCCAGTATTTTTTTCTCTCAGTCTACAGTCATTATTTCTTGTTCTGAAACAAAACTCTGTTTCTGAAGAAAATGTAGATATTTATAGCCAAACTTTGCTCAAGTATTACTTTTTCGCCTTCATCATCAGAATAATCTGATGATGAAGGCGAAAAAGTCTGAATGTGTCACAATTATTCTGATTTTCAGTAGAGTTTAACAGAACAGTACTTATAAGGTCATCATCTCAGAAAACTCTCTGCAACTGGATTGTCACATCGGGAGAATACCCATGGTAACTGAATATTCACTGTGCGGATTATAGAGTTGCAGATTAGAGGGAGTTGACTGTATTCGCAAAAAATATACCCTTAATATAAAAATGGAGTATTTGCTATTCATAAGCACTCAGTCGCATTAATAAAATCTGCCAATAATTTTGTTTTCTTGCACATTTCTTATAAGCATTATAAGTTCACACTCCTATTTTTATACTAAAATTATGCATAAACATTCACTACCTTGGACTTTTTGAAATCAGCCTGGATGAAACTAGGCTGTCTGTACATTTTCTAATTAGCCTGAGAATTATCAGAAAGATTGAGAAACAAATACTCATTTTGTAATTAGTCTAGAGTTGCAATGGCTTGCATGCAATAGTCTGAAAATATCAGGCTGATTAGGAAAAAACAGGCTATTCTCCAGTTAGCTTGGCTTTTTCCAAGAAGCCAAGATGAAACTAGGTCTTTTGGACAGACAAATGTCCATTTTCTAATTAGCCTAAAGGTCAACAGGCTCTTTGCAATGAGCGAAAAAATCAGCTTGATTGAGAAATAAATGGTCATTTCCTAATTAGTCTAACCCTGCATGGGTTCTTTGCAAAAAGCCTAAAAAAGTAAGGCTGACTGAGAAGCAAATTGTCATTTTCCAATAAGCTTAAAGTTGCATTAGGCTAATTGCAATAAACTTAAATATCTGGCTGATTGGAAAAAGGCAAATGATTCTCGAATTAGCTTGACTCTTTCCAAAGAGCCGGATTTCATATATGTATATGAAGTACGATCCAAAGATTCGGGAACTGTAGCCATTCCTGATGAGGAAATCAAGTACCTGAAGTTAAGCCGCTTGAAATGGATTCTCTCAATCCTCCCCTACCTGCCCAGGTTGGTTTAGCCCATGCCATGTGACCGAACCGTAGGCGCAATTGTTATCTTCCGAAGTTAGTTACCTTTGCTCCACAATGTAAGAAAGATAGCTTTCTTTGAACTGTGCTGCATCATTAAATTCTGTCTATGCTTAGGTAAAACACTAATGTAGAGTTTGGAAATGCTAAGAAAGGTGTACAGCGAAAAAATTCTGGAAGGATCGGAGCAAAGGGAGAGTAATGATGGAAGTATTTTTTTATTTTCAAGGAATTGTGCATTCAGAATTTATTTTTCGAAGACCGAACAGTTAAGCAAGGAGTATTATTTATTCCTTTTACATCATTTAAGAGAATCCATTCATCGTAAATGGCCTCGGTTCTGGCAGAGCGGCGACTGGTACCTTCTGCATGACAACGCATCAGCATATCGATCCCAATTGGTAAATAAGTTTCTCGCCTAAACTCGAACTAATGTGCTTCCACATCCCCTATATTCACCAGACTTAGCTCTGTGTGAATTTAACCTGTTCCCATCAATGAAAAAACATTTACAGGAATGCCGTTTTGTGTCATCATATGAGGTGAAAGCAGCATTGCAGGAAGCCTTACGGGAAGTTTGCGAAAAATGGCTTCCAGAAGTTATACGAATGCTGGCAGAAGTGTATCGTTGCCCAAGGCAGGGCCGAAACTAGGGGGGGGGGGGGGGCAGAGGGGGCACGTGTCCCGGGCGCCACTTTAACAGAAGGTGAAGGGGGCGCCAAAATGAAGATTTTGTTTGACGTTTGATACAAGAATGTATATATATATGTATAGGAAATTTGTATAAAAATGTCTCGCAGCCGGAAAATTTAAAAGAACAACTGAACCAAATGTATAAAACTTTACAAATAGATAAAAAAATTGTAAATTTTTGTAAATTTACTTTGTGGTGGAGAGGGGGAGGGGGTGCTAAAATCCATGTTTGTCCCGGGCGCCAAAAAGGCTAATTTCAGCCCTGGCCCAAAGTGACTACTTTGAAGATGGATGTGCTTCGGTGCTGTGAACTATTCAGGATAAGGTTTTTTACACCTTGTACCCGAACTTTTGGATCGTACCTCGTATATATATATATAGAACATAGTTAAAATTGTCTTGAAATAGTTATTTTAAATTCAAACTCATATGCATCACACAGTGTATTTTTACTTATTCCCAATTTAAACAGTTTTGATAAAAATGTTTAGAATTTTAATATTTTTAAATATTCAAATATATATATTTTTAATATTTCAGAAAACTGTCAAAAGGAGATTCCAGTGGATTTAGTTGCACAAGTTCAACAACTACTCAGGAAAGATCATCTGTTTTCGTAAGTTTTAATCTATATATTTAAAACACAAGGTGTTTTTTTTAGTAATCTGCCCTAAGCTTTCCACTGAACCAATTTTAATTGTTTTTTCTTTAATTGAAACTGTCCATTTGTAAATGTGCCCACCCTAGCTTTTTAAAAAATATTCCTATTTTTATATTTTAATTTTAAAGTTTTTTTTATTAAAAAAAAGTATCCAAAAGTTTATAACCTTAAGACTACATTTTACAGGCAATTTATTTATATTAGAAGGTGGGTTAACACTAGAACGGCGGCGAGGGGTCATTTTGACCCTTGCCGAATGAAAACATTTCGATTCGAACCATAATTTTTTTTTTATAATATAAGATTAATACATGTTGCCCAAAAATAACTTAAATAAATAAGTTAAATAGTTCTAAATAAAAATTCTGATGTGAAATATTTTTATAAAACTTGAGCAAAATTTCCCGCCGTTCTAGTGTTAATGAATACTATTCGCTCTTGAGCAATGAAAGCTGGAAAGATTGAAGGAGGCACCAGTTTAAATTATCCTCGGCTGAGGAGGGAGATAATATTCACGAGAAAATACTTTTGTTCTTAGAAGGGGAATATTTTTATTTGGGTTGCCTTAGAATTGACAATAATAGTTTAAAAGATCATCTGGAAATGTGAAATAAATTTCTTGTGTAAATATATTTTAAAATTTAAACTGTTTGGCAATATTATTATTTTCGCCATTTTAAATATGAAATAATTTACTGCTTTTAACGCATATTAATGAATTTATTATTTTAAAAATTTCTTTCTCTTTTAATATTCACATGTAAATATGGTTTTTATGACGTAATTTTCAATATTTTCCTTCTTTTAAAACATAATCATTTAATTCTAATTTGAAAGGTTTTTTTCTGTTTATAATAGTCACATGTAAATAAATTTTTAATTTAAAGGAAATATTATTCTTTGTACTGTTTTTACAAATTGACAACAATATCCTTTTTAAACATTTTTGTTCGTCGAAATTTAATGGATTCCACATCGTAATTTATTAACCTTTTTCATATTTTTTTATAATGTTTTAATCATTTTAAGTAGTATTTCAATACTTATTTTTAAAAAATATCCAAAAGTTCATAACCTTAAGAATGCCTTTTAAAGGCAACTTATTTATATTAGAAGGTGGATTAATGAATACTATTCACTCTTGAGCATTGAAAGCTGGAAAGATTGAAGGAGGCACCAGTTTAAATTATCCTCGGCTGAGTAGAGAGACAAAGATCTGAATTGGAGAAGAAAAATGCAGAAAAGATTGGGAACTTCTGCTTTAATTTACTAATGAAAGAAAAGTTTGTCTGTGCTGTACTGTAAAAAACACAGCTCTTCTGTGAAAATTAACAGACTTTTGTACAAAATAGGAGGGTGGGGAAATACACAAACTTAAAAATACAATAACCATATTGTAAAATTACTAATACACTTTCCTTTTAGATTTTTTTTTGAAATGTAACTGCTTAGTTTATAGATTGCATCTATGATATTTTCAGGCAAATATATCAGACGGAAGATGGAATGTGGCACTGCCAAATTATATTGCCAAACGGAATCTTGATTGATGAACAAGGGCGTTCGAAAAAGGTAGCTAAAAATCTTGCAGTGAAAGCGGCTCTTCGTGAATTAAAAAAATAAAGTAATTAAATTCCCTGCATTTGTTTATGACTGCTTTATCATTGCAGTGATTTATAAAAATTATCATTGCATTAAAAAAAAAATCTGTTATTTTGTGTATTTAGACATTTTAAAGAACATTCTAGTATAGTGAATAAATTTAATGGAATATTGTTTAAATATTATTTAAATTTCCGTTTTTATCATACATGTTTATTTCATTATATTTAAAAATAATTAAATGCAAATTTTTAAAAAAATCTGTAAAAAAGAAAAAACCTATTTTATTGATTTTTTTCCCTCATACAAAATGTGAGCTTAGCTTTCTGTATAATTTCAATTATGTTTCGTAAATAGCGTATTTACAATTCCTTGAGGCAATATTCCAGTCTTTGTAACTTTATTTTTCCTTATTTTATTTTATGTAAATACACATATTGTACTTCTTGATTATTTCTCACATATTTATAGTTTGAATTACTTTGATAACTACTTGTATTGCTTTGAATTTTTCCTATCTTTTTTAAATTGTAAGAAATATTAAATCTGGGGAGTAACCTGTTAACTCAAGTTTTTAAGACCTATAAAATATTTTAGATTGGCTGTACAGTTATAATATTTCTGAAAAATGTTAGCCCCTTCAGCACCAGACGTACACTGTTTACGTCATTATTTCATCGTTCGCCTCTATCAGACTTACTACTGAAGAGTGTTTTATTTTGTGGTAAATAGTTGCCGAAATAAACGGAAATAAAATTTGAAAAACATCTGGTGCTGAAAGGGTTTTACAAAATCTGGTACTGATAATTATCTGAAAGAATACACTCTGAGAAAAATCTAATAGGTTCAAGCTGAATACAGCCAACTCTGTGAAATCCGCACACTTGGGATCCGAAGGTTTTGTTGATTACAGATCACCCTTTATTTACATTTTATTTCTTAAAGTCTGACTATAAATTAGGGACTATACAAAAATTACAAGTACAATGGAAAAGAAAAACATAATGCAACATTGGTTTAATATGTTTAATAACTGAGTTAATTTAAAGAAAAATTAAATTATATAGAATACGAATTTTACTGATTATTTATTTTTTTAAACATTGACACAACACAATGGCAGTTTCAGTTTTGGTCTGTTGTCCATTTTTTTCTGTAGTCTATGAGTGCTCATTACTTCTTGCTCCGATAACAAATTTTGTTACTCAAAAAAATTGAAATATTTATATCCAATTTATATAAAAATATCAATTCATTGGAAAATTGATAACTGAAAAAAAAATATCAAATTTAACTTTATGAGTTTAACTGTTAATTGCAATTTTCATTGTTTACATTACAGCATGTGGATAATAGATGTTAGCGGATTTCACAGAATTGACTGTAGTTTGCAAGATTTTTATTTTACACATTTCTTTGCCCAAAATCAATCAATTTCACTTCTTGCTTTTTTAAAATGCTAGACAATTTCCATCTCTGAGTAGTATGTAGCCAAAATTAACTTTGCCTAATATAACATTTATATTCAGGAGGAAAAAATGTGCAAAATTTAAATGTATACTATATGTAAAATAAGTATCTTTTAAACTATGATCTTTTTATTTGCTGTTCTTGCACAAAATTCCACAAAATGCTACATTTTGTGTTTGCACCATTTTGACAATGAAGTTTTCAAATATTGTAATTCTTAATTGGAAATTAATAAATTACGTGTCCAGGGTTCTCGCTGGTTTTTGACCAACATTAGCGATTTAGCGAATAACAAATAAAAAACAGTAGCCAAATTAAAAAAAGGCTAGCAAAATAGATTTGGCGTGAAACACTGACAAATCTACCTTTAACCCCTTATTGTATTCCTTTTTTTTCAAGATATTCTAAAATAAAGCAATATTTTGTAATTGGTTATAAAATAGAAATTTGACTATCCGCTATAGATACTATTAAAAATAAGTATATTCTAATTATCGCCTAAATGTCTAAATGTCTCAGACATTCTTTTAGCAGTCTATATAAAGATCCAAAACAGCTACCATTGATTTACTATTGTAAAAATATACTAGAAATTACTATGAGATTTCGACTCTAACTGATAGAAAAAAACTGAAAGGTCAATGATACTTTGCATACAACTAATAAATAGTTTGGTAAATGGCTAATTTCAATGCCACATTCAAGCAAATCTTTTCTTTATTTGGCGATTAATGCGAGTAAATTTGTCTTTTTATCACGCATAGATAATAGATAGTGATTAACTGATAATAGAGAAATATCTATCTCATAATACTTTTTGTATCTTTGGCTGTTGCTAAACTGAATTGATGTTAAGTCAGTATCTCTATAAATACGTATAGAGTAATGTAAATGGCACATTGCAATTGAACATGAAAAGCGACATCAATTGTTCAGTAATGCGGATAAGAATCTCGCCTGTATTGACACACACACACACACATATAAGAGCAGAAACTGAGCATTCGCAATTTGGCGAATCTGATTGTTCGTTTACTCGCCAAATGAAGTATTTTTTCGCGATTTGGTGCAATGCCAAGCGGCAGCGAGAACCCTGCAAATGACAGCTTTTAATAAATTCTGCAATCATTTTTTGTTAAGTTTGTTTCTACATAATGATCAGCAACTGCAAATATTTGGTCATTAATAATGGGCAATAATTAACTGCAATAATGGGTCATTCCATGCCATGTGTAGGACAGCTTTTCTACATATTACTGCTGTTTTAACAATGTTATTCTATCCTCAAATTAAAACTGCCATGCTTATATGAAAACTCTAGTTTTTTGTTATTTTTAATGCATAGCTTATGTTTTAAAAACTTATAAGTGAACAGATAGAGGTATTTATGTAAATGCCGTGCGCAGGACATTTTGCCCGTCTCTCATGGAATGGCTCTGAATTGGGCAGATTACTTATGTCTAGTTTTTAAAATGTGGAGATTTTTATTATTTATTATTTTTACTATTATTAAAAAAGGGTAGTTTACTAAGGTCTAGGACAGGGTCGGCGAACCTTTTTACATCCACGTGCCATTTTTATTTTTAAAAAATATTTCAAGTGACCGTGGCGTGCTGACACCACCACCCCCTCTCCCCACACCATTCCCACCAAAAAAAAAAAAAAGAATAATGATTCAAAAGTATTTACTTTTACTATTATTAGATTACGGTAAGATTTTTACGGTTTAGATTACGGTAAATTGCTAAAGCATTTGTAAAAATTGCAGGTATGTATAACATACCTGCAGTTTTTTATTATTCTTTCTTATAAAAGTCATATTTTATTAGTTTTCTTAATATTTTTGTCATTTTAACTGAATTGATTAGCAAATTACAGCAGCAGTTAAATAAAACCTCGTGTGCAGATCAAAATACATTAAATGAGCAGAAATTTATGAAATATTAAAGCAAAAAATATTTGATTCGTTCGATTTCTCTCTCTGCCTATGCGAATTACCGGCGCAAGCAGAAAGAAATTGAGGAAGTGTGTATGTGTGGGGGAACGTTTCTCAGTGGATAAATTCAATGATATGACAAGTGCACTAGTACTTATAAATGAAACAGAAGCTATTTTCAGTCAAATTGGTGTATTAATAAAAAAGTAATAATGAGGTGCAGAATTTTGATTTAAAACTTCAATTAATGGCATGCCATAGGTTCGCCGTCCCTGGTCTAGGGTTTAAAATGTGGAGATTTTTAAACCTATTAAAGAGTCATTCCATATCATGTGTGGACAGCTTTTATATATTACTGCAGTTTTAACAATTGCATCCTCAAATTACAACAACTATGCTAATATGAAAATATAGGTTTTTTTTGTTAATGTATAGTTTATATTTTAACAACTTATAAGTTAATAAATATAAGTATTTATGTAAGCGTCATGTGCAGGACATTTTGTCCATTTCGTACGGAATGGCCCTTATGTACATCTGAAATAGTCGAGATTACTGATATTTAAATTATTACTGTTATTCTGCTAGATTTTACAAGAACCTTATTCATATATCGCTCACCTGCAACAAAAGTGACACAACTCATAAAAATTTATTTTACATTTTATTCCATTAAAAGAATGTCTGTTATAAATTACAGTCTTGCTTCAGGAAATGTTGCATAAGTAAGTTATCAGGAAAATCGCTTTATTACGCTTATGTCCTTTTATGACAACAGGAGGTTGGGAAATTATGTAGGGATGTAAAATTACTCAACCCTGCATATCTCATCTAAATCTTATGGGTTTTACACTTTTATGCATGTTTTTACTGCAACATGCTATAATTTCATGCAAAGAAACAACAACAACAAAAAAAAAAAAACCATGCAAATCTTTTTTTGCCTCTCCTGTGAAATTTACTTTTGACGACATGTCACTTTTCTTGTAGATGAGCGAATCAGTATAGTATTCAGTCAGAATTTCCAGATATAAATTATTACATTTTTTTATTTTTCATGTTCTTGTTGCACATGAAATTTATGTGGCTGCATATTATATAAAATATCCTGGTTCATATATATCAGGGGTCTGTCCAGAATTTTTTCAGAGGGTCCTGTTTTTGTGAAATTGTGAAGTTCAGACTTATTTGGCCATGTTTACAAGGTGAATTTAATGATGTGATCCATATAATGCAAAATTCTATATAACGCACAACCTTGCGTTTTTAGGTTTGCGTTATAAAGATCTTCTACTGTATATACATTTAAGCCATTATATCCACAAGCAGCACATCTTGTTGTTATTGATTTGAATAGGGTATAAGAATTGTAAGGGTAATTCCACCCACACTCGCTCTATATATATGTGCCTTTTGTCTATTAAACATTGAAAGAAATCCTTAAAATGAATACAGTATGGAATCATTTATCCGGAATGATATTTATGATAGACTGATTTCAGAATCTTTGCAGAAAAGGGTGTCATACACTGCCAATTCATCATAGACTTTGCTTGAAACAATTGTATAATTTGATGACAACATCTAGTATTTGTTGTCATCAAATGTAGTTGTATGTTAGATGTTTTAATTTTTATGTAGAGGAAACAGAAGAATTTTTGTTCCTAAAGGATTCCCATAAATTACCTTCTTTTAAACTCTGGTTAACATTTGATCTTTCTTGCATTGATTTTTAATCCAAGTAATCTAATAATTTAAAATCAGAAATGATGCCACAACCACACATATTCCACAAAACTTATCAAATGGATGCTGCTTTAATGCACAACCAGTTAACCGGAAAAACCAGCTATCCAGGATGCATCTGATCCCAAGCATTCCAGATAAATAGTTCTGTACTGTACGTATATCTAACTATTCGAAATTGTTGCTATATTCATCAGTTATATTTATTATAACAATTTTAGATATTTTAAATCTTACCCTCTCACCTGTGAAAAAAAAATAATTTTAACAGGAAAAATATTTTTTTCTTTTCCCATAAAAATATTTCAGTTGAATAATTTACTAAATATACAGTTTGTTTGCATTCATTCTGCATTTTTCTTAAGTGCTTTCATTGTTGTAAGCTTCATTGTTTGTTAAAATCATCGCACTCTTGTTTAAATGATATATTTAGACATTCTATAATCTTACTATTTTTCCCTGTAATATTGCACAATAAAATTTAGTTGATCCTTTTATTTGTGTACATTTTAATCACACCTTGCTTTCTGTGTTATTATCTTCTATGGTTACGTATTTATATGGGTGTGTATATACAGTACAAAGTCTAAAGTCCGGAATCCTCGGGACTTTAGCAAGACCGAACTTTGGGTCATCAAAAATATTGCTTTTCCAATAAAAAGGAAAAGAAAATTCACTACATAAAAATGTAAAATATGATGTTTATACATTAAAAATTGCATATAATCACTATTAATACTAAATTAAACAATCATTTTCATTAAATAAATCATAACAAAATAAAAAGTAAAACAAAAATATCTATTTAAGGCTATTCTCGAATCCAAAAGTGCAATTTTATGACATAAGTTTTAATTTATTTTTGTTCAGAGATGCATGAAACTAGCAGGTGTTGTTGTTCAGAAACTATGTAATCGAGCTGTTTTTCCGTTTTTTTCGCAAACGCAATAGATCTTTCAGAAAATAGTGTCAAAGTGGTCGTTTTGAACTGACGTGAAAGAAGAATAACTGAACAAGGAAGGCTGAAAAACGTCTTTGTCACGTGAACAAAATCGCTTATAACTCAATTGGTAATTTATTTATAAGAGAAAAATGGAAAAACCAGTTCGATTCCAATTCGCTTCCATAGTCAAGTCTTCCAGTTTTATGACTTTCCGTTAAAAAATGAATTTGCAAATGTGTCAAAACGTTTTGCGCTTGTTGAGCAGAGCAGTTGAGGGAACAAACAATTCAAGAAGAAATTGTAACTTTCTGAACTATTGAACATTTTAGCTAATGTGGGCTGCTGTATTAAGTTAGGTATATCAGTAAGAAGATTTTCTGACATGAGTTAGGATTCAGTAATAAAGCTTCTTTGCTGCAGACCTTTTTTTTTTTGTTGTTTCAACAATTTTGTTTTTCACTTCTTTCTTGAATACTGTTGCTGGAAAGTCCGAACTTTGGGTGTCCGAACTTTAGACTTTGTACTGTATTATCTGGTTACCCACACTGAATAATTTATAATATGATACCTCAGAGAGAGGGTAATTCATGAAAATTATTATTTTAAGCACTTTTTTACTTATAACAATTATGTATCTAGAATGGTAAACTTGCATCAGATAAATCTTTTATTTAAATTGCAACCAAGTAAATTCATAAGAAGCTGAATAAAATAATCAGTTTTGTTCATAGAAATTTTGATTGGATTAAATGTGGTGAAACAAAAGTTTTCTAAATTACACTCACCTGAATTGCTATCACAAAATAAAAAATTGCATTAACAAAAAAAAGAAAACTTATTGATTTTAAAATTGCATATATTTTTAAAAGTATAATTTATTATTAATGTTGAAACGTGTATACACTAATACATCGATTTACATCAGTAATTTGTTCCAAGACCAACGACGTTAAGTCGAGGTATATTTAGATAAGCATAAAAGGAGTAAGTACTAAAACTTCATCAAAATCTAATAAACATTTTCTTTATTTATGTTGCATACATTTAGCATTAGCAAAAAAAATGCGTTTGCAATACAAGTATTTGTAATAACTGAATGTTGTTAATTTACAATTTATTGTTTTTCTAGCTGCCCTGTTCCAGTCTTTGAGCATGTAAAAAAAAAATCCTGCAATGAATTTTGAACCGACAATTTTTGTTTTTAATTTTAGAAGCTTTGTAACAGCAGAATGAGTTTTGCAAGCTTAAGTTGAGTAATATTTTTAGAGAAATTAAAAGAAAGAGAGGGAGGGTAAGAAATTGAATACTGAAAGTGCATTTATTGAAAGAAATCGTAATCAAGACTTACCCATATTTTTATTTATTTCTTAAATAATGAACAAATGACTTGCTTAAATTTAAACGCAAAAACTGACCAAGTTTTTTTTTCTTCTTTAAATATGTTTTCAGAGTTGCCAAGTCTCCAGCTTTTTGCACACCCGAAATATTCCAACTAAATAAAGGTATTAAAATCTGTATTAAAATACTGGTATCCAAAAAGACGGAGACTTGGCAGGCTCTGTTTCTTTTTTTTCATGCAAATGTTTTACAGAAGGAAATCTCACTTATGTGGACAAAAGTTACATAGATGTATTGGTTTATCTGTTGCCATTCAAAATTAGTCAATGACAATACTAAGATATATACCAATGGCCAACAGCAGAAGTATAAGAAAATGTGATCGAACATGATGGTGAATGTAAAAAAAAAAATCTGACTGCTACTGAATAATAGTTCATTAATAGTAAGAGGATTGGAGGTAAAGAAGGATTCGCCATGGCATATATTGCTTTAAACAAGTAAATATGATTATGTGCTTAAAAAATGCCAAGAATACTACTATTTCGAAATAGTAATCTTCGGATTATTAAACTGCAGAATTCTGCAATTTAGTAATAGCAAGGTGAAAAGAACTATTCAGAAATACTGTTATGTGAAACCCCCTAATGTTTGGCACCTATGCACATACAGTAGAAGATCTTTTTATAACACAATTCTCCCTATAACACATAACTTCTCAGACGTAAACAATGAATTTTGCAGTTAACATGTTCGCTGCCATCTACGAGAATACTCGTAGTTGGCAAACTGGGTTTCCTTGCCAGTTACGAGATAACTCGTTATTGATCTTCTTATCTAAATCACCAATTATGAGCACTGCCATAGAAAATACCTGCAATGTTTCATATGCCAACAACGAGCATACTCATGTAAATTTATTTGTTGCTAAAAGTAATTCGTCATATATATAGTACTTAAATAATAAAACAGAAAATAATTTGCAGATGTGGCCTTGGCGTGTATGAACAGATGCACTTTGGCAGCGAACGTGTTAAGAAGCACCAGCATTCCCACATTGTAAAAAATTGTTACTTTCTAGAGGACTAAGTTTGATATATTATTTCAACTTTACCTCCTAATTTACCTCCTAACTTTACCATCTAAGACCTTTTTAATGAAAAATTGCTATTATTACAATAAACATTTCTGAAAATGAGTAATATAATAAATAATGATTTGGCCCAAGTATATTTGGATAATAATAAAGTAAATTTAACAATGTGTGGAATGATCCAATATTATGCAAAAAATTTATAATCTGATAACAAGGAATGCAATATAAAGATATTCTAATGTATTTTGTTTCGGGCATATTTGGCCATGTTTACAAGGTAAATTTAATGATATATGAAAGATGATCCATATAACTCAAAATTCTATATAACACACAACCTTGTGTTTTTAGGTTTGCGTTATAAAAATCTTCTACTGTAATTACAATCCTTAACTTTTAATTTCTCACGCTTGTGTATTTCGTACACCAGTGAATATTATAAATTTACTTTGTTCGAAGCAATTGTTAAGGATTTTTTATAATAATGCTCAACATGGTAACTGTATTTGATTGAAAATTAATTCCTATAAAACATTAATTTATTTTTTTAGATGTTTAGAAATGTATGATGTACAAAATACACCTCACGAGAATTTGCCAAAGTATTTAAGGGTTTAGATGCAGATATAAATGATTTGTGTCCATTTTGTCAAATACCTTAAAAAAAGGTATGACTAATAAAAATATATACAGTGAAACCTCCTACAACGATCACTTCTAACAACGGTAACCTCCGAATACCGGTCATATTTTAGAGTTACCGAATCTCTTCCATAGAAGTAACATTACACTAAACCTCCGAACAACGGCCACACCAAAGCATTTTTTAATTATTATTATTGTTTAACGACAACCAAGAGTGCGAAGATTGTGGAAGTGGACTTTCTTATTTGACATCCTTATACCCTGTTCACACTAGAAACTTAAGATATCTTAAGACCGCCAGTTTTGAAGTGGTACCCTCCCGGAATTGCGTGCCTGTTCACATCGAAAAACTTAAGGTATCTCAATAGCGTCACTGTGCCTGTGATCTGAACAAAAGTAAAGTATGCCCATGCGCTTAAAATAAAAAACGGCCACAACAGCCAGTCAGTAAAAGCGAAGCTTCATATCCAGCGAGAGTGAGTGGTTGTTCCTGTATCTAGCCGAAATAAGTCTAAACTCACTGAGAGAGTTTGGAACTCTCTCAACTATACTGCATTCCTTGTTATCAGATGTTCGAGAGTTTGAAACTCTCTCAGAGAGTTCGTCGGCCTGAGATATCTTAAGGTATCCAGTGTGAACGCAGTATTACAAATTCTCTACTAATTTCTAGATATTGCTTAACAAAACCCCGTTCGTAAATAGGTGTGGCGGAAATGAAATTTAAGTGTGAGCAAGCAGTAGTCATTTGTACGCATCTATGTGTGAGTTTTTCCAGAAAAATAATGAGTTCAAAGTGAAAATTTGTAACTTTAAGTGATAAGTTGAAGTAACAGCAAAAAAAAAAAAAAAAAGGTGTAAGTGCATGAAAATTAGCTGAAATGCACAATTGCGGAAGGACCCAAAAAGATAACATTCTGAAAAAAAGTTACTTTCATTAAGAAAAGACGTTTCAGTGTGTAAATTTGGTACCTTAAACTAAGCATCGAAGAACTGGTTATGATGAGATTGATAAATTGCTTTTGGAAATGCTGTCTAACTGTCGAAAGAAAAATCTCCCAATTTCTGGGCCAATGTTGTAGGAAAATACCCCCAGAAATTGCAGAGAAACTGGGAAATTTAAAATTTTGTGGTCACTCAAAATGATAACGAATTGTACAACGAATCTGCGGAAAATGATTCTGCATTTAGAGAAAGGATATGCTGAAAAAATCTGAATAACTGATTTCTTTAGTGTTTTATAACAGTACATATAATACTATGTATTCTTTAACTATAAAAATAAAATAATTTTGGTCCGTTATTTTGATTTTAGAGTAACAGGGTTGCTACTTACATAGGAGAATGAAATTCCCTGACTTTTCCAGGTGCATTTTATGAAAATTTCAATCTAGCGGTGTAACGTGAATTGGACAAGCCGAGAGTAAAATAAATATTGTACCACATGAAAATATAAAAATTTTCAACTATATATATAACTTTAATTAAAATTTTCACATATGCACCCCTCAAAAAAAAAAAAAAAAAAAAAAAAAAAAAAAAAAAAAAAAAAAAACGTTCTTAGGACTGCAATAGAAATTGCTTTCCTTAATAATTTCAAAGTATTTCAAAGTGAGTGTCCTGTAAAATTGAAAAAAATATGCACACAATATTTTTGCGTTGAATGATAATTCATTTCACCACCTAACTTTAGGCAAAGGGGGTTGAGAAGCAAACATTTCAGGGTGGAGGTTAAGCAGATTTGAAATGATTTATTAGTTACATTAAATGTCCATAAAAAAAATATTGCAGAAAAATGTCAAAAAATTATATTAAACAGTTAAAAATTTTAAAGCATGTGTGGAAATAGATGATAGTTGGAAAAAAGAAAAGAAGAAATTTTAAGAGGCAATTAAATAAAACTTTAAAAAATTGGATTTTTCAAAAACGTGGAAGATTTTTCTCATTTGCCATGGGACAAACGTTGTACTTATTTGGCGATCTCCATGAAATTTTATTAAATTCCCAGGACTTTGGATAAAATATAGAAACTCCCTGACTTATTACACAAATTTCTGAGTTCCCTGACTTTTCCAGGTAGCGTAGCAATTCTGATGTAAGTAATTTTGAGATTTCAAAATGTGGAACCTCTGAATAACGGAAACCTCCGAAGTACGGTCACTTTATCGTGCTCCCAGTGGTGGCCGCTATTCAGAGGTTTTACTGTTTATACTAAGAGTTACCCATGACATCACTCACGTAGCATTAAGAGGCTACTTCAGTCCCGTAAAGAAAAGAGAATGCTAATGTTAATCCTATGTGGTCATTATTTAAAAAAAAAATTGTTTCTTGCAATTTTTTTTTTCTAATCCAAATTGTCTACTTTCTGGCACATTCATGAAGTCATTCTTATTCGTACTTGCGCAAAATGCACAGTTATTCAGATACTAAAAAATATACAGCCTTTCTGTATTTCAAAGTTGGGGATCTATTAGAAAATGTTCCCCAAATTGGAGATTCAATTGTCCATGAAATGTCTTCATTAGATAATGATAGATTACAACTCAAGATGTAAAAACTCTTATAGAAAAAAAAAAGAATTGTTGCCTTATTCTAAAATACTTGAATATTCATTAATGTCTGCAAATTCCATGCACAAATAAAAAGGCTTTTATGAAATTCTCGATAACTTACTTTCTATAATGTAAGGAATGTAAAAATTCATTCACCAAGTGTAGCTAAGATTCAGTTTCAAGATGGAATATCAAATATCACTATTCCAAGTACAACAGTGCATCTGAAAACAGAACTGGTGTCGTCAAACTAGATACTCACTAGACAGCGTAACTTGCTTTATGAAGATGGTTTTATAAATATTTAAATATAAATTCTAAATATTGAATCAAATATTTTTTTAATTCTATAGTTTTCACTTTTAAGTAATTATTTTCATGATTACTGGCTTTAATATGTTACATTATTATGTATATATTTTCTGATTTACATCTTCCTTCATCAAGGGCGGTGCCTGAGGGGTTGCATATGCCCCCCCCCCTCCCGTCGGGGTCAAATTTAATCGTCGTCGGGGAAAATTTTTTGACTTGAGTGTAGAGTCCTGCATCGGGTCGGGTCGGGTGCATGTTAGTTTTTAAAAAAAGATCTCTGGTTAGTTTATAGAAAACCCGACCCACGGAGAAGTTTGCCGCTGATTTTTTTTTTCTTTGGAAGTCGGATTAGCTTGGCTATAAATTTTTCAGTTTCGGGATGAGTTTTGATTCTTACGCGTCGGTCTTTTTTATGCTGATTTTTCAAAAAATGCCTAGAATTATTGCCCGATTTTACCTACACCCGATCCGACCCACGGCTCGGATTGAGGATAACATTTTTCGTTGTGGTTGGGTTCGGTTTTGGGTTGAGTTTTGATACTTAAGAGAAGTGTTGCCAAGTGTCCGGATTTGCGTGGAACGTCCGTGGAATTTTTCACCATACTCAAATTATGTCAAATTTTTACGAGTTTAATCTAAACTAAAATTTTATTCCTTAGTCTGCGACGAAAAATTTTAAGAATTTAACCACATGTTGGTTACTGTCTGTCGTTACAACGACAGCATGTTATCGAAAACCTTATACAATTTGTCTAGAACTCATGTTCTTTCCTGTCCAATGGTCCAATGTTTATTCGATTGACCGCAAACTTAGGCACCTATAAGAAATACGATTTCAAGAAGAGACAGGACGTGGAAATTCATCTGCTCACTTCGATCGTCTTATTAAAAAGCGTAGGGTATTTCTTCTTTGTTCATTAATTTTAATATAGAGTAGAGTCTAATTTTATAATAATATGGATATTAATCTCTATTTATAGTCCAGGCAATAGGGAATTTTACGTAGCAAAATTAATGGTAGTACTGGAAATCGGCTTTCTAGATGTTTTTTGGGTCGCTGAATCCGAATTTGTAACTTCCCACCAAAATTTCCCCCGACAACCTCCCAAATTTTGGTAAAAAGCCGCCAAAAAAGGTTTTTATTAAAAAATTCCATTTTTTTATTGTTTTAGAGAAAAAGTATCTAGAAATTCAGAAAGTAGACAAAATTTGCAACAAATTAGATATATGACATTATGACTTAGTATGAATTGGAAGGGGAGATCTGCCTCGGAATATGCGCCGCAGTGCTGCGTGGACCAAATTGCGCAATTCCACTTAACCACTCACACGTTTACATTAGCCCTCCCATCTTCCCTCCGAGCTTTCTCTATAAGGTTTACTTTGGGTCGCTGAATCCGAATTTTTAACTTTCCCCCAAAAATTTCCCCCCCCCCCCCGAAACCCCCCTCAAATAGTTGTTTTTAACTTAAATTTCTTATTGTTTTAGGGGAAAAGCATTACGAAATTCGGAAACTGAACAAAATTTGTAACAAATAGGATATATGACATTATGAATTAGGATGAACGGGGAGGGTGAGGGCTGCCTCGGAACATGCACTGTGGCGCTACGTGCACTAAATGATGAAATCCAGGCAATAGTGGATTTTATCTGGCAAAATTAATACTAGTTCCGGATTTCCACTCACTTTATGTTTTTTGGGTCGCTGAATCCGAATTTGTAACTTTCCACCAAAATTTCACCCGGCAACCGCCCGAAAAATTGATTTTTTGAAAAAATTTGGTTTTTGAGAAAAACGCGCGGGGAATGTTCCGAGGCAACCCCCTCTCTCCCGTTTATCCTACGTCATAATGTCATATATCCTATTTGTTGCAAATTTTGTCTAGTTTCTGAATTTCGTAATGCTTTTCCCCTAAAACAATAAGAAATTTAAGTTAAAAACAACTATTTTTTTTGGGGGGGGGGGAATTTTGGGGGTAAGTTAAAAATTCGGATTCAGCGAACCAAATAACTTAAAGTAAACCTTATAGAGAAAGCTCGGAGGGAAGATGGGAGGGTTAATGTAAACGTGTGAGTGGTTAAGTGGAATTGCGCAACTTAGTCCGCACGCAGCACTGCGGCGCATGTTCCGAGGCAGATCCCCCCTTCCAATTCATACTAAGTCATAATGTCATATATCTAATTTGTTGCAAATTTTGTCTACTTTCAGAATTTCTAGCTACTTTTCCCCTAAAACAATAAAAAAATTTAATTTTTTAATAAAAGCCTTTTTGGGGGGCTTTTTACCAAAATTTGAAGGGGTTGCCGGGGAAAATTTTGATGGGAAGTTACAAATTCGGATAAAGCGACCCAAAAAACATCTAGAAAGCCGATTTCCAGTACTACCATTAATTTTGCTAGGTAGAGTCCCTATACGGTGTCTATTGCCTGGACTATTAATATATAGAAGAGAAATGGAAGGTATAAATGAGAAAATAATTATATGCATACATAACTCATTGTATACTGCGAGAAAAATTGTTGTCGCGTTTTGGGTCAATGGAAATTTTTTGGTAGGTTTCGGATTGATTTTAAGTTGAATGTTTGGGTCGGGCATAACCCAACAAGCGCAGGTATCTATTTCAGATAAAAACTACGAATTTGAATATGAATGGCTCCTTACATGTTTATTTTTCTACATAAAAGATAACATTAATATTAGAGATATGATTACAGACTATTTGTCTATAATTACATTATATGTATTTTGGATCAATTTTCTCCGATTCCGGGTTTCAGGTTGGGATCGGAATTAAGTATTTCGGGTTCGATTGGGTTACGGGTAGGCGGAATATTTTTGGTTCTGTTCGGTTTGGGTTGAAGCTTGGTTTTAAATAAAATTTGTAGGGCTGCAAATTTTATTTATTACCTTAGCGAGACCCTAATTAGGTGTAACGTTTAACTGCTAGTTTTCACGATGACTCTTTCACTAACAAATTAAAATAATTTTTGGTCACTGCGTGCGTTTTCGATAGAGATTTTTCAACTAGTTTTTTTTTTTACAGTTACCTCTGACATTAAAATACATGGTCAACACGCCCTGAACACGAATCGCGTTTCGAAAAAAATTTGTTACCCGGCTTACCTGATGCGGGACTCTTGTTTCTGGACTTTTGCATTTTCTTAAGGGGCGGGGTTGGTCCGCCTCATAACCGGAGAACTGTTCCATACGTTGTCGCTCACACACTGCTGTGTATGGCATACATGTGCACATAAAATCTGTAACATTGAATGACCTCTTATTGGGAGGTTGCTGGGTGGAAAAAGAGTACGAAACATAGTAGTTTTTCCTTTCGGGTAATACTCAAAAGTGTGGAAACTTTTCTTTTGTGGATTCGTCTGCTTTCAGGGCTTAATTTGCGCCGGAGCCCGCCGGAGCCCGCCGGAGCTCAGCTCCGATACTTCTCTGTTTTCAGTAAATATTTAAGTATTGGTCGGAATTCACTGGAGCTCATAAATACAGGGCTCCGGAGCCCAGTACAATAGCGCCTTTTTGTATCATGAACTTTGTCCATTTTAAGGAACATTTACGAAGTCATTTTCATTTGTAAGTAGATTTAATTGCCACGTTTTGTTATTCTGATAGAAAGCAACCGAGAAGTGTTTCTCTTTTCTATAAAAGCATCGAATTTTTTAAATTTAATCTGCCAGATTTTTAATTTAATCTGATTTTTAGAGACTTACCACAAAAGATTGTAATGCGGAAGAAATCGATTACAGTTTAAGATATGCACGTTTTATAGGAAATTGAAAAACTTTTTTTTTTTAAGCATATAAATATTAGTTTCTGTAAACTTCATTATTTTTTTCATAAAAAATGCATAGCTGGCGAGCTATTCCTTTTTTGTGTTGCCACTATTTCCGAATCATAATCCTTATCATATTTAATCCCAGAATTCTGCAATTAATTAACATTAAAATTAGGCAAAGATTTCTATTCGAAAGGAGTGATAACTAAAAAGTGGAATAGCTTACATCTAAGTATATGTTGATAGATATATTTAAAATTTTTATTTCTCTAAATTTTGCAAATAGTGTATGGAATATAAATATGGAGATTGGAGTAACGGGTTGAGGGAGGGGGGGGTACGCTACGGTTGTTAGTACTGCAGAATATTAGGGCTCCGGTACTTTTTTTTTTTTTTGAAATTGAGCCCTGCCGCTTATGAAGATTAAGTGATTAGTAGGGTGTTTCCAAAATAACCTTAAGAGCTATTTTCACTTTATTTATCTACTATATTCTTTGACAAGCTTCGAAATTTATATTTGGAATAAAAATGTTTTGGCTGTGTGCAATTCATCTCTAATTTTAATAGCAGTGTGAGTGTTAGAGATCTGCGCGTTTCGGGATATGCCAAATCCGGACGCGAAACATTATTTCACCTGTTATATAAAAAATGAAAATAAAAGAAACAAAGAAATCTTTTATTTTTCATTTAAACCACTAATAAAGGAGAAAAGTTATCACGACATGGGAAAAAATTAAATACAATCCCGGTCCGGCCCGAATCAACAGAAAAAAATATAAGACCCGGACGTGCCTCGAGAAGAATGAAGTTCGAGCCCGGACCAACTTTTTTAAAGCTAAAATTTAGCTCGAGCCCGTACCGAGTTTTCAGATAAAATTTAAGCCCGGCCCGAGTTTAATGAAAGAAACTTTTACCGAGCTCGGACTTCGGGACAAGCCCGGGCTCGTGGAGATATCTTATCCAGTAGAGCTCCGATTATCCAGTCCGGTCGGGACCGAGGTCGATCCGGTTAATGAAAAATCCGGATAATTGGATAACTTTTAAAAACACCTAATGACAATGTTTTTTAGGTCACTTCCCATCACACTTTTTATTATTAAGTCGTATTTGGAAGGTTTTTTTTTTTTACTTTTTTTAAATTTTATTTTCTACAAAATTGGTCCAAACTTAGACGTACGCATAGAAATTATTACACTATATGGCCAAAGGTGACTGGTCACTTGCGATTTTAGACATTTTGTTTAATATCTAGAAAAATACACGAAGAATTGACCAGAAACTGCAGGTGTGTAAACAGTATAGTATAGGTCATATATTTCCGCGAAGATTTTTCAACAAACAGCGAAGATTTTTCAATTCAGTCAACAAATTGAAAAATAACGAATACCTTTTGGATAACCCTGTAAAAACTAATGTAGCAAAAGCGTTCAAACTCGAGATTATTAATAAGTGGCCTATTGTAATATACTGTGTTCATTTTTATGAGATTAGCATGTATATTCGTAGAGAAATTAAGGTTTTTATAAAAACAGTCCCAAATTTCGCCAAGTTTTTTGCTTATAATTAACAGAGTTCTTAATATTGAAAAAAGTTCTTTTCAGAAAATATGAAAAATGAGTAGGTTTACTAAAAGAAGTTTCACTGCGCATGCGCGAATGCAATCAAAATATAATATGCATAATGTATTAGCTAAGTATATAGAGCAGCTTTTGTGAAAGTCTCAAAATCATAGCTGGAAAATTCTGAAAGTGATCGTCGATAGAATAAGCTCGAAATCCGTTGTTTCCAAAAAGAAGCAAAAAGATGAGGGGTTGTATCAAATATATGTTTATTTGTGCCAAGATAGCGTACACAATATTGCACGTACTACTACATTTGGATACACCCCCTCATCTTTTTGCTTCCTTTTGGGAACAACGGATTTTGAGCTTATTCTATCGACGATCACTTTCAGAATTTTCAAGCTATGATTTTGAGACTTTCACAAAAGTTGCTCTATATACATAGCTAATACATTATGCATATTATATTTTAATTGCATGCGCAGTGAAATATTTTTTAGTAAACCTGCTCATTTTTCATCCAATTTTTATTATTTTTTAATTCCGATTGCAAGATATTGTGTACAATGTTGTTTGTCATATTTTCTGAAAAGAATTTTTTTTTATATTAAGAACTCTGCTAATTATAAGCAAAAAACTTGGCGAAATTTGGGACTGTTTTTATAAAAACCTTAATTTCTCTACGAGTATACATGCTATCCTCATAAAAATGAACACAGTATATTGCAATAAGTCACTTATTAATAATCTCGAGTTTTAACGCTTTTGTTACGTTAGTTTTTACAGGGTTATCCAAAAGATATTCATTCTTTTTTAATTTGTTGACGGTCCCCTATGGGGTTTCGGGAAAAAAATTTTCGCGGAAATATATGACCTATGTTTTACACACCTACAGTTTCAAGTTAATTCTTCATGTATTTTTCTAGATATTTAACAAAACGTCTAAAATCGCAAGCGACCGGTCACCTTTGGCCGTATAGTGTACATACACTTCATAAAGAAATTCATTGTGATAGGAAAAATAAATTCTTGATAGACTTCTGCTTCCTAGAGGGCATCTTCTTTTTTGTGCGTGGTACTCTTTTCTGTGTGCTCGTTAGAAGAGAAACTTCTTCTTCTTAGGTTCTACAAACAGTTGACTTTATGCATTGCTGTCTTTGCATTTGTTCGCAATTTTATTATTTCCAGATTAGGAAATCGTTATTTAACGGTTAAATTTCGTGACATCCAGCCAAATTCACCCTGCCTCGCCTAAAGAAGTTTCACTTAAATTTTTTTGGAGAAGGTTGGAAAAAAACGTATGACCCTTGACCGACAATTGGGCAATCCGGATAATCGGCACTCAACTCTATATATTGTAAATTCGGCCCCCCCTGTCGGGGATCGGTCGCAGACGATTAGCCGAAAACCAAATAGCCGACAAGACATTTAGCAGACAGCACTTAGACGACAGGACGTTTAGCCAACAAGTACATTTAGTCGACACGTACATTTAGCAGACAGGACATGTAGCCGACAAGTACATTTAGCCGACAGGACAAGTAGCCGAAACGTACGTATAGCCGACAGGACAATTAGCCGAAACGGACATTTAGCAGACAGAAAATTGGACGACAGGCAATTGGCCGAACGTGACAATTAGCCGACAGGACAATAAGTCGACAGGACATTTAGCCGACAAGACAATTAGCCGACAGGACAATTTGCCGACAGGGCATTTAGCCGACAAGACAATTAGCCGACAGGACATTTAGCCGACAGGATGATTGGCCGACAGGACAATTAGCCGACAAGAAAAATTAGACGACAGGATATTTAGTTGAGAGGACGATTAGCCTAGTTAGGTTATGGTTAGGATACTTTTGGGTTACGGATAGATTATAATTAGTTTACGGTTACTTTAAACGTAGGTTACAGTTACGTTACGGTTAGGTTACAGTTAGATTACGGTTACGTCACAGTTATGTTACTTTCAGGTAACAATTAGGTTACCTTTAAGTTACAGATAGGTTAAGGTTATGTTACGGATAGGTTACAGTTAGATTGCGGTTAAGTTACGGATAGGTTACAGCTAGATTACGGTTAAGCTACGGATAGGTTACAGTTAGATTACGTTTCTGCTACGATTAGGTTACGGATAGGATACAGTTACGTTACAGTTTGGTTACAAATATGATTACGGATAGGTTACAGTTAGATTACGGTTAGGTTCCGGATAGATTACAAATAGGTTACGGTTAGGTTACCGCCAAGCTACAGTTAGGTTACGGTTAGGTTACAGTTAGGTTATAGTTACATCACAGTTAGGATATACGGTTGGGTTATAATTAGGTTACGGTTAGCGTACCGTCATGTTACGTTTATTTTACAGATAGATTACTGTTAGGTTACAGTTATGTTACAGTTAGGTTATGGTTAGTTTATAAGTAGGTTACGGTTAGGTTACAGTTAGATTACGGTTAAGTTACGGATAGGTTACAGTTAGATTACGTTTCTGCTACGATTAGGTTACAGATAGGATACAGTTACGTTAGTTTGGTTACAAATAGGATTACGGATAGGTTACAGTTAGATTACAGTTAGGTTCCGGATAGGTTACAGTAGGTTACGGATAGATTACAATTAGGTTATGGTTAGGTTACCGCCAGGCTACAGTTAGGTTACGGTTAGGTTACTTTTAGGTTACAGTTAGGTTATAGTTACATCACAGTTAGGATACGGGTAGTTAATAATTAGGTTACGGTTAGCGTACCGTCATGTTATGTTTTTTTTGCAGATAGATTACTGTTAGGTTACAGTTATGTTACAGTTAGGTTATGGTTAGGTTATAAGTAGGTTATGGTTAGGTTATAAGTAGGTTACGGTTATGTTCCATTTCCGTTACAGATAGGTTACGGTTAGATTATGGATAAGTTACAATTAGGTTAGGGGGGGGTTTATGTCATTTAGCCAAAAACCAAATAGCCGACAAGAAATTTAGCAGACACCAATTAGCCGACAGGACGTTTAGCCGACAAGTACATTTAGACGAAACGTACATTTACCCGACAGGTCAAATAGCCGACAGGACAATTAGCCGACAAGACGTTTAGTCGTCATGACAATTAGCCGACAGGTCAAGTAGGCGACAAGACATTTAGCCGACAGGTCAAGTAGGGGACAGGACATTTAGCCGACAGGTCAAATAGCCGACCTGACAATTACCCGACAGGACAATTAGCAGACAGGTCAAATAGCCGACAGGACAATTAGCAGACATGACAATTAGCCGACAGGACAACTAGCAGACAGGTCAAATAGCCGACATGATATTTATCCGAAACATACATTTTACGAAAGAATTTAGAAGACACATTGATATAGGTTGGTGATATACCAACAATGTCAACCTCAATAACTCGTCACCATCATAATTCAACTTTTTAGCTCACAGGCAATCAAAGTCAGAGAGCTGATGTGCCCGCCGTTCTGTATGTATGTAAGTATGTAGGTACGTATTCACATAACGAGGTAACTCTTGATAGAATCATCCGATTTACTTCATTTTTTTCTAGGTTCATTCTGGAAAGGTGCTTCTCTGATTAATTTTGGTGGTTCATTGGTTAAAGATAAAGGGGGGAAAGGGGGCTAGTCCCTCCCCTTAATTTAGATAAATGGGTTTTTCATGCAGAATTATTCGATTTGCTCTAAATCTGATATACCGGTTTATTATGTTAAGGAGCTTCCCTGATTAGATTTGGAAGTTCATTAGTTAAGTATAAAGGGGGAAAGAGGGCTACCCCCCTTAATTTAGATAAATGTTTTTTTCATTCTAAATTATTCGATTTGCTCCAAATTCGGTATACCGGTTTATTATGTTAAGGAGCTTCCCTGATTAGATTTGGAGGTTCATTAGTTAAGAATAAAGGGGGGAAAGGGGGCTACCCCCTATTAATTTAGATAAATGGGTTTTTAATGCAGAATTATTTGATTTGCTCCAAATTTGGTATACCGGTTTACTATGTTAAGCAGCTGCCTTGATTAGATTTGGAGGTTCATTAGTTAAGAATAAAGGGGGATAGGGAGCTAGTCCCCCCACCCCTTAATTTAGATAAATGGGTTTTTCATGCAGAGTTATTCGATTTGCTCCAAATTTGCTATATCGGTTTATCATGTTAAGGAGCTGCATTGATTAGATTTGGTGGTTCATTAGTTAAGAATAAAGGGGGGAAAGGGGGCTACCCCCCCTTAATTTTGATAAATGGGTTTTTCATGCAGAATCATTCAATTAGCTCCAAATTTGATATACCGGTTTACTATGCTAAGGAGCTGCCTTGATTAGATTTGGAGGTTCATTAGTTAAGAATAAAGGGGGATAGGGGAGCTAGCCGCCCCCCCCCCTTAATTCAGATAAATGGGTTTTTGATGCAGAGTTATTTGATTTGCTCCAAATTTGCTATATCAGTTTATCATGTTAAGGAGCTGCATTGATTAGATTTGGTGGAAGATCATTATTATGTATAAAGGCGGGGCTACCCCCCTTTATTTATATAAATGGGTTTTTCATGCAGAACTATTCGATTTCCTCCAAATATGGTATACCGGCTTATTATGTTAAGGAGCTTCCGTGATTAGATTTGGAGGTTCATTAGTTAAGAATAAAGGGAGGAAAGAGGGCTATCCCCCCTTACTTTAGATAAATGGGTTTTTCATGCAGAATTATTCGATTTGCTCCAAATTTGGTATACCGGTTTAATATGTTAAGGAGCTTCCCTGATTAGATTTGGAAGTTCATTAGTTAAGTATAAAGGTGGAAAGAGGGCTACCCCCCTTAATTTAGATAAATGTTTTTTTCATTCTAAATTATTCGATTTGCTCCAAATTCGGTATAGGAGCTTCCCTGATTAGATTTGGAGGTTCATTAGTTAAGAATAAAGGGGGGAAAGGGGGCTACCCCCTATTAATTTAGATAAATGGGTTTTTAATGCAGAATTATTTGATTTGCTCCAAATTTGGTATACCGGTTTACTATGTTAAGGAGCTGCCTTGATTAGATTTGGAGGTTCATTAGTTAAGAATAAAGGGGGATAGGGAGCTAGTCCCCCCACCCCTTAATTTAGATAAATGGGTTTTTCATGCAGAGTTATTCGATTTGCTCCAAATTTGCTATATCGGTTTATCATGTTAAGGAGCTGCATTGATTAGATTTGGTGGTTCATTAGTTAAGAATAAAGGGGGGAAAGGGGGCTACCCCCCCTTAATTTTGATAAATGGGTTTTTCATGCAGAATCATTCAATTAGCTCCAAATTTGATATACCGGTTTACTATGCTAAGGAGCTGCCTTGATTAGATTTGGAGGTTCATTAGTTAAGAATAAAGGGGGATAGGGGAGCTAGCCGCCCCCCCCCCCCTTAATTCAGATAAATGGGTTTTTGATGCAGAGTTATTTGATTTGCTCCAAATTTGCTATATCAGTTTATCATGTTAAGGAGCTGCATTGATTAGATTTGGTGGAAGATCATTATTATGTATAAAGGCGGGGCTACCCCCCTTTATTTATATAAATGGGTTTTTCATGCAGAACTATTCGATTTCCTCCAAATATGGTATACCGGCTTATTATGTTAAGGAGCTTCCGTGATTAGATTTGGAGGTTCATTAGTTAAGAATAAAGGGAGGAAAGAGGGCTATCCCCCCTTACTTTAGATAAATGGGTTTTTCATGCAGAATTATTCGATTTGCTCCAAATTTGGTATACCGGTTTAATATGTTAAGGAGCTGCCTTGATTAGATTTGGAGGCTTATTGGTTAAGTATGAAGGGGGGACGGAGGTTAATCTCCCCCATTAATTTAGATAAATGGGTTTTTCATGCAGAATTATTCGATTTGCTTCAAATTTGATATACCGGCTTACTCGCGTCTATGTCATTTAGAAGACAATCAAATAGCCGACAAGACATTTAACAGACAGCAATTAGCCGACAGGACGTTTAGCCGACAAGTACATTTAGCTGACACGTACATTTAGTTGACAAGACAATTAGCCGAGAGCGACTGTTAGCCGACAGAGACAATTAGCCGACAGGACAATTAACCGACAGGGAAAATAGCCGACAAGACGATTAGCCAACAGGATATTTTGCCGACAGGACATTTACCGACACTTAGGTTAAGTTAGGTCACAGATTACGTTTAGGTAACAATTAGGTTACGTTTAGGTTACAATTACGTTACAATTAAGTTATGGTTATGTTACGGTTACATTACGGATAGGTTACAATTACGTTATAGTTAAGTTATGGTAGGTTATAATTAGGTTACTATTACGGTTAGTTTATAATTAGGTATAACAAACAAATTTTTAAAAAAGTAACATTTTCTACAATAAATATTGTTTGAAATGGGGTTTTTTGACGGATAACTCCGAAAAATATTATTTTTTAAATATAAGAATTTAAAAGAGGGGATGCATGAATTAAGAGTGTATTCAGGTGGCGAAAGAGTGGACCCACAGGGGGCAATTTTCAAACTTTTTTCGGACCAGTTATGTGATATATCACCGGAAAGACCACTTTTTCATGTTATAATTATTTCTTCTCCCCTCCCCTCGATTTAGCTCCCCAGGGGGCACTTTTCGAACTTTTTGAAATCGTAGCGTTTTCATCATTTTAGATTAGATTTTTTTTACGGAGCCCTCCTATAAATATTATTTATAAAATATAAAATTCCAAAGAGTGGGTGGGGTTATTGCAGAGGGGCGCGAGAGTTGGTGCACCGGTGGTGCTTTTCCAACATTTGCAGACACCCCTTATGTGATATATCATTAAAAAGCACTATAGCCACTATTTCATATTATACACCTCCCAAGTTCCACCCCCAACACTGCTTTGCCACCCCAAGGGGGAGCGCTTTTTGAACTTTTTTGAAATCGTATCGTTTTCATCATTTTAGATCGGAATTTTTTTACGTAAAATTTTATAATATATAAAACATTCAAAGAAAGGGAGGGTCTATTCTGAGGGGCGCGACTCCCTGGAGGGGCACTTTTCTAACTTTTGCCGACACCCCACGTGTGATATATCAATGTGATAAAGCACTGTGATCACTTTTCATATTATACACGTTTCACGTCCCTCCCGCCACTTTTTCACCCCAGGGGGGCACTTTTAAAACTTTTTTTGAAATCGTAGCGTTTTCATATTTTAGATCAGAATTTTTTTACGTAACCCCCCAATAAATATTATTTATAATATATAAAAATTTCAAAAAGGGGGGAGATGTATTCCGGGGGCGATATAGTTTCCTCCCCGGGGGGCACTTTTCTGACTTTTGCCGACACCACTCATGTGATATATCAATGGAAAGCACCGTGATAACTATTTCATATTATACACCTCTCACGTCCCTCCACCACCTTTCCACCCTAGGAGGGTACCTTTTGAACTTTTTTGAAATCGTAGCATGCTCAGCATTTTAGATCAGAATTTTTTTTACATAGCACTCCAATACATATTATTTATAATATATAAAAATTTCAAAAAGGGGGAGGTGTATTCCGGGGGGCGATATAGTTTCCTCCCCGGGGGGGGGCACTTTTCTGACTTTTGCCGACACCACTCATGTGATATATCAATGGAAAGCACCGTGATAACTATTTCATATTATACACCTCTCACGTCCCTCCCCCACCTTTCCACCCTGGGAGGGTACCTTTTGAACTGTTTTGAAATCGTAGCATGCTCAGCATTTTAGATCAGAATTTTTGTACATAGCACTCCAATACATATTATTTGTAATATATAAAAATTTCAAAGGGGGGAAGGGTGTATTCCGGGGGCCTAGATAATTGCCTCCCCGGGGGGCACTTTCCTGACCTTTGCCGACACCCCTAATGTGATATCTCAATGGAAAGCACTGAGATTACTATTTCATATTGGACACCTCCCACGTCCCTCCCCTCCCTTTGCCACCACAGGCGGGGGCACATTTTTAACTTTTTTGAAATCGTAGCATTTTCAGCATTTTAGATCAGGAATTTTACGTAGTCCTCCGATAAATATTATTTATAATATATAAAAATTTCAAAGAGGGGGAGGGTGTATTCTGGTGGGCGCGATAGTTGCCTCCCCGGGGGCAAATTCACAAACACTCAACGTCCCAGCGCTCTTAACGCCAACCTCTGTTGCCAAGAGCGTTGGTGAGAAAATGAACTTTGATGCGCATGCATGCATGCTGCAGTCTATTTTTAGTATCGTAGTTCGAAATTTGCATGTGCGAATATTTATATCCGCTTTATATGAATATTTTAGATACGCTTACAAAGTTCAAAGTGTTTTTTGTAGCTTTCGCAGATTAATTCAGTCTACACAAGTTGTATTATTGATTATACTAAGTCGAATATTGATGCTGTTAGAATAAGATTATCGCTACAAAGTAAGGATGCACATTCTAAATGAATACAGCACTGCAATAATCCCACAAATTCAATAATAAAGTAATGATCATGTTTAGTTTTTTACATTTTGATATTCATCCTAATTAAGTAAAATTTTTTATTTGTTTTAAATAAATTTGATAGCCGTACAGAGAAGAAAATTAATTGAGCGTTCCATTAATGGATAAATATGGAAAAAAAATAATAAAAAGGAGAAATGAATAAAATATCCTAAAATCTTTGAAATAAATGCAATTTTGTAAATGGCCATTAGTATATAAACAAGGCTTTCTATTACTTTGAAAAAAACTGCAAATTTTCTGCTTCCTAAGTGGTTTGATTATGAAGCATGCATGGAAAAGTTATGAAAAGTTAAAAGTGTGTGTGTGTGTGGGGTGGATTTCCATTACTGGTCAGGAGGCTATGCAGGCTTTTTTCTCGGGGGGGGGGGGGGGGGGGGCATTTTGTGAAAAGCAGAAGTTATTTATGTGAATTATTTATATTTTTTGGAAAAATAAATTTTACAACGAAAGACTGTTTCTGTCCAGTTACTGAAATTATAACAAAGTATTAATTAATAATAAAGTTCTTTAAGTCATCCTGTAAAGTTTTGTTTTCTAGTGAACTTGTTTTGTTTACAAAATGCACATTTTAAAATCTGGCAAAATAAAAAAATAATTAATGAAGAGTATGTTTTTATGAAATGAGCTTTTGTGAAGGGGCCTATTTTATTAGGCAGAATTTTGTGAAGGGGCCATTTTTATTAAAAATAATTTGGTGAAGAGGCTTGTTTTATTAAATTGATTTTTTTTCGAAAGTGCCCAAAATAGGCCCCAAATTTTGCCTGGATCACCCCCTGCTAGCTATTTTTAACTTATTACCAATCAGCAACAAAGCACTTATCTGAGCATAGACGCAACAGGTAAGTAAGATAATTATGGTAAATTTTCATTTATTTATGGTGATCATTTAAAAAGAGCGGATTATATATTATTTATATTACTTATATTATAAGCGGAATATATATATACATATAAATTATATTTATATAACTTATTTATATTATAGAACGGATCTATAAGAATAAACATTTCACTTTTTCACAATATACATATACATGCATATACATATCATAATTATTCAGAGGATGAAATAAGAACTTGTTATTGTAATGTATTTAGTACTTATGTTTGCACTAGATGGCAGCACAATCTACGTACCTCTACAGAAATAAATACTTTAGCTTGGGAGGGCAAAAAATACAAAGTTATAGAGCAGATCAATAATATTAAATATTTGACCTTGTTCAATTACAATTATTCAGAAGGTAAAGTAATGATTTAGTATTTCGCACTCGTATTCTTGCAAGTATTCCACAAACAAGAAATACGCAGTTGAATGGATAAATTAAAGTAGTTTCAGATTTTTGCAAACGTATTTGTTTGAGAACACACGCATGCGCGTCGAAGTTCGAAGTTCATTTTCTCTCCAAAGTGCTTGGCAACAGAGGTTGGCGTTAAGAGCGCTGGGACATTGAGTGTTTGTGAATTTGCTCCCCGGGGGCACTTTTCTAACCTTTGCCGAAACCCCTCATGTAATATATCAGTGGAAAGCACTGTGACCACTATTTCATATTATACACCTCCCACGTCCCACTCCCCACTTTGCCACCCCGAAGGGGGCCCTTTTTCAACTTTTTGAAATCGTAGCGTTTTCATCATTTTAGGTCGGAATTCTTTTACGTTGCCCTCCGATAAATATTATTTAAACTATATAAAAACTTCAAAGAGTGGGAGGATGTGTAACGGTAGGCGAGGACACCCCTCATGTGATACATCAGGGGAAAGCACTGTGACCCCTTTCATATTATACACCTCCCACGTCCCAGTTTGCCACCCCAAAGGGGGCCCTTTTCAACTTTTTTGAAATCGTAACGTTTTCACCATTTTAGATCAGAATTCTTTTACGTTGCCCTCCGATAAATGTTATTTATAATATATAAAAACTTCAAAGATGGGGAGGGTGTATAACAGTGGGCGAGATAGTTGCCTCCCCGGGGGACTCTTTTCTAACTTTGTGGACACCCCTCATGTGATACATCAATGGAAAGCCCTGTGACCCCCTATTCCATATTATACACCTCCCATGTTCCTCCAGCCAAGTTGCCATCCCAAATGGGGCCCTTTTTCAACTTTTTTGAAATTATAGCGTTTTCATCATTTTAGATCGGAATTCTTATACGTAGTTCTCCGATAAATATTATTTATAATATATGAAAACTTCAAAGTGGGGGGGTGTATAACGGTGGGCGCGATAGTTGCCTCCCCCCCCCCCACCGGTGGAGGGCCTTTTTGTAATTTTTCGCCGACACACCTCGTGTGATATATCATTGAAAAGCACTGTGACCGCTATGTCATATTATAAACTTCCCTCCCATCCCCCACTCTGCCCCACCAGAAGCAATTTTCTAAATTTTGCCAACACCCCGCATGTGACACATCATTTGAAAGACCTGTGATAACTTAATCATGTTACGTTGATCAACTATCAACGACTCGCAGAACACATTCAGCTGAATTTTTCTTAGGACATGATTTCTCAAGCCTTTTGCTACATTTCTATATTGAAGGGACAGTTTTTATGACAATAATCTCCCCTATTGCCATCTCTGGCATGATTTTATGTTGATAAGTACTATTTAAGCAAATGTCATTGACAAAGGCATGCTTCGAATCTTTAGTTCAACCTATGTATTTTTTTTTTTTTTTTTTGCATAAAACCTTAAGTTTTTAAATCACATATTTATATAATATATTTGACCATATTTATTAAACTTGTAGCAAATTTTATATTAAATCCATATATTGGGACATTTTTATTGATGTGTCAATCTGGAAAACCTATCTAAGCACATAATGTTCAAAGAAGAGAGTGGGGCTTCTATTGTATTATTGGAAAATCTCTGGTCAACAATATTTCATGGAATTATTCAATATTATATGGAATGACTTAAAATTTTTTAAAGAATATGTTTTATGAAGTTATAATGTTACTTATTATTGACTCAAAAATAATCCAATGAAAATATACCAGAGCATTGGATGTTTTAAATTTTAATAAAGTATAATTTAAAGTGATTTATTTCAAAATGAGGTTTTTCAGAATTTTGCACAATATATCCCTGGAACTACGTGATATTTTTCAGATGTTATAGATTAATTATATCTTTAACTTAAAACTGAGCTTAAATATGTTTATTGTTTCACCCGCACAAAAAAAATGCAATATTTTAAACTTTATTTTAAATATATAAATTTTGCTGAAATATAAACATGTTTAGGTTGTCTTAAGATATATATATAATTGATAAATATGTGAAGATAGAATGTAAAAATGCTAAATGATTCAAGAGGAATCATGTGCACAATTAAAAACCTTTTTAATATTTTGGGGGAAATGACAGTATTCTTTTAAGCATTGCTTATATAGGGATCACGTAATATTTCTCTAGTCATAATTAATGTAATTATAGGAATTGCTCATGCAATTTGTTTTAAAATGCACATAAAATGTAGTTCACACCTTCACATATATGTTCCTAAATATATATATATATATATATATTTTAAGATTTAAGAGTAGTATGTCTCCTTAAAGCAAAAACAGCACTTGTCAAGTGATATACCTCACACCCTTCTTTGAAATTTTGAATTTTATTATCTGTATGGCTCAACTAAAACTATGTCACATCATTTGTATTTTAGTTTAGCGGTGTGAGAATAGTTGCATAGAGATTAAAAATATTTACATTAGAAGCTCAAAAATAATTTAAATTAAATTGAATGATTGGGGTTTTCGATAAATTGGTAAGGTTTCGTAAATATGATATTTTTGAAAATATCATATTTTGATATACATCTGATAATTTCAAAATAGTCAACATATTGATGATTAATATTTTCAGACTTTATTTAAACTGAACAAAGAAAAAATAAAGAAAGAAAGGAAAAAAAAGATTTTTCTGATGAAGCTGCAAATAACTGATCATCTAAGTCAGACAGTTTATCTTTCAGTATCTGCTCTGACAAGGGAACCACTTTTGGTGCTGTTGTTGATAGTCCATTTTTCTGAATTTGCCTATACACAGCTTGAGACAAATGAAAGTGGCATCCTTTACTTTGTGCATTTGGAATAATTGTATTAATGGCATTTATTGTTCCTTTTTCGAAATCTGTGAGAATAAATTCTGGTTTCAATTGATACTCGAAATCTTCTGCCAAAATCACCACATTTTGAAAGAGACTTTTGTTGAGTTCTTCAGCTTTAGAACTCATAAGTGCGTATACTAATGGCACCAAACGAACATTTGATGCACAACCAATATTAGCATGGATGGTATACATTTGTCTAAAAATGGTTGGAACAGTTTTAAATGTCCCATCCATGATCCAGAACTTTGAGGAATGCAATTGCTTTAAATTTTCCCCAGTGGTGAAAAGGAAAATTCTTTCGTCGCCTTCCTTAATATCTTTAAAAAAAGGCTGACCACTTAAAGTAATTGCATACTGAACGGGTAAAGTAAAATTCCCTAATTGCTTTGGTTCGACTGGTGTATCAGTATGTTTCGCTCTGTTAATTTGACGTCTAAGTACATCGTCATTGGGAAAGCATGGCTGTATATCCTGAGCTACGGATGATTTTACTGCATTTATAATTTGAACTGGTCGATCATTAGACTGCTTTGAAAGTGCTTTCATTTTATTTTTCGCTTCGAGAATAAAAGGCTTACTTGCCTCTGCAGCATGGTTATGAGAATGGGGATCAAACTTTTTAATTATATGTTCGACGTTTAAGAAGGTTGTAACTGCTCTTGCAGTGCATCTGGATTCTTTAAAAATTTTTCGTTCGCAAATCCAATAAAATACATCTTCACGGTTCTTATCTTTTATGAAAAGAAACCCATTAATGTTGATTTTAGGTTGTCCTGTCTGAGAAATGATAATTTCTGCTGGTTTAACGATAGAAGACACATTATCGGAATTATCTAAATTATTAGATATCGCCGAGAGATCCGAAAGCTGGCTCATCCTTCCAATATAAGTTGTATAACAAAACCAAATGAAGCCTTTAGTGGAAAAAGTTACCAGGGTGATATAAATAAAGAATGTGATTGGTTATTGCATTTAGCTGTGGCGCCAGTTTAGCCCCGTCTTTTGTTACAACAATTATGAAAGTGTTATTTTTTAAAAAAAAAAAAGTCTTTTCTGATTGTATTCAGAAAATTGTCAGATGTAGCTGAAATAAAAATCTTTAATAATCTTTTATCTTAAAATATTTTGTTTATTTAGTCACATAATAACTATTTTATTCTTTTTACTTTCATAAAACGAACAAAATATCTTTTAAAAATCTTAACCTCCCCCCCCCCCCTCCCCCTGCTTAGAAAAGAAGTAAGAAATTTGTATAAATAAACATAAAAAAAATGATATCCAATATGCAATATGTCAATAATAAGTTTTATATAGGGTGATACAATGTATGGAGAATTTGTGTTAAATAATAAACGAGAAAATTTAGAAAGACCAGTTCTAGTAACTGTAATTAGGTAATAAAATGACATAAACTTTATGGATAATAAATATTAAGAAGTTCTAAAAAAAACCGCTCAACTTTCCAAAACTTTCTAAAATATTCATGGAGACACTTTTACGCATAAAAACATTAAAATAAAATCCTTTATATCTAACTTCCTATTATCAGTAATTTATTTATTTTTTTATTTTTTTTTTTGACTAGATAATCGTAAATTTAAGAGCTGTTTATTTTTATTCCACCCTAACATTATTTATTCCAGACAGTGTTGCGCCTACATATGCGTATTTGGCGGAATCATGATGCAACAGTTGAAAGCAGAAATCAATCATCATGTTTGGTCATTTCTTCATTCATTTCATTTTCTTCGGTTACTAACGAAAAAGAGCTTGATACCAATTTAACCGTGCTAATAAGTCTATTTTATACAAATAAAGCATATTATGGCATTAAACTGGATTATTCCTAATTTTCTTTTATTGATCAAGTTGAATTTAGATACTTTACTGCGTGAGGGATTTCTGTGTCTCCGGGGTGGGGTGGAATTTGCACATTTTGACCATTAAAAACACAAAATCACAAATCATCCATGGGGACATTTATTCTCTGGGGAGAATGTCTCCCCCGGGTCACCCCATGAATTCAACACTGTTAATGATTTAAAAAAAAATTAGGACTGTTTCTCTTTTTGATTTAATTAAGAAATTCAAACATTTAAATACGGAATGTAAAAATTTATTTTGGAGAAACTATTATTTGTATAATGAATGTCATTGCTGGATCATATACACCTACGTTTACAAATGAACTGAAAATTTAATAGAATAATATTAAACTAGAGAACAGGAAAACTGCTTTTTCAGAATTTAGTGTCGCCCCCGGCATTTCCATTACTTCATTTTTTTCTGATGGACTGATGGCTTCTATTATTATAAAACAGCCATTATAAATGAAGGGTTAGGTGAAGAGGAAAGAACAGCCGTAAAAAGTTTGAACTCTGATTTTCTGGTCGGAATGGGGGAACAAATTGGTTATAATTTTTTTTTTTGACGACTGCTTTTTCATCTTCCCCTAACACTTCATTTATAAAGGCTGTTTCATAACAATAGAAGCCACCAGTCCATCAGAAGAAAATAACTCGGTTAAGCGGGACTCTACTGCAGTACAAAACATATTTCAATTTTAAGACGTAAAGCACACGTTTTATTTTATGTATAATGACGTCATTCGCATGCACTTAAGAATTCCACATTTACGATCTACACTTAAACATCTACAGTAAAGCATGCATAGCACATCACTATCGCGAAATAATGCACAAATGCAAAATAATATTCCGTCATTCAAGAAAAAAAAATGGCGATCTAGTGATTCATAGATACTTACAATTAAATATAGTATATAATAGCTCCATTGTTTTAACAGAAATCATTCGTTTATATATTTTTTTCAAAATAGCACGTATTTTAATTACATTTTCTTTCAGTTGTTGCGAGAAAATGGCAACAAAAATATATAATTGCTATTTTAAAACTATTCTTCCTTTACTTTGTACAGAAATCAAGTTCTTCCGTTGCCAATATTAAGCAAATGGCTCTAAAAACTACAAAAATTTAATATTTCAAAAATAAATGGAGATACAGTTTTCAAACAAAATGTATTTAAAAGAACTTTTTTTCTCCAATACGACGGTATAAAAATTGAAAATGTGCGATGCTTAGAAGATTAAAAAATTGCTAAACAGTATTTAATCGTAATGCTTTCTTTTACGGCTAGCCTCTGTAAGGTAACGTTATTTTTTGGACACAAAATAAGCTGGGAGAAAGAAATAGCATACCGTACCGCAGGCTAATAACATTTTGTTTTAAACGTGATATATAATTTTAATTGTTTCACCAATTTTCAAGTTTATTGAGAACTTTTTACGTTTCATCCTCATTCCTCTGTTTGTATTAACTTAATTTTTCAATAACGGTTTCTTTGTAATCAATAATACTCTAACGTTAAAAAATATATGTTGAGAAAATTAAAAATATTTTTTTCAAATAATTCTAATTTAATTTGATATTCAAAATTTAAGAAAAGCATTTATCGAATTAGATATATATGGTAAGCATATAGAATTTTTCTTTAAATTTGAAGCTAGGTTCTCCTTTATATTAATAAAATTGGTTCTTATTTGATATTATTTTTTTCATTCTTGTTAATAAAGTTTGCATTTGTAGTCATGGAATGTATCCAGCCACAGCTAGGGATCTAACGAATTTCGGACGATATTTAGTATTAAGCAGAATATTGTAGATATTTAGAGGAATAAAATCAGGGTAATACATTTTTAGGTAGATTTCGTAATAAGAAATACTACATATTACATTTTTCCAACATTTTTGCAGATCTATACGCCGATCATGAAACCGTAGAACACAAACCATCCCCAGTTCAAAACTTTATCTATCTATCTATCCATATATATCACTTTTTTATGGACACGATAACTTCATTAATTCTCCACAAACCTCTTCCAAACTGATCAAGGCCATACGATACAATCAAAGGGCAGAAAATCTCGGTAAAGTTCGTTAATGGGCAAAATCGACCCAAGGGGGTGGAAATAGGGAAGGATTTTGTGAAAACAGAAAAAAAACAATAACGTCTTACTTATAATGCATATCAAATCAGTTTAAAGTTATTATTACTTCTAGGAAAAGGTCCAAAAAATTATGCATAACAGGTTTTTGATATCATTAAAAATGGGCTCAAGGGGCAATAAAAATAGAGTTTTAAGAAGAAAAAAATTCATAACTTCGTCAATTCACACAATATAAAATCCACTTAAATTTATTATAAATCTTCTTAATCTTACCTACAACTTTTATATTGAGAAGTTTTTGATAGTATCAACTCTTACAGAAAAAAGAGAGAGGGTTAAAAAGAAAAAAAAAATCATAACTTCGTCAATTCACAAGATATCAAATCCGCTTAAATTTATTATAAATCTTCTTAATATTATCTACAACTTTTATATTGGCAAGATTTTGATAAAACCAACTCTTACACGAAAAAAAGAGGGTTCAAGAAAAAAATATCGTATTAAGGCTTTTCTCAAATCCATAGGGGCAACTTTATGACATAAGTTTTAATTCCTTTTTGTTCGGAAACGCATAAAATTGGAAGGCGTTGTTATACGGAAACTATGTAATTGAAAGAATTTTCCGTTTTTTTTTTTTTTTTTTGTTTTTTTTTTTTTTTGTAAACACAATAGATGTTTCAGAAAATACTGTCACAGTTTGAACCAAATTTCCCAACAAAAGGAAAAAAAAAACTGAACGAAGGGAGAAAAATCCCTTGTAGTAGGTCTGCCAATTTTATACAATTACGTTAAAAAATCTGTACGTCATTGTGTCAGAAAACATCAACCTTGTTGAGCAGTGTAGTTGAGAACACAGCCTTAACATGGTTCTGATAAAACCAGTTCAGAAAAATGAAATTAAAAACTCGTCAAAAACGACCAGAAAAAATTGTCAAACTGTGTTTATCTCTAATCTTGATTTAGCCTTTTTGGTGAAATTAGTTCTTAACTTCGAAATCTACCTGTGCCTGCAGGCCGAGCCAGGAGTGGTTTTTTTCTCTTTCTTTTCTTTTTTTTTTAAATGATTTTCTCAAATCCAAATTGGCTATTTTCTAACGCATTCGTATAGAACCATTTTTATTTCTTACAAGTACAAAATGTACAGCTATTTTCATTCAGATACTAAGCAATCAAATTCAATTTTTTAGTGTAAGACTATTTTAAGAATCCATAATCTGCCTATTTGTCATACATTTTTATAATGAGGTTCCTAAAACTTCGCTTATCGGTGAGAATTTTAACTATTTTTTTTTTCATTTTGCACGAAAATATCATTATTTGATAAATTTTATAGTACAAATAATGTTCCGATTCATCAGTTTGTTGATTTTTCATGATTTTTTTTTTTTAAATAAACGGATATGGACAATTGGCATTTAAAAAAAAATATTTTATGAACTGAGATAAGGATTACTACTGCAATTTGTTTATGTAGAAAAAGGTAAGTCATATAAACAAGGTTTTTTAACAAATAATAATCTCTTTGTGATATTTCAACATATTATATTAAACGTATAAAACAGTTAGACATATGAATAACGAAATCTATATCGAATTAAAAATAAAAAACAAACTGTGGGGTATGAATTTTTTGCTTGCTTTTTTTTAGTTCCCTACGTTACAACCAAATTTTATACAATGCAATTTTATATCACACTAGCTGACCCACCCGGCGTTGCCCTGGCCCATCATAATAACCTTAAACAAAACTCAAGTTTGTATGATTTTATATCCTTTGAAAATCTTTTAAATGAACCTAGTTTCGGTTGTTCCATTGCTTTCCACAGCGTCTCGTATGTTTCCAACAAACGTCTTTCCGAACGAACCTGTAATCTGGGTCCCCGCTACCTAACACAGCATGTGCCGGAAGTGCTCCGCACGTATCGTAGACAATCGAAAACCAAGTCTAGTGAGCCAAACTTCGTAGTAATCAAGCCCATAGAACCGGAAAAACGAATGCATCATTAATGTTCGAAAATGTCGTTAACTGAAGTCTAAGATAAACTTTCATAATCACAGAAAGTAGTATTTTCACAGAAAGTAGCTGAATTGTAATCTAAGTTAAATAAACCAATTCCCGTTGAAATTGGGCCCTTATAACCCGAGGAAGCAATTTATCCTTACGCGGTGGAAAGTTGCCTCCCTCCTCCTCTGTAAATTTCACGGTCTACTTTTAAAATTAACACGATATTATTTAATAAACGGCTGAAATCCCTTTTCTAAAGTTACCTTTAACCCTTCAGTGCGCAGGGACAAAGAACAGTTTTTTTATGCAAAGAACAGTTTTTTTTAATTTAATAGATTTTTTTTATTCGTATATACCTAATTCACACAGGAGATAAAAATAGCAGTATTTGTTTTAATTAATAACAGTCATTCCGTATTTAAATAAAGCAAAATTAACCATTGAAACTTTCTTGTGTAAAGTCAGATTCTCTGGAGTACGTAATTTCTAGAACGTATTCTATCACGGGAATTAAAGGGTTAAAGGTTAAGTTTTATAAAAAAAAAATAATTATATAAAATAAGGTATTTGGAGACATAGGTATTAAAATGTTTACTGATTTGCAATATTTTAGCGTAAAACAGCCACGCAACAGTAGTTATTATTTGTATTGCAGATGCGCAACAGAAGAAAAGATCGCCGTATTATATGAAAAATGTATCTCTTTTTTTTTCATTATTTTTCCTGTGTAATAAACCTTTCAGAGAATCATATATAATTTTTTCGAAGCAAAATAAAAAATCGCGCATTTAAGGGTTAACGTAACGCGATTTTTATTTTTAATTTACGGATGTAGTGAGTAAACGTAAGCTGTTGCCAAAAAAGGAGATTAATATTCGAAAAAGGTGGTAGCTTGGGTATAAAGAAGGACCGGTCTCAGGGGGCAGGATATTAACTGGAATGTAGTTGGGTAAAGGAAAAATTTTTAATAGTTTTAAATTAGCTGTAGGACGCAAGGACTATGAAGTAGAAATTTGTAATAGAGTAAGATCATTTTTAAAGAAGCTGCAACAAAGGCCCCAAGAAGGAGATTAATATTCAAAATTGGTGGTAGCTGAAGTGAGAAATTTTTTTGTCGTTGATGGAGTTGCTAGAAGACTTAAGAAGTTGTTAGAAAAAAAGCTAATGAATCGGATCATTTTTAAGGGAGCTACAATAAAGGGCCCAAAAGAGGCCAACTGATAGTTAACAGCAGGGCCCAAGCATGAAAATATGTTAAAAGGTCTTAGATCTTCAATTATTCAAAATTAGCCATAGAGTTATGAATTATTCCTTAGAATAATAATTTAAAGAAATGCGCCAAAAATTGGGTAAATACTTAAATGATTGTCTAGGGCCCAAATAAAATATGAGGGTGTTGGTCCTGGGAGAAGTGTCCAATACTCAGTTTTAAAATTATGCACTGAGAAGGTGAGAAAATTAGAGGGTGAAAAATGCATGGCGCACAAAAAATTCAAGGGACCTACGGGACCCTAGGGGGGAGAATGGAGCAAGGGTCTTAACTAGGGTGTAGAAATGGGAGAGTAACTAAATGAAAAAAGGATACCAAAAATGAAGATTGGATTAAAAGGAAGCAATTTATTAACAATTTAGGGCGCAAAAACTTCAAGTGGTGCTGTACCGGGTCCCAGACTGCCAGGGTCTTAACTGGAATGTAGAAATGAGGGAATAACTAAATGGAGAATTGGCCCCAAGAACGAAGAAGATCGGATATAAAGGGGATAAGTTATTAACAATTTAGAGCATAAAAACTTAAAGAGGCACAGGGGCCCCGACCCTTAAAAAAAGAAAAATCTGATTGTCAGGTGCATCAGGACATGTCTTGGACTGTTCTCACCTAAATGTTCAGACTTCTACGTGCGGTAGATTTTGCTAGTCATCAAACGCAGACACACAGACACTCACACACTCACATACACACAGACAGAACGAAACTTTCTTTTATTGGTATACGTTTTATTCAATTTTCCTCGCTAAAAACTGGGTTGTCGTTAAATCCGATCTCGCTGAAAACTTATTCTACAGTTAAATACAAACACACTCTTAGTAGCTGACGGGTTATTGAGGTTTTAATGCATATGTACAAAATATTAATGATGATTGAGAAGCACTGATTTATGAAATTGATGAGCTATCGATATTATAGTGTTCCCATATCAGTAACAAATAAATATTACTTCTTTCAACAAAAACAAAGGTTTATAAGGCTGGCGAATACTGATCTTTTAATATATAAATTAAATAAATTTGATGCGCAAAAAGACGAATTTGTGAGAATGTCGTTATCAAGATTGGATATATATAATTCATTAATGACATTCGACTTAATAAAATCACAGATGATTAAGGATGACGACTTTTCGAGGTTTTTTGGAAATCATACAGAATTTATATCAAACTGATTGAAATATAAATTTAAAGAGATGGCGAAGTAACTAGGTTTTTGCGTTTAAAGAGACGTTTGGGGATAATTTGTTATTTTGATTTTATTGCGGATGTAAAGAAAATTAATTATATTCTATTGCATAGAAGCACTGCTTTATGAGGATATAGAGTTATCAAGGTTTTAACCACAATGACCAATGATAATTGTTTAAATAAAAACATAGATTTATAAGCTTGAGGATTCCTCAAGGTTTAACAGTATAACTTGTATTCGATATATAATAAAACAGATTGATGAATCTTCAAGTTATCCAGTTTTTAGAGCAAATGTATAAATAATAATATTAACTAAATACACTTATTTATGAGGATGTCGAGTTACCGAGGCTTTAACATGTAAGCGTAATAATAATAACATTTTATTAAACTAGCTGGCTTCGCACTCTAGCGCGCTCATAATTACATCGGGGCCTCTAATTTATGCTAACATCGAATAAAACGAATGTCGTATTCATATGAAAATTTTCGTTAGGTGCAGTAGCATAGCTACATTGTTTGCCGCCCGGGATTTCATCCGTTTATTAAATAATATTGCGTTAATTTTAAAAGTAGCCCGTGAAATTTACAGAGGGGAGGGGGGGGGGGTGCAACCTTCCACCGCTTAGGTGTGTATTCTTTCCTCGGGTTCTAGGCTCCCGATTTCAACGGGAATAGGTTCATTTAAGTTAGATTACAATTCAGCTACTTTCTGTATTATGAAAGTTTATCTTAGACTTCAGTTACCAACATTTTCGAACATTAATGATGCATTCATTTTTGGGTTCTATGGGCTTGAATACAACGAAGTTTGGCTCACTCGACTTGGTTTTCGATCATCTGCGGCACGTGCGGAGCACTTCCGGTACATACTGCTTTAGGTAGCGGTGACCCAGATCACAGGTTCGTTCGGAAAGAGATATGTTGGGAACACACGAGAGGCTGTGGTAGGTAATGGGACTTCCGAAACTAGGTTCATTTAAAAGATTTTCAAAGGATATAAAATCATACAAACTTGAGTTTTATTTAAGGTTATTATGATGGCCCTGGACAACGCCGGGTGGGTCAGCTAGTGTGATATAAAATTACACCGTATAAAATTCGGTTGTAACCAGGGCTTAATTTGCGCCGGAGCCCACCAGAGCCCGGCTCCGGTACTTCTCTGTTTTTAGTAAATATTTAAATATTGTTCGGAATTCACCGGAGCTCATAAATACAGGGCTCGGGAGCCCAGTGCAATAGCGCTTCCGAAAAACCGAAGCGTAAATTACCTTTTCCTTTCCTTCCCATCTCCAAGCTTTTGCATTCTTTTTACCAAAACACTTATATGTGACGTAATGTGTCACACACGTAGGATATGGAGATAAAACGTACTCAATTTTTATATCAGTTTTTAGGCTTAGACTGACTCGAGCTCAATCAGTATTACATTTAAAATTTTATTTATTCATGCATTGAAAAAAAATCCTCTTTTAAAATTACGTATTATATTCCACTTCAAATCATTTTAATGCTATTTTGATCAGAATGAAGGGGAAACAGAAATCGTGTTTTTCTATTTCAAATTTATATCGGCGACTTGTTGATACGGTGCCACTCAAGAGAGTGAACAATAAATTTGCTTTCAGTTCGATTTTCTTTTGTGACAGTAGGATAATTTTTTTCTGGGTTTTCTTTTTATTATTTCGATATCTAACCTGAAAAGAATATTTTCTGTTTTATCCAACAAGAATCTGCTTGACGTTTTGTCTGTTCGAGGTTTTTTGTCTTCTATTGCGTACGAGTATAAAAATCACGTTAGTGATTTTTCTATTTATTTTGTATCATGAACGGTACCCACGCTAAGGCTCTGTGCACCTATACGAAGTCACTTTCCTTTGTAAGTAGATATAATTACGATGTATTGTTACTCTGATAGAAAGCAATCGAGCAGCGTTTCCGCTTTTTCTATAAAAGCATAGATTCTTTCCGATAACGTTGTCAAATTTTTAATTTTATCTGATTTTCAGAGACTCACCGCAAAAGATTGTTATGCGGAAGGAAATGATTATAGTTTAAGATATGCACCTTTTACAGGAAATTGTAAAACATTGTTCCATTCTTCAGCATATAAATATTCATTTCTGTAAATTTCATTCATTTTTTCTTAAAAATGCATAGCTGCGAACTATCCCCTTTTTGTGTTAACACCATTTCCTAATCATAATCGTTACCCTATTTAATCGCAGAATTCTGCAATTAATTAACATAAAAAATAGGCACGGATTTTTACTATTCAGAAGAAGTGATAACTAAAAAGTGGAATAGTTGACAGCTAAGTATATGCTGATAGATATACAGTAAACTCCCGACTATCCGGTCTAATGTGGCGGAAGGGTTGGCCGGATAACAAAAAAGCCGGATAGGCCGGAGTTCCATAAATATTTACTCATTTCCTGGACCCCCCTCCTCATTATATTAAAAACACATGTCACACATTCTAACATAAATTTTATACATACAGTACATGCAGTTTCAAAATAAGAAAAACATTAACGTAAAACGCAAGCCTAATTCGTAAAAAATTAGTAAATCTTTTTTTATTGCTTGTTAATAAATGATTGCACAAATATGAAAATTTACGCATAAGATAAAAGAGTCAAAGCTTAGTTTTTAGTTTTTGAGAAAGTAATTGATAGATGACTGTCTCTGATATTGTATTGTGTAATCCCTTCTTGCTCCTTCTTGTCGTGTGTTAGCACTTTCCTTTGGAAAAGAACATGCCTGTCTCGGCTGCTTGCAACATTCCTCATTTTTTTTACTAGGCCGGATAGTACGGAGGGCCGGATAGTCGCGAGCCGGATAGTCGGGAGTTTACTGTATTTAAATTTTTTATTTTGCTAAAGAAAAAAAAATGCTTTAAATTTTGCAATTAATGTACGAAATATAAATATGCATGTACATTGGCAGGGGTTGAGGGGGGGTGGGGGGGGGGGTGGAACGGTACAGTTGTTGTACCGGTAGCGCAGACTATTAGGGCTCCGGAAATTTTTTGTTAGAATTTAAGCCCTGGGCGCAGTCATCTAATTGTAACGTAACCTTAATCTAACTCTACCATAAACATTACCTAACTGTACCCTAGCTGTAATATGTTACCTAACGGTAACCTAACAGTAACATACCTTCAACCTAACTATAAACAAATTATCACCTAACCGTAACCTAACTGTAACGTAGCTATAAACTATCGGTAACTTAACCGTAACGTAAACTAATTTTAAGCTAAATGTAACGTGACTGTAACCTACCTGTAACCTATCCATAATCCAACCGTTAACTATCTGTAACGGAAATGGAACATAACCGTAACCGTAACCTATCTGTAACGGAAATGGAATATAACCGTAACCTAACCGTAATCTATCTGTAACGAAAATGGAACATAACCGTAACCTAACCGTAACCAAATTATAACCTAACCGTAACGTAACCGTAACCTACTTATAACCTAACCCTAACCTAACTGTAACATAACTGTAACCTAACCGTAATCTATCTGTAAAATAAACGTATCATGACGGTACGCTAACCGTAAACTAATTATAACCTAACCGTTTCCTAACTGTGATGTAACTATAACCTAACTGTAACTTAAATGTAACCTAACTGTAGCCTGGCGGTAACCTAACCGTAACCTAATTGGAACCTATCCATAACGTACTGTAACCTATCCGTAACCTAACCGGAATCTAACTGTAACCTATCCGTAATCTTAATTGTAACCAAACTGTAGCGTATCTGTATCCTATCTGTAACCTAATCGTAGCCTAAATGTAATCTAACTGTAACCTATCCGTAACCTAACCTTAACCTATTTGTAACTTAAACGTAACCTAATTGTTACCTAAATTTAATCTAACTGTGACGTAACCGTAATCTAACTGTAACCTAACCGTAACCTAACTGTAGCCTGGCGGTAACCTAACCGTAACCTAATTGGAACCTATCCGTAACCTATCCGTAACCTAACCGTAATCTAACTGTAACCTATCCGTAATCTTAATTGTAACCAAACTGTAACGTAACTATATCCTGTCTGTAACCTAATCCTAGTATAAGCGTAATCTAACTGTAACCTATCCGTAACCTAACTGTAACCTATCCGTAACCTAACTGTAACCTATCCGTAACCTAACTGTAACCTATCCGTAACTTAACCCTAATCTAACTGTAACCTATCCGTAACCTAACCTTAAGCTATTTGTAACTTAAACGTAACCTAATTGTTACCTAAATTTAATCTTAACTGTGACGTAAACGTAATCTAACTGTAACCTAACCGTAACCTAACTGTAGCCTGGCGGTAACCTAACCGTATCCTAATTGAACCTATCCGTAACGTACTGTAACCTATCCGTAACCTAACCGTAATCTAACTGTAACCTATACGTAATCTTAATTGTAACCAAACTGTAACGTAACTGTATCCTATCTGTAACCTAATTGTAGCATAAACGTAACCTAACTGTAACCTATCCGTAACTTAACCCTAATCTAACTGTAACCTATCCGTAACCTAACCTTAACCTATTTGTAACTTAAACATAACCTAACTGTTACATAAATTTAATCTAACTGTGACGTAACCGTAATCTAACTGTAACCTAAGTTTAACGTAACCGTAAACTAATTATAACCTAACTGTATTCTAACTGTAACCTATCCGAAACCTAACAGTATCCAAACGAAAACGTAACTGGGCTAATCGTCCTCTCGGCTAAATGTCCTGTCGGCTAAATGTCTTGTCGGCTAAATGTCCTGTCGGCTAATTGTCTTGTCGGCTAATTGTCTTGTCGGCTAATGTCTTGTCGGCTAAATGGCTTGTCGGCTACTTGTCCTGTCGGCTAAATGTCCTGTCGGCTAATTGTCCTGTCGGCTAATTGTCCTGTCGGCTAATTGTCCTGTCGGCTAATTGTCTTGTCGGCTAATCATTCTGTCTGCTAAACGTCCTGTCAGCTAATTGTCAATTTCGACTAACTGTCCTATCGGCTAATTGTCCTGTCGGCTAATTGTCTCTGTCGGCTATCTGTCTTGTCGGCTATCTGTCTTGTCGGCTGACTGTCGCTGTCGGCTAATTGTCCTGTCGACTAAATGTACGTGTCGACTAAATGTACTTGTCGGCTAAACGTCCTGTCGTCTAATTGCTGTCTGCTAAATGTCTTGTCGGCTATTTGGTTGTCTGCTAAATGACATAGACCCGAACTTACTAGTACACTATGACGCAAAAGTTTAGACAATGAAGAAATTCTTACATACTTTGAAAAATATTTATTCAATTTTCAAATCACTGCTTGAAATTAATGTGCTGTACATATAAACAATATTTATAACAAAGAAAAGTGGAATTGTGCATATTGCAATAAATTAAATGGCAACAAAAATAAACTGCTGTCTCAAAAGTTTAGACACAAATTAAATAAAATCGAAATAAACAATTTTTAAAACCTGGTTGCGCATCCATGCTTATGTATTACGTCATATACACGAGATTGCATGGAAGAAACTAAATCTTGCATAGTTTGTGGATCGATATCGTACCATGCATTCTCAATAGATGTCTTAAGACTGTCTTTTCAGAAGAGTATTGTCCAGCGTTGCTATAAACTTTGCGACACATGATGCTCCAAAGGTTTTCTATAGGGTTAAGATCTGGGCTACATGCTGGCCAGTCGAGAACTCTTATATTATGGGAATTAAACCAAGATTTTGAATGTTTTGCAGTGTGAATTGAAGCATTGTCTTGCTGAAATTCCCACTGAGGACCCCCTAGAAGCTCAGCAAATGGCAGTAGGTTTTCTTCTAATGTCTGTGTATAATGCTGTGAAGTTTGACGACCACTGGTGAAGGTCAGAGATACTTGTCCATTATAGCACAAGGCTGCCCAAACCATCACCGAGCCCCCTCCTTGTCTGCGACTAAAAAAACGTCGAGGTTCCTTCCGCAAGTCATGCCAATACGATAAACAACCATCTGGACCATCCAGATTCCACTTTTATTCATCGCTAAATATGACTGACTGCCATTTCTCTCCATATGACATATGCTTTCGAGCCCACATAAGTCTTTGTAACTTATGATGTGGTTTCAGAGCTGGTTTCTTCTGCATTTTGCTATAAACGATTGTTCCTTTTTCCAAAATTCGTCTACGAATCGTATCCTTTGATACAGAGAGTCCCGATGAGCTTTGAACTCCACGTACGCTCATTTGTTGAGTACTCGCTAGTCTTTGTATCAGGCGATCCTCTCGTACATTTGTCACACGTGGCCTCCCAGACCGACATTTTGCTTTATATTCGGAACCACTCGATAAAACTCGATAAATAGATTTTTTTGACCTATTAATAATAGCAGAAATTTCAGAAACGCTCTTCCCTTCACCTTTCAACTGCCAAATCCTTGAAACCTCATTCACTTGAATTTCTTTAGCTCTCGGCATGTCGACTATGAAGCGCAATCGTTTGCAGAACATAAGTACTCCAAATTTGTGACATCATCGATTCTAAATTTGCATAGCCAGCGAATATTCAAAGAAATTTAGAATAGTGTCTAAACTTTTGCGACAAGCACATTTGAATTTTTATGAAAAAAATTAGTATTGTAGCAAATAAAACGACTGTCTTTTGTACATAGCATTTTAAATCAGTTTTTGAATATATTTACAGGTTTTTGTAATTCTGACGTCATAATTCTACATTTTAAAGCTGAATGACGTCATTGTCTAAACTTTTGCGTCATAGTGTACAATCCAAGGAAAGCTGTAGATCCAATAAGAAAATGATACTTATAAATGAATTAGAACGTTCTGCTAAGAAAGTAACAGTGAATGATCGACGGCCAAGATAAAAAAAATAAAACCAAGGCTGATAGTCAAAATTTGGCGAACCTCTATCTCGCGCCCGGGGCGACCGCCCCCTTCGCCCCCCCCCCCTTTCGCACGGTGCTGGAACGAATATTCCTCTAAGTCTCTCTGTTGCCCGTGTCGCACCATGTCAAAGATTACGGTCGTCAAAGTAGCTGCAGAAACATCTGAAACTCGAAAATATCCGTGAAGTGACTGAATATTCTTAAAAATACCCACTTTATGCGAAGATTCTCAGGCATATATTCAAATCTGTATTTCTACTGAAATTGTTTAAAGAGTAACTTTTAAAATTTAAATAATTAACAAAAATCTAGTTTAATAAAACAGCATAACTATTGTATCATTTTCAAGTTAAAAAAATTAAGTTTATTCGATATCATGTGTTATTCAGAAATTTAAACCGAAAATAATACATTATAATCGTCTCACCATGATCTTTTCCTTTCGACTGAAACAATTACGTTAATTTGAAATATAGATTCACTTTATTTTTAAGTATACTTAAATTTGAAAATTTTATAAGGCTATTGATAGAAGATTGTATTATATTAGTTTATAGCCAAATAACACGTGCCTTATTTAAAATGACTTGGGCAAAATCTGAATATCAGTCAGTACTGTGCTTTATGTACAATTAGGGGGGTGGGGAGGGGGATTGGATACCCCTTATTAAATATATCGCAAAGCAGTAATGGAAATTTTTCGGTGTTACTATCTACAAATCATTAACAACTATTCAATGAATACGAATTGCTCGCTCCGCTTAGGGGCATTCTATATGAAGATATTATACAAAATTTACTATTTTTCATAAATACAGAAATAATTGTCATCCAATTTTAAATTTTTCGGTAAATTGTGCTTTATAAAACTAAGAAAGAAATTTTGAAGTGTTATATTTTTAATATTTAATTTATTATTTGCGATACACTATATATTTCTATGTGATTATTTTATAAACGCAACTCAAAAGCTGCTTACGTAATTAACAGCCGATAATTCTAATTGTTTGTAACAAAATTTTTTGCAATCTAACCCATAAAAAATGTTTTTTACAAATACTTAATTAACTTTAATGCTGATTCATTCATACCATGTACACGGCCATTCGCGAGAGTTAGTAAGGGAAATGGTTATCCAGTTTTTAACAAAACACTGCACTAGGACTGTTGAAAACCGTAGATTAGAAGTGCGAAAGGCGAAACATCGAGATTAGAACACTTTTGGCGTCATCAGACATATGTTGTACAAGTGGCAGCATATTTACACAAAAAAAACCATTCCACATGAAAATTATTGAGGAATCCCACCCTCCCTCTAAGGCATATGCTTATCACGACAGTCAATATTACGGAATTTTGCTGTCTACTAAACATTTTGTTGCCAGTTATCAAAATGATGTATAAATATGCGACTACACTTTTTATGTAGAAAAACAACACTATGAACGAATATTCCTCTAAGTCTCTCTGTTGCCCGTGTCGCACCCTGTCAGGGGCGTAGCCACAAATATTTTTTCGGGGGGGAGAATTCGAAAATTTCCCAACTTGAAACAAATTGCTCCAATTTTCGACTAAAATGATATGCACAACGTGTGTAATAATTATAATGATACTTTTGCATAAAAAATTCCTTTCCAAAGAAAAATTCTGAAACTGAAAACATAAAAATTCTAATTATGGGTTTGTTTACTAAAAAAATAAATACGCTTTTTACTTTCTTCTATATTTGCAAGAAGAAAGTATTGGATTCGCGAAAAAATTCGACTTCCGGTTTTAGACTGATTTATACGTTTTAATAAGTCCTGAACATGATTCGACTGTTTTTAGAAAATATCTGTCTGTCTATATGTGATACAAATTTTGTGGGCACTCTAACACAAGAACTAATACACGAAATTTAATAAAACTTTAGAGATTCACTTATACAGTCGAACCTCGTTAGCGCGAACACTCAAGGAGAAACTTTTTTTGTTCGTATTAAAAGTAGTTCCTGCTATCGGGACTTAACTACGTTACATACAACTGGACGAGGCAATCGGAAACAGTTCGTGTTAACGAGGTTTGACTGTACCTTGATAAAAATTGGTGCTGGTTTGTTTTTGGTGTAAATCATCCAACAGGTGGCAGTGCTATGCAGCATTTTTCACGATTTTCATGATTTTAGCGATAATTATATCTAAAAAACTATTGTACGGAATTTGATCAAACGTCATATTCTGTTAAACCTTGACATAAGTTGACGCAGATTAGCTTTTTATGTATATCATATAGCAGGTGGCGCTGCTATGCAACATTTTCACAATTTTGCGATAGTTGTATCTCAAAAACTAATGCACGGAATTTAGTCAAACTTCATATTCCACATAAGTAGCACTTCCACATAAATAGATCCTTATTAGGCTTGGGTCTATACTGTCCAAAGCTATCGCTTTTGTGCACTTTGAGTAAGGAATTTTGGTTGCAGACATCTAAGAGGCTGGGTGCCAAAATTCAATGATTTGTTTGAAAAATGCTATGCTTATATCTCCTTTTTAAATGCACACAATTCAACAAATCTGTACCTTTAGAGTTTGTTATTATAGGCGAAGAATTGTCATTTAATTTTGGCACTGTGATTGCAAATTTTGAGGCATTAACATGTATGGAGTAGAAGAAAATTTTGGGATTGGCACATCCGACTAGTACTTCACTTAATATTAATTCTTGTGGTCTTCAAAGAAGCCCACCTGTTAATAACATAGCTTAGTTTAATAAAATTCCCCATTTCACTTTCATATTTTAAAAGCATTAGGCTGTCAAATCTGTCATCCCTCATTGTAGCTTGCAATATATATTTTTTAAATTTTTATTTGACTAAAGATTCTTTCATTAGATGCAACGCCATAAAGATAAGCTGCTGTGAATGTTAAGGTACGAGTATATAGTTTGACGACGTGACCCAAACAGTCTTTGAATTTCATGGCATGATTAAAAGGTTTGTTAAGTGAGTTGGGATTTGGTTTATTTCTATTTGACTCTGCAAGTCATGTACATCCGGTTTCTCATATCCAGGTGGAAACATTATTAACTTTTCCCTTGCACAATTGCAATTTAAATATGGAATGCATTGCTAAAATATTCTCTTGATATAGGGAACATTGTCATTTAAGACCATTACTAAATTTCCGGAATTTTCTTGTATTTCTTATAATTCTTTACTGTAAAACTTATGTGTATCAATGTCCATTGCTGTACAATTATTTATTTATTGCCTTTGGTGAAACTGTTTTCCTACGGTCCTTTCGGAACTCAACTTCTCCAGTCACATCCTAATATTCATAATTGTTTGTGAGCTTGTCTGTAAGGAAATCTTTATTTCTTCAAAATTTTATTCAAGTGCAACGTGTCAGTGTTACAGTGCATGTCGATTTTTTCTTCAGTTGATGGACTGCTTTCATGGTCATATTTCTGTTCCAAATTAAAATCGTCCATTTTTTACCTTTTTCATCCTCGAATGGATTTTTAGATGCTCCAAAATCTTGCACGAAAACTCTTTTCCTATTATGAAGGGTTTCTTCGTGCTGAGATTTATAGTAACTTTTTAGAACAGCTTTAGACACAGAACACTGGACTTTTGGTTTAAAATTTTATAAACACATATGAATATAAACGAACAGGACTGATATATATTTCCGCACACAAATAAAAGTAAAATGTGACAAATTTATCTAAACTAACGACTTCTTATATCCGCATTTGCTCATATAATGCTTTTTATTTGACAGCGAAGGGTTAACTAATTTTTGCGGCAAAAAAAATCACGAGAATGAGTAAAATATTGACCAAAAATCGCAAAATTAGTCAAAAGAGTTGTGAAAACTTATCAAATCTTCTTGCCCATAGCTGTGTTTTAAGTAGGTTACTACATTCCTTTCTGTTGTGCTACAATTGATCTCCAATTTTCAGAAGAAGCTGCAATCCCTTTGGATTAAAATAGCTGGATTCTCTTTTGGGAGGAGAAGGGGAGGTAGGGTGAAATTTTTGAGAAAGGAACAAAGTTTTGGAGGAAATAAAGGAACTGGTTAGTCCGTTATTGATGGACAGAAGTAGAGAAATTTAGGTCTAGTAGATGTACAATATTTTTGTAGAACTGAAAAATACAATGATAGATTGAGTGGGGCTGATTTCTTTTGATAATTTAACTTGTTTGCTGTTGCAGTACTAAAAATAATCACCAAAACAATACAAATTTCGTAATTTTTTTACTATTACTTTAAAAAAAGAAAATGTCTCAAAAATCTAGAATTTCCCAACTCTAAGCTCAAATTTCCCAACTTCACATATATTGGGGGGGGAGGCTCCCCCCCATACCCCCCCATGGCGACGCCCCTGCACCCTGTCAAAGATTACGGTAGTCAAAGTAGCTGCAGAAACATCCGAAACTCGAAAATATCCGTGCTGTGACTGAATATTCTTAAAAATACCCACTTTATGCGTAGATTCTCAGGCATATATTCAAACCTGTATTTCTACTGAAATTGTTTAAAGAGTAACTTTTAAATTTAAAATAATTAACAAAAATCTAGTTTAATAAAACAGCATAACTATTGTATCATTTTCAAATTAAAAAAATTAAGTTTATTCGATATCATGTGTTATTCAGAAATTTAAGCCGAAAATAATACATTATAATCATCTCACCATGGTCTTTTCGTTTCGACTGAAACAAATATGTTAATTTGAAATATAGATTCACTTTATTTTTAAGTATACTTAAATTTGAAAATTTTATAAGGCTATTGATAGAAGATTGTATTATATTAGTTTATATCCACATAACACGTGCCTTATTTAAAATGACTTGGGCAAAATCTGAATATCAGTCAGTACTGTGCTTTATGTACAATTAGGGGGGTGGGGAGGGGGATTGGATACCCCTTATTAAATATATCGCAAAGCAGTAATGGAAATTTTTCGGTGTTACTATCTACAAATCATTAACAACTATTCAATGAATACGAATTGCTCGCTCCGCTTAGGGGCATTCTATATGAAGATATTATACAAAATTTACTATTTTTCATAATTACAGAAATAATTGTCATCCAATTTTAAATTTTTCGGTAAATTGTGCTTTATAAAACTAAGAAAGAAATTTTGAAGTGTTATATTTTTAATATTTAATTTATTATTTGCGATACACTATATATTTCTATGTGATTATTTTATAAACGCAACTCAAAAGCTGCTTACGTAATTAACAGCCGATAATTCTAATTGTTTGTAACAAAATTTTTTGCAATCTAACCCATAAAAAATGTTTTTTACAAATACTTAATTAACTTTAATGCTGATTCATTCATACCATGTACACGGCCATTCGCGAGAGTTAGTAAGGGAAATGGTTATCCAGTTTTTAACAAAACACTGCACTAGGACTGTTGAAAACCGTAGATTAGAAGTGCGAAAGGCGAAACATCGAGATTAGAACACTTTTGGCGTCATCAGACATATGTTGTACAAGTGGCAGCATATTTACACAAAAAAACCATTCCACATGAAAATTATTGAGGAATCCCACCCTCCCTCTAAGGCATATGCTTATCACGACAGTCAATATTACGGAATTTTGCTGTCTACTAAACATTTTGTTGCCAGTTATCAAAATGATGTATAAATATGCGACTACACTTTTTATGTAGAAAAACAACACTATGAACGAATATTCCTCTAAGTCTCTCTGTTGCCCGTGTCGCACCCTGTCAAAGATTACGGTAGTCAAAGTAGCTGCAGAAACATCCGAAACTCGAAAATATCCGTGCTGTGACTGAATATTCTTAAAAATACCCACTTTATGCGTAGATTCTCAGGCATATATTCAAACCTGTATTTCTACTGAAATTGTTTAAAGAGTAACTTTTAAATTTAAAATAATTAACAAAAATCTAGTTTAATAAAACAGCATAACTATTGTATCATTTTCAAATTAAAAAAATTAAGTTTATTCGATATCATGTGTTATTCAGAAATTTAAGCCGAAAATAATACATTATAATCATCTCACCATGGTCTTTTCGTTTCGACTGAAACAAATATGTTAATTTGAAATATAGATTCACTTTATTTTTAAGTATACTTAAATTTGAAAATTTTATAAGGCTATTGATAGAAGATTGTATTATATTAGTTTATATCCACATAACACGTGCCTTATTTAAAATGACTTGGGCAAAATCTGAATATCAGTCAGTACTGTCCTTTATGTACAATTAGGGGGGTGGGGGGGAATGGATACCTCCTATTAAATATATCGCAAAGCAGTAATGGAAAATTTTCGGTGTTACTATCTACAAATCATTAACAACTATTCAATGAATACGAATTGTTCGCTCCGCTTAGTGGCATTCTATATGAAGATATTATACAAAATTTACTATTTTTAATAATTACAGAAATAATTCTCATCAAATTTTAAATTTTTCGGTAAATTGTGCTTTATAAAACTAAGAAAGAAATTTTGAAGTGGTATATTTTTAATATTTAATTTATTATTTGCGATAAAATATATATTTCTATGTGATTATTTTATAAACGCAACTCAAAAGCTGCTTACGTAATTAACAGTCCATAATTCTAATTGTTTGTAACAAAATTTTTTGCAATCTAACACATAAAAAATGTTTTTTACAAATACTTATTTAACTTTAATGCTGATTCATTCATACCATGTACACGGCCATTCGCGAGAGTTAGTAAGGGAAATGGTTATCCAATTTTTAACAAAACACTGCACTAGGACTGTTGAAAACCGTAGATTAGAAGTGCGAAAGGCGAAACATCGAGATTAGAACACTTTTGGTGTCATCAGACATATGTTGTATAGTGGCAGCATATTTACACAAAAAAAAAAAACCATTCCACATGAAAATTATTGTGAAATCCCACCCTCCCTCTAAGGCATATGCTTATCACGACAGTCAATATTACGGAATTTTGCTGTCTACTAAACATTTTGTTGCCAGTTATCAAAATGGTGTACAAATATGCTACTACACTTTTTATGTAGACAAACAACACTATGAACGAATATTCCTCTAAGTCTCTCTGTTGCCCGTGTCGCACCCTGTCAAAGATTACGGTAGTCAAAGTAGCTGCAGAAACATCCGAAACTCGAAAATATCCATGCTGTGACTGAATATTCTTAAAAATACCCACTTTATGCGTAGATTCTCAGGCATATATTCAAATCTGTATTTCTACTCAAATTGTTTAAAGAGTAACTTTTAAAATTTAAATAATTAACAAAAATCTAGTTTAAAAAAACAGCATAACTATTGTATCATTTTCAAATTAAAAAAATTAAGTTTATTCGATATCATGTGTAATTCAGAAATTTAAACCGAAAATAATACATTACAATCGTCTCACCATGGTCTTTTCCTTTCGACTGAAACAATTATGTTAATTTGAAATATAGATTCACTTTATTTTTAAGTATACTTAAATTTGAAAATTTTATAGGCTATTGATAGAAGATTGTATTATATTAGTTTATAGCCACATAACACGTGCCTTATTTAAAATGACTTGGGCAAAATCTGAATATCAGTCAGTACTGTCCTTTATGTGCAATTAGGGGGGGGGGGGGGAATGGATACCTCCTATTAAATATATCGCAAAGCAGTAATGGAAAATTTTCGGTCTTACTATCTACAAATCATTAACAAATATTCAATGAATACGAATTGTTCGCTCCGCTTAGGGGCATTCTATATGAAGATATTATACAAAATTTACTATTTTTAATAATTACAGAAATAATTGTCATCAAATTTTAAATTTTTCGGTAAATTGTGCTTTATAAAACTAAGAAAGAAATTTTGAAGTGTTATATTTTTAATATTTAATTTATTATTTGCGATAAAATATATATTTCTATGTGATTATTTTATAAACGCAACTCAAAAGCTGCTTACGTAATTAACAGTCCATAATTCTAATTGTTTGTAACAAAATTTTTTGCAATCTAACTCATAAAAAATGTTTTTTACAAATACTTATTTAACTTTAATGCTGATTCATTCATACCATGTACACGGCCATTCGCGAGAGTTAGTAAGGGAAATGGTTATCCAATTTTTAACAAAACACTGCACTAGGACTGTTGAAAACCGAAGATTAGAAGTTCGAAAGGCGAAACATCGAGATTAGAACACTTTTCGTGTCATCAGACATATGTTGTACAGTGGCAGCATATTTACAGAAAAAAAACCCATTCCACATGAAAATTATTGTGGAATCCCACCCTCCCTCTAAGGCATATGCTTATCACGACAGTCAATATTACGGAATTTTGCTGTCTACTAAACATTTTGTTGCCAGTTATCAAAATGATGTACAAATATGCTACTACACTTTTTATGTAGACAAACAACACTATGAACGAATATTCCTCTAAGTCTCTCTGTTGCCCGTGTCACACCCTGTCAAAGATTACGGTAGTCAAAGTAGCTGCAGAAACATCCGAAACTCGAAAATATCCGTGCTGTGACTGAATATTCTTAAAAATACCCACTTTATGCGTAGATTCTCAGGCATATATTCAAATCTGTATTTCTACTGAAATTGTTTAAAGAGTAACTTTTAAAATTTAAATAATTAACAAAAATCTAGTTTAATAAAACAGCATATCTATTGTATCATTTTCAAGTTAAAAAAATTAAGTTTATTCGATATCATGTGTTATTCAGAAATTTAAACCGAAAATAATACATTATAATCGTCTCACCATGATCTTTTCCTTTCGACTGAAACAATTACGTTAATTTGAAATATAGATTCACTTTATTTTTAAGTATACTTAAATTTGAAAATTTTATAAGGCTATTGATAGAAGATTGTATTATATTAGTTTATATCCACATAACACGTGCCTTATTTAAAATGACTTGGGCAAAATCTGAATATCAGTCAGTACTGTCCTTTATGTACAATTAGGGGGGTGGGGAGGGGGAATGGATACCCCTTATTAAATATATCGCAAAGCAGTAATGGAAAATTTTCGGCGTTACTATCTACAAAACATTAACAACTATTCAATGAATACGAATTATTCGCTCCGCTTAGGGACATTCTATATGAAGATATTATACAAAATTTACTATTTTTAATAATTACAGAAACAATTGTCATCAAATTTTAAATTTTTCGGTAAATTGTGCTTTATAAAACTAAGAAAGAAATTTTGAAGTGTTTTATTTTTAATATTTAATTTATTATTTGCGATACACTATATATTTCTATGTGATTATTTTATAAACTTAACTCAAAAGCTGCTTACGTAATTAACAGTCGATAATTCTAATTGTTTGTAACAAAATTTTTTGCAATCTAACCCATAAAAAATGTTTTTTACAAATACTTATTTAACTTTAATGCTGATTCATTCATACCATGTACACGGCCATTCGCGAGAGTTAGTAAGGGAAATGGTTATCCAATTTTTAAAAAAAACACTGCACTAGGACTGTTGAAAACCGTAGATTAGTAGTGCGAAAGGCGAAACATCGAGATTAGAACACTTTTGGTGTCATCAGACATATGTTGTACAAGTGGCAGCATATTTACACAAAAAAAACCATTCCACATGAAAATTATTGTGGAATCCCACCCTCCCTCTAAGGCATATGCTTATCACGACAGTCAATATTACGGAATTTTGCTGTCTACTAAACATTTTGTTGCAGTTATCAAAATGATGTATAAATATGCGACTACACTTTTTATGTAGAAAAACAACACTATGAACGAATATTCCTCTAAGTCTCTCTGTTGCCCGTGTCACACCCTGTCAAAGATTACGGTAGTCAAAGTAGCTGCAGAAACATCCGAAACTCGAAAATGTCCGTGCTGTGACTGAATATTCTTAAAAATACCCACTTTATGCGTAGATTCTCGGGCATATATTCAAACCTGTATTTCTACTGAAATTGTTTAAAGAGTAACTGTTAAATTTAAAATAATTAACAAAAATCTAGTTTAATAAAACAGCATAACTATTGTATCATTTTCAAATTAAAAAAATTAAGTTTATTCGATATCATGTGCAATTCAGAAATTTAAACCGAAAATAATACATTACAATCGTCTCACCATGGTCTTTTCCTTTCGACTGAAACAATTATGTTAATTTGAAATATAGATTCACTTTATTTTTAAGTATACTTAAATTTCAAAATTTTATAGGCTTTGATAGAAGATTGTATTATATTAGTTTATAGCCACATAACACGTGCCTTATTTAAAATGACTTGGGCAAAATCTGAATATCAGTCAGTACTGTCCTTTATGTGCAATTAGGGGGGGACGGGGGGGGGAATGGATACCTCCTATTAAATATATCGCAAAGCAGTAATGGAAAATTTTCGGTGTTACTATCTACAAATCATTAACAACTATTCAATGAATACGAATTGTTCGCTCCGCTTAGGGGCATTCTATATGAAGATATTATACAAAATTTACTATTTTTAATAATTACAGAAATAATTGTCATCAAATTTTAAATTTTTCGGTAAATTGTGCTTTATAAAACTAAGAAAGAAATTTTGAAGTGTTATATTTTTAATATTTAATTTATTATTTGCGATAAAATATATATTTCTATGTGATTATTTTATAAACGCAACTCAAAAGCTGCTTACGTAATTAACAGTCCATAATTCTAATTGTTTGCAACAAAATTTTTTGCAATCTAACCCATAAAAAATGTTTTTTACAAATGCTTATTTAACTTTAATGCTGATTCATTCATACCATGTACACGGCCATTCGCGAGAGTTAGTAAGGGAAATGGTTATCCAATTTTTAACAAAACACTGCACTAGGACTGTTGAAAACCGTAGATTAGAAGTGCGAAAGGCGAAACATCGAGATTAGAACACTTTTGGTGTCATCAGACATATGTTGTACAAGTGGCAGCATATTTACACAAAAAAAAAAACCATTCCACATGAAAATTATTTTGGAATCCCACCCTCCCTCTAAGGCATATGCTTATCACGACAGTCAATATTACGGAATTTTGCTGTCTACTAAACATTTTGTTGCCAGTTATCAAAATGATGTATAAATATGCGACTACACTTTTTATGTAGAAGAACAACACTATGAACGAATATTCCTCTAAGTCTCTCTGTTGCCCGTGTCGCACCCTGTCAAAGATTACGGTAGTCAAAGTAGCTGCAGAAACATCCGAAACTCGAAAATATCCGTGCTGTGACTGAATATTCTTAAAAATAGCCACTTTATGCGTAGATTCTCAGGCATATGTTCAAATCTGTATTTCTACTGAAATTGTTTAAAGAGTAACTTTTAAAATCTAAATAATTAACAAAAATCGAGTTTAAAAAAACAGCATAACTATTGTATCATTTTCAAATTAAAAAAATTAAGTTTATTCGATATCATGTGTAATTCAGAAATTTAAACCGAAAATAATACATTACAATCGTCTCACCATGGTCTTTTCCTTTCGACTGAAACAATTATGTTAATTTGAAATATAGATTCACTTTATTTTTAAGTATACTTAAATTTGAAAATTTTATAGGCTATTGATAGAAGATTGTATTATATTAGTTTATAGCCACATAACACGTGCCTTATTTAAAATGACTTGGGCAAAATCTGAATATCAGTCAGTACTGTCCTTTATGTGCAATTAGGGGGGGGGGGGGAATGGATACCTCCTATTAAATATATCGCAAAGCAGTAATGGAAAATTTTCGGTGTTACTATCTACAAAGCATTAACAACTATTCAATGAATACGAATTGTTCGCTCCGCTTACGGGCATTCTATATGAGGATATTATACAAAATTTACTATTTTTAATAATTACATAAATAATTGTCATCAAATTTTAAATTTTTCGGTAAATTGTGCTTTATAAAACTAAGAAAGAAATTTTGAAGTGTTATATTTTTAATATTTAATTTATTATTTGCGATAAACTATATATTTCTATGTGATTATTTTATAAACGCAACTCAAAAGCTGCTTACGTAATTAACAGTCCATAATTCTAATTGTTTGTAACAAAATTTTTTGCAATCTAACACATAAAAAATATTTTTTACAAATACTTATTTAACTTTAATGCTGATTCATTCATACCATGTACACGGCCATTCGCGAGAGTTAGTAAGGGAAATGGTTATCCAATTTTTAACAAAACACTGCACTAGGACTGTTGAAAACCGTAGATTAGAAGTGCGAAAGGCGAAACATCGAGATTAGAACACTTTTGGTGTCATCAGACATATGTTGTATAGTGGCAGCATATTTAAACAAAAAAAAAAAAAAAACCATTCCACATGAAAATTATTGTGAAATCCCACCCTCCCTCTAAGGCATATGCTTATCACGACAGTCAATATTACGGAATTTTGCTGTCTACTAAACATTTTGTTGCCAGTTATCAAAATGATGTACAAATATGCTACTACACTTTTTATGTAGACAAACAACACTATGAACGAATATTCCTCTAAGTCTCTCTGTTGCCCGTGTCGCACCCTGTCAAAGATTACGGTAGTCAAAGTAGCTGCAGAAACATCCGAAACTCGAAAATATCCGTGCTGTGACTGAATATTCTTAAAAATACCCACTTTATGCGTAGATTCTCAGACATATATTCAAATCTGTATTTCTACCGAAATTGTTTAAAGAGTAACTTTTAAAATTTAAATAATTAACAAAAATCTAGTTTAATAAAACAGCATATCTATTGTATCATTTTCAAGTTAAAAAAATTAAGTTTATTCGATATCATGTGTTATTCAGAAATTTAAACCGAAAATGATACATTATAATCGTCTCACCATGATCTTTTCCTTTCGACTGAAACAATTACGTTAATTTGAAATATAGATTCACTTTATTTTTAAGTATACTTAAATTTGAAAATTTTATAAGGCTATTGATAGAAGATTGTATTATATTAGTTTATATCCACATAACACGTGCCTTATTTAAAATGACTTGGGCAAAATGTGAATATCAGTCAGTACTGTCCTTTATGTACAATAAGGGGGGTGGGGGGGAATGGATACCTCCCATTAAATATATCGCAAAGCAGTAATGGAAAATTTTCGGTGTTACTATCTACAAATCATTAACAACTATTCAATGAATACGAATTGTTCGCTCCGCTTAGGGGCATTCTATATGAAGATACTATACAAAATTTACTATTTTTAATAATTACAGAAATAATTGTCTTCAAATTTTAAATTTTTCGGTAAATTGTGCTTTATAAAACTAAGAAAGAAATTTTGAAGTGTTTTATTTTTAATATTTAATTTATTATTTGCGATACACTATATATTTCTATGTGATTATTTTATAAACGCAACTCAAAAGCTGCTTACGTAATTAACAGTCGATAATTCTAATTGTTTGTAACAAAATTTTTTGCAATCTAACCCATAAAAAATGTTTTTTACAAATACTTAATTAACTTTAATGCTGATTCATTCATACCATGTACACGGCCATTCGCGAGAGTTAGTAAGGGAAATGGTTATCCTTAACAAAACACTGCACTAGGACTGTTGTAAACCGTAGATTAGTAGTGCGAAAGGCGAAACATCGAGATTAGAACACTTTTGGTGTCATCAGACATATGTTGTGCAAGTGGCAGCATATTTACACAAAAAAAACCATTCCACATGAAAATTATTGTGGAATCCCACCCTCCCTCTAAGGCATATGCTTATCACGACAGTCAATATTACGGAATTTTGCTGTCTACTAAACATTTTGTTGCCAGTTATCAAAATGATGTATAAATATGCGACTACACTTTTTATGTAGAAAAACAACACTATGAACGAATATTCCTCTAAGTCTCTCTGTTGCCCGTGTCGCACCCTGTCAAAGATTACGGTAGTCAAATAGGCTGCAGAAACATCCGAAACTCGAAAATATACGTGCTGTGACTGAATATTCTTAAAAATACACACTTTATGCGTAGATTCTCAGGCATATATTAGAATCTGTATTTCTACTGAAATTGTTTAAAGAGTAACTTTTAAAAGTTAAATAATTAACAAAAATCTAGTTTAATAAAACAGCATAACTATTGTATCATTTTCAAGTTAAAAAAATTAAGTTTATTCGATATCATGTGTTATTCAGAAATTTAAACCGAAAATAATATATTATAATCGTCTCACCATGATCTTTTCCTTTCGACTGAAACAATTACGTTAATTTGAAATATAGATTCACTTTATTTTTAAGTATACTTAAATTTGAAAATTTTATAAGGCTATTGATAGAAGATTGTATTATATTTATAGCCAAATAACACGTGCCTTATTTAAAATGACTTGGGCAAAATCTGAATATCAGTCAGTACTGTCCTTTATGTACAATTAGGGGGGTGGGGAGGAATGGATACCTCCTATTAAATATATCACAAAGCAGTAATGGAATATTTTCGGTGTTACTATCTACAAATCATTAACAACTATTCAATGAATACGAATTGTTCGCTCCGCTTAGGGGCATTCTATATGAAGATATTATACAAAATTTACTATTTTTAATAATTACAGAAATAATTGTCATCAAATTTTATATTTTTCGGTAAATTGTGCTTTATAAATCTAAGAAAGAAATTTTGAAGTGGTATATTTTTAATATTTAATTTATTATTTCCGATAAAATATATATTTCTATGTGATTATTTTATAAACGCAAAACAAAAGCTGCTTACGTAATTAACAGTCCATAATTCTAATTGTTTGTAACAAAATTTTTTGCAATCTAACCCATAAAAAATGTTTTTTACAAATACTTATTTAACTTTAATGCATATTCATTAATACCATGTACACGGCCATTCGCGAGAGTTAGTAAGGGAAATGGTTATCCAATTTTTAACAAAACACTGCACTAGGACTGTTGAAAACCGTAGATTAGAAGTGCGAAAGGCGAAACATCGAGATTAGAACACTTTTGGTGTCATCAGACATATGTTGTATAGTGGCAGCATATTTCCACAAAAAAAACCATTCCACATGAAAATTATTGTGGAATCCCACCCTCCCTCTAAGGCATATGCTTATCACGACAGTCAATATTACGGAATTTTGCTGTCTACTAAACATTTTGTTGCCAGTTATCAAAATGATGTACAAATATGCTACTACACTTTTTATGTAGACAAACAACACTATGAACGAATATTCCTCTAAGTCTCTCTGTTGCCCGTGTCGCACCCTGTCAAAGATTACGGTAGTCAAAGTAGCTGCAGAAACATCCGAAACTCGAAAATATACGTGCTGTGACTGAATATTCTTAAAAATACCCACTTTATGCGTAGATTCTCAGGCATATATTCAAACCTGTATTTCTACTGAAATTGTTTAAAGAGTAACTGTTAAATTTAAAATAATTAACAAAAATCTAGTTTAATAAAACAGCATAACTATTGTATCATTTTCAAATTAAAAAAATTAAGTTTATTCGATATCATGTGTTATTCAGAAATTTAAGCCGAAAATAATACATTATAATCATCTCACAATGGTCTTTTCCTTTCGACTGAAAAAATTATGTTAATTTGAAATATAGATTCACTTTATTTTTAAGTATACTTAAATTTGAAAATTTTATAAGGCTATTGATAGAAGATTGTATTATATTAGTTTATATCCACATAACACGTGCCTTATTTAAAATGACTTGGGCAAAATCTGAATATCAGTCAGTACTGTCCTTTATGTGCAATTAGGGGGGGGGGGGGAATGGATACCTCCTATTAAATATATCGCAAAGCAGTAATGGAAAATTTTCGGTGTTACTATCTACAAAGCATTAACAACTATTCAATGAATACGAATTGTTCGCTCCGCTTACGGGCATTCTATATGAGGATATTATACAAAATTTACTATTTTTAATAATTACATAAATAATTGTCATCAAATTTTAAATTTTTCGGTAAATTGTGCTTTATAAAACTAAGAAAGAAATTTTGAAGTGTTATATTTTTAATATTTAATTTATTATTTGCGATAAACTATATATTTCTATGTGATTATTTTATAAACGCAACTCAAAAGCTGCTTACGTAATTAACAGTCCATAATTCTAATTGTTTGTAACAAAATTTTTTGCAATCTAACACATAAAAAATATTTTTTACAAATACTTATTTAACTTTAATGCTGATTCATTCATACCATGTACACGGCCATTCGCGAGAGTTAGTAAGGGAAATGGTTATCCAATTTTTAACAAAACACTGCACTAGGACTGTTGAAAACCGTAGATTAGAAGTGCGAAAGGCGAAACATCGAGATTAGAACACTTTTGGTGTCATCAGACATATGTTGTATAGTGGCAGCATATTTAAACAAAAAAAAAAAAAACCATTCCACATGAAAATTATTGTGAAATCCCACCCTCCCTCTAAGGCATATGCTTATCACGACAGTCAATATTACGGAATTTTGCTGTCTACTAAACATTTTGTTGCCAGTTATCAAAATGATGTACAAATATGCTACTACACTTTTTATGTAGACAAACAACACTATGAACGAATATTCCTCTAAGTCTCTCTGTTGCCCGTGTCGCACCCTGTCAAAGATTACGGTAGTCAAAGTAGCTGCAGAAACATCCGAAACTCGAAAATATCCGTGCTGTGACTGAATATTCTTAAAAATACCCACTTTATGCGTAGATTCTCAGACATATATTCAAATCTGTATTTCTACCGAAATTGTTTAAAGAGTAACTTTTAAAATTTAAATAATTAACAAAAATCTAGTTTAATAAAACAGCATATCTATTGTATCATTTTCAAGTTAAAAAAATTAAGTTTATTCGATATCATGTGTTATTCAGAAATTTAAACCGAAAATGATACATTATAATCGTCTCACCATGATCTTTTCCTTTCGACTGAAACAATTACGTTAATTTGAAATATAGATTCACTTTATTTTTAAGTATACTTAAATTTGAAAATTTTATAAGGCTATTGATAGAAGATTGTATTATATTAGTTTATATCCACATAACACGTGCCTTATTTAAAATGACTTGGGCAAAATGTGAATATCAGTCAGTACTGTCCTTTATGTACAATAAGGGGGGTGGGGGGGAATGGATACCTCCCATTAAATATATCGCAAAGCAGTAATGGAAAATTTTCGGTGTTACTATCTACAAATCATTAACAACTATTCAATGAATACGAATTGTTCGCTCCGCTTAGGGGCATTCTATATGAAGTTACTATACAAAATTTACTATTTTTAATAATTACAGAAATAATTGTCTTCAAATTTTAAATTTTTCGGTAAATTGTGCTTTATAAAACTAAGAAAGAAATTTTGAAGTGTTTTATTTTTAATATTTAATTTATTATTTGCGATACACTATATATTTCTATGTGATTATTTTATAAACGCAACTCAAAAGCTGCTTACGTAATTAACAGTCGATAATTCTAATTGTTTGTAACAAAATTTTTTGCAATCTAACCCATAAAAAATGTTTTTTACAAATACTTAATTAACTTTAATGCTGATTCATTCATACCATGTACACGGCCATTCGCGAGAGTTAGTAAGGGAAATGGTTATCCTTAACAAAACACTGCACTAGGACTGTTGTAAACCGTAGATTAGTAGTGCGAAAGGCGAAACATCGAGATTAGAACACTTTTGGTGTCATCAGACATATGTTGTGCAAGTGGCAGCATATTTACACAAAAAAAACCATTCCACATGAAAATTATTGTGGAATCCCACCCTCCCTCTAAGGCATATGCTTATCACGACAGTCAATATTACGGAATTTTGCTGTCTACTAAACATTTTGTTGCCAGTTATCAAAATGTTGTACAAATATGCTACTACACTTTTTATGTAGACAAACAACACTATGAACGAATATTCCTCTAAGTCTCTCTGTTGCCCGTGTCGCACCCTGTCAAAGATTACGGTAGTCAAATAGGCTGCAGAAACATCCGAAACTCGAAAATATACGTGCTGTGACTGAATATTCTTAAAAATACACACTTTATGCGTAGATTCTCAGGCATATATTAGAATCTGTATTTCTACTGAAATTGTTTAAAGAGTAACTTTTAAAAGTTAAATAATTAACAAAAATCTAGTTTAATAAAACAGCATAACTATTGTATCATTTTCAAGTTAAAAAAATTAAGTTTATTCGATATCATGTGTTATTCAGAAATTTAAACCGAAAATAATATATTATAATCGTCTCACCATGATCTTTTCCTTTCGACTGAAACAATTACGTTAATTTGAAATATAGATTCACTTTATTTTTAAGTATACTTAAATTTGAAAATTTTATAAGGCTATTGATAGAAGATTGTATTATATTTATAGCCAAATAACACGTGCCTTATTTAAAATGACTTGGGCAAAATCTGAATATCAGTCAGTACTGTCCTTTATGTACAATTAGGGGGGTGGGGAGGAATGGATACCTCCTATTAAATATATCACAAAGCAGTAATGGAATATTTTCGGTGTTACTATCTACAAATCATTAACAACTATTCAATGAATACGAATTGTTCGCTCCGCTTAGGGGCATTCTATATGAAGATATTATACAAAATTTACTATTTTTAATAATTACAGAAATAATTGTCATCAAATTTTATATTTTTCGGTAAATTGTGCTTTATAAATCTAAGAAAGAAATTTTGAAGTGGTATATTTTTAATATTTAATTTATTATTTCCGATAAAATATATATTTCTATGTGATTATTTTATAAACGCAAAACAAAAGCTGCTTACGTAATTAACAGTCCATAATTCTAATTGTTTGTAACAAAATTTTTTGCAATCTAACCCATAAAAAATGTTTTTTACAAATACTTATTTAACTTTAATGCATATTCATTAATACCATGTACACGGCCATTCGCGAGAGTTAGTAAGGGAAATGGTTATCCAATTTTTAACAAAACACTGCACTAGGACTGTTGAAAACCGTAGATTAGAAGTGCGAAAGGCGAAACATCGAGATTAGAACACTTTTGGTGTCATCAGACATATGTTGTATAGTGGCAGCATATTTCCACAAAAAAAAACCATTCCACATGAAAATTATTGTGGAATCCCACCCTCCCTCTAAGGCATATGCTTATCACGACAGTCAATATTACGGAATTTTGCTGTCTACTAAACATTTTGTTGCCAGTTATCAAAATGATGTACAAATATGCTACTACACTTTTTATGTAGACAAACAACACTATGAACGAATATTCCTCTAAGTCTCTCTGTTGCCCGTGTCGCACCCTGTCAAAGATTACGGTAGTCAAAGTAGCTGCAGAAACATCCGAAACTCGAAAATATACGTGCTGTGACTGAATATTCTTAAAAATACCCACTTTATGCGTAGATTCTCAGGCATATATTCAAACCTGTATTTCTACTGAAATTGTTTAAAGAGTAACTGTTAAATTTAAAATAATTAACAAAAATCTAGTTTAATAAAACAGCATAACTATTGTATCATTTTCAAATTAAAAAAATTAAGTTTATTCGATATCATGTGTTATTCAGAAATTTAAGCCGAAAATAATACATTATAATCATCTCACAATGGTCTTTTCCTTTCGACTGAAAAAATTATGTTAATTTGAAATATAGATTCACTTTATTTTTAAGTATACTTAAATTTGAAAATTTTATAAGGCTATTGATAGAAGATTGTATTATATTAGTTTATATCCACATAACACGTGCCTTATTTAAAATGACTTGGGCAAAATCTGAATATCAGTCAGTACTGTCCTTTATGTACAATTAGGGGAGTGGGGGGGGGGGGGGGAATGGATACCTCCTATTAAATATATCGCAAAGCAGTAATGGAAAATTTTCGGTGTTACTATCTACAAATCATTAACAACTATTCAATGAATACGAATTGATCGCTCCGCTTAGGGGCATTCTATATGAAGATATTATACAAAATTTACTGTTTTTAATAATTACAGAAATAATTGTCATCAAATTTTAAATTTTTCGGTAAATTGTGCTTTATAAAACTAAGAAAGAAATTTTGAAGTGTTATATTTTTAATATATAATTTATTATTTGCGATAAAATATATATTTCTATGTGATTATTTTATAAACGCAACTCAAAAGCTGCTTACGTAATTAACAGTCCATAATTCTAATTGTTAGTAACAAAATTTTTTGCAATCTAACCCATAAAAAATGTTTTTTACAAATACTTATTTAACTTTAAGGGGACAAGGGACCTTAAAATAATTTTTTTTATTTTTTGTAAATTTCATCTTAAATATTATTCAAGAGGACATTATATGTATTATGGCATGCATTTATCACAAAAAAATTTTTAAAAAAATGTTATTTTTGTGAAAAAAATGGAATTTTACGCGTCGTCTTAGAAATCTTCGAAATGCCCCCTATGCATTCCATATCAATGAAAATCCCCAATATTTTTGCTTTAAATTTGATTTATATATATAAATAAAATAGAGCATCGAATTTTATATATTTGAATTTAATGGTAAAAAAAAAAAATTTCAAATTTTGAAATTTTTTCGAAAAAATTTCAAAATTTTTCAATTTTTTTTTATTTTTTGTAAATTTTATCTTAAATATTACTCAAAGGTACATTATATGCATTATGGCATGCATTTATCACAAAAAAAATTGTAAAAAAATTATTTATTTTTATGAAAAAAATGGAATTTTACACGTCGTCTTAGAAATCTTCGAAATGCCCCTTGCGTGTTCCATATCAATAAAAATCCCCAATATTTTTAATAAAAGTTTGGTTTATATATATAAATAAAATAGAGCATCGAATTTTATATATTTGAATTTAAAGGTTAAAAAAAGGAAAAAAAATGAAAAATTTTAAAATTTTTTCGAAAAAATTTCAAAATTTCAAAATTTTTAATTTTTTTTTTTTACCTTTAATTTCAAATATATAAAATTCGATGCTCTATTTTATTTATATATATAAAACAGACTTTTATAAAAAATATTGGGGATTTTCATTGATATGTAATGCGCAAGCGACATTTCGAAGATTTCTAAGACGAAGCGTAAAATTACATTTTTTTCATAAAAATATTTTTTTTTTTTTGTGATAAATGCATGCTATAATGCATATAAAGTACCCTTGAATAATAATTAGGTGAAATTTACAAAAAATAAAAAAAATTATTTTTAAGGATTTTAAGGTCCCTTGTCCCCTTAATGCTGATTCATTCATACCATGTACACGGCCATTCGCGAGAGTAAGTAAGGGAAATGGTTATCCAATTTTTAACAAAACACTGCACTAGGACTGTTGAAAACCGTAGATTAGAAGTGCGAAAGGCGAAACATCGAGATTAGAACACTTTTGGTGTCATCAGACATATGTTGTATAGTGGCAGCATATTTACAGAAAAAAAAACCATTCCACATGAAAATTATTGTGGCATCCCACCCTCCCTCTAAGGCATATGCTTATCACGACAGTCAATATTACGGAATTTTGCTGTCTACTAAACATTTTGTTGCCAGTTATCAAAATGATGTACAAATATGCTACTACACTTTTTATGTAGACAAACAACACTATGAACGAATATTCCTCTAAGTCTCTCTGTTGCCCGTGTCGCACCCTGTCAAAGATTACGGTAGTCAAAGTAGCTGCAGAAACATCCGAAACTCGAAAATATCCGTGCTGTGACTGAATATTCTTAAAAATACCCACTTTATGCGTAGATTCTCGGGCATATATTCAAACCTGTATTTCTACTGAAATTGTTTAAAGAGTAACTGTTAAATTTAAAATAATTAACAAACATCTAGTTTAATAAAACAGCATAACTATTGTATCATTTTCAAATTAAAAAAATTAAGTTTATTCGATATCATGTGCAATTCAGAAATTTAAACCGAAAATAATACATTACAATCGTCTCACCTTGGTCTTTTCCTTTCGACTGAAACAATTATGTTAATTTGAAATATAGATTCACTTTATTTTTAAGTATACTTAAATTTGAAAATTTTATAGGCTATTGATAGAAGATTGTATTATATTAGTTTATAGCCACATAACACGTGCCTTATTTAAAATGACTTGGGCAAAATCTGAATATCAGTCAGTACTGTCCTTTATGTGCAATTAGGGGGGGACGGGGGGGGGGAATGGATACCTCCTATTAAATATATCGCAAAGCAGTAATGGAAAATTTTCGGTGTTACTATCTACAAATCATTAACAACTATTCAATGAATACGAATTGTTCGCTCCGCTTAGGGGCATTCTATATGAAGATATTATACAAAATTTACTATTTTTAATAATTACAGAAATAATTGTCATCAAATTTTAAATTTTTCGGTAAATTGTGCTTTATAAAACTAAGAAAGAAATTTTGAAGTGTTATATTTTTAATATATAATTTATTATTTGCGATAAAATATATATTTCTATGTGATTATTTTATAAACGCAACTCAAAAGCTGCTTACGTAATTAACAGTCGATAATTCTAATTGTTTGTAACAAAATTTTTTGCAATCTAACCCATAAAAAATGTTTTTTACAAATACTTAGTTAACTTTAATGCTGATTCATTCATACCATGTACACGGCCATTCGCGAGAGTTAGTAAGGGAAATGGTTATCAAATTTTTAACAAAACACTGCACTAGGACTGTTGAAAACCGTAGATTAGAAGTGCGAAAGGCGAAACATCGTGATTAGAACACTTTAGGTGTCATCAGACATATGTTGTACAGTGGCAGCATATTTACAGAAAAAAAAACCATTCCACATGAAAATTATTGTGGAATCCCACCCTCCCTCTAAGGCATATGCTTATCACGACAGTCAATATTACGGAATTTTGCTGTCTACTAAACATTTTGTTGCCAGTTATCAAAATGATGTACAAATATGCTACTACACTTTTTATGTAGACAAACAACACTATGAACGAATATTCCTCTAAGTCTCTCTGTTGCCCGTGTCGCACCCTGTCAAAGATTACGGTAGTCAAAGTAGCTGCAGAAACATCCGAAACTCGAAAATATCCGTGCTGTGACTGAATATTCTTAAAAATACCCACTTTATGCGTAGATTCTCGGGCATATATTCAAACCTGTATTTCTACTGAAATTGTTTAAAGAGTAACTGTTAAATTTAAAATAATTAACAAACATCTAGTTTAATAAAACAGCATAACTATTGTATCATTTTCAAATTAAAAAAATTAAGTTTATTCGATATCATGTGCAATTCAGAAATTTAAACCGAAAATAATACATTACAATCGTCTCACCATGGTCTTTTCCTTTCGACTGAAACAATTATGTTAATTTGAAATATAGATTCACTTTATTTTTAAGTATACTTAAATTTGAAAATTTTATAGGCTATTGATAGAAGATTGTATTATATTAGTTTATAGCCACATAACACGTGCCTTATTTAAAATGACTTGGGCAAAATCTGAATATCAGTCAGTACTGTCCTTTATGTGCAATTAGGGGGGGACGGGGGGGGGAATGGATACCTCCTATTAAATATATCGCAAAGCAGTAATGGAAAATTTTCGGTGTTACTATCTACAAATCATTAACAACTATTCAATGAATACGAATTGTTCGCTCCGCTTAGGGGCATTCTATATGAAGATATTATACAAAATTTACTATTTTTAATAATTACAGAAATAATTGTCATCAAATTTTAAATTTTTCGGTAAATTGTGCTTTATAAAACTAAGAAAGAAATTTTGAAGTGTTATATTTTTAATATATAATTTATTATTTGCGATAAAATATATATTTCTATGTGATTATTTTATAAACGCAACTCAAAAGCTGCTTACGTAATTAACAGTCGATAATTCTAATTGTTTGTAACAAAATTTTTTGCAATCTAACCCATAAAAAATGTTTTTTACAAATACTTAGTTAACTTTAATGCTGATTCATTCATACCATGTACACGGCCATTCGCGAGAGTTAGTAAGGGAAATGGTTATCAAATTTTTAACAAAACACTGCACTAGGACTGTTGAAAACCGTAGATTAGAAGTGCGAAAGGCGAAACATCGAGATTAGAACACTTTTGGTGTCATCAGACATATGTTGTACAAGTGGCAGCATATTTACAGAAAAAAAAACCATTCCACATGAAAATTATTGTGGCATCCCACCCTCCCTCTAAGGCATATGCTTATCACGACAGTCAATATTACGGAATTTTGCTGTCTACTAAACATTTTGTTGCCAGTTATCAAAATGATGTACAAATATGCTACTACACTTTTTATGTAGACAAACAACACTATGAACGAATATTCCTCTAAGTCTCTCTGTTGCCCGTGTCGCACCCTGTCAAAGATTACGGTAGTCAAAGTAGCTGCAGAAACATCCGAAACTCGAAAATATCCGTGCTGTGACAGAATATTCTTAAAAATACCCACTTTATGCGTAGATTCTCAGGCATATGTTCAAATCTGTATTTCTACTGAAATTGTTTAAAGAGTAACTTTTAAAATTTAAATAATTAACAAAAATCTAGTTTTAAAAAAACAGCATAACTATTGTATCATTTTCAAATTAAAAAAATTAAGTTTATTCCATATCATGTGTAATTCAGAAATTTAAAACGAAAATAATACATTATAATCGTCTCACCATGGTCTTTTCCTTTCGACTGAAACAATTATGTTAATTTTAAATATAGATTCACTTTATTTTTAAGTATACTTAAATTTGAAAATTTTATAGGCTATTGATAGAAGATTGTATTATATTAGTTTATAGCCACATAACACGTGCCTTATTTAAAATGACTTGGGCAAAATCAGAATATCAGTCAGTACTGTCCTTTATGTGCAATTAAGGGGGGGGGGGGATGGATACCTCCTATTAAATATATCGCAAAGCAGTAATGGAAAATTTTCGGTGTTATTATCTACAAATCATTAACAACTATTCAATGAATATGAATTTTTCGCTCCACTTAGGGGCATTCTATATGAAGATATTATACAAAATTTACTATTTTTAATAATTACAGAAATAATTGTCATCAAATTTTAAATTTTTCGGTAAATTGTGCTTTATAAAACTAAGACAGAAATTTTGAAGTGTTATATTTTTAATATTTAATTTATTATTTGCGATACACTATATATTTCTATGTGATTATTTTATAAACGCAACTCAAAAGCTGCTTATGTAATTAACAGTCGATAATTCTAATTGTTTGTAACAAAATTTTTTGCAATCTAACCCATAAAAAATGTTTTTTACAAATACTTAGTTAACTTTAATGCTGATTCATTCATACCATGTACACGGCCATTCGCGAGAGTTAGTAAGGGAAATGGTTATCAAATTTTTAACAAAACACTGCACTAGGACTGTTGAAAACCGTAGATTAGAAGTGCGAAAGGCGAAACATCGTGATTAGAACACTTTAGGTGTCATCAGACATATGTTGTACAGTGGCAGCATATTTACAGAAAAAAAAACCATTCCACATGAAAATTATTGTGGAATCCCACCCTCCCTCTAAGGCATATGCTTATCACGACAGTCAATATTACGGAATTTTGCTGTCTACTAAACATTTTGTTGCCAGTTATCAAAATGATGTACAAATATGCTACTACACTTTTTATGTAGACAAACAACACTATGAACGAATATTCCTCTAAGTCTCTCTGTTGCCCGTGTCGCACCCTGTCAAAGATTACGGTAGTCAAAGTAGCTGCAGAAACATCCGAAACTCGAAAATATCCGTGCTGTGACTGAATATTCTTAAAAATACCCACTTTATGCGTAGATTCTCAGGCATATATTCAAACCTGTATTTCTACTGAAATTGTTTAAAGAGTAACTGTTAAATTTAAAATAATTAACAAACATCTAGTTTAATAAAACAGCATAACTATTGTATCATTTTCAAATTAAAAAAATTAAGTTTATTCGATATCATGTGCAATTCAGAAATTTAAACCGAAAATAATACATTACAATCGTCTCACCATGGTCTTTTCCTTTCGACTGAAACAATTATGTTAATTTGAAATATAGATTCACTTTATTTTTAAGTATACTTAAATTTGAAAATTTTATAGGCTATTGATAGAAGATTGTATTATATTAGTTTATAGCCACATAACACGTGCCTTATTTAAAATGACTTGGGCAAAATCTGAATATCAGTCAGTACTGTCCTTTATGTGCAATTAGGGGGGGACGGGGGGGGGAATGGATACCTCCTATTAAATATATCGCAAAGCAGTAATGGAAAATTTTCGGTGTTACTATCTACAAATCATTAACAACTATTCAATGAATACGAATTGTTCGCTCCGCTTAGGGGCATTCTATATGAAGATATTATACAAAATTTACTATTTTTAATAATTACAGAAATAATTGTCATCAAATTTTAAATTTTTCGGTAAATTGTGCTTTATAAAACTAAGAAAGAAATTTTGAAGTGTTATATTTTTAATATATAATTTATTATTTGCGATAAAATATATATTTCTATGTGATTATTTTATAAACGCAACTCAAAAGCTGCTTACGTAATTAACAGTCGATAATTCTAATTGTTTGTAACAAAATTTTTTGCAATCTAACCCATAAAAAATGTTTTTTACAAATACTTAGTTAACTTTAATGCTGATTCATTCATACCATGTACACGGCCATTCGCGAGAGTTAGTAAGGGAAATGGTTATCAAATTTTTAACAAAACACTGCACTAGGACTGTTGAAAACCGTAGATTAGAAGTGCGAAAGGCGAAACATCGAGATTAGAACACTTTTGGTGTCATCAGACATATGTTGTACAAGTGGCAGCATATTTACACAAAAAAAAACCATTCCACATGAAAATTATTGTGGAATCCCACCCTCCCTCTAAGGCATATGCTTATCACGACAGTCAATATTACGGAATTTTGCTGTCTACTAAACATTTTGTTGCCAGTTATCAAAATGATGTATAAATATGCGACTACACTTTTTATGTAGAAAAACAACACTATGAACGAATATTCCTCTAAGTCTCTCTGTTGCCCGTGTCGCACCCTGTCAAAGATTACGGTAGTCAAAGTAGCTGCAGAAACATCCGAAACTCGAAAATATCCGTGCTGTGACTGAATATTCTTAAAAATACCCACTTTATGCGTAGATTCTCAGACATATATTCAAATCTGTATTTCTACTGAAATTGTTTAAAGAGTAACTTTTAAAATTTAAATAATTAACAAAAATCTAGTTTAATAAAACAGCATATCTATTGTATAATTTTCAAGTTAAAAAAATTAAGTTTATTCGATATCATGAGTTATTCAGAAATTTAAACCGAAAATAATACATTATAATCGTCTCACCATGATCTTTTCCTTTCGACTGAAACAATTACGTTAATTTGAAATATAGATTCACTTTATTTTTAAGTATACTTAAATTTGAAAATTTTATAAGGCTATTGATAGAAGATTGTATTATATTAGTTTATATCCACATAATACGTGCCTTATTTAAAATGACTTGGGCAAAATCTGAATATCAGTCAGTACTGTCCTTTATGTACAATTAGGGGGGTGGGGGGGAATGGATACCTCCTATTAAGTATATCGCAAAGCAGTAATGGAATATTTTCGGTGTTACTATCTACAAATCATTAACAACTATTCAATGAATACGAATTGTTCGCTCCGCTTAGGGGCATTCTATATGAAGATATTATACAAAATTTACTATTTTTAATAATTACAGAAATAATTGTCATCAAATTTTAAATTTTTCGGTAAATTGTGCTTTATAAAACTAAGAAAGAAATTTTGAAGTGTTTTATTTTTAATATTTAATTTATTATTTGCGATACACTATATATTTCTATGTGATTATTTTATAAACGCAACTCAAAAGCTGCTTATGTAATTAACAGTCGATAATTCTAATTGTTTGTAACAAAATTTTTTGCAATCTAACCCATAAAAAATGTTTTTTACAAATACTTAGTTAACTTTAATGCTGATTCATTCATACCATGTACACGGCCATTCGCGAGAGTTAGTAAGGGAAATGGTTATCAAATTTTTAACAAAACACTGCACTAGGACTGTTGAAAACCGTAGATTAGAAGTGCGAAAGGCGAAACATCGTGATTAGAACACTTTAGGTGTCATCAGACATATGTTGTACAGTGGCAGCATATTTACACAAAAAAAAAACCATTCCACATGAAAATTATTGTGGAATCCCACCCTCCCTCTAAGGCATATGCTTATCACGACAGTCAATATTACGGAATTTTGCTGTCTACTAAACATTTTGTTGCCAGTTATCAAAATGATGTACAAATATGCTACTACACTTTTTATGTAGACAAACAACACTATGAACGAATATTCCTCTAAGTCTCTCTGTTGCCCGTGTCGCACCCTGTCAAAGATTACGGTAGTCAAAGTAGCTGCAGAAACATCCGAAACTCGAAAATATCCGTGCTGTGACTGAATATTCTTAAAAATACCCACTTTATGCGTAGATTCTCAGGCATATATTCAAACCTGTATTTCTACTGAAATTGTTTAAAGAGTAACTGTTAAATTTAAAATAATTAACAAACATCTAGTTTAATAAAACAGCATAACTATTGTATCATTTTCAAATTAAAAAAATTAAGTTTATTCGATATCATGTGCAATTCAGAAATTTAAACCGAAAATAATACATTACAATCGTCTCACCATGGTCTTTTCCTTTCGACTGAAACAATTATGTTAATTTGAAATATAGATTCACTTTATTTTTAAGTATACTTAAATTTGAAAATTTTATAGGCTATTGATAGAAGATTGTATTATATTAGTTTATAGCCACATAACACGTGCCTTATTTAAAATGACTTGGGCAAAATCTGAATATCAGTCAGTACTGTCCTTTATGTGCAATTAGGGGGGGACGGGGGGGGGAATGGATACCTCCTATTAAATATATCGCAAAGCAGTAATGGAAAATTTTCGGTGTTACTATCTACAAATCATTAACAACTATTCAATGAATACGAATTGTTCGCTCCGCTTAGGGGCATTCTATATGAAGATATTATACAAAATTTACTATTTTTAATAATTACAGAAATAATTGTCATCAAATTTTAAATTTTTCGGTAAATTGTGCTTTATAAAACTAAGAAAGAAATTTTGAAGTGTTATATTTTTAATATATAATTTATTATTTGCGATAAAATATATATTTCTATGTGATTATTTTATAAACGCAACTCAAAAGCTGCTTACGTAATTAACAGTCGATAATTCTAATTGTTTGTAACAAAATTTTTTGCAATCTAACCCATAAAAAATGTTTTTTACAAATACTTAGTTAACTTTAATGCTGATTCATTCATACCATGTACACGGCCATTCGCGAGAGTTAGTAAGGGAAATGGTTATCAAATTTTTAACAAAACACTGCACTAGGACTGTTGAAAACCGTAGATTAGAAGTGCGAAAGGCGAAACATCGAGATTAGAACACTTTTGGTGTCATCAGACATATGTTGTACAAGTGGCAGCATATTTACACAAAAAAAAACCATTCCACATGAAAATTATTGTGGAATCCCACCCTCCCTCTAAGGCATATGCTTATCACGACAGTCAATATTACGGAATTTTGCTGTCTACTAAACATTTTGTTGCCAGTTATCAAAATGATGTATAAATATGCGACTACACTTTTTATGTAGAAAAACAACACTATGAACGAATATTCCTCTAAGTCTCTCTGTTGCCCGTGTCGCACCCTGTCAAAGATTACGGTAGTCAAAGTAGCTGCAGAAACATCCGAAACTCGAAAATATCCGTGCTGTGACTGAATATTCTTAAAAATACCCACTTTATGCGTAGATTCTCAGACATATATTCAAATCTGTATTTCTACTGAAATTGTTTAAAGAGTAACTTTTAAAATTTAAATAATTAACAAAAATCTAGTTTAATAAAACAGCATATCTATTGTATAATTTTCAAGTTAAAAAAATTAAGTTTATTCGATATCATGAGTTATTCAGAAATTTAAACCGAAAATAATACATTATAATCGTCTCACCATGATCTTTTCCTTTCGACTGAAACAATTACGTTAATTTGAAATATAGATTCACTTTATTTTTAAGTATACTTAAATTTGAAAATTTTATAAGGCTATTGATAGAAGATTGTATTATATTAGTTTATATCCACATAATACGTGCCTTATTTAAAATGACTTGGGCAAAATCTGAATATCAGTCAGTACTGTCCTTTATGTACAATTAGGGGGGTGGGGGGGAATGGATACCTCCTATTAAGTATATCGCAAAGCAGTAATGGAATATTTTCGGTGTTACTATCTACAAATCATTAACAACTATTCAATGAATACGAATTGTTCGCTCCGCTTAGGGGCATTCTATATGAAGATATTATACAAAATTTACTATTTTTAATAATTACAGAAATAATTGTCATCAAATTTTAAATTTTTCGGTAAATTGTGCTTTATAAAACTAAGAAAGAAATTTTGAAGTGTTTTATTTTTAATATTTAATTTATTATTTGCGATACACTATATATTTCTATGTGATTATTTTATAAACGCAACTCAAAAGCTGCTTATGTAATTAACAGTCGATAATTCTAATTGTTTGTAACAAAATTTTTTGCAATCTAACCCATAAAAAATGTTTTTTACAAATACTTAGTTAACTTTAATGCTGATTCATTCATACCATGTACACGGCCATTCGCGAGAGTTAGTAAGGGAAATGGTTATCAAATTTTTAACAAAACACTGCACTAGGACTGTTGAAAACCGTAGATTAGAAGTGCGAAAGGCGAAACATCGTGATTAGAACACTTTAGGTGTCATCAGACATATGTTGTACAGTGGCAGCATATTTACACAAAAAAAAAACCATTCCACATGAAAATTATTGTGGAATCCCACCCTCCCTCTAAGGCATATGCTTATCACGACAGTCAATATTACGGAATTTTGCTGTCTACTAAACATTTTGTTGCCAGTTATCAAAATGATGTACAAATATGCTACTACACTTTTTATGTAGACAAACAACACTATGAACGAATATTCCTCTAAGTCTCTCTGTTGCCCGTGTCGCACCCTGTCAAAGATTACGGTAGTCAAAGTAGCTGCAGAAACATCCGAAACTCGAAAATATACGTGCTGTGACTGAATATTCTTAAAAATACCCACTTTATGCGTAGATTCTCAGGCATATATTCAAACCTGTATTTCTACTGAAATTGTTTAAAGAGTAACTGTTAAATTTAAAATAATTAACAAAAATCTAGTTTAATAAAACAGCATAACTATTGTATCATTTTCAAATTAAAAAAATTAAGTTTATTCGATATGTGCAATTCAGAAATTTAAACCGAAAATAATACATTACAATCGTCTCACCATGGTCTTTTCCTTTCGACTGAAACAATTATGTTAATTTGAAATATAGATTCACTTTATTTTTAAGTATACTTAAATTTGAAAATTTTATAGGCTATTGATAGAAGATTGTATTATATTAGTTTATAGCCACATAACACGTGCCTTATTTAAAATGACTTGGGCAAAATCTGAATATCAGTCAGTACTGTCCTTTATGTGCAATTAGGGGGGGACGGGGGGGGGGAATGGATACCTCCTATTAAATATATCGCAAAGCAGTAATGGAAAATTTTCGGTGTTACTATCTACAAATCATTAACAACTATTCAATGAATACGAATTGTTCGCTCCGCTTAGGGGCATTCTATATGAAGATATTATACAAAATTTACTATTTTTAATAATTACAGAAATAATTGTCATCAAATTTTAAATTTTTCGGTAAATTGTGCTTTATAAAACTAAGAAAGAAATTTTGAAGTGTTATATTTTTAATATATAATTTATTATTTGCGATAAAATATATATTTCTATGTGATTATTTTATAAACGCAACTCAAAAGCTGCTTACGTAATTAACAGTCGATAATTCTAATTGTTTGTAACAAAATTTTTTGCAATCTAACCCATAAAAAATGTTTTTTACAAATACTTAGTTAACTTTAATGCTGATTCATTCATACCATGTACACGGCCATTCGCGAGAGTTAGTAAGGGAAATGGTTATCAAATTTTTAACAAAACACTGCACTAGGACTGTTGAAAACCGTAGATTAGAAGTGCGAAAGGCGAAACATCGAGATTAGAACACTTTTGGTGTCATCAGACATATGTTGTACAAGTGGCAGCATATTTACAGAAAAAAAAACCATTCCACATGAAAATTATTGTGGCATCCCACCCTCCCTCTAAGGCATATGCTTATCACGACAGTCAATATTACGGAATTTTGCTGTCTACTAAACATTTTGTTGCCAGTTATCAAAATGATGTACAAATATGCTACTACACTTTTTATGTAGACAAACAACACTATGAACGAATATTCCTCTAAGTCTCTCTGTTGCCCGTGTCGCACCCTGTCAAAGATTACGGTAGTCAAAGTAGCTGCAGAAACATCCGAAACTCGAAAATATCCGTGCTGTGACAGAATATTCTTAAAAATACCCACTTTATGCGTAGATTCTCAGGCATATGTTCAAATCTGTATTTCTACTGAAATTGTTTAAAGAGTAACTTTTAAAATTTAAATAATTAACAAAAATCTAGTTTTAAAAAAACAGCATAACTATTGTATCATTTTCAAATTAAAAAAATTAAGTTTATTCCATATCATGTGTAATTCAGAATTTTAAAACGAAAATAATACATTATAATCGTCTCACCATGGTCTTTTCCTTTCGACTGAAACAATTATGTTAATTTTAAATATAGATTCACTTTATTTTTAAGTATACTTAAATTTGAAAATTTTATAGGCTATTGATAGAAGATTGTATTATATTAGTTTATAGCCACATAACACGTGCCTTATTTAAAATGACTTGGGCAAAATCAGAATATCAGTCAGTACTGTCCTTTATGTGCAATTAAGGGGGGGGGGGATGGATACCTCCTATTAAATATATCCTAAAGCAGTAATGGAAAATTTTCGGTGTTATTATCTACAAATCATTAACAACTATTCAATGAATATGAATTTTTCGCTCCACTTAGGGGCATTCTATATGAAGATATTATACAAAATTTACTATTTTTAATAATTACAGAAATAATTGTCATCAAATTTTAAATTTTTCGGTAAATTGTGCTTTATAAAACTAAGACAGAAATTTTGAAGTGTTATATTTTTAATATTTAATTTATTATTTGCGATACACTATATATTTCTATGTGATTATTTTATAAACGCAACTCAAAAGCTGCTTATGTAATTAACAGTCGATAATTCTAATTGTTTGTAACAAAATTTTTTGCAATCTAACCCATAAAAAATGTTTTTTACAAATACTTAGTTAACTTTAATGCTGATTCATTCATACCATGTACACGGCCATTCGCGAGAGTTAGTAAGGGAAATGGTTATCAAATTTTTAACAAAACACTGCACTAGGACTGTTGAAAACCGTAGATTAGAAGTGCGAAAGGCGAAACATCGTGATTAGAACACTTTAGGTGTCATCAGACATATGTTGTACAGTGGCAGCATATTTACAGAAAAAAAAACCATTCCACATGAAAATTATTGTGGAATCCCACCCTCCCTCTAAGGCATATGCTTATCACGACAGTCAATATTACGGAATTTTGCTGTCTACTAAACATTTTGTTGCCAGTTATCAAAATGATGTACAAATATGCTACTACACTTTTTATGTAGACAAACAACACTATGAACGAATATTCCTCTAAGTCTCTCTGTTGCCCGTGTCGCACCCTGTCAAAGATTACGGTAGTCATAGTAGCTGCAGAAACATCCGAAACTCGAAAATATCCGTGCTGTGACTGAATATTCTTAAAAATACCCACTTTATGCGTAGATTCTCAGGCATATATTCAAACCTGTATTTCTACTGAAATTGTTTAAAGAGTAACTGTTAAATTTAAAATAATTAACAAACATCTAGTTTAATAAAACAGCATAACTATTGTATCATTTTCAAATTAAAAAAATTAAGTTTATTCGATATCATGTGCAATTCAGAAATTTAAACCGAAAATAATACATTACAATCGTCTCACCATGGTCTTTTCCTTTCGACTGAAACAATTATGTTAATTTGAAATATAGATTCACTTTATTTTTAAGTATACTTAAATTTGAAAATTTTATAGGCTATTGATAGAAGATTGTATTATATTAGTTTATAGCCACATAACACGTGCCTTATTTAAAATGACTTGGGCAAAATCTGAATATCAGTCAGTACTGTCCTTTATGTGCAATTAGGGGGGGACGGGGGGGGGGAATGGATACCTCCTATTAAATATATCGCAAAGCAGTAATGGAAAATTTTCGGTGTTACTATCTACAAATCATTAACAACTATTCAATGAATACGAATTGTTCGCTCCGCTTAGGGGCATTCTATATGAAGATATTATACAAAATTTACTATTTTTAATAATTACAGAAATAATTGTCATCAAATTTTAAATTTTTCGGTAAATTGTGCTTTATAAAACTAAGAAAGAAATTTTGAAGTGTTATATTTTTAATATATAATTTATTATTTGCGATAAAATATATATTTCTATGTGATTATTTTATAAACGCAACTCAAAAGCTGCTTACGTAATTAACAGTCGATAATTCTAATTGTTTGTAACAAAATTTTTTGCAATCTAACCCATAAAAAATGTTTTTTACAAATACTTAGTTAACTTTAATGCTGATTAATTCATACCATGTACACGGCCATTCGCGAGAGTTAGTAAGGGAAATGGTTATCAAATTTTTAACAAAACACTGCACTAGGACTGTTGAAAACCGTAGATTAGAAGTGCGAAAGGCGAAACATCGAGATTAGAACACTTTTGGTGTCATCAGACATATGTTGTACAAGTGGCAGCATATTTACACAAAAAAAAACCATTCCACATGAAAATTATTGTGGAATCCCACCCTCCCTCTAAGGCATATGCTTATCACGACAGTCAATATTACGGAATTTTGCTGTCTACTAAACATTTTGTTGCCAGTTATCAAAATGATGTATAAATATGCGACTACACTTTTTATGTAGAAAAACAACACTATGAACGAATATTCCTCTAAGTCTCTCTGTTGCCCGTGTCGCACCCTGTCAAAGATTACGGTAGTCAAAGTAGCTGCAGAAACATCCGAAACTCGAAAATATCCGTGCTGTGACTGAATATTCTTAAAAATACCCACTTTATGCGTAGATTCTCAGACATATATTCAAATCTGTATTTCTACTGAAATTGTTTAAAGAGTAACTTTTAAAATTTAAATAATTAACAAAAATCTAGTTTAATAAAACAGCATATCTATTGTATAATTTTCAAGTTAAAAAAATTAAGTTTATTCGATATCATGAGTTATTCAGAAATTTAAACCGAAAATAATACATTATAATCGTCTCACCATGATCTTTTCCTTTCGACTGAAACAATTACGTTAATTTGAAATATAGATTCACTTTATTTTTAAGTATACTTAAATTTGAAAATTTTATAAGGCTATTGATAGAAGATTGTATTATATTAGTTTATATCCACATAATACGTGCCTTATTTAAAATGACTTGGGCAAAATCTGAATATCAGTCAGTACTGTCCTTTATGTACAATTAGGGGGGTGGGGGGGAATGGATACCTCCTATTAAGTATATCGCAAAGCAGTAATGGAATATTTTCGGTGTTACTATCTACAAATCATTAACAACTATTCAATGAATACGAATTGTTCGCTCCGCTTAGGGGCATTCTATATGAAGATATTATACAAAATTTACTATTTTTAATAATTACAGAAATAATTGTCATCAAATTTTAAATTTTTCGGTAAATTGTGCTTTATAAAACTAAGAAAGAAATTTTGAAGTGTTTTATTTTTAATATTTAATTTATTATTTGCGATACACTATATATTTCTATGTGATTATTTTATAAACGCAACTCAAAAGCTGCTTATGTAATTAACAGTCGATAATTCTAATTGTTTGTAACAAAATTTTTTGCAATCTAACCCATAAAAAATGTTTTTTACAAATACTTAGTTAACTTTAATGCTGATTCATTCATACCATGTACACGGCCATTCGCGAGAGTTAGTAAGGGAAATGGTTATCAAATTTTTAACAAAACACTGCACTAGGACTGTTGAAAACCGTAGATTAGAAGTGCGAAAGGCGAAACATCGTGATTAGAACACTTTAGGTGTCATCAGACATATGTTGTACAGTGGCAGCATATTTACAGAAAAAAAAACCATTCCACATGAAAATTATTGTGGAATCCCACCCTCCCTCTAAGGCATATGCTTATCACGACAGTCAATATTACGGAATTTTGCTGTCTACTAAACATTTTGTTGCCAGTTATCAAAATGATGTACAAATATGCTACTACACTTTTTATGTAGACAAACAACACTATGAACGAATATTCCTCTAAGTCTCTCTGTTGCCCGTGTCGCACCCTGTCAAAGATTACGGTAGTCAAAGTAGCTGCAGAAACATCCGAAACTCGAAAATATCCGTGCTGTGACTGAATATTCTTAAAAATACCCACTTTATGCGTAGATTCTCAGGCATATATTCAAACCTGTATTTCTACTGAAATTGTTTAAAGAGTAACTGTTAAATTTAAAATAATTAACAAACATCTAGTTTAATAAAACAGCATAACTATTGTATCATTTTCAAATTAAAAAAATTAAGTTTATTCGATATCATGTGCAATTCAGAAATTTAAACCGAAAATAATACATTACAATCGTCTCACCATGGTCTTTTCCTTTCGACTGAAACAATTATGTTAATTTGAAATATAGATTCACTTTATTTTTAAGTATACTTAAATTTGAAAATTTTATAGGCTATTGATAGAAGATTGTATTATATTAGTTTATAGCCACATAACACGTGCCTTATTTAAAATGACTTGGGCAAAATCTGAATATCAGTCAGTACTGTCCTTTATGTACAATTAGGGGGGTGGGGGGGAATGGATACCTCCTATTAAGTATATCGCAAAGCAGTAATGGAATATTTTCGGTGTTACTATCTACAAATCATTAACAACTATTCAATGAATACGAATTGTTCGCTCCGCTTAGGGGCATTCTATATGAAGATATTATACAAAATTTACTATTTTTAATAATTACAGAAATAATTGTCATCAAATTTTAAATTTTTCGGTAAATTGTGCTTTATAAAACTAAGAAAGAAATTTTGAAGTGTTTTATTTTTAATATTTAATTTATTATTTGCGATACACTATATATTTCTATGTGATTATTTTATAAACGCAACTCAAAAGCTGCTTACGTAATTAACAGTCGATAATTCTAATTGTTTGTAACAAAATTTTTTGCAATCTAACCCATAAAAAATGTTTTTTACAAATACTTAATTAACTTTAATGTTGATTCATTCATACCATGTACACGGCCATTCGCGAGAGTTAGTAAGGGAAATGGTTATCCAATTTTTAACAAAACACTGCACTAGGACTGTTGAAAACCGTAGATTAGTAGTGTGAAAGGCGAAACATCGAGATTAGAACACTTTTGGTGTCATCAAACATATGTTGTACAAGTGGCAGCATATTTACACAAAAAAAACCATTCCACATGAAAATTATTGTGGAATCCCACCCTCCCTCTAAGGCATATGCTTATCACGACAGTCAATATTACGGAATTTTGCTGTCTACTAAACATTTTGTTGCCAGTTATCAAAATGATGTATAAATATGCGACTACACTTTTTATGTAGAAAAACAACACTATGAACGAATATTCCTCTAAGTCTCTCTGTTGCCCGTGTCGCACCCTGTCAAAGATTACGGTAGTCAAAGTAGCTGCAGAAACATCCGAAAGTCGAAAATATCCGTGCTGTGACTGAATATTCTTAAAAATACCCACTTTATGCGTAGATTCTCAGGCATATATTCAAACCTGTATTTCTACTGAAATTGTTTAAAGAGTAACTGTTAAATTTAAAATAATTAACATAAATCTAGTTTAATAAAACAGCATAACTATTGTATCATTTTCAAATTAAGAAAATTAAGTTTATTCGATATCATGTGTTATTCAGAAATTGAAACCGAAAATAATACATTATAATCATCTCACCATGATCTTTTCCTTTCGACTGAAACAATTACGTTAATTTGAAATATAGATTCACTTTATTTTTAAGTATACTTAAATTTGAAAATTTTATAAGGCTATTGATAGAAGATTGTATTATATTAGTTTATATCCACATAACACGTGCCTTATTTAAAATGACTTGGGCAAAATCTGAATATCAGTCAGTACTGTCCTTTATGTACAATTAGGGGGTTGGGGGGAATGGATACCTCCTATTAAGTGTATCGCAAAGCAGTAATGGAATATTTTCGGTGTTACTATCTACAAATCATTAACAACTATTCAATGAATACGAATTGTTCGCTCCGCTTAGGGGCATTCTATATGAAGATATTATACAAAATTTACTATTTTTAATAATTACAGAAATAATTGTCATCAAATTTTAAATTTTTCGGTAAATTGTGCTTTATAAAACTAAGAAAGAAATTTTGAAGTGTTTTATTTTTAATATTTAATTTATTATTTGCGATACACTATATATTTCTACGTGATTATTTTATAAACGCAACTCAAAAGCTGCTTACGTAATTAACAGTCCATAATTCTAATTGTTTGTAACGAAATTTTTTGCAATCTAACCCATAAAAAATGTTTTTTACAAATACTTATTTAACTTTAATGCTGATTCATTCATACCATGTACACGGCCATTCGCGAGAGTTAGTAAGGGAAATGGTTATCCAATTTTTAACAAAACACTGCACTAGGACTGTTGAAAACCGTAGATTAGAAGTGCGAAAGGCGAAACATCGAGATTAGAACACTTTTGGTGTCATCAGACATATGTTGTATAGTGGCAGCATATTTACACAAAAAAAAACCATTCCACATGAAAATTATTGTGGAATCCCACCCTCCCTCTAAGGCATATGCTTATCACGACAGTCAATATTACGGTATTTTGCTGTCTACTAAACATTTTGTTGCCAGTTATCAAAATGATGTACAAATATGCTACTACACTTTTTATGTGGACAAACAACACTATGAACGAATATTCCTCTAAGTCTCTCTGTTGCCCGTGTCGCACCCTGTCAAAGATTATGGTAGTCAAAGTAGCTGCAGAAACATCCGAAACTCGAAAATATCCGTGCCGTGACTGAATATTCTTAAAAATACCCACTTTATGCGTAGATTCTCAGGCATATGTTCAAATCTGTATTTCTACTGAAATTGTTTAAAGAGTAACTTTTAAAATTTAAATAATTAACAAAAATCGAGTTTAAAAAAACAGCCTAACTATTGTATCATTTTCAAATTAAAAAAATTAAGTTTATTCGATATCATGTGTAATTCAGAAATTTAAACCGAAAATAATACATTACAATCGTCTCACCATGGTCTTTTCCTTTCGACTGAAACAATTATGTTAATTTGAAATATAGATTCACTTTATTTTTAAGTATACTTAAATTTGAAAATTTTCTAGGCTATTGATAGAAGATTGTATTATATTAGTTTATAGCCACATAACACGTGCCTTATTTAAAATGACTTGGGCAAAATCTGAATATCAGTCAGTACTGTCCTTTATGTGCAATTAGGGGGGGGTCGGGGGGTTGGGGGGGGGAATGGATACCTCCTATTAAATATATCGCAAAGCAGTAATGGAAAATTTTCGGTGTTACTATCTACAAATCATTAACAACTATTCAATGAATACGAATTGTTCGCTCCGCTTAGGGGCATTCTATATGAAGATATTATACAAAATTTACTATTTTTAATAATTACAGAAATAATTGTCATCAAATTTTAAATTTTTCGGTAAATTGTGCTTTATAAAACTAAGAAAGAAATTTTGAAGTGTTATATTTTTAATATTTAATTTATTATTTGCGATAAAATATATATTTCTATGTGATTATTTTATAAACGCAACTCAAAAGCTGCTTACGTAATTAACAGTCCATAATTCTAATTGTTTGCAACAAAATTTTTTGCAATCTAACCCATAAAAAATGTTTTTTACAAATGCTTATTTAACTTTAATGCTGATTCATTCATACCATGTACACGGCCATTCGCGAGAGTTAGTAAGGGAAATGGTTATCCAATTTTTAACAAAACACTGCACTAGGACTGTTGAAAACCGTAGATTAGAACTGCGAAAGGCGAAACATCGAGATTAGAACACTTTTGGTGTCATCAGACATATGTTGTACAAGTGGCAGCATATTTACACAAAAAAAAAAAAAAACCATTCCACATGAAAATTATTTTGGAATCCCACCCTCCCTCTAAGGCATATGCTTATCACGACAGTCAATATTACGGAATTTTGCTGTCTACTAAACATTTTGTTGCCAGTTATAAAAATGATGTATAAATATGCGACTACACTTTTTATGTAGAAGAACAACACTATGAACGAATATTCCTCTATGTCTCTCTGTTGCCCGTGTCGCACCCTGTCAAAGATTATGGTAGTCAAAGTAGCTGCAGAAACATCCGAAACTCGAAAATATCCGTGTTGTGACTGAATATTCTTAAAAATACCCACTTTAAGCGTAGATTCTCAGGCATATATTCAAACCTGTATTTCTACTGAAATTGTTTAAAGAGTAACTTTTAAATTTAAAATAATTAACAAAAATCTAGTTTAATAAAACAGCATAACTATTGTATCATTTTCAAATTAAAAAAATTAATTTTTTTCGATACCATGTGTTATTCAGAAATTTAAGCCGAAAATAATACATTATAATCATCTCAACATGGTCTTTTCCTTTCGACTGAAACAATTATGTTAATTTGAAATATAGATTCACTTTATTTTTAAGTATACTTAAATTTGAAAATTTTATAAGGCTATTGATGGAAGATTGTATTATATTAGTTTATAGCCACATAACACGTGCCTTATTTAAAATGACTTGGGCAAAATCAGAATATCAGTCAGTACTGTCCTTTATGTGCAATTAGGGGGGGGGGATGGATACCTCCTATTAAATATATCGCAAAGCAGTAATGGAAAATTTTCGGTGTTACTATCTACAAATCATTAACAACTATTCAATGAATATGAATTGTTCGCTCCGCTTAGGGTCATTCTATATGAAGATATTATACAAAATTTACTATTTTTAATAATTACAGAAATAATTGTCATCAAATTTTAAATTTTTCGGTAAATTGTGCTTTATAAAACTAAGAAAGAAATTTTGAAGTGTTATATTTTTAATATTTAATTTATTAGTTGCGATACACTATATATTTCTATGTGATTATTTATAAACGCAACTCAAAAGCTGCTTATGTAATTAACAGTCGATAATTCTAATTGTTTGTAACAAAATTTTTTGCAATCTAACCCATAAAAAATGTTTTTTACAAATACTTAGTTAACTTTAATGCTGATTCATTCATACCATGTACACGGCCATTCGCGAGAGTTAGTAAGGGAAATTTTTATCAAATTTTTAACAAAACACTGCACTAGGACTGTTGAAAACCGTAGATTAGAAGTGCGAAAGGCGAAACATCGAGATTAGAACACTTTTGGTGTCATCAGACATATGTTGTACAAGTGGCAGCATATTTACACAAAAAAAAACCATTCCACATGAAAATTATTGTGGAATCCCACCCTCCCTCTAAGGCATATGCTTATCACGACAGTCAATATTACGGAATTTTGCTGTCTACTAAACATTTTGTTGCCAGTTTTCAAAATGATGTATAAATATGCGACTACACTTTTTATGTAGAAAAACAACACTATGAACGAATATTCCTCTAAGTCTCTCTGTTGCCCGTGTCGCACCCTGTCAAAGATTACGGTAGTCAAAGTAGCTGCAGAAACATCCGAAACTCGAAAATATCCGTGCTGTGACTGAATATTCTTAAAAATACCCACTTTATGCGTAGATTCTCAGACATATATTCAAATCTGTATTTCTACTGAAATTGTTTAAAGAGTAACTTTTAAAATTTAAATAATTAACAAAAATCTAGTTTAATAAAACAGCATATCTATTGTATAATTTTCAAGTTAAAAAAATTAAGTTTATTCGATATCATGAGTTATTCAGAAATTTAAACCGAAAATAATACATTATAATCGACTCACCATGATCTTTTCCTTTCGACTGAAACAATTACGTTAATTTGAAATATAGATTCACTTTATTTTTAAGTATACTTAAATTTGAAAATTTTATAAGGCTATTGATAGAAGATTGTATTATATTAGTTTATATCCACATAATACGTGCCTTATTTAAAATGACTTGGGCAAAATCTAAATATCAGTCAGTACTGTCCTTTATGTACAATTAGGGGGGTGGGGGGGAATGGATACCTCCTATTAAGTATATCGAAAAGCAGTAATGGAATATTTTCGGTGTTACTATCTACAAATCATTAACAACTATTCAATGAATACGAATTGTTCGCTCCGCTTAGGGGCATTCTATATGAAGATATTATACAAAATTTACTATTTTTAATAATTACAGAAATAATTGTCATCAAATTTTAAATTTTTCGGTAAATTGTGCTTTATAAAACTAAGAAAGAAATTTTGAAGTGTTTTATTTTTAATATTTAATTTATTATTTGCGATACACTATATATATCTATGTGATTATTTTATAAACGCAACTCAAAAGCTGCTTACGTAATTAACAGTCGATAATTCTAATTGTTTGTAACAAAATTTTTTGCAATCTAACCCATAAAAAATGTTTTTTACAAATACTTAATTAACTTTAATGTTGATTCATTTATACCATGTACACGGCCATTCGCGAGAGTTAGTAAGGGAAATGGTTATCCAATTTTTAACAAAACACTGCACTAGGACTGTTGAAAACCGTAGATTAGTAGTGCGAAAGGCGAAACATCGAGATTAGAACACTTTTGGTGTCATCAGACATATGTTGTACAAGTGGCAGCATATTTACACAAAAAAAAACCATTCCACATGAAAATTATTGTGGAATCCCACCCTCCCTCTAAGGCATATGCTTATCACGACAGTCAATATTACGGAATTTTGCTGTCTACTAAACATTTTGTTGCCAGTTATCAAAATGATGTATAAATATGCGACTACACTTTTTATGTAGAAAAACAACACTATGAACGAATATTCCTCTAAGTCTCTCTGTTGCCCGTGTCGCACCCTGTCAAAGATTACGGTAGTCAAAGTAGCTGCAGAAACATCCGAAACTCGAAAATATCCGTGCTGTGACTGAATATTCTTAAAAATACCCACTTTATGCGTAGATTCTCAGACATATATTCAAATCTGTATTTCTACTGAAATTGTTTAAAAAGTAACTTTTAAAATTTAAATAATTAACAAAAATCTAGTTTAATAAAACAGCATATCTATTGTATAATTTTCAAGTTAAAAAAATTAAGTTTATTCGATATCATGAGTTATTCAGAAATTTAAACCGAAAATAATACATTATAATCGTCTCACCATGATCTTTTCCTTTCGACTGAAACAATTACGTTAATTTGAAATATAGATTCACTTTATTTTTAAGTATACTTAAATTTGAAAATTTTATAAGGCTATTGATAGAAGATTGTATTATATTAGTTTATATCCACATAACACGTGCCTTATTTAAAATGACTTGGGCAAAATCTGAATATCAGTCAGTACTGTCCTTTATGTACAATTAGGGGGGTGGGGGGGAATGGATACCTCCTATTAAGTATATCGCAAAGCAGTAATGGAATATTTTCGGTGTTACTATCTACAAATCATTAACAACTATTCAATGAATACGAATTGTTCGCTCCGCTTAGGGGCATTCTATATGAAGATATTATACAAAATTTACTATTTTTAATAATTACAGAAATAATTGTCATCAAATTTTAAATTTTTCGGTAAATTGTGCTTTATAAAACTAAGAAAGAAATTTTGAAGTGTTTTATTTTTAATATTTAATTTATTATTTGCGATACACTATATATTTCTATGTGATTATTTTATAAATGCAACTCAAAAGCTGCTTACGTAATTAACAGTCGATAATTCTAATTGTTTGTAACAAAATTTTTTGCAATCTAACCCATAAAAAATGTTTTTTACAAATACTTATTTAACTTTAATGCTGATTCATTCATACCATGTGCACGGCCATTCGCGAGAGTTAGTAAGGGAAATGGTTATCCAATTTTTAACAAAACACTGCACTAGGACTGTTGAAAACCGTAGATTAGAAGTGCGAAAGGCGAAACATCGAGATTAGAACACTTTTGGTGTCATCAGACATATGTTATACAAGTGGCAGCATATTTACACAAAAAAAACCATTCCACATGAAAATTATTTTGGAATCCCACCCTCCCTCTAAGGCATATGCTTATCACGACAGTCAATATTACGGAATTTTGCTGTCTACTAAACATTTTGTTGCCAGTAATAAAAATGATGTATAAATATGCGACTACACTTTTTATGTAGAAGAACAACACTATGAACGAATATTCCTCTAAGTCTCTCTGTTGCCCGTGTCGCACCCTGTCAAAGATTACGGTAGTCAAAGTAGCTGCAGAAACATCCGAAACTCGAAAATATCCGTGCTGTGACAGAATATTCTTAAAAATACCCACTTTATGCGTAGATTCTCAGGCATATGTTCAAATCTGTATTTCTACTGAAATTGTTTAAAGAGTAACTTTTAAAATTTAAATAATTAACAAAAATCTAGTTTTAAAAAAACAGCATAACTATTGTATCATTTTCAAATTAAAAAAATTAAGTTTATTCCATATCATGTGTAATTCAGAAATTTAAAACGAAAATAATACATTATAATCGTCTCACCATGGTCTTTTCCTTTCGACTGAAACAATTATGTTAATTTTAAATATAGATTCACTTTATTTTTAAGTATACTTAAATTTGAAAATTTTATAGGCTATTGATAGAAGATTGTATTATATTAGTTTATAGCCACATAACACGTGCCTTATTTAAAATGACTTGGGCAAAATCAGAATATCAGTCAGTACTGTCCTTTATGTGCAATTAAGGGGGGGGGGGGATGGATACCTCCTATTAAATATATCGCAAAGCAGTAATGGAAAATTTTCGGTGTTATTATCTACAAATCATTAACAACTATTCAATGAATATGAATTTTTCGCTCCACTTAGGGGCATTCTATATGAAGATATTATACAAAATTTACTATTTTTAATAATTACAGAAATAATTGTCATCAAATTTTAAATTTTTCGGTAAATTGTGCTTTATAAAACTAAGACAGAAATTTTGAAGTGTTATATTTTTAATATTTAATTTATTATTTGCGATACACTATATATTTCTATGTGATTATTTTATAAACGCAACTCAAAAGCTGCTTATGTAATTAACAGTCGATAATTCTAATTGTTTGTAACAAAATTTTTTGCAATCTAACCCATAAAAAATGTTTTTTACAAATACTTAGTTAACTTTAATGCTGATTCATTCATACCATGTACACGGCCATTCGCGAGAGTTAGTAAGGGAAATGGTTATCAAATTTTTAACAAAACACTGCACTAGGACTGTTGAAAACCGTAGATTAGAAGTGCGAAAGGCGAAACATCGTGATTAGAACACTTTAGGTGTCATCAGACATATGTTGTACAGTGGCAGCATATTTACAGAAAAAAAAACCATTCCACATGAAAATTATTGTGGAATCCCACCCTCCCTCTAAGGCATATGCTTATCACGACAGTCAATATTACGGAATTTTGCTGTCTACTAAACATTTTGTTGCCAGTTATCAAAATGATGTACAAATATGCTACTACACTTTTTATGTAGACAAACAACACTATGAACGAATATTCCTCTAAGTCTCTCTGTTGCCCGTGTCGCACCCTGTCAAAGATTACGGTAGTCAAAGTAGCTGCAGAAACATCCAAAACTCGAAAATATCCGTGCTGTGACTGAATATTCTTAAAAATACCCACTTTATGCGTAGATTCTCGGGCATATATTCAAACCTGTATTTCTACTGAAATTGTTTAAAGAGTAACTGTTAAATTTAAAATAATTAACAAACATCTAGTTTAATAAAACAGCATAACTATTGTATCATTTTCAAATTAAAAAAATTAAGTTTATTCGATATGTGCAATTCAGAAATTTAAACCGAAAATAATACATTACAATCGTCTCACCATGGTCTTTTCCTTTCGACTGAAACAATTATGTTAATTTGAAATATAGATTCACTTTATTTTTAAGTATACTTAAATTTGAAAATTTTATAGGCTATTGATAGAAGATTGTATTATATTAGTTTATAGCCACATAACACGTGCCTTATTTAAAATGACTTGGGCAAAATCTGAATATCAGTCAGTACTGTCCTTTATGTGCAATTAGGGGGGGACGGGGGGGGGAATGGATACCTCCTATTAAATATATCGCAAAGCAGTAATGGAAAATTTTCGGTGTTACTATCTACAAATCATTAACAACTATTCAATGAATACGAATTGTTCGCTCCGCTTAGGGGCATTCTATATGAAGATATTATACAAAATTTACTATTTTTAATAATTACAGAAATAATTGTCATCAAATTTTAAATTTTTCGGTAAATTGTGCTTTATAAAACTAAGAAAGAAATTTTGAAGTGTTATATTTTTAATATATAATTTATTATTTGCGATAAAATATATATTTCTATGTGATTATTTTATAAACGCAACTCAAAAGCTGCTTACGTAATTAACAGTCGATAATTCTAATTGTTTGTAACAAAATTTTTTGCAATCTAACCCATAAAAAATGTTTTTTACAAATACTTAGTTAACTTTAATGCTGATTCATTCATACCATGTACACGGCCATTCGCGAGAGTTAGTAAGGGAAATGGTTATCAAATTTTTAACAAAACACTGCACTAGGACTGTTGAAAACCGTAGATTAGAAGTGCGAAAGGCGAAACATCGAGATTAGAACACTTTTGGTGTCATCAGACATATGTTGTACAAGTGGCAGCATATTTACAGAAAAAAAAACCATTCCACATGAAAATTATTGTGGCATCCCACCCTCCCTCTAAGGCATATGCTTATCACGACAGTCAATATTACGGAATTTTGCTGTCTACTAAACATTTTGTTGCCAGTTATCAAAATGATGTACAAATATGCTACTACACTTTTTATGTAGACAAACAACACTATGAACGAATATTCCTCTAAGTCTCTCTGTTGCCCGTGTCGCACCCTGTCAAAGATTACGGTAGTCAAAGTAGCTGCAGAAACATCCGAAACTCGAAAATATCCGTGCTGTGACAGAATATTCTTAAAAATACCCACTTTATGCGTAGATTCTCGGGCATATATTCAAACCTGTATTTCTACTGAAATTGTTTAAAGAGTAACTGTTAAATTTAAAATAATTAACAAACATCTAGTTTAATAAAACAGCATAACTATTGTATCATTTTCAAATTAAAAAAATTAAGTTTATTCGATATGTGCAATTCAGAAATTTAAACCGAAAATAATACATTACAATCGTCTCACCATGGTCTTTTCCTTTCGACTGAAACAATTATGTTAATTTGAAATATAGATTCACTTTATTTTTAAGTATACTTAAATTTGAAAATTTTATAGGCTATTGATAGAAGATTGTATTATATTAGTTTATAGCCACATAACACGTGCCTTATTTAAAATGACTTGGGCAAAATCTGAATATCAGTCAGTACTGTCCTTTATGTGCAATTAGGGGGGGACGGGGGGGGGAATGGATACCTCCTATTAAATATATCGCAAAGCAGTAATGGAAAATTTTCGGTGTTACTATCTACAAATCATTAACAACTATTCAATGAATACGAATTGTTCGCTCCGCTTAGGGGCATTCTATATGAAGATATTATACAAAATTTACTATTTTTAATAATTACAGAAATAATTGTCATCAAATTTTAAATTTTTCGGTAAATTGTGCTTTATAAAACTAAGAAAGAAATTTTGAAGTGTTATATTTTTAATATATAATTTATTATTTGCGATAAAATATATATTTCTATGTGATTATTTTATAAACGCAACTCAAAAGCTGCTTACGTAATTAACAGTCGATAATTCTAATTGTTTGTAACAAAATTTTTTGCAATCTAACCCATAAAAAATGTTTTTTACAAATACTTAGTTAACTTTAATGCTGATTCATTCATACCATGTACACGGCCATTCGCGAGAGTTAGTAAGGGAAATGGTTATCAAATTTTTAACAAAACACTGCACTAGGACTGTTGAAAACCGTAGATTAGAAGTGCGAAAGGCGAAACATCGAGATTAGAACACTTTTGGTGTCATCAGACATATGTTGTACAAGTGGCAGCATATTTACAGAAAAAAAAACCATTCCACATGAAAATTATTGTGGCATCCCACCCTCCCTCTAAGGCATATGCTTATCACGACAGTCAATATTACGGAATTTTGCTGTCTACTAAACATTTTGTTGCCAGTTATCAAAATGATGTACAAATATGCTACTACACTTTTTATGTAGACAAACAACACTATGAACGAATATTCCTCTAAGTCTCTCTGTTGCCCGTGTCGCACCCTGTCAAAGATTACGGTAGTCAAAGTAGCTGCAGAAACATCCGAAACTCGAAAATATCCGTGCTGTGACAGAATATTCTTAAAAATACCCACTTTATGCGTAGATTCTCAGGCATATGTTCAAATCTGTATTTCTACTGAAATTGTTTAAAGAGTAACTTTTAAAATTTAAATAATTAACAAAAATCTAGTTTTAAAAAAACAGCATAACTATTGTATCATTTTCAAATTAAAAAAATTAAGTTTATTCCATATCATGTGTAATTCAGAAATTTAAAACGAAAATAATACATTATAATCGTCTCACCATGGTCTTTTCCTTTCGACTGAAACAATTATGTTAATTTTAAATATAGATTCACTTTATTTTTAAGTATACTTAAATTTGAAAATTTTATAGGCTATTGATAGAAGATTGTATTATATTAGTTTATAGCCACATAACACGTGCCTTATTTAAAATGACTTGGGCAAAATCAGAATATCAGTCAGTACTGTCCTTTATGTGCAATTAAGGGGGGGGGGGGGGGATGGATACCTCCTATTAAATATATCCTAAAGCAGTAATGGAAAATTTTCGGTGTTATTATCTACAAATCATTAACAACTATTCAATGAATATGAATTTTTCGCTCCACTTAGGGGCATTCTATATGAAGATATTATACAAAATTTACTATTTTTAATAATTACAGAAATAATTGTCATCAAATTTTAAATTTTTCGGTAAATTGTGCTTTATAAAACTAAGACAGAAATTTTGAAGTGTTATATTTTTAATATTTAATTTATTATTTGCGATACACTATATATTTCTATGTGATTATTTTATAAACGCAACTCAAAAGCTGCTTATGTAATTAACAGTCGATAATTCTAATTGTTTGTAACAAAATTTTTTGCAATCTAACCCATAAAAAATGTTTTTTACAAATACTTAGTTAACTTTAATGCTGATTCATTCATACCATGTACACGGCCATTCGCGAGAGTTAGTAAGGGAAATGGTTATCAAATTTTTAACAAAACACTGCACTAGGACTGTTGAAAACCGTAGATTAGAAGTGCGAAAGGCGAAACATCGTGATTAGAACACTTTAGGTGTCATCAGACATATGTTGTACAGTGGCAGCATATTTACAGAAAAAAAAACCATTCCACATGAAAATTATTGTGGAATCCCACCCTCCCTCTAAGGCATATGCTTATCACGACAGTCAATATTACGGAATTTTGCTGTCTACTAAACATTTTGTTGCCAGTTATCAAAAGGATGTACAAATATGCTACTACACTTTTTATGTAGACAAACAACACTATGAACGAATATTCCTCTAAGTCTCTCTGTTGCCCGTGTCGCACCCTGTCAAAGATTACGGTAGTCATAGTAGCTGCAGAAACATCCGAAACTCGAAAATATCCGTGCTGTGACTGAATATTCTTAAAAATACCCACTTTATGCGTAGATTCTCAGGCATATATTCAAACCTGTATTTCTACTGAAATTGTTTAAAGAGTAACTGTTAAATTTAAAATAATTAACAAACATCTAGTTTAATAAAACAGCATAACTATTGTATCATTTTCAAATTAAAAAAATTAAGTTTATTCGATATCATGTGCAATTCAGAAATTTAAACCGAAAATAATACATTACAATCGTCTCACCATGGTCTTTTCCTTTCGACTGAAACAATTATGTTAATTTGAAATATAGATTCACTTTATTTTTAAGTATACTTAAATTTGAAAATTTTATAGGCTATTGATAGAAGATTGTATTATATTAGTTTATAGCCACATAACACGTGCCTTATTTAAAATGACTTGGGCAAAATCTGAATATCAGTCAGTACTGTCCTTTATGTGCAATTAGGGGGGGACGGGGGGGGGAATGGATACCTCCTATTAAATATATCGCAAAGCAGTAATGGAAAATTTTCGGTGTTACTATCTACAAATCATTAACAACTATTCAATGAATACGAATTGTTCGCTCCGCTTAGGGGCATTCTATATGAAGATATTATACAAAATTTACTATTTTTAATAATTGCAGAAATAATTGTCATCAAATTTTAAATTTTTCGGTAAATTGTGCTTTATAAAACTAAGAAAGAAATTTTGAAGTGTTATATTTTTAATATATAATTTATTATTTGCGATAAAATATATATTTCTATGTGATTATTTTATAAACGCAACTCAAAAGCTGCTTACGTAATTAACAGTCGATAATTCTAATTGTTTGTAACAAAATTTTTTGCAATCTAACCCATAAAAAATGTTTTTTACAAATACTTAGTTAACTTTAATGCTGATTCATTCATACCATGTACACGGCCATTCGCGAGAGTTAGTAAGGGAAATGGTTATCAAATTTTTAACAAAACACTGCACTAGGACTTTTGAAAACCGTAGATTAGAAGTGCGAAAGGCGGAACATCGAGATTAGAACACTTTTGGTGTCATCAGACATATGTTGTACAAGTGGCAGCATATTTACACAAAAAAAAACCATTCCACATGAAAATTATTGTGGAATCCCACCCTCCCTCTAAGGCATATGCTTATCACGACAGTCAATATTACGGAATTTTGCTGTCTACTAAACATTTTGTTGCCAGTTATCAAAATGATGTATAAATATGCGACTACACTTTTTATGTAGAAAAACAACACTATGAACGAATATTCCTCTAAGTCTCTCTGTTGCCCGTGTCGCACCCTGTCAAAGATTACGGTAGTCAAAGTAGCTGCAGAAACATCCGAAACTCGAAAATATCCGTGCTGTGACTGAATATTCTTAAAAATACCCACTTTATGCGTAGATTCTCAGACATATATTCAAATCTGTATTTCTACTGAAATTGTTTAAAGAGTAACTTTTAAAATTTAAATAATTAACAAAAATCTAGTTTAATAAAACAGCATATCTATTGTATAATTTTCAAGTTAAAAAAATTAAGTTTATTCGATATCATGAGTTATTCAGAAATTTAAACCGAAAATAATACATTATAATCGTCTCACCATGATCTTTTCCTTTCGACTGAAACAATTACGTTAATTTGAAATATAGATTCACTTTATTTTTAAGTATACTTAAATTTGAAAATTTTATAAGGCTATTGATAGAAGATTGTATTATATTAGTTTATATCCACATAATACGTGCCTTATTTAAAATGACTTGGGCAAAATCTGAATATCAGTGAGTACTGTCCTTTATGTACAATTAGGGGGGTGGGGGGGAATGGATACCTCCTATTAAGCATATCGCAAAGCAGTAATGGAATATTTTCGGTGTTACTATCTACAAATCATTAACAACTATTCAATGAATACGAATTGTTCGCTCCGCTTAGGGGCATTCTATATGAAGATATTATACAAAATTTACTATTTTTAATAATTACAGAAATAATTGTCATCAAATTTTAAATTTTTCGGTAAATTGTGCTTTATAAAACTAAGAAAGAAATTTTGAAGTGTTTTATTTTTAATATTTAATTTATTATTTGCGATACACTATATATTTCTATGTGATTATTTTATAAACGCAACTCAAAAGCTGCTTATGTAATTAACAGTCGATAATTCTAATTGTTTGTAACAAAATTTTTTGCAATCTAACCCATAAAAAATGTTTTTTACAAATACTTAGTTAACTTTAATGCTGATTCATTCATACCATGTACACGGCCATTCGCGAGAGTTAGTAAGGGAAATGGTTATCAAATTTTTAACAAAACACTGCACTAGGACTGTTGAAAACCGTAGATTAGAAGTGCGAAAGGCGAAACATCGTGATTAGAACACTTTAGGTGTCATCAGACATATGTTGTACAGTGGCAGCATATTTACAGAAAAAAAAACCATTCCACATGAAAATTATTGTGGAATCCCACCCTCCCTCTAAGGCATATGCTTATCACGACAGTCAATATTACGGAATTTTGCTGTCTACTAAACATTTTGTTGCCAGTTATCAAAATGATGTACAAATATGCTACTACACTTTTTATGTAGACAAACAACACTATGAACGAATATTCCTCTAAGTCTCTCTGTTGCCCGTGTCGCACCCTGTCAAAGATTACGGTAGTCAAAGTAGCTGCAGAAACATCCGAAACTCGAAAATATCCGTGCTGTGACTGAATATTCTTAAAAATACCCACTTTATGCGTAGATTCTCAGGCATATATTCAAACCTGTATTTCTACTGAAATTGTTTAAAGAGTAACTGTTAAATTTAAAATAATTAACAAACATCTAGTTTAATAAAACAGCATAACTATTGTATCATTTTCAAATTAAAAAAATTAAGTTTATTCGATATCATGTGCAATTCAGAAATTTAAACCGAAAATAATACATTACAATCGTCTCACCATGGTCTTTTCCTTTCGACTGAAACAATTATGTTAATTTGAAATATAGATTCACTTTATTTTTAAGTATACTTAAATTTGAAAATTTTATAGGCTATTGATAGAAGATTGTATTATATTAGTTTATAGCCACATAACACGTGCCTTATTTAAAATGACTTGGGCAAAATCTGAATATCAGTCAGTACTGTCCTTTATGTGCAATTAGGGGGGGACGGGGGGGGGGGAATGGATACCTCCTATTAAATATATCGCAAAGCAGTAATGGAAAATTTTCGGTGTTACTATCTACAAATCATTAACAACTATTCAATGAATACGAATTGTTCGCTCCGCTTAGGGGCATTCTATATGAAGATATTATACAAAATTTACTATTTTTAATAATTACAGAAATAATTGTCATCAAATTTTAAATTCTTCGGTAAATTGTGCTTTATAAAACTAAGAAAGAAATTTTGAAGTGTTATATTTTTAATATATAATTTATTATTTGCGATAAAATATATATTTCTATGTGATTATTTTATAAACGCAACTCAAAAGCTGCTTACGTAATTAACAGTCGATAATTCTAATTGTTTGTAACAAAATTTTTTGCAATCTAACCCATAAAAAATGTTTTTTACAAATACTTAGTTAACTTTAATGCTGATTCATTCATACCATGTACACGGCCATTCGCGAGAGTTAGTAAGGGAAATGGTTATCAAATTTTTAACAAAACACTGCACTAGGACTGTTGAAAACCGTAGATTAGAAGTGCGAAAGGCGAAACATCGAGATTAGAACACTTTTGGTGTCATCAGACATATGTTGTACAAGTGGCAGCATATTTACACAAAAAAAAACCATTCCACATGAAAATTATTGTGGAATCCCACCCTCCCTCTAAGGCATATGCTTATCACGACAGTCAATATTACGGAATTTTGCTGTCTACTAAACATTTTGTTGCCAGTTATCAAAATGATGTATAAATATGCGACTACACTTTTTATGTAGAAAAACAACACTATGAACGAATGTTCCTCTAAGTCTCTCTGTTGCCCGTGTCGCACCCTGTCAAAGATTACGGTAGTCAAAGTAGCTGCAGAAACATCCGAAACTCGAAAATATCCGTGCTGTGACTGAATATTCTTAAAAATACCCACTTTATGCGTAGATTCTCAGACATATATTCAAATCTGTATTTCTACTGAAATTGTTTAAAGAGTAACTTTTAAAATTTAAATAATTAACAAAAATCTAGTTTAATAAAACAGCATATCTATTGTATAATTTTCAAGTTAAAAAAATTAAGTTTATTCGATATCATGAGTTATTCAGAAATTTAAACCGAAAATAATACATTATAATCGTCTCACCATGATCTTTTCCTTTCGACTGAAACAATTACGTTAATTTGAAATATAGATTCACTTTATTTTTAAGTATACTTAAATTTGAAAATTTTATAAGGCTATTGATAGAAGATTGTATTATATTAGTTTATATCCACATAATACGTGCCTTATTTAAAATGACTTGGGCAAAATCTGAATATCAGTCAGTACTGTCCTTTATGTACAATTAGGGGGGTGGGGGGGAATGGATACCTCCTATTAAGTATATCGCAAAGCAGTAATGGAATATTTTCGGTGTTACTATCTACAAATCATTAACAACTATTCAATGAATACGAATTGTTCGCTCCGCTTAGGGGCATTCTATATGAAGATATTATACAAAATTTACTATTTTTAATAATTACAGAAATAATTGTCATCAAATTTTAAATTTTTCGGTAAATTGTGCTTTATAAAACTAAGAAAGAAATTTTGAAGTGTTTTATTTTTAATATTTAATTTATTATTTGCGATACACTATATATTTCTATGTGATTATTTTATAAACGCAACTCAAAAGCTGCTTACGTAATTAACAGTCGATAATTCTAATTGTTTGTAACAAAATTTTTTGCAATCTAACCCATAAAAAATGTTTTTTACAAATACTTAATTAACTTTAATGTTGATTCATTCATACCATGTACACGGCCATTCGCGAGAGTTAGTAAGGGAAATGGTTATCCAATTTTTAACAAAACACTGCACTAGGACTGTTGAAAACCGTAGATTAGTAGTGTGAAAGGCGAAACATCGAGATTAGAACACTTTTGGTGTCATCAAACATATGTTGTACAAGTGGCAGCATATTTACACAAAAAAAACCATTCCACATGAAAATTATTGTGGAATCCCACCCTCCCTCTAAGGCATATGCTTATCACGACAGTCAATATTACGGAATTTTGCTGTCTACTAAACATTTTGTTGCCAGTTATCAAAATGATGTATAAATATGCGACTACACTTTTTATGTAGAAAAACAACACTATGAACGAATATTCCTCTAAGTCTCTCTGTTGCCCGTGTCGCACCCTGTCAAAGATTACGGTAGTCAAAGTAGCTGCAGAAACATCCGAAAGTCGAAAATATCCGTGCTGTGACTGAATATTCTTAAAAATACCCACTTTATGCGTAGATTCTCAGGCATATATTCAAACCTGTATTTCTACTGAAATTGTTTAAAGAGTAACTGTTAAATTTAAAATAATTAACATAAATCTAGTTTAATAAAACAGCATAACTATTGTATCATTTTCAAATTAAGAAAATTAAGTTTATTCGATATCATGTGTTATTCAGAAATTTAAGCCGAAAATAATACATTATAATCATCTCACCATGGTCTTTTCCTTTCGACTGACACAATTATGTTAATTTGAAATATAGATTCACTTTATTTTTAAGTGTACTTAAATTTGAAAATTTTATAAGGCTATTGATAGAAGATTGTATTATATTAGTTTATATCCACATAACACGTGCCTTATTTAAAATGACTTGGGCAAAATTTGAATATCAGTCAGTACTGTCCTTTATGTACAATTAGGGGGGTGGGGGGAATGGATACCTCCTATAAAATATATCGCAAAGCAGTAATAGAAAATTTCCGGTGTTACTATCTACAAATCATTAACAACTATTCAATGAATACGAATTGTTCGCTCCGCTTAGGGGCATTCTATATGAAGATATTATACAAAATTTACTATTTTTAATAATTACAGAAATAATTGTCATCAAATTTTAAATTTTTCGGTAAATTGTGCTTTATAAAACTAAGAAAGAAATTTTGAAGTGTTATATTTTTAATATTTACTTTATTATTTGCGATAAACTATATATTTCTATGTGATTATTTTATAAGCGCAACTCAAAAGCTGCTTACGTAATTAACAGTCCATAATTCTAATTGTTTGTAACAAATTTTTTTGCAATCTAACACATAAAAAATGTTTTTTACAAATACTTATTTAACTTTAATGCTGTTTCCTTCATACCATGTACACGGCCATTCGCGAGAGTTAGTAAGGGAAATGGTTATCCAATTTTTAACAAAACACTGCACTAGGACTGTTGAAAACCGTAGATTAGAAGTGCGAAAGGCGAAACATCGAGATTAGAACACTTTTGGTGTCATCAGACATATGTTGTATAGTGGCAGCATATTTACACAAAAAAAAACCATTCCACATGAAAATTATTGTGGAATTCCACCCTCCCTCTAAGGCATATGCTTATCACGACAGTCAATATTACGGAATTTTGCTGTCTACTAAACATTTTGTTGCCAGTTATCAAAATGATGTACAAATATGCTACTACACTTTTTATGTGGACAAACAACACTATGAACGAATATTCCTCTAAGTCTCTCTGTTGCCCGTGTCGCACCCTGTCAAAGATTACGGTAGTCAAAGTAGCTGCAGAAACATCCGAAACTCGAAAATATCCGTGCTGTGACTGAATATTCTTAAAAATACCCACTTTATGCGTAGATTCTCAGACATATATTCAAATCTGTATTTCTACTGAAATTGTTTAAAGAGTAACTTTTAAAATTTAAATAATTAACAAAAATCTAGTTTAATAAAACAGCATATCTATTGTATAATTTTCAAGTTAAAAAAATTAAGTTTATTCGATATCATGTGTTATTCAGAAATTGAAACCGAAAATAATACATTATAATCGTCTCACAATGATCTTTTCCTTTCGACTGAAACAATTACGTTAATTTGAAATATAGATTCACTTTATTTTTAAGTATACTTAAATTTGAAAATTTCATAAGGCTATTGATAGAAGATTGTATTATATTAGTTTATATCCACATAACACGTGCCTTATTTAAAATGACTTGGGCAAAATCTGAATATCAGTCAGTACTGTCCTTTATGTACAATTAGGGGGGTGGGGGGGAATGGATACCTCCTATTAAGTGTATCGCAAAGCAGTAATGGAATATTTTCGGTGTTACTATCTACAAATCATTAACAACTATTCAATGAATACGAATTGTTCGCTCCGCTTAGGGGCATTCTATATGAAGATATTATACAAAATTTACTATTTTTAATAATTACAGAAATAATTGTCATCAAATTTTAAATTTTTCGGTAAATTGTGCTTTATAAAACTAAGAAAGAAATTTTGAAGTGTTATATTTTTAATATTTAATTTATTATTTGCGATAAAATATATATTTCTATGTGATTATTTTATAAACGCAACTCAAAAGCTGCTTACGTAATTAACAGTCCATAATTCTAATTGTTTGCAACAAAATTTTTTGCAATCTAACCCATAAAAAATGTTTTTTACAAATGCTTATTTAACTTTAATGCTGATTCATTCATACCATGTACACGGCCATTCGCGAGAGTTAGTAAGGGAAATGGTTATCCAATTTTTAACAAAACACTGCACTAGGACTGTTGAAAACCGTAGATTAGAACTGCGAAAGGCGAAACATCGAGATTAGAACACTTTTGGTGTCATCAGACATATGTTGTACAAGTGGCAGCATATTTACACAAAAAAAAAAAAAAACCATTCCACATGAAAATTATTTTGGAATCCCACCCTCCCTCTAAGGCATATGCTTATCACGACAGTCAATATTACGGAATTTTGCTGTCTACTAAACATTTTGTTGCCAGTTATAAAAATGATGTATAAATATGCGACTACACTTTTTATGTAGAAGAACAACACTATGAACGAATATTCCTCTATGTCTCTCTGTTGCCCGTGTCGCACCCTGTCAAAGATTATGGTAGTCAAAGTAGCTGCAGAAACATCCGAAACTCGAAAATATCCGTGTTGTGACTGAATATTCTTAAAAATACCCACTTTAAGCGTAGATTCTCAGGCATATATTCAAACCTGTATTTCTACTGAAATTGTTTAAAGAGTAACTTTTAAATTTAAAATAATTAACAAAAATCTAGTTTAATAAAACAGCATAACTATTGTATCATTTTCAAATTAAAAAAATTAATTTTTTTCGATACCATGTGTTATTCAGAAATTTAAGCCGAAAATAATACATTATAATCATCTCAACATGGTCTTTTCCTTTCGACTGAAACAATTATGTTAATTTGAAATATAGATTCACTTTATTTTTAAGTATACTTAAATTTGAAAATTTTATAAGGCTATTGATGGAAGATTGTATTATATTAGTTTATAGCCACATAACACGTGCCTTATTTAAAATGACTTGGGCAAAATCAGAATATCAGTCAGTACTGTCCTTTATGTGCAATTAGGGGGGGGGGATGGATACCTCCTATTAAATATATCGCAAAGCAGTAATGGAAAATTTTCGGTGTTACTATCTACAAATCATTAACAACTATTCAATGAATATGAATTGTTCGCTCCGCTTAGGGTCATTCTATATGAAGATATTATACAAAATTTACTATTTTTAATAATTACAGAAATAATTGTCATCAAATTTTAAATTTTTCGGTAAATTGTGCTTTATAAAACTAAGAAAGAAATTTTGAAGTGTTATATTTTTAATATTTAATTTATTAGTTGCGATACACTATATATTTCTATGTGATTATTTATAAACGCAACTCAAAAGCTGCTTATGTAATTAACAGTCGATAATTCTAATTGTTTGTAACAAAATTTTTTGCAATCTAACCCATAAAAAATGTTTTTTACAAATACTTAGTTAACTTTAATGCTGATTCATTCATACCATGTACACGGCCATTCGCGAGAGTTAGTAAGGGAAATTTTTATCAAATTTTTAACAAAACACTGCACTAGGACTGTTGAAAACCGTAGATTAGAAGTGCGAAAGGCGAAACATCGAGATTAGAACACTTTTGGTGTCATCAGACATATGTTGTACAAGTGGCAGCATATTTACACAAAAAAAAACCATTCCACATGAAAATTATTGTGGAATCCCACCCTCCCTCTAAGGCATATGCTTATCACGACAGTCAATATTACGGAATTTTGCTGTCTACTAAACATTTTGTTGCCAGTTTTCAAAATGATGTATAAATATGCGACTACACTTTTTATGTAGAAAAACAACACTATGAACGAATATTCCTCTAAGTCTCTCTGTTGCCCGTGTCGCACCCTGTCAAAGATTACGGTAGTCAAAGTAGCTGCAGAAACATCCGAAACTCGAAAATATCCGTGCTGTGACTGAATATTCTTAAAAATACCCACTTTATGCGTAGATTCTCAGACATATATTCAAATCTGTATTTCTACTGAAATTGTTTAAAGAGTAACTTTTAAAATTTAAATAATTAACAAAAATCTAGTTTAATAAAACAGCATATCTATTGTATAATTTTCAAGTTAAAAAAATTAAGTTTATTCGATATCATGAGTTATTCAGAAATTTAAACCGAAAATAATACATTATAATCGACTCACCATGATCTTTTCCTTTCGACTGAAACAATTACGTTAATTTGAAATATAGATTCACTTTATTTTTAAGTATACTTAAATTTGAAAATTTTATAAGGCTATTGATAGAAGATTGTATTATATTAGTTTATATCCACATAATACGTGCCTTATTTAAAATGACTTGGGCAAAATCTAAATATCAGTCAGTACTGTCCTTTATGTACAATTAGGGGGGTGGGGGGGAATGGATACCTCCTATTAAGTATATCGAAAAGCAGTAATGGAATATTTTCGGTGTTACTATCTACAAATCATTAACAACTATTCAATGAATACGAATTGTTCGCTCCGCTTAGGGGCATTCTATATGAAGATATTATACAAAATTTACAGAAATAATTGTCATCAAATTTTAAATTTTTCGGTAAATTGTGCTTTATAAAACTAAGAAAGAAATTTTGAAGTGTTTTATTTTTAATATTTAATTTATTATTTGCGATACACTATATATTTCTATGTGATTATTTTATAAACGCAACTCAAAAGCTGCTTACGTAATTAACAGTCGATAATTCTAATTGTTTGTAACAAAATATTTTGCAATCTAACCCATAAAAAATGTTTTTTACAAATACTTAATTAACTTTAATGTTGATTCATTTATACCATGTTCACGGCCATTCGCGAGAGTTAGTAAGGGAAATGGTTATCCAATTTTTAACAAAACACTGCACTAGGACTGTTGAAAACCGTAGATTAGTAGTGCGAAAGGCGAAACATCGAGATTAGAACACTTTTGGTGTCATCAGACATATGTTGTACAAGTGGCAGCATATTTACACAAAAAAAAAACCATTCCACATGAAAATTATTGTGGAATCCCACCCTCCCTCTAAGGCATATGCTTATCACGACAGTCAATATTACGGAATTTTGCTGTCTACTAAACATTTTGTTGCCAGTTATCAAAATGATGTATAAATATGCGACTACACTTTTTATGTAGAAAAACAACACTATGAACGAATATTCCTCTAAGTCTCTCTGTTGCCCGTCTCGCACCCTGTCAAAGATTACGGTAGTCAAAGTAGCTGCAGAAACATCCGAAACTCGAAAATATCCGTGCTGTGACTGAATATTCTTAAAAATACCCACTTTATGCGTAGATTCTCAGACATATATTCAAATCTGTATTTCTACTGAAATTGTTTAAAAAGTAACTTTTAAAATTTAAATAATTAACAAAAATCTAGTTTAATAAAACAGCATATCTATTGTATAATTTTCAAGTTAAAAAAATTAAGTTTATTCGATATCATGTGTTATTCAGAAATTTAAACCGAAAATAATACATTATAATCGTCTCACCATGATCTTTTCCTTTCGACTGAAACAATTACGTTAATTTGAAATATAGATTCACTTTATTTTTAAGTATACTTAAATTTGAAAATTTTATAAGGCTATTGATAGAAGATTGTATTATATTAGTTTATATCCACATAACACGTGCCTTATTTAAAATGACTTGGGCAAAATCTGAATATCAGTCAGTACTGTCCTTTATGTACAATTAGGGGGGTGGGGGGGGAATGGATACCTCCTATTAAGTATATCGCAAAGCAGTAATGGAATATTTTCGGTGTTACTATCTACAAATCATTAACAACTATTCAATGAATACGAATTGTTCGCTCCGCTTAGGGGCATTCTATATGAAGATATTATACAAAATTTACTATTTTTAATAATTACAGAAATAATTGTCATCAAATTTTAAATTTTTCGGTAAATTGTGCTTTATAAAACTAAGAAAGAAATTTTGAAGTGTTTTATTTTTAATATTTAATTTATTATTTGCGATACACTATATATTTCTATGTGATTATTTTATAAACGCAACTCAAAAGCTGCTTACGTAATTAACAGTCGATAATTCTAATTGTTTGTAACAAAATTTTTTGCAATCTAACCCATAAAAAATGTTTTTTACAAATACTTAATTAACTTTAATGTTGATTCATTTATACCATGTACACGGCCATTCGCGAGAGTTAGTAAGGGAAATGGTTATCCAATTTTTAACAAAACACTGCACTAGGACTGTTGAAAACCGTAGATTAGTAGTGCGAAAGGCGAAACATCGAGATTAGAACACTTTTGGTGTCATCAGACATATGTTGTACAAGTGGCAGCATATTTACACAAAAAAAAACCATTCCACATGAAAATTATTGTGGAATCCCACCCTCCCTCTAAGGCATATGCTTATCACGACAGTCAATATTACGGAATTTTGCTGTCTACTAAACATTTTGTTGCCAGTTATCAAAATGATGTATAAATATGCGACTACACTTTTTATGTAGAAAAACAACACTATGAACGAATATTCCTCTAAGTCTCTCTGTTGCCCGTGTCGCACCCTGTCAAAGATTACGGTAGTCAAAGTAGCTGCAGAAACATCCGAAACTCGAAAATATCCGTGCTGTGACTGAATATTCTTAAAAATACCCACTTTATGCGTAGATTCTCAGACATATATTCAAATCTGTATTTCTACTGAAATTGTTTAAAAAGTAACTTTTAAAATTTAAATAATTAACAAAAATCTAGTTTAATAAAACAGCATATCTATTGTATAATTTTCAAGTTAAAAAAATTAAGTTTATTCGATATCATGAGTTATTCAGAAATTTAAACCGAAAATAATACATTATAATCGTCTCACCATGATCTTTTCCTTTCGACTGAAACAATTACGTTAATTTGAAATATAGATTCACTTTATTTTTAAGTATACTTAAATTTGAAAATTTTATAAGGCTATTGATAGAAGATTGTATTATATTAGTTTATATCCACATAACACGTGCCTTATTTAAAATGACTTGGGCAAAATCTGAATATCAGTCAGTACTGTCCTTTATGTACAATTAGGGGGGTGGGGGGGAATGGATACCTCCTATTAAGTATATCGCAAAGCAGTAATGGAATATTTTCGGTGTTACTATCTACAAATCATTAACAACTATTCAATGAATACGAATTGTTCGCTCCGCTTAGGGGCATTCTATATGAAGATATTATACAAAATTTACTATTTTTAATAATTACAGAAATAATTGTCATCAAATTTTAAATTTTTCGGTAAATTGTGCTTTATAAAACTAAGAAAGAAATTTTGAAGTGTTTTATTTTTAATATTTAATTTATTATTTGCGATACACTATATATTTCTATGTGATTATTTTATAAATGCAACTCAAAAGCTGCTTACGTAATTAACAGTCGATAATTCTAATTGTTTGTAACAAAATTTTTTGCAATCTAACCCATAAAAAATGTTTTTTACAAATACTTATTTAACTTTAATGCTGATTCATTCATACCATGTACACGGCCATTCGCCGGAGTTAGTAAGGGAAATGGTTATCCAATTTTTAACAAAACACTGCACTAGGACTGTTGAAAACCGTAGATTAGTAGTGCGAAAGGCGAAACATCGAGATTAGAACACTTTTGATGTCATCAGACATATGTTGTACAAGTGGCAGCATATTTACACAAAAAAAAAAAACCATTCCACATGAAAATTATTGTGGAATCCCACCCTCCCTCTAAGGCATATGCTTATCACGACAGTCAATATTACGGAATTTTGCTGTCTGCTAAACATTTTGTTGCCAGTTATCAAAATGATGTATAAATATGCGACTACACTTTTTATGTAGAAAAACAACACTATGAACGAATATTCCTCTAAGTCTCTCTGTTGCCCGTGTCGCACCCTGTCAAAGATTACGGTAGTCAAAGTAGCTGCAGAAACATCCGAAAGTCGAAAATATCCGTGCTGTGACTGAATATTCTTAAAAATACCCACTTTATGCGTAGATTCTCAGGCATATATTCAAACCTGTATTTCTACTGAAATTGTTTAAAGAGTAACTGTTAAATTTAAAATAATTAACAAAAATCTAGTTTAATAAAACAGCATAACTATTGTATCATTTTCAAATTAAGAAAATTAAGTTTATTCGATATCATGTGTTATTCAGAAATTTAAGCCGAAAATAATACATTATAATCATCTCACCATGGTCTTTTCCTTTCGACTGACACAATTATGTTAATTTGAAATATAGATTTACTTTATTTTTAAGTGTACTTAAATTTGAAAATTTTATAAGGCTATTGATAGAAGATTGTATTATATTAGTTTATATCCACATAACACGTGCCTTATTTAAAATGACTTGGGCAAAATTTGAATATCAGTCAGTACTGTCCTTTATGTACAATTAGGGGGGTGGGGGGGAATGGATACCTCCTATAAAATATATCGCAAAGCAGTAATAGAAAATTTCCGGTGTTACTATCTACAAATCATTAACAACTATTCAATGAATACGAATTGTTCGCTCCGCTTAGGGGCATTCTATATGAAGATATTATACAAAATTTACTATTTTTAATAATTACAGAAATAATTGTCATCAAATTTTAAATTTTTCGGTAAATTGTGCTTTATAAAACTAAGAAAGAAATTTTGAAGTGTTATATTTTTAATATTTACTTTATTATTTGCGATAAACTATATATTTCTATGTGATTATTTTATAAGCGCAACTCAAAAGCTGCTTACGTAATTAACAGTCCATAATTCTAATTGTTTGTAACAAAATTTTTTGCAATCTAACACATAAAAAATGTTTTTTACAAATACTTATTTAACTTTAATGCTGTTTCCTTCATACCATGTACACGGCCATTCGCGAGAGTTAGTAAGGGAAATGGTTATCCAATTTTTAACAAAACACTGCACTAGGACTGTTGAAAACCGTAGATTAGAAGTGCGAAAGGCGAAACATCGAGATTAGAACACTTTTGGTGTCATCAGACATATGTTGTATAGTGGCAGCATATTTACACAAAAAAAAACCATTCCACATGAAAATTATTGTGGAATCCCACCCTCCCTCTAAGGCATATGCTTATCACGACAGTCAATATTACGGAATTTTGCTGTCTACTAAACATTTTGTTGCCAGTTATCAAAATGATGTACAAATATGCTACTACACTTTTTATGTGGACAAACAACACTATGAACGAATATTCCTCTAAGTCTCTCTGTTGCCCGTGTCGCACCCTGTCAAAGATTACGGTAGTCAAAGTAGCTGCAGAAACATCCGAAACTCGAAAATATCCGTGCTGTGACTGAATATTATTAAAAATACCCACTTTATGCGTAGATTCTCAGGCATATGTTCAAATCTGTATTTCTACTGAAATTGTTTAAAGAGTAACTTTTAAAATTTAAATAATTAACAAAAATCGAGTTTAAAAAAAACAGCATAACTATTGTATCATTTTCAAATTAAAAAAATTAAGTTTATTCGATATCATGTGTAATTCAGAAATTTAAACCGAAAATAATACATTACAATCGTCTCACCATGGTCTTTTCCTTTCGACTGAAACAATTATGTTAATTTGAAATATAGATTCACTTTATTTTTAAGTATACTTAAATTTGAAAATTTTCTAGGCTATTGATAGAAGATTGTATTATATTAGTTTATAGCCACATAACACGTGCCTTATTTAAAATGACTTGGGCAAAATCTGAATATCAGTCAGTACTGTCCTTTATGTGCAATTAGGGGGGGGGGGTCGGGGGGTTGGGGGGGGAATGGATACCTCCTATTAAATATATCGCAAAGCAGTAATGGAAAATTTTCGGTGTTACTATCTACAAATCATTAACAACTATTCAATGAATACGAATTGTTCGCTCCGCTTAGGGTCATTCTATATGAAGATATTATACAAAATTTACTATTTTTAATAATTACAGAAATAATTGTCATCAAATTTTAAATTTTTCGGTAAATTGTGCTTTATAAAACTAAGAAAGAAATTTTGAAGTGTTTTATTTTTAATATTTAATTTATTATTTGCGATACACTATATATTTCTATGTGATTATTTTATAAACGCAACTCAAAAGCTGCTTACGTAATTAACAGTCGATAATTCTAATTGTTTGTAACAAAATATTTTGCAATCTAACCCATAAAAAATGTTTTTTACAAATACTTAATTAACTTTAATGTTGATTCATTTATACCATGTTCACGGCCATTCGCGAGAGTTAGTAAGGGAAATGGTTATCCAATTTTTAACAAAACACTGCACTAGGACTGTTGAAAACCGTAGATTAGTAGTGCGAAAGGCGAAACATCAAGATTAGAACACTTTTGGTGTCATCAGACATATGTTGTACAAGTGGCAGCATATTTACACAAAAAAAAACCATTCCACATGAAAATTATTGTGGAATCCCACCCTCCCTCTAAGGCATATGCTTATCACGACAGTCAATATTACGGAATTTTGCTGTCTACTAAACATTTTGTTGCCAGTTATCAAAATGATGTACAAATATGCTACTACACTTTTTATGTGGACAAACAACACTATGAACGAATATTCCTCTAAGTCTCTCTGTTGCCCGTGTCGCACCCTGTCAAAGATTACGGTAGTCAAAGTAGCTGCAGAAACATCCGAAACTCGAAAATATCCGTGCTGTGACTGAATATTCTTAAAAATACCCACTTTATGCGTAGATTCTCAGGCATATGTTCAAATCTGTATTTCTACTGAAATTGTTTAAAGAGTAACTTTTAAATTTAAAATAATTAACAAAAATCTAGTTTAATAAAACAGCATAACTATTGTATCATTTTCAAATTAAAAAAATTAATTTTTTTCGATACCATGTGTTATTCAGAAATTTAAGCCGAAAATAATACATTATAATCATCTCAACATGGTCTTTTCCTTTCGACTGAAACAATTATGTTAATTTGAAATATAGATTCACTTTATTTTTAAGTATACTTAAATTTGAAAATTTTATAAGGCTATTGATGGAAGATTGTATTATATTAGTTTATAGCCACATAACACGTGCCTTATTTAAAATGACTTGGGCAAAATCAGAATATCAGTCAGTACTGTCCTTTATGTGCAATTAGGGGGGGGGGGATGGATACCTCCTATTAAATATATCGCAAAGCAGTAATGGAAAATTTTCGGTGTTACTATCTACAAATCATTAACAACTATTCAATGAATATGAATTGTTCGCTCCGCTTAGGGTCATTCTATATGAAGATATTATACAAAATTTACTATTTTTAATAATTACAGAAATAATTGTCATCAAATTTTAAATTTTTCGGTAAATTGTGCTTTATAAAACTAAGAAAGAAATTTTGAAGTGTTATATTTTTAATATTTAATTTATTAGTTGCGATACACTATATATTTCTATGTGATTATTTATAAACGCAACTCAAAAGCTGCTTATGTAATTAACAGTCGATAATTCTAATTGTTTGTAACAAAATTTTTTGCAATCTAACCCATAAAAAATGTTTTTTACAAATACTTAGTTAACTTTAATGCTGATTCATTCATACCATGTACACGGCCATTCGCGAGAGTTAGTAAGGGAAATTTTTATCAAATTTTTAACAAAACACTGCACTAGGACTGTTGAAAACCGTAGATTAGAAGTGCGAAAGGCGAAACATCGAGATTAGAACACTTTTGGTGTCATCAGACATATGTTGTACAAGTGGCAGCATATTTACACAAAAAAAAACCATTCCACATGAAAATTATTGTGGAATCCCACCCTCCCTCTAAGGCATATGCTTATCACGACAGTCAATATTACGGAATTTTGCTGTCTACTAAACATTTTGTTGCCAGTTTTCAAAATGATGTATAAATATGCGACTACACTTTTTATGTAGAAAAACAACACTATGAACGAATATTCCTCTAAGTCTCTCTGTTGCCCGTGTCGCACCCTGTCAAAGATTACGGTAGTCAAAGTAGCTGCAGAAACATCCGAAACTCGAAAATATCCGTGCTGTGACTGAATATTCTTAAAAATACCCACTTTATGCGTAGATTCTCAGACATATATTCAAATCTGTATTTCTACTGAAATTGTTTAAAGAGTAACTTTTAAAATTTAAATAATTAACAAAAATCTAGTTTAATAAAACAGCATATCTATTGTATAATTTTCAAGTTAAAAAAATTAAGTTTATTCGATATCATGAGTTATTCAGAAATTTAAACCGAAAATAATACATTATAATCGACTCACCATGATCTTTTCCTTTCGACTGAAACAATTACGTTAATTTGAAATATAGATTCACTTTATTTTTAAGTATACTTAAATTTGAAAATTTTATAAGGCTATTGATAGAAGATTGTATTATATTAGTTTATATCCACATAATACGTGCCTTATTTAAAATGACTTGGGCAAAATCTAAATATCAGTCAGTACTGTCCTTTATGTACAATTAGGGGGGTGGGGGGGAATGGATACCTCCTATTAAGTATATCGAAAAGCAGTAATGGAATATTTTCGGTGTTACTATCTACAAATCATTAACAACTATTCAATGAATACGAATTGTTCGCTCCGGTTAGGGGCATTCTATATGAAGATATTATACAAAATTTACAGAAATAATTGTCATCAAATTTTAAATTTTTCGGTAAATTGTGCTTTATAAAACTAAGAAAGAAATTTTGAAGTGTTTTATTTTTAATATTTAATTTATTATTTGCGATACACTATATATTTCTATGTGATTATTTTATAAACGCAACTCAAAAGCTGCTTACGTAATTAACAGTCGATAATTCTAATTGTTTGTAACAAAATATTTTGCAATCTAACCCATAAAAAATGTTTTTTACAAATACTTAATTAACTTTAATGTTGATTCATTTATACCATGTTCACGGCCATTCGCGAGAGTTAGTAAGGGAAATGGTTATCCAATTTTTAACAAAACACTGCACTAGGACTGTTGAAAACCGTAGATTAGTAGTGCGAAAGGCGAAACATCGAGATTAGAACACTTTTGGTGTCATCAGACATATGTTGTACAAGTGGCAGCATATTTACACAAAAAAAAACCATTCCACATGAAAATTATTGTGGAATCCCACCCTCCCTCTAAGGCATATGCTTATCACGACAGTCAATATTACGGAATTTTGCTGTCTACTAAACATTTTGTTGCCAGTTATCAAAATGATGTATAAATATGCGACTACACTTTTTATGTAGAAAAACAACACTATGAACGAATATTCCTCTAAGTCTCTCTGTTGCCCGTCTCGCACCCTGTCAAAGATTACGGTAGTCAAAGTAGCTGCAGAAACATCCGAAAGTCGAAAATATCCGTGCTGTAACTGAATATTCTTAAAAATACCCACTTTATGCGTAGATTCTCAGGCATATATTCAAACCTGTATTTCTACTGAAATTGTTTAAAGAGTAACTGTTAAATTTAAAATAATTAACAAAAATCTAGTTTAATAAAACAGCATAACTATTGTATCATTTTCAAATTAAGAAAATTAAGTTTATTCGATATCATGTGTTATTCAGAAATTTAAGCCGAAAATAATACATTATAATCATCTCACCATGGTCTTTTCCTTTCGACTGACACAATTATGTTAATTTGAAATATAGATTTACTTTATTTTTAAGTGTGCTTAAATTTGAAAATTTTATAAGGCTATTGATAGAAGATTGTATTATATTAGTTTATATCCACATAACACGTGCCTTATTTAAAATGACTTGGGCAAAATTTGAATATCAGTCAGTACTGTCCTTTATGTACAATTAGGGGGGTGGGGGGGAATGGATACCTCCTATAAAATATATCGCAAAGCAGTAATAGAAAATTTCCGGTGTTACTATCTACAAATCATTAACAACTATTCAATGAATACGAATTGTTCGCTCCGCTTAGGGGCATTCTATATGAAGATATTATACAAAATTTACTATTTTTAATAATTACAGAAATAATTGTCATCAAATTTTAAATTTTTCGGTAAATTGTGCTTTATAAAACTAAGAAAGAAATTTTGAAGTGTTATATTTTTAATATTTACTTTATTATTTGCGATAAACTATATATTTCTATGTGATTATTTTATAAGCGCAACTCAAAAGCTGCTTACGTAATTAACAGTCCATAATTCTAATTGTTTGTAACAAAATTTTTTGCAATCTAACACATAAAAAATGTTTTTTACAAATACTTATTTAACTTTAATGCTGTTTCCTTCATACCATGTACACGGCCATTCGCGAGAGTTAGTAAGGGAAATGGTTATCCAATTTTTAACAAAACACTGCACTAGGACTGTTGAAAACCGTAGATTAGAAGTGCGAAAGGCGAAACATCGAGATTAGAACACTTTTGGTGTCATCAGACATATGTTGTATAGTGGCAGCATATTTACACAAAAAAAAACCATTCCACATGAAAATTATTGTGGAATCCCACCCTCCCTCTAAGGCATATGCTTATCACGACAGTCAATATTACGGAATTTTGCTGTCTACTAAACATTTTGTTGCCAGTTATCAAAATGATGTACAAATATGCTACTACACTTTTTATGTGGACAAACAACACTATGAACGAATATTCCTCTAAGTCTCTCTGTTGCCCGTGTCGCACCCTGTCAAAGATTACGGTAGTCAAAGTAGCTGCAGAAACATCCGAAACTCGAAAATATCCGTGCTGTGACTGAATATTCTTAAAAATACCCACTTTATGCGTAGATTCTCAGGCATATGTTCAAATCTGTATTTCTACTGAAATTGTTTAAAGAGTAACTTTTAAAATTTAAATAATTAACAAAAATCGAGTTTAAAAAAACAGCATAACTATTGTATCATTTTCAAATTAAAAAAATTAAGTTTATTCGATATCATGTGTAATTCAGAAATTTAAACCGAAAATAATACATTACAATCGTCTCACCATGGTCTTTTCCTTTCGACTGAAACAATTATGTTAATTTGAAATATAGATTCACTTTATTTTTAAGTATACTTAAATTTGAAAATTTTCTAGGCTATTGATAGAAGATTGTATTATATTAGTTTATAGCCACATAACACGTGCCTTATTTAAAATGACTTGGGCAAAATCTGAATATCAGTCAGTACTGTCCTTTATGTGCAATTAGGGGGGGGGGTCGGGGGGTTGGGGGGGGGAATGGATACCTCCTATTAAATATATCGCAAAGCAGTAATGGAAAATTTTCGGTGTTACTATCTACAAATCATTAACAACTATTCAATGAATACGAATTGTTCGCTCCGCTTAGGGGCATTCTATATGAAGATATTATACAAAATTTACTATTTTTAATAATTACAGAAATAATTGTCATCAAATTTTAAATTTTTCGGTAAATTGTGCTTTATAAAACTAAGAAAGAAATTTTGAAGTGTTATATTTTTAATATTTAATTTATTATTTGCGATAAAATATATATTTCTATGTGATTATTTTATAAACGCAACTCAAAAGCTGCTTACGTAATTAACAGTCCATAATTCTAATTGTTTGCAACAAAATTTTTTTGCAATCTAACCCATAAAAAATGTTTTTTACAAATGCTTATTTAACTTTAATGCTGATTCATTCATACCATGTACACGGCCATTCGCGAGAGTTAGTAAGGGAAATGGTTATCCAATTTTTAACAAAACACTGCACTAGGACTGTTGAAAACCGTAGATTAGAAGTGCGAAAGGCGAAACATCGAGATTAGAACACTTTTGGTGTCATCAGACATATGTTGTACAAGTGGCAGCATATTTACACAAAAAAAAACCATTCCACATGAAAATTATTGTGGAATCCCACCCTCCCTCTAAGGCATATGCTTATCACGACAGTCAATATTACGGAATTTTGCTGTCTACTAAACATTTTGTTGCCAGTTATCAAAATGATGTATAAATATGCGACTACACTTTTTATGTAGAAAAACAACACTATGAACGAATATTCCTCTAAGTCTCTCTGTTGCCCGTGTCGCACCCTGTCAAAGATTACGGTAGTCAAAGTAGCTGCAGAAACATCCGAAACTCGAAAATATCCGTGCTGTGACTGAATATTCTTAAAAATACCCACTTTATGCGTAGATTCTCAGACATATATTCAAATCTGTATTTCTACTGAAATTGTTTAAAGAGTAACTTTTAAAATTTAAATAATTAACAAAAATCTAGTTTAATAAAACAGCATATCTATTGTATAATTTTCAAGTTAAAAAAATTAAGTTTATTCGATATCATGAGTTATTCAGAAATTTAAACCGAAAATAATACATTATAATCGTCTCACCATGATCTTTTCCTTTCGACAGAAACAATTACGTTAATTTGAAATATAGATTCACTTTATTTTTAAGTATACTTAAATTTGAAAATTTTATAAGGCTATTGATAGAAGATTGTATTATATTAGTTTATATCCACATAATACGTGCCTTATTTAAAATGACTTGGGCAAAATCTAAATATCAGTCAGTACTGTCCTTTATGTACAATTAGGGGGGTGGGGGGGGAATGGATACCTCCTATTAAGTATATCGAAAAGCAGTAATGGAATATTTTCGGTGTTACTATCTACAAATCATTAACAACTATTCAATGAATACGAATTGTTCGCTCCGCTTAGGGGCATTCTATATGAAGATATTATACAAAATTTACTATTTTTAATAATTACAGAAATAATTGTCATCAAATTTTAAATTTTTCGGTAAATTGTGCTTTATAAAACTAAGAAAGAAATTTTGAAGTGTTTTATTTTTAATATTTAATTTATTATTTGCGATACACTATATATTTCTATGTGATTATTTTATAAACGCAACTCAAAAGCTGCTTACGTAATTAACAGTCGATAATTCTAATTGTTTGTAACAAAATTTTTTGCAATCTAACCCATAAAAAATGTTTTTTACAAATACTTAATTAACTTTAATGTTGATTCATTTATACCATGTACACGGCCATTCGCGAGAGTTAGTAAGGGAAATGGTTATCCAATTTTTAACAAAACACTGCACTAGGACTGTTGAAAACCGTAGATTAGTAGTGCGAAAGGCGAAACATCGAGATTAGAACACTTTTGGTGTCATCAGACATATGTTGTACAAGTGGCAGCATATTTACACAAAAAAAATCATTCCACATGAAAATTATTGTGGAATCCCACCCTCCCTCTAAGGCATATGCTTATCACGACAGTCAATATTACGAAATTTTGCTGTCTACTAAACATTCGTTGCCAGTTATCAAAATGATGTATAAATATGCGACTACACTTTTTATGTAGACAAACAACACTATGAACGAATATTCCTCTAAGTCTCTCTGTTGCCCGTGTCGCACCCTGTCAAAGATTACGGTAGTCAAAGTAGCTGCAGAAACATCCGAAACTCGAAAATATCCGTGCTGTGACTGAATATTCTTAAAAATACCCACTTTATGCGTAGATTCTCAGACATATATTCAAATCTGTATTTCTACTGAAATTGTTTAAAGAGTAACTTTTAAAATTTAAATAATTAACAAAAATCTAGTTTAATAAAACAGCATATCTATTGTATAATTTTCAAGTTAAAAAAATTAAGTTTATTCGATATCATGTGTTATTCAGAAATTTAAACCGAAAATATAACATTATAATCGTCTCACCATGATCTTTTCCTTTCGACTGAAACAATTCGTTAATTTGAAATATAGATTCACTTTATTTTTAAGTATACTTAAATTTGAAAATTTTATAAGGCTATTGATAGAAGATTGTATTATATTAGTTTATATCCACATAACACGTTCCTTATTTAAAATGACTTGGGCAAAATCTGAATATCAGTCAGTACTGTGCTTTATGTACAATTAGGGGGGTGGGGGGGGAATGGATACCTCCTATTAAGTATATCGCAAAGCAGTAATGTAATATTTTCGGTGTTACTATCTACAAATCATTAACAACTATTCAATGAATACGAATTGTTCGCTCCGCTTAGGGGCATTCTATATGAAGATATTATACAAAATTTACTATTTTTAATAATTACAGAAATAATTGTCATCAAATTTTAAATTTTTCGGTAAATTGTGCTTTATAAAACTAAGAAAGAAATTTTGAAGTGTTTTATTTTTAATATTTAATTTATTATTTGCGATACACTATATATTTCTATGTGATTATTTTATAAACGCAACTCAAAAGCTGCTTACGTAATTAACAGTCGATAATTCTAATTGTTTGTAACAAAATTTTTTGCAATCTAACCCATAAAAAATATTTTTTACAAATACTTAATTAACTTTAATGCTGATTCATTCATACCATGTACACGGCCATTCGCGAGAGTTAGTAAGGGAAATGGTTATCCAATTTTTAACAAAACACTGCACTAGGACTGTTGAAAACCGTAGATTAGAAGTGCGAAAGGCGAAACATCGAGATTAGAACACTTTTGGTGTCATCAGACATATGTTGTACAAGTGGCAGCATATTTACACAAAAAAAAACCATTCCACATGAAAATTATTGTGGAATCCCACCCTCCCTCTAAGGCATATGCTTATCACGACAGTCAATATTACGGAATTTTGCTGTCTACTAAACATTTTGTTGCCAGTAATCAAAATGATGTATAAATATGCGACTACACTTTTTATGTAGAAAAACAACACTATGAACGAATATTCCTCTAAGTCTCTCTGTTGCCCGTGTCGCACCCTGTCAAAGATTACGGTAGTCAAAGTAGCTGCAGAAACATCCGAAACTCGAAAATATCCGTGCTGTGACTGAATATTCTTAAAAATACCCACTTTATGCGTAGATTCTCAGGCATATATTCAAACCTGTATTTCTACTGAAATTGTTTAAAGAGTAACTGTTAAATTTAAAATAATTAACAAAAATCTAGTTTAATAAAACAGCATAACTATTGTATCATTTTCAAATTAAAAAAATTAAGTTTATTCGATATCATGTGTAATTCAGAAATTTAAACCGAAAATAATACATTACAATCGTCTCACCATGGTCTTTTCCTTTCGACTGAAACAATTATGTTAATTTGAAATATAGATTCACTTTATTTTTAAGTATACTTAAATTTGAAAATTTTCTAGGCTATTGATAGAAGATTGTATTATATTAGTTTATATCCACATAACACGTGCCTTATTTAAAATGACTTGGGCAAAATCTGAATATCAGTCAGTACTGTCCTTTATGTACAATTAGGGGGGTGGGGGGAATGGATACCTCCTATTAAGTATATCGAAAGCAGTAATGGAAAATTTTCGGTGTTACTATCTACAAATCATTAACAACTATTCAATGAATACGAATTGTTCGCTCCGCTTAGGGGCATTCTATATGAAGATATTATACAAAATTTACTATTTTTAATAATTACAGAAATAATTGTCATCAAATTTTAAATTTTTCGGTAAATTGTGCTTTATAAAACTAAGAAAGAAGTTTTGAAGTGTTATATTTTTAATATTTAATTTATTATTTGCGATAAACTATATATTTCTATGTGATTATTTTATAAACGCAACTCAAAAGCTGCTTACGTAATTAACAGTCCATAATTCTAATTGTTTGTAACAAAATTTTTTGCAATCTAACACATAAAAAATGTTTTTTACAAATAGTTATTTAACTTTAATGCTGATTCATTCATACCATGTACACGGCCATTCGCGAGAGTTAGTAAGGGAAATGGTTATCCAATTTTTAACAAAACACTGCACTAGGACTGTTGAAAACCGTAGATTAGAAGTGCGAAAGGCGAAACATCGAGATTAGAACACTTTTGGTGTCATCAGACATATGTTGTACAAGTGGCAGCATATTTACACAAAAAAAACCATTCCACATGAAAATTATTGTGGAATCCCACCCTCCCTCTAAGGCATATGCTTATCACGACAGTCAATATTACGGAATTTTGCTGTCTACTAAACATTTTGTTGCCAGTTATCAAAATTGTACAAATATGCTACTACACTTTTTATGTAGACAAACAACACTATGAACGAATATTCCTCTAAGTCTCTCTGTTGCCCGTGTCGCACCCTGTCAAAGATTACGGTAGTCAAAGTAGCTGCAGAAACATCCGAAACTCGAAAATATCCATGCTGTGACTGAATATTCTTAAAAATACCCACTTTATGCGTAGATTCTCAGGCATATGTTCAAATCTGTATTTCTACTGAAATTGTTTAAAGAGTAACTTTTAAAATTTAAATAATTAACAAAAATCTAGTTTAAAAAAACAGCATAACTATTGTATCATTTTCAAATTATAAAAATTAAGTTTATTCGAAAATAATACATTATAATCGTCTCACCATGGTCTTTTCCTTTCGACTGAAACAATTATGTTAATTTGAAATATAGATTTAAAATCAGATTTAATAGGTGTTTACTTTTAATAAGATTTAATGGAATTAAATTTCGGCAGTATTCTTTAGTTTTCGATCAAAACTTTGAAGCTGTGTGCTACAGTGAAACGAAATCAGCCATAAAAAAATTAAGAACAATTTTATAGAATTATACTAATCAAATGATTCTTTTAGATTTAGTGTACAAAATGAGATACAAACTGCAATCATGCATAAATATATTCTAATCTTATTCTATATTACTATATTATATACTTATATATAATATACTTCTTATATAATATATACTTATATATAATATATAAGTATATATTATATAATAAGTATATTATAAGTATATTATATAATAAGTATATTAATAAGTATATTATAAGTATATTATAAGTATATTAATAAGTATTATTAATAAGTATATTATATAAGTATATTATAAGTATATTATATAATAAGTATATAAGTATATTATATATAAGTATATATCTTATATAATATATACTTATATATAATATACTATATTATATACTTATATATAATATACTTATATATAATATACTTCTATACTACTATATTATATACTTATTCTATATCTATATATTAATATATCCTTATCTTATTCTAAATTACTACTTTATATTCACTAAATCTTTATTATTAATTAATCTCTATCGTTAACTCTGTTAAATTCCCTTTAATTTAATGTCTCACTTGTCATAATCGCTTAAATATTGCGCTTTTAGTATTCTTTAAGTGTCCCGCGCTTTTTTCTTTCGAGAATATTCTTTTAGCTTCCCTTTTTACTTTCCCGCGCATTTCTGAGGTTATCTTTTTCCCCTCCAAATTCATCCGCTAACTCTGTCTGCACTCTTTATATGACGTGACATACTTAATTATTCATTAGTTGAGAGCGCGATCTAAGTCATATTTGTATTCTTACACGTGAGGAACAAAAAGTTGGTGCTCTCCGTGTTTGAGCAGATTTTGGCAGATTTGAGTCGTATTTCCCATTTTCATTCATCCCCTGGTCACCGTCCTGTTATTCGATTATCTGAACTTTGTTTAAACCCAATTACTACTACGGAGGGATGGCTAATTATCTTGGTGGAAACTGCACCTTTTGCAAGATGTTCTAATAAAGTGCTTAGCTGATATCATGAGTTGTTTCAATTTCTTCTGGGGAAACTTCCCGGAACGATGTATTCCATTGTTTTCACTCGACAACTGCATTTCAACAACTTGTTCTACTAATATAACAGATTCGAATTATCTGTTCTGACCACTTCTTTTACGCCATTATCACTGGATGTGATCCACAACTACTATCATGACAGCCAGTACAGCATTTTTAACGATAAATCCAATCCAATGTTGCTAGAATGCAACATATATTGTTACATCAACAATTACAGTTTCTCATATAAATCATCATCTTTAAAAGTTTGTCGCCTGGGAAAATACTCTGGCATATCTAAAATCGGGCTTAATTGGTATCTTTTTAATAAGATTTAATGGTTGTAATAATTTGGAAGTATGCTTGACAACAAAAGTTTAGTTTTGACGGAAACTTGAAGCTGTGCGCTACAGTAAAACAAAGTCAGCCATTTTTTTTTTTTTTTTTTTTTGAGAACACAACAATTTTTTGGAATGAGTTATATTGGTCAAATGATTCGTTTAAATTCTCAAATCACAAGAGATAAAAGCTGCAATCATGCATAAATATAGTACGTGCTTAGTCAATGCTAAAGAAATTTTGTCAAGTTCAACAAAAAAAATTGAGAACACAACAATATTATGGAATGAGTCATATTATAGGTCAAATGAATTCGTTTAGATTTTAAGTGTTCAGAAAGAGATAAAAACTGCAATCACGCATAAATATAATACATACTTAGATAGTGCTAAAGGAATTTTGTAAAGTTCGACAATTCTTAATATCGCCCAAGTAAAACGAAATAAGCCATTAAAAGAAAAAAAATTGAGAACTTAATAATGTTATGGAATGAGTCAAATTATAGGACAAATTAATTCGTTTAGATTTTGAGTGTACAAAAAGAGATAAAAACTGCAATCACGCATAAATATAATGCATACCTAGGCAAGTTCGACAATTTTTTCGACCGACATGTGTGACTTCCAATCTACAAATAAACGTGAGACAACATTTCATAGACAAATATATTTTTCATTGTTTTTCATTACTCAGCTGATTCCCATTGTTGTAACAGATTAAATAAAACCATTGTTACATCAACATCAACAGTTTCCTTCATAAATTATCATGTGTCGCCTGAGAAAATACTCTGACTTAATAGGTGGCTGTTTTTAATAGGATGTAATGGAAGTAATATTTTTGTTATATGCTTGTCAACTAAAGTTTAGTTTTTGATAGAAACTTGAAGCAATTCCTGGCGAATAAACAGGAGACGACATTTCACTGTCAAATATATTTCTCATCATTGTTGTTTACTATATTGTTGAATACTACAGTTTTATTGTTTTATTAAACGAGTTATACTGGTAAAATGATTCGTTTAGTTTTTAAGGATGCGAAAACAGATTAAAACTGCAATAACACATAGATATTATACATACTTGGCCAATTCGCGAGAAATATTTTGTCCTGTATGAAGTTGTCTAGGAGCTTCTAGTTTTCACAACCTAGATGTCTGATTGCGAATCTACAAATATGCTCAGACAACGTTTCAGTCAAATATATCTTCTTTCATTGTTGTTTATTGTTCAGCTGAATTTCTTTGTTGAAACAACTAAAATAAGCATCTATTGTTATGTCATCTTTTAAAGTTTACCAAATTAACGTTACCTTAAATACTCTGTAGCAGTATTTTAAACTTCTGAGCATCGCACATTTTCAACTTTTATACCGTCGTATTGGAAAAAAAAAGTTCTTTTAAATGCATTTTGTTTGAAAACTATATCTCAATTTCTTTTTGAAATATTCATTTTTTTGTAGTTTTTAGAGCCATTTGCTTAATATAACGGAAGTACTCCATTTCTGCAGAAAGTGAAAGAAAAATGGCAATTATATATTTTTGTTGCCATTTTCCCATAAAAATTGAAAAAAAAATGCAATTATCAGTCATTGAAAAAAATATAAACGAAGGATTTCTCATTAAATATGGAGCTATTAGATACTATAGTTAATTTTAAATATCTATATTAATGATACAAACAAATGAAGGCCTGTGAATCTTTAGATAGCCGATTTTTTTGTAGAGTTTCTTGAATGACGAAAACTCTTTTTTTTTGTGTGTGTCTTATGCAGCAATAGTGACGTCATAAGCGCACTTTACTGTGAAGATGAAAGAGCAGCAGCAAAAAGTTAAAACTCTGATTTTCTGGTCAGAATGGAAAAAAAATGGCCATATTTTTTTTTTCAAAAAAAATTATGCCCATATTTAAGGATGCGAAAACAGATTAAAACTGCAATAATACATAAGTATTATACATACATAGCCAATTCGCAAGAACTATTTTGTCATGTATGAAATCGTCTAGGAGCTTCTATTTTTACAACCTAGATATCTGACTGCAAATCTACAAATATGCTCAAATAATGTTTCACAGTCAAATATATCTTCTTTCATTGTTGTTCATTGTTCAGCTGAATTTCTTAGTTGAAATAGCTAAAATAAACATCTATTGTTACGTCATCTTTTAAAGTTTCCAAATGGCATGTCACAGGAGAAAGATTTCTCATACTAATAATAGTAGTTACTAATAATAGCTTTAATAGTGATCCTTTTCAATAGGTGTTTGTGTGAATAATATTTTGGAAGTACATATTAACAAATATTTAGTTTTTAATGGGAACTCAAAGCTAGGATTCAATTAAACTACATTTGTTTCCTAAAAAAGTTTTGCGGTAATAGATAGTTATTATATTTGTTTGTCCACTGCTCAAGATATACATCTCAACTATGAACCCAATATATGCCTAGGAACTTCTATTTTTAAACCTGGATGTCCGACTGCGAATCTACAAATATGCTCAAATAATGTTTCACAGTCAAATAAATCTTCTTTCATTGTTGTTCATTGTTCAGCTGAATTTCTTTGTTGAAATAGCTAAAATAAACATCTATTGTTACGTCATCTTTTAAAGTTAAACAAATGGCATGTCACCACAGAAAGATTTCTCATACTATTAACTGTAGTTAATAATAATAGCTTTAATATTGGTCGTTTTCAATAGGTGTTTATGTTAATAACATTTTGGAAGTACATATTAACAAATATTTAGATTTTCATGGGAACTCAAAGCTAGGATTCAATTAAACAACATTTGTTTCCTAAAAAAGTTTCTGCGGTAATACATAGTTATTATATTTGTTTGTCCACAGCTCAAGATATACATTTTAAATATGAACCCAATAAATGCCTAAGAACTTCTACTTTTACAACCTAGATGTCTGACTGCGCATCTACAAATATGCTGAAATAATGATTCAGAGTCAAATATATATATTATTTCATTGTTGTTCATTGTTCAGCTGAATTTCTTTGTTGAAACAGCTAAGATAAACATCGATTGTTATGTCATCTTTTAAAGTTTGCCAAATGGCATGTCACAGGAGAAAGATTTATCACGTTACTAATAATAGCTTTAATAGTGGTACTTTTCAGTAGGTGTTTATGTGAATAATATTTTGGAAGTACATATTAACATAAATTTAGTTTTTCATCGGAACTCAAAGCTAGGATTCAATTAAAGAAAATTTGTTTCCTAAAAAGGTTTCTGCGGTAATACATAGTTATTATACTGGTTTGTCCACTGTTCAAGATATACATCTCAACTATGAACCCAATAAATGCCTAGGAACTTCTATTTTTACAACCTAGATGTCTGACTGCGAATCTACAAATATGCTCAAATAATGTTTCACAGTCAAATATATCTTATTTCATTGTTGTTCATTGTTCAACTGAATTTCTTAGTTGAAATAGCTAAAATAAACATATTTTGTTACGTCATCTTTTAAAGTTTACCAAATGGCATGTTACCGGAGAAAGATTTATCACACTACTAATAACAGTAGTTACTAATAATAGCTTTAATATTGGTCCTTTTCAATAGATGTTTATGTTAATAATATTTTGGAAGTGCATATTAACAAATACTTAGTTTTTCATGGAAACTCAAAGCTAGGATTCAATTAAACAACATTTGTTTCCTAAAAAAGTTTCTGCGGTAATACATAGTTATTATATTTGTTTGTCCACTGCTCAAGATATACATTTTAACTATGAACCCAATAAATGCCTAAGAACTTTTATTTTTACAACCTAGATGTCTGACTGCGCATCTACAAATATGCTGAAATAATGATTCAGAGTCAAATATATATATTATTTCATTGTTGTTCATTGTTCAGCTGAATTTCTTTGTTGAAACAGCTAAGATAATCATCGATTGTTATGTCATCTTTTAAAGTTTGCCAAATGGCATGTCACAGGAGAAAGATTTATCAGGTTACTAATAATAGCTTTAATAGTGGTACTTTTCAATAGGTGTTTATGTGAATAATATTTTGGAAGTACATATTAACATAAATTTAGTTTTTCATCGGAACTCAAAGCTAGGATTCAATTAAACAAAATTTGTTTCCTAAAAAGGTTTCTGCGGTAATACATAGTTATTATACTTGTTTGTCCACTGTTCAAGATATACATCTCAACTATGAACCCAATAAATGCCTTTACAACCTAGATGTCTGACTGCGAATCTACAAATATGCTCAAATAATGTTTCACCGTCAAATATATCTTATTTCATTGTTGTTCATTGTTCAACTGAATTTCTTAGTTGAAATAGCTAAAATAAACATATTTTGTTACGTCATCTTTTAAAGTTTACCAAATGGCATGTTACCGGAGAAAGATTTATCACACTACTAATAACAGTAGTTACTAATAGTAGCGTTAATATTGGTCCTTTTCAATAGATGTTTATGTTAATAATATTTTGGAAGTGCATATTAACAAATATTTAGTTTTTCATGGAAACTCAAAGCTAGGATTCAATTATACAACATTTGTTTCCTAAAAAAATTCTGCGGTAATACATAGTTATTATACTTGTTTGTCCACTGTTCAAGATATACATCTCAACTATGAACCCGATAAATGCCTAGGAAATTCTATTTTTACAACCTAGATGTCTGACTGCGAATCTACAAATATGCTCAAATAATGTTTCACAGTCAAATATATCTTCTTTCATTGTTGTTCATTGTTCAACTGAATTTCTTAGTTGAAATAGCTAAAATAAACATATTTTGTTACGTCATCTTTTAAAGTTTACCAAATTTCATGTTACCGGAGAAAGATTTATCACACTACTAATAACAGTAGTTACTAATAATAGCTTTAATATTGGTCCTTTTCAATAGATGTTTATGTTAATGATATTTTGGAAGTGCATATTAACAAATATTTAGATTTTCATGGGAACTCAAAGCTAGGATTCAATTAAACAACATTTGTTTCCTAAAAATGTTTCTGCGGTAATACATAGTTATTAAATTTGTTTGTCCACTGCTCAAGATATACATTTTAACTATGAACCCAATAAATGCCTAAGAACTTCTATTTTTACAACCTAGATGTCTGACTGCGCATCTACAAATATGCTGAAATAATGATTCAGAGTCAAATATATATATTATTTCATTGTTGTTCATTGTTCAGCTGAATTTCTTTGTTGAAACAGCTAAGATAAACATCGATTGTTATGTCATCTTTTAAAGTTTGCCAAATGGCATGTCACAGGAGAAAGATTTATCACGTTACTAATAATAGCTTTAATAGTGGTACTTTTCAATAGGTGTTTATGTGAATAATATTTTGGAAGTACATATTAACATAAATTTAGTTTTTCATCGGAACTCAAAGCTAGGATTCAATTAAACAAAATTTGTTTCCTAAAAAGGTTTCTGCGGTAATACATAGTTATTATACTTGTTTGTCCACTGTTCAAGATATACATCTCAACTATGAACCCAATAAATGCCAGGGAACTTCTATTTTTACAACCTAGATGTCTGACTGCGAATCTACAAATATGCTCAAATAATGTTTCACAGTCAAATATATCTTATTTCATTGTTGTGCATTGTTCAGCTGAATTTCTTTGTTGAAACAGCTAAGCTAAACATCGATTGTTATGTCATCTTTTAAAGTTTGCCAAATGGCATGTCACAGGAGAAAGATTTATCACGTTACTAATAATAGCTTTAATAATGGTCCTTTTCAATTGGTGTTTATGTGAATAATATTTTGGAAGTACGCATCTACATAAATTTAGTTTTTCATGGAAACTCAAAGCTAGGATTCAATTAAATAAAATTTGTTTCCTAAAAAAGTTTCTGCGGTAATACATAGTTATTATACTTGTTTGTCCACTGCTCAAGATATACCTCTCAACTATGAACTCAATAAATGTCTAGGAACTTCTGTTTTTCGCAACCTACATTTATTTCTGAGTGTATATTTTTCTTCATTTTTGTTGATTGTTTAGCCCAATATAATTGTTTCAGTAAAAAAATAAACATCTGTTGTTACAAAATTTTGTATGAAAATCACATAAAATCATCCAAACTAAGATAAAAATTGCTAAAAACGATAAAAAATACACTTCAAGACTTCATATAAATACCATTATCCAAACCTACATATGTTTCATCGCTCAAACAGCGACAATCTCAAGAATATTTTTGAAAAAATTTTGAAAACAAAAAGTTGATAAATAAAATCACTAGACCACAAGCATAATGAAAAACAAGTACAAATTTGAAATAAAATGAAACAAAAACTGATATTTTTGAGCGTGAATTAATGTTTACTATTGTTTCTTATTCTGCAGAGCATCTCTTTCCAAATTTTAGATAACTCAATGGAGGCTGAATCATTGCAAATATTCTCACTGTGTAAAAAGATCTCTATTGATTTCCTACTGTTTTTTAAAGTAAACCTGTAAGGGTTCTTTGTTAAATATTCTGGCTAAAACTGTAGTTCTCTTGTTGTATTTGACGTCTGCTATATGGTCTTTGATTCTAGTTTTAAGTTTTCTGTTTTTCATAACTACATAAAATTGCATTGTTCTGTCGTCTTTGTTGAACGTATTTCATATACTCCTGATAATTAATTTGGTTCTATTGGATGTACTTTTTTATTGTCTATATTTTTTAATTTTATGGAAGATTTTTCAAAAAGGAAATATGGAATTAATTGAGCTTATATTTAAACTTCCGAAGTAACCAGGAAAATATTGTAAAGTGGTCATTGAAATTCACTATTGAATGTTAGGTGTTGCAAAATGTAGCGTTTAGCAGCCATAATTTCATTACAGGGACATTCAAAAGAATTTCATTACATTACTGCCTATGGTGAAAAATCGTTTTGGGTGGTTTTTAATGACGTAATCGAACTTTTTTTTAATCGAAATTTTTTGTAATGGAACCCAATAAAAAAGTTATTTTCAAACTACTTAATTCACTTGAATGCTGATTCAGTCATACCATGTACACGATCATTCGCGAGAGTTTGTATTGATTATTTGCGATAAACTATAAATTTCTATGCGAATATTTTATAACCGTAACTCAAAAGCTGCTTACAGAACTAACAGTCTATAATTCTAATTGTTTCTAACAAATTTTTTTGTAATCGAACCGAATAAAAAAGTTATTTTTAAACTACTTAATTCACTTGAATGCTGATTCATTCGTACCATGTACACGATCATTCGCGAGATTTTGTGTAGGAAATGGTTATCAAATTTTTCCCCATGTAGTTTATGCGACAGACTTCGAAATTAGAACACTTTTGGTGTCATCAGACATGTGTTGTAGCAGTGGCAGCATATTTACATAAAAAACCATACCACATTCTAATGATTGTGGAACCCCGCCCTCCCTCTAATGCATATGCTTGTACAAACGTGCTAGCACACTCTTGATGTACTACGCTATGAATGAATATTCTTCTAACTCTTTCTGGCCTCCGTCACAAGATCAAGAGCTACGGTAGACAAAGTAGCTGCAGAGACACTCGAAATTCGAAAATATCAGCGCTGTGACTGAATATTCTTACAAATACTCACTTTATACGACAATTCTGGGACTTATATTTTCATCTATGTTAGGTAGCTTTCTTTACAAAAAAGCTACCTATTGCAGCCGTTCGGAGGAAAGCGATTTCAAAAAATTTTGGTATATTTTCATCGATCATGACCCCCAGACCCCGAAACCACCCTCCGTTCAAAATTTATATATATATATATATCTGACCTATGTCACACTGTAATTCCCGTAATTATGAACCGATTTCGATGTAATTCGGTGTGTACATAGTACATACCAATCTCTCGACCGAGTTCGTTGGCCAGCTTCATCCGTCGTTTTGTTTCAAAATGGCGGCCATTTAAAATTTTTAAAAAATTTTAAACTTGAAATGTGATACCAAAAAATTACAAATGGAAAAATATTTTTTTCTTATGTATTTGACCTTTATACAACGATTCCGGAGCAGTTTTTGTTTCGTCTATATCTTAAAAAATGGCTGAGTTATAGCATTTTGAATTTCTATCGTGGCTGACATTTTGAAACTTCCTGAATTTTGTCACGCGATAAAAGGCGTATTTATGAATCGATTTGGATGTAATTCAGTGTATACATAGTACGTACCAATCTCTCGACCGAGTTCGTTGGCCAGCTTCATCCGCCATTTTGTTTCAAAATGGCGGCCATTTAAATTTTTAAGAAAAATTTAAATTTGAAATGTGGTACCAAAAAATTAAAAATTGAAAAAGTATTTTCTTCTTATGTGTTTGACCTTGATAAAAAGATTCGGGAGCAGTTTTTGTTTCGTCTATATCTTAAGAAATGGCGAGTTATAGCATTTTGAATTTCTAGCTTGGCTGACATTTTGAAACGTCCTGATATTTCTCACGTAATAACAGGCGTATTTATGAACCGACTTGGATGTACCTTGGTGTGTACATAGTACATACAAATATCTCGACCGAGTTCGTTGGCCGGCTTCATCCGCCATAAAAAAAAATTTAAAAAATAAAAAATTTAAATGAGATACCAAAAAATTGGAAAGTGAAAAAGATTTTTTTGTATGTGTTTGACCTTAATACAAAGATTCCGGAGCAGTTTTTCTTTCGTCTATATCTAAAAAAAATGGCTGAGTAATAGCATTTTGAATTTCTCTTGTGGCTGACATTTTAAAACGACCTGATTTTTGTCACGCGATAACAGGCGTAATTATGAACCTATTTGGATGTTACTTGGTCTGTACATAGTACATACCAATGTCTCGACCGAGTTCCTTGGCCAGCTTCATTCGCCATCTTGTTTCAAAAGGGTTGCCATTTAAAAAAAATTAAATTTAAAATTCAAAATGAGGTATTAAACAATTGGAAAATGAAAAAGATTTTTTTATGTGTTTGGGCTTGATACAAAGATTCTGGAGCAGTTTTTGTATCTGAAAATTTGTTCTTTTGTTTATATCTTAAAAAATGGTTGATTTATAGCACTTTGAATTTCTAGCATGGCTAACATTTTGAAACGATCTTGTATTTGTCACGCGATAACACACGTATTCGCCTATTTCGATGTAAGAAGGCATGTGGATAGTATACATCAACACCTCGACCAAGTTCGCTGGCCAGATTCATCAACCATCTTGTTTCAAAATGGCGACCATTAAATTAAAAAATATATATATATTTAAAGTGAGGTGCAAAAAAATTAGAAATTGAAAAAGGTTTCTTTCTTAAGTATTTGACCTTGATATAAGGATTCAGGAGCATTTTTTGTTTGTCTTTACTTTAAAAAATGGCTCAGATATAGCAGTTTCAATTTCTATTGTGGGTGACATTTTGAAAAATCTGATTTTTTGCATGCGACAGCACTCCTATATATTAACCGATTCCGATGTGAGTGAGCATGTGCACAGCAATTACTAAGGTCTCGACCAAGTTCACTGCTTAGCCTCATCCACCATGTTGTCTTAAAATGACAGGCACTTAAAGAAATTGCCGAATTTGGCAGCCAAATATATGTTACTTTAAAGAAAAGCAGCTTGGATAAAGCTGACTAATTTCGCGAAATTCTCATTCATTATATTGATAAAAATTAGTATTGAATCTCCTATATTCGGTTTCCACTAAATTGAGCTTCGTGTGTTTGAATGATATAATTTGGCTTTTTTAAAATAAGGATTATGAAAGTTATCTCTTCCTCCCGGCACTGGCCGGAAGGACTTTTTTCAATTGAAGTTGCTTTAAGAGTAACTTTTAAAATTTAAATTAACAAAAATCTAGTCTATTAAAATCGCATAACTATATTATTTTTTATTAATTTCATTCGATATCATGTGTAATTCAGAAATTTAAACCGAAAATAAAAGATTGTGCTTGTCTCACCATGGTGTTTTTCTTTCGACAGAGACAATTATGTTAATTTTAAATAAACGTTTATTTTATTTTTAGGTATACTTAAAATCTTATAAGGCTATTGATAGAAGATTGTTGTGTTATATTAGTTTATAGCCACATAATACGCGGCTTATTAAAAGTGTCTTGGGAAAAATCTGAATTTCAGTCAGTACTGTCCCTTATGTACAGTTGGGGAAAAATGAATAACTCTTCTTAAATATATCGCATAGCAGTAATAAAAAAATTTCGAAGTTACTAACTACAAATATTAACTACATTTACTATTCAATGAATACGAATTGTTTACTTCGCAGAGAAAGCATTCTATATGAAAATATAGAATGCTTCCTACACAAAAAAATTTGTCATTAAATTTTTAATTTTTCGGTAAATTGTGCTTTACAAAACTGAGAAAATATTTTTTTAGCGTTAATTTTTGAATGTTTAATGTTTAATTGTATATTTGCGATACACTATAAATTTCTATGCGAATATTTTATAACCGTAACACAAAAGCTGCTTACAGAATTAAAAGTATAATTCTAATTGTTTCTAACAAATTTTTCTGTAATCAAATCCAATAAAAAAGTTATTTTCAAACTACTTAATTCACTTGAATGCTGATTCATTCGTACCATGCTCACGATCATTCGCGAGAGTTTGTGTAGGAAATGGTTATCAAATTTTTCCCCATCACAGCACTAAGACTCTTGAAAACCGTAGATAGTTATGTGACAGGCTTCGAAATTAGAACACTTTGTGTCAACAGACATGTGTTGTAGCAGTGGCAGCATATTTACATAAAAACCATACCACAGTCTAATGATTGTGGAATCCCAACCTACCTCTAATGCATATGCTTGCACAAACATGCTAGCACACTCTTAATGTACTACGCTATGAATGAATATTCTTCTAACTCGTTCTGGCCTCCGTCATTTAATCAAGAGCTACAGCAGACAAATTAGCTGCAGAAACACTCGAAATTCGAAAATATCCGCGCTGTGACTGAATATTCTTACAAATACCCACTTTATACGATGATTCTGATACTTATATTTTCATCTATGTTTTCAATTGAAGTTGTTTTAAGAATAACTTTTAAAATTTACAGCAAATAAAATAGCGTATGCGATATCATGTGTAATTCAGAAATTTAAGCCGAAAATAAAAGATTGTGCTTGTCTCACCATGGTCTTTTCCTTTCAACAGAAACAATTATGTTAATTTTAAATATATGTTTATTTTATTTTTAGTTATGCTTATATTTCAAAATCTTCTAAGGCTATTGATAGAAGATTGTGTTATATTAGTTTATAGGCACATAATACGTGGCTTATTAAAAGTGTCTTAGGCAAAATCTGAATTTCAGTCAGTACTGTCCCTTGTGTACAATTGGGGAAAAAATGGATAACTCTTATTAAATATATCGTATAGCAGTAATGAAAAGTTTTCGATGTTACTATCTCGAAATATCAACTACAATTACTATTCAATGAATGCGAATTGTTTACAAGCGCTTTATAAGCGATATTCTATATGAAAATATATGAATGAATATTCTTCTAACTCGTTCTGGCCTCCGTCACAAGATCAAGAGCTACAGCAGACAAAGTAGCTGCAGAAACACTCGAAATTCGAAAATATCCGCGCTGTGACTGAATATTCTTACAAATACCCACCTTATACGATGATTCTGAGACTTATATTTTCATCTATTTTAGGTAGCTTTCATTACAAAAAGCTACCTATTGCAGCCGTTCGGAGGAAAGCGATTTCAAAAAATTTTGGTATATTTTCATCAATCATGACCCCCAGACCCCGAAACCACCCTCCGTTCAAAACTGATATATATATATATATATATATATATATATATATATATATATGTCTGACCTATGTCACACTGTAATTCTCGTATTTATGAACCGATTTGGATGTAGTTTGGTGTGTACATAGTACATACCAATGTCTCGACCGAGTTCGTTGACCAGCTTCATCCTTCATTTTGTTTCAAAATGGCGGCCATTTAAAATTTTAAAAAAAATTTAAAACTTGAAATGTGGTACCAAAAAATTGAAAATGGAAAAATATTCTTTTCTTGTATATTTGACCTTTATACAAAGACTCCGGAGTAGTTTTTGTTTCGTCTATATCTTAAAAAATGGCCGAGTTCTAGCACTTTGAATTTCTAGCGTGGCTGACAATTTGAAACGTCCTGAATTTTGTCACGCGATAAAAAACGCATTTATGAACCTATTTGGATGTAACTTCGTTTATACATAGTACATAGCAATGTCTCGACCGAGTTCGTTGGCCAGCTTCATCCGCCATCTTGTTTAAAAATGGCGGCCATTTAAATTTTTAAGAAAAATTTAAATTTTAAATGTGGTACCAAAAAATTGAAAATTGAAAAAATATTTTTTTCTTATGTGTTTGACCTTGATAAAAAGATTCGGGAGCAGTTTCTGTTTCGTCTATATCTTAAAACATGGCTGGGTTATAGCATTTTATATTTCTAGCGTGGCTGACATTTTGAAACGTCCTGATTTTTGTCACGTGATAACAGGCGTATTTATGAACCGATTTGGATGTATCTTGGTGTGTACATAGAACATACAAATATCTCGACCGAGTTTGTTGGCCAGATTCATCCGCCATCTTGTTTCAAAATGGCGACAATTTAAAAAAATTTTTAAAAATTTAAATTTAAAATGAGGTACCAAAAAATTAGAAAATGAAAAAGATTTTTTTTCGTATGTGTTTGGCCTTAATACAAAGATTCCGGAACAGGTATTTTTTTGTCTGTATCTAAAAAAATGGCTGAGTTATAGCATTTTGAATTTCTATTGTGGTTGACATTTTAAAACGACATGATTTTTGTCACGCGATAACAGGCTTATTTATGAACCAATTTGGATGTAACTTGGCCTGTACATGGTACATACCAATGTCTCGACCGAGTTCGTTGGCCAGCTTCATTCGCCATCTTGTTCCAAAAGGGTTGCCATTTAAAAAAATTTAATTTAAAATTTAAAATGAAGTATTAAAAAATTGGAAAATGAAAAAGAATTTTTTATGTGTTTGGCTTTGATACAAAGATTCTGGAGCAGTTTCTGTTTCTGAAAATTTGTTCTTTTGTTTATATCTTAAAAAATGGTTGAATTATAGCACTTTAATTTCTAGCATGGCTAACATTTTGAAACAATCATTTATTTGTCACGCGATAACACACGTATTTGCCTATTTCGATGGAAGAAGGCATGTGGGTAGTATACATCAATATCTCGACCAAGTTCGCTGGCCAGCTTCATCAGCCATATGGTCTTTTCCTTTGGACTGAAACAATTATGTTAATTTGAAATATAGATTCACTTTATTTTTAAGTATACTTAAACTTGAAAATTTTATAAGGCTATTGATAGAAGATTGTATTATATTAGTTTATAGCCACATAACACGTGCCTTATTTAAAATGACTTTGGCAAATTCTGAATATAAGTCAGTACTGTACTTTATGTACAATTAGGGGGGTGGGGGGGGATGGATACCTCCTATTAAATATATCGCAAAGCAGTAATGGAAAATTTTCGGTGTTACTATCTACAAATCATTAACAACTATTCAATGAATACGAATTGTTCGCTCCACTTAGGGGCATTCTATATGAAGATATTATACAAAATTTACTATTTTTAATAATTACAGAAATAATTGTCATCAAATTTTAAATTTTTCGGTAAATTGTGCTTTATAAAACTAAGAAAGAAATTTTGAAGTGTTATATTTTTAATATTTAATTTATTATTTGCGATAAACTATATATTTCTATGTGATTATTTTATAAACGCAACTCAAAAGCTGCTTACGGAATTATCAGTCCATAATTCTAATTGTTTATAATAAAATTTTTTGCAATCTAACACATAAAAAATGTTTTTTTACAAATACTTATTTAACTTTAATGCTGATTCATTCATACCATGTACACGGCCATTCGCGAGAGTTAGTAAGGGAAATGGTTATCCAATTTTTAACAAAACACTGCACTAGGACTGTTGAAAACCGTAGATTAGAAGTGCGAAAGGCGAAACATCGAGATTAGAACACTTTTGGTGTCATCAGACATATGTTGTATAGTGGCAGCATATTTACAAAAAAAAAACCATTCCACATGAAAATTATTGTGGAATTCCACCCTCCCTCTAAGGCATATGCTTATCACGACAGTCAATATTACGGAATTTTGCTGTCTACTAAACATTTTGTTGCCAGTTATCAAAATGATGTACAAATATGCTACTACACTTTTTATGTAGACAAACAACACTATGAACGAATATTCCTCTAAGTCTCTCTGTTGCCCGTGTCGCACCCTGTCAAAGATTACGGTAGTCAAAGTAGCTGCAGAAACATCCGAAACTCGAAAATATCCGTGCTGTGACTGAATATTCTTAAAAATACCCACTTTATGCGTAGATTCTCAGGCATATATTCAAATCTGTATTTCTACTGAAATTGTTTAAAGAGTGACTTTTAAAATTTAAATAATTAACAAAAATCTAGTTTAAAAAAACAGCATAACTATTGTATCATTTTCAAATTAAAAAAATTAAGTTTATTCGATATCATGTGTAATTCAGAAATTTAAACCGAAAATAATACATTATAATCGTCTCACCATGGTCTTTTCCTTTCGACTGAAACAATTATGTTAATTTGAAATATAGATTCACTTTATTTTTAAGTATACTTAAATTTGAAAATTTTATAGGCTATTGATAGAAGATTGCATTATATTAGTTTACAGCCACATAACACGTGCCTTATTTAAAATGACTTGGGCAAAATCTGAATATCAGTCAGTACTGTCCTTTATGTGCAATTAGGGGTGGGGGGGGGGAATGGATACCTCCTATTAAATATATCGCAAAGCAGTAATGGAAAATTTTCGGTGTTACTATCTACAAATCATTAACAACTATTCAATGAATACGAATTGTTCGCTCCGCTTAGGGGCATTCTATATGAAGATATTATACAAAATTTAGTATTTTTAATAATTACAGAAATAATTGTCATCAAATTTTAAATTTTTCGGTAAATTGTGCTTTATAAAACTAAGAAAGAAATTTTGAAGTGTTATATTTTTAATATTTAATTTATTATTTGCGATAAACTATATATTTCTATGTGATTATTTTATAAACGCAACTCAAAAGCTGCTTACGTAATTAACAGTCCATAATTCTAATTGTTTGTAACAAAATTTTTTGCAATCTAACCTATAAAAAATGTTTTTTATAAATACTTATTTAACTTTAATGCTGATTCATTCATACCATGTACACGGCCATTCGCGAGAGTTAGTAAGGGAAATGGTTATCGAATTTTTAACAAAACACTGCACTAGGACTGTTGAAAACCGTAGATTAGAAGTGCGAAAGGCGAAACATCGAGATTAGAACACTTTTGGTGTCATCAGACATATGTTGTACAAGTGGCAGCATATTTACACAAAAAAAAAACCATTCCACATGAAAATTATTGTGGAATCCCACCCTCCCTCTAAGGCATATGCTTATCACGACAGTCAATATTACGGAATTTTGCTGTCTACTAAACATTTTGTTGCCAGTTATCAAAATGATGTACAAATATGCTACTACACTTTTTATGTAGACAAACAACACTATGAACGAATATTCCTGTCTCTCTGTTGCCCGTGTCGCACCCTGTCAAAGATTACGGTAGTCAAAGTAGCTGCAGAAACATCCGAAACTCGAAAATATCCGTGCTGTGACTGAATATTCTTAAAAATACCCACTTTATGCGTAGATTCTCAGGCATATATTCAAATCTGTATTTCTACTGAAATTGTTAAAGAGTAACTTTTAAAATTTAAATAATTAACAAAAATCTAGTTTAAAAAAACAGCATAACTATTGTATCATTTTCAAATTAAAAAAATTAAGTTTATTCGATATCATGTGTAATTCAGAAATTTAAAGAGAAAATAATACATTATAATCGTCTCACCATGGTCTTTTCCTTTCGACTGAAACAATTATGTTAATTTGAAATATAGATTCACTTTATTTTTAAATATACTTAAATTTGAAAATTTTATAGGCTATTGATAGAAGATTGTATTATATTAGTTTATAGCCACATAACACGTGCCTTATTTAAAATGACTTGGGCAAAATCTGAATATCAGTCAGTACTGTCCTTTATGTACAATTAGGGGGGGATGGGGGGGAATGGATACCTCGTATTAAATATATCGCAAAGCAGTAATGGAAAATTTTCGGTGTTACTATCTACAAATCATTAACAACTATTCAATGAATACGAATTGTTCGCTCCGCTTAGGGGCATTCTATATGAAGATATTATACAAACTTTACTATTTTTAATAATTACAGAAATAATTGTCATCAAATTTTAAATTTTTCGGTAAATTGTGCTTTTTAAAACTAACAAAGAAATTTTGAAGTGTTATATTTTTAATATTTAATTTATTATTTGCGATACACTATATATTTCTGTGATTATTTTATAAACGCAACTCAAAAGCTGCTTACGTAATTAACAGTCGATAATTCTAATTGTTTGTAACAAAATTTTTTGTAATCGAACCCATAATAATTTTTTTTTACAAATATTTAACTTTAATGCTTACTTTTAATGCTGATTCATTAATACCATGTACACGGCCATTCACGAGTGTTAGTAAGGGAAATGGTTATCCAATTTTTACCAAAACACTGCACTAGGACTGTTGAAAACCGTAGATTGAAAGTGCGAAAGGCGGAACATCGAGATTAGAACACTTTTGGTGTCATCAGACATATGTTGTACTAGTGGCAGCATATTTACACAAAAAAAAACCATTCCACATGAAAATTATTGTGAAATCCCACCCTCCCTCTAAGGCATATGCTTATCACGACAGTCAATATTACGGAATTTTGCTGTCTACTAAACATTTTGTTGCCAGTTATCAAAATGTTGTACAAATATGCTACTACACTTTTTATGTAGAAAAACAACACTATGAACGAATATTCCTCTAAGTCTCTCTGTTGCCCGTGTCGCACCCTATCAAAGGTTACAGTAGTCAAAGTAGCTGCAGAAACATCCGAAACTCGAAAATATCCGCGCTGTGACTGAATATTCTTAAAAATACCCACTTTATGCGATGATTCTCAGGCATATATTCAAATCTGTATTACTACTGAAATTGTTAAAGAGTAACTTTTAAAATTTAAAATAATTAAGAAAAATCTAGCTTAATAAAACAGCATAACTATTGTACCATTTTCAAATAAAAAAATTAAGTTTATTCGATATCAAGTGTAATTTAGAAATTTAAAGAGAAAATAATACTTTATAATCGTCTCACCATGGTCTTTTCCTTTCGACTGAAACAATTATGTTAATTTGAAATATAGATTCACTTTATTTTTAAGTATATTTAAATTTGAAAATTTTATAAGGCTATTGATAGAAGATTGTATTATATTACTTTATAGCCACATAACACGTGCCTTATTTAAAATGACTTGGGCAAAATCTGAATATCAGTCAGTACTGTCCTTTATGTACAATTAGGGGGGTGAGGGGGGGGGGATGGATACCTCCTATTAAATATATCGCAAAGCAGTAATGGAAAATTTTCGGTGTTACTATCTACAAATCATTAACAACTATTCAATGAATACGAATTGTTCGCTCCACTTAGGGGCATTCTATATGAAGATATTATACAAAATTTACTTTTTTTAATAATTACAGAAATAATTGTCATCAAATTTTAAATTTTTCGGTAAATTGTGCTTTTTAAAGCTAAGAAAGAAATTTTGAAGGGCTATATTTTTAATATTTAATTTATTATTTGCGATACACTATATATTTCTATGTGATTATTTTATAAACGCAACTCAAAAGCTGCTTACGTAATTAACAGTCGATAATTCTAATTGTTTGTAAAAAAATGTTTTGTAATCGAACACATAAAAAATGTTTTTTTACAAATACTTAATTAACTTTAATGCTGATTCATTCATACCATGTACACGGCCATTCGCGAGAGTTAGTAAGGGAAATGGTTATCAAATTTTTAACAAAACACTGCACTAGGACTGTTGAAAACCGTAGATTAGAAGTGCGAAAGGCGAAACATCGTGATTAGAACACTTTAGGTGTCATCAGACATATGTTGTACAGTGGCAGCATATTTACAGAAAAAAAAACCATTCCACATGAAAATTATTGTGGAATCCACCCTCCCTCTAAGGCATATGCTTATCACGACAGTCAATATTACGGAATTTTGCTGTCTACTAAACATTTTGTTGCCAGTTATCAAAATGATGTACAAATATGCTACTACACTTTTTATGTAGACAAACAACACTATGAACGAATATTCCTCTAAGTCTCTCTGTTGCCCGTGTCGCACCCTGTCAAAGATTACGGTAGTCAAAGTAGCTGCAGAAACATCCGAAACTCGAAAATATCCGTGCTGTGACTGAATATTCTTAAAAATACCCACTTTATGCGTAGATTCTCAGGCATATATTCAAACCTGTATTTCTACTGAAATTGTTTAAAGAGTAACTGTTAAATTTAAAATAATTAACAAACATCTAGTTTAATAAAACAGCATAACTATTGTATCATTTTCAAATTAAAAAAATTAAGTTTATTCGATATCATGTGCAATTCAGAAATTTAAACCGAAAATAATACATTACAATCGTCTCACCATGGTCTTTTCCTTTCGACTGAAACAATTATGTTAATTTGAAATATAGATTCACTTTATTTTTAAGTATACTTAAATTTGAAAATTTTATAGGCTATTGATAGAAGATTGTATTATATTAGTTTATAGCCACATAACACGTGCCTTATTTAAAATGACTTGGGCAAAATCTGAATATCAGTCAGTACTGTCCTTTATGTGCAATTAGGGGGGGGACGGGGGGGCGAATGGATACCTCCTATTAAATATATCGCAAAGCAGTAATGGAAAATTTTCGGTGTTACTATCTACAAATCATTAACAACTATTCAATGAATACGAATTGTTCGCTCCGCTTAGGGGCATTCTATATGAAGATATTATACAAAATTTACTATTTTTAATAATTACAGAAATAATTGTCATCAAATTTTAAATTTTTCGGTAAATTGTGCTTTATAAAACTAAGAAAGAAATTTTGAAGTGTTATATTTTTAATATATAATTTATTATTTGCGATAAAATATATATTTCTATGTGATTATTTTATAAACGCAACTCAAAAGCTGCTTACGTAATTAACAGTCGATAATTCTAATTGTTTGTAACAAAATTTTTTGCAATCTAACCCATAAAAAATGTTTTTTACAAATACTTAGTTAACTTTAATGCTGATTCATTCATACCATGTACACGGCCATTCGCGAGAGTTAGTAAGGGAAATGGTTATCAAATTTTTAACAAAACACTGCACTAGGACTGTTGAAAACCGTAGATTAGAAGTGCGAAAGGCGAAACATCGAGATTAGAACACTTTTGGTGTCATCAGACATATGTTGTACAAGTGGCAGCATATTTACACAAAAAAAAACCATTCCACATGAAAATTATTGTGGAATCCCACCCTCCCTCTAAGGCATATGCTTATCACGACAGTCAATATTACGGAATTTTGCTGTCTACTAAACATTTTGTTGCCAGTTATCAAAATGATGTATAAATATGCGACTACACTTTTTATGTAGAAAAACAACACTATGAACGAATATTCCTCTAAGTCTCTCTGTTGCCCGTGTCGCACCCTGTCAAAGATTACGGTAGTCAAAGTAGCTGCAGAAACATCCGAAACTCGAAAATATCCGTGCTGTGACTGAATATTCTTAAAAATACCCACTTTATGCGTAGATTCTCAGACATATATTCAAATCTGTATTTCTACTGAAATTGTTTAAAGAGTAACTTTTAAAATTTAAATAATTAACAAAAATCTAGTTTAATAAAACAGCATATCTATTGTATAATTTTCAAGTTAAAAAAATTAAGTTTATTCGATATCATGAGTTATTCAGAAATTTAAACCGAAAATAATACATTATAATCGTCTCACCATGATCTTTTCCTTTCGACTGAAACAATTACGTTAATTTGAAATATAGATTCACTTTATTTTTAAGTATACTTAAATTTGAAAATTTTATAAGGCTATTGATAGAAGATTGTATTATATTAGTTTATATCCACATAATACGTGCCTTATTTAAAATGACTTGGGCAAAATCTGAATATCAGTCAGTACTGTCCTTTATGTACAATTAGGGGGGTGGGGGGGAATGGATACCTCCTATTAAGTATATCGCAAAGCAGTAATGGAATATTTTCGGTGTTACTATCTACAAATCATTAACAACTATTCAATGAATACGAATTGTTCGCTCCGCTTAGGGGCATTCTATATGAAGATATTATACAAAATTTACTATTTTTAATAATTACAGAAATAATTGTCATCAAATTTTAAATTTTTCGGTAAATTGTGCTTTATAAAACTCAGAAAGAAATTTTGAAGTGTTTTATTTTTAATATTTAATTTATTATTTGCGATACACTATATATTTCTATGTGATTATTTTATAAACGCAACTCAAAAGCTGCTTATGTAATTAACAGTCGATAATTCTAATTGTTTGTAACAAAATTTTTTGCAATCTAACCCATAAAAAATGTTTTTTACAAATACTTAGTTAACTTTAATGCTGATTCATTCATACCATGTACACGGCCATTCGCGAGAGTTAGTAAGGGAAATGGTTATCAAATTTTTAACAAAACACTGCACTAGGACTGTTGAAAACCGTAGATTAGAAGTGCGAAAGGCGAAACATCGTGATTAGAACACTTTAGGTGTCATCAGACATATGTTGTACAGTGGCAGCATATTTACAGAAAAAAAAACCATTCCACATGAAAATTATTGTGGAATCCCACCCTCCCTCTAAGGCATATGCTTATCACGACAGTCAATATTACGGAATTTTGCTGTCTACTAAACATTTTGTTGCCAGTTATCAAAATGATGTACAAATATGCTACTACACTTTTTATGTAGACAAACAACACTATGAACGAATATTCCTCTAAGTCTCTCTGTTGCCCGTGTCGCACCCTGTCAAAGATTACGGTAGTCAAAGTAGCTGCAGAAACATCCGAAACTCGAAAATATCCGTGCTGTGACTGAATATTCTTAAAAATACCCACTTTATGCGTAGATTCTCAGGCATATATTCAAACCTGTATTTCTACTGAAATTGTTTAAAGAGTAACTGTTAAATTTAAAATAATTAACAAACATCTAGTTTAATAAAACAGCATAACTATTGTATCATTTTCAAATTAAAAAAATTAAGTTTATTCGATATCATGTGCAATTCAGAAATTTAAACCGAAAATAATACATTACAATCGTCTCACCATGGTCTTTTCCTTTCGACTGAAACAATTATGTTAATTTGAAATATAGATTCACTTTATTTTTAAGTATACTTAAATTTGAAAATTTTATAGGCTATTGATAGAAGATTGTATTATATTAGTTTATAGCCACATAACACGTGCCTTATTTAAAATGACTTGGGCAAAATCTGAATATCAGTCAGTACTGTCCTTTATGTGCAATTAGGGGGGGACGGGGGGGGGGGAATGGATACCTCCTATTAAATATATCGCAAAGCAGTAATGGAAAATTTTCGGTGTTACTATCTACAAATCATTAACAACTATTCAATGAATACGAATTGTTCGCTCCGCTTAGGGGCATTCTATATGAAGATATTATACAAAATTTACTATTTTTAATAATTACAGAAATAATTGTCATCAAATTTTAAATTTTTCGGTAAATTGTGCTTTATAAAACTAAGAAAGAAATTTTGAAGTGTTATATTTTTAATATATAATTTATTATTTGCGATAAAATATATATTTCTATGTGATTATTTTATAAACGCAACTCAAAAGCTGCTTACGTAATTAACAGTCGATAATTCTAATTGTTTGTAACAAAATTTTTTGCAATCTAACCCATAAAAAATGTTTTTTACAAATACTTAGTTAACTTTAATGCTGATTCATTCATACCATGTACACGGCCATTCGCGAGAGTTAGTAAGGGAAATGGTTATCAAATTTTTAACAAAACACTGCACTAGGACTGTTGAAAACCGTAGATTAGAAGTGCGAAAGGCGAAACATCGAGATTAGAACACTTTTGGTGTCATCAGACATATGTTGTACAAGTGGCAGCATATTTACACAAAAAAAAACCCTTCCACATGAAAATTATTGTGGAATCCCACCCTCCCTCTAAGGCATATGCTTATCACGACAGTCAATATTACGGAATTTTGCTGTCTACTAAACATTTTGTTGCCAGTTATCAAAATGATGTATAAATATGCGACTACACTTTTTATGTAGAAAAACAACACTATGAACGAATGTTCCTCTAAGTCTCTCTGTTGCCCGTGTCGCACCCTGTCAAAGATTACGGTAGTCAAAGTAGCTGCAGAAACATCCGAAACTCGAAAATATCCGTGCTGTGACTGAATATTCTTAAAAATACCCACTTTATGCGTAGATTCTCAGACATATATTCAAATCTGTATTTCTACTGAAATTGTTTAAAGAGTAACTTTTAAAATTTAAATAATTAACAAAAATCTAGTTTAATAAAACAGCATATCTATTGTATAATTTTCAAGTTAAAAAAATTAAGTTTATTCGATATCATGAGTTATTCAGAAATTTAAACCGAAAATAATACATTATAATCGTCTCACCATGATCTTTTCCTTTCGACTGAAACAATTACGTTAATTTGAAATATAGATTCACTTTATTTTTAAGTATACTTAAATTTGAAAATTTTATAAGGCTATTGATAGAAGATTGTATTATATTAGTTTATATCCACATAATACGTGCCTTATTTAAAATGACTTGGGCAAAATCTGAATATCAGTCAGTACTGTCCTTTATGTACAATTAGGGGGGTGGGGGGGAATGGATACCTCCTATTAAGTGTATCGCAAAGCAGTAATGGAATATTTTCGGTGTTACTATCTACAAATCATTAACAACTATTCAATGAATACGAATTGTTCGCTCCGCTTAGGGGCATTCTATATGAAGATATTATACAAAATTTACTATTTTTAATAATTACAGAAATAATTGTCATCAAATTTTAAATTTTTCGGTAAATTGTGCTTTATAAAACTAAGAAAGAAATTTTGAAGTGTTTTATTTTTAATATTTAATTTATTATTTGCGATACACTATATATTTCTATGTGATTATTTTATAAACGCAACTCAAAAGCTGCTTATGTAATTAACAGTCGATAATTCTAATTGTTTGCAACAAAATTTTTTGCAATCTAACCCATAAAAAATGTTTTTTACAAATACTTAGTTAACTTTAATGCTGATTCATTCATACCATGTACACGGCCATTCGCGAGAGTTAGTAAGGGAAATGGTTATCAAATTTTTAACAAAACACTGCACTAGGACTGTTGAAAACCGTAGATTAGAAGTGCGAAAGGCGAAACATCGTGATTAGAACACTTTAGGTGTCATCAGACATATGTTGTACAGTGGCAGCATATTTACAGAAAAAAAAACCATTCCACATGAAAATTATTGTGGAATCCCACCCTCCCTCTAAGGCATATGCTTATCACGACAGTCAATATTACGGAATTTTGCTGTCTACTAAACATTTTGTTGCCAGTTATCAAAATGATGTACAAATATGCTACTACACTTTTTATGTAGACAAACAACACTATGAACGAATATTCCTCTAAGTCTCTCTGTTGCCCGTGTCGCACCCTGTCAAAGATTACGGTAGTCAAAGTAGCTGCAGAAACATCCGAAACTCGAAAATATCCGTGCTGTGACTGAATATTCTTAAAAATACCCACTTTATGCGTAGATTCTCAGGCATATATTCAAACCTGTATTTCTACTGAAATTGTTTAAAGAGTAACTGTTAAATTTAAAATAATTAACAAACATCTAGTTTAATAAAACAGCATAACTATTGTATCATTTTCAAATTAAAAAAATTAAGTTTATTCGATATCATGTGCAATTCAGAAATTTAAACCGAAAATAATACATTACAATCGTCTCACCATGGTCTTTTCCTTTCGACTGAAACAATTATGTTAATTTGAAATATAGATTCACTTTATTTTTAAGTATACTTAAATTTGAAAATTTTATAGGCTATTGATAGAAGATTGTATTATATTAGTTTATAGCCACATAACACGTGCCTTATTTAAAATGACTTGGGCAAAATCTGAATATCAGTCAGTACTGTCCTTTATGTGCAATTAGGGGGGGACGGGGGGGGGGGAATGGATACCTCCTATTAAATATATCGCAAAGCAGTAATGGAAAATTTTCGGTGTTACTATCTACAAATCATTAACAACTATTCAATGAATACGAATTGTTCGCTCCGCTTAGGGGCATTCTATATGAAGATATTATACAAAATTTACTATTTTTAATAATTACAGAAATAATTGTCATCAAATTTTAAATTTTTCGGTAAATTGTGCTTTATAAAACTAAGAAAGAAATTTTGAAGTGTTATATTTTTAATATATAATTTATTATTTGCGATAAAATATATATTTCTATGTGATTATTTTATAAACGCAACTCAAAAGCTGCTTACGTAATTAACAGTCGATAATTCTAATTGTTTGTAACAAAATTTTTTGCAATCTAACCCATAAAAAATGTTTTTTACAAATACTTAGTTAACTTTAATGCTGATTCATTCATACCATGTACACGGCCATTCGCGAGAGTTAGTAAGGGAAATGGTTATCAAATTTTTAACAAAACACTGCACTAGGACTGTTGAAAACCGTAGATTAGAAGTGCGAAAGGCGAAACATCGAGATTAGAACACTTTTGGTGTCATCAGGCATATGTTGTACAAGTGGCAGCATATTTACACAAAAAAAAACCCTTCCACATGAAAATTATTGTGGAATCCCACCCTCCCTCTAAGGCATATGCTTATCACGACAGTCAATATTACGGAATTTTGCTGTCTACTAAACATTTTGTTGCCAGTTATCAAAATGATGTATAAATATGCGACTACACTTTTTATGTAGAAAAACAACACTATGAACGAATGTTCCTCTAAGTCTCTCTGTTGCCCGTGTCGCACCCTGTCAAAGATTACGGTAGTCAAAGTAGCTGCAGAAACATCCGAAACTCGAAAATATCCGTGCTGTGACTGAATATTCTTAAAAATACCCACTTTATGCGTAGATTCTCAGACATATATTCAAATCTGTATTTCTACTGAAATTGTTTAAAGAGTAACTTTTAAAATTTAAATAATTAACAAAAATCTAGTTTAATAAAACAGCATATCTATTGTATAATTTTCAAGTTAAAAAAATTAAGTTTATTCGATATCATGAGTTATTCAGAAATTTAAACCGAAAATAATACATTATAATCGTCTCACCATGATCTTTTCCTTTCGACTGAAACAATTACGTTAATTTGAAATATAGATTCACTTTATTTTTAAGTATACTTAAATTTGAAAATTTTATAAGGCTATTGATAGAAGATTGTATTATATTAGTTTATATCCACATAATACGTGCCTTATTTAAAATGACTTGGGCAAAATCTGAATATCAGTCAGTACTGTCCTTTATGTACAATTAGGGGGGTGGGGGGGAATGGATACCTCCTATTAAGTATATCGCAAAGCAGTAATGGAATATTTTCGGTGTTACTATCTACAAATCATTAACAACTATTCAATGAATACGAATTGTTCGCTCCGCTTAGGGGCATTCTATATGAAGATATTATACAAAATTTACTATTTTTAATAATTACAGAAATAATTGTCATCAAATTTTAAATTTTTCGGTAAATTGTGCTTTATAAAACTAAGAAAGAAATTTTGAAGTGTTTTATTTTTAATATTTAATTTATTATTTGCGATACACTATATATTTCTATGTGATTATTTTATAAACGCAACTCAAAAGCTGCTTACGTAATTAACAGTCGATAATTCTAATTGTTTGTAACAAAATATTTTGCAATCTAACCCATAAAAAATGTTTTTTACAAATACTTAATTAACTTTAATGTTGATTCATTTATACCATGTTCACGGCCATTCGCGAGAGTTAGTAAGGGAAATGGTTATCCAATTTTTAACAAAACACTGCACTAGGACTGTTGAAAACCGTAGATTAGAAGTGCGAAAGGCGAAACATCGAGATTAGAACACTTTTGGTGTCATCAGACATATGTTATACAAGTGGCAGCATATTTACACAAAAAAAACCATTCCACATGAAAATTATTTTGGAATCCCACCCTCCCTCTAAGGCATATGCTTATCACGACAGTCGATATTACGGAATTTTGCTGTCTACTAAACATTTTGTTGCCAGTAATAAAAATGATGTATAAATATGCGACTACACTTTTTATGTAGAAGAACAACACTATGAACGAATATTCCTCTAAGTCTCTCTGTTGCCCGTGTCGCACCCTGTCAAAGATTACGGTAGTCAAAGTAGCTGCAGAAACATCCGAAACTCGAAAATATCCGTGCTGTGACTGAATATTCTTAAAAATACCCACTTTAAGCGTAGATTCTCAGGCATATATTCAAACCTGTATTTCTACTGAAATTGTTTAAAGAGTAACTTTTCAATTTAAAATAATTAACAAAAATCTAGTTTAATAAAACAGCATAACTATTGTATCATTTTCAAATTAAAAAAATTAAGTTTTTTCGATACCATGTGTTATTCAGAAATTTAAGCCGAAAATAATACATTATAATCATCTCACCATGGTCTTTTCCTTTCGACTGAAACAATTATGTTAATTTGAAATATAGATTCACTTTATTTTTAAGTATACTTAAATTTGAAAATTTTATAAGGCTATTGATGGAAGATTGTATTATATTAGTTTATAGCCACATAACACGTGCCTTATTTAAAATGACTTGGGCAAAATCAGAATATCAGTCAGTACTGTCCTTTATGTGCAATTAGGGGGGGGGGGGATGGATACCTCCTATTAAATATATCGCAAAGCAGTAATGGAAAATTTTCGGTGTTACTATCTACAAATCATTAACAACTATTCAATGAATATGAATTGTTCGCTCCGCTTAGGGTCATTCTATATGAAGATATTATACAAAATTTACTATTTTTAATAATTACAGAAATAATTGTCATCAAATTTTAAATTTTTCGGTAAATTGTGCTTTATAAAACTAAGAAAGAAATTTTGAAGTGTTTCATTTTTAATATTTAATTTATTATTTGCGATACACTATATATTTCTATGTGATTATTTTATAAATGCAACTCAAAAGCTGCTTACGTAATTAACAGTCGATAATTCTAATTGTTTGTAACAAAATTTTTTGCAATCTAACCCATAAAAAATGTTTTTTACAAATACTTAATTAACTTTAATGCTGATTCATTCATACCATGTACACGGCCATTCGCCGGAGTTAGTAAGGGAAATGGTTATCCAATTTTTAACAAAACACTGCACTAGGACTGTTGAAAACCGTAGATTAGTAGTGCGAAAGGCGAAACATCGAGATTAGAACACTTTTGATGTCATCAGACATATGTTGTACAAGTGGCAGCATATTTACACAAAAAAAAAAACCATTCCACATGAAAATTATTGTGGAATCCCACCCTCCCTCTAAGGCATATGCTTATCACGACAGTCAATATTACGGAATTTTGCTGTCTGCTAAACATTTTGTTGCCAGTTATCAAAATGATGTATAAATATGCGACTACACTTTTTATGTAGAAAAACAACACTATGAACGAATATTCCTCTAAGTCTCTCTGTTGCCCGTGTCGCACCCTGTCAAAGATTACGGTAGTCAAAGTAGCTGCAGAAACATCCGAAAGTCGAAAATATCCGTGCTGTGACTGAATATTCTTAAAAATACCCACTTTATGCGTAGATTCTCAGGCATATATTCAAACCTGTATTTCTACTGAAATTGTTTAAAGAGTAACTGTTAAATTTAAAATAATTAACAAAAATCTAGTTTAATAAAACAGCATAACTATTGTATCATTTTCAAATTAAGAAAATTAAGTTTATTCGATATCATGTGTTATTCAGAAATTTAAGCCGAAAATAATACATTATAATCATCTCACCATGGTCTTTTCCTTTCGACTGACACAATTATGTTAATTTGAAATATAGATTTACTTTATTTTTAAGTGTACTTAAATTTGAAAATTTTATAAGGCTATTGATAGAAGATTGTATTATATTAGTTTATATCCACATAACACGTGCCTTATTTAAAATGACTTGGGCAAAATTTGAATATCAGTCAGTACTGTCCTTTATGTACAATTAGGGGGGTGGGGGGGAATGGATACCTCCTATAAAATATATCGCAAAGCAGTAATAGAAAATTTCCGGTGTTACTATCTACAAATCATTAACAACTATTCAATGAATACGAATTGTTCGCTCCGCTTAGGGGCATTCTATATGAAGATATTATACAAAATTTACTATTTTTAATAATTACAGAAATAATTGTCATCAAATTTTAAATTTTTCGGTAAATTGTGCTTTATAAAACGAAAGAAATTTTGAAGTGTTATATTTTTAATATTTACTTTATTATTTGCGATAAACTATATATTTCTATGTGATTATTTTATAAGCGCAACTCAAAAGCTGCTTACGTAATTAACAGTCCATAATTCTAATTGTTTGTAACAAAATTTTTTGCAATCTAACACATAAAAAATGTTTTTTACAAATACTTATTTAACTTTAATGCTGTTTCCTTCATACCATGTACACGGCCATTCGCGAGAGTTAGTAAGGGAAATGGTTATCCAATTTTTAACAAAACACTGCACTAGGACTGTTGAAAACCGTAGATTAGAAGTGCGAAAGGCGAAACATCGAGATTAGAACACTTTTGGTGTCATCAGACATATGTTGTATAGTGGCAGCATATTTACACAAAAAAAAACCATTCCACATGAAAATTATTGTGGAATCCCACCCTCCCTCTAAGGCATATGCTTATCACGACAGTCAATATTACGGAATTTTGCTGTCTACTAAACATTTTGTTGCCAGTTATCAAAATGATGTACAAATATGCTACTACACTTTTTATGTGGACAAACAACACTATGAACGAATATTCCTCTAAGTCTCTCTGTTGCCCGTGTCGCACCCTGTCAAAGATTACGGTAGTCAAAGTAGCTGCAGAAACATCCGAAACTCGAAAATATCCGTGCTGTGACTGAATATTCTTAAAAATACCCACTTTATGCGTAGATTCTCAGGCATATGTTCAAATCTGTATTTCTACTGAAATTGTTTAAAGAGTAACTTTTAAAATTTAAATAATTAACAAAAATCGAGTTTAAAAAAACAGCATAACTATTGTATCATTTTCAAATTAAAAAAATTAAGTTTATTCGATATCATGTGTAATTCAGAAATTTAAACCGAAAATAATACATTACAATCGTCTCACCATGGTCTTTTCCTTTCGACTGAAACAATTATGTTAATTTGAAATATAGATTCACTTTATTTTTAAGTATACTTAAATTTGAAAATTTTCTAGGCTATTGATAGAAGATTGTATTATATTAGTTTATAGCCACATAACACGTGCCTTATTTAAAATGACTTGGGCAAAATCTGAATATCAGTCAGTACTGTCCTTTATGTGCAATTAGGGGGGGGGGGTCGGGGGGTTGGGGGGGGGGGGGAAGGGATACCTCCTATTAAATATATCGCAAAGCAGTAATGGAAAATTTTCGGTGTTACTATCTACAAATCATTAACAACTATTCAATGAATACGAATTGTTCGCTCCGCTTAGGGGCATTCTATATGAAGATATTATACAAAATTTACTATTTTTAATAATTACAGAAATAATTGTCATCAAATTTTAAATTTTTCGGTAAATTGTGCTTTATAAAACTAAGAAAGAAATTTTGAAGTGTTATATTTTTAATATTTAATTTATTATTTGCGATAAAATATATATTTCTATGTGATTATTTTATAAACGCAACTCAAAAGCTGCTTACGTAATTAACAGTCCATAATTCTAATTGTTTGCAACAAAATTTTTTGCAATCTAACCTATAAAAAATGTTTTTTACAAATGCTTATTTAACTTTAATGCTGATTCATTCATACCATGTACACGGCCATTCGCGAGAGTTAGTAAGGGAAATGGTTATCCAATTTTTAACAAAACACTGCACTAGGACTGTTGAAAACCGTAGATTAGAAGTGCGAAAGGCGAAACATCGAGATTAGAACACTTTTGGTGTCATCAGACATATGTTGTACAAGTGGCAGCATATTTACACAAAAAAAAACCATTCCACATGAAAATTATTGTGGAATCCCACCCTCCCTCTAAGGCATATGCTTATCACGACAGTCAATATTACGGAATTTTGCTGTCTACTAAACATTTTGTTGCCAGTTATCAAAATGATGTATAAATATGCGACTACACTTTTTATGTAGAAAAACAACACTATGAACGAATATTCCTCTAAGTCTCTCTGTTGCCCGTGTCGCACCCTGTCAAAGATTACGGTAGTCAAAGTAGCTGCAGAAACATCCGAAACTCGAAAATATCCGTGCTGTGACTGAATATTCTTAAAAATACCCACTTTATGCGTAGATTCTATGACATATATTCAAATCTGTATTTCTACTGAAATTGTTTAAAGAGTAACTTTTAAAATTTAAATAATTAACAAAAATCTAGTTTAATAAAACAGCATATCTATTGTATAATTTTCAAGTTAAAAAAATTAAGTTTATTCGATATCATGAGTTATTCAGAAATTTAAACCGAAAATAATACATTATAATCGTCTCACCATGATCTTTTCCTTTCGACAGAAACAATTACGTTAATTTGAAATATAGATTCACTTTATTTTTAAGTATACTTAAATTTGAAAATTTTATAAGGCTATTGATAGAAGATTGTATTATATTAGTTTATATCCACATAATACGTGCCTTATTTAAAATGACTTGGGCAAAATCTAAATATCAGTCAGTACTGTCCTTTATGTACAATTAGGGGGGTGGGGGGGGGAATGGATACCTCCTATTAAGTATATCGAAAAGCAGTAATGGAATATTTTCGGTGTTACTATCTACAAATCATTAACAACTATTCAATGAATACGAATTGTTCGCTCCGCTTAGGGGCATTCTATATGAAGATATTATACAAAATTTACTATTTTTAATAATTACAGAAATAATTGTCATCAAATTTTAAATTTTTCGGTAAATTGTGCTTTATAAAACTAAGAAAGAAATTTTGAAGTGTTTTATTTTTAATATTTAATTTATTATTTGCGATACACTATATATTTCTATGTGATTATTTTATAAACGCAACTCAAAAGCTGCTTACGTAATTAACAGTCGATAATTCTAATTGTTTGTAACAAAATTTTTTGCAATCTAACCCATAAAAAATGTTTTTTACAAATACTTAATTAACTTTAATGTTGATTCATTTATACCATGTACACGGCCATTCGCGAGAGTTAGTAAGGGAAATGGTTATCCAATTTTTAACAAAACACTGCACTAGGACTGTTGAAAACCGTAGATTAGTAGTGCGAAAGGTGAAACATCGAGATTAGAACACTTTTGGTGTCATCAGACATATGTTGTACAAGTGGCAGCATATTTACACAAAAAAAATCATTCCACATGAAAATTATTGTGGAATCCCACCCTCCCTCTAAGGCATATGCTTATCACGACAGTCAATATTACGAAATTTTGCTGTCTACTAAACATTCGTTGCCAGTTATCAAAATGATGTATAAATATGCGACTACACTTTTTATGTAGACAAACAACACTATGAACGAATATTCCTCTAAGTCTCTCTGTTGCCCGTGTCGCACCCTGTCAAAGTTTACGGTAGTCAAAGTAGCTGCAGAAACATCCGAAACTCGAAAATATCCGTGCTGTGACTGAATATTCTTAAAAATACCCACTTTATGCGTAGATTCTCAGACATATATTCAAATCTGTATTTCTACTGAAATTGTTTAAAGAGTAACTTTTAAAATTTAAATAATTAACAAAAATCTAGTTTAATAAAACAGCATATCTATTGTATAATTTTCAAGTTAAAAAAATTAAGTTTATTCGATATCATGTGTTATTCAGAAATTTAAACCGAAAATATAACATTATAATCGTCTCACCATGATCTTTTCCTTTCGACTGAAACAATTCGTTAATTTGAAATATAGATTCACTTTATTTTTAAGTATACTTAAATTTGAAAATTTTATAAGGCTATTGATAGAAGATTGTATTATATTAGTTTATATCCACATAACACGTTCCTTATTTAAAATGACTTGGGCAAAATCTGAATATCAGTCAGTACTGTGCTTTATGTACAATTAGGGGGGTGGGGGGGAATGGATACCTCCTATTAAGTATATCGCAAAGCAGTAATGGAATATTTTCGGTGTTACTATCTACAAATCATTAACAACTATTCAATGAATACGAATTGTTCGCTCCGCTTAGGGGCATTCTATATGAAGATATTATACAAAATTTACTATTTTTAATAATTACAGAAATAATTGTCATCAAATTTTAAATTTTTCGGTAAATTGTGCTTTATAAAACTAAGAAAGAAATTTTGAAGTGTTTTATTTTTAATATTTAATTTATTATTTGCGATACACTATATATTTCTATGTGATTATTTTATAAACGCAACTCAAAAGCTGCTTACGTAATTAACAGTCGATAATTCTAATTGTTTGTAACAAAATTTTTTGCAATCTAACCCATAAAAAATGTTTTTTACAAATACTTAATTAACTTTAATGTTGATTCATTTATACCATGTACACGGCCATTCGCGAGAGTTAGTAAGGGAAATGGTTATCCAATTTTTAACAAAACACTGCACTAGGACTGTTGAAAACCGTAGATTAGTAGTGCGAAAGGTGAAACATCGAGATTAGAACACTTTTGGTGTCATCAGACATATGTTGTACAAGTGGCAGCATATTTACACAAAAAAAATCATTCCACATGAAAATTATTGTGGAATCCCACCCTCCCTCTAAGGCATATGCTTATCACGACAGTCAATATTACGAAATTTTGCTGTCTACTAAACATTCGTTGCCAGTTATCAAAATGATGTATAAATATGCGACTACACTTTTTATGTAGACAAACAACACTATGAACGAATATTCCTCTAAGTCTCTCTGTTGCCCGTGTCGCACCCTGTCAAAGTTTACGGTAGTCAAAGTAGCTGCAGAAACATCCGAAACTCGAAAATATCCGTGCTGTGACTGAATATTCTTAAAAATACCCACTTTATGCGTAGATTCTCAGACATATATTCAAATCTGTATTTCTACTGAAATTGTTTAAAGAGTAACTTTTAAAATTTAAATAATTAACAAAAATCTAGTTTAATAAAACAGCATATCTATTGTATAATTTTCAAGTTAAAAAAATTAAGTTTATTCGATATCATGTGTTATTCAGAAATTTAAACCGAAAATATAACATTATAATCGTCTCACCATGATCTTTTCCTTTCGACTGAAACAATTCGTTAATTTGAAATATAGATTCACTTTATTTTTAAGTATACTTAAATTTGAAAATTTTATAAGGCTATTGATAGAAGATTGTATTATATTAGTTTATATCCACATAACACGTTCCTTATTTAAAATGACTTGGGCAAAATCTGAATATCAGTCAGTACTGTGCTTTATGTACAATTAGGGGGGTGGGGGGGAATGGATACCTCCTATTAAGTATATCGCAAAGCAGTAATGGAATATTTTCGGTGTTACTATCTACAAATCATTAACAACTATTCAATGAATACGAATTGTTCGCTCCGCTTAGGGGCATTCTATATGAAGATATTATACAAAATTTACTATTTTTAATAATTACAGAAATAATTGTCATCAAATTTTAAATTTTTCGGTAAATTGTGCTTTATAAAACTAAGAAAGAAATTTTGAAGTGTTTTATTTTTAATATTTAATTTATTATTTGCGATACACTATATATTTCTATGTGATTATTTTATAAACGCAACTCAAAAGCTGCTTACGTAATTAACAGTCGATAATTCTAATTGTTTGTAACAAAATTTTTTGCAATCTAACCCATAAAAAATGTTTTTTACAAATACTTAATTAACTTTAATGCTGATTCATTCATACCATGTACACGGCCATTCGCGAGAGTTAGTAAGGGAAATGGTTATCCAATTTTTAACAAAACACTGCACTAGGACTGTTGAAAACCGTAGATTAGAAGTGCGAAAGGCGAAACATCGAGATTAGAACACTTTTGGTGTCATCAGACATATGTTGTACAAGTGGCAGCATATTTACACAAAAAAAAACCATTCCACATGAAAATTATTGTGGAATCCCACCCTCCCTCTAAGGCATATGCTTATCACGACAGTCAATATTACGGAATTTTGCTGTCTACTAAACATTTTGTTGCCAGTTATCAAAATTGTACAAATATGCTACTACACTTTTTATGTAGACAAACAACACTATGAACGAATATTCCTCTAAGTCTCTCTGTTGCCCGTGTCGCACCCTGTCAAAGATTACGGTAGTCAAAGTAGCTGCAGAAACATCCGAAACTCGAAAATATCCATGCTGTGACTGAATATTCTTAAAAATACCCACTTTATGCGTAGATTCTCAGGCATATGTTCAAATCTGTATTTCTACTGAAATTGTTTAAAGAGTAACTTTTAAAATTTAAATAATTAACAAAAATCTAGTTTAAAAAAACAGCATAACTATTGTATCATTTTCAAATTATAAAAATTAAGTTTATTCGAAAATAATACATTATAATCGTCTCACCATGGTCTTTTCCTTTCGACTGAAACAATTATGTTAATTTGAAATATAGATTCACTTTATTTTTAAGTACACATAAAATTGAAAATCTTATAAGGCTTTTGATAGAAGATTGTATTATATTAGTTTATAGCCACATAACGCGTTCCTTATTTAAGATGTCTTTGACGAAATCTGAATATCAGTCAGTACTGTCCTTTATGTACAATTTGGGGGGGGGGGGATGGATACCTCTTATTAAATAAAACACAAAGCAGTAATGGAAAATTTCCGGTGTTACTATCTACAAATCTTTAACAACTATTGAATGAATACGAACTGTTTTCTGAAGATATTATACAAAATTTACTATTTTTAATACTTCCAGAAAAATTTGTTATCAAATTTTTAATTTTTCGGTAAATTGTGCTTTATAAAACTAAAAAAAAAAAATCTTTAAGTGTCATATTTTTAATGTTTATGTAATTATTTGTGATACACTATATATTACTATGCGAATATTTTATGAACGTAGCTAAAAAGCTGCTTACGTAATTAACAGTCGATAATTCTAATTGTTTGTAACAAAATTTTTTGCAATCTAACCCATAAAAAATGTTTTTTACAAATACTTAATTAACTTTAATGCTGATTCATTCATAACATGTACACGGCCATTCGCGAAAATTAGTAAGGGAAATGGTTATCCAATTTTTACCAAAACACTGCACTAGGACTGTTCAAAACCGTAGATTAGAAGTGCGAAAGGCGGAACATCGAGATTAGAACACTTTTGGTGTCATCAGACATATGTTGTACAAGTAGCAGCATATTTACATAAAAAACCATACCACATTCTAATTGTTGTGGAATCCCACCATCCCTCTAAGTCATATGCTTATCACGAGAGTCAATATTACGGAATTTTGCTGTTTACTAAACATTTTGTTGTAACTTATCAAAAAGATGTACAAATATGCTAGCACACTTTTTATGTAGAAAAACAATACTATGAACGAATGTTCCTCTAAGTCTCTCTGTTGTCCGTGTCGCACCAAATCAAAGATTACGGCAGACATAGTAGCTGCAGAAACACCCAAAAACTTTTCTAAAATCAGATTTAATAGGTGTTTACTTTTAATAAGATTTAATGGAATTAAATTTCGGCAGTATTCTTTAGTTTTCGATCAAAACTTTGAAGCTGTGTGCTACAGTGAAACGAAATCAGCCATAAAAAAATTAAGAACAATTTTATAGAATTATACTAATCAAATGATTCTTTTAGATTTAGTGTACAAAATGAGATACAAACTGCAATCATGCATAAATATATTCTAATCTTATTCTATATTACTATATTATATACTTATATATAATATATAAGTATATATTATATAATAAGTATATTATAAGTATATTATATAATAAGTATATTAATAAGTATATTATAAGTATATTATAAGTATATTAATAAGTATTATTAATAAGTATATTATATAAGTATATTATAAGTATATTATATAATAAGTATATAAGTATATTATATATAAGTATATATCTTATATAATATATACTTATATATAATATACTATATTATATACTTATATATAATATACTTATATATAATATACTTCTATACTACTATATTATATACTTATTCTATATCTATATATTAATATATCCTTATCTTATTCTAAATTACTACTTTATATTCACTAAATCTTTATTATTAATTAATCTCTATCGTTAACTCTGTTAAATTCCCTTTAATTTAATGTCTCACTTGTCATAATCGCTTAAATATTGCGCTTTTAGTATTCTTTAAGTGTCCCGCGCTTTTTTCTTTCGAGAATATTCTTTTAGCTTCCCTTTTTACTTTCCCGCGCATTTCTGAGGTTATCTTTTTCCCCTCCAAATTCATCCGCTAACTCTGTCTGCACTCTTTATATGACGTGACATACTTAATTATTCATTAGTTGAGAGCGCGATCTAAGTCATATTTGTATTCTTACACGTGAGGAACAAAAAGTTGGTGCTCTCCGTGTTTGAGCAGATTTTGGCAGATTTGAGTCGTATTTCCCATTTTCATTCATCCCCTGGTCACCGTCCTGTTATTCGATTATCTGGAACTTTGTTTAAACCCAATTACTACTACGGAGGGATGGCTAATTATCTTGGTGGAAACTGCACCTTTTGCAAGATGTTCTAATAAAGTGCTTAGCTGATATCATGAGTTGTTTCAATTTCTTCTGGGGAAACTTCCCGGAACGATGTATTCCATTGTTTTCACTCGACAACTGCATTTCAACAACTTGTTCTACTAATATAACAGATTCGAATTATCTGTTCTGACCACTTCTTTTACGCCATTATCACTGGATGTGATCCACAACTACTATCATGACAGCCAGTACAGCATTTTTAACGATAAATCCAATCCAATGTTGCTAGAATGCAACATATATTGTTACATCAACAATTACAGTTTCTCATATAAATCATCATCTTTAAAAGTTTGTCGCCTGGGAAAATACTCTGGCATATCTAAAATCGGGCTTAATTGGTATCTTTTTAATAAGATTTAATGGTTGTAATAATTTGGAAGTATGCTTGACAACAAAAGTTTAGTTTTGACGGAAACTTGAAGCTGTGCGCTACAGTAAAACAAAGTCAGCCATTTTTTTTTTTTTTTTTTTTTGAGAACACAACAATTTTTTGGAATGAGTTATATTGGTCAAATGATTCGTTTAAATTCTCAAATCACAAGAGATAAAAGCTGCAATCATGCATAAATATAGTACGTGCTTAGTCAATGCTAAAGAAATTTTGTCAAGTTCAACAAAAAAAATTGAGAACACAACAATATTATGGAATGAGTCATATTATAGGTCAAATGAATTCGTTTAGATTTTAAGTGTTCAGAAAGAGATAAAAACTGCAATCACGCATAAATATAATACATACTTAGATAGTGCTAAAGGAATTTTGTAAAGTTCGACAATTCTTAATATCGCCCAAGTAAAACGAAATAAGCCATTAAAAGAAAAAAAATTGAGAACTTAATAATGTTATGGAATGAGTCAAATTATAGGACAAATTAATTCGTTTAGATTTTGAGTGTACAAAAAGAGATAAAAACTGCAATCACGCATAAATATAATGCATACCTAGGCAAGTTCGACAATTTTTTCGACCGACATGTGTGACTTCCAATCTACAAATAAACGTGAGACAACATTTCATAGACAAATATATTTTTCATTGTTTTTCATTACTCAGCTGATTCCCATTGTTGTAACAGATTAAATAAAACCATTGTTACATCAACATCAACAGTTTCCTTCATAAATTATCATGTGTCGCCTGAGAAAATACTCTGACTTAATAGGTGGCTGTTTTTAATAGGATGTAATGGAAGTAATATTTTTGTTATATGCTTGTCAACTAAAGTTTAGTTTTTGATAGAAACTTGAAGCAATTCCTGGCGAATAAACAGGAGACGACATTTCACTGTCAAATATATTTCTCATCATTGTTGTTTACTATATTGTTGAATACTACAGTTTTATTGTTTTATTAAACGAGTTATACTGGTAAAATGATTCGTTTAGTTTTTAAGGATGCGAAAACAGATTAAAACTGCAATAACACATAGATATTATACATACTTGGCCAATTCGCGAGAAATATTTTGTCCTGTATGAAGTTGTCTAGGAGCTTCTAGTTTTCACAACCTAGATGTCTGATTGCGAATCTACAAATATGCTCAGACAACGTTTCAGTCAAATATATCTTCTTTCATTGTTGTTTATTGTTCAGCTGAATTTCTTTGTTGAAACAACTAAAATAAGCATCTATTGTTATGTCATCTTTTAAAGTTTACCAAATTAACGTTACCTTAAATACTCTGTAGCAGTATTTTAAACTTCTGAGCATCGCACATTTTCAACTTTTATACCGTCGTATTGGAAAAAAAAAGTTCTTTTAAATGCATTTTGTTTGAAAACTATATCTCAATTTCTTTTTGAAATATTCATTTTTTTGTAGTTTTTAGAGCCATTTGCTTAATATAACGGAAGTACTCCATTTCTGCAGAAAGTGAAAGAAAAATGGCAATTATATATTTTTGTTGCCATTTTCCCATAAAAATTGAAAAAAAAAATGCAATTATCAGTCATTGAAAAAAATATAAACGAAGGATTTCTCATTAAATATGGAGCTATTAGATACTATAGTTAATTTTAAATATCTATATTAATGATACAAACAAATGAAGGCCTGTGAATCTTTAGATAGCCGATTTTTTTGTAGAGTTTCTTGAATGACGAAAACTCTTTTTTTTTGTGTGTGTCTTATGCAGCAATAGTGACGTCATAAGCGCACTTTACTGTGAAGATGAAAGAGCAGCAGCAAAAAGTTAAAACTCTGATTTTCTGGTCAGAATGGAAAAAAAATGGCCATATTTTTTTTTTCAAAAAAAATTATGCCCATATTTAAGGATGCGAAAACAGATTAAAACTGCAATAATACATAAGTATTATACATACATAGCCAATTCGCAAGAACTATTTTGTCATGTATGAAATCGTCTAGGAGCTTCTATTTTTACAACCTAGATATCTGACTGCAAATCTACAAATATGCTCAAATAATGTTTCACAGTCAAATATATCTTCTTTCATTGTTGTTCATTGTTCAGCTGAATTTCTTAGTTGAAATAGCTAAAATAAACATCTATTGTTACGTCATCTTTTAAAGTTTCCAAATGGCATGTCACAGGAGAAAGATTTCTCATACTAATAATAGTAGTTACTAATAATAGCTTTAATAGTGGTCCTTTTCAATAGGTGTTTGTGTGAATAATATTTTGGAAGTACATATTAACAAATATTTAGTTTTTAATGGGAACTCAAAGCTAGGATTCAATTAAACTACATTTGTTTCCTAAAAAAGTTTTGCGGTAATAGATAGTTATTATATTTGTTTGTCCACTGCTCAAGATATACATCTCAACTATGAACCCAATATATGCCTAGGAACTTCTATTTTTAAACCTGGATGTCCGACTGCGAATCTACAAATATGCTCAAATAATGTTTCACAGTCAAATAAATCTTCTTTCATTGTTGTTCATTGTTCAGCTGAATTTCTTTGTTGAAATAGCTAAAATAAACATCTATTGTTACGTCATCTTTTAAAGTTAAACAAATGGCATGTCACCACAGAAAGATTTCTCATACTATTAACTGTAGTTAATAATAATAGCTTTAATATTGGTCGTTTTCAATAGGTGTTTATGTTAATAACATTTTGGAAGTACATATTAACAAATATTTAGATTTTCATGGGAACTCAAAGCTAGGATTCAATTAAACAACATTTGTTTCCTAAAAAAGTTTCTGCGGTAATACATAGTTATTATATTTGTTTGTCCACAGCTCAAGATATACATTTTAAATATGAACCCAATAAATGCCTAAGAACTTCTACTTTTACAACCTAGATGTCTGACTGCGCATCTACAAATATGCTGAAATAATGATTCAGAGTCAAATATATATATTATTTCATTGTTGTTCATTGTTCAGCTGAATTTCTTTGTTGAAACAGCTAAGATAAACATCGATTGTTATGTCATCTTTTAAAGTTTGCCAAATGGCATGTCACAGGAGAAAGATTTATCACGTTACTAATAATAGCTTTAATAGTGGTACTTTTCAGTAGGTGTTTATGTGAATAATATTTTGGAAGTACATATTAACATAAATTTAGTTTTTCATCGGAACTCAAAGCTAGGATTCAATTAAAGAAAATTTGTTTCCTAAAAAGGTTTCTGCGGTAATACATAGTTATTATACTGGTTTGTCCACTGTTCAAGATATACATCTCAACTATGAACCCAATAAATGAATAGGAACTTCTATTTTTACAACCTAGATGTCTGACTGCGAATCTACAAATATGCTCAAATAATGTTTCACAGTCAAATATATCTTATTTCATTGTTGTTCATTGTTCAACTGAATTTCTTAGTTGAAATAGCTAAAATAAACATATTTTGTTACGTCATCTTTTAAAGTTTACCAAATGGCATGTTACCGGAGAAAGATTTATCACACTACTAATAACAGTAGTTACTAATAATAGCTTTAATATTGGTCCTTTTCAATAGATGTTTATGTTAATAATATTTTGGAAGTGCATATTAACAAATACTTAGTTTTTCATGGAAACTCAAAGCTAGGATTCAATTAAACAACATTTGTTTCCTAAAAAAGTTTCTGCGGTAATACATAGTTATTATATTTGTTTGTCCACTGCTCAAGATATACATTTTAACTATGAACCCAATAAATGCCTAAGAACTTTTATTTTTACAACCTAGATGTCTGACTGCGCATCTACAAATATGCTGAAATAATGATTCAGAGTCAAATATATATATTATTTCATTGTTGTTCATTGTTCAGCTGAATTTCTTTGTTGAAACAGCTAAGATAATCATCGATTGTTATGTCATCTTTTAAAGTTTGCCAAATGGCATGTCACAGGAGAAAGATTTATCAGGTTACTAATAATAGCTTTAATAGTGGTACTTTTCAATAGGTGTTTATGTGAATAATATTTTGGAAGTACATATTAACATAAATTTAGTTTTTCATCGGAACTCAAAGCTAGGATTCAATTAAACAAAATTTGTTTCCTAAAAAGGTTTCTGCGGTAATACATAGTTATTATACTTGTTTGTCCACTGTTCAAGATATACATCTCAACTATGAACCCAATAAATGCCTTTACAACCTAGATGTCTGACTGCGAATCTACAAATATGCTCAAATAATGTTTCACCGTCAAATATATCTTATTTCATTGTTGTTCATTGTTCAACTGAATTTCTTAGTTGAAATAGCTAAAATAAACATATTTTGTTACGTCATCTTTTAAAGTTTACCAAATGGCATGTTACCGGAGAAAGATTTATCACACTACTAATAACAGTAGTTACTAATAGTAGCGTTAATATTGGTCCTTTTCAATAGATGTTTATGTTAATAATATTTTGGAAGTGCATATTAACAAATATTTAGTTTTTCATGGAAACTCAAAGCTAGGATTCAATTATACAACATTTGTTTCCTAAAAAAATTCTGCGGTAATACATAGTTATTATACTTGTTTGTCCACTGTTCAAGATATACATCTCAACTATGAACCCGATAAATGCCTAGGAACTTCTATTTTTACAACCTAGATGTCTGACTGCGAATCTACAAATATGCTCAAATAATGTTTCACAGTCAAATATATCTTCTTTCATTGTTGTTCATTGTTCAACTGAATTTCTTAGTTGAAATAGCTAAAATAAACATATTTTGTTACGTCATCTTTTAAAGTTTACCAAATTTCATGTTACCGGAGAAAGATTTATCACACTACTAATAACAGTAGTTACTAATAATAGCTTTAATATTGGTCCTTTTCAATAGATGTTTATGTTAATGATATTTTGGAAGTGCATATTAACAAATATTTAGATTTTCATGGGAACTCAAAGCTAGGATTCAATTAAACAACATTTGTTTCCTAAAAATGTTTCTGCGGTAATACATAGTTATTAAATTTGTTTGTCCACTGCTCAAGATATACATTTTAACTATGAACCCAATAAATGCCTAAGAACTTCTATTTTTACAACCTAGATGTCTGACTGCGCATCTACAAATATGCTGAAATAATGATTCAGAGTCAAATATGTATATTATTTCATTGTTGTTCATTGTTCAGCTGAATTTCTTTGTTGAAACAGCTAAGATAAACATCGATTGTTATGTCATCTTTTAAAGTTTGCCAAATGGCATGTCACAGGAGAAAGATTTATCACGTTACTAATAATAGCTTTAATAGTGGTACTTTTCAATAGGTGTTTATGTGAATAATATTTTGGAAGTACATATTAACATAAATTTAGTTTTTCATCGGAACTCAAAGCTAGGATTCAATTAAACAAAATTTGTTTCCTAAAAAGGTTTCTGCGGTAATACATAGTTATTATACTTGTTTGTCCACTGTTCAAGATATACATCTCAACTATGAACCCAATAAATGCCAGGGAACTTCTATTTTTACAACCTAGATGTCTGACTGCGAATCTACAAATATGCTCAAATAATGTTTCACAGTCAAATATATCTTATTTCATTGTTGTGCATTGTTCAGCTGAATTTCTTTGTTGAAACAGCTAAGCTAAACATCGATTGTTATGTCATCTTTTAAAGTTTGCCAAATGGCATGTCACAGGAGAAAGATTTATCACGTTACTAATAATAGCTTTAATAATGGTCCTTTTCAATTGGTGTTTATGTGAATAATATTTTGGAAGTACGCATCTACATAAATTTAGTTTTTCATGGAAACTCAAAGCTAGGATTCAATTAAACAAAATTTGTTTCCTAAAAAAGTTTCTGCGGTAATACATAGTTATTATACTTGTTTGTCCACTGCTCAAGATATACCTCTCAACTATGAACTCAATAAATGTCTAGGAACTTCTGTTTTTCGCAACCTACATTTATTTCTGAGTGTATATTTTTCTTCATTTTTGTTGATTGTTTAGCCCAATATAATTGTTTCAGTAAAAAAATAAACATCTGTTGTTACAAAATTTTGTATGAAAATCACATAAAATCATCCAAACTAAGATAAAAATTGCTAAAAACGATAAAAAATACACTTCAAGACTTCATATAAATACCATTATCCAAACCTACATATGTTTCATCGCTCAAACAGCGACAATCTCAAGAATATTTTTGAAAAAATTTTGAAAACAAAAAGTTGATAAATAAAATCACTAGACCACAAGCATAATGAAAAACAAGTGCAAATTTGAAATAAAATGAAACAAAAACTGATATTTTTGAGCGTGAATTAATGTTTACTATTGTTTCTTATTCTGCAGAGCATCTCTTTCCAAATTTTAGATAACTCAATGGAGGCTGAATCATTGCAAATATTCTCACTGTGTAAAAAGATCTCTATTGATTTCCTACTGTTTTTTAAAGTAAACCTGTAAGGGTTCTTTGTTAAATATTCTGGCTAAAACTGTAGTTCTCTTGTTGTATTTGACGTCTGCTATATGGTCTTTGATTCTAGTTTTAAGTTTTCTGTTTTTCATAACTACATAAAATTGCATTGTTCTGTCGTCTTTGTTGAACGTATTTCATATACTCCTGATAATTAATTTGGTTCTATTGGATGTACTTTTTTATTGTCTATATTTTTTAATTTTATGGAAGATTTTTCAAAAAGGAAATATGGAATTAATTGAGCTTATATTTAAACTTCCGAAGTAACCAGGAAAATATTGTAAAGTGGTCATTGAAATTCACTATTGAATGTTAGGTGTTGCAAAATGTAGCGTTTAGCAGCCATAATTTCATTACAGGGACATTCAAAAGAATTTCATTACATTACTGCCTATGGTGAAAAATCGTTTTGGGTGGTTTTTAATGACGTAATCGAACTTTTTTTTAATCGAAATTTTTTGTAATGGAACCCAATAAAAAAGTTATTTTCAAACTACTTAATTCACTTGAATGCTGATTCAGTCATACCATGTACACGATCATTCGCGAGAGTTTGTATTGATTATTTGCGATAAACTATAAATTTCTATGCGAATATTTTATAACCGTAACTCAAAAGCTGCTTACAGAACTAACAGTCTATAATTCTAATTGTTTCTAACAAATTTTTTTGTAATCGAACCGAATAAAAAAGTTATTTTTAAACTACTTAATTCACTTGAATGCTGATTCATTCGTACCATGTACACGATCATTCGCGAGATTTTGTGTAGGAAATGGTTATCAAATTTTTCCCCATGTAGTTTATGCGACAGACTTCGAAATTAGAACACTTTTGGTGTCATCAGACATGTGTTGTAGCAGTGGCAGCATATTTACATAAAAAACCATACCACATTCTAATGATTGTGGAACCCCGCCCTCCCTCTAATGCATATGCTTGTACAAACGTGCTAGCACACTCTTAATGTACTACGCTATGAATGAATATTCTTCTAACTCTTTCTGGCCTCCGTCACAAGATCAAGAGCTACGGTAGACAAAGTAGCTGCAGAGACACTCGAAATTCGAAAATATCAGCGCTGTGACTGAATATTCTTACAAATACTCACTTTATACGACAATTCTGGGACTTATATTTTCATCTATGTTAGGTAGCTTTCTTTACAAAAAAGCTACCTATTGCAGCCGTTCGGAGGAAAGCGATTTCAAAAAATTTTGGTATATTTTCATCGATCATGACCCCCAGACCCCGAAACCACCCTCCGTTCAAAATTTATATATATATATATATCTGACCTATGTCACACTGTAATTCCCGTAATTATGAACCGATTTCGATGTAATTCGGTGTGTACATAGTACATACCAATCTCTCGACCGAGTTCGTTGGCCAGCTTCATCCGTCGTTTTGTTTCAAAATGGCGGCCATTTAAAATTTTTAAAAAATTTTAAACTTGAAATGTGATACCAAAAAATTACAAATGGAAAAATATTTTTTTCTTATGTATTTGACCTTTATACAACGATTCCGGAGCAGTTTTTGTTTCGTCTATATCTTAAAAAATGGCTGAGTTATAGCATTTTGAATTTCTATCGTGGCTGACATTTTGAAACTTCCTGAATTTTGTCACGCGATAAAAGGCGTATTTATGAATCGATTTGGATGTAATTCAGTGTATACATAGTACGTACCAATCTCTCGACCGAGTTCGTTGGCCAGCTTCATCCGCCATTTTGTTTCAAAATGGCGGCCATTTAAATTTTTAAGAAAAATTTAAATTTGAAATGTGGTACCAAAAAATTAAAAATTGAAAAAGTATTTTCTTCTTATGTGTTTGACCTTGATAAAAAGATTCGGGAGCAGTTTTTGTTTCGTCTATATCTTAAGAAATGGCGAGTTATAGCATTTTGAATTTCTAGCTTGGCTGACATTTTGAAACGTCCTGATATTTCTCACGTAATAACAGGCGTATTTATGAACCGACTTGGATGTACCTTGGTGTGTACATAGTACATACAAATATCTCGACCGAGTTCGTTGGCCGGCTTCATCCGCCATAAAAAAAAATTTAAAAAATAAAAAATTTAAATGAGATACCAAAAAATTGGAAAGTGAAAAAGATTTTTTTGTATGTGTTTGACCTTAATACAAAGATTCCGGAGCAGTTTTTCTTTCGTCTATATCTAAAAAAAATGGCTGAGTAATAGCATTTTGAATTTCTCTTGTGGCTGACATTTTAAAACGACCTGATTTTTGTCACGCGATAACAGGCGTAATTATGAACCTATTTGGATGTTACTTGGTCTGTACATAGTACATACCAATGTCTCGACCGAGTTCCTTGGCCAGCTTCATTCGCCATCTTGTTTCAAAAGGGTTGCCATTTAAAAAAAATTAAATTTAAAATTCAAAATGAGGTATTAAACAATTGGAAAATGAAAAAGATTTTTTTATGTGTTTGGGCTTGATACAAAGATTCTGGAGCAGTTTTTGTATCTGAAAATTTGTTCTTTTGTTTATATCTTAAAAAATGGTTGATTTATAGCACTTTGAATTTCTAGCATGGCTAACATTTTGAAACGATCTTGTATTTGTCACGCGATAACACACGTATTCGCCTATTTCGATGTAAGAAGGCATGTGGATAGTATACATCAACACCTCGACCAAGTTCGCTGGCCAGATTCATCAACCATCTTGTTTCAAAATGGCGACCATTAAATTAAAAATATATATATATATTTAAAGTGAGGTGCAAAAAAATTAGAAATTGAAAAAGGTTTCTTTCTTAAGTATTTGACCTTGATATAAGGATTCAGGAGCATTTTTTGTTTGTCTTTACTTTAAAAAATGGCTCAGATATAGCAGTTTCAATTTCTATTGTGGGTGACATTTTGAAAAATCTGATTTTTTGCATGCGACAGCACTCCTATATATTAACCGATTCCGATGTGAGTGAGCATGTGCACAGCAATTACTAAGGTCTCGACCAAGTTCACTGCTTAGCCTCATCCACCATGTTGTCTTAAAATGACAGGCACTTAAAGAAATTGCCGAATTTGGCAGCCAAATATATGTTACTTTAAAGAAAAGCAGCTTGGATAAAGCTGACTAATTTCGCGAAATTCTCATTCATTATATTGATAAAAATTAGTATTGAATCTCCTATATTCGGTTTCCACTAAATTGAGCTTCGTGTGTTTGAATGATATAATTTGGCTTTTTTAAAATAAGGATTATGAAAGTTATCTCTTCCTCCCGGCACTGGCCGGAAGGACTTTTTTCAATTGAAGTTGCTTTAAGAGTAACTTTTAAAATTTAAATTAACAAAAATCTAATCTATTAAAATCGCATAACTATATTATTTTTTATTAATTTCATTCGATATCATGTGTAATTCAGAAATTTAAACCGAAAATAAAAGATTGTGCTTGTCTCACCATGGTGTTTTTCTTTCGACAGAGACAATTATGTTAATTTTAAATAAACGTTTATTTTATTTTTAGGTATACTTAAAATCTTATAAGGCTATTGATAGAAGATTGTTGTGTTATATTAGTTTATAGCCACATAATACGCGGCTTATTAAAAGTGTCTTGGGAAAAATCTGAATTTCAGTCAGTACTGTCCCTTATGTACAGTTGGGGAAAAATGAATAACTCTTCTTAAATATATCGCATAGCAGTAATAAAAAAATTTCGAAGTTACTAACTACAAATATTAACTACATTTACTATTCAATGAATACGAATTGTTTACTTCGCAGAGAAAGCATTCTATATGAAAATATAGAATGCTTCCTACACAAAAAAATTTGTCATTAAATTTTTAATTTTTCGGTAAATTGTGCTTTACAAAACTGAGAAAATATTTTTTTAGCGTTAATTTTTGAATGTTTAATGTTTAATTGTATATTTGCGATACACTATAAATTTCTATGCGAATATTTTATAACCGTAACACAAAAGCTGCTTACAGAATTAAAAGTATAATTCTAATTGTTTCTAACAAATTTTTCTGTAATCAAATCCAATAAAAAAGTTATTTTCAAACTACTTAATTCACTTGAATGCTGATTCATTCGTACCATGCTCACGATCATTCGCGAGAGTTTGTGTAGGAAATGGTTATTAAATTTTTCCCCATCACAGCACTAAGACTCTTGAAAACCGTAGATAGTTATGTGACAGGCTTCGAAATTAGAACACTTTGTGTCAACAGACATGTGTTGTAGCAGTGGCAGCATATTTACATAAAAACCATACCACAGTCTAATGATTGTGGAATCCCAACCTACCTCTAATGCATATGCTTGCACAAACATGCTAGCACACTCTTAATGTACTACGCTATGAATGAATATTCTTCTAACTCGTTCTGGCCTCCGTCATTTAATCAAGAGCTACAGCAGACAAATTAGCTGCAGAAACACTCGAAATTCGAAAATATCCGCGCTGTGACTGAATATTCTTACAAATACCCACTTTATACGATGATTCTGATACTTATATTTTCATCTATGTTTTCAATTGAAGTTGTTTTAAGAATAACTTTTAAAATTTACAGCAAATAAAATAGCGTATGCGATATCATGTGTAATTCAGAAATTTAAGCCGAAAATAAAAGATTGTGCTTGTCTCACCATGGTCTTTTCCTTTCAACAGAAACAATTATGTTAATTTTAAATATATGTTTATTTTATTTTTAGTTATGCTTATATTTCAAAATCTTCTAAGGCTATTGATAGAAGATTGTGTTATATTAGTTTATAGGCACATAATACGTGGCTTATTAAAAGTGTCTTAGGCAAAATCTGAATTTCAGTCAGTACTGTCCCTTGTGTACAATTGGGGAAAAAATGGATAACTCTTATTAAATATATCGTATAGCAGTAATGAAAAGTTTTCGATGTTACTATCTCGAAATATCAACTACAATTACTATTCAATGAATGCGAATTGTTTACAAGCGCTTTATAAGCGATATTCTATAGGAAAATATATGAATGAATATTCTTCTAACTCGTTCTGGCCTCCGTCACAAGATCAAGAGCTACAGCAGACAAAGTAGCTGCAGAAACACTCGAAATTCGAAAATATCCGCGCTGTGACTGAATATTCTTACAAATACCCACCTTATACGATGATTCTGAGACTTATATTTTCATCTATTTTAGGTAGCTTTCATTACAAAAAGCTACCTATTGCAGCCGTTCGGAGGAAAGCGATTTCAAAAAATTTTGGTATATTTTCATCAATCATGACCCCCAGACCCCGAAACCACCCTCCGTTCAAAACTGATATATATATATATATATATATATATATATATATATATATATATATATATGTCTGACCTATGTCACACTGTAATTCTCGTATTTATGAACCGATTTGGATGTAGTTTGGTGTGTACATAGTACATACCAATGTCTCGACCGAGTTCGTTGACCAGCTTCATCCTTCATTTTGTTTCAAAATGGCGGCCATTTAAAATTTTAAAAAAAATTTAAAACTTGAAATGTGGTACCAAAAAATTGAAAATGGAAAAATATTCTTTTCTTGTATATTTGACCTTTATACAAAGACTCCGGAGTAGTTTTTGTTTCGTCTATATCTTAAAAAATGGCCGAGTTCTAGCACTTTGAATTTCTAGCGTGGCTGACAATTTGAAACGTCCTGAATTTTGTCACGCGATAAAAAACGCATTTATGAACCTATTTGGATGTAACTTCGTTTATACATAGTACATAGCAATGTCTCGACCGAGTTCGTTGGCCAGCTTCATCCGCCATCTTGTTTAAAAATGGCGGCCATTTAAATTTTTAAGAAAAATTTAAATTTTAAATGTGGTACCAAAAAATTGAAAATTGAAAAAATATTTTTTTCTTATGTGTTTGACCTTGATAAAAAGATTCGGGAGCAGTTTCTGTTTCGTCTATATCTTAAAACATGGCTGGGTTATAGCATTTTATATTTCTAGCGTGGCTGACATTTTGAAACGTCCTGATTTTTGTCACGTGATAACAGGCGTATTTATGAACCGATTTGGATGTATCTTGGTGTGTACATAGAACATACAAATATCTCGACCGAGTTTGTTGGCCAGATTCATCCGCCATCTTGTTTCAAAATGGCGACAATTTAAAAAAATTTTTAAAAATTTAAATTTAAAATGAGGTACCAAAAAATTAGAAAATGAAAAAGATTTTTTTTCGTATGTGTTTGGCCTTAATACAAAGATTCCGGAACAGGTATTTTTTTGTCTGTATCTAAAAAAATGGCTGAGTTATAGCATTTTGAATTTCTATTGTGGTTGACATTTTAAAACGACATGATTTTTGTCACGCGATAACAGGCTTATTTATGAACCAATTTGGATGTAACTTGGCCTGTACATGGTACATACCAATGTCTCGACCGAGTTCGTTGGCCAGCTTCATTCGCCATCTTGTTCCAAAAGGGTTGCCATTTAAAAAAATTTAATTTAAAATTTAAAATGAAGTATTAAAAAATTGGAAAATGAAAAAGAATTTTTTATGTGTTTGGCTTTGATACAAAGATTCTGGAGCAGTTTCTGTTTCTGAAAATTTGTTCTTTTGTTTATATCTTAAAAAATGGTTGAATTATAGCACTTTAATTTCTAGCATGGCTAACATTTTGAAACAATCATTTATTTGTCACGCGATAACACACGTATTTGCCTATTTCGATGGAAGAAGGCATGTGGGTAGTATACATCAATATCTCGACCAAGTTCGCTGGCCAGCTTCATCAGGCATATGGTCTTTTCCTTTGGACTGAAACAATTATGTTAATTTGAAATATAGATTCACTTTATTTTTAAGTATACTTAAACTTGAAAATTTTATAAGGCTATTGATAGAAGATTGTATTATATTAGTTTATAGCCACATAACACGTGCCTTATTTAAAATGACTTTGGCAAATTCTGAATATAAGTCAGTACTGTACTTTATGTACAATTAGGGGGGTGGGGGGGGGGGGGATGGATACCTCCTATTAAATATATCGCAAAGCAGTAATGGAAAATTTTCGGTGTTACTATCTACAAATCATTAACAACTATTCAATGAATACGAATTGTTCGCTCCACTTAGGGGCATTCTATATGAAGATATTATACAAAATTTACTATTTTTAATAATTACAGAAATAATTGTCATCAAATTTTAAATTTTTCGGTAAATTGTGCTTTATAAAACTAAGAAAGAAATTTTGAAGTGTTATATTTTTAATATTTAATTTATTATTTGCGATAAACTATATATTTCTATGTGATTATTTTATAAACGCAACTCAAAAGCTGCTTACGGAATTATCAGTCCATAATTCTAATTGTTTATAATAAAATTTTTTGCAATCTAACACATAAAAAATGTTTTTTACAAATACTTATTTAACTTTAATGCTGATTCATTCATACCATGTACACGGCCATTCGCGAGAGTTAGTAAGGGAAATGGTTATCCAATTTTTAACAAAACACTGCACTAGGACTGTTGAAAACCGTAGATTAGAAGTGCGAAAGGCGAAACATCGAGATTAGAACACTTTTGGTGTCATCAGACATATGTTGTATAGTGGCAGCATATTTACAAAAAAAAAACCATTCCACATGAAAATTATTGTGGAATCCCACCCTCCCTCTAAGGCATATGCTTATCACGACAGTCAATATTACGGAATTTTGCTGTCTACTAAACATTTTGTTGCCAGTTATCAAAATGATGTACAAATATGCTACTACACTTTTTATGTAGACAAACAACACTATGAACGAATATTCCTCTAAGTCTCTCTGTTGCCCGTGTCGCACCCTGTCAAAGATTACGGTAGTCAAAGTAGCTGCAGAAACATCCGAAACTCGAAAATATCCGTGCTGTGACTGAATATTCTTAAAAATACCCACTTTATGCGTAGATTCTCAGGCATATATTCAAATCTGTATTTCTACTGAAATTGTTTAAAGAGTGACTTTTAAAATTTAAATAATTAACAAAAATCTAGTTTAAAAAAACAGCATAACTATTGTATCATTTTCAAATTAAAAAAATTAAGTTTATTCGATATCATGTGTAATTCAGAAATTTAAACCGAAAATAATACATTATAATCGTCTCACCATGGTCTTTTCCTTTCGACTGAAACAATTATGTTAATTTGAAATATAGATTCACTTTATTTTTAAGTATACTTAAATTTGAAAATTTTATAGGCTATTGATAGAAGATTGCATTATATTAGTTTACAGCCACATAACACGTGCCTTATTTAAAATGACTTGGGCAAAATCTGAATATCAGTCAGTACTGTCCTTTATGTGCAATTAGGGGTGGGGGGGGGGGGGGAATGGATACCTCCTATTAAATATATCGCAAAGCAGTAATGGAAAATTTTCGGTGTTACTATCTACAAATCATTAACAACTATTCAATGAATACGAATTGTTCGCTCCGCTTAGGGGCATTCTATATGAAGATATTATACAAAATTTAGTATTTTTAATAATTACAGAAATAATTGTCATCAAATTTTAAATTTTTCGGTAAATTGTGCTTTATAAAACTAAGAAAGAAATTTTGAAGTGTTATATTTTTAATATTTAATTTATTATTTGCGATAAACTATATATTTCTATGTGATTATTTTATAAACGCAACTCAAAAGCTGCTTACGTAATTAACAGTCGATAATTCTAATTGTTTGTAAAAAAATGTTTTGTAATCGAACACATAAAAAATGTTTTTTTACAAATACTTAATTAACTTTAATGATTAACTTTAATGCTGATTCATTCATACCATGTACACGGCCATTCGCGAGTGTTAGTAAGGGAAATGTTTATCCAATTTTTACCAAAACACTGCACTAGGACTGTTGAAAACCATAGATTGAAAGTGCGAAAGGCGGAACATCGAGATTAGAACACTTTTGGTGTCATCAGACATATGTTGTACTAGTGGCAGCATATTTACACAAAAAAAAACCATTCCACATGAAAATTATTGTGAAATCCCACCCTCCCTATAAGGCATATGCTTATCACGACAGTCAATATTACGGAATTTTGCTGTCTACTAAACATTTTGTTGCCAGTTATCAAAATGTTGTACAAATATGCTACTACACTTTTTATGTAGAAAAACAACACTATGAACGAATATTCCTCTAAGTCTCTCTGTTGCCCGTGTCGCACCCTATCAAAGATTACAGTAGTCAAAGTAGCTGCAGAAACATCCGAAACTCGAAAATATCCGCGCTGTGACTGAATATTCTTAAAAATGCCCACTTTATGCGATGATTCTCAGGCATATATTCAAATCTGTATTTCTACTGAAATTGTTTAAAGAGTAACTTTTAAAATTTAAAATAATTAAGAAAAATCTAGCTTAATAAAACAGCATAACTATTGTACCATTTTCAAATAAAAAAATTAAGTTTATTCGATATCAAGTGTAATTTAGAAATTTAAAGAGAAAATAATACTTTATAATCGTCTCACCATGGTCTTTTCCTTTCGACTGAAACAATTATGTTAATTTGAAATATAGATTCACTTTATTTTTAAGTATATTTAAATTTGAAAATTTTATAAGACTATTGATAGAAGATTGTATTATATTAGTTTATAGCCACATAACACGTGCCTTATTTAAAATGACTTGGGCAAAATCTGAATATCAGTCAGTACTGTCCTTTATGTACAATTAGGGGGGTGAGGGGGGGGGGATGGATACCTCCTATTAAATATATCGCAAAGCAGTAATGGAAAATTTTCGGTGTTACTATCTACAAATCATTAACAACTATTCAATGAATACGAATTTTTCGCTCCACTTAGGGGCATTCTATATGAAGATATACAAAATTTACTATTTTTAATAATTACAGAAATAATTGTCATCAAATTTTAAATTTTTCGGTAAATTGTGCTTTTTAAAGCTAAGAAAGAAATTTTGAAGGGCTATATTTTTAATATTTAATTTATTATTTGCGATACACTATATATTTCTATGTGATTATTTTATAAACGCAACTCAAAAGCTGCTTACGTAATTAACAGTCGATAATTCTAATTGTTTGTAAAAAAATGTTTTGTAATCGAACACATAAATTTTTTTTTTTTTACAAATACTTAATTAACCTTAATGCTGATTCATTCATACTATGTACACGGCTATTCGCGAGAGTTAGTAAGGGAAATGGTTATCCAATTTTTACCAAAACACTGCACTAGGACTGTTGAAAACCATAGATTGAAAGTGCGAAAGGCGGAACATCGAGATTAGAACACTTTTGGTGTCATCAGACATATGTTGTACTAGTGGCAGCATATTTACACAAAAAAAACATTCCACATGAAAATTATTGTGAAATCCCACCCTCCCTCTAAGGCATATGCTTATCACGACAGTCAATATTACGGAATTTTGCTGTCTACTAAACATTTTGTTGCCAGTTATCAAAATGTTGTACAAATATGCTACTACACTTTTTATGTAGAAAAACAACACTATGAACGAATATTCCTCTAAGTCTCTCTGTTGCCCGTGTCGCACCCTATCAAAGATTACAGTAGTCAAAGTAGCTGCAGAAACATCCGAAACTCGAAAATATCCGCGCTGTGACTGAATATTCTTAAAAATACCCACTTTATGCGATGATTCTCAGGCATATATTCAAATGTGTATTTCAAGGGCAAAATCTGAATATCAGTCAGTACTGTCCTTTATGTACAATTCGGGGGGTGGGGGTGGGGGGAATGGATACCTCCTATTAAATATATCGCAAAGCAGTAATGGAAAATTTTCGGTGTTACTATCTACAAATCATTAACAACTATTCAATGAATAGGAACTGTTTTCTGAAGATATTATACAAAATTTACTATTTTTAATACTTCCAGAAAAATTTGTTATCAAATTTTTAATTTTTCGGTAAATTGTGCTTTATAAAACTAAAAAAGAGTTCTTTAAGTGTCATATTTTTAATGTTTATGTGATTATTTGTGAAACACTATATATTACTATGCGAATATTTTATGAACGTAACTAAAAAGCTGCTTACGTAATTAACAGTCGATAATTCTAATTGTTTGTTACACAATTATGTGTAATCGAACCCATAAAAAATGTTTTTTACAACTTCATAATTAACTTTAATGCTGATTCATTCATACCATGTACACGGTCATTCGCGAGAGTTAGTAAAGGAAATGGTTATCCAATTTTTACCGAAAAATTGCACCAGGAATGTTGAAAACCGTAGATTGATAGTGCGAAAGGCTAACATCGAAATTAGAACATTTTTGGTGTCATCAGACATATGTATCAGTCATCCCACCCTCCCTCTAAGTCATATGCTTATCACGAGGGTCAATATTAGGGAATTTTGCTGTCTGCTAAGCATTTTGTTGTAACTTATCAAAAAGTTGTACAAATATGCTAGCACACTTTTTATGTGGAAAAACAATACTATGAACGAATGTTCCTCTAAGTCTCTCTGTTGCCCGTGTCGCACCAAATGAAAGATTACGGCAGGCATAGTAGCTGCAGAAACACCCGAAAACGTTTCTAAAATCAGATTTAATAGGTGGTTGCTTTTAATAAGATTTAATGGAATTAAATTTCGGCAGTATGCTTTAGTTTTCGATCAAAACTTTGAAGCTGTGTGCTACAGTGAAACGAAATCAGCCATAAAAAATTTAAGAACAATTTTATAGAGTTATACTAATCAAATGATTCTTTTAGATTTAATGTACAAAATGAGATACAAACCGCAATCATGCATAAATATAAAACGTGTCTAGTCAATGCTCAAGAAATTTTGACATGTTCGAAAATTCTTTCAACCGATATATGCGACTTGCAATCTACAAATAAGCATGAGACTCAACATTTCATACTCAAATATATTTTTCATTGTTCAGCTGATTTCCATTGTTGAGACAGATAAAATATCTATATATCTATATATATATATATATATATGTATGTATATGTTACATTATACGATCTAATTCCGCGATTTCCTTATCTTATTCTAAATTACTACTTTATATTCACTAAATCTTTATTATTAAATAATCTCTATCGTTAACTCTGTTAACCTTTAATTTAATGTCTCACTTGTCTTAATCGCTTAAATATTACGCCTTAGTATTCTTTAAGTGTCCCGCGCTTTTTTCTTTCGAGAATATTCTTTAAACTTCCCTTTTTACTTTTTGACGCGCATTTCTGAGGTTATCTTTTTCCCCTCCAAATTCATCCGCTAACTCTGTCTGCACTCTTTATATGACGTGACATACTTAATTATTCATTAGTTGAGAGCGCGATCTATGTCATATTTGTATTCTTACACGTGAGGAACAAAAAGTTGGTGATCTGTGTTTGAGCAGATTTTGGCAGATTTGAGTCGTATTTCCAGTTTTCATCCATCCCCTGGTCACCGTCCTGTTATTCGATTATCTGGAACTTTGTTTAAACCCAATTACTACTACGGAGAAATGGCTAATTATCTTGGTGAAAACTGCACCGTTTGCAAGATGTTCTAATAAAGTGCTTAGCTGATATCATTAGTTGTTTCAATTTCTTCTGGGGAAACTTCACGGAACGATGTATTCCATAGTTTACACTCGACAACTGCATTTCAACAACTTGTTCTACTAATATAACAGATTCGAATTATCTGTTCTGACCACTTCTTTTACGCCATTATCGCTGGATGTGATCCACAACTACTATCGTGACAGCCAGTAGAGATTTTTAACGATAAAGCCAATCCAATGTTGCTAGAATGCAACATATATTGTTACATCAACAATTACAGTTTCTCATATAAATCATCATCTTTAAAAGTTTGTCGCCTGGGAAAATACTCTGGCATATCTAAAATCAGGCTTAATTGGTGTCTTTTTTAATAAGATTTAATGGTTGTAATAATTTGGAAGTATGCTTGACAACAAAAGTTTAGTTTTGACAGAAACTTGAAGCTGTGCGCTGTAGTAAAACAAAGTCAGCCATTTTTTTTTTTTTTTTTTTGAGAACACAACAATTTTTTCGAATGAGTTATATTGGTCAAATGATTCGTTTAAATTCTCAAATCACAAGAGATAAAAGCTGCAATCATGCATAACTATAGTACGTGCTTAGTCAATGCTAAAGTAATTTTGTCAAGTTCAACAAAAAAAATTGAGAACACAACAATATTATGGAATGAGTCATATTATAGGTCAAATGAATTCGTTTAGATTTTAAGTGTTCAGAAAGAGATAAAAAATGCAATCACGCATAAATATAATACACACTTAGCCAGTGCTAAAGGAATTTTGTAAAGTTCGACAATTCTTAATATCGCCCAAGTAAAACGAAATAAGCCATTAAAAGAAAAAAAAAATTGAGAACTTAATAATGTTATGGAATGAGTCAAATTATAGGACAAATGAATTCGTTTAGATTTTGAGTGTACAAAAAGAGATAAAAACTGCAATCACGCATAAATATAATGCATACCTAGCCAAAGCTAAACAAATTTTGTCAAGTTCGACAATTCTTTCGACCGACATGTGCGACTTCCAATCTACAAATAAACGTGAGACAACATTTCATAGACAAATATATTTTTCATTGTTTTTCATTATTCAGCTGATTCCCATTGTTGTAACAGATTAAATAAAACCATTGTTACATCAACATCAACAGTTTCCTTCATAAATTATCATGTGTCGCCTGAGAAAATACTCTGACTTAATAGGTGGCTGTTTTTAATAGGATGTAATGGAAGTAATATTTTTGTTATATGCTTGTCAACTAAAGTTTAGTTTTTGATAGAAACTTGAAGCAATTCCTGGCGAATAAACAGGAGACGACATTTCACTGTCAAATATATTTCTCATCATTGTTGTTTACTGTATTGTTGAATACTACAGTTTTATTGTTTTATTAAACGAGTTATACTGGTAAAATGATTCGTTTACTTTTTAAGGATGCGAAAACAGATTAAAACTGCAATAACAGCCATTTGCTTAATATTGGAAACGGAAGTACTCCATTTCTGCAGAAAGTGAAAGAAAAATGGCAATTATATCTTTTTGTTGCCATTTTCCCATAAAAATTGAAAAAAAAATGTAATTATCAGTCATTGAAAAAAATATAAACGAAGGATTTCTCATTAAATGTGGAGCTATTAGAAACTATAGTTAATTTTAAATATCTATATTAATGATACAAGCAAATGAAGGCCTGTGAATCTTTAGATTGCCGATTTTTTTGTCGAGTTTCTTGAATGAAGAAAACTCTTTTTTTTGTGTGTGTCTTATTCAGCAATAGTGACGTCATAAGCGCACTTTACTGTGAAGATGAAAGAGCAGCAGCAAAAAGTTAAAACTCTGATTTTCTGGTCAGAATGGAAAAAAATGGCCATATTTTTTTTTTTCAAAAAAAATTATGCCCATTTTTTTGGCCAAAAATTATGGAATTATTTTTTTGAGAATACTACAATTTTATTAAACGAATTATACTGTTAAAATGATTCACTTAGTTTATAAGGATGCGAAAACAGATTAAAACTGCAATAATACATAAGTATTATACATAAATAGCCAATTCGCAAGAACTATTTTGTCATGTATGAAATCGTCTAGGAGCTTCTATTTTTACAACCTAGATATCTGACTGCAAATCTACAAATATGCTCAAATAATGTTTCATAGTCAAATATATCTTCTTTCATTATTGTTCATTGTTCAGCTGAATTTCTTAGTTGAAATAGCTGAAATAAACATCTATTGTTACGTCATCTTTTAAAGTTTACCAAATGGCATGTCACAGGAGAAAGATTTCTCATACTAATACTAGTAGTCACTATTAATAGCTTTAATAGTGGTCCTTTTCGATAGGTGTTTATGTGAATAATATTTTGGAAGTACATATTAACAAATATTTAGTTTTTAATGGGAACTCAAAGCTAGGATTCAATTAAACAACATTTGTTTCCTAAAAAAGTTTCTGCGGTAATACATAGGTATTATATTTGTTTTTCCACTGCTCAAGATATACATTTTAACTATGAACCCAATAAATGCCTAAGAACTTCTATTTTTACAACCTAGATGTCTGACTGCGCATCTACAAATATGCTGAAATAATGTTTCACAGTCAAATATATCTTATTTCATTGTTGTTCATTGTTCAGCTGAATTTCTTTGTTGAAACAGCTAAGATAAACATCTATTGTTACGTCATCTTTTAAAGTTTACCAAATGGCATGTCACAGGAGAAAGATTTCTCATACTAATAATAGTAGTTACTATTAATAGCTTTACTAGTGGTCCTTTTCAATAGGTGTTTATGTGAATAATATTTTGGAAGTACATATTAACAAATATTTAGTTTTTAATGGGAACTCAAAGCTAGGATTCAATTAAACAAAATTTGTTTCCTAAAAAAGTTTCTGCGGTAATACATAGTTATTATATTTGTTTGTCCACTACTCAAGATATACATCTCGACTACGAACCCGATAAATGCCTAGGAACTTCTACTTTTACAACCTAGATGTCTGACTGCGAATCTACAAACATGCTGAAATAATGTTTCACAATCAAATATATCTTATTTCATTGTTGTTCATTGTTCAGCTGAATTTCTTTGTTGAAACAGCTAAACTAAACATCGATTGTTATGTCATCTTTTAAAGTTTGCCAAATGGCATGTCACAGGAGAAAGATTTATCACGTTACTAATAATAGCTTTAATAATGGTGCTTTTCAATTGGTGTTTATGTGAATAATATTTTGGAAGTACGCATCTACATAAATTTAGTTTTTCATGGAAACTCAAAGCTAGGATTCAATTATACAACATTTGTTTCCTAAAAAAGTTTCTGCGGTAATACATAGTTATTATATTTGTTTGTCCACTGCTCAAGATATACATCTCCCCTACGAACCCGATAAATGCCTAGGAACTTCTACTTTTACAACCTAGATGTCTGACTGCGAATCTACAAACATGCTGAAATAATGTTTCACAGTCAAATATATCTTATTTCATTGTTGTTCATTGTTCAGCTGAATTTCTTTGTTGAAACAGCTAAACTAAACATCGATTGTTATGTCATCTTTTAAAGTTTGCCAAATGGCATGTCACAGGAGAAAGATTTATCACGTTACTAATAATAGCTTTAATAATGGTCCTTTTCAATAGGTGTTTATGTTAATAACATTTTGGAAGTACATACTAACAAATATTTAGATTTTCATGGAAACTCAAAGCTAGGATTCAATTAAACAAAATTTGTTTCCTAAAAAAGTTTCTGCGGTAATACATAGTTATTATACTTGTTTGTCCACTGCTCAAGATATACCTCTAAACTATGAACTCAATAAATGTCTAGGAACTTCTATTTTTCGCAACCTACATTTCTGAGTGTATATTTTTCTTCATTTTTGTTGATTGTTTAGCCCAATATAATTGTTTCAGTAAAAAAATAAACATCTGTTGTTACAAAATTTTGTATGAAAATCACATAAAATCATCCAAACTAAGGTAAAAATTGCTAAAAACGATAAAAAATACACTTCAAGACTTCATATAAATACCATTATCCAAACCTACATATGTTTCATCGCTCAAACAGCGACAATCTCAAGAATATTTTTGAAAAAATTTTGAAAACAAAAAGTTGATAAATAAAATCACTAGACCACAAGCATAATGAAAAACAAGTGCAAATATGAAATAAAATGAAACAAAAACTGATATTTTTGAGCGTGAATTAATGTTTACTATTGTTTCTTATTCTGCAGAGCATCTGTTTCCAAATTTTAGATAACTCAATGGAGGCTGAATCATTGCAAATATTCTCACTGTGTAAAAAGATCTCTATTGATTTCCTACTGTTTTTTAAAGTAAACCTGTAAGGGTTCTTTGTTAAATATTCTGGCTAAAACTGTAGTTCTCTTGTTGTATTTGACGTCTGCTATATGGTCTTTGATTCTAGTTTTAAGTTTTCTGTTTTTCATAACTACATAAAATTGCATTGTTCTGTCGTCTTTGGTGAACGTATTTCATATACTCCTGATAATTAATTTGGTTCTATTGGATGTACTTTTTTATTGTCTATATTTTTTAATTTTATGGAAGATTTTGCAATAAGGAAATATGGAATTAATTGAGCTTATATTTAAACTTCCGAAGAAACCAGGAAAATATTGTAAAGTGGTCATTGAAATTCACTATTGAATGTTAGGTGTTGCAAAATGTAGCGTTTAGCAGCCATAATTTCATTACAGGGACATTCAAAAGAATTTCATTACATTACTGCCTATGGTGAAAAATCGTTTTGGGTGGTTTTTAATGACGTAATCGAACTTTTTTTGAATCGAAATTTTTTGTAATCGAACCCAATAAAAAAGTTATTTTCAAACTACTTAATTCACTTGAATGCTGATTCAGTCATACCATGTACATGATCATTCGCGAGAGTTTGTATTGATTATTTGCGATAAACTATAAATTTCTATGCGAATATTTTATAACCGTAACTCAAAAGCTGCTTACAGAACTAACAGTCTATAATTCTAATTGTTTCTAACAAATTTTTTTGTAATCGAACCGAATAAAAAAGTTATTTTTAAACTACTTAATTCACTTGAATGCTGATTCATTCGTACCATGTACACGATCATTCGCGAGATTTTGTGTAGGAAATGGTTATCAAATTTTTCCCCATGTAGTTTATGCGACAGGCTTCGAAATTAGAACACTTTTGGTGTCATCAGACATGTGTTGTAGCAGTGGCAGCATATTTACATAAAAAACCATACCACATTCTAATGATTGTGGAACTCCGCCCTCCCTCTAATGCATATGCTTGTACAAACGTGCTAGCACACTCTTAATGTACTACGCTATGAATGAATATTCTTCTAACTCTTTCTGGCCTCCGTCACAAGATCAAGAGCTACGGTAGACAAAGTAGCTGCAGAGACACTCGAAATTCGAAAATATCAGCGCTGTGACTGAATATTCTTACAAATACCCACTTTATACGACAATTCTGGGACTTATATTTTCATCTATGTTAGGTAGCTTTCTTTACAAAAAAGCTACCTATTGCAGCCGTTCGGAGGAAAGCGATTTCAAAAAATTTTGGTATATTTTCATCGATCATGACCCCCAGACCCCGAAACCACCCTCCGTTCAAAATTATATATATATATATATATATATATATATATATATATAACCAATAATTAAACATAACCTACCACCATCAAAAACCGTAATATTATGAATTAAAGCTGTAAGTATATATATAAAAAAAAAAGATTAAATTATTTATAAGAATTATTATGGAAGAAAAATAAGAAAGTGGACACCGACAAATAATGGAAATGCTTATATATTGAATTACGTTTTCAAGGGCACAGAATTCAATGATATAAGCAAAATGGTTGTTTTCTGTGGGAAAAATAAGCTAAAGCTAAAAGTTATTTTCCCCTGTGCCCTAACAACCATTAAAATCAAGTGAATTGATTAAAAATGAAAACAGAATAGAAACAAATAATATGAATTGGAAAAAACAATAAAACCTATTTAAATATTTATAGGATATAAAATGAAATAATAAACACCATACCGATTAATATTTTAGAATAAAACCACGCTCACATGGCACCCATATCGTAAAGATTAAGGTTAATAAAACAGTTAAGAAATCACAGTAATTGATACCATAGGATGCAGTTAATACATATTGAAATAAATGTTAAATAACCTTTAATATAATATAAAATAATATAAATAGAAAGTAATTACATAATTAAAATGCACTATTAAATTAATTAAAAACCGTTAAACAATATCGTCAAAATTTAGCTAAAAATTCCCCCTGGTGTAGTAAATTATAACTGAAATGTAGCTGGAAGAAGTAAATCTAGAACTTATCGAAAAAAAAAACACAAATTGTGGTGCTGCCATCTAGTATTACATTTATGATTTAATTGTCAAAAGACTTGCTTCAGTTGTAAGCAATTGAATGTAACAATTGTTTTATTAACAGCAAAACCAAAAATATCCTTATATATAGATAATTATAAACTGAATATAAACCACACAATGTATTTAAAAAAAAAAAACTATTGTTAATAAAATTTAAAAAGCATACAAAATATTCTATTAGCAAATTTATTTAAACTACACTAAGAATTTAAATAATTCTAGAACATCGATAAAATATAGCATATAGCTATATGCTATAAAACAGAATAAATTCATTAATAATTAATATACATAATTATTAAAAATATAAAAATCTTTAATAAAAACTATTATATATAAGATAATTATAAAATGAACAGGAAATAAAAAACATATGGTAGTATGAAGAAGGTGAACTGATACTTAAATTCCAATTACCTAAAAAGCACAAATATAGTGTGTGGATTATTTTATACATCCATAAAAATCCTAAAAGTATGAATGTGGGACATTCAAAAACAATAAACCGATAATAAATTATATAACACTAGGTGAAAATAAATAAATATTAAAATATTAATAAGAATAGAGGAATAATAATAAATATAATTACCCAATTTTAATCCATACAGTATAACTTTATTTATATTAAATATACTTATATGTATATTAATCACTATAAAAATGGCATACTATTAGTAATTAATATGATATTGTCTAGTGATGCAACGAATAGTGGTTTGGCCGAATAACCGAATACCGAATATTCGGCTAAGTTGCAGCCGAATATTCGGCCTATTCGGCCGCCGAATAATGAACTTATTTTTGCCTAAAAACAAAATATTGTATGCACTATATGCACAATTCTTGTATATTTCACATTTAAAATGTATTGTTTTCTTTTAAAAAAATATTTATATACAAATTTTTAATTTTTTAAAGCATTATTTTACTCTGAAAAAATATTCGGCCATGTTCGGCCTAAAAATTGCCTCAATAATATAATTCAGACCCCCCCCCCCCCCCAAAAAAAAAAAAAAAAAATTCTTAGCAAAAGTTCCTCATCAGGTACTGTCTAGTTACATTTTAATAGATATTATATGTGTTGTTGTTACATTTTAAAATAATGACAAAATTTTAAAAGTACTAGGAAACATAAGTTTCAGCTTTCAGATGAAATAAAATAAAAAATAAGAAATCTTAATATCTTAAGAAAAACCACTGATAGAAAGGGTGAAAGGAATATCCTCTAAAATGGTGGAAAGAAATCACTGTAGACTTTATAAAGCTCACAATTAACAAAATTTTTATTTATCTTTATTATTATTTTTTTTAATTTGCTGTCAGCAGTGAAGCCTCTTTAAAAAGTGCGTCTCAATGTGAAGAGTAAAAGAAATTAGTAATTTTCTTTCACAGCCACTACTAGAAAGACAACAGCGTCCTTTGGGGTGGTGGGCAAAAAATTCGGAAGACTTTCTAAACGTTTCACAATTAGCCAAAAAGTACCTTTCTGCACCAGGAAGTACCATATATAGTGAGAGGTTATTTTCAGAAGCAGGTAACATTTACGAAAAAAAAAAAAGAAAGACTATCATCTGAGAATGTTGATTATTATTATTTCTGCATCACAATCTACGTTTATTGAAAACATTTTAACTGTTTTTTAAAGCATTACAATGCTATTCTTGAAAAAAATATCTAAAACGTAAATGCATACTAATTAAAAGAATTTAGTATTTACATTTCTTTCATTATTTAATTAGAAATAGTAACAGACTTAAAAAAAATCACTTAAATTATATTTCACTTATAAACGTATTTTACTAACAAAAAAAAAACAAAAAAACAAAAAACCCTTAACTATTGCAACATATACGACTTAAATATCTTATAGTACATATAATACATCTATATCTAATCAATCATATATTTATGTTCTTTATAGGTATAATTCAAAATATTATTGAAAGAAATATTTTTTTATGTAACAAGGGTTAAATGTTAAACTTCCCATTATGATTAAAAAAAAAAAAAAAAATGAATTAGCTTGTTACAGCTGTATTAAAACAATTTTGAATAGATTAATTTTAAATTTAACAGATTATGTTAGCTTATTACAGATACTTTTTGTACTTACTGATACAGCATAATTTTTTTTTAACATGATTCCTAAATTAGCCTCTTATATAAAAATGGGTAGATAAAACCCATTCGGAGTATGAAACTTAATGGAAAATAAAGTGTTAGTTAATTTCAAATAAAATTTTCATTATACATGATGAATATAAATTGTCAAATTAAAAAGTTATACTGTGTAAATATAAAAACATTTATTACAGTGTATTATTCGGCCAAGGCCGAATAATGGACTTGATATTCGGCTGAAGCCGAATATTCGGCAGACAGGCCGAATGGGCCGAATATTCGGCTTCGGCCGAATATTCGTTGCATCTCTAATATTGTCCTTATTAAATTAAAATTTATAACAAATGATTGTAAATAAGATTAAACAATAATAAAGCTAATAATTAATGAAATTCACCAATTACATATAAAATATCAAATCAACATCCTTATAAAATACGTATTAAAAATATAGTAATAATACAAAAGCCCCATTTTTTTTATATATATAAATTAACCATTGCGTATTATCCAGACAACACCACCCTCCTCCGTACTCTAACATCTACCCACCCATCCATCCTATAATAATTTTTTTATGTTATTTTACGATTTTTATTTTTTATAGAGATTTTTTTTTATTTTATAATTTTTTTGTAATTTTGTTTACGCATGTGTTAATTTGTTTTAAAAGATCATGTAAGAAAAATACTAATTGTATATTAATGAATATATGAATTTTTTTGGAAAACCATGATTTAATGCATCATAAATTAGTTTTTTAATATTATTGTTAATTAGAGGAGAAGAACACAAACATTTTATTCTATATAAATGATTAAGTATTATATTTCGAAATACAGAATGATGTAGACAAGATTTAAAATTTGTAAATGTATTAACTTTGAATTTAAATTCTTTACGTTTGTCATATAAATCTGTGATTGTTTTGTTGTCTTTTATTGTAATTTTAAGATCTAAGAAGTTAATTGTATTGTTAGATAAAAGGTTTTCCGTTAATTCCAAATTAGTGGGATAATCTACTGGAAATGGAGTAATTGCAGAATGATCAGTATCAATTAAAATTATGTCATCAATATAACGATATAAATGTAGATTATTATGAGTAAAATTACGTTCATAATGATATAAGTATAAGTCTGAGAGTAAACTGGATGTACAACCGCCTTGTGGTATACCGACATGCTGTAAATATAAAGTGTTATCTTGCAAGATATAATTATTATAGATAATGAAGTTAGTTAAAGATTTAAAATATGCAATATCAATATTAGATGGTAATTCCAGTTTTTTATAATACTTTTTAAATAATGCATTTATAATTTTATGTAAATCTAATAGGTCTATATTATTAAAAAGATCTTTGAAGTCATATGTTGTTATATTATATACACAATGAAGATTTTTTAAAATATTGACAAGTTGATAGCTATTTTTTATACAATGTGTATTATCATTGTTTGTAGTAAGTACATAGAATTGATTAAGAATTTTTAAGAGAAGTTTATTGGCTTTATTATTATATGTATTGCAACCAATAGTTACAGTCCTAAATTTAATTGGAGTTTTATGAAATTTGGGAATAAGAACTAAATATGGATAATTAAAGTTAGTAGATAAAATATTTAATAGTTTATAATAACTTCGAATTTTACGATTATTTACAATTACATTTCATTAGTTTTTTTAAATGACTTATTAGAAGAAATACAATTTGTAAGAAGTTGGTGATAATAAGATTTACAAATAATAGCATAATTATTAGGAGATTTGTCTACATATGTAATCTGACCTATGTCACACTGTAATTCCCGTAATTATGAACCGATTTCGATGTAATTCGGTGTGTACATAGTACATACCAATCTCTCGACCGAGTTCGTTGGCCAGCTTCATCCGCCATTTTGTTTCAAAATGGCGGCCATTTAAAATTTTTTTTAAAAATTTAAAATTTGAAATGTGGTACCAAAAAATTGAAAATGGAAAAATATTTTTTCTTATGTATTTGACCTTTATACAAAGATTTCGGAGCAGTTTTTGTTTCGTCTATATCTTAAAAAATGGCTGAGTTATAGCATTTTGAATTTCTAGCGTGGCTGACATTTTGAAACGTCCTGAATTTTGTCACGCGATAAAAGGCGTATTTATGAACCGATTTGGATGTAACTTCGTTTATACATAGTACATACCAATGTCTCGACCGGGTTCGTTGGTCAGCTTCATCCGCCATCTTGTTTAAAAATGGTGGCCATTTAAATTTTCAAGAAAAATTTAAATTTGAAATGTGGTACGAAAAGATTAAAAATTGAAAAAGTATTTTCTTCTTATGTGTTTGACCTTGATAAAAAGATTCGGGAGCAGTTTTTGTTTCGTCTATATCTTAAGAAATGGCTGAGTTATAGCATTTTGAATTTCTAGCGTGGCTGACATTTTGAAACGTCCTGATTTTTCTCACGTAATAACAGGCGTATTTATGAACCGACTTGGATGTACCTTGGTGTGTACATAGTACATACAAATATCTCGACCGAGTTCGTTGGCCGGCTTCATCCGCCATCTTAAAAAAATTCAAAAATAAAAAAATTTAAATGAGATACCAAAAAATTGGAAAGTGAAAAAGATTTTTTTTGTATGTGTTTGACCTTAATACAAAGATTCCGGAGCAGTTTTTCTTTCGTCTATATCTAAAAAAAATGGCTGAGTAATAGCATTTTGAATTTCTCTTGTGGCTGACATTTTAAAACGACCTTATTTTTGTCACGCGATAACAGGCGTAATTATGAACCTATTTGGATGTAACTTGGTCTGTACATAGTACATACCAATGTCTCGACCGAGTTCGTTGGCCAGCTTCATTCGCCATCTTGTTCCAAAAGGGTTGCCATTTAAAAAAAATTAATTTAAAATTTAAAATGAAGTATTAAAAAATTGGAAAATGAAAAAGAATTTTTTATGTGTTTGGCTTTGATACAAAGATTCTGGAGCAGTTTTTGTTTCTGAAAATTTGTTCTGTTGTTTATATCTTAAAAAATGGTTGAATTATAGCACTTTAATTTCTAGCATGGCTAACATTTTGAAACAATCATTTATTTGTCACGCGATAACACACGTATTCGCCTATTTCGATGGAAGAAGGCATGTGGATAGTATACATCAATATCTCGACCAAGTTCGCTGGCCAGCTTCATCAGCCATATGGTCTTTTCCTTTGGACTGAAACAATTATGTTAATTTGAAATATAGATTCACTTTATTTTTAAGTATACTTAAATTTGAAAATTTTATAAGGCTATTGATAGAAGATTGTATTATATTAGTTTATAGCCACATAACACGTGCCTTATTTAAAATGACTTGGGCAAATTCTGAATATAAGTCAGTACTGTACTTTATGTACAATTAGGGGGGTGGGGGGGGGAATGGATACCTCCTATTAAATATATCGCAAAGCTGTAATGGAAAATTTTCGGTGTTACTATCTACAAATCATTAACAACTATTCAATGAATACGAATTGTTCCCTCCGCTTAGGGGCATTCTATATTAAGATATTATACAAAATTTACTATTTTTAATACTTACAGAAATAATTGTCATCAAATTTTAAATTTTTCGGAAAATTGTGCTTTATAAAACTAAGAAAGAAATTTTGAAGTGTTATTTTTTTAATATTTAATTTATTATTTGCGATACACTATATATTTCTATGTGATTATTATATAAACGCAACTCAAAAGCTGCTTACGTAATTAACAGTCGATAATTCTAATTGTTTGTAAAAAAAATTTTGCAATCTAACCCATAAAAAATGTTTTTTACAAATACTTAATTAACTTTAATACTGATTCATTCATATCATGTACACGACCATTCGCGAGAGTTAGTAAGGGAAATGGTTATCCAATTTTTACCAAAACACTGCACTAGGACTGTCGAAAACCGTAGATTAGAAGTGCGAAAGGCGGAACATCGAGATTAGAACACTTTTGGTGTCATCAGGCATATGTTGTACAAGTGGACATATTTACACAGAAAAAACCATTTCACATGAAAATTAATGTGGAATCCCACCCTCCCTCTAAGGCATATGCTTATCACGACAGTCAATATTACGGAATTTTGCTGTCTACTAAACATTTTGTTGCCAGTTATCAAAATGATGTACAAATGTGCTACTACTCTTTTTATGTAGAAAAACAACACTATGAACGAATATTCCTCTAAATCTCTCTGTTGCCCGTGTCGCACCCTGTCAAAGATTACGGTAGTCAAAGTAGCTGCAGAAACATCCGAAACTCGAAAATATCCGTGCTGTGACTGAATATTCTTAAAAATACCCACTTTATGCGATGATTCTCAGGCATATATAAAACAGTAGGCATACTATAAAACAGTAGAGTAAAAACAAAAGAATAAGTCAATAAAAATTGCAGTCTGGAAGGGGTTCCCTTCCAGATATGTGTAAACAGAAAACTTAATCGTTAAACCAAAGATATAAAAATTAAATTTCAAAGTAAAATCCAGCATGTTTTAAAAAAGTAAATAGTGCCCTATGAGGTGTATCCCCAATAAGGTTTGTCAAGAATGGTGATGATGACTTAAAATAAATTCTATATAAGTGCCGGAGGCCCGGACAGTCAGTTAAAACATGATGAATGGTCAGGTAATCAAAATGACAATGTGGACACATGGGAGCATCCTCCCGAAGTAAAAGATTTTTATGAGTGATCCTTGAATGTCCAATTCTCAGACGAGTAAGTAGAACATCTGTTTTTCTTGGATAACTCGGAGGCCAGGTCATTATTAGAGGTTTGATATGGTGCAGTTTATTATTGTTTTCTAGATCCCAACTTTCTTGCCATTTATTCTGAATAAAAATATTTATAAGTAGTTTAACGTCTGAGAAAGGAACATCATGGTGTAACGGATTAAGAGCACGTTTTGCCGCCTCATCTGCTTTCTCATTGCCAGGAATACCCATGTGTCCAGGTACCCAGCAGAATAAAATATTATGACCACGCCTTGTCAATTTGTTATAAAAATCTAGGATGGATGAGACAAGAGGATGCTTGTTCATGACTCTCTCTATTGCAATCAGTTCAGATGTAAAGACAGAGATAGAAGGATGGAGACGATAGCTTAATGAAGTGTTGTCACAAAATACACCACAACCAACAGTATTACCACTCTTAGATCCATCTGTATAAATGTCAGTATAGCCATTAAAATTTGCTCGGTGTGCGGCAAATAACTGTTGAAAAACGGCAGGGGCCAAGTTGTTTTTATCATATTCTTTAAAGGGATGGAGCGATGTAATATCAGGAGGGTTCCAAGGAGGGAGTACATGCAATGGACATGGACTTACCCTGATATTACTCAGTGGGCTATTATCAGTAATTTTTCTAATTCTGACACCAAAAGATGGGATGCAAGATGGTCGATGCTGATAAAGAATATCATTGTCGGTGTTTAAAATGTATGTATGAAGAGGATGGCCAGGATGTGAAAGGAGACGGTAATGCAGTTCTAAACAAAGCTTTTCACGAATGTGGTGTAATGCTGGTTCATTGCAGTCAACATAAAGACTTAAAACTGGAGAGGTACGAAATGCACCAGAGCAAACACGGAGTGCGCTATGGTGCACTGTGTCAAGTTTTTTAAGAACAGAAGTACGTGCGGAACCATAGACCTGGCAGGCATAATCAATTTTGGAGCGGATTATAGAGCGATAAATTTTCAAGAGAGAACCACGGTCTGCTCCCCAAGAAGTGTTTGAAAGCACCTTAATTAAATTAAGTGATTGCTCGCACTTTTTACGTAACTGCAAAACATGTGGCAAGAAAGTGAGTTTTTTATCAAAATATAAGCCAAGAAAGCGAATGCAATCAGTAACAGCAATTTGAGATGCTCCAATATAAATTTCAGGATCTGCATGCAGATCCCTCCGTCTACAGAAATGCACACAAGAAGTTTTGTCTTGGGAAATAATAAAACCATTTTTATTTGTCCATTGAATAATACGGTTGATAGCAATTTGTAATTGTCTCTCAATAAAACGCATATCTTGTCCTTTACATAAAATTTTAAAATCGTCAACAAATAGTGTACTCTGCACACAAGGGGGTAATTGTTGCAGTATATCATTTATCTTGATTGCAAAGAGGGTGACACTCAGAACACTGCCCTGTGGTACACCCTCTTCTTGTACATAAAAACTGGAGAGAATCCCCCCAATTCGAACTTGAAAAATTCGAATGGCGAGGAAGTTCTTAATAAAAATCGGAAGGTTCCCACGAAAGTCCAGGTTAAAAAGGTCGCGAAGGATACCATACCTCCATGTCTTGTCATAGGCTTTCATCATGTCGAAAAAAAGCAGTCCGTATATGGGTTTCTAAAAGAATGAGGTTATCGATAGTGGACCTACCACGCCGAAATCCGCTTTGGAAGGCTGCAAGGCAATTATTTGATTCAAGAACATGCACCAGGCGGCAATTAACCATTTTTTCTAAAAGTTTGCAGAGGCTGCTAGAGAGTGCGATAGGCCTGTAATTGTTTGGGTCACTGGAGTCTTTCCCTGGCTTAGGAAAAGGAATGATAATGGCTTTAGACCAGGCATTAGGGAAAGTTTGTTCAATCCAGATTCTATTGAAAAAAATAAGTAAGTTATTGAGAGAGGTGGAAGAAAGATGTTTTAGCATGATATATGTGATGCCATCATGTCCTGGGGCAAATAACCGGCTCTTTTGCAAGCAACTTAAGAGTTCTGGAATAGTAAATGGGAGATTGTAATCATGAGACTGGCGAGAGTTAAAATTGATGCTGGTATTTTCCGTTTGTCTTTTGTATGATAAAAAAGGTTCTGGGTAAGAGTCAGAGCTAGAATTGGAAGCGAGGGTACTAGCTATTGTCTCAGCTATATTTTTGGGGGAGACTATTGTTTGGCCGTTGTGTTTTAAGATTGAGATATGATTTTCAGAATATAATCCCATACAATTTTTTACTTTTTTCCAAAGAACTTTACTTGAGGTGTTACTGTTTATATTGGAGACGTATTGCATCCAGGAATCACGTTGGCTTTTACGCCGCACTCTTCTAGCATCAGCCTTTGCTTTTTTGTACATAATATAATTAGTATTATTGAGATATCTCCGGAAGATACCCCAAGCCTTCTGTTGATTTTTTTTTTGCCTTTTTGCAGTCATCATTCCACCATGGTTTCCTGTGCTTTGGGGTAGAAAGTGATTTTGGAATGCTAATATCTGCAGCATTGATAATACATTGGGTGATATTATCAAGCGCATCGTCGATATCACCTTCTATCATTTCACTTGTAATTTTTGCAAGGTCTGTGAAAGTTCGCCAATTGGCTCTGTCATAGACGTAGCGTTTAAAGCAATTATTAGAATCCGTGTGAGGAGTTGTCTGCGAGATAAAAGTGGGAAAGTGGTCACTGCCGTACAGGTCATTAGAGATCCAGAAGGTCCAATACGGATATATAGATGGGGAGCAAATAGTGAGATCTATGGCATGAAAGGTGCGAGTCGGTTCATGAAAATATGTGTGATCACCATTATTGATTAGGCATAAGCCATTGTCGGAAATTAATTTTTCTATTATGTCACCACGTTGATTAGAGTCAGAATTCCCCCAGCGTTGGCTATGAGCATTAAAATCCCCAATGATGATGAAAGGAGTGGGGAGTTGGAGAACTAGATCCTGAAGTAGTGCTGACTGAATAATTTGATGCGGTGGTAAATAAATAGAACAGATTGTAATGAGACGTTTTACATGAACACGGACTGCAACAGCTTGTAAGTTTGTGTTTAGTAAAACATGAGAGTGAGGTAAACTGCGAGAGATGAAAAGAGCCACTCCACCAGTAGCTCTTTCATTGCCTGTAAAATCTTTTCTGTAGGTAGCATAGTTGCGTAATTTCGCTTTGTCAGTAGGTTTTAGATGGGTTTCCTGCAGAGCTAAACATAAAGGCTGATGGTCGGATAGAATATTACGGATTTCGTCAAGCTTATTATGATAGCCACGGCAGTTCCATGAGATAATATTAGACATGATTAAATTGTTTTTTTTAAGAAGTTTATCTGCGGTATTTTATTCGGAGGTAGTGGACATACTATCTCCCTCGTTAAATTCTTCACCCGGTTCTGGGTGAAGAGCTAAAGCATCATCTTCTTCCATTTTATCATTCTGTATTGATTGGGTTTTATATTTGGATGTTTTACTCTTTTTCCTTTTGGCTGTATTTTCAGATGAACTAGTGGCTTTAATTGTTGGTAGGTTAAATTTTTCTGCATCAGGTTTACGGTTTGGTTTCACAGATGGTGTTTTAGTTGTATTTTGAGAGCCTCTATTATGGAGTGGAGGTTTCGAAATAAAAGATTGTGACAATTTTGAAGAAGTATTTGTAGATGATTTAGGGGGAACAGAGTTTTGTGAATTAGGAGGAGCAGATTGCGTTGATCTATTTGTCTTACCTGAATTATTAGACAGGTTGTTTTCTTTTTGATTAGGTTGGAAATTAGGTTTAGTTGGGAGCTCAGTTTGAGTTGCCATAGATTTATAAGTTTTATGGACGGTTTTAGATAAGGTAGCAGCATATGATACACCAACTTTAGTTGTTCTGGATTCGACTATCTTTCTGGCTTCAGGGTATGATATATTTTGTCTTGTGCGTATTGTCTGTATTTCTTTTTCTATTTTCCACATTTCACACGATTTAGCATATGATGGATGATCTTTTTTGCAGTTGACACAACAAGGTGGAGCATTGCATTGCCCACTTTCGTGGCCAACTGTACTGCACCGACCACAGGTTTCTTTACCTCGGCATGATGTTTTTGAGTGACCAAAGCGTTGACAGTTAAAGCAACGCAGTGGGTTTGGGATGTACGGTCTTACAGAGCATGATAAATATCCAGCTTTTATATATTTGGGCAAGGTGGGAGTATTAAAGGTCAGTATAATATGCTTGGTAGGTATTTGTACTTGGTTAGCTGGAATTTGTTCATCTTTGCGGTTGATTTTTATTTGTCTAGCTCCTATGACATTTTGTTCCCCTAAGTTTTCCACTATTTCATCTTCGGTTACATGCAAGAGGTCATATTCTGATATCACTCCGCGAGATGAGTTTAAGGTTCTATGTGGTGATATGATGACAGCAATGTTTGCAAAGTGAGTACATTTTTTTAAGTTTAATGCCTGTTGGTTACTGCTTACTTCAATTAGCAGTTCACCTGTACGGAGTTTTTTTATTGTTTTGGGTTCGCCAACCAGTCCTTGGATAGATTTATTAATCAAAAAGGGCGATGTTTTATCGAAACTCCCTTCTTGGCGTTTGACAACAAAGAATCTTTCTTCAGTATTACTTTCATGAGAGTTGGGATTTTTAGATTCCGTTGTGGAGACATAATCCTCGACTCTCTCACTCCATGATAATTTATTGCCTTGATTGACGAGCTTGAGCTCGAGCTCAAGCCTTTGAGCTAGAGCTCGATGCATCAAAATTCTCTTTATTAGCTTGTGGGGCCTCCACATCGCTTGTCTTATTGTCTGATATTGTAGCCATATTTGAGAGATAATGTTTAAAACGCCAGGCATCGGGCCTGGTCACCGACCCTTCTTCTTACCGTTACTTTAGGCGCAGGTCTCAAAAGGGTGAAAACTATCAACAAACTTCCACGTTTTTCGAACGTTGGATTAAACTCGATAGCATCTCCAAACTCTAGTTCTTTCACAGTGGAACTTGGTTGTCGTAGGTAAGCCTTTACAGCTCTGTCCAACCTACATCGCCCTTACGTCGAAAGGACACCAATCGCCCAGTGCATTCCTAACCACCGCCATACAAGTACGGCGCCCACCGATCACGGAACCGGAATTCGGAGATGCCCTGCACTCTGGGACTCGAGATCAGACTAAAGAGGTAGAAACGAGGCGATTAGATTAAAAAACCTCAACACCCAGAGTGTCTCATGTGAAAATAAAAAAATCCACTATTGTAAAAAAGAAAAAGTGATGTGGGTGAGAACTTAGAAACAAGGTGTATTTTTTGTCTTTTTTCAATATTTTAAACTTTTTTCCCTTTTTTTTTTAACAAAAGAACAAGAACAATAATAGTAGAACAAATAACAATTTCAACAAAATGGTCAGTAAAAAACATGAACAAGAACAAAGAGGGATAAGAAACTGAAAAAAGAAGATTAAAAAGTGTGAAACAAAGAAAAAGGATAGACAACTAAAAAGGGAAGAAAACAGGAAAGGAGAAAGATCGCTCGGGAATCCGGGGTCGCGAAACCCGTAAATACCTAAAGAAGGTATTCCCCTGGGGGGAACGTAGATTAGAAGTGCGAAAGGCAGAACATCGAGATTAGAATACTTTTGGTGTCATCAGATATATGTTGTACAAGTGGCAGCATATTTACACAAAAAAAATCATTCCACATGAAAATTATTGTGGATTCCCACCCTCCCTCTAAGGCATATGCTTATCACGACAGTCAATATTACGGAATTTTGCTGTCTACTAAAAATTTTGTTGCAAGTTATCAAAATGATGTCCAAATATGCTACTACACTTTTTATGTAGAAAAACAACACTATGAACGAATATTCCTCTAAGTCTCTCTGTTGCCCGTGTCGCACCCTGTCAAAGATTACGGTAGTCAAAGTAGCTGCAGAAACATCCGAAACTCGAAAATATCCGTGCTGTGACTGAATATTCTTAAAAATACCCACTTTATGCGATGATTCTCAGGCATATATTCCAATCTGTTTTTCTACTGAAATTGTTTAAAGAGTAACTTTTAAAATTTAAAATAATTAACAAAAATCTACTTTAATAAAACAGCATAACTGTTGTATCATTTTCAAATTAAAAAAATTAAGTTTATTCGATATCATGTGTAATTCAGAAATTGAAACCGAAAATAAAGCGTTATAATCATCTCACGATGGTCTTTTTCTTTCGACTGAAACAATTGATAATTTGAAATATAGATTCACTTTATTTTTAAGTATACTTAAATTTGAAAATTTTATAAGGCTATGGATAAAAGACTGTATTATATTAGTTTATAGCCACATAACACGTACCTTATTTAAAATGAATTTGGAAAAATCTGAATATCAGTCAGTACTGTCCTTTATGTACAATTAGGGGGGTGGGGGGGGGGGGGAATGGATACCTCTTATTAAATATATCGCAAAGCAGTAATGGAAAATTTTCGGTGTTACTATCTACAAATCTTTAACAACTATTCAATGAATACGAATTGTTCGCTCCGCTTAGGGGCATTCTATATGAAGATATTTTAAAAATTTATTATTTTTAATAATTACAGAAATAATTGTCATCAAATTTTAAAATTTTCGATAAATTGTGCTTTATAAAACTAAGAAAGAAATTTTGAAGTGTTATATTTTTAATATTTAATTTATTATTTGCGATACGCTATATATTTCTATGTGATTATTTTATAAACGCAACTCAAAAGCTGCTTACGTAATTAACAGTCGATAATTCTAATTCTTTGTAACAAAATTTTTTGTAATCGAACACATAAAAAATGTTTTTTACAAATACTTAACGAACTTACTTAACGCGGAACATTGAGATTAGAACACTTTTGGTGTCATCAGACATATGTTGTAATAGTGGCAGCATATTTACACAAAAAAACCATTCCACATGAAAATTATTGTGAAATCCCACCCTCCCTCTAAGGCATGTGCTTATCACGACAGCCAATATTACGGAATTTTGCTGTCATTTTGTTGCCAGTTATCAAAATGTTGTACAAATATGCTACTACACTTTTTATGTAGAAAAACAACACTATGAACGAATATTCCTCTAAGTCTCTCTGTTGCCCGTGTCGCACCCTATCAAAGATTACAGTAGTCAAAGTAGCTGCAGAAACATCCGAAACTCGAAAATATCCGCGCTGTGACTGAATATTCTTAAAAATACCCACTTTATGCGATGATTCTCAGGCATATATTCAAATCTATATTTCTACTGAAATTGTTTAAAGAGTAACTTTTAAAATTTAAAATAATTAACAAAAATCTAGTTTAATAAAACAGCATAACTATTGTATCATTTTCAAATAAAAAAATTAAGTTTATTCGATACCAAGTGTAATTTAGAAATATAAAGAGAAAATAATACATTATAATCGTCTCACCATGGTCTTTTCCTTTCGACTGAAACAATTATGTTAATTTGAAATATAGATTCACTTTATTTTTAAGTATACTTAAATTTGAAATTTTTATAAGGCTATTGATAAACGATTGTATTATATTAGTTTATAGCCACATAACACGTGCCTTATTTAAAATGACTTGGGAAATCTGAATATCAGTCACTACTGTCCTTTATGTACAATTAGGGGGGTGGGGAGGGGGAATGGATACCCCTTATTAAATATATCGCAAAGCAGTAATGGAAAATTTTCGGTGTTTCTATCTACAAATCATTAACAACTATTCAATAAATACGAATTGTTCGTTCCACTTAGGGGCATTCTATATGAAGATATTATACAATATTTACTACTTTTAATAATTACAGAAATAATTGTCATCAAATTTTAAATTTTTCGGTAAATTGTGCTTTTTAAAACTAAGGAAGAAATTTTGAAGTGCTATATTTTTAATATTTAATTTATTATTTGCGATACACTATATATTTCTATGTGATTATTTTATAAACGCAAATCAAAAGCTGCTTACGTAATTAACAGTCGATAATTCTAATTGTTTGTAACAAAATTTTTTGTAATCGAACCCATAATAATTTTTTTTTTACAAATACTTATTTAACTTTAATGCTTAACTTTAATGCTGATTCATTCATACCATGTACACGGCCATTCGCGAGATTTAGTAACGGAAATTGTTATCCAATTTTTACCAAAACACTGCACTAGGACTGTTGAAAACCGTAGATTGAAAGTGCGAAAGGCGGAACATCGAGATTAGAACACTTTTGGTGTCATCAGACATATGTTGTACTAGTGGCAGCATATTTACAGAAAAAAAACCATTCCACATGAAAATTATTGTGAAATCCCACCCTCCCTCTAAGGCATATGCTTATCACGACAGTCAATACTACGGAATTTTGCTGTCTACTAAACATTTTGTTGCCCGTTATAAAATGTTGTACAAATATGCTACTACACTTTTTATGTAGAAAAACAACACTATGAACGAATATTCCTCTAAGTTTCTCTGTTGCCCTTGTCGCACCCTATCAAAGATTACAGTAGTCAAAGTAGCTGCAGAAACATCCGAAACTCGAAAATATCCGAGCTGTGATTGAATATTCTTAAAAATACCCACTTTATGCGATGATTCTCAGGCATATATTCAAATCTGTATTTCTACTGAAATTGTTTAAAGAGTAACTTTTAAAATTTAAAATAATTAACAAAAATCTAGTTTAATAAAACAGCATAACTATTGTATCATTTTCAAATTCAAAAAATTAAGTTTATTCGATATCATGTGTAATTTAGAAATTTAAACCGAAAATAAAGCATTATAATCGTCTCACGATGGTCTTTTCCTTTTGACTGAAACAATTGTTAATTTGAAATATAGATTCACTTTATTTTTAAGTATACTTAAATTTGAAAATTTTATAAGGCTATTGATAAACGATTGTATTATATTAGTTTATAGCCACATAACACGTGCCTTATTTAAAATGACTTGGGCAAAATCAGAATATCAGTCAGTACTGTCCTTTATGTACAATTAGGGGGTGTGTGTGTGGGGGGGGGGCGGAATGGATACCTCTTATTAAATATATCGCAAAGCAGTAATGGAAAATTTTCGGTGTTTCTATCTACAAATCATTAACAACTATTCAATAAATACGAATTGTTCGCTCCACTTAGGGGCATTCTATATGAAGATATTATACAATATTTACTATTTTTAATAATTACAGAAATAATTGTCATGAAATTTTAAATTTTTCGGTAAATTGTGCTTTTAAAACTAAGGAAAAAATTTTGAAGTGCTATATTTTTAATATTTAATTTATTATTATGTGATTATTTTATAAACGCAACTCAAAAGCTGCTTACGTAATTAACAGTCGATAATTCTAATTGTTTGTAACAAAATTTTTTGTAATCGAACACATAAAAAATGTTTTTTACTCATTTTACTCACTTAATTAACTTTAATGCTGATTCATTCATACCATGTACACGGCCATTCGCGAGAGTTAGTAAGGGAAATTGTTATCCAATTTTTACCAAAACACTGCACTAGGACTGTTGAAAACCGTAGATTGAAAGTACGAAAGGCGGAACATCGAGATTAGAACACTTTTGGTGTCATCAGACATATGTTGTAATAGTGGTAGCATATTTACACAAAAAAAACAATTCCACATGAAAATTATTGTGAAATCCCACCCTCCCTCTAAGGCATATGCTTATCACGACAGTCAATATTACGGAATTTTGCTGTCTACTAAACATTTTTTTGCCAGTTATCAAAATGTTGTACAAATATGCTACTACACTTTTTATGTAGAAAAACAACACTATGAACGAATATTCCTCTAAGTCTCTCTGTTGCCCGTGTCGCACCCTATCAAAGATTACAGCAGTCAAAGTAGCTGCAGAAACATCCGAAACTCGAAAATATCCGCGCTGTGACTGAATATTCTTAAAAATACCCACTTTATGCGATGATTCTCAGGCATATATTCAAATCTGTATTTCTACTGAAATAGTTTAAAGAGTAACTTTTAAAATTTAAAATAATTAACAAAAATCTAGTTTAATAAAACAGCATAACTATTGTATCATTTTCAAATTAGAAAAATTAAGTTTATTCGATATCATGTGTAATTCAGAAATTTAAACCGAAAATAAAGCATTATAATCGTCTCACGATGGTCTTTTCCTTTCGACTGAAACAATTGTTTAATTTGAAATATAGATTCACTTCATTTTTAAGTATACTTAAATTTGAAAATTTTATAAGGCTATTGATAAACGATTGTATTATATTAGTTTATAGACACATAACACGTGCCTTATTTAAAATGACTTGGGCAAAATCTGAATATCAGTCAGTACTGTCCTTTATGTACAATTAGGGGGGTGGGGAGGGGGAATGGATAACCCTTATTAAATATATCGCAAAGCAGTAATGGAAAGTTTTCGGTGTTACTATCTACAAATCATTAACAACTATTTAATGAATACGAATTGTTCGCTCCACTTAGGGGCATTCTATAAGAAGATATTATACAAAATTTACTATTTTTAATAATTATAGAAATAATTGTCATCAAATTTCTAATTTTTCGGGAAATTGTGCTTTTTAAAACTAAGAAAGAAATTTTGAAGTGTTATATTTTTAATATTAAATTTATTATTTGTGATACACTATATATTTCTATGTGATTATTTTATAAACTCAACTCAAAAGCTGCTTACGTAATTAACAGTCGATAATTCTAATTGTTTGTAACAAATTTTTTTGTAATCGAACCCATAATAATTTTTTCTTTTACAAATACTTATTTAACTTTAATGCTTAACTTTAATGCTGATTCATTCATACCATGTACACGGCCATTCGAGAGAGTTAGTAAGGGAAATTGTTATCCAATTTTTACCAAAACACTGCACTAGGACTGTTGAAAACCGTAGATTGAAAGTACGAAATGCGGAACATCGAGATTAGAACACTTTTGGTGTCATCAGACATATGTTGTAATAGTGGCAGCATATTTACACAAAAAAAAACAATTCCACATGAAAATTATTGTGAAATCCCACCCTCCCTCTAAGGCATATGCTTATCACGACAGTCAATATTGCGGAATTTTGCTGTCTACTAAACATTTTTTTGCCAGTTATCAAAATGTTGTACAAATATGCTACTACAATTTTTATGTAGAAAAACAACACTATGAACGAATATTCCTCTAAGTCTCTCTGTTGCCCGTGTCGCACCCTATCAAAGATTACAGCAGTCAAAGTAGCTGCAGAAACATCCGAAACTCGAAAATATCCGCGCTGTGACTGAATATTCTTAAAAATACCCACTTTATGCGATGATTCTCAGGCATATATTCAAATCTGTATTTCTACTGAAATAGTTTAAAGAGTAACTTTTAAAATTTAAAATAATTAACAAAAATCTAGTTTAATAAAACAGCATAACTATTGTATCATTTTCAAATTAGAAAAATTAAGTTTATTCGATATCATGTGTAATTCAGAAATTTAAACCGAAAATAAAGCATTATAATCGTCTCACGATGGTCTTTTCCTTTCGACTGAAACAATTGTTAATTTGAAATATAGATTCACTTCATTTTTAAGTATACTTAAATTTGAAAATTTTATAAGGCTATTGATAAACGATTGTATTATATTAGTTTATAGACACATAACACGTGCCTTATTTAAAATGACTTGGGCAAAATCTGAATATCAGTCAGTACTGTCCTTTATGTACATTTAGGGGGGAGGGGAGGGGGAATGGATACCCCTAATTAAATATATCACAAAGCAGTAATGGAAAATTTTCGGTGTTACTATCTACAAATCATTAACAACTATTCAATGAATACGAATTGTTCGCTCCACTTAGGGGCATTCTATATGAAGACATTATACAAAATTTACTATTTTTAATAATTATAGAAATAATTGTCATCAAATTTCTAATTTTTCGGTAAATTGTGCTTTTTAAAACTAAGAAAGAAATTTTGAAGTGTTATATTTTTAATATTAAATTTATTATTTGTGATACACTATATATTTCTATGTGATTATTTTATAAACGCAACTCTAAAGCTGCTTACGTAATTAACAGTCGATAATTCTAATTGTTTGTAACAAATTTTTTTGTAATCGAACCCATAATAATTTTTTCTTTTACAAATACTTATTTAACTTTAATGCTTAACTTTAATGCTGATTCATTCATACCATGTACACGGCCATTCGCGAGAGTTAGTAAGGGAAATTGTTATCCAATTTTTACCAAAACACTGCACTAGGACTGTTGAAAACCGTAGATTGAAAGTACGAAAGGCGGAACATCGAGATTAGAACACTTTTGGTGTCATCAGACATATGTTGTAATAGTGGCAGCATATTTACACAAAAAAAACCATTCCACATGAAAATTATTGTGAAATCCCACCCTCCCTCTAAGGCATATGCTTATCACGACAGTCAATACTACGGAATTTTGCTGTCTACTAAACATTTTGTTGCCAGTTATAAAATGTTGTACAAATATGCTACTACACTTTTTATGTAGAAAAACAACACTATGAACGAATATTCCTCTAAGTCTCTCTGTTGCCCGTGTCGCACCCTATCAAAGATTACAGTAGTCAAAGTAGCTGCAGAAACATCCGAAACTCGAAAATATCCGAGCTGTGACTGAATATTCTTAAAAATACCCACTTTATGCGATGATTCTCAGGCATATATTCAAATCTGTATTTCTACTGAAATTGTTTAAAGAGTAACTTTTAAAATTTAAAATAATTAACAAAAATCTAGTTTAATAAAACAGCATAACTATTGTATCATTTTCAAATTAAAAAAATTAAGTTTATTCGATATCATGTGTAATTCAGAAATTTAAACCGAAAATAAAGCATTATAATCGTCTCACGATGGTCTTTTCCTTTCGACTGAAACAATTGTTAATTTGAAATATAGATTCACTTCATTTTTAAGTATACTTAAATTTGAAAATTTTACAAGGCTATTGATAAACGATTGTATTATATTAGTTTATAGACACATAACACGTGCCTTATTTAAAATGACTTGGGCATAATCTGAATATCAGTCAGTACTGTCCTTTATGTACATTTAGGGGGGAGGGGAGGGGGAATGGATACCCCTAATTAAATATATCACAAAGCAGTAATGCAAAATTTTCGGTGTTACTATCTACAAATCATTAACAACTATTCAATGAATACGAATTGTTCGCTCCACTTAGGGGCATTCTATATGAAGATATTATACAAAATTTACTATTTTTAATAATTACAGAAATAATTGTCATGAAATTTTAAATTTTTCGGAAAATTGTGCTTTTTAAAACTAAGAAAGAAATTTTGAAGTGCTATATTTTTAATATTTAATTTATTATTTGCGATACACTATATATTTCTATGTGATTATTTTATAAACGCAACTCAAAAGCTGCTTACGTAATTAACAGTCGATAATTCTAATTGTTTGTAACAAAATTTTTTGTAATCGAACCCATAATAATTTTTTTTTACAAATACTTAATTAACTTTAATGTTTAACTTTAATGCTGATTCATACATACCATGTACACGGCTATTCGCGAGAGTTAGTAATGGAAATTGTTATCCAATTTTTACCAAAACACTGCACTAGGACTGTTGAAAACCGTAGATTGAAAGTACGAAAGGCGGAACATCGAGATTAGAACACTTTTGGTGTCATCAGACATATGTTGTACTAGTGGCAGCATATTTACACAAAAAAAACCATTCCACATGAAAATTATTGTGAAATCCCACCCTCCCTCTAAGGCATATGCTTATCACGACAGTCAATAATGCGGAATTTTGCTGTCTACTAAACTTTTTTTTGCCAGTTATCAAAATGTTGTACAAATATGCTACTACACTTTTTATGTAGAAAAACAACACTATGAACGAATATTCCTCTAAGTCTCTCTGTTGCCCGTGTCGCACCCTATCAAAGATTACAGTAGTCAAAGTAGCTGCAGAAACATCCGAAACTCTAAAATATCCGCGCTGTGACTGAATATTCTTAAAAATACCCACTTTATGCGATGATTCTCAGGCATATATTCAAATCTGTATTTCTACTGAAATAGTTTAAAGAGTAACTTTTAAAATTTAAAATAATTAACAAAAATCTAGTTTAATAAAACAGCATAACTATTGTATCATTTTCAAATTAAAAAAATTAAGTTTATTCGATATCATGTGTAATTCAGAAATTTAAACCGAAAATAAAGCATTATAATCGTCTCACGATGGTCTTTTCCTTTCGACTGAAACAATTGTTAATTTGAAATATAGATTCACTTCATTTTTAAGTATACTTAAATTTGAAAATTTTATAAGGCTATTGATAAACGATTGTATTATATTAGTTTATAGACACATAACACGTGCCTTATTTAAAATGACTTGGGCAAAATCTGAATATCAGTCAGTACTGTCCTTTATGTACAATTAGGGGGGTGGGGAGGGGGAATGGATACCCCTTATTAAATATATCGCAAAGCAGTAATGGAAAATTTTCGGTGTTACTATCGACAAATCATTAACAACTATTCAAAGAATACGAATTGTTCGCTCCACTTAGGGGCATTCTATATGAAGATATTATACAAAATTTACTATTTTTAATAATTATAGAAATAATTGTCATCAAATTTCTAATTTTTCGGTAAATTGTGCTTTTTAAAACTAAGAAAGAAATTTTGAAGTGTTATATTTTTAATATTAAATTTATTATTTGTGATACACTATATATTTCTATGTGATTATTTTATAAACGCAACTCAAAAGCTGCTTACGTAATTAACAGTCGATAATTCTAATTGTTTGTAACAAAATTTTTTGTAATCGAACCCATAATAATTTTTTTTTACAAATACTTAATTAACTTTAATGTTTAACTTTAATGCTGATTCATACATACCATGTACACGGCTATTCGCGAGAGTTAGTAAGGGAAAAGGTTATCCAATTTTTAACCAAACACTGCACTAGGACTGTTGAAAACCGTACATTGAAAGTGCGAAAGGCGGAACATCGAGATTAGAACACTTTTGGTGTCATCAGACATATGTTGTAATATTGGCAGCATATTTACACAAAAAAAACCATTCCACATGAAAATTATTGTGAAATCCCACCCTCCCTCTAAGGCATATGCTTATCACGACAGTCAATATTACGGAATTTTGCTGTCTACTAAACATTTTTTTGCCAGTTATCAAAATGTTGTACAAATATGCTACTACACTTTTTATGTAGAAAAACAACACTATGAACGAATATTCCTCTAAGTCTCTCTGTTGCCCGTGTCGCACCCTATCAAAGATTACAGTAGTCAAAGTAGCTGCAGAAACATCCGAAACTCGAAAATATCCGCGCTGTGACTGAATACTCTTAAAAATACCCACTTTATGCGATGATTCTCAGGCATATATTCAAATCTGTATTTCTACTGAAATTGTTTAAAGAGTAACTTTTAAAATTTAAAATAATTAACAAAAATCTAGTTTAATAAAACAGCATAACTATTGTATCATTTTCAAATTAAAAAAATTAAGTTTATTCGATATCATGTGTAATTCAGAAATTTAAACCGAAAATAAAGCATTATAATCGTCTCACGATGGTCTTTTCCTTTCGACTGAAACAATTGTTAATTTGAAATATAGATTCACTTCATTTTTAAGTATACTTAAATTTGAAAATTTTATAAGGCTATTGATAAACGATTGTATTATATTAGTTTATAGACACATAACACGTGCCTTATTTAAAATGACTTGGGAAAAATCTGAATATCAGTCAGTACTGTCCTTTATGTACAATTAGGGGGGTGGGGAGGGGGAATGGATACCCCTTATTAAATATATCGCAAAGCAGTAATGGAAAATTTTCGGTGTTACTATCGACAAATCATTAACAACTATTCAAAGAATACGAATTGTTCGCTCCACTTAGGGGCATTCTATATGAAGATATTATACAAAATTTACTATTTTTAATAATTATAGAAATAATTGTCATCAAATTTCTAATTTTTCGGTAAATTGTGCTTTTTAAAACTAAGAAAGAAATTTTGAAGTGTTATATTTTTAATATGAAATTTATTATTTGTGATACACTATATATTTCTATGTGATTATTTTATAAACGCAACTCAAAAGCTGCTTACGTAATTAACAGTCGATACTTCTAATTGTTTGTAACAAATTTTTTTGTAATCGAACCCATAATAATTTTTTCTTTTACAAATACTTATTTAACTTTAATGCTTAACTTTAATGCTGATTCATTCATACCATGTACACGGCCATTCGCGAGAGTTAGTAAGGGAAATTGTTATCCAATTTTTACCAAAACACTGCACTAGGACTGTTGAAAACCGTAGATTGAAAGTACGAAAGGCGGAACATCGAGATTAGAACACTTTTGGTGTCATCAGACATATGTTGTAATAGTGGCAGCATATTTACACGGAAAAAACCATTCCACATGAAAATTATTGTGAAATCCCACCCTCCCTCTAAGGCATATGCTTATCACGACAGTCAATATTGCGGAATTTTGCTGTCTACTAAACATTTTTCTGCCAGTTATCAAAATGTTGTACAAATATGCTACTACACTTTTTATGTAGAAAAACAACACTATGAACGAATATTCCTCTAAGTCTCTCTGTTGCCCGTGTCGCACCCTATCAAAGATTACAGTAGTCAAAGTAGCTGCAGAAACATCCGAAACTCGAAAATATCCACGCTGTGAATGAATATTCTTAAAAATACCCACTTTATGCGATGATTCTCAGGCATATATTCAAATCTGTATTTCTACGGAAATTGTTTAAAGAGTAACTTTTAAAATTTAAAATAATTAACAAAAATCTAGTTTAATAAAACAGCATAACTATTGTATCATTTTCAAATTAAAAAAATTAAGTTTATTCGATATCATGTGTAATTCAGAAATTTAAACCGAAAATAAAGCATTATAATCGTCTCACGATGGTCTTTTCCTTTCGACTGAAACAATTGTTAATTTGAAATATAGATTCACTTCATTTTTAAGTATACTTAAATTTGAAAATTTTATAAGGCTATTGATAAACGATTGTATTATATTAGTTTATAGACACATAACACGTGCCTTATTTAAAATGACTTGGGCAAAATCTGAATATCAGTCAGTACTGTCCTTTATGTACAATTAGGGGGGTGGGGAGGGGGAATGGATACCCCTTATTAAATATATCGCAAAGCAGTAATGGAAAATTTTCGGTGTTACTATCTACAAATCATTAACAACTATTCAATGAATACGAATTGTTCGCTCCACTTAGGGGCATTCTATATGAAGATATTATACAAAATTTACTATTTTTAATAATTATAGAAATAATTGTCATCAAATTTCTAATTTTTCGGTAAATTGTGCTTTTTAAAACTAATAAAGAAATTTTGAAGTGTTATATTTTTAATATTAAATTTATTATTTGTGATAAACTATATATTTCTATGTGATTATTTTATAAACGCAACTCAAAAGCTGCTTACGTAATTAACAGTCGATAATTCTAATTGTTTGTAATAAATTTTTTTGTAATCGAACCCATAATAATTTTTTCTTTTACAAATACTTATTTAACTTTAATGCTTAACTTTAATGCTGATTCATTCATACCATGTACACGGCCATTCGCGAGAGTTAGTAAGGGAAATTGTTATCCAATTTTTACCAAAACACTGCACTAGGACTGTTGAAAACCGTAGATTGAAAGTACGAAAGGCGGAACATCGAGATTAGAACACTTTTGGTGTCATCAGACATATGTTGTAATAGTGGCAGCATATTTACACAAAAAAAACCATTCCACATGAAAATTATTGTGAAATCCCACCCTCCCTCTAAGGCATATGCTTATCACGACAGTCAATATTGCGGAATTTTGCTGTCTACTAAACATTTTTTTGCCAGTTATCAAAATGTTGTACAAATATGCTACTACACATTTTATGTAGAAAAACAACACTATGAACGAATATTCCTCTAAGTCTCTCTGTTGCCCGTGTCGCACCCTATCAAAGATTACAGTAGTCAAAGTAGCTGCAGAAACATCCGAAACTCGAAAATATCCGAGCTGTGACTGAATATTCTTAAAAATACCCACTTTATGCGATGATTCTCAGGCATATATTCAAATCTGTATTTCTACGGAAATTGTTTAAAGAGTAACTTTTAAAATTTAAAATAATTAACAAAAATCTAGTTTAATAAAACAGCATAACTATTGTATCATTTTCAAATTAAAAAAATTAAGTTTATTCGATATCATGTGTAATTCAGAAATTTAAACCGAAAATAAAGCATTATAATCGTCTCACGATGGTCTTTTCCTTTCGACTGAAACAATTGTTAATTTGAAATATAGATTCACTTCATTTTTAAGTATACTTAAATTTGAAAATTTTATAAGGCTATTGATAAACGATTGTATTATATTAGTTTATAGACACATAACACGTGCCTTATTTAAAATGACTTGGGCAAAATCTGAATATCAGTCAGTACTGTCCTTTATGTACAATTAGGGGGGTGGGGAGGGGGAATGGATACCCCTTATTAAATATATCGCAAAGCAGTAATGGAAAATTTTCGGTGTTACTATCTACAAATCATTAACAACTATTCAATGAATACGAATTGTTCGCTCCACTTACGGGCATTCTATATGAAGATATTATACAAAATTTACTATTTTTAATAATTATAGAAATAATTGTCATCAAATTTCTAATTTTTCGGTAAATTGTGCTTTTTAAAACTAAGAAAGAAATTTTGAAGTGTTATATTTTTAATATTAAATTTATTATTTGTGATACACTATATATTTCTATGTGATTATTTTATAAACGCAACTCAAAAGCTGCTTACGTAATTAACAGTCGATAATTCTAATTGTTTGTAACAAATTTTTTTGTAATCGAACCCATAATAATTTTTTTTTACAAATACTTAATTAACTTTAATGTTTAACTTTAATGCTGATTCATACATACCATGTACACGGCTATTCGCGAGAGTTAGTAATGGAAATTGTTATCCAATTTTTACCAAAACACTGCACTAGGACTGTTGAAAACCGTAGATTGAAAGTACGAAAGGCGGAACATCGAGATTAGAACACTTTTGTTGTCATCAGACATATGTTGTACTAGTGGCAGCATATTTACACAAAAAAAACCATTCCACATGAAAATTATTGTGAAGTCCCACCCTCCCTCTAAGGCATATGCTTATCACGACAGTCAATATTGCAAAATTTTGCTGTCTACTAAACATTTTTTTGCCAGTTATCAAAATGTTGTACAAATATGCTACTACACTTTTTATGTAGAAAAACAACACTATGAACGAATATTCCTCTAAGTCTCTCTGTTGCCCGTGTCGCACCCTATCAAAGATTACAGTAGTCAAAGTAGCTGCAGAAACATCCGAAACTCGAAAATATCCGCGCTGTGACTGAATATTCTTAAAAATACCCACTTTATGCGATGATTCTCAGGCATATATTCAAATCTGTATTTCTACGAAAATTGTTTAAAGAGTAACTTTTAAAATTTAAAATAATTAACAAAAATCTAGTTTAATAAAACAGCATAACTATTGTATCATTTTCAAATTAAAAAAATTAAGTTTATTCGATATCATGTGTAATTCAGAAATTTAAACCGAAAATAAAGCATTATAATCGTCTCACGATGGTCTTTTCCTTTCGACTGAAACAATTGTTAATTTGAAATATAGATTCACTTCATTTTTAAGTATACTTAAATTTGAAAATTTTATAAGGCTATTGATAAACGATTGTATTATATTAGTTTATAGACACATAACACGTGCCTTATTTAAAATGACTTGGGCAAAATCTGAATATCAGTCAGTACTGTCCTTTATGTACAATTAGGGGGGTGGGGAGGGGGAATGGATACCCCTTATTAAATATATCGCAAAGCAGTAATGGAAAATTTTCGGTGTTACTATCTACAAATCATTAACAACTATTCAATGAATACGAATTGTTCGCTCCACTTACGGGCATTCTATATGAAGATATTATACAAAATTTACTATTTTTAATAATTATAGAAATAATTGTCATCAAATTTCTAATTTTTCGGTAAATTGTGCTTTTTAAAACTAAGAAAGAAATTTTGAAGTGTTATATTTTTAATATTAAATTTATTATTTGTGATACACTATATATTTCTATATGATTATTTTATAAACGCAACTCAAAAGCTGCTTACGTAATTAACAGTCGATAATTCTAATTGTTTGTAATAAATTTTTTTGTAATCGAACCCATAATAATTTTTTCTTTTACAAATACTTATTTAACTTTAATGCTTAACTTTAATGCTGATTCATTCATACCATGTACACGGCCATTCGCGAGAGTTAGTAAGGGAAATTGTTATCCAATTTTTACCAAAACACTGCGCTAGGACTGTTGAAAACCGTAGGTTGAAAGTACGAAAGGCGGAACATCGAGATTAGAACACTTTTGGTGTCATCAGACATATGTTGTAATAGTGGCAGCATATTTACACAAAAAAAACCATTCCACATGAAAATTATTGTGAAATCCCACCCTCCCTCTAAGGCATATGCTTATCACGACAGTCAATATTGCGGAATTTTGCTGTCTACTAAACATTTTTTTGCCAGTTATCAAAATGTTGTACAAATATGCTACTACACTTTTTATGTAGAAAAACAACACTATGAACGAATATTCCTCTAAGTCTCTCTGTTGCCCGTGTCGCACCCTATCAAAGATTACAGTAGTCAAAGTAGCTGCAGAAACATCCGAAACTCGAAAATATCCGAGCTGTGACTGAATATTCTTAAAAATACCCACTTTATGCGATGATTCTCAGGCATATATTCAAATCTGTATTTCTACGGAAATTGTTTAAAGAGTAACTTTTAAAATTTAAAATAATTAACAAAAATCTAGTTTAATAAAACAGCATAACTATTGTATCATTTTTAAATTAAAAAAATTAAGTTTATTCGATATCATGTGTAATTCAGAAATTTAAACCGAAAATAAAGCATTATAATCGTCTCACGATGGCCTTTTCCTTTCGACTGAAACAATTGTTAATTTGAAATATAGATTCACTTCATTTTTAAGTATACTTAAATTTGAAAATTTTATAAGGCTATTGATAAACGATTGTATTATATTAGTTTATAGACACATAACACGTGCCTTATTTAAAATGACTTGGGCAAAATCTGAATATCAGTCAGTACTGTCCTTTATGTACAATTAGGGGGGTGGGGAGGGGGAATGGATACCCCTTATTAAATATATCGCAAAGCAGTAATGGAAAATTTTCGGTGTTACTATCTACAAATCATTAACAACTATTCAATGAATACGAATTGTTCGCTCCACTTAGGGGCATTCTATATGAAGATATTATACAAAATTTACTATTTTTAATAATTATAGAAATAATTGTCATCAAATTTCTAATTTTTCGGTAAATTGTGCTTTTTAAAACTAATAAAGAAATTTTGAAGTGTTATATTTTTAATATTAAATTTATTATTTGTGATACACTATATATTTCTATGTGATTATTTTATAAACGCAACTCAAAAGCTGCTTACGTAATTAACAGTCGATAATTCTAATTGTTTGTAATAAATTTTTTTGTAATCGAACCCATAATAATTTTTTCTTTTACAAATACTTATTTAACTTTAATGCTTAACTTTAATGCTGATTCATTCATACCATGTACACGGCCATTCGCGAGAGTTAGTAAGGGAAATTGTTATCCAATTTTTACCAAAACACTGCGCTAGGACTGTTGAAAACCGTAGGTTGAAAGTACGAAAGGCGGAACATCGAGATTAGAACACTTTTGGTGTCATCAGACATATGTTGTAATAGTGGCAGCATATTTACACAAAAAAAACCATTCCACATGAAAATTATTGTGAAATCCCACCCTCCCTCTGAGGCATATGCTTATCACGACAGTCAATATTGCGGAATTTTGCTGTCTACTAAACATTTTTTTGCCAGTTATCAAAATGTTGTACAAATATGCTACTACACTTTTTATGTAGAAAAACAACACTATGAACGAATATTCCTCTAAGTCTCTCTGTTGCCCGTGTCGCACCCTATCAAAGATTACAGTAGTCAAAGTAGCTGCAGAAACATCCGAAACTCGAAAATATCCGAGCTGTGACTGAATATTCTTAAAAATACCCACTTTATGCGATGATTCTCAGGCATATATTCAAATCTGTATTTCTACGGAAATTGTTTAAAGAGTAACTTTTAAAATTTAAAATAATTAACAAAAATCTAGTTTAATAAAACAGCATAACTATTGTATCATTTTTAAATTAAAAAAATTAAGTTTATTCGATATCATGTGTAATTCAGAAATTTAAACCGAAAATAAAGCATTATAATCGTCTCACGATGGTCTTTTCCTTTCGACTGAAACAATTGTTAATTTGAAATATAGATTCACTTCATTTTTAAGTATACTTAAATTTGAAAATTTTATAAGGCTATTGATAAACGATTGTATTATATTAGTTTATAGACACATAACACGTGCCTTATTTAAAATGACTTGGGCAAAATCTGAATATCAGTCAGTACTGTCCTTTATGTACAATTAGGGGGGTGGGGAGGGGGAATGGATACCCCTTATTAAATATATCGCAAAGCAGTAATGGAAAATTTTCGGTGTTACTATCTACAAATCATTAACAACTATTCAATGAATACGAATTGTTCGCTCCACTTAGGGGCATTCTATATGAAGATATTATACAAAATTTACTATTTTTAATAATTATAGAAATAATTGTCATCAAATTTCTAATTTTTCGGTAAATTGTGCTTTTTAAAACTAATAAAGAAATTTTGAAGTGTTATATTTTTAATATTAAATTTATTATTTGTGATACACTATATATTTCTATGTGATTATTTTATAAACGCAACTCAAAAGCTGCTTACGTAATTAACAGTCGATAATTCTAATTGTTTGTAATAAATTTTTTTGTAATCGAACCCATAATAATTTTTTCTTTTACAAATACTTATTTAACTTTAATGCTTAACTTTAATGCTGATTCATTCATACCATGTACACGGCCATTCGCGAGAGTTAGTAAGGGAAATTGTTATCCAATTTTTACCAAAACACTGCGCTAGGACTGTTGAAAACCGTAGATTGAAAGTACGAAAGGCGGAACATCGAGATTAGAACACTTTTGGTGTCATCAGACATATGTTGTAATAGTGGCAGCATATTTACACAAAAAAAACCATTCCACATGAAAATTATTGTGAAATCCCACCCTCCCTCTAAGGCATATGCTTATCACGACAGTCAATATTGCGGAATTTTGCTGTCTACTAAACATTTTTTTGCCAGTTATCAAAATGTTGTACAAATATGCTACTACACTTTTTATGTAGAAAAACAACACTATGAACGAATATTCCTCTAAGTCTCTCTGTTGCCCGTGTCGCACCCTATCAAAGATTACAGTAGTCAAAGTAGCTGCAGAAACATCCGAAACTCGAAAATATCCGAGCTGTGACTGAATATTCTTAAAAATACCCACTTTATGCGATGATTCTCAGGCATATATTCAAATCTGTATTTCTACGGAAATTGTTTAAAGAGTAACTTTTAAAATTTAAAATAATTAACAAAAATCTAGTTTAATAAAACAGCATAACTATTGTATCATTTTTAAATTAAAAAAATTAAGTTTATTCGATATCATGTGTAATTCAGAAATTTAAACCGAAAATAAAGCATTATAATCGTCTCACGATGGTCTTTTCCTTTCGACTGAAACAATTGTTAATTTGAAATATAGATTCACTTCATTTTTAAGTATACTTAAATTTGAAAATTTTATAAGGCTATTGATAAACGATTGTATTATATTAGTTTATAGACACATAACACGTGCCTTATTTAAAATGACTTGGGCAAAATCTGAATATCAGTCAGTACTGTCCTTTATGTACAATTAGGGGGGTGGGGAGGGGGAATGGATACCCCTTATTAAATATATCGCAAAGCAGTAATGGAAAATTTTCGGTGTTACTATCTACAAATCATTAACAACTATTCAATGAATACGAATTGTTCGCTCCACTTAGGGGCATTCTATATGAAGATATTATACAAAATTTACTATTTTTAATAATTATAGAAATAATTGTCATCAAATTTCTAATTTTTCGGTAAATTGTGCTTTTTAAAACTAATAAAGAAATTTTGAAGTGTTATATTTTTAATATTAAATTTATTATTTGTGATACACTATATATTTCTATGTGATTATTTTATAAACGCAACTCAAAAGCTGCTTACGTAATTAACAGTCGATAATTCTAATTGTTTGTAACAAATTTTTTTGTAATCGAACCCATAATAATTTTTTTTTACAAATACTTAATTAACTTTAATGTTTAACTTTAATGCTGATTCATACATACCATGTACACGGCTATTCGCGAGAGTTAGTAATGGAAATTGTTATCCAATTTTTACCAAAACACTGCACTAGGACTGTTGAAAACCGTAGATTGAAAGTACGAAAGGCGGAACATCGAGATTAGAACACTTTTGGTGTCATCAGACATATGTTGTACTAGTGGCAGCATATTTACACAAAAAAAACCATTCCACATGAAAATTATTGTGAAATCCCACCCTCCCTCTAAGGCATATGCTTATCACGACAGTCAATATTGCGGAATTTGGCTGTCTACTAAACATTTTTTTGCCAGTTATCAAAATGTTGTACAAATATGCTACTACACTTTTTATGTAGAAAAACAACACTATGAACGAATATTCCTCTAAGTCTCTCTGTTGCCCGTGTCGCACCCTATCAAAGATTACAGTAGTCAAAGTAGCTGCAGAAACATCCGAAACTCGAAAATATCCGAGCTGTGACTGAATATTCTTAAAAATACCCACTTTATGCGATGATTCTCAGGCATATATTCAAATCTGTATTTCTACGGAAATTGTTTAAAGAGTAACTTTTAAAATTTAAAATAATTAACAAAAATCTAGTTTAATAAAACAGCATAACTATTGTATCATTTTCAAATTAAAAAAATTAAGTTTATTCGATATCATGTGTAATTCAGAAATTTAAACCGAAAATAAAGCATTATAATCGTCTCACGATGGTCTTTTCCTTTCGACTGAAACAATTGTTAATTTGAAATATAGATTCACTTCATTTTTAAGTATACTTAAATTTGAAAATTTTATAAGGCTATTGATAAACGATTGTATTATATTAGTTTATAGACACATAACACGTGCCTTATTTAAAATGACTTGGGCAAAATCTGAATATCAGTCAGTACTGTCCTTTATGTACAATTAGGGGGGTGGGGAGGGGGAATGGATACCCCTTATTAAATATATCGCAAAGCAGTAATGGAAAATTTTCGGTGTTACTATCTACAAATCATTAACAACTATTCAATAAATACGAATTGTTCGCCCCACTTAGGGGCATTCTATATGAAGATATTATACAAAATTTACTATTTTTAATAATTATAGAAATAATTGTCATCAAATTTCTAATTTTTCGGTAAATTGTGCTTTTTAAAACTAATAAAGAAATTTTGAAGTGTTATATTTTTAATATTAAATTTATTATTTGTGATACACTATATATTTCTATGTGATTATTTTATAAACGCAACTCAAAAGCTGCTTACGTAATTAACAGTCGATAATTCTAATTGTTTGTAACAAATTTTTTTGTAATCGAACCCATAATAATTTTTTCTTTTACAAATACTTATTTAACTTTAATGCTGATTCATTCATACCATGTACACGGCCATTCGCGAGAGTTAGTAAGGGAAATTGTTATCCAATTTTTACCAAAACACTGCGCTAGGACTGTTGAAAACCGTAGATTGAAAGTACGAAAGGCGGAACATCGAGATTAGAACACTTTTGGTGTCATCAGACATATGTTGTAATAGTGGCAGCATATTTACACAAAAAAAACCATTCCACATGAAAATTATTGTGAAATCCCACCCTCCCTCTGAGGCATATGCTTATCACGACAGTCAATATTGCGGAATTTGGCTGTCTACTAAACATTTTTTTGCCAGTTATCAAAATGTTGTACAAATATGCTACTACACTTTTTATGTAGAAAAACAACACTATGAACGAATATTCCTCTAAGTCTCTCTGTTGCCCGTGTCGCACCCTATCAAAGATTACAGTAGTCAAAGTAGCTGCAGAAACATCCGAAACTCGAAAATATCCGAGCTGTGACTGAATATTCTTAATCATTTTTAAATTAAAAAAATTAAGTTTATTCGATATCATGTGTAATTCAGAAATTTAAACCGAAAATAAAGCATTATAATCGTCTCACGATGGTCTTTTCCTTTCGACTGAAACAATTGTTAATTTGAAATATAGATTCACTTCATTTTTAAGTATACTTAAATTTGAAAATTTTATAAGGCTATTGATAAACGATTGTATTATATTAGTTTATAGACACATAACACGTGCCTTATTTAAAATGACTTGGGCAAAATCTGAATATCAGTCAGTACTGTCCTTTATGTACAATTAGGGGGGTGGGGAGGGGGAATGGATACCCCTTATTAAATATATCGCAAAGCAGTAATGGAAAATTTTCGGTGTTACTATCTACAAATCATTAACAACTATTCAATGAATACGAATTGTTCGCTCCACTTAGGGGCATTCTATATGAAGATATTATACAAAATTTACTATTTTTAATAATTATAGAAATAATTGTCATCAAATTTCTAATTTTTCGGTAAATTGTGCTTTTTAAAACTAAGAAAGAAATTTTGAAGTGTTATATTTTTAATATTAAATTTATTATTTGTGATACACTATATATTTCTATGTGATTATTTTATAAACGCAACTCAAAAGCTGCTTACGTAATTAACAGTCGATAATTCTACTTGTTTGTAACAAATTTTTTTGTAATCGAACCCATAATAATTTTTTTTTACAAATACTTAATTAACTTTAATGTTTAACTTTAATGCTGATTCATACATACCATGTACACGGCTATTCGCGAGAGTTAGTAATGGAAATTGTTATCCAATTTTTACCAAAACACTGCACTAGGACTGTTGAAAACCGTAGATTGAAAGTACGAAAGGCGGAACATCGAGATTAGAACACTTTTGGTGTCATCAGACATATGTTGTACTAGTGGCAGCATATTTACACAAAAAAAACCATTCCACATGAAAATTATTGTGAAATCCCACCCTCCCTCTAAGGCATATGCTTATCACGACAGTCAATATTGCGGAATTTTGCTGTCTACTAAACATTTTTTTGCCAGTTATCAAAATGTTGTACAAATATGCTACTACACTTTTTATGTAGAAAAACAACACTATGAACGAATATTCCTCTAAGTCTCTCTGTTGCCCGTGTCGCACCCTATCAAAGATTACAGTAGTCAAAGTAGCTGCAGAAACATCCGAAACTCGAAAATATCCGAGCTGTGACTGAATATTCTTAAAAATACCCACTTTATGCGATGATTCTCAGGCATATATTCAAATCTGTATTTCTACGGAAATTGTTTAAAGAGTAACTTTTAAAATTTAAAATAATTAACAAAAATCTAGTTTAATAAAACAGCATAACTATTGTATCATTTTCAAATTAAAAAAATTAAGTTTATTCGATATCATGTGTAATTCAGAAATTTAAACCGAAAATAAAGCATTATAATCGTCTCACGATGGTCTTTTCCTTTCGACTGAAACAATTGTTAATTTGAAATATAGATTCACTTCATTTTTAAGTATACTTAAATTTGAAAATTTTATAAGGCTATTGATAAACGATTGTATTATATTAGTTTATAGACACATAACACGTGCCTTATTTAAAATGACTTGGGCAAAATCTGAATATCAGTCAGTACTGTCCTTTATGTACAATTAAGGGGGTGGGGAGGGGGAATGGATACCCCTTATTAAATATATCGCAAAGCAGTAATGGAAAATTTTCGGTGTTACTATCTACAAATCATTAACAACTATTCAATGAATACGAATTGTTCGCCCCACTTAGGGGCATTCTATATGAAGATATTATACAAAATTTACTATTTTTAATAATTATAGAAATAATTGTCATCAAATTTCTAATTTTTCGGTAAATTGTGCTTTTTAAAACTAATAAAGAAATTTTGAAGTGTTATATTTTTAATATTAAATTTATTATTTGTGATACACTATATATTTCTATGTGATTATTTTATAAACGCAACTCAAAAGCTGCTTACGTAATTAACAGTCGATAATTCTAATTGTTTGTAACAAATTTTTTTGTAATCGAACCCATAATAATTTTTTCTTTTACAAATACTTATTTAACTTTAATGCTGATTCATTCATACCATGTACACGGCCATTCGCGAGAGTTAGTAAGGGAAATTGTTATCCAATTTTTACCAAAACACTGCACTAGGACTGTTGAAAACCGTAGATTGAAAGTACGAAAGGCGGAACATCGAGATTAGAACACTTTTGGTGTCATCAGACATATGTTGTAATAGTGGCAGCATATTTACACAAAAAAAACCATTCCACATGAAAATTATTGTGAAATCCCACCCTCCCTCTAAGGCATATGCTCATCACGACAGTCAATATTGCGGAATTTTGCTGTCTACTAAACATTTTTCTGCCAGTTATCAAAATGTTGTACAAATATGCTACTACACTTTTTATGTAGAAAAACAACACTATGAACGAATATTCCTCTAAGTCTCTCTGTTGCCCGTGTCGCACCCTATCAAAGATTACAGTAGTCAAAGTAGCTGCAGAAACATCCGAAACTCGAAAATATCCGCGCTGTGACTGAATATTCTTAAAAATACCCACTTTATGCGATGATTCTCAGGCATATATTCAAATCTGTATTTCTACTGAAATTGTTTAAAGAGTAACTTTTAAAATTTAAAATAATTAACAAAAATCTAGTTTAATAAAACAGCATAACTATTGTATCATTTTCAAACTAAAAAAATTAAGTTTATTCGATATCATGTGTAATTCAGAAATTTAAACCGAAAATAAAGCATTATAATCGTCTCACGATGGTCTTTTCCTTTCGACTGAAACAATTGTTAATTTGAAATATAGATTCACTTCATTTTTAACTATACTTAAATTTGAAAATTTTATAAGGCTATTGATAAACGATTGTATTATATTAGTTTATAGACACATAACACGTGCCTTATTTAAAATGACTTGGGCATAATCTGAATATCAGTCAGTACTGTCCTTTATGTACAATTAGGGGGGAGGGGAGGGGGAATGGATACCCCTCATTAAATATATCACAAAGCAGTAATGGAAAATTTTCGGTGTTACTATCTACAAATCATTAACAACTATTCAATGAATACGAATTTTTCGCTCCACTTAGGGGCATTCTATATGAAGATATTATACAAAATTTAGTATTTTTAATAATTACAGAAATAATTGTCATGAAATTTTAAATTTTTCGGAAAATTGTGCTTTTTAAAACTAATAAAGAAATTTTGAAGTGCTATATTTTTAATATTTAATTTATTATTTGCGATACACTATATATTTCTATGTGATTATTTTATAAACGCAACTCAAAAGCTGCTTACGTAATTAACAGTCGATAATTCTAATTGTTTGTAACAAATTTTTTTGTAATCGAACCCATAATAATTTTTTCTTTTACAAATACTTATTTAACTTTAATGCTTAACTTTAATGCTGATTCATTCATACCATGTACACGGCCATTCGCGAGAGTTAGTAAGGGAAATTGTTATCCAATTTTTACCAAAACACTGCACTAGGACTGTTGAAAACCGTAGATTGAAAGTACGAAAGGCGGAACATCGAGATTAGAACACTTTTGGTGTCATCAGACATATGTTGTAATAGTGGCAGCATATTTACACAAAAAAAACCATTCCACATGAAAATTATTGTGAAATCCCACCCTCCCTCTAAGGCATATGCTTATCACGACAGTCAATATTGCGGAATTTTGCTGTCTACTAAACATTTTTTTGCCAGTTATCAAAATGTTGTACAAATATGCTACTACACTTTTTATGTAGAAAAACAACACTATGAACGAATATTCCTCTAAGTCTCTCTGTTGCCCGTGTCGCACCCTATCAAAGATTACAGTAGTCAAAGTAGCTGCAGAAACATCCGAAACTCGAAAATATCCGCGCTGTGACTGAATTTTCTTTAAAATACCCACTTTATGCGATGATTCTCAGGCATATATTCAAATCTGTATTTCTACTGAAATTGTTTAAAGAGTAACTTTTAAAATTTAAAAGAATTAACGAGAATCTAGTTTAATAAAACAGCATAACTATTGTATCATTTTCAAATTAAAAAAAAATTGAGTTTATTCGGTATCATGTGTAATTCAGAAATTTAAACCGAAAATAAAACATTATAATCGTCTGTCCATGGTCTTCTCCTTTCGACTGAAACAATTATGTTAATTTGAAATATAGATTCACTTTATTTTTAAGTACACATAAAATTGAAAATCTTATAAGGCTTCTGATAGAAGATTGTATTATATTAGTTTAAAGCCACATAACACGTTCCTTATTTAAGATGTCTTGGACGAAATCTGAATATCAGTCAGTACTGTCCTTTATGTACAATTAGGGGGGGGGGGGATGGATACCTCTTATTAAATAAATCGCAAAGCATTAATGGAAAATTTCCGGTGTTACTTTCTACAAATCATTAACAACTATTCAATGAATACGAACTGTTTTCGGAAGATATTATACAAAATTTACTATTTTTAATACTTCCAGAAAAATTTGTTATCAAATTTTTAATTTTTCGGTAAATTGTGCTTTATAAAACTAAAAAAGAATTCTTTAAGTGTCATATTTTTAATGTTTATGTGATTGTGAAACACTATATATTACTATGCGAATATTTTATGAACGTAACTAAAAAGCTGCTTACGTAATTAACAGTCGATAATTCTAATTGTTTGTTACACAATTTTGTGTAATCGAACCCATAAAAAAAGTTTTTTACAACTTCTTAATTAACTTTAATGCTGATTCATTCATACCATGTACACGGTCATTCGAGAGAGTTAGTAGAGGAAATGGTTATCCAATTTTTACCGAAAAATTGCACTAGGAATGTTGAAAACCGTAGATTGATAGTGCGAAAGGCTAACATCGAAATTAGAACACTTTTGGTGTCATCAGACATATCTTGTACTAGTGGCAGCATATTTACACAAAAAATAACCATTCCACATGAAAATTATTGTGAAATCCCACCCTCCCTCTAAGGCATATGGTTATCACGACAGTCAATATTACGGAATTTTGCTGTCTACTAAACATTTTGTTGTAACTTATCAAAAAGTTGTACAAATATGCTAGCACACTTTTTATGTAGAAATACAATACTATGAATGAATGTCGCACCAAATGAAAGATTACGGCAGGCATAGTAGCTGCAGAAACACCCGAAAACGTTTCTAAAATCAGATTTAATAGGTGGTTGCTTTTAATAAGATTTAATGGAATTAAATTTCGGCAGTATGCTCGATCAAAACTTTGAAGCTGTGTGCTACAGTGAAACGAAATCAGCCATAAAAAATTTAAGAACAATTTTGTAGAGTTATACTAATCAAATTATTCTTTTAGATTTAGTGTACAAAATGAGATGCAAACTGCAATCATGCATAAATATAAAACGTGCCTAGTCAATGCTCAAGAAATTTTGACATGTTCGAAAATTCTTTCAACCGACATATGCGACTTGCAGTCTACAAATAAGCATGAGACTCAACATTTCATACTCAAATATATTTTTCATTGTTCATCTGATATCTGTTGTTGAGACAGATAAAATATCTATCTATCTATATATATATATATATATATATATATATGTTACATTATACGATCTAATTCCGCGATTTCCTTATCTTATTCTAAATTACTACTTTATATTCACTAAATCTATATTATTAAATAATCTCTATCGTTAACTCTGTTAAATTCCCTTTAATTTAATGTCTCACTTGTCTTAATCGCTTAAATATTACGCTTTTAGTATTCTTTAAGTGTCCAGCGCTTTTTTCTTTCGAGAATATTCTTTTAGCTTCCCTTTTTACTTTCCAGCGCATTTCTGAGGTTATCTTTTTCCCCACCAAATTTATCCGCTAGCTCTGTCGGCACTCTTTATATGACGTGACATACTTAATTATTCATTAGTTGAGAGCGCGATCTAAGTCATATTTGTATTCTTACACGTCAGGAACAAAAAGTTGGTGCTCTCCGTGTTTGAGCAGATTTTGGCAGATTTGAGCCGTATTTCCAGTTTTCATTCATCCCCTGGTCACCGTCCTGTTATTCGATTATCTGGAACTTTGTTTAAACCCAATTACTACTACGGAGGGATGGCTAATTATCTTGGTGGAAACTGCACCTTTTGCAAGATGTTCTAATAAAGTGCTTAGCTGATATCATTAGTTGTTTCAATGTCTTCTGGGGAAACTTCACGGAACGATGTATTCCATTGTTTTCACTCGACAACTGCATTTCAACAACTTGTTCTACTAATATAACAGATTCGAATTATCTGTTCTGACCACTTCTTTTACGCCATTATCGCTGGATGTGATCCACAACTACTATCGTGACAGCCAGTACAGCATTTTTAACGATAAAGCCAATCCAATGTTGCTAGAATGCAACATATATTGTTACATCAACAATTACAGTTTCTCATATAAATCATCATCTTTAAAAGTTTGTCGCCTGGGAAAATACTCTGGCATATATAAAATCAGGCTTAATTGGTGTCTTTTTAATAAGATTTAATGGTTGTAATAATTTGGAAGTATGCTTGACAACAAAAGTTTAGTTTTGACAGAAACTTGAAGCTGCGCGCTACAGTAAAACAAAATCAGCTTTTTTTTTTTTTTTTTTTTGAGAACACAACAATTTTTTCGAATGAGTTATATTGGTCAAATGATTCGTTTAGATTCTGAAAGCACAAGAGATAAAAGCTGCAATCATGCATAAATATAGTGCTTAGTCAATGCTAAAGAAATTTTGTCAAGTTCAACAAAAAAAATTGAGAACACAACAATATTATGGAATGAGTCATATTATAGGTCAAATGAATTCTTTTAGATTTTAAGTGTTCAGAAAGAGATAAAAAATGCAATCACGCATAAATATAATACACACTTAGCCAGTGCTAAAGGAATTTTGTAAAGTTCGACAATTCTTAATATCGCCCAAGTAAAACGAAATAAGCCATTAAAAGAAAAAAAAAATTGAGAACTTAATAATGTTATGGAATGAGTCAAATTATAGGACAAATGAATTCGTTTAGATTTTGAGTGTACAAAAAGAGATAAAAACTGCAATCACGCATAAATATAATGCATACCTAGGCAAGTTCGACAATTCTTTCGACCGACATGTGTGACTTCCAATCTACAAATAAACGTGAGAAAACATTTCATAGACAAATATATTTTTCATTGCTTTTCATTACTCAGCTGATTCCCATTGTTGTAACAGATTAAATAAAACCATTGTTACATCAACATCAACAGTTTCCTTCATAAATTATCATCTGTCGCCTGAGAAAATACTCTGACTTAATAGGTGGCTGTTTTTAATAGGATGTAATGGAAGTAATATTTTTGTAATATGCTTGTCAACTAAAGTTTAGTTTTTGATAGAAACTTGAAGCAATACAGTCTCCTGGCGAATAAACAGGAGACGACATTTCACTGTCAAATATATTTCTCATCATTGTTGTTTACTGTATTGTTGAATACTACAGTTTTATTGTTTTATTAAACGAGTTATACTGGTAAAATGATTCGTTTACTTTTTAAGGATGCGAAAACAGATTAAAACTGCAATAACACATAGATATTATACATACTTGGCCAATTCGCGAGAAATATTTTGTCCTGTATGAAGTTGTCTAGGAGCTTCTAGTTTTCACAACCTAGATGTCTGATTGCGAATCTACAAATAAGCTCAGACAACGTTTCAGTCAAATATATCTTCTTTCATTGTTGTTTATTGTTCAGCTGAATTTCTTTGTTGAAACAACTAAAATAAGCATCTATTGTTATGTCATCTTTTAAAGTTTACCAAATTAACGTTACCTTAAATACTCTATAGCAGTATTTTAAACTTCTGAGCATCGCACATTTTCAACTTTTATACCGTCGTATCGGAAAAAAAAGTTCTTTTAAATGCATTTTGTTTGAAAACTGTATCTCAATTTATTTTTGAAATATTCATTTTTTTTTTGTAGTTTTTAGAGCCATTTGCTTAATATTGGCAACGGAAGTACTCCATTTCTGCAGAAAGTGAAAGAAAAATGCTAATTATATCTTTTTGTTGCCATTTTCCCATAAAAATTGAAAAAAAAAAATGTAATTATCAGTCATTGAAAAAAATATAAACGAAGGATTTCTCATTAAATGTGGAGCTATTAGAAACTATAGTTAATTTTAAATATCTATATTAATGATACTAACAAATGAAGGCCTGTGAATCTTTAGATAGCCGATTTTTTTGTCGAGTTTCTTGAATGACGAAAACTCTTTTTTTGTGTGTGTGTCTTATTCAGCAATAGTGACGTCATAAGCGCACTTTACTGTGAAGATGAAAGAGCAGCAGCAAAAAGTTAAAACTCTCATTTTCTGGTCAGAATGGAAAAAAAAAATGGCCATATTTTTTTTTTCAAAAAAAATTATGCCCATTTTTTTTGGCCAAAAATTATGGAATTATTTTTTTGAGAATACTACAATTTTATTAAACGAATTATACTGTTAAAATGATTCACTTAGTTTTTAAGGGTGCGAAAACCGATTAAAACTGCAATAATACATAAGTATTATACATACAAAGCCAATTCGCAAGAACTATTTTGTCATGTATGAAATCGTCTAGGAGCTTCTATTTTTACAACCTAGATATCTGACTGCAAATCTACAAATATGCTCAAATAATGTTTCGCATTCAAATATATCTTATTTCATTATTGTTCATTGTTCAGCTGATTTTCTTAGTTGAAATAGCTAAAATAAACATCTATTGTTACGTCATCTTTTAAAGTTTACCAAATGGCATGTCACAGGAGAAAGATTTCTCATACTAATAATAGTAGTTACTAATAATAGCTTTAATAGTGGTCCTTTTCAATAGGTGTTTATGTTAATAATATTTTGGAAGTACTTATTAACAAATATTTAGCTTTTCATGGGAAGTCAAAGCTAGGATTCAATTAAACAACATTTGTTTCCTAAAAAATTTTCTGCAGTAATACATAGTTTATATATTTTCTTGTCCACTGCTCAAAATATACATCTCAAATATGAACCCAATAAATGCCCAGGAGCTTCTATTTTTACAACCTAGATGTCTGACTGCGAATCTACAATTATGCTCAAATAATGTTTCGCAGTCACATATATCTTCTTTCAATGTTGTTCATTGTTCAGCTGAATTTCTTAGTTGAAATAGCTAAAATAAACATCTATTGTTACGTCATCTTTTAAAGTTTACCAAATGGCATGTCACAGGAGAAAGATTTCTCATACTAATAATAGTAGTTACTAATAATAGCTTTAATAGTGGTCCTTTTCAATAGGTGTTTATGTTAATAATATTTTGGAAGTACTTATTAACAAATATTTAGCTTTTCATGGGAACTCAAAGCTAGGATTCAATTAAACAACATTTGTTTCCTAAAAAGTTTTCTGCAGTAATACATAGTTATTATATTTTTTTGTCCACTGCTCAATATATACATCTCAAATATGAACCCAATAAATGCCCAGGAGCTTCTATTTTTACAACCTAGATGTCTGACTGCGAATCTACAATTATGCTCAAATAATGTTTCACAGTCACATATATCTTCTTTCAATGTTGTTCATTGTTCAGCTGAATTTCTTAGTTGAAATAGCTAAAATAAACATCTATTGTTACGTCATCTTTTAAAGTTTACCAAATGGCATGTCACAGGAGAAAGATTTCTCATACTAATAATAGTAGTTACTAAAAATAGCTTTAATAATGGTCCTTTTCAATAGGTGTTTATGTTAATAATATTTTGGAAGTACTTATTAACAAATATTTAGCTTTTCATGGGAACTCAAAGCTAGCATTCAGTTAAACAACATTTGTTTCCTAAAAAAATTTCTGCAGTAATACATAGTTATTATATTTTTTTGTCCACTGCTCAAAATATACATCTCAAATATGAACCCAATAAATGCCCAGGAGCTTCTATTTTTACAACCTAGATGTCTGACTGCGAATCTACAATTATGCTCAAATAATGTTTCACAGTCACATATATCTTCTTTCAATGTTGTTCATTGTTCTGCTGAATTTCTTAGTTGAAATAGCTAAAATAAACATCTAATGTTACGTCATCTTTTAAAGTTTACCAAATGGCATGTCACAGGAGAAAGATTTCTCATACTAATAATAGTAGTTACTAATAATAGCTTTAATAGTGGTCCTTTTCAATAGGTGTTAATAATATTTTGGAAGTACTTATTAACAAATATTTAGCTTTTCATGGGAACTCAAAGCTGGGATTCAATTAATCAACATTTGTTTCCTAAAAAAATTTCTGCAGTAGTACATAGTTATTATATTTTTTTGTCCACTGCTCAAAATATACATCTCAAATATGAACCCAATAAATGCCCAGGAGCTTCTATTTTTACAACCTAGATGTCTGACTGCGAATCTACAATTATGCTCAAATAATGTTTCACAGTCACATATATCTTCTTTCAATGTTGTTCATTGTTCAGCTGAATTTCTCAGTTGAAATAGCTAAAATAAACATCTATTGTTACGTCATCTTTTAAAGTTTACCAAATGGCATGTCACAGGAGAAAGATTTCTCATACTAATAACAGTAGTTACTAATAATAGCTTTAATAGTGGTCCTTTTCAATAGGTGTTTATGTTAATAATATTTTGTAAGTACTTATTAACAAATATTTAGCTTTTCATGGGAACTCAAAGCTAGGATTCAATTAAACAACATTTGTTTCCTAAAAAATTTTCTGCAGTAATACATAGTTATTATATTTTTTTGTCCACTGCTCAAAATATACATCTCAAATATGAACCCAATAAATGCCCAGGAGCTTCTATTTTTACAACCTAGATGTCTGACTGCGAATCTACAATTATGCTCAAATAATGTTTCGCAGTCACATATATCTTCTTTCAATGTTGTTCATTGTTCAGTTGAATTTCTTAGTTGAAATAGCTAAAATAAACATCTATTGTTACGTCATCTTTTAAAGTTTACCAAATGGCATGTCACAGGAGAAAGATTTCTCATACCAATAATAGTAGTTACTAATAATAGCTTTAATAGTGGTCCTTTTCAATAGGTGTTAATAATATTTTGGAAGTACTTATTAACAAATATTTAGCTTTTCATGGGAACTCAAAGCTGGGATTCAATTAATCAACATTTGTTTCCTAAAAAAATTTCTGCAGTAGTACATAGTTATTATATTTTTTTGTCCACTGCTCAAAATATACATCTCAAATATGAACCCAATAAATGCCCAGGAGCTTCTATTTTTACAACCTAGATGTCTGACTGCGAATCTACAATTATGCTCAAATAATGTTTCACAGTCACATATATCTTCTTTCAATGTTGTTCATTGTTCAGCTGAATTTCTCAGTTGAAATAGCTAAAATAAACATCTATTGTTACGTCATCTTTTAAAGTTTACCAAATGGCATGTCACAGGAGAAAGATTTCTCATACTAATAACAGTAGTTACTAATAATAGCTTTAATAGTGGTCCTTTTCAATAGGTGTTTATGTTAATAATATTTTGGAAGTACTTATTAACAAATATTTAGCTTTTCATGGGAACTCAAAGCTAGGATTCAATTAAACAACATTTGTTTCCTAAAAAATTTTCTGCAGTAATACATAGTTATTATATTTTTTTGTCCACTGCTCAAAATATACATCTCAAATATGAACCTAATAAATGCCCAGGAGCTTCTATTTTTACAACCTAGATGTCTGACTGCGAATCTACAATTATGCTCAAATAATGTTTCGCAGTCACATATATCTTCTTTCAATGTTGTTCATTGTTCAGTTGAATTTCTTAGTTGAAATAGCTAAAATAAACATCTATTGTTACGTCATCTTTTAAAGTTTACCAAATGGCATGTCACAGGAGAAAGATTTCTCATACCAATAATAGTAGTTACTAATAATAGCTTTAATAGTGGTCCTTTTCAATAGGTGTTTATGTTAATAATATTTTGGAAGTACTTATTAACAAATATTTAGCTCAAAGCTAGGATTCAATTAAACAACATTTGTTTCCTAAAAAATTTTCTGCAGTAATACATAGTTATTATATTTTTTTGTCCACTGCTCAAAATATACATCTCAAATATGAACCCAATAAATGCCCAGGAGCTTCTATTTTTACAACCTAGATGTCAGACTGCGAATCTACAATTATGCTCAAATAATGTTTCACAGTCACATATATCTTCTTTCAATGTTGTTCATTGTTCTGCTGAATTTCTTAGTTGAAATAGCTAAAATAAACATCTAATGTTACGTCATCTTTTAAAGTTTACCAAATGGCATGTCACAGGAGAAAGATTTCTCAAAATTTTTTTGTCCACTGCTCAAAATATACATCTCAAATATGAACCCAATAAATGCCCAGGAGCTTCTATTTTTACAACCTAGATGTCTGACTGCGAATCTACAATTATGCTCAAATAATGTTTCACAGTCACATATATCTTCTTTCAATGTTGTTCATTGTTCAGCTGAATTTCTCAGTTGAAATAGCTAAAATAAACATCTATTGTTACGTCATCTTTTAAAGTTTACCAAATGGCATGTCACAGGAGAAAGATTTCTCATACTAATAATAGTAGTTACTAATAATAGCTTTAATAGTGGTCCTTTTCAATAGGTGTTTATGTTAATAATATTTTGGAAGTACTTATTAACAAATATTTAGCTTTTCATGGGAACTCAAAGCTAGGATTCAATTAAACAACATTTGTTTCCTAAAAAATTTTCTGCAGTAATACATAGTTATTATATTTTTTTGTCCACTGCTCAAAATATACATCTCAAATATGAACCCAATAAATGCCCAGGAGCTTCTATTTTTACAACCTAGATGTCTGACTACGAATCTACAAATATGCTCAAATAACGTTTCACAGTCAAATATATCTTATTTCATTGTTGTTCATTGTTCAACTGAATTTCTTAGTTGAAATAGCTAAAATAAACATATTTTGTTACGTCATCTTTTAAAGTTTACCAAATGGCATGTTACCGGAGAAAGATCTATCACACTACTAATAACAGTAGTTACTAATAATAGCTTTAATATTGGTCCTTTTCAATAGATGTTTATGTTAATAATATTTTGGAAGTGCATATTAACATAAATTTAGTTTTTCATCGGAACTCAAAGCTAGGATTCAATTAAACAACATTTGTTTCCTAAAAAAGTTTCTGCGGTAATACATAGTTATTATGTTTGTTTGTCCACTGCTAGAGATATACATCTCAACTGTGAACCCGATAAATGCCTAGGAACTTCTACTTTACAACCTAGATGTCTGACTGCGAATCTAAAAATTTGCTCAAATAATGTTTCACAGTCAAATATATCTTATTTCATTGTTGTTCATTGTTCAACTGAATTTCTTAGTTGAAATAGCTAAAATAAACATATTTTGTTACGTCATCTTTTAAAGTTTACCAAATGGCATGTTACCGGAGAAAGATTTATCACACTACTAATAACAGTAGTTACTAATAATAGCTTTAATATTGCTCCTTTTCAATAGATGTTTATGTTAATAATATTTTGGAAGTGCATATTAACAAATATTTAGTTTTTCATGGAAACTCAAAGCTAAGATTCAATTAAACAACATTTGTTTCCTAAAAAAGTTTCTGCGGTAATACATAGTTATTACGTTTGTTTGTCCACTGCTCAAGATATACATCTCAACTGTGAACCCGATAAATGCCTAGGAACTTCTACTTTACAACCTAGATGTCTGACTACGAATCTACAAATATGCTCAAATAACGTTTCACAGTCAAATATATCTTATTTCATTGTTGTTCATTGTTCAACTGAATTTCTTAGTTGAAATAGCTAAAATAAACATATTTTGTTACGTCATCTTTTAAAGTTTACCAAATGGCATGTTACCGGAGAAAGATCTATCACACTACTAATAACAGTAGTTACTAATAATAGCTTTAATATTGATCCTTTTCAATAGATGTTTATGTTAATAATATTTTGGAAGTGCATATTAACAAATATTTAGTTTTTCATGGAAACTCAAAGCTAGGATTCAATTATACAACGTTTGTTTCCTAAAAAAGTTTCTGCGGTAATACATATTTATTTTATTTGTTTGTCCACTGCTCAAGATATACATCTCGACTACGAACCCGATAAATGCCTAGAAACTTCTACTTTACAACCTAGATGTCTGACTTCGAATCTAAAAATATGCTCAAATAATGTTTCACAGTCAAATATATCTTATTTCATTGTTGTTCATTGTTCAACTGAATTTCTTAGTTGAAATAGCTAAAATAAACATATTTTGTTACGTCATCTTTTAAAGTTTACCAAATGGCATGTTACCGGAGAAAGATTTATCACACTACTAATAACAGTAGTTACTAATAATAGCTTTAATATTGGTCCTTTTCAATAGATGTTTATGTTAATAATATTTTGGAAGTGCATATTAACAAATTTTTAGTTTTTCATGGAAACTCAAAGCTAGGATTCAATTAAACAACATTTGTTTCCTAAAAAAGTTTCTGCGGTAATACATAGTTATTATGTTTGTTTGTCCACTGCTCAAGATATACATCTCAACTGTGAACCCGATAAATGCCTAGGAACTTCTACTTTACAACCTAGATGTCTGACTGCGAATCTACAAATATGCTCAAATAACGTTTCACAGTCAAATATATCTTATTTCATTGTTGTTCATTGTTCAACTGAATTTCTTAGTTGAAATAGCTAAAATAAACATATTTTGTTACGTCATCTTTTAAAGTTTACCAAATGGCATGTTACCGGAGAAAGATTTATCACACTACCAATAACAGTAGTTACTAATAATAGCTTTAATATTTATCCTTTTCAATAGATGTTTATGTTAATAATATTTTGGAAGTGCATATTAACAAATATTTAGTTTTTCATGGAAACTCAAAGCTAGGATTCAATTATACAACGTTTGTTTCCTAAAAAAGTTTCTGCGGTAATACATAGTTATTTTATTTGTTTGTCCACTGCTCAAGATATACATCTCGACTACGAACCCGATAAATGCCTAGAAACTTCTACTTTTACAACCTAGATGTCTGACTGCGAATCTACAAACATGCTGAAATAACGTTTCACAGTCAAATATATCTTATTTCATTGTTGTTCATTGTTCAACTGAATTTCTTAGTTTAAATAGCTAAAATAAACATATTTTGTTACGTCATCTTTTAAAGTTTACCAAATGGCATGTTACTGGAGAAAGATTTATCACACTACTAATAACAGTAGTTACTAATAATAGCTTTAATATTGGTCCTTTTCAATAGATGTTTATGTTAATAATATTTTGGAAGTGCATATTAACAAATATTTAGTTTTTCATGGGAACTCAAAGCTAGGATTCAATTAATCAACATTTGTTTCCTAAAAAAATTTCTGCAGTAGTACATAGTTATTATATTTTTTTGTCCACTGCTCAAAATATACATCTCAAATATGAACCCAATAAATGCCCAGGAGCTTCTATTTTTACAACCTAGATGTCTGACTGCGAATCTACAAATATGCTCAAATAATGTTTCACAGTCAAATATATCTTATTTCATTGTTGTTCATTGTTCAACTGAATTTCTTAGTTGAAATAGCTAAAATAAACATATTTTGTTACGTCATCTTTTAAAGTTTACCAAATGGCATGTTACCGGAGAAAGATTTATCACACTACTAATAACAGTAGTTACTAATAATAGCTTTAATATTGGTCCTTTTCAATAGATGTTTATGTTAATAATATTTTGGAAGTGCATATTAACAAATATTTAGTTTTTCATGGAAACTCAAAGCTAGGATTCAATTATACAACATTTGTTTCCTAAAAAAGTTTCTGCGGTAATACATAGTTATTTTATTTGTTTGTCCACTGCTCAAGATATACATCTCGACTACGAACCCGATAAATGCCTAGGAACTTCTACTTTTACAACCTAGATGTCTGACTGCGAATCTACAAACATGCTGAAATAATGTTTCACAGTCAAATATATCTTATTTCATTGTTGTTCATTGTTCAGCTGAATTTCTTTGTTGAAACAGCTAAACTAAACATCGATTGTTATGTCATCTTTTAAAGTTTGCCAAATGGCATGTCACAGGAGAAAGATTTATCACGTTACTAATAATAGCTTTAATAATGGTCTTTTTCAATTGGTGTTTATGTGAATAATATTTTGGAAGTACGCATCTACATAAATTTAGTTTTTCATGGAAACTCAAAGCTAGGATTCAATTAAACAAAATTTGTTTTTCCTAAAAAAGCTTCTGCGGTAATACATAGTTATTATACTTGTTTGTCCACAGCTCAAGATATACCTCTCAACTATGAACTCAATAAATGTCTAGGAACTTCTATTTTTCGCAACCTACATTTCTGAGTGTATATTTTTCTTCTTTTTTGTTGATTGTTTAGCCCAATATAATTGTTTCAGTAAAAAAATAAACATCTGTTGTTACAAAATTTTGTATGAAAATTACATAAAATCATCCAAACTAAGGTAAAAATTGCTAAAAACGATAAAAAATACACTTCAAGACTTCTTTTAAATACCATTATTCAAACCTACAAATGTTTCATCGCTGAAACAGCGACAATCTCAAGAATATTTTTGAAAAAATATTGAAAACAAAAAGTTGATAAATAAAATCACTAGACCACAAGCATAATGAAAAACAAGTGCAAATATAAAATAAAATGAAACAAAAACTGATATTTTTGAGCGTGAATTAATGTTTACTATTGTTTCTTATTCTGCAGAGCATCTCTTTCCAAATTTTAGATAACTCAATGGAGGCTGAATCATTGCAAATATTCTCACTGTGTAAAAAGATCTCTATTGATTTCCTACTGTTTTTTAACGTAAATCTGTAAGGGTTCTTTGTTAAATATTCTGGCTAAAACTGTAGTTCTCTTGTTGTATTTGACGTCTGCTATATAGTCTTTGATTCTAGTTTTAAGTTTTCTGTTTGTCATAACTACATAAAATTGCATTGTTCTGTCGTCTTTGGTGAATGTATTTCATATACTCCTGATAATTAATTTGGTTCTATTGGATATATTTTTTTATTGTCTATATTTTTTAATTTTATGGAAGATTTTGCAATAAGGGAGATATGGAATTAATTGAGCTTATATTTAAATTTCCGAAGAAACCAGGAAAATATTGTAAAGTGGTCATTGAAATTCACTATTGAATGTTAGGTGTTGCAAAATGTAGCGTTTAGCAGCCATAATTTCATTACAGGGACATTCAAAAGAATTTCATTACATTACTGCCTATGGTGAAAAATCGTTTTGGGTGGTTTTTAATGACATAATCGAACTTTTTTTGAATCGAAATTTTTTGTAATCGAACCCAATAAAAAGGTTATTTTCAAACTACTTAATTCACTTGAATGCTGATTCATTCGTTCCATGTACACGATCATTCGCGAGAGTTTGTATAGGAAATGGTTATCAAATTTGTACCCAACACAGCACTAAGACTCTTGAAAACGGTAGATTGATTCTGTAACAACCTTCGAAATTAGAACACTTTTGGTGTCATCAGACATGTGTTGTAGCAGTGGCAGCATATTTACATAAAAAACCATACCACATTCTAATGATTGTGGAATCCCGTCCTCCCTCTAATGCATATGCTGGTACAAACATGCTAGCACACTCTTAATGTACTACGCTATGAATGAATATTCTTCTAACTCGTTCTGGCCTCCGTCACAAGATCAAGAGCTACGGCAGACAAAGTAGCTGCAGAAACACTCGAAATTCGAAAATATCCGCGCTGTGACAGAATATTCTTACAAATACACACTTTATACGATGATTCTGAGACTTATATTTCATCTATTTTTACAATTGAACTTGCTTTAAGAGTAACTTTTAAAATTTAAATTAACAAAAATCTAGTCTAATAAAACAGCATATTTTCATCTATTATTTCAATTGAAGTTGCTTTAAGAGTAGCTTTTAAAATTTAAATTAACAAAAATCTAGTCTAATAAAACAGCAAAACTATACTATTTTTTATTAAGTTCATTTGATATCATGTGTAATTCAGAAATTTAAACCGAAAATAAAAGATTGTGCTTGTCTCACCATGGTCTTTTTCTTTCGACAGAAACAATTATGTTAATTTTAAATATACGTTTATTTTTTTTTTAGGTATACTTGTATTTGAAAATCTTACAAGGCTATTGATAGAAGACTGTGTTATATTAGTTTATAGCCATATAATACGTAACTTATTAAAAGTGTCTTGGGCAAAATCTGGAAAAAATGGATAACTATTATTAAATATATCGTATAACAGTAATGAAAAATTTTCGATGTTACTATCTACAAATATTAACTACAATTACTATTCAATGAATACGAATTGTTTACTTCGCTTAGAAAGCATTCTATATGAAAATATCGAATGCTTTCTACACAAAAAAATTTGTTATTAAATCTTAAATTTTTCGGTAAATTGTGCTTTATAAAACTGAGAAAAGATTTTTTTTAAGCGTTATTTTTTGAATTAATGTTTAATTGATTTTTTGCGATACACTATAAATTTCTATGCAGATATTTTATAACCGTAACTCAAAAGCTGCTTACAGAATTATCACTCTATAATTCTAATTGTTTCTAACAAATTTTTTTGTAATCGAACCCAATAAAAAAGTTATTTTCAAACTACTTAATTCACTTGAATGCTGATTCATTCGTACCATGTACACGATCATTCGCGAGAGTTTGTGTAGGAAATTATTATCAAATTTTTCCCCAACACAGCACTAAGACTCTTGAAAACCGTAGATAGTTTATGTGATAGGCTTCGAAATTAGAACACTTTTTGTGTCATACCGCCCTCCCTCTAATGCATATGCTTGTACAAACATACTAGCATACTCTTAATGTACTACGCTATGAATGAATATTCTTCTAACTCGTTCTGGGCTCCGTCAGAAGATCAAGAGCTACGGCAGACAATATCCGCGCTGTGACTGAATATTCTTACAAATACCCACTTTATGCGATGATTCTTAGACTTATATTTTAATCTATTTTTCTACTGTAGATAATATCTTCATGTAGATTAAAGAGTCACTTTTAAAATTTAAATTAATTAACAACAATATCACTTAATAAAAACGCCCAAGTATGTCATCATAAAAAAAAAAATGCATTCCTTGAAATGTGTAATTCAAAAACTTTTAAAATTTAAATTAATTAAGAAAAATCTATTCTAATAAAGCAGCATAACTATATTATTTTTTCAAATTAAAAAAATTATGTTCATTCGATATCCTGTGTAATTCTGAAATTTAAACCGTAAATAAAAGATTATGCTTGTCGCAGCATGGTCTTTTTCTATAGACTGAAACAATTATGTTAATTTTAAATATACGTTTATTTTATTTTTAGGTATACTTATATTTGAAAATATTCTAAGGTTATTGATAGAAGATTGTATTATATTAGTTTATAGCCACATAATACATTATTAAAAGTGTCCTGGGCAAAATCTAAATTTCAGTCAGTACAGTCCCTTATGTACAATTAGGGAAAATTAGGGAAACAACGCTATGAATGAATATTCCTTTAACTCGTTCTGTCGTCCGTCGTAACTGTCAAGGGCTACGGCATACAAATAGCTGCAGCAACACTCCAAATTCGAAAATAATCGCACTGTGACTGAATATTCTTAAAAATACCCACTTTATGCGATGATTCTGAGACTCTTATTTTAATCTATTTTTCTACTGTAGACAATATCTTCATGTAGATTAAAGAGTCACGTTTAAAATTTAGATTAATTAGCAACAATATAGCTTAATAAAAACGCCCAAATATATATCATCATAAAAAAAAAAAAAAAAAAAAAAAAAAAATGCATTCCTTGTAATGTGTATTTTAGAAATTTAAACCAAAAATAAAAAATTATCCTTTTCTCTCCATGGTTTTTTTCTTTCCACTGAAACAATTATATTAATTTGAAATGTAGATTCCCTTTATTTTTAAGTATACTTAAATTTGAAAATCTTATACGGCTCTTGTTAAAAGATTGTTTTATGTTAGTTTATAGCCACATAATACATGGCTTATTAACAGTGTCTTGGGTAAAATCTGAATTTCTGTCAGTACTGTCCCTTAAGTGGGGGGAAATGAATATCCCTTATTAAATATATCGCAAAGTAGCAATGGAAAACTTTCGATGTTACTATCTAGAAATCGTTAACCACTACTGAATGAATACGAATTTTCGCTTCGCCTCGGAAGTATTCTATATGAAGATATTATACAAACTTTACTAATTTGAATACTTAGGAAAAAAATTCATCAATTTTTTTAATTTTTCAGTAAATTGTGCTAAGAAAGGATTATTGAAGTATTATACTTTAAATTTTTCACGTTTAATGTATTATTATCGATACACTATATATTTCTATGCGAATATTTTATAAACGTAACTCAAAAGTTGCTTACATAATTAACAGTCGATAATTCTAATTGTTCCTAACAAATTTTTTAGTAATCGAATCCATAAATAAATCTTATTTTACAACCACTTAATTAACTTTAATGCTGATTCATTCATACCATGTACACCATCATTCGCGAGGGTTATTAAAGGAAATGATTATCCAATTTTTTCCCCGTCACTGCACCAGGACTCTTGAAAACCGCAGATTGTAAATACGGAAGGCTAAGTTCGAAATTAGAACACTTTGGGTGTCATCAGACATATGTTGTAGCAATTGTAGCATATTTACATAAAACACTATGCCACATTCTAATGATATAGGAATGGAATCCCACCCTCCCTCTACTGCAGATGCTTATCACAACAACGCTATGAATGAATATTCCTCTAATTGGTTCTGTCGCCCGACGTACGGCAACGGCATACAAAGCAGCTGAAGAAACTCTCGAAATTCAAAAATATCCGCGCTGTGGCTAAATATTATCAAAAATACCCACTTCATCCGATGATTCTGTGACATATATTGTAATCTACTTTGCTACTGACGTTGCTTAAAGAGTAACTTTTAAAATTTAAAATAATTAACGAAAATCTAGCTTAATAAAACAGCACAAGGATATCATCATTAAAAAAAATCATTCGATATAATGTGTAATTCAGAAATTTAAACCGAAAATAAAACATTATCCTTGTTTCACCATGTTTTTTCTTTCGACTGAAACAATTATGTTAATTTGACATATAGATTGACTTTATTTTTAAGTATACTTATATTTGAAAATCATGTAAGGCTATTGATAGAATATTGATTTTATTAGTTTATATCCTTTTAAAACGTGGCGTATTAAAAACTGTCCTGAGCAAAATCGGAATTTCAGTCAGTACTGTCCATTGTGTACAATTAGATGGAAGTGGATATCTCTTATTAAATATATCGCAAAGTAGTAATGAAAAATTTTCGATGTTACTATTTACAAATCGTTAGCCGCCATTAAATGAATACGAATTTTTCGCTTCGTTAGTAAGCGGAAATATTCTATATGATGATGTTAAAAAAATTTTATTGATACAAAATACTTTACTATACAAATTTAATATTTAGAAATATTTTTAGCTAAATTGTGTTTTATAAAACTAAGAAAAGATTATTGATGTGTTATATTTTGAATGTTTAAAGTTTAATGTATTAATTGCGATACTGGTGCGCCCTAACACACCACATTCTCACACCATATACACTGCATATTAACACACCACATTCTAACAAACCGAAAATAAAACATTATATTTGTTTCACCATGGTGTTTTTCTTTCGACTGAAACAATTATGTTAATTTGAAATATAGATTCACTTTATTTTTAAGTATACTTTTATTTGAAAATCTTATAAGGCTATTGGTAGAAGATTGATTTTTATTAGTTTATAGCCTTATAAGATTGTAAGTCAGTACTGTCCATTGTGTACAATTAGATGGAAATGGATATCCCTTATTAAATATATCGCAAAGTAGTAATGAAAATTATTCGATGTTACTATTTACAAATCGTTAGCCTCCATTAAATGAATACAAATTTTTCGCTTCGTTATGTCAGCGGAAATATTCTATATGATGATATTAAAAAAATTTTATTGATACAAAATACATTACTATACAAATTTAATATTTAGAAAAATTCTTTTAGGTAAATTGTGTTTTATAAAACTAAGAAAGGATTATTCATGTGTTATATTTTGAATGTTTAAAGTTTAATGTATTAATTGCGTTACACTCTACATTTCTGTGCGAATATTTTATAAACGTAACTCAAAAGATGCTTACGTAATTAATTGTTTCTAACAAATTTTTTAGTAATCGAATCCACAAAAAATCTTATTTTACAAATACTTAAATAACTTTAATGCTGTTTCAATCATACCATGTAAACCATCATTCGCAAGGGTTATTAGAGAAAATGGTTATCCAATTTTTACCCCAACGCTCCACTAGGACTCTGAAAACCGCAGATTGTAAACACGGAAGGCTAAGTTCGAAATTAGAACACTTTTGGTGTCATCAGACATACGTTGTAGCAGTTGCAGCATATTTGCATAAAACACCATACCACATTCTAATGATTGTGGAATCCCACCCTCCCTATAATGCATATGCTTATCACAACAACGCTATGAATGAATATTCCTCTAACTCGTTCTGTCGCCCGACGTATCTATCAAGAGCTACGACATACAAAGTAGCTGCAGAAACTCTCGGAATTCAAAAATATCCGCTCTGTGACTGAATATTCTTAAAAATACCCCCTTTATCCAATGAATCTGTGACATATATTGTAATCTATATTGCTACTGACGTTGCTTAAAGAGCATAACATTATTTTTGTTTCACCATGGTGTTTTTCTTTCGGCTGAAATAATTATGTTACTTTGAAATAATGATTCACTTTATTTTTATGTATACTTATATTTGAAAATCTTATAAAGCTATTGATAGAAGATTGTTTTTTATTAGTTTTTATCCTTTAAATCCGTATTAAAAACTGTCGTGGATAAAATCGGAATTTCAGTCAGTACTGTCCATTGTGTACAATTAGGGGGAAATGGATATCCCTTATTAAATATATCGCAATGTAGTAACGAAAAATTATTGATTTTACTATTTACAAATCGTTAACCACTATTAAATAAACACGAATTTTTCGCTTCGTTAAATAAGCGGAAATATTCTATATGAAGATATTATACAAATTTTATTTATACAAAATTCGTTATTATACAAATTTAATATTTAGAGATATTTTTAGATAAATTGTGTTTTATAAAACTTAGAAAGGATTTTTGATGTGTTATATTTTGAATGTTTAAAGTTTAATGTATTAATTGCGATACACTCTACATTTTTGTGCGAATATTTTATAAACGTAACTCAAAAGATGCTTACGTAATTGTTTCTAACAAATTTTTTAGTAATCGAATCCACAAAAAATCTTATTTTACAAATACTTAAATAACTTTAATGCTGTTTCAATCATACCATGTAAACCATCATTCGCAAGGGTTATTAGAGAAAATGGTTATCCAATTTTTACCCCAACGCTCCACTAGGACTCTGAAAACCGCAGATTGTAAACACGGAAGGCTAAGTTCGAAATTAGAACACTTTTGGTGTCATCAGACATACGTTGTAGCAGTTGCAGCATATTTGCATAAAACACCATGCCACATTCTAATGATTGTGGAATCCCACCCTCCCTATAATGCATATGCTTATCACAACAACGCTATGAATGAATATTCCTCTAACTCGTTCTGTCGCCCGACGTATCTATCAAGAGCTACGGCACAAAGTAGCTGCAGAAACTCTCGAAATTCGAAAATATCCGTGCTGTGACTGAATATTCTTAAAAATACCCCCTTTATCCAATGAATCTGTGACATATATTGTAATCTATTTTGCTACTGACGTTGCTTAAAGAGCATAACATTATTTTTGTTTCACCATGGTGTTTTTCTTTCGGCTGAAATAATTATGTTAATTTGAAATGATGATTCACTTTATTTTTAAGTATACTTATATTTGAAAATCTTATAAAGCTATTGATAGAAGATTGTTTTTTATTAGTTTTTATCCTTTAAATCCGTATTAAAAACTGTCGTGGATAAAATCGGAATTTCAGTCAGTACTGTCCATTGTGTACAATTAGGGGGAAATGGATATCCCTTATTAAATATATCGCAATGTAGTAACGAAAAATTATTGATTTTACTATTTACAAATCGTTAACCACTATTAAATAAACACGAATTTTTCGCTTCGTTAAATAAGCGGAAATATTCTATATGAAGATATTATACAAATTTTATTTATACAAAATTCGTTATTATACAAATTTAATATTTAGAGATATTTTTAGATAAATTGTGTTTTATAAAACTTAGAAAGGATTTTTGATGTGTTATATTTTGAATGTTTAAAGTTTAATGTATTAATTGCGATACACTCTACATTTTTGTGCGAATATTTTATAAACGTAACTCAAAAGATGCTTACGTAATTGTTTCTAACAAATTTTCTAGTAATCGAATCCACAAAAAATCTTATTTTACAAATACTTAAATAACTTTAATGCTGTTTCAATCATACCATGTAAACCATCATTCGCAAGGGTTATTAGAGAAAATGGTTATCCAATTTTTACCCCAACGCTCCACTAGGACTCTGAAAACCGCAGATTGTAAACACGGAAGGCTAAGTTCGAAATTAGAACACTTTTGGTGTCATCAGACATACGTTGTAGCAGTTGCAGCATATTTGCATAAAACACCATGCCACATTCTAATGATTGTGGAATCCCACCCTCCCTATAATGCATATGCTTATCACAACAACGCTATGAATGAATATTCCTCTAACTCGTTCTGTCGCCCGACGTATCTATCAAGAGCTACGGCACAAAGTAGCTGCAGAAACTCTCGAAATTCGAAAATATCCGTGCTGTGACTGAATATTCTTAAAAATACCCCCTTTATCCAATGAATCTGTGACATATATTGTAATCTATTTTGCTACTGACGTTGCTTAAAGAGCATAACATTATTTTTGTTTCACCATGGTGTTTTTCTTTCGGCTGAAATAATTATGTTAATTTGAAATGATGATTCACTTTATTTTTAAGTATACTTATATTTGAAAATCTTATAAAGCTATTGATAGAAGATTGTTTTTTATTAGTTTTTATCCTTTAAATCCGTATTAAAAACTGTCGTGGGTAAAATCGGAATTTCAGTCAGTACTGTCCATTGTGTACAATTAGGGGGAATTGGATATCCCTTATTAAATATATCGCAACATAGTAACGAAAAATTTTCGATTTCACTATTTACAAATCGTTAACCACTATTAAATAAATACGAATTTTTCGCTTCGTTAAATAAGCGGAAATATTCTATATGAAGATATTATACAAATTTTATTTATACAAAATTTGTTATTATACAAATTTAATATTTAGAGATATTTTTAGATAAATTGTGTTTTATAAAACCTAGAAAGGATTTTTGATGTGTTATATTTTGAATGTTTAAAGTTTAATGTATTAATTGCGATACACTCTACATTTCTGTGCGAATATTTTATAAACTTAACGCAAAAGATGCTTACGTAATTAATTGTTTCTAACAAATTTTTTAGTAATCGAATCCACAAAAAATCTTATTTTACAAATACTTAAATAACTTTAATGCTGTTTCAATCATACCATGTAAACCATCATTCGCAAGGGTTATTAGAGAAAATGGTTATCCAATTTTTACCCCAACGTTCCATTAGGACTCTGAAAACCGCAGATTGTAAACACGGAAGGCTAAGTTCGAAATTAGAACACTTTTGGTGTCATCAGACATACGTTGTAGCAGTTGCAGCATATTTGCATAAAACACCATACCACATTCCAATGATTGTGGAATCCCACCCTCCCTATAATGCATATGCTTATCACAACAACGCTATGAATGAATATTCCTCTAACTCGTTCTGTCGCCCGACGTATCTATCAAGAGCTACGGCACAAAGTAGCTGCAGAAACTCTCGAAATTCGAAAATATCCGCGCTGTGACTGAATATTCTTAAAAATACCCCCTTTATCCAATGAATCTGTGACATATATTGTAATCTATTTTGCTACTGCGTTGCTTAAAGAGCATAACATTATTTTTGTTTCACCATGGTGTTTTTCTTTCGGCTGAAATAATTATGTTAATTTGAAATGATGATTCACTTTATTTTTAAGTATACTTATATTTGAAAATCTTATAAAGCTATTGATAGAAGATTGTTTTTTATTAGTTCTTATCCTTTAAATCCGTATTAAAAACTGTCGTGGGTAAAATCGGAATTTCAGTCAGTACTGTCCATTGTGTACAATTAGGGGGAATTGGATATCCCTTATTAAATATATCGCAACATAGTAACGAAAAATTTTCGATTTCACTATTTACAAATCGTTAACCACTATTAAATAAATACGAATTTTTCGCTTCGTTAAATAAGCGGAAATATTCTATATGAAGATATTATACAAATTTTATTTATACAAAATTTGTTATTATACAAATTTAATATTTAGAGATATTTTTAGATAAATTGTGTTTTATAAAACTTAGAAAGGATTTTTGATGTGTTATATTTTGAATGTTTAAAGTTTAATGTATTAATTGCGATACACTCTACATTTCTGTGCGAATATTTTATAAACGTAACTCAAAAGATGTTTACGTAATTAATTGTTTCTAACAATTTTTTTAGTAATCGAATCCACAAAAAATCTTATTTTACAAATACTTAAATAACTTTAATGCTGTTTCAATCATACCATGAAACCATCATTCGCAAGGGTTATTAGAGAAAATGGTTATCCAATTTTTACCCCAACGTTCCACTAGGACTCTGAAAACCGCAGATTGTAAACACGGAAGGCTAAGTTCGAAATTAGAACACTTTTGGTGTCATCAGACATACGTTGTAGCAGTTGCAGCATATTTGCATAAAACACCATACCACATTCTAATGATTGTGGAATCCCACCCTCCCTATAATGCATATGCTTATCACAACAACGCTATGAATGAATATTCCTCTAACTCGTTCTGTCGCCCGACGTATCTATCAAGAGCTACGGCATACAAAGTAGCTGCAGAAACTCTCGAAATTCGAAAATATCCGCGCTGTGACTGAATATTCTTAAAAATACCCCCTTTATCCAATGAATCTGTGACATATATTGTAATCTATTTTGCTACTGCGTTGCTTAAAGAGCATAACATTATTTTTGTTTCACCATGGTGTTTTTCTTTCGGCTGAAATAATTATGTTAATTTGAAATGATGATTCACTTTATTTTTAAGTATACTTATATTTGAAAATCTTATAAAGCTATTGATAGAAGATTGTTTTTTATTAGTTCTTATCCTTTAAATCCGTATTAAAAACTGTCGTGGGTAAAATCGGAATTTCAGTCAGTACTGTCCATTGTGTACAATTAGGGGGAATTGGATATCCCTTATTAAATATATCGCAACATAGTAACGAAAAATTTTCGATTTCACTATTTACAAATCGTTAACCACTATTAAATAAATACGAATTTTTCACTTCGTTAAATACAAATTTTATTTATACAAAATTTGTTATTATACAAATTTAATATTTAGAGATATTTTTAGATAAATTGTGTTTTATAAAACTTAGAAAGGATTTTTGATGTGTTATATTTTGAATGTTTAAAGTTTAATGTATTAATTGCGATACACTCTACATTTCTGTGCGAATATTTTATAAACGTAACTCAAAAGATGCTTACGTAATTAATTGTTTCTAACAAATTTTTTAGTAATCGAATCCACAAAAAATCTTATTTTACAAATACTTAAATAACTTTAATGCTGTTTCAATCATATCATGTAAACCATCATTCGCAAGGGTTATTAGGGAAAATGGTTATCCAATTTTTACCCCAACGTTCCATTAGGACTCTGAAAACCGCAGATTGTAAACACGGAAGGCTAAGTTCGAAATTAGAACACTTTTGGTGTCATCAGACATACGTTGTAGCAGTTGCAGCATATTTGCATAAAACACCATACCACATTCCAATGATTGTGGAATCCCACCCTCCCTATAATGCATATGCTTATCACAACAACGCTATGAATGAATATTCCTCTAACTCGTTCTGTCGCCCGACGTATCTATCAAGAGCTACGCACAAAGTAGCTGCAGAAACTCTCGAAATTCGAAAATATCCGCGCTGTGACTGAATATTCTTAAAAACACCCCCTTTATCCAATGAATCTGTGACATATATTGTAATCTATTTTGCTACTGCGTTGCTTAAAGAGCATAACATTATTTTTGTTTCACCATGGTGTTTTTCTTTCGGCTGAAATAATTATGTTAATTTGAAATGATGATTCACTTTATTTTTAAGTATACTTATATTTGAAAATCTTATAAAGCTATTGATAGAAGATTGTTTTTTATTAGTTCTTATCCTTTAAATCCGTATTAAAAACTGTCGTGGGTAAAATCGGAATTTCAGTCAGTACTGTCCATTGTGTACAATTAGGGGGAATTGGATATCCCTTATTAAATATATCGCAACATAGTAACGAAAAATTTTCGATTTCACTATTTACAAATCGTTAACCACTATTAAATAAATACGAATTTTTCGCTTCGTTAAATAAGCGGAAATATTCTATATGAAGATATTATACAAATTTTATTTATACAAAATTTGTTATTATACAAATTTAATATTTAGAGATATTTTTAGATAAATTCTGTTTTATAAAACTTAGAAAGGATTTTTGATGTGTTATATTTTGAATGTTTAAAGTTTAATGTATTAATTGCGATACACTCTACATTTCTGTGCGAATATTTTATAAACGTAACTCAAAAGATGCTTACGTAATTAATTGTTTCTAACAAATTTTTTAGTAATTGAATCCACAAAAAATCTTATTTTACAAATACTTAAATAACTTTAATGCTGTTTCAATCATACCATGTAAACCATCATTCGCAAGGGTTATTAGAGAAAATGGTTATCCAATTTTTACCCCAACGCTCCACTAGGACTCTGAAAACCGCAGATTGTAAACACGGAAGGCTAAGTTCGAAATTAGAACACTTTTGGTGTCATCAGACATACGTTGTAGCAGTTGCAGCATATTTGCATAAAACACCATGCCACATTCTAATGATTGTGGAATCCCACCCTCCCTATAATGCATATGCTTATCACAACAACGCTATGAATGAATATTCCTCTAACTCGTTCTGTCGCCCGACGTATCTATCAAGAGCTACGGCACAAAGTAGCTGCAGAAACTCTCGAAATTCGAAAATATCCGTGCTGTGACTGAATATTCTTAAAAATACCCCCTTTATCCAATGAATCTGTGACATATATTGTAATCTATTTTGCTACTGACGTTGCTTAAAGAGCATAACATTATTTTTGTTTCACCATGGTGTTTTTCTTTCGGCTGAAATAATTATGTTAATTTGAAATGATGATTCACTTTATTTTTAAGTATACTTATATTTGAAAATCTTATAAAGCTATTGATAGAAGATTGTTTTTTATTAGTTCTTATCCTTTAAATCCGTATTAAAAACTGTCGTGGGTAAAATCGGAATTTCAGTCAGTACTGTCCATTGTGTACAATTAGGGGGAATTGGATATCCCTTATTAAATATATCGCAACATAGTAACGAAAAATTTTCGATTTCACTATTTACAAATCGTTAACCACTATTAAATAAATACGAATTTTTCACTTCGTTAAATACAAATTTTATTTATACAAAATTTGTTATTATACAAATTTAATATTTAGAGATATTTTTAGATAAATTGTGTTTTATAAAACTTAGAAAGGATTTTTGATGTGTTATATTTTGAATGTTTAAAGTTTAATGTATTAATTGCGATACACTCTACATTTCTGTGCGAATATTTTATAAACGTAACTCAAAAGATGTTTACGTAATTAATTGTTTCTAACAAATTTTTTAGTAATCGAATCCACAAAAAATCTTATTTTACAAATACTTAAATAACTTTAATGCTGTTTCAATCATACCATGTAAACCATCATTCGCAAGGGTTATTAGAGAAAATGGTTATCCAATTTTTACCCCAACGTTCCACTAGGACTCTGAAAACCGCAGATTGTAAACACGGAAGGCTAAGTTCGAAATTAGAACACTTTTGGTGTCATCAGACATACGTTGTAGCAGTTGCAGCATATTTGCATAAAACACCATACCACATTCTAATGATTGTGGAATCCCACCCTCCCCATAATGCATATGCTTATCACAACAACGCTATGAATGAATATTCCTCTAACTCGTTCTGTCGCCCGACGTATCTATCAAGAGCTACGGCATACAAAGTAGCTGCAGAAACTCTCGAAATTCGAAAATATCCGCGCTGTGACTGAATATTCTTAAAAATACCCCCTTTATCCAATGAATCTGTGACATATATTGTAATATTTTGCTACTGCGTTGCTTAAAGAGCATAACATTATTTTTGTTTCACCATGGTGTTTTTCTTTCGGCTGAAATAATTATGTTAATTTGAAATGATGATTCACTTTATTTTTAAGTATACTTATATTTGAAAATCTTATAAAGCTATTGATAGAAGATTGTTTTTTATTAGTTCTTATCCTTTAAATCCGTATTAAAAACTGTCGTGGGTAAAATCGGAATTTCAGTCAGTACTGTCCATTGTGTACAATTAGGGGGAATTGGATATCCCTTATTAAATATATCGCAACATAGTAACGAAAAATTTTCGATTTCACTATTTACAAATCGTTAACCACTATTAAATAAATACGAATTTTTCACTTCGTTAAATACAAATTTTATTTATACAAAATTTGTTATTATACAAATTTAATATTTAGAGATATTTTTAGATAAATTGTGTTTTATAAAACTTAGAAAGGATTTTTGATGTGTTATATTTTGAATGTTTAAAGTTTAATGTATTAATTGCGATACACTCTACATTTCTGTGCGAATATTTTATAAGCGTAACTCAAAAGATGCTTACGTAATTAATTGTTTCTAACAAATTTTTTAGTAATCGAATCCACAAAAAATCTTATTTTACAAATACTTAAATAACTTTAATGCTGTTTCAATCATACCATGTAAACCATCATTCGCAAGGGTTATTAGAGAAAATGGTTATCCAATTTTTACCCCAACGCTCCATTAGGACTCTGAAAACCGCAGATTGTAAACACGGAAGGCTAAGTTCGAAATTAGAACACTTTTGGTGTCATCAGACATACGTTGTAGCAGTTGCAGCATATTTGCATAAAACACCATACCACATTCTAATGATTGTGGAATCCCACCCTCCCTATAATGCATATGCTTATCACAACAACGCTATGAATGAATATTCTTCTAACTCCTTCTGTCGCCCGACGTATCTATCAAGAGCTACGGCATACAAAGTAGCTGCAGAAACTCTCGAAATTCGAAAATATCCGCGCTGTGACTGAATATTCTTAAAAATACCCCCTTTATCCAATGAATCTGTGACATATATTGTAATCTATTTTGCTACTGACGTTGCTTAAAGAGCATAACATTATTTTTGTTTCACCATGGTGTTTTTCTTTCGGCTGAAATAATTATGTTACTTTGAAATAATGATTCACTTTATTTTTAAGTATACTTATATTTGAAAATCTTATAAAGCTATTGATAGAAGATTGTTTTTTATTAGTTTTTATCCTTTAAATCCGTATTAAAAACTATCGTGGATAAAATCGGAATTTCAGTCAGTACTGTCCATTGTGTACAATTAGGGGGAAATGGATATCTCTTATTAAATATATCGCAATGTAGTAACGAAAAATTATTGATTTTACTATTTACAAATCGTTAACCACTATTAAATAAACACGAATTTTTCGCTTCGTTAAATAAGCGGAAATATTCTATATGAAGATATACAAATTTAATATTTAGAGATATTTTTAGATAAATTGTGTTTTATAAAACTTAGAAAGGATTTTTGATGTGTTATATTTTGAATGTTTAAAGTTTAATGTATTAATTGCGATACACTCTACATTTCTGTGCGAATATTTTATAAACGTAACTCAAAAGATGCTTACGTAATTAATTGTTTCTAACAAATTTTTTAGTAATCGAATCCACAAAAAATCTTATTTTACAAATACTTAAATAACTTTAATGCTGTTTCAATCATACCATGTAAACCATCATTCGCAAGGGTTATTAGAGAAAATGGTTATCCAATTTTTACCCCAACGCTCCACTAGGACTCTGAAAACCGCAGATTGTAAACACGGAAGGCTAAGTTCGAAATTAGAACACTTTTGGTGTCATCAGACATACGTTGTAGCAGTTGCAGCATATTTGCATAAAACACCATACCACATTCTAATGATTGTGGAATCCCACCCTCCCTATAATGCATATGCTTATCACAACAACGCTATGAATGAATATTCCTCTAACTCGTTCTGTCGCCCGACGTATCTATCAAGAGCTACGGCATACAAAGTAGCTGCAGAAACTCTCGAAATTCGAAAATATCCGCGCTGTGACTGAATATTCTTAAAAATACCCCCTTTATCCAATGAATCTGTGACATATATTGTAATCTATATTGCTACTGACGTTGCTTAAAGAGCATAACATTATTTTTGTTTCACCATGGTGTTTTTCTTTCGGCTGAAATAATTATGTTACTTTGAAATAATGATTCACTTTATTTTTATGTATACTTATATTTGAAAATCTTATAAAGCTATTGATAGAAGATTGTTTTTTATTAGTTTTTATCCTTTAAATCCGTATTAAAAACTGTCGTGGATAAAATCGGAATTTCAGTCAGTACTGTCCATTGTGTACAATTAGGGGGAAATGGATATCCCTTATTAAATACATCGCAATGTAGTAAAGAAAAATTGTTGATTTTACTATTTACAAATCGTTAACCACTATTAAATAAACACGAATTTTTCGCTTCGTTAAATAAGCGGAAATATTCTATATGAAGATATTATACAAATTTTATTTATACAAAATTCGTTATTATACAAATTTAATATTTAGAGATATTTTTAGATAAATTGTGTTTTATAAAACTTAGAAAGGATTTTTGATGTGTTATATTTTGAATGTTTAAAGTTTAATGTATTAATTGCGATATACTCTACATTTCTGTGCGAATATTTTATAAGCGTAACTCAAAAGATGCTTACGTAATTAATTGTTTCTAACAAATTTTTTAGTAATCGAATCCACAAAAAATCTTATTTTACAAATACTTAAATAACTTTAATGCTGTTTCAATCATACCATGTAAACCATCATTCGCAAGGGTTATTAGAGAAAATGGTTATCCAATTTTTACCCCAACGCTCCACTAGGACTCTGAAAACCGCAGATTGTAAACACGGAAGGCTAAGTTCGAAATTAGAACACTTTTGGTGTCATCAGACATACGTTGTAGCAGTTGCAGCATATTTGCATAAAACACCATACCACATTCTAATGATTGTGGAATCCCACCCTCCCTATAATGCATATGCTTATCACAACAACGCTATGAATGAATATTCCTCTAACTCGTTCTGTCGCCCGACGTATCTATCAAGAGCTACGGCATACAAAGTAGCTGCAGAAACTCTCGAAATTCGAAAATATCCGCGCTGTGACTGAATATTCTTAAAAATACCCCCTTTATCCAATGAATCTGTGACATATATTGTAATCTATTTTGCTACTGACGTTGCTTAAAGAGCATAACATTATTTTTGTTTCACCATTGTGTTTTTCTTTCGGCTGAAATAATTATGTTAATTTGAAATGATGATTCACTTTATTTTTAAGTATACTTATATTTGAAAATCTTATAAAGCTATTGATAGAAGATTGTTTTTTATTAGTTCTTATCCTTTAAATCCGTATTAAAAACTGTCGTGGGTAAAATCGGAATTTCAGTCAGTACTGTCCCTTGTGTACAATTAGGGGGAATTGGATATCCCTTATTAAATATATCGCAATGTAGTAACGAAAAATTTTCGATTTCACTATTTACAAATCGTTAACCACTATTAAATAAATACGAATTTTTCGCTTCGTTAAATAAGCGGAAATATTCTATATGATGATATTAAAAAAATTTTATTGATACAAAATACATTACTATACAAATTTAATATTTAGAAAAATTCTTTTAGGTAAATTGTGTTTTATAAAACTAAGAAAGAATTTTTGATGTGTTATATTTTGAATGTTTAAAGTTTAATGTATTAATTGCGATACACTCTACATTTCTGTGCGAATATTTTATAAACGTAACTCAAAAGATGCTTACGTAATTAATTGTTTCTAACAAATTTTTTAGTAATCGAATCCACAAAAAATCTTATTTTACAAATACTTAAATAACTTTAATGCTGTTTCAATCATACCATGTAAACCATCATTCGCAAGGGTTATTAGAGAAAATGGTTATCCAATTTTTACCCCAACGCTCCACTAGGACTCTGAAAACCGCAGATTGTAAACACGGAAGGCTAAGTTCGAAATTAGAACACTTTTGGTGTCATCAGACATACGTTGTAGCAGTTGCAGCATATTTGCATAAAACACCATACCACATTCTAATGATTGCGGAATCCCACCCTCCCTCTAATGCATATGCTTATCACAACAACCTATGAATGAATATTCCTCTAACTCGTTCTGTCGCCCGACGTATCTATCAAGAGCTACGGCATACAAAGTAGCTGCAGAAACTCTCGAAATTCGAAAATATCCGCGCTGTGACTGAATATTCTTAAAAATACCCCCTTTATCCAATGAATCTGTGACATATATTGTAATCTATTTTGCTACTGACGTTGCTTAAAGAGCATAACATTATTTTTGTTTCACCATGGTGTTTTTCTTTCGGCTGAAATAATTATGTTAATTTGAAATGATGATTCACTTTATTTTTAAGTATAGTTATATTTGAAAATCTTATAAAGCTATTGATAGAAGATTGTTTTTTATTAGTTTTTATCCTTTAAATCCGTATTAAAAACTGTCGTGGGTAAAATCGGAATTTCAGTCAGTACTGTCCATTGTGTACAATTAGGGGGAAATGGATATCCCTTATTAAATATATCGCAATATAGTAACGAAAAATTATTGATTTTACTATTCACAAATCGTTAACCACTATTAAATAAACACGAATTTTTCGCTTCGTTAAATAAGCGGAAATATTCTATATGAAGATATTATACAAATTTTATTTATACAAAATTCGTTATTATACAAATTTAATATTTAGAGATATTTTTAGATAAATTGTGTTTTATAAAACTTAGAAAGGATTTTTGATGTGTTATATTTTGAATGTTTAAAGTTTAATGTATTAATTGCGATACACTCTACATTTCTGTGCGAATATTTTATAAACGTAACTCAAAAGATGCTTACGTAATTAATTGTTCCTAACAAATTTTTTAGTAATCGAATCCATAAAACATCTTATTTTAATACCACTTAAATAACTTTAATGCTGTTTCATTCATACCATGTAAACCATCATTCGCAAGGGTTATTAGAGAAAATGGTTATCCAATTTTTACCCCAACACTGCACTAGGACTCTGAAAACCACAGATTGTAAACACGGAAGGCTAAGTTCGAAATTAGAACAATTTTGGTGTCATCAGAACGATGATAGACGATGGTAGACGGGATGTGCTGGGTTCGAACCCAATCGCGCCCGTCGGTCTAATCGTTCGGAGTTTTCGTGGTTTTCTTCGAACCTTGGATTTCCAAGCGTTAATACGGGTTAGGTTCCCTTAGAAAGACCCCCACGAAGGGCACTCCCCCCTGGGCCTATATCCCTCGTGCAGATAATTGGCCGTCATAAATACAACCAACCAACCAACCAGCCTATTGGCGGAGATTGCCGACGTGAAATTTTCACCTGTGCTATGCGTTCCCTAACTGTTCTAAATTTTAGCATATTGTGAAATATATGATAAATCTATAGTTCATATACAGGTATATACAAAATTTTCAGTTACTTTTTCAATTTTGGTTGAAATTGCGTTTTCAAGCGTGTTATATGTTTTACAAATTATTACTTAGACATCCTTTTTCACGTTATTAAGTTATGAAGTTTTATTATACAAATCTAAGGGCAGACAAATTACATTGGAATGAAAAGGTAATAATCTAAATTATTTAATCGTATCGAAAATTGAGCTTAATCGTGCTTTATCATATAACTTTTTCTATGTTAAAACTCAAAAATTGTAAAAAAAAAAAAAAAAAAAAAAAAAAAAAATACAGAGTTTTTTGCAATATTAAATGTGAAATAACAGCTGATATGTGCAAAATTTATGCACATAAATCCGATAAAATAAAGTCCATATTTTGTTTCGAGGCGTCCATAATCGAGCAATATATTTTATTCCGCTTCAAGTAACAGATTAAAGAACTATACTTAAATTGGTTGATTCATTCCCAACTAAGAAGCACCAACTAGGCACTGGTGTATGGACCATACACTTATATTTATATTAAAACCAATAGCAGGGTACAACGCCCTAACTATTGAGCTATAACATGCAAAAAATAAATTACGCTAGGATAAACTTTTAAAAATCTACTTTTGGCCAGCTAGAATCGGCAAATCACCCACCGTGCCGCGTCCTTTAGTTGATATATAATGTACATGATCTGCCTGTTTAATTTTTTTTTAAGTGTTTACACTTTTCAAACAGGACCTGATACCCAATTTAAGAAAAAAAAAAAAAAAAAAAAAAAAAACGCGTGTATAACATAGTCCCTCCTGGTCCCATTTTTATGGGGAAACTGGATCCATGAGGAAAGAAAGATGAAATATATACATTTTTTAATTTTATATATTAAAATGTAATTTTGAACATCATGTACAATGTCATCTTTGAAAGTTTTCGCCTCAGAAGATATCTTGATGTAGAAACAGGGGTATAGTGGAGGGTATACGGAGGTATACGCTATATTCCTTCTGGATTTTTTCAAGAAGCTCCGTATACCCTTTGTTTCTCAAATAAAGCTATAGCGTATACGCGAGGCCTGAGGTAAATGACTGTAGCGTATATCAGTGCTGATTTCAGGAGATAGCTCGTGGAGGAAAATCCCCCTGAACTCTATAATGCCACCTCCCGGAACCACAGAAATCCCTCCTGGAAAAATGTGTCTGAATTCAACAGTGGCGTATACCCTCTGTCTGTAGCGTATACCCCTGGTTTTTTTACGACTACAACGCTGTGTAGAAAATATCGTGAACAGTTTTAATAAGTTGCCCTTTATAACATGTCTCAATGCGAGTAATGTTTTTGAAGAATGCGTGGTAAGAAAAGTTTAGTATTTGATAGAACTCAAAACTGTGTGCTACGATTAAGCAAAATTTATATTTATTTAGGTTAAAACTCTCCAGATGGCAGCACCAAAATTTACGGACAAGTATATTCCTGCGCTATCATAAGATCTGCTTTTCTTGTATGCGATAAGTTTCAGAACGTTTTGATGTGTGTTTACATCCTGTGTCGCGCTTGATTCCACATCTACACGGGAGGTTCAAGCACATGGATGCTTTTTTATTTTCCGTGGTTCGCCAGTAGCCCTAATCCACATTTCTACACGAGAGACGATTATGTCAAGAAAGCAAATGATCAGAATATCACAGTATTAGCACAGCAACTTTATAACACAATACTGTAGATCTTCTCCAATTCTACCTATTGTATACATCGATGGTGTCAAGTTACCAAAAATATCGAATAGTGTGAAATAGGAATTTGGTCGTTATTAACTTGTGATAGTTTACTGCCTATAATTCTAATGAAAGGTGAGCAGATTACAGGATACAGAAATGTACAACATAGTCTAAAACATTTTTTAAATATAATATACAAGCTATAATGCTAATTAGTCTAAAACATTTTTTAAATATTATATACAAGCTATAATGCTAATTTGGGTTTTTTGAGTGTATAGCAACAAAGTTTTACAGCTTCCTCTATACATCTGAAAGATATAAAAATGTTCTCCACAATTGGCATTTTTATTTTCAGTAAATTTCCTAAATATACTCGTAATTTTGCATAAATTTTTAAACTGATATTTGTACCGCATTAAGAGCAAAAACACTAAAGTTTCTCTACGAATAAAGCAATTTAGTAAAACCTCGATCTTTCACATAATTCATTTTCTTTAATTGTTTTAATAAACGCTAGAAAAGCATAATAGAATTAGCATCAGCATAAAAAAATACCAAATAAGTTTACATAGCTACAATTAATAAAATTCCACAGGTACAAGAACACTTGTGGACTTTGATGTAACCATTCTTTAACAATGCGTGGTGCTTCTTTCAGTTTTTCACTCTAAACCTGTTTCCCTTCAGTTCGAAGACGTACCTATTGTTAATTCGATTTTTATCGGAATAGCGTTCTTTGCCGTCAGTATTACTTTTTCTGATAATTCATTGTTGTAATGTACAATTGTGTATTCTTACGTCATTTAGGTATATTTTTTCATAATTTTATTCTTACGTCATCAAACCTAAAAATACTTTTTAAATATCGATTCATTGTTTCGACGCGATTGACGATCATGTCAAGAAAGCAAATGATCAGCATGGCACAGTGGACTTTATAACACAAAACGGTAGAGCTTCACCAATTCTACCTATTGTATACATCTATGGTGTCAAGTTATCACAAATGTCCAATTGTGTGAAATTAGAATTTAGTTATTCTCAACTCATCACAGATGACTGCTTATAATTCTAATGAAAGTTCAACAGATTACAGGATATAGAAATGTACAACATAGACAAACATTTTTTAAATATTATTTACGTGTTATGCTAATTTGAATTTTTTGAGTGAATAGCATTAAAGTTCTACAGCTTCCCCTCTACATCTTAAAGATACAAAAATGTTCCATGGTTCACATTTTTATCTTCAGTAAATTTTCTAAATATACTTGTTTAAATTTTCCAATTGATCGACATTGATCGAAATTTTCCAATTATAGCTCATATGCGAAATTTTTTAAACACTAAAATTTCCCAACGAATAAAACAATTTAGTAAAACCTCGATCCTTTACATCACTCATTTTCTTTCACTGTTTTAATAAACATTAGAAAAGCATTATAGAATCAGCATAAAAAAATACCAAATAATCATATAATAGCTACAATGAATAAAATTCCACCCACATGTAGAAGACAACTTGTGGATTTTGATCTAAGCATTCTTCAAGTCTCAACTTTTCTGCTCAACAAGCGCAAAACATTTTGACACATTTACAAACTCATTTTTTAACGGTAAGAGATAAAATTGGAAGGCTTGACTATGGAGGCGATTTAAGTGTAGAATCAAACTGTGTGTGTAGAATCAAACTGTAGAATCAAACTGTAAAATCAAACCGTAGAATCAAACTGTAGTGTGTGTAGAATCAAACTGTGTGTGTAGATTTAAGTGTAGAATCAAACTGTGTTTTCCATTTTTTATAAATAAAAAATTAACTATTGAGTTAAAAGCGATTTTGATCACGTGACGTTTCTCACCCTTTCTTGAGTTACACAGAACCTTTTGAGTTACACAGTACCCTTTCTTTGAACCTTTTTTTCTTTGAACTACCCTTTCCTTTGAACCTACCTTTTGAACTACCTTTACATAAAAACTACCTACAACATAGAAACTACCTACTTACATAGAAACTACCATAGAAACTTACATAGAAACTACCTACTCCTTTTGAACTACCTTTTGAACTGTCTACCCTACCTTTTGAAATACCCTTTCCTTTGAACCTACCCTTTTCTTTGAACTACCCTTTCCTTTGAACCTACCCTTTCTTTGAACCTTTTTTTGTTTGAACCTTTCTTTGAACCCTTTTTTTGAACCTTTTGAGTTACACAGTACCCTTTCTTGAGTTACACAGAACAGAGTTACCCTTTCTTGAGTTTACACAGTTCGATTTTGAATCAAACTGTGTTTTCCATTTTTTTTATAAATAAAAAATTAACTATTGAGTTAAAAGCGATTTTAATCACGTGACGCTTCCCACCCTTTCTTGAGTGGTTATTCTTCTTTCGCGTGGAAATTCGGTTCAAAACGCCCACTTTGACAATATTTTTTGAAAGATCTATTGCGCGAAAAAACAGCTCGATTACACAGTTTCTGAACAAAAACACCTGCTAGTTTGATGCATTTCCAAACAAAAATAAATTAAAACTTATGTCATAAAGTTACTCTTTTGGATTTGAGAACAGCTTTAAGCGTGCGTGGTACTTCTTTTCACTCTAAATAAAGATATATATATATATATATATATATATATATTTTTTTTTTTTTTTTTTTTTAATCCTAAATCTGTTTCCCTTCGGTTTCAAACAAGTACCTATTGTTAATTCGGTTGTTGTCCGAATAATGTTGTTGGCAGTCGAATGTTATTTTTTCTGACAATTCATTGTTGTAATATACAATTGTATATTATTACGTCATTCAGGTATATTTTTGCATAATTTTATTCTTACGTCATCAAACCTAAAAATCGTGTTTATCTATCGATGCAATGCTTCGACGCGATTGAAGATCACGTCAAGAAAGCAAATCATTAGCTTAGCACAGTGTTAGCACTGCATGAACTTTATAACAGAATACGGTAGAGCCTCACAAATTCTACCTATTGTATATATCGAGAGTGTCAAGTTACCAAAAATGTCGAATTGTGCAGAATTGGAATTTGATTATTCTCAACTCATCACAGTTTACTGATTATAATTCTAATGAAAGTTCAGCAGATTACAGCATATAGAACTGTACAACGTAGATTGAAACACTTTTTAAATATTATGTACATTGTTATCATGCTAATTGGAGGAAGAGATGCTGTAGACGGACCTATATCATTATTCGGCAACACACCTTGTCCAGCTGCGGTGAAAGTCGCTGGACTTTCACAAGTATCATCGCCATCTGTGGGACGATACTCACCAACAACATATCGCCTGAGTAACCAAGAAGCGCAGTAACTCAGAGCGAGAGCACCAGAGAAAGAAAAGTAAATCATTCTCGGGAGAGGGTGAATAGCTAGACTGATGAAAATCTCAAGAACAATAAGCTTTTATATGTTCTGTAAGCGCGTGCTTGAAGATTCAATTGTTGCCTGTATTGTTGTCGAAGTCTTAGCATCCAATTCTTTGTCCAACAATGTACATTGTTGCAATGTATCCGTTCGAAATAAACATTGGAGAATACTTAACCATTGTTACGTTTAACTGTGTTAAGTTTGTCAACGAAAAGTGTTGACGTAAAAATATTTTGTTTGCCCTGGGATGAACATTATTGAACTGCTTCGTTCGAAACCAACAAATTTTATTGTTAGATAATATTTTTACTAGATTGGATATTGTTACGTAGCTACATTTACCAGTGAAGATTTCTGAAATATAAATATTTAGTTGCTAATCACGCTCTATAAATCGTTGCGCAGATCCTTTCGGAATAAGCAATGAAGAATGATGACGTAAGGATGGCTATTTTTCTTTATTTTACACTGTTATATTGCTCTGTCAGGTTTAGAGATGAATAACGCTGACGGGAAAGTGAAATTTGATTAATAAGTTTGAATATGTCAATTTTCCACGTAAAGTAAAATTCGTATTAGAGATTTAATTGGGAAAACTCTTCATAATAGTCTTAAAACGTGGATTAAGTTTCTTCCATTTCGAATTCGGGTTGTGTTGCAGGTTGAATTTTTTTACTTTTTATAACCTTGCGAGTCGATGAACTTCTTTTCTGTACTCAAAACTAACGGCTGTAATCAAAAGCGCGAACTTTAGAAAAATATTGACTGGGCTCAAGCTAAGTGAAATATAAAATTGCTGTAACTTAATAAATAATTGTATTAAATTATAGTCTTAAAATATTTCTTATAAATACATTAATACCTATTAATATTATAAAAATGGAAGGTGCAAAAAACTATTTGTCAAGAGAAACACACATTTTAGTCAAATGAATTCTTTTTTGATTCAAGACATTAAAACAGATCGCAAAATATGCAGAAAATTTGTTTTCGAGAGAAATTTAATAATACATCCGAAGAAGAGGCTGTCAACTCTCCTGTAAGTCTAATTGTTGCCCTTTTTTTTTTTTGAGAACGTCAGTAAAATCAAATTTTATTTCAGCGATTAAATCAATAAATAAATAGCGAAATTAATGAATGAAAATTGGGTGGGCGGAGATATCAAATTATTGGGTGGACTCGGGGCCCCACGGACCCCTATAAGTTGGCGTCACTGGCTGTGAACCTAGGGTTCACTAATACACAGAAAGGGACTTCCACTCAATTAACTAATATTTTCACAGGCAAGCATTATCTTCATCTTCCTATTCTTTCTGACTCGGCCCAAAGTTTTTCTTATTAGTTTATTAGTAACATGAGAACATTTGCTGAAAGTTAATTTAGCGACACTTACCAGATTTTAATTTCGTATCACGTTTAATTATTTTTTATTCAAATTGAAAGCGATCGATTATCATTTACAGGAGGATATCCAGAAATTGCAGTTGATCCCGTCCAATAGTCAATATAATCAATATCGTACTGTTGAAATAAAATTATTAGAATCGGAGGAGTGTTTAATTTTAATTATTTAGTGCATTTATGAAGTACATTCTATTTCCTCCTTTACAAGAATTTAAGTGAACTTATGGAACTGGGATTAGGGGTCGTACCTTGCATGAAAAATTTCAGGACAATTACCAGTATTTGTTTAAAGAAAAATAAATCTGGTTTAAACGAGAAAAATATCGCCTTATTTAAGAAGAGATTTTGTATGAAAAAATAGTGGTATCGAAGAATTGCCAGGTCGTGAAATTTCAGGACAAGTACAACCGCTGACTGGGATACATTAAACATATTAAAGGGGCACATTAAACATATTAAGGAACGTTTTGTAAACAGAAGTATAAGATGTGCCTTATATTCATGCTACATTATTTTAAATGCTACCTTATTTGTTGTGCTCATCACCATGACACAATAATCTCATGTTACTAAAAACATCTTTAATTGGTGGACCTTTTTTACAGATGTTAATGTGAATAATGGTTTGATAGCACGCTTGTTGAAAAACAAAATCAAGTTTTGATGGAAACTAAAAGCAGTGCTACAGTAAAACAAAATCTGATCCTAAAAAAATGTGTCAGTAGACCACACGTTTTAATTAAGAATGTTACTTATATTGGAAAAATAACAGCATTAAACATAACAAAATAAACGACTATTGTTACGTGGTCGTATCTATTTTTCTTCATTCTTGTTCATTACTCAATTAAATTCCATTGTTATAACACCTTGCAATAAACAACTGTTGTTATGTCATCTTTCAAAGATTAGGGTAGACCGTTTTTTTTTTCCAATAAATTTTCTAATTTTTATGTTTTAACTTAGGAAATTTTAGACATTGTGGTTTTATAAAGCAGGTAATAAAGTAAAAATTTGTGCATTCAGTTGTTGCCCTATTTGTGTTTTTAACAGTAAAAAAAATTTTTTTAGGTCCAAGTCTTTTGCGTAAACTTTCCGCATCAAGTGGGACACGTTTACGCATATTATAAGTAATACCAAGGAGTAAGTGAAATAAATATTTAATCAAATTGAAATGTTTTATTTATAAAGTAAAACTGTTTAAAAAAAAATAAAGATAATTAATTAAAGAACATTTTATAGGCTAGATTGAAAACATACGGTTTATTGCTCATTAAAAACAATTTAGTCATCTTCATTATCACTGTTACAGTTTTTACAAACAAAAAATAAAGTATTTCCTTTACACACTTGTCATGGGACCACCTTTTGCATCTAAGACATTGAACCCAGTCTTGTCCTTTTTGGGATTGGTTGTATGATTTCAAACTGTAAATTCATACACAGTTTTTCTCTTCGTCATCAGATTCATTCACTATTTTCTTTTTTCCAGAGTGTACCAACTTTTTCCCTTTTGCAGTTTTTGGTTTCAGTAAATTTTTAAGCAATTTCTTCTTTTTGTTTTGTTGTACCATCATTTTTTTATTTTTCACTTCTAACTGCTCTTGCCTGAGGGCTTCTTTAACCGGGGTATCAGTTATGATTGCGAATTTCCTCTTTTTCTTCCCTTTCTTGGTGCCAAGCCTTGGTCCTGCCTTTTCAAATTGTCTCAGTTGCTCACGTTTACGCAGTAAGAACCTGCGTAAAGGTGCCCCGATGTCAATGCGTAAACGTGTCCCGTCACCATGTTTGGATTTATTTTTAACGTGCAACGAAAATTAATAACATTTCTGTTCATACTAAAACAGTTCTCAAAAAAAGATAAAATTCTGCTAATGTTCATATATTTGTTTATCCTTAACTAAGTATTACTAGTTCACAATAAGTTTCAATAAGTTCAACACAAAATTTACTCACCTTGATAGAACACAGGTTATCCTTTCCGCGTGCTAGACCGAAGCTCGACTGACGCTGAAAAATGTGTGAGAATACCCGCTAGGGAGCATCATTAGTCTGTCATGACTGGTGGCGCGCCAGTTATAACTCGTTGTGGAAAAATGCACTGCGTAAACGTACCCCGGTCAACCCTACCCTTAGACTTTTAATATAATAATTCAATTTCTCTTCTAAGACTCTACCATACAGTTTGCCATCGTTGGAATTTTTAATCTTCTATTATTTATTAATGAAATAATGCTTGATAATATTTTCAAGATATCTATAGTTCACTGTATGGAGCAGTTGATTCCTTGAACATAATACACAGCAGTTACTAAAAATATTTAAATTACAAATGATTTCAACTATCTACATAACAGATTATAATTATTTAATTTGAATAATTTGAAATGAAGTTATAAACACTTATATGATATCCAACAATGTTTATTTTTATCAACAAACATGCACCAGTATGCAATAGGAAATGATATGCAATAAAAAACAAAAAAAAAAAAGCCAGGTTTACACAAACAAACAAACAATAACGTTTTTATTTGGGTTTTTTGAAAAAAGCCCTTTTTTTTCTTTTTTTTTTTTTTTTTTGCCCAAATCTGGCCAAAAGCGAATAAATCAAATTTGTATCCAGTTGGGAACGTTATGAAGTTTTATATTGTTAAATCTTGATACAAAAGATCTTGTTTTTTATCTATGTGAAAATCTGATTAGCTATATTGGTTTTGGCCTTCTTTTTTTTATAGTATTAACAGGCTTTTAAAAGATTTAAGCATATTATTTCATTTTGATTTTGCCACATTCGGATTTGGGAGTACACCCACAATATGTTTCAATAGTATAGTGTAACTCTTTAAACACAAAGATTAAAAAACTAATATAAAAGTTGTTGAATATTAAATAATACCCGCTTTGAAATAATACCCGCTTAAATATTAACCCGCTTTGACGTGGGTTTTATTGGGTTTTTTAGAGTGGGTTTTACCCAAAAAAGTGGGGGTTTTGCATGTGTAGGAAAGCATTTCTTTTAACATTAACCGCTTGGGGACGACCGGCCGATATACGGGCCACTTAAGGTGCTAAGAATCCTTCATTATTTTCACAATTTTTTTTTTTTTTAATTTTAAAGTTTACTTTATTTAATAATAGCATTTTCAATTAGAGAAAATTTTCTGTTTTGAAAAACCGGTGGTTAAAAGATTAAAAATTAAGCAGAAGGCTCTCATCGCAAGGGGTTAAAAAACCGAATTTATTATACAATAAAAAGTTCTTCGTCTATTTTTTAAGAAAATTACATATTTGGATTCAGAGTTAAAAATTACGCAAAGGTGCATAAATTTCAAATCTATCAATGCAAAATTGAAAAAAAAAAAGTGCATACCACGAAACAATTCCATTATGACAATTACCGTTTTTTAGGTAGCTTTCATTACAAAAAGCTACCTATTGCTGCTGTTCGGAGGAAAGCGATTTCAAAAAATTTTGGCATATTTTCATCAATCATGACTCCCAGATCCCGAAACCATTCTCAGTTCAAATGTTGATATATGTATATATATATGTATATATATACAGTAAACTCTGTCTACGGCGGAATCGATCGGGACCGAGAAAACTTTCCGTAGTAGACAATATTCCGCCTTAGACAAATTTAACTCTATGTCTATGGACTCGCAGGGACTTGAAAATCTTTCCGAGTTAGACAGATTTCCGTCTTACACAGAGTCCGCCTTACAGAGAGTTTACTGTATATATATATATCCACATATATATATACAGAGTGTCCGGTCTCAACGGTGTCCAGTGGCTAATTCCTAAACCTTTAGTTATAGACATATAGTTCCAATTACAAAAATGTTTAAAATCAGGTAAAGAAATATTTTAAAGGCGATTTGGGTCAATAAAAACATTTCTTAAAAAACAAAATACGAAATTTAAATTTTTATACGGTCCCCCGGTCCTATGTTATATTTAGTAAAATTATCCTTTTACACTTACAAGTAATACGCAAAAAGTCCTGTTACTCTACGATTAAAATTGACCGAGTAATAGCTGTTTAAAGTTGAAGCATATTTTTTGCCAAATAATATATTAATAATATATTAATGCAAAATATACAATTTGTAATAAACATTTAAGAAGAAATAAAAAACAGAATTTTTGTTAAATAAAATGATGCTAAATTAACCGCCTCAATTCTTTACAAAATGATGCGTATTTAAAAATATTATTTGATTACACTAGCCTGCAAAAGTTGGGTTATGTCATGGTTTTTAACTTTTGATAATTGATTCTTATGTATTCTGTACCGCTGGATCTGAAATTGACCTTCATTTTCAACCATTACATCAGGATTTTTCGCAAATTTCAAAGTTAAAAAGTTCAAAGTTAAAATTGAATCTCATCTCATCGGACCACGTAGCTATTTAGCTGTAAGAATAACAGGATAAGCAAAAATATCGAATAAATTATGGAATAAAATAAAATAAAACAAAAAAAGTTTTACATATGTTTTATACTATGAGATTTTGCTATATTTTAACTTACGCATTTACGATTTGCAAAAAAATTCTAACGTGGTGGTTAAAAATGAAGGTCATTTTCAGATTCAGTGCTAAAAATTACGTAAAAATTAATTATCAAAAGTTAAAAAACACAACCATCACCTCTACTTTATAGTATCCGATTTTTGTTATTCTTTAAATTTGACAATTTATGATTTGCGAAATATCCTGACATGATGGTTAAAAATTAATGTAATTTTCGGATTCAGTGCTAAAAAATACATAAAAGTTTTAAAAAACCAACAATCGCAGTCTTGTATTATCAAATCTAAAACTTTTTCTTAAACGTCTTGGTAGTAATCTATCCGAAATTTTTTGTGTTATCCTGTAAAATAAGTATAGATGGTAACCACCGAAAATCATAATAATATTAGATTGTTATTGGATTTGCGCCAGTATGTAAAATCTAATCTCGATCGGATATTTATAAGTGAGTTAAAGTTCGAGAACAAAATTTGAACTGGATAAACATACATACGATTGTTAAAGTAACATAAAAACTTATAAAAATAACATAATTTTTGTTAAAAGAAATCATAAAAGAAACAGTCTCAAATCCTGACAAAATAAAACATATACTAGTATTTTAGCCAATCTGAAACTTAATAAATGTTAATTTAATCGTAATACTTGTACGATTTTTTTCAAAGCGCAGATACACATGAAATAAGATCTTCGAATACTTTAAACACTTGGTATGTGCTATAAAGACTTTTTCGTCTTTGCTGGTATGTTTGAAACAGGTTAATAGGATTTTACCTTGCATCGATGATTCTTGGAGTATCATAACATTCACATTTTAGTATGCTGAAAGATATGTGACCAGTTTTGAGTTAAAACAACGACACACAATCAGTAAATAGGAATCCTAGGTGTAAACAGTAGGTTCTTTATTATCCAGGTCCGCACAAATCGAGGTCTTCCGGCGGCAACGCAACATAGCCGGTGCTGGGGAGGGGACGATCTACATTTTATCCTTACAGATACACGATCAGGAAAAGAGGTATAATTTCATAATCACATTTTAGAGCATTGAATTATTGGCGAGCAGTAATTTACAAAACTAGTAAGCCAGTAGAAATTTGGCGAGAATTCCATTGAAAATGAGACATGTGTTCAAAACCGTTAATGTATTGTCAATGAGAAGGGTAAAAGGGTAACATATGAAAATTTAACGCCAACGGATAACCGAGAAAATGTGGGCAACCGAAAACCACAAAGTCGCATTTTACAGGGCGTTTGCCAAATCATGGGAATAGGCGCGGCGAGCCGTTTGAAGGCATATGCGATTAAAAATAAGATATTGCAGACAAAATTTATGATAAGAATTTATACGTTGGAAAGGAAAGGTGCAGATGTAGTGACCCAATCAAAAAATATAAAGAAAGGAGGCATGAGAAAGATCCCGCATAGCAACCAAATTAAGCATGCAAGTGTACTGGGTAAGTTGTTTCTATGCGAGATAAAAGTAGCATGCCTCATTTAATATACGACTGCTCTTTGCGGTTTTTGAGAATTAAGAGTGTGAAAGGAGAATGTATGTCTAAAGGAAAAGAGCGATGAAAATAAATTTAATTTATGATTTTAACACATTTAAAATATAGGAATTTAGTAAAATAACCTTATTTTAAAAAGTGGGGGGGGGGGAGTAAAGGAAAAAAATGTATTAATAGAATATGGGAGGAAATACCTTTCACATATATCTCCCCTTATCCGAAAATGACTAACGCGAACAGCGGTAGCAAAAGAAAAATAACCCATGTCTCATCTCAAATACATTACATATAAAAATACAGTAAATTATTTTCTGTAGGGACCTGGCGTAATAATATTTACGTTATAAATTGTAAAATGAGTAAACAAAGCATATATATATATATATCATGTCTCCATTTCGCATGCATGCAAGCATGCCTTAGAAAAAATTGGTACCAAGAAATTTTCAATGACAATTACCTGAGCTCAGTCCGACTTCTGGATAGCTGTAAATAAGTGTGCACACATTTTTTTTGTTAATTCAAATTACAGAAGAACATAATTTTATAAAATTTGAAATCAATATTCAAATAAAAAGCAATTCTTGTGATTGCTATATCAGTTGGTTATATTCCAACTTCAAATACAAATCCGAGACATGATGTGTAAATAAAGACAAAACAACACTTAAGTATAGGTAATTAAAAAAACTGGAAGTGTTAGGCACTGTACCTTTAACTCTCCTTTTATACGAGTGATGGTAATGACAACAGAAGGAGAGAAAAATGAGAAATGAGAAAAGAGGCACTATTAATTGTTGAAGATTGCAGGTAGTCACTGCCCTGACTCCTTGAATAAACTATGTATGTGTATTGTTAAAATTCTACCATAAAATAACCTGTAATCTAATAAGTTTTTACTTCTATACCTTAAAACAAAAAAAAAATGTAAATTAACCTATCATGTAGCCATACAAATGAAAATGTAGGAAAAAAAAATTATGAAATTTAATATGAATGACACATTTACAACATGTGATACATAAGAGAAAGGCATTGTGTATGTGCGAGCGCAGCCTCAATTAACATCTCTTGAAGATATTACTGGTAACACCAGGAGAAGGCAGCATGTCTGTAATGGAGTGAAAGGGAGAAAAAAAAATGTACACCTGTGCATTGTGTAATAGAAAAATTCGTGAAAAGGAAACCCATATTCACATCAATTGTCTTGTACCACAAGGAAAGTAATTGATGCGAGAGAAAAAAATGTGTATTCCTATACAACTGTCATCCACAGATAACAATCACATTCGCGTAGCATGCTGCCACAGTGAAGAAGTAGAACCTTTGTAAAATCAAAGACCGTTGTAAACAAAAACTTTGAACTTGTCTCCTGCGAAGCAGAACTATCGCGATACTGTGGAAAAACAAAAAAAATAAAGTATATATATATTTTTTTATAACGAAACAAACAACCTCTATTTAATTTTTAAAAAAAGAAACAGGCTAGCTATAGAATCATACTGCACGTCATAATAATTATTAACTTATATCATGACTCAAAAATAGGCTGCCAACAGACCAAACAGACAGTATAAGTGTGAAGAGACACCTTCTAACCTCCAAACCAGCCACAATGAACTAATGTGTTATAAACTATGAACTAAAGTGTTATACGCTATGAACTACTTGTAATCTCACATGAACAAAAATTGTGTAAATATACTCATGAACTAAGTGTAATCTCACATGAACTACTTGTATTGTGTTGAAAAAAAATAGTTACTGTCGAATAGATCGTTAGCAAAGGATTAAAAGAAATTTAAGTGATTGCGCACAAAAAAAATATAGCACAATGTGCTGTGACAAAAAAGTTATAATATTAAAATACAAAACTGTAAAACTTGATAGGCTTCTATACACCTGATGTTTAGGCTAGAATTATGTTAAAACAAACGTGAAAAATGTAAATAAATAAAAAAAAAAATTTTAGCTCTAAGTAGAGATCACAAGAAACGCTACAAAGTGTATTTATCTCTAACAGATTACGTGTAAGAAAAAAATAGCAAGTTTCATATAAAAATTTTAAAATAGAAGAAAAGTGTAACTGTTGCAATAATGATGCCGATTCTAGTGTCTACATAAAAAAATGTATCGAACCAGTGAAAATAACACCAAATTTATACACCAATTTTATACACCAAAATGTCAATTTTTAAATGTATCCTGTCACATTTCATGAGGGGAAAGAAAAACAAAAAACAATGCATCGAGTCACCATCCGCGTCCAAACAATCAAATTCTATCAGTAATGCAAAATGTATGTGAAACGTAATGTACAACATCTGAGTTATTTCATGTGACAAAATACTGAACGCATGTGCAAGCAGTGTCTTTAAAAGTATATGAAATGAATGTAAAATAAATACTTTAAAAAAAATGTAACTAGAAGAAAAAAAATTTGCCAAATAAAATAGAACTGCCACTTTCTATCCTAATGACAATGTACACAAACCGTGAGCAAGTATGTAGAAAAATTACGAGAAGCACATAAAATCATGATTAAATCCAACCATGGCGAGTGTTAACTTTGAACTGTAGGCAAAATAATTCTTGTCAAAATGAAGTGTAAATAAGTGTATGCATGTAAAGCCAGGTCGAATATAAAACCACAACAAATATGTACAAGAGTTGTAAACAATTTCAACAGTGAACTTATTATGAATTTATATGTGCATCTAGAATTAATGTGAAAAGCGTGAGGTAGTGTAGCTTATTTTTTCTAATGTCCTGTCTAAGTAAATAAACTTAGTAGTGCCCAACATCAAAAGAAAAAAAAACTGATAAACTAAAAAAATGTGGAATAATGATATACCTAAAAATAATATATGATTTTATGAAATCTGCAAATGAAATTAAAAAAAATTCCCAGTTTTTGCACAGACAAGTGGCCATCTTGCCAACGTACAAAAATGAGGGAAAAAAAATATGACATCATGCTATCTCTAGAAAATAGCACAATGCTAGATAAACCCAAAGTAACTAGAAAAAAAAATTACCCCATTTAATTATAAACAAAAACTGTGATTTCACAACAAGAAATGTGTGAAGGTATGTAAAAATGCGGCATACAATTGATTTTAAATGTTTACTGATACTGCTATCAATTTTTAAAACGAAGAAAAAGAACCGAAATTACTTTTTCTCATATTATAATCTGTATCAATGATGACCCGATCATGCATTAAAACTGTTAAGAGGACAGGTTGAGATAAAATATCAAGCAGGGCTCTTAGATAATACACATAAGATTTTGAAATATGTAAATGTAATGCATTTACGAAAGTATTGTAAAATGTAAACTATGTACTGTCTTAAAAATTTAGTAATAAAAAAAATCAAGTGAAAATTTTACTATAAGTAAACAAAAACTTAGATTCGTTGCCTCATTCAGTATTTTTCCAAATTGTACCAGTGCAACACATAAGATATTTCAATATAATGGTACAACGTGATGTACGAATTGTTGAATATTGTACCTTATCAATAATATATATATATACAGGGTGTTCCGTTAAAGGGGTCCAATATTAATAGGGGTAATAGAGGAGATCACATGGAGCATAAATCAGTATATAAAGCCTGGTCGGATCTCAATAGTTTTCAAGTTACAGCAAATAGAATGAAAATTCGGAAAATTGTAAAAGAACCCTCATTGCTAAACTATCGATAATGCTACATAAAAACGAAGCACATATTTAGAAAGAGCAGAAAAAAAACCTACAAAATGACATCAATTGTATTAAAATAGCAATATTTATTGACGAGTTACAAGCCCTGAAACAGTGAAAAAAGTACGAAATCCAATATACATCAAAATAGTTAATCGTTAATTCCAAAAAGACAACTCTAGCTACAACAAGGAAAATGTAGTAAAATTTGGTCCATTCCGAAAACTTTCGAAAAAGCTTACAATGAACCATATCGGTTTAATTGTGTGAGAGAAATTAATCAGTTTCTTAGTTACAACTCCGCTTTCTTTGACACTAGCAAAGGTTAAACTCCGCCCATCACGATTGGAAACATCGCCTTTTTAATTACTCTCAACTATACATTTTCGATCATGCTTCTTCTGAGATGCAACATTTTTAATTATTCAAGAGTTGAATGAACCAAAATAACTTTACAATAATAGTCTACATTTTAAAGTGGTCTTTTATTGATATAAAGCTTAAGTTAAATTCTTTAAAATTAAACTGGTGGTGAAAATTCGGAAATAATTAAAAATATTGCGATTTGTAACTATGCAAGAAGTTTCAGTACATGTTTTACATGGACAATTATTGTATGTATATGTGCATCATAATTTATGATAGGAAATAATAATAACAAATAGCATAATAATTTTATTAATTATAAATTTAAAAAAGACACTAAATTTTAAATTAATTCATACAAACTTTGTAATTTACAATTTGAGTACACCACAGTCTGTGACTTACAAAATACTGTGCCAAAAAGTGTTGAAAATAAAAGAAAAATGACAAATAAAGAATTACATTCCACGTACTTTATGACATATGTGAAGCATAGTCTTCTGGCCTGCGCTGCACAGTTCAATGTCGGAAGGCAGACGAACGGACATTATTATAATAGGTGTTCGAAGTTGCGCCCATTAACAGAATCGCACAGCCGACAGCGACGTCGTAAAGATTGGCGAACACGCCGAAAAACTCCGACGGAGTTGGGAATGTCTCCTGAAGCGACAACGATTCGCGCTAGTAAATCCTCCGGTGTATCCACAGGCGTTTCATACACCAGCGATTTAAGGTGTCCCCAAACAAAAAAGTCTAACGGATTGAGGTCTGGAGAGCGTGCAGGCCAAGCAACAGGTCCACTGCGTCCAATCCATTTCCCAGGATATGTTGAATTGAGGTGATTGCGAACACCTATGAAAAAATGTGCCGGTGCGCCATCGTGCATAAACCACATATTGTGGCGCAATGTTGCTGGCACATTTTGCAGTAACTGCGGCAAGATATCCCGTAGGAAAACCAAGTACGTACTGCCATTGAGTACATCTGGGAGTAAATATGGTCCTATGAGATAATCGCCGAGGACACCTGCCCATATGTTCACACTGAACTTTTGTTGTGCGTTCGACGGGAAAACAGTGTGCGGATTTGTATATGACCATGTGTGCATATTGTGCGTGTTTACCACGCCCTCTCTCGTAAATGTTGCTTCATCAGTAAATAAAATATTTTCCAGAAATTGTGGATTATTTTCTGTTACATTAAGCAACCAGCGTACGAATTCTGTCCGCTGAGCACAATCTGTTACTGATAACAGTTTTACCCGCTGCACATGAAAGGGGTGCATGTTTTCTGCACGCAGAACACGCCACACACTTTGGTGAGAAACACCGACTTCAGACGCAGCAGCTCGTGTACTCGTGGAGGAATTATCTTTAAAAATATTCAGTACATCTTCTTCCATTGCAGGTGTTCGTACATGTCGAGGTTTCCCTGCATCAATGCTTGCTGTATTAAACGATCCAGTCTCCCGTAATCGTCTATCGATTTTTATGAAGAGTTTCGAACTTGGGCAACGTCTCCTTGGAAATTGCTCACGGTACATGCGCTGTGCTAGACATGCATTTCCATGAGCTTGCCCGTACATCAGATGCATGTCCGCATATTCTTCGTTAGAGTATTCCGGCATAATTATTATACATCAACTTACTACAGCCCACTTACAACAGCCTCCCTTTAACATAACGCCCACTGATGACTGCTGTTTTATTACACTTTTCTTCCTATACACATAGAAAATTTGCATAAAAAGTACTTCTTCTTCATCATCCTGAAAGTTCATGGAGGAAACGCAGCAGTCACGGAGTTTGCTTTAAGACAAGGCGAGAGCTGCACAATATGTCATTCACTTGACCAGACTGAATAATGAAAGGGTATTGATAGAGGTTGATCAGAAATGTATAATTGAAAGATATTAAAACGGGGTGTTTACAATCGTCATGGGCGGAGTTTCGCCCTTTCCGAGCGTGCAACAGTACAGTGTTGTAACTAGGGAACTGCTTGATTTCTCCCATACAATTAAACTGATATGGTTTATTGTCAGCTTCTTCGAAAGCTTTCGGAATGGACCAAATTTTATAACATTTTCCTTGATGTAGGTAGAGTTGCATTTTTGGAATTAACGATTAACTATTTTGCTAAATATTTGATTTTGTATTTTTTCACTGTTTCAGAGCTTGTAACTCGCCATTAATTCTCAATATTCTAAAACAACTTATGTCATTTCGTAGGATTTTTTCTGCTCTTTCTAAATATGTGCTTCGTTTTTATGTGGCATTATCGATAGTTTAGCAATGAGGGTTTTTTTACAAATTTCCGATTTTTCATTCTATTTGCTGTAACTTGAAAATTATTGAGATCCGGCCAGGCATTATATGCTGATTTATGCTCCGTGTGCTCTCCTCTATTACCCCTATTAATATTGGACCCCTTTAACGGAACACCCTGTATATATATATATATATATATATATATATATATATATATATATATATATATATATATATCATATATACACACATAAATTATAATAAAAAATATATAAACTTGATTACCTGTATATACGTAAACGAAAACACACAGTATCATTTATTTAGAAGTTTTTTCTCTTTTACTTTTCCTTTTCTTTTGAGAAAAAACACAAATTATAATAATAAAATATATGTAATTATAATGAAAGATGCCTGTAAGATCATGTTTTCTTCTATCCTCTGCATTCATTATTGTTGCAGACATCTCTGCATAGCACTGATTTTCCATAATTTTAAAGTTAACTTTATAATCTAGCAACTCTCTCTATATATTTTTGTATGAGAAAATAGAAACTGTGTTACTCAAAAAATATTTAAAATATGGTAGTGATATCTAATTACTCAAAAAAATACCAATTACCAAAATATTGCTTTTAAAGAAGTTTTAAATAAAATGTAATGTGACAGACACAATCGATTAAAAGAATTGCGAAACGAAAAAGTAATCAATGTACCAGCATTATTATTACTTTCTCCATTTATATAAGTTCCAATTTGGATGCAATTCACTGACGTAAAACAATAAAATTATTTGTAAATTGCCTCGATGTGTGTGTCACATTTACAATGTTAAAACAATCTTAAACCAGATACTAATTGAAATGAAGTTAGATGCTTTTCAGTCATTTTTTTTTTATATCTATCATACCACATCATTAAAATGAAATCTATAGAGCATCATAGATAAATATTAAAACATAAATAACGCTAAAAAATGAATGAAAATGTAAAACAAACTGAAGTCTTACCATTATCATTATGTTTCATGACATGAGGAATTAAATTTATTTATCTTATATCCTCATTATAACTAGATATTATTAAAAACTCTTAGTTCTTTTTTTATGTAAAAGTGAGCAGAAGAGAAAGAAAAAAAAAATTATGTAAAGATAAACTTTCTTCCTCTGTGTATCAAAAATATCTAGTACCTGATATCTTCTTACAAAAGAAGAAAAACATTTTGCAACTGAATGACACATCAAAAATATAATCAACAGCCCTTTCTCCTAAAAAATATCAAATAACTGAATATCTTGAAAGCCAATTGTTGAAAAGAAAATATTGAACAGCATTATATTTAAGATAAAGACGTCTGTCTAAATAAAAACACGTATAACTAAAATATATAATATGGAGAAATATTTTCATTTTTATCAATAGTTTATATTGATATTTAAAAATGTTCATACCGCACAAGAAAGTTATTCAAAGGAATGTGAAAAAAAATTCCCAAGTTCATAAATTAATACTGACTTATATCTGTGAAACACAAGAAAAATAATAAAAAAAAATTGGAAAAAAAGATCCGTCATACGAAAAATATTAATAGTAATATTTTATAGTTTGTTTTTTTTTTGTATCGGGGCAGGTCCGCAAAACATATTTCTACTTTCATTCAAGATATACTGTCATTTTTTTTCTTCTAAAAAAAATATGTTCACGATGATTGAGGAAAATAGTTGTCACTTTTGACAGTTTGCGTGAAAAAGGGGGTAAACAAAAATTCTTGTTTCCATCACGAAAAGCGCACACAGAGATCACCAAAAACAAGCATTGGGCGCGTCACTTCCGAAGCTCTGAGCGTTGAAATACACTTTTTTTTCCCTTTTTTTTTCTCCTTTGCCGGTCAAAAAGGGGTAGCCATGCGGTAATAAGTAACGGTCAACTACCGCCTGTTGTGTACTGAGTTTGTCGGTAGACACATCTCGTCGTCCGTGCGTCGTAGGAGCGCTGGATATCATACGATATTTTCGAAGTAGATTTTTTTTAAGATTCCGGCCAAGCAGTATTTTTATAATCAGCGCAGGGGTTCAGCTCCATTAAATCAGTATACAGGATTGAGAGATTTCTTCGCTTGAAACTGGAATTGTAATTTTTTTTATACAAAAATAATTTTAGTCTATGAATATCTGTGTATACTAACACGCATGAAATATCATTTGCCTCTCCCCAGCAACAACCTCGATAAGTCCGTGATGCACCAAGTCATATAAAGACTTTTTCGTCTTTGCTGGTATGTTTGAAACAGGTTAATAGGATTTTACCTTGCATCGATGATTCTTGGAGTATCATAACATTCACATTTTAGTATGCTGAAAGATATGTGACCAGTTTTGAGTTAAAACAACGACACACAATCAGTAAATAGGAATCCCAGGTGTAAACAGTAGGTTCTTTATTATCCAGGTCCGCACAAATCGAGGTCTTCCGGCGGCAACGGCAACATAGCCGGTGCTGGATAGGGGACGATCTACATTTTATCCTTACAGATACACGATCAAGAAGAGAGGTATAATTTCATAATCACATTTTAGAGCCTTGAATTATTGGCGAGCAGTAATTTACAAAACTAGTAAGCCAGTAGAAATCTGGCGAGAATTCTATTGAAAATGAGACATGTGTTCAAAACCGTTAATGTATTGTCAATGAGAAGGGTAAAAGGGCAACATATGAAAATTTAACGCCAACGGATAACCGAGAAAATGTGGGCAACCGAAAACCACAAAGTCGCATTTTACAGGGCGTTTGCCAAATCATGGGAATAGGCGCGGCGAGCCGTTTGAAGGCATATGCAATTAAAAATAAGGTATTGCAGACAAAATTTATGATAAGAATTTATACGTTGGAAAGGAAAGGTGCAGATGTAGTGACCCAATCAAAAAATATAAAGAAAGGAGGCTTGAGAAAGATCCCGCATAGCAACCAAATTAAGCATGCAAGTGTACTGGGTAAGTTGTTTCTATGCGAGATAAAAGTAGCATGCCTCATTTAATATACGACTGCTCTTTGCGGTTTTTGAGAATTAAGAGTGTGAAAGGAGAATGTATTTCTAAAGGAAAAGAGCGATGAAAATAAATTTAATTTATGATTTTAAGACATTTAAAATATAGGAATTTAGTAAAATAACCTTATTTTAAAAAGGGGGGGGGGGAGTAAAGGAATAAAATGTATTAATACAATATGGGAAGGAAATATCCTTCACATGTGCCCCTCAAAGCCAAGCCGAACTCATTTGTTTTTAGAGCAGAAAAGTGGCATAAGTCATGTATTTTTTAAGTTTCATAACTCGCTCAATTTTAGGGCTATATGAATGGGACTTTTTTTTTTCTTACTTGTCAGTGTAATAGGTAAATTTTATCAAATATAAATTATAGGACCGGGGGACCGTATAAAAATTTAAATTTCGTAATTTTTTAATAAATGTTTTTATTGACCAAAATCACTTTTAAAATATTTCTTTACCTGATTTAAAACAATTTTTGTAACTGGAACTATATGTCTATGACTAACGGTTTAGGAATTAGCCATTTGACACGGTTGAGACCGGACACCCTGTATATAAATTATATAACACCCTGTATAAAAATGTTCGCCCTTTTATCTTAGTAAAACTATTCCAAATTCTTAACATTTTTCTTTTTTATCTATCTTCAATAATATCTTAATATCTTTTGTCTTTTATTTCATGCATTTAAACTTGCGTACTCTTTTATTAGTCTAAAAACCTTAATCCATTCGCCTCATCTTATAAAACCCATTAAATTACTTTTTTCATTTTATTCTAAAACTAAATTATTTTTCTTTCGAATGCTTTTAATAGCACTGTTCGATGATGTTCTTTTTCCCAGAATTATTTGCAAGCTTCGCGCCAGCATTTTATTGCGTTTTAATACTGACGCCGAGAATAAATAGTTTGCATTCCCCCTTCCCCTTGGAGCTAGTCCTATCGTATTTTTCTCTTATCGTGCCCTTCCGGCTACTTTTACGAGATTTGTCATTTAACGTGTATTGTATTCATACGCATGCAGTTCTTGCAAGTATTTAACCGGTTGCATGGGCTAGGAGAGAGACAAATTTACGATTATTGAGTTGCTTAATTAAACCAGGCCACCTGGAGAGCTTTTTCCCTGAATCTTCGTCATATTGTTCTAATACGTAACATCTAGTGGTATATTTTACGACGTAGCAACTGCCCGCACATGGATCACATATAACTAGTGGAATTTGGTGCATTATATGGTCAAATAATAAATGTTTTGATGCATCTAAATGCTTCGATTATTATTCTTTGGAAAACTTTCCAATGGACGACAACCTAACCTTCCACTCTTCCATCACGATTTTACGACTGCAAAAACTATGATTTCTTCATTGAGTTACATAACGAGGGTATGCTGTTGCTTAAGATCGACATGTTTATATTATACTAGTGAAAACGTATCATATATGTACTGGCCTCCAAAAGTTAAGGTACAGGGACTGGATGCTTTCGACTGCACACGTTATGTCGAATATCTACAAAAATTATTGGCAAATTGTTCTTGAACTTCTGGGATGAAAAGAACATGTTTGATTTCATATTTCTCGGTGAAGATTTAGTCGGAGGTACAATTAGGGGGCTAATAATAAATTTAATAATAAAATAATATTTGCGATCCCCTATGTAACAGGAAAGGCTGGAAATGGTTTGTCACTGTGGTAAATGACTATTTGGATCCTGTTCAACGTTTATATGCATTTGTGTAAGCTTAGCACTCATATTCGTGAAGATGTTAACGTTTTTGTGAAAAATTCAAAAGTTTTTTGTTTATAGCATACAGAGTTTACAACCAAATTTAACACAACTTTCCAAAAACCTGACAAAGAACAGTAGAAATAGTATACTGCAATTAAAACATGAATATAGCAAATAAAGCCTTTGTGCAACAATATTAAAAAGCAGAAAAACCAACGTTTAAAATGCACAAATAATATATGAAAAGCAGCAAACAGCTGTTTCGAATCTACTAGCGAGATTCTTCTTCAGTGCAAAAGGAACAGCGTGCTAGAAAAAGCAAGGCTGAGCAAAATCATAGACAGAGACGCGCTGGCTTTTATACCCTATGCGGGTGGCGAAGGCGCCGAAACAACCAATGAGAGAGAAGCCGTGGAAACGACTGGGTGGACAAGTAGCGACATCTACCGGAGAAGTAGAGAAAAGAAACCAAAAAGGGGAATTAAATTAACGCTTTCCAAATACTTGGAAAATCTGGAGTACTAGATAAGTCATTGACTAAAGAGTGAGAATTTTTAATGATATGGTAAGCTTCCCAAAAATCAAGATCAAGGTTAGAAGAACATTTTTGGATAATGATGGCTGAGGAAAAATCGAACCTATGTTGAGAAGACCAAGAATGTTGAGCAATAGAAGAACGTTTGAGCTCCTGATTTTTAACATAATCTTCATGCTCTTTTAAACGAAATCTAAGAGCACGTTTAGTCTGACCAATATAAGAAAGACCACACTGACAAGAGATCTGGTAAATGCCCCAATTCTCTAGGCGATCAACGGGGTGTTTGAGATTTGAAAAAGGGATTTTATTGATAGGAGAAAAAATAACTTTAAAATCAAACCTTCTTAGGATTTTAGCAACTTGCTGACTGATTTTAGGAAAAAATGGTAATACAACTGAAGTATTAGAGTTGGAATTAGAATGTTTTTCAGAATGGTCGGATTTCGTCAATTTCTTATAAATAGAATCGATAATATTAGAGGAATAACCACGATCGACAGCAATAGCTTTGAGGTAATTAAGTTCAGCACTAAGTAACTGAGGAGTGGAACAAATATTAGTAGCCCGAAAAACTCTTTAGTCAATGACTTATCTAGTACTCCAGATTTTCCAAGTATTTGGAAAGCGTTAATTTAATTCCCCTTTTTGGTTTCTTTTCTCTACTTCTCCGGTAGATGTCGCTACTTGTCCACCCAGTCGTTTCCACTGCTTCTCTCTCATTGGTTGTTTCGGCGCCTTCGCCACCCGCATAGGGTATAAAAGCCAGCGCGTCTCTGTCTATGATTTTGCTCAGCCTTGCTTTTTCTAGCACGCTGTTCCTTTTGCACTGAAGAAGAATCTCGCTAGTAGATTCGAAACAGCTGTTTGCTGCTTTTCATATATTATTTGTCCATTTTAAACGTTGGTTTTTCTGCTTTTTAAAACATGAATATATTGAATATTTGATGAGATATGGGCATTTTTATGAGATAATTTTTAACTGCGCATGCGCGGAAGATTTCAAAATTTTTATTTCATAATTTGGTAGTCAACTATCTAGGGCAACTTATATAAAAAGTTTAGTCAATTATCGCGAAAATTCACAAAGATAGGGTCGATATAGTGAGTTGCTTCCTAAAAATAGCTTTATTATAAGGGATTTTCCACAACTTTTCAATCAGCTCACTGTATCTTTCTAAGTTTTCACAACATTTGACCGGACTTTTTATAAAAGTTGCCCCAAATACTGACTACCAAATTATGAAATAAAAATTTTGAAATCTTCCGCGCATGCGCAGTTAAAAATTATCTCATAAAAAATGCTCATAGCTCATCAAATATTCAATATATTCATGTTTTAATTGCAGTATACTGTTTCTACTGTTTTTTTTTTTTTTTTTTTTTTTTTTGTCAGGTTTTTGGAAAGTTGCGTTAAATTTGGTTGAAAACTCTGTATGCTATAAACAAAAAACTTTTGAATTTTTCACAAAAAACTTTAAGATCTTCACGAATATGAGTGCTATGCTCACACAAAGGCATACAAACGTTGAACATGACCCAAGTAGTCATTTACCACAGTGACAAACCATTTCCAGCCTTTCCTGTTACATAGGTGATCGCAAATATTATTTTATTATTAAATTTATTATTAGCCCCCTAATTGTACCCCCGACTAAATCTTCAGCGAGAAATATGAAATCAAATATGTTCTTTTCATCCCAGGAGTTCAAGAATAATTCGCCAATAATTTTTGTAAATATTCGACAAAACGTGTGCAATCGAAAGCATCCAGTCCCTGTACCTTAACTTTAGGAGGCCAGTGTATACATACATATATATATATTCACAGAAAGTGAACTAAGTTCGTGAGTTTTCGCTCAATGAGCGCGCTCATGCCCAATACTGCACTGTGTTATGTTCATGTGCCAAAACAAAAAATACACAAGTGGGATAAAAAGAATGTTAAGGGTTTATGTGTTGGCTACTGCGAAAGCGACGGGTATCGTATTTGGCTTCCAAAGGAAAATAAAATTATACTCAGTCGAGATGTCAAGTTTAAAAATGAAGCTATATTTGAAAAGAAAGTATAATTGACTGTTGATCACGGTCAGAAAAAATACTCTGAAGTCTCTGTTAGTAATGATAATGTTTCAGATGAAGAACAGTTTTCAAATGAAAGGGAATCTGCCTCTCAATATAAAGAAGAAACACAATCCTGGGGACGTAACAAGCGTCAAATAAATAAACCTGCCTACCTCAATGATTATATACTACTAGCACATTTTGATATACCTGGAACGCATGCATCAGCCATGGAATCTAAGCATTCTACATATTGGAAAATTGCTATGGATAAAGAAATGGCTTCTTTAGCAGAAAATAAAGTTTGGAGTCTTGTGGATTTACCCTCTGGAGAAAAACTAATATCAAATCGCTGCGTGCTAAGAGTAAAGACTAAAGCTGACGGCAGCATTGGCAAGTATAAAGCAAGGTTGGTGGCAAAAGATTATAGTTAGAAACATGGTATAGACTATGATGAAACTTTCAGTCCTGTGGCTAGGTTTGATACCGTTAGAACAGTACTGAGTGTCGCAGTATCAGAAAATTTTCATCTTTTGCAATTTGATGTAAAAACAGCTTTTTTGTATGGAGAACTTCATGAGAAAATTTTTATGAAACAGCCAGAAGGCTATGCTGATGAATAAGGTCGTGTATGCAAACTTGATAGAGCTTATTATATGGCTTGAAACAAGCTCGTAGGTGCTGGAACAAACGCTTTGTAAGCTTTATTCAAAATGAAGGATTAAATTGTAAGTCAAGCTGATCCATATTTATTCGTCTGTAAAAATAACGAAAAGAAGCTCATTGTAGCCATTTATGTAGATGACGGCTTGATGTCGGGTTCTAAGAAAAGTGAAATATTCGAATTTGTGCAAAAGGTAAAAGCTGAATTTACAATTGGCTCCTTAGATTGTTATCTGGGAATGCAAATTACCAAGTTGAATGATGTCTCAGTCATTATAAGTCAAGGTAATTATATCAAGGAAATTCTTGAAAAAGTTGGAATAAGTGATGCTAATGCTGTTGCAACTCCATCTGAAAAGTATGAAACAAGTGATTAAACTTTTGCAGCAAAAATTCCTTATCGGGAAGCTGTGGGAAGTTTGATGTATCTGTGTACAGCCTATATAGATACATCAAACTTCCCACTGATATGCAGTTTCTGTTGTGTCTGAAAATTTGGAATCACCTGTGTTGTGTCTTTGGCAAGCAGTCAAAAGAATTTTTAAATATAAAAATAAAAGGAACTTCTGAGCATGGATTGCTTTATAAAGCAAATTACCTAGTTGGTGATCTTAAAATTTTCAGTTATGCTGATTTTTCTGGTGATGAAATTACTAGAAAATCAAGAACTGGAATCTTGTGTTTGTATTCTGGGGGTGCTATTACATGTACAAGCCAAAAACAAAGTAGTATGTTGTGGCCATCACAAAACTTTCTTCTACATAAATCACGTCAATTAAATCATTTAAATAGTACAAGAAATAATAACGATATAGCACCAATTTATATCAAAGTATATCTGAATTTGAAGTTGGATGAAAATTCGTGCATTAGTTCTTGAGATAGAGCTGTAGCGGAAATTCTGAAAAATGTAGCATAGCAGCGCCACCTGTTGAGCGATTTACACCAAAAATAAACAGCAGTAAATGATATCAAGGTATACCTGAATTTGAAGTTTGTTGAAAATCCAAGCATTAGTTCTTGAGATAAAGCTATTGCGGAAATCGCAAAAAATACAGCATAGCAGCGCCACCTGTTGAGCGATTTACACAAAAAATTATACAGCACTAATTTATACGTCAATTCATGTCAAGGACGAACTAAATCTGAAGTTTGATGAAAATCCGTGCAATAGTTCTTGAGATACAGCTCTTGTGGAAATCGTGAAAAATGCAGCACAGCAGCGCCACCTGTAAGGCGATTTACACCAAAACTTAAACAGCACTAATTTATATCAGGGACTAACTGAATCTGAAGTTTGATGAAAATTCGTACATTTTTTCTTGAGTTAGAGCTATTGCGATAATCATGAACAATGCAGCATACCAGCGCCACCTGTTGGGCGATTTTCACAAAAAAGTAATCAGCACCAAACTATATCTTGTACTAATAGAAGCTAAAGTTTTATGAAAATCCGTGCTGTAGTTCTTTAGATATAACTATTGCAGAAATAGTGAAAAATGCCACATAGCAGCACCACCTGTTGGGCGATTTTCACCAAAAACTAATCAGGTCCAGTTTATATCAAGGTCTAACTAAATATGAAGTTATGTGAAATTCCGTGCATTAGTTCTTGAGATAGAGCGCCCACAAAATTTTTGTCACATACAGACTCATAGGCAGAGTGACAGAGTGACAGACAGACATTTTCTAAATACCATCAAATCGTGTTCTGGGCATTCTAAAACGTATAAATCCGTCGAAAACGGAAGTCGAAATTTTTCACGAATCCAATACTTTCTTCTTGTAAAGATAGAAGAAAATAAAAAGCATAGTGCTTTCGACAACTGAAGCGGAATATGTGGCAGCCAGTGTAGCAACAAAAGAAATTATTTGGTTGGCACGTCTGATTTGTGAAATTTCAGTGCTTAAAGATATTCCAACCCTGTTTGTGGATAATGCTACTGCTATCAAACTAGTAAAAAATCCGGAATTTCACAGACTTTCACCATTTCGTTCGTGAAAAATTTCATAAAAATATAATGAACATTGAACAGATTGACAGCCAAAATCAGGCTGCTAACATTATGACAAAACCTCTTGTTAGAGTTCTTTTTGCGAAGCTTAGACTTTCTTTAAGACTGAAAACTGTTAATTGAAATTATTTTTCAGTGTTTTTTTCTGTGTTTAATGTCAATGTATGTATAATGTGTTCATTTAAACAAGTATATTTTTAGAGGAAGTGCTAAAATGCAAAAATCTACTTGCAGAAATAGTTGTATTGTAATACAGCTAAACTTCTTGTTGTTGACACTCCGTACATGCACACGTAATGAGTGTGTGAGTGTCTGTCTTTAGTCAAAGTATTTGCTAATTACATTAAATAATCTCTGGATTAAGAGTTATGTGGTTTTTATTATAAGTATAGAATAACTTAATTAAAAGTAATTCGTGAAATTTACAAGGGGTGGGGGGGGGCACTCTTTCTTTGGATTCTAAGGTCCCATTTTCAACGGGATTCGGTTCGTCCAACTTAGATTACAATCCAGCTGCTTTCTGTATTAGGAAAATTTATCTTAGACTTTAGTTACCAACATTTTTTAACGTTAATGGTGCATTCGTATTTCGGATTATGTGGGCTTGATTACTACGAGGTTTTGTTCACTCAGTTTGGTTTTCGATTGTCTCCGGTAAATGCGGAGCCCTTCCGATACATGATAGCCTTGGGTAGCGGGGACCCAGATCACAAGTTCGTTCGGAAAGAGGTTTGTTATGAATACATTTGACGCTGCGGAAGGCAATGGTGCCCCCGAAATTAGGTTCATTTTTAAAAAAATTTCAAAAAATATAAAAACATACAAACTTGAATTTTATTTAAGGTTAGTATAACCGGCCCCGGGAAACGCCGGGCGGGTCAGCTAGTCTATATTAATAAAAGAAAGTTTCGCTCTGTGTTATGTGTGTGTCTACGATAGATAGCGAAATCTACCGCACGTAGACGTCTGAACATTTAGCTGAGGGTAGTCCTAGACAGGTCCTGATGCACCTGACGCCCAAATTTTTAATTTTAAGGGCCGGGGCACTTGGACGCTTTTAAGTTTTTATGCCGTAAATTGAAATAACTTCCCCCTTTTCATCCAATTTCCTTTGTTTTGGGGGCCAATTTTCCATTTCGTTATCCCCGGTTTTCTACATTGCAGTTAAGATCCTGGTCCTCTGGGGCCCGGTACAGGACTCCTTGAAGTTTTTGCGTCCTAAATTGTTAATAAATTGCTTCCTTTTAACCCTATCTTCATTTTCGTTATCCTTTTCCCATTAAGTTATCCTCCCGTTCATACGTTCCAATTAAGGCACCTGGGCCCTCTAGGGTCCCGTAGGGCCGGGTCCTTTTAACTTTTTGTGCGCCATGCATTTTTTACCTCCTAATTTTCTCACCTTCTCCGTGCATAATTTTAAAATTGAGTCTTTAGTCCAGTCATTTGGTAGAAAATAGGGGAAAGTTTTGGTGTAGTTTTGATATTTGGTGCCTTTATGTTTTTTGGGTCGCTGAACACGAATCTGAAGTTTGCCAACAAAATTTATCCCGGGAAACACGTTTTTATGGCAAAAAACGGGGGAAAAAAACGGGATTTTCTTTGTTTTTTCAAAATAACTTCAAAATTATGCATTTTACGTAAAAGTCCTCAATACGTAAATTAAAGAGGATACAATTTCTTACATTTTACGTATTAAAAGTTTTTTTTCTCTGATCAATGGTTTAGCCGTGACAACGCCGCAAAAATGGGAGTGAAAATCAAAAAATTCAGAGAAAACGGAAATTACGCCGTTGTACGTAGATATAACATGAAAACTGACCATTTTACACAAGCATTGACTATAAATTATACTAAAGATTATATGAATGACTACATTTTACAATGAAGTTGCTGATAATAAATAGCACGACTCATTATGAATCATTATTTCATTATAAATAAACATGTACATTAGTAAGTACATTTATATAAAAAACAAAAAAATATATTATTTCCGCTTTCTTTTACTTGAGGGTCCCTGCTTTTCACCGACATCTACAGCATAGAAAATAGACGTATAGAATTAGTGGGTGTTTTTATTACTACCAACAGTATAAAATAAATGTTTTTTTAATAAAAAATATTTGATACCTTCTGGCATGACTTTTTCTTGACATTTTAGTTCAAGTATACCATTTTTTTTTTTATCAAAGACAGCAGAATTTAAGTTAGTCGCATAAATAAACTTTTTCACCATTATGCAACGGCAACAAGATTTAAAATGTAACGAAAATGTGAATTTGGTTCAAAATATTTTGTATATAGAGGAAAATTACAATGAAGAGCACATGAAGTTTTGCAAGAGCGAAATGTTTAAATTTATGACCAAATTTGGACAAAAATTGTCAGTTATATGTAGATATATCGGAACACAATCATTTAAAATATAATACCTGGCTGCAAATTCTGAGTGGTTACAAAATGGATCCAGACAAATTCTCCAAATTCAAATTTGATACAATGCAAAACATAATGTAGGCATTTTCTCGTGATATATTAATCATGATATCTTATGATTCCCTATCTTTACATTAGATTCCTGTTACGTTTCCTGTAAGGTTTGTGCAGAAATAAATATGAATATACAACAGAATATGCAACACAGCAATTTTCATTAATGCTGTCGAATGCTTGTCCCGTACCTTAAATTTTAGAAAAAGAAATTTTAGAATTTCTTATAATAATACAAAAATAGTTTTATCACTTTAGCTTCCATACCGTTAAGAAAGTATCATTAAAATTATCAAGAAGAACGTAAAATCATGCGTCAATCAGATTATGGAACATTTTTGAACGCATTCGGGCTACTATAATAAAACTTCACAGTTTAATAACGTGAAAAACGATGTCTAAGTAATAATTTGTAAAACATATAACACGTTTGAAAACACAATTTCAACCAAAATCGAAAAAATAGCTGAAAATTTTGTACATCCCTGTATATGAACTATAGATTTATCATATAATTCACAATATGCTAAAATTTAGAACTGTTAGTGAACGCATAGCACAGTTAAAAATTCCTCGTTAGCAATTTCTGGTAATAAGCGGGTATATAGATGTCATGCGCAGCCCTATATATGATTTATAGAATTTATACACGCTAAATAGTATGCAATTTTTAAAATTTAAAAAGTGTTCC